>OY720430.1:160091187-161543500 GCA_963082735.1 Pocota personata | reverse complement strand
CCGCACAAAATCGCTAACATTTTACACGTTTAGATCAGTTCTACCGCTGTAGAAGCAAATTATCAAAAACAGCTGAGTTTCAAACCACTACAGAACAATATCTTTTTTTACTCCCCAAGGGTAAAAATGTAGATTTCAAATTTTAATTTTAAACTATTAAGTTAAAAAATTAGGTGAGAAACCATAAATTGTGATGACAATTTACAAAATTAAACTTAAATTTTCCACAGTGTAACAATATTTGTTATATAAGTAAACACCCATTGATATCATCATTAATAACCTCAACTATGATTTTCAATTTCCTCACAAAATTCCTAAACATTGTCATAAAATAGTGTTGATAGCAAAAATTATTTATATCCGTCACAAGTCACCGGCATATTTAATTACTCGATAATAAACAAGTGATTTACTTAATCATCATGGTTTACCTCAACTGAACTATTAAACAAAAAGGCAGCTTAACAATTCTATTTGCTGAAAAATTATAAAACAAATACGAAAGGCATTGTTTCAACCTTTGTAAGGCCACCGTCACCACCACCACCACACAAATCAAGTCACGTGTACGCGCAAACAATCCATATTAGACCTCAAAACTTCCAGCTGCCACTTGGCAACCTTCGTTTCCAATCAGAAACGTTGTTAATTATATCTGTTAACGGATGATTGTTTCAGCTATCGGCTTGGCAGGCAGGTAGGATGTCATTGCAAACAAAATGTCGATTGTTGTATTTGTTCAGTAATCATCAAATTACTTCACATTCACACGATTATTGGCTGCGTTGGGCGAATTGGACAATAAAATTCAAGCCAACGCATTCATTCTGATGCTAGTCAGAACGACAAAAATCGCTCTGGTAATGTTTTTGAATTAATTAATTGCCAGCATCTATGTACATTCGTCTATTGTGTGTAGAATTTTTTGTTTTTTATATTGTTTAAATGTGAGTGATATGTGGCTTTTGGTAGCTGTACGCAAAACAGGAACAATACAAATTGTGTACACAGTAGGTGCTGAATGCAATAGGTACCTAACTAACATATGTGTAAATAGACAAGCTTTAAGACTATTTTTCTATAATGATTAATTTTCGTTAGTCAAGATAAAAACTTCAGCGAAAGTTTTCGAACGATTTGTTTATTTTGTTCTCCTGTGGTGTTCAACGTCCAAAGTCTAGAATTTCTTTAACGAACATAATAAAATAGTGGTCCAATACGTAGTCAAATTAACGGTATGAAGGTCGTGTACTCATTCTACCCTCTAACATCAACCTTTGAATAGTTACGTTTTGATTCGTATTACTTAGCCAGAGAATAGGTTAAATTTATTAGAAAAAAAAAAGCACCTTGCACTTCGTACACCTACTTTAAAATTCTTGTGAGATTGCACATTCAATTAACGTCGGATGGTAAGGGTATTTAGGGTATTTTCCTTGCCACACTTGACAAAAGAATTGAATTTATGACTAAACATGACTCATAAAATGCTATTTTAACACGTTTTTTTGTGATAAAAACCAAAGTCTTATCAAAATTTGTTTGTACATTATCTATGTCAATTAAAATTGATTACATTTTGGCGACAGCTATCTTGAACAAACATTGTCAATTCACCGATATAATCGCAAACTAAATGTTCATTTTTACAGGAAAAACCGATCATGATGGATTAACGTTTGAATATGTACGAAGTGGACAAAGTCTGAGATTCGCATTAACACTTTAAGTGGGTTTAAGTGGGCATATGTCACTTTAGATATTTTTTTATTTTTTACAAAATTTCGCTAAAATATTTTGCAAAAGCGGAAGTGATTGTTAATTCAATTTTTATTTTTATAGTGTTAACATTCAATTATATACAGTAAGTACATTTTTATATATCAGCTCATAATGTGCATTCTATCCATCCGCTTGGTTGCTCAAAATTTTCTTATTTTGGTGGACCTAGAACTTACGCCTTTACTAAAAGCGAATTGACAGCTAAGTTAGATTTATCCCTTTTAATTAGTTTGTCTTTAACTATCAAGACCCCTGTTCAAATATTCTGCAAATTTGTTGAAGGTGAACCATTATTCTTCGGCTCTGGCTTAATATATTTGATTGCAAAACTTTGGTGACTATGCAGTGATAGCCTTTTCACAGGGTATGACCAATCTACTGTAACTTAGAATTCGGTAAACGCAACATAATTCTTAGTTGTGACATTGGTGACCACTTTCCTTCACATATAAAAGCACAAACTTACCTGCGAGTGAAACAGTTGCAATTTACCAGAACATAGACATCAAACTGAAAGGACCTTTTGCACTCTCAACCTGTTGGTTACTGTTAATAAGGCTGAGACTTCTGGTTTTCTCGAAGCTTATTTGCAGATTCACCAAATCAGTGGTAGTACATAATACTGTGGTAAATGGAGCAACAATCACTATTCAACGGATGCTGACGCAAGCTGCGACCACCAATCATCTTGTATAGGCACTGTGGCATCTATTGCAGCTTATTTTGCTTATTCAACGGCGATATTGATAATATGTGTATTGTCAACGGACGCTATTACTGTGCTGAGGTCTGTGCAGTGTATCTACGGAAAATATCGTGCTATGGCCTCTTTATGTGCCGACAATAGCTTATGCTCCTGTAAGTTTCCCGTTTTCCTCATCACTCTAGTGTTATTTTATATTCGTTGAAATTGCGCTGCTGATTGGCTTAACTATCTATTCGCACACTATAAGTGTTCCCACAATCAGTTTGACTTTTCCAAGCAGATCACGCATTTGCACATTATTTCTCCTCCACGATCTTTTTCTGGTGATTACGAGATTTCAATGATCAGTACATTCGAAAAGCCAACAATAGTCCTCACTTCACTGCCAAAAAGTTTTACTTAAGAAATCTGTATTGAGGCTTGATTATCATTATTTTACAGAATTTAATCCTGTATGAGTATAGTCTAACGAAAATTATTTTCATAAACCTAGCAAACTTCATACAAATTCAAGTTAAAGCACACCCTTACCACAAGTGCAATCCCTCGACATATCCATCAACATTGATTCTCATTAGAAAGTATGCCGGCTTACCCATTAAACGCCGCATATGTACACTGACCACATCCCCTACATTATTCATTTAATAATTGAAACTACTTAACTGCCTCTAATGGCCTCGAAATCTAGGTTGCAGCGTTGAATTGCGATATCCTCTGTCTCACCCCAGCTTGTTCCATCAGAAGTGTCTTTCAATTGCATAACTGTTCATTTATTTTTATTTATTATAAAATTCCTTTCGCAGCTGATGATGATAGTTGACACTTGCCACATTTTCTCTTCGAATTTTGTTTCGTTTTATCGTTCAAGTATGCGCACAGTGCGCGTCTCAATTTGTGCTATGCTATAGCTACTTTGTGATGTTTCTATGTATCTGCACGATCAGTGTCTCTCTTAATTTTTTTGATCATCAGTCTTGTTAGTTAAATGTGTATTTTATTTATTTTCCACCATTAATGGCAAATGTTTTGTGCATATTAGATTGCTATTACCCGAAGCAGAGGAATTTGAAAAAAGGGGATGACATAAGTTGTTTGCATTGCGCTTTGAATTTTTTACTTTATTTTATTTTGTTTGGCCTGCAATTGTTAAAACAAAAGATTGACGGACAAATGCTATCAGTTGACTGGCTGGATTCTGTTGCTCAATTGATTATTTGATGGCACAAATGGTAAGATAACTCTTATGAGGTTAGTTTCTGTAGCTTATCTAATAAAATGTTAATTTTGAAAGGATTTGAGAAAATATATGCAAAATGGACATAGTCCCAAGGCAAAAGCAGTGGAATTCTAATCAATTCTGCATTGGAAACATTAATGGGCCTGAAATCACTTAGTTCGAAATTTAAATAAAAACGTTAAAATTATTTTTTACTTAAAAAAAAAACAGTTAAGAATCAAAAAAAAAAGTGTTTGACAGTTTTCCAAAACTCGGTATGCTATGACGTTATACATAGTAGTATTTTGAATTAAACCGTTCGAGTCATGTGAAAATGAGCCAAATTTCAAAAACCGGTAAATAAGTAAAATACTGTTATACGTATTTTTGACAAAACCTGGTACGCCATCCTATAGCATATGCTCACCCCAACTTGAATATGAAATTAGTTGAAATTGGTTCAGCCGTTTTCGAGAAAATCCGTTAGTTTTGAAGTTAGAATGAAAATTTCGATTTCGCTTCGAATTGCGATCCCGCAGATCCCAGATCCCAGATATAAAATTTATAAATTCCGTTCAGCCTTTTAGGCTGCAGTAGGTCATACATACAGGTGGACGAACAGAATTGGGACACCCACTTTTCTCTATTATAGTAATACAAAGATTGATCAAAATCTCGAGATCAAACATTTTCAGTAAACCAACACTTAAGTAAGCTGATATATAATACGAGTGCTTTGTATATGCGGACAGCCAATATTGCCGATAGTTTGTAGGTAGGGATGCTCTTTCAATTCAACTTTTTTTTTTCTCCAAATTGTCATCAAATAGCCTCCGCACCCTGTATGTATATACGAGGGCAAGGTGAAAAGTTCTCGGCCTGTCAATGAAAGACTGCGATTTTCAGTTAAAAAATGATTTTATTTTTCTACATAATCTCCCTTGACTTCAACACACTTGGTCCAGCGTTTCTCCAACATCAGTATTCCTTCTCGAAAGTGAGAGTCTGGAAGGCTGTAAAAATATTCATCTACGGCCCTCTCAATTTCTGCATTGAATGCGAAGCGCTTCCCAGAAACAAATTTCTTCAAGTTTGGGAACAGATGGAAGTCTGAGGGTGCCAAATCAAGTGAATAGGGGGGATGGCCCAACAAATAGTACCCCAAATTCCGCAGTTTTCTCATCGCCAACGCACACTTGTGTACAGGTGCATTGTCCTGGTGAAAGATGATTTTTTTTTTTCTTCAAGCCAGGCCTCTTCTCGCGTATTTTGGCATCCAGCTGGTCAAGAAGGCCTGTAATTGTTCTGCCTTTCTCAAGGTAATCAATTAACAGCATCCCAAAACACACTGGTCATGACCTTTTCGGCAGATGGGATCGACTTCGCTTTCTTTGGCACTGAACCACCGGCTTCCACCCACTGCTTCGACTGCTGTTTCATTTCTGGCGTGTAGTGGTGAACCCATGTCTCATCCATGGTGACAAATCGCCGCACAAAATCGATCGGATCCCTATTGAATCGGTCCAAAGATTGCCGCGAAAATCGTTTGCGCATTTGCTTTTGATCGGCATTCAGCAAATGCGGCACCCATCTTGCGCAGAGCTTTCGCATCCCTAAGTTTTTGTGCAAGATGTCTCGCACCCTCTCTTCCGATATACACTCGCCTATCGCCCAACACTATATCATGCACTTTTTTCATGGTTTCGGATGTGGTTGCGGTTTTGGCCGTCCTTCACGTGGGTTATCTTCGAGGGACGTTCGACCACGTTTAAATTCAGCTGTCCACTTTTTAACGGTTGACATGGAAGGAGCACAGTCCCCATAAACCTTTGTCAAATTTGGATGAATATCCTTAGGGGTTAACCCATCCAAAACGAAGAATTTTATCACCGCTCGCTATTCAAGTTTATCCATTTTAACGAAAAACACACAAGACGTCTACTGCAAAAATTCGTGTAAAGAAACTACTTGAGAGTACAAGTTGAAACTTGTCATACGAACTAATGAGAAGTACACCCAGGCAGGAAACCTAAATTTGTGTTGATTGGAACACCATCTCTGCGTCAGGCCGAGAACTTTTCACCTTGCCCTCGTATGTTGTTAGTTGACTATAATATGTCTAAGTGAAAGGTAAAAAACGAAATAAAGTTACAATAATTAGTGGTTCAAAATAAATATTCTTTGAGATACGAAGACAAATAGTTCTTCATAAATTGTGTAAATCCGAAAGAGATATCGCACAGTAACTTAATATTTCTAAATCCTGAGTTCATTACACCATTAAATGATTCAATGAAACTGGAAGTAGTGATCCCAGAACAAGGAGTGGCCGTCCGAGAAAAACTACCAAACAACTACTTATTGTCATTATCAGCAAATGTAGTCCAAGGCTTACAGCATTCAAAATCTGCGGTGAGATATACATATGTATTAATGAAGATTTTGATTTTTGTATTAGATGTCAATTATACTACATTAACAAGGCTTTTATGACCCACGTGTGAATTTATACATACATTTGAACAAAAAGTGGTTCAACTCTCCCGCACTCCCCATCTCAACATAGTGTACTTGAATAAATAAAAATAAGAAAAACTACATAGTTAATAATGCCTTATTTGCAGTAGATTATTTACTTCATATCACTTCCCCACTTGAATAATTCAATAATTCAGAAGTTATGCAAAAACATGACCGGCACGGAATAAAACCCTGTCTGCTTTTCGTTTGAAATAATAGTAAGAATTGTTAAGTATCTTCGTTGTAACGGAACCGTCTATGTACAAACGAAGTCGCGCTTGACCTAATTTTTTTTTCCTTCTGAACACATTTTGATCGTCTCTATTTTTCTGTTCATATACATTTATACATGTTACCAAATTGTTCTGGTACATTTTTTGCAGAGCTGTTGTGTAGGCTAACATTTTATCCCGGTGAGCCTATGCATCAAAACAGGGTATGGTCGCATGAATCCTAGCACATTAACATCATATCACATCAACAATCTAGAAATTATGTTCAAATGCAGACTTGAAAAGTATATAAAGTATAGGCACAGTCTCGCTCGGCTTTGTTAAGTCCTTCATAGCTTTGATTTCTCTAATCGATCTTTCAAGAATACCACTGTTTGGTATTAGGCTACAAATTAGCCCGACCACTGTTAGAAGTAAGAATGTATAATTAAAATCTATAGTTATTTTATTATGGTTATTTTCCCCACAGGCAACATTTTTTCGATAACTCTCTCGTAAAGTCCAAAAAGTCTTACTCGTATACTGTAATTCTGCTACTCGCCGGCTAGGCGATCATACGTCTTGTGCAAATTGAGGAATACTTGTTAATTCATTCCTGACTGCTTTCGAAGATGTGCTATTTTTTCACATAATTCTCCTAGTCATTCATATGTATTAACTTAGGCTATGCAAAGTTAACACAAAAAAGTGGAAGCCATTAATGTAGTCGTCAAGTGTTAGCCTTATTGACCCTATCGCCGAACAATTTTTAATTTTGAAATTAATATTAAGACAACAAGGTCTAAAATAGAGCATTTATTGACCTGATTTTGACCATGGTATCCGCCATTTCCCACCCATCCCTTACATGTATTGTCCCACTGCGTCTCATTCTACTTCTTTCATTTATGTTACATCATCTATAAAATTAAACCGACCAAAAATATTACATTACAACAACCGTCTTTCAGACCTTCCCAAAACCGCAATGCCGAACATTAAGAGATTCCCATCGTACTAATGGCATAGTCCATGACCAGCAATGAGACGAAGAGAACACTCTTCCAAGAAATCGCTTGCAAAAAACAAGTAAAAACCAAGCGAAGAAAATTTATTTTTATTTTTTTCATCAGAATTTCGCTAATTAAAAAAGTACTCCACTTAATGAACGAAAAAAGACGAGTGATGTGATCACCACACCAACCAAACCGTCGTTCTTTAGTTTACACAAAAAAAAAAAAAAAAAAAACCGAATAAAAGAAAAATGATAAAGAAAGGAAAGATAATAACTGACGATAAAGCCCGACTCTCATGCAATTGTTAATTAAAAGTGAACAGAAACGAAACGCTATATGAAGTTGAAGTTGATGATGTGAATGTGAAGGACTTTTCTGTCAGCTATTACCACCTGGTGCGTGTTTGGAGGCAATATTGGGTTTATTTTTGGCGTAATGTAAATGTTTCATTTGACGATGAATGGATGTGTGCTGAGGTGAGAGGATGATCTAAAAATATCGAAAACTCCTTTCAATCTTCTTAAGTTGCGGAGACAGGACAATGAGTGGGTGGTTTATTGTGCACACTTGAGAGAGTTGTGATATTGAAAAAGGCTATACGTAGAGCATTTCAAGAATTAAACTGTGAGAATCATGAAGAGATACCATCATCCATAACGGCCAAATGATTTTATGTTGACGTCAACTTCTTGAAAGTGATTGGGCACTTGATATTGAAACAATAGATTGTGAAGAAGAAATGATAAGGAAGCTGATATTACGTCATAGATTGGTAGAATCGTCGATATTCTTCGAAAACTGAAATAAAAAGTAGAATCCTATCACTTAAAATCCTATCCGTTAAAAATATAACAAAATGGAAATACACAGTTACCATCTGAAGTCTTACTGGCCGACAAGGATCACTTCCTTCTTTCTTAAGATAGATAGAAATGATAGTAAAATTGGAACAGAAGTAAACACAAGTCAATCTTATCTTTTGCATTCATGTATGAATAAGATTCTTCTTAGATCTTACCAAAATAATAAGAGGTTGAATCTCTTCAAGGATTATTTATATTACCCGTTTACACCTGAGTTTTAGAGGTGTCTTCGAATGATAATTTCTAGATATATCTCCGAAAGTTGCTAATGATGACAGGTGCCCTTCAGATATATCTCCAGAAATGCATTTGATTAATGCTTTCGAGAGATACTTTTGACTGATGTATCCAGAGACTAATCTTCACTCGAAATATGAAATAAACTGTTATTCAAAAGCAATATTTGAATTCACAGATATTTCCGAGCGATGCAATCAACTTATGCTTTCGGTTCATGCCTTGAAGATATATCTCCGTAAGTGCATTCGTATCATATTTTGCGAGTGATACATATTTCCGAGAGATGGATTCGTGTTATGATTTGGAGTGATGCCCTTGAGAGATACTTTTTACTAATGTGTTCAAAGACTGGACTTCACTCAAAGGTATTTTCTTTTGCTCTAAGGATATCTGCTACAGGTGCACCTTACGTAATGCTTTCGAGTGACGTCTTCCAGAGATGTCTTCGACTTATATCTTACAGAGGTGTTTACAATCGTTATTTTGCAGAAATATTTTTATACGGTACAATCGAGTAATATTATTGATACATGTCCTTCAGATAAATCTCGATAAGGTTATCTAGTCAAATGAACAAATTAATTGAACCTAATATATAAAATGACTTTGGCAATAAAAGAGAGTTAAACCTTTTTTTTCGTCGAAAAATCCACCTCGTACTTGGACCACTTTGGCCGTCAATCTATCGATCAGCGTCTTAATAGTTTCTGATGTTATTGATCTTCAGGCTACTTGAAGGATCTCCCAAAATTTGTCTTTCGATGTTGGACACTGTCTTCGAACCTTTCTGTCAAGTTCGATTGGGCAGGTCATTTCATATTTTTCAGTGTTTCTTCCTATTTTTCTTAATTCACGTATCCTCGACAAAACTTGGAAGAATGTTTCGGATCATTATCTTGCTTTAATGTGACTCCAGGGTCTATTAATAGCAAACCCGACGGTAGGTGTGTTCTTCTAATATTTGTCTGTACTTATTTATGATTCCATCGATACGGATGAATTTTCTAACACCGGCGGAAAAGAAACATCCCCAGATGATTATTGAACCACCGCCATACTTGATTGTTGAGAGCAGCATCTTTTCCTCAGCAGACCGCCGAACTCTTTTGTCCAAAAATTTCAAATTCAAACTTGTCCGTCCATAAGACTTTCGTCCAGTCTGTTAAATGTCCAATTCTGGTGCTCACTTCCCAATCTGTCCGCTTAACTTTGCTTTAAGGTCGTAGCAAAGGTTTTCGTACTGCTACTCGACCATGAAGACCTGCGGCAGTTAAACGCTTTGTTTGTCGTTGTTACTGATATCTGCTTTGAGTGCGAACGGTTGAACATTCTGGTGCTGTAAGCCGTCGATCCCTCTTGCTTATTAATTTTATAGTCTGGCCCTCCTGTTTGGATTTGGGCTTCCGAGTCTTTAAAGCGACGTGTGGTATCGTCCACTGTAGAATTCGATATTTTAAGTTTGTTTGCAATAGCAGGCCATGCCAAAGCTTCCAACTTCACTTTTTTGCTTGTTTCTTCCCATTTGAGTTTGTTTTTTTTTTACTCTTTATCGGTTAACTTTAAATTTTGAAGCGCCTTCGGCCCCAGTTAGTCTTGAAGCAACCTGCTTTTTTTAGTTAGAAATCAAACCTAGTTTTCCCAAAAAATACCTGAGGTGTCTCCCAGCGATAGATTTGAGTTATACTTTATTATGATATCTTTGGCTGATGTTTCAATAGACTGATCTTCACTCGATGATATCTCTTGAAGCTATTATTCGAAAGCACGACGACTTATCGAAGACAAAGTGTGTAGTCGCAGTAAAAATGGGAAGTACAATACAAATGTGCTTACACACGTTTAAACTAGTCCTGTAAATCTGTTCATATATATTTTTTTTTACTCCAACTGTTAAATTGCCAAAGTTCAAAGTTAATAGGATTAACAAACTATCTACAATAAGGAATCATACTTAAATCTGAGCTTTTCCTGCTTCCAGAGTCGACGTCACAAATCTAAACTTCGCATTAAAACATCAAGCGAACGCAGATTTCATACAAGACAGTTGATCAACTTTGGCTACATACATCCAGACGTCGGTCCCTGCTTATATTTTCACAAACTTTTGGGCAGACGTCAGTCGAAGATATGGATTTGTGTTATGGATCTCTATCCATAGATTCATGGTTTCGAATCACGTCTTCCAGGTATATATACCAAAGATGCATTCGAATTAACCTTTTGAATGAAATCTTCCAGAGATATCTCCGTGAGATCAATTAATGTTATGCTTTCGAGTCTTCGAGAAATATTTTCGACTGATATTTTTAGAGACAGATATTCAACCGATATTTTTGAGGCTTTTACTTGAACAAGATTCAAACTAATATCTTTGCAATGAGTGATGTCAGTGAAATGCATTTAAATTATATTTTCGAGTTATGTCTTTGAGAGACATCGCCGAGTAATGTCTTTCACATATATTTTTTATAGATACATTCGAGTATCTTCTTTGATAGATACCTTCCTGCCAAAGATGTTGCAATACAATGTAAAACCAGTTTACTATTCTGAAGAGTAAGTTACAACGGAAAATAGTATGTCGTTTAATTTCATCTAAGATCTGGAAAAAAAATTTGTCTTATGATCATGCAAAATAATTTTTTAGGATTCTTCAAAAAATTAACCACTATTTGCTTTTTAAGTAATATAACTTAGACCATGACCACATTACACCTTAAGCTTCACTCATTAACAAATTAAAAACCAGTTAACATCTTAGTCTTAAAACGCTATCAACTTGATTTTCGGACGCGAAGGGAAGATGCTGTCCATGACGACAGTGGTAGTCGAATTTATTTGAAGAATTCGTGTAAATTTTATCACAGTCTAGCCACGACAAGGTGTTAATCAAATGAAGGATTGGGAAGTGAAGAAACTCGTATGTTGTATTCAAGTCAAAATTGACACATCGAAAGTGAATGGAGACATTTTCGTTTCAGTAAGTTACGCAGGTTTTCAATTAAAAATACTTACAGTTCAGGAAGTGCTACTAGTGAACGGAATTAAATGTGTAGTAGCGAAGAATAAGATTAAAGATTTGCCGTCGAAAGACCTCGTATATTTTGTTTAGCCTTTAACCAAAATGGTGCTATTCTAAACTTGGCTAGTTTTCCAATTAATTCATCCTTTGTTTTAAAAAGTTTCCTTAATGAACAAATTTACACCCTCAGTCAAAGCAGATACCTAGAAACTATTTTGCATAAAACTATTCTTATCCATCGTTTTGTTATTCTTTTGCTTCCTCTTTTTGTATTTGTAGATGATTCTATGTTATTCCAACTGTTGTTTTCCATTCTTCTGTTCGTTCTTTCTTTTTCCGCTTAAATATGCGCACTTTAAGATACATGCCATACAGAATTAAAAAATGAATGATTATAAAAATGATAATAATAAAGAAAAGAAAGAAAGAGAATCATCTTTCTAATTATTCCATTGTTTTTTTTTTTTTTTCTATTTCCCTTTGTTCACTTCCCTGCCTGTTTCTTCCGATGTGTTTACATTTGTTTAAGAGGAAACCGAAGTATGATTGAATCACCTTTGTTGTTCCACGAATGTAATAATAAAGCGAATCTATTTTGATCGCGAAAGCGAACTTGTTTTCTGTGCTTAGAATGTGTTTCGGTAGATTGTGAGATACTCTAAGCTTTAAAATGCGGCTATGTACGAGTAGAAGAAGAACAGAATTTGCGTACAGAGAAGAAGTCAAACCAGAAAACTCAAAGTAAACCGGAAGAGAATTCTTTTGAAGTAAAACTATGAGAAAGCCCTTTTTTGATTAAATAATATTGTATAATTGAATACTTGTGAGTTTATTTTGGTAGGTAATTTATTCTAAAGATTTGAAGGTTCCCACTAGAAAGAGAGATACAAATTCTGTGGGGGAAACACGTGGGCGTAAATCACGTTTTAGTTTGGGATTCTAATTGGAATTCTTTTTTTTTATATTATATTTAGGCAGATTAGATATGTTTCTTAGGCGGAAAGATTTATATTTGAGTACTGTTCTCTACCCATTGAAGCATGGGCGATCTACTTACAATGTCATGTCTGCTCGTTAGGCCCTCATTGATAGGTTTTTGATTCTATTGGGTCAATAACTTAATTCGTGCGGTTTGCTAAGAGATGGCGTAACTTGTATTATTCCATTGGAACATGCGTGGGAAAGCTACTGTCATTGTACGTCATTTCAGTATATGTCATTCATTTGAAGGGTAAACAACAATAATTTTTTTTCACTCAAATATGTCGAATTTTGTGCCTGAAAAAGTGTTTTTGCGGGGAGTTCTTCTTCATTACTTTAATATGAAGAAAACTGCTGCCGAAAGTCACCGTATTTTGGTGGAAGTTTATGGTGAACATGCGCTAGCTGAGTGAGCGTGCCAAAAGTGGTTTGCACGATTTAAAAGTGGTGATTTTGGCTTGGACGCTACCGAACACAATTAATCCGAACACAAGTAAGCAGTAGCCGAAAAACGCCCGGAATATGCGACCAGACACGAGGCAATAATTTTCCATCATGACAACGCTCGGCCCCACGTTGCTATTCCGGTTAAGAACTATTTGGCCTTATAGCCCAGACCTTGCCCCTTCTGACTACCATTTGTTCCGGTCGATGCAGAACGCCCTCACTGAAATACGGTTCACATCAGAGCAGAATATCAAAAATTGGCTTGATTCATTCTTGGATGCCAAGCCGGCGCAGTTCTTTTGGGATGGGATCCACAAATTGCCAGAAAGATGGGAAAAAATCATAGCTTTAGATGGGCAATACTTTGAATAATACTATTGTACATGTTATTCTTAAAAAAACGTTCAAATTTTGACAAAAAACCGCACGAATTAAGTTATAAACCCAATAATAAGGGGCAAAAAAGATTAGTTTAGGAGCGTTTGGAGCTACATATTTAGATTAATGAGAATATCTTATTGACACTTCACTTTTCGGAAGAAACTAGTTAAAGATTTTTTTAAGTTACGTCACGTACGGAACGCTTTTGAAACTAAAACACCTACTTTATCAAAGTCTATGCCACCTGTATATTTCCATTCAACTATTTTCCCATGCTTTGATTATCATGTTAATTGGTATTGCAGACAAACCATATATCAAAGGGTTGAATTGATAGCCAGTTGTTTTCCTACTATATCTATTGGGAGATGTTATAATAACAACTAGAATACTTTCTCGAATTTCTTTCCAATGAAACCCACTATCGTAAATGCTGTACCATATATTGTTATTACTGCAACCAGCAAAATGCATCGCTTGAACTTCATGTGTCCAATTTCGTGCTCAAATGCTTAAATCTAATAGAAGAATAGAAAGTTTCCCTGCTGGATTTTAAACTTAGACTCCTACTTTCACAAGGTCCCTTGACTAAACAGAAGCGATAGCACATTAACTCTCTGACTCTTGTGGCGTCTGTGAAATTAAGGTACACAATATGGAATTTTTTATTTTCTATCTTTGACGACGATAGGTGTAGGGGAGGCAATACTAAGACAGTACTAAATTCAAACCATGGTGACATTCCAATATAACTGACACGCTGTCTGGCCAAACTACCATACTTGAATCTCTGGCATAAAAAAAAGAAATAGCACCTGGATCTAGAAGAGGAAAATCAGCACCGTTTGAATTCCTTAACCGTAAGTCAGCATCCACAGGGCTAACGATTAATGAAATTGTGGAAGAATAAAATTTTCCTTCGAGCAAGTTAGATTCCCTTCCATGTGACAGCAATTCCGTCAGTAACAAATCGTTACTTGACGAACTTATTACTGTAAGTAAGTTCCAAAAATTCCGCAATTCAACGTCGACCTTAAACTACTTAGATTCTGCGCTCTACAAAGACGTTTTCTGTCCATATTTCTGATGATACAAATGTTTGTGAACACTGACCTAAGCTTGGATGCTAGTTTATGGAGAATTGATGCAATCCGGTCGCACTACACTGTAAAAAAATGTAGCTAGAAACGCAGGAACAATGTCTGTTCGATTTATAAGCAATTCAGTGCCATCATCATCATCCTAGAAAGACAAAAAAAAATTCATTTTCATTTATAAGTAACTCTCATGACCATGTTGGAAAATATTGAACATTTGTCTAATTTTAGACTTTATTTTGATTTGGTCCATCTGCGAATATCATTTAAATTGTGTTCCCAAATTTAAAGCATGCGTTTTCATCGTTACTGTTATAAATCTAAAAATTGAAAATTGTAAAATATTGTTAAAGGTATACACTGCTGTGCAAAATAATAAGCACATATGGTTCCTTATCCTTATATGTCTCACTAACACTTTGAAGGATAACGCAGCCGGCTGGTTTTGCATTATTTTTGTTGCATGTTAATAACGGTTAAAATAAGTGTGCGCAGATGCATCTACTTTGTTTACTTTAGTAGTTCAGAGCAGTTTGGGGAAGAAGGTTAATTTTCAAGTGTGCAAAATAATAAGCACAGATAACTTTTCCAGCTGTTATTTTCTGCCGTATTCTCTTTTTGCACTTTTCCATTGTAAGTAATAACAACTCAATAAAAAGAGTTAATTTAACAATTGAAAATCTTAGTGTCTGTAATGAAAAATGGGTCGGAAGAAGCATTCCTCACCAGAATTAAGGAGCATAATAAACCAGCTCAGAACCGAAGGAAAATCACTGAGGGTTATTGCCAAAAACTATTTCCTAACAAAGGAAAAATATGTCGAAATCCTAGAAACAGTGATGCATCCAAATGCAGATGACAACTTGCCCCTGATTTGGCAGTTCCAACAATACAACGATCCCAACATACTGCCAAAGTAACAAAAAAGTGGTTTGCTGATAATAATGTTAAAGTTCTTGAATGGCCAGCATAGTCCCCAGACCTTAATCCCATAGAGAATCTTTGGGGACAAGTTAAAAGAAGGTTAAATGAAACATCTAAACCGAGAAATAGGTTGGAACTATGGGAAAAATACCCAACCCAGTATGCCGGAAACTGGTTGATTCAACGCCCCGTAGGTGCAAGGCTGTTTTGAAGCTTAAGGGAAGCACAACTAAATATTAATAATAACTTAATTATTAAGTAAATAATGTATTACTAACTTTTATTTCATCGTTATTTGTATAAATATTTTCGTTTTATGTTATATGTGCTTATTTTTTTGCACAGGTAAAAATGTTGAAGTACTTTGTTTTTTTTTTAATTTCCAAAAATTGTACTCTTTGAACTCCATATTAATGTTTTTAGTTTTAAAGTAAAATTAATAGATAATTAAAAAAAAATAACTACCTAAGTATAAAACCGTTGTTCTGGCTTTAATAAACGGAATTTAATTTTTCTTTAACCTGTGCTTATTATTATTTGCTGTGCTTATATATGTACATAAAACAATTCCCGAACAAAATTGGTCAAATTGCAATTTTAGAATTTTATTTTTAATGTTTAAAGATAGTGTAAATTTTCTTAAAAGGTACAATAAAAGTGTTTGCTACTTCCAGTTATTCCCAAGACCTTTTAACAACCTATGTGGGTGTGTTTATTTTATGGAGATTGATTAATATACTAGCAGAATACACATTAAACCACGTTTTTCCTATTACAGAGTTCTGGTTTTTATATATTAATTTGATTTAAGAATCATTAGAAACCTGTCCATGTTTAAACATTTTATTTTGGGCTCTATTGGGCATAACCGGTGGAGTATATATAAATGATTTATACCTGTTTGAAAATTACTATAAGTATGCAACTAAGTTCTCGCTGTTTTTTTTTTTTTTCGATGAAAATGAAACTTTATTGTGAAAAAATGGTTACAAATGGATCATTCAAAGTATTGCCCATCGCTAGCTACAACTTTTTCCCATATTTCTGGCAGAGCTCGAATACCGTTACGTTAAAAGTGTTCATCTTTTGAGGCTATACGCGAATCAAGCCATTTTTTTGATGTTTTCATATGAGCGGAACTGCTGATCAGCCAGACCATGTGCCATCAAACGGAAGAAGTAACAATCGGATGGCGCAATATCTGGGGAATATGGCGGGTGGGGTAGGACTTCCCATTTGAGCGTTTCCAGGTATTTTTTAACGGGTTTGGCAACGTGAGGCCGAGCGTTGTCATGCTGTAGAATCACTTTTTCGTGCCTCTGCTCGTATTGTGGCCGTTTTTCGCGCAGTGCTCGGTTCGCAGCATAATCTTCGCAGCGTGAATATTCGGCCGAGCCGACGACGTAGAAGCATGACCGGGCAGTCCCCATGACTTTCTTTTCTTTGGGTTGCTGTAATGAATCCATTTTTCATCACCCGTTACGATGCGATGAAGAAAACCTTTCCTTTTTTGCCGCTGGATCAGTTGTTCACAGGCGAAAAAATGACGCTCAACGTCCCTTGGCTTCAAATCATAAGGAACCCAAGTTCCTTGTTTTTGAATCATTCCAAACGCATGCAATCGCTTGGAAATTGCTTGACGGGTAACTCCTAATGCTGAAGCAAGCTGTTCTTGCGTTTGGCACGGATCCTCATCGAGCAATGCCTCCAATTCAGCGTCTTCGAAGGATTTTGGCTTTCCTTCACGCGGACGGTCATCAACATCGAAATCAGCAACGGAACCAATCACGGCACGTTGTTTCACTTAGAGCAGCATCTCGGTAAACTTTTTGGACCTCTCGATGCGCTTCAGCCGCCGTTTTCTTCAAATGAAAGAAGAAAATCAACACTTCCCGAAAATGACGATTATTTGGCACAAAATCAGACATCACTAATTTGTCAAAACAGTTTGTTTACCATATGTCTAAGCTCGTCTGATGACGTTTTGGATATGTCAAAATCGACCAGCACTTACTGCTGGAGCCATCTATTGACAAACAGCGAGAACTTAGTTGCGCACATAATACTTGATAGTAGTACGGCCGCTCTTCAGGCCTATTTCTATGTAGGGATCTTCTCGATACAATCAATATTAAAATTACTGGGTACATTACGCAATTTTCTCCTGGGAATGCTGTAAGATCAGAACAATATTGATTCCGCCACAACTGTAGAAGTGAAGCACAATGAGTTACACAAAAGAGACAGAAACCTTACATTAAGTCACCAACTTGTACCTTGTGAATCACCGCTAATGTATTTCAATGGCAGTCCGCACACGGCCTACATTTCCATAAATTACTGGAAACTGGACATATTGGGTGCCGAGTTGTTTCAGTCTCCTAATTTTACCCACATAGCCACAGTGACACATCATAGATCGTGATGCAGTCCTTATGTATGCGTGGTTGAAAATGCTTGTTTGGTACACATAAGTATGTACAGCAATAGTGACGGTTGTGTTCAAAAACAACCCCCAGTAAAGTGTATCAAATACAAACCGAAGTTACACTTGTAACATTCTGCGAAATATGTGGATATACACATTATTGGTAAGTTCGTGACTTCGAACACTTACTAATATCGTCACTTGTGTGTAGCTCCGTGTGCGAAGGCTTTATACACAGTGTTACTTATTCAGAAGTAAATAATTATAAATTAAATTCATGTACAAGCCAACCGTCAAACTACTCAACTCATCAGCTAACCATCAACCAACCAACGAACTAATCTATCAAACAAATCAACCAATCGATCGAACAACTATACAGTATATTAACCAGCAAACCAGCCATCTTTAGCAAGTATTTAATTAGTTAATCAACCATCTAGTACATGAACCAACAATCCAACCGATTCCAATATATCAACCAAACATCCCATAAACCAACCAATTAATTTATTTACCAATTCATTTCCCCGCTCCATTTAGCGGGTATTTTCACCCTCTTTCACTAACTCGCCGACTAAATATGTAAGTAGTAGGGTCAGTTGCCGCTGAATAAATTATTGGGGATCAGTATTGGAATGACAGTTCGTGACAATGTTGAATTTTTGTTTCTCATATGCTAGATTGAATTTAATTTTTGCTGCACCCTCGACGAGCACAAAGTAATTTCATTGATTGGCATCTGTTTCGTTTATTCATGAAATCGGTAGTGTGTTAAATTTGAGTTGAGTGCATTTGTGTCTCAATTAGAAGATATTTTAAATGACAGCCAAATGATTTTTTTCCAATTAGCGAATTTGAGATAATAAAAAAAATAAAATCTGCCAACTGAAACACTTTCGAAAGCTCACGCACATACCCACTCTCCAGTGAGTTTCAAAATCACATACAGAACTGCTAATCAT
Source organism: Pocota personata (assembly GCA_963082735.1). Lineage (NCBI taxonomy): Eukaryota > Metazoa > Arthropoda > Insecta > Diptera > Syrphidae > Pocota > Pocota personata. The sequence goes on along the minus strand of OY720430.1, from coordinate 161,524,694 downwards.
CTCACTTTCAAAGTCAGCGTAATGAGACCATAGCCAGCGAAGAGGAAAAAATGTTGGGGGAAATTATGACACTCAACTCGCCATCGCTATAAAGATCCATGAAGTCCGAGTGGGGCACATCTGGAGAAAAGATGTCGCGATGGATAGCAAACCGATGATATGGTGTACCCCTTGGTTACGGTATTGCATGCTTCTGGGTTTAATTCAATTTTTGTATGCTTAATACTCCAGCGTATAGTACGAGGGCAACAAAGCATGAAGCCAGATACACAGTCGGGGTCTTTTTTGTCTTTATTATTGCATCGTACTCGTATGTCTTGAGACGTGCAAAAAAAGAAATATAAAATTCTGAGAAATAACATTTTTTTCTTTAATGAAAGATGAATCCCGCGTGACAATTAGAGTTAATTTAATTGTGGGTTAGCGCTGGAATGTGTTCTCGGTCTATGTAAGCGGCACACAAATGCATTATGGTTGGGTAGTTGCAAAAAAATCTCAATGACATTGTCGCTCCCATTTATAATTGCGAAAATCCCCCAAGTATACGGTCTTAAGTACATTTCACCATTGGAACGCCTTCCTATTGATTTGATATTTTCGTCATATCGTACTTCACTGTGGTGATGAGCATGAATGGTGAAATTAAACTGCATTACCCCATAGAAAAAAAATATTGCAATCTCTATCCACACGCACCTATCTTAAATGCAACTAATTTTAAAGCCCAATAAATCACTTATGTCAGCCGAAACGTTACGCTCCATTTTCTCAGACCAATTTCCCGTAACAGCATTAATTACTCGTGTACTACGAGTACGTTGATTTATCTTAATCTTTGGATCGTATCATTATTGCAATCATTACCGTCATTACTGATAGAAAGATAGATAGACGTCATTCGAACGTCGTCATTATAAAATTTCATATTTTATAGATCATGTATATGTATAATATTTTTTTTTTTTACGTTCAACGGTTGTTACCTATAATTAAGTCGACCTAATCTAGCATTTTAGCCGATGTATGACAGATAGATTGCTACTGCTACTTGAACTTACGTAAACTCAATTGTTACAGTTGGTGCTGTCATATGCAATACAAATTACCCAATAATAAGTAAAAATTTAGGTACTTCCCCTGCATTAAAACTTTACCTCTTTCCATTTGAATGAATTGATTTAACTAACATTTTTTCGTTTCTCTTTTACTTTCAGGTTATGATGAACTTCTTGGAAAAGTGAATAATAGGTAAGTGGAATGAATTTCATGCCAAGGACGTTCAAGGCCTTTTTTTTATTGAAGCGATAAGGCGTAAACATGTTAATTACACATAAAATTCAAACAATGCATGGCAGTAAGCGTGATGTCGAGATTATTATCGCAACTTTAGTCGGTGGTGTTTTTTTTTTTTTTTTGTTTTTTTTATTTGTTTTGTGTTTATATCAGTTTAATTTGGTTAGAGATTATTAGGTTGGAAATTCTCCGAATTCAGTGTTTTCATATTCAGAAGCTCAAAGGATCTTAAACATGTAATTGGGTGCAGTGCAATTATCATTCTACTGTTTTGAGATAATCTTGTGATTGTACTGTGTACTTGTTTCGAACCAAATAAATATACACTGACGTTTAAGAAAATCAAAAGACAGCCTTGAGTACTGAAAGCAACATTTACATGTATTTATGTCGCTGGTTAACTTATTTGTTAAAATCCATTAGATTCTACACTCGTGTCATGGGTAAACAAAACCAAAGCTAACTGGCCTAGAGTCCAAGTTAAGTGCTCTCGATATTAACTGAGACGGACTTGCCGTTGAAGTCCAGTCAATTGTGCATCTGCAGCACAAAATTGGAATTTTCCTTATAACGAAATAAGGCCCTATTTTGCTTGTGGAAGTAATACCATAAAGTAATTGAAAAAGACCTATTTTCGCTAAGCGATTTTAAATTTGAAGCTTATCTGAGATATACCTGTGTATCATATCTACAGTTAAAAACAGTATAAATGAAACCTCAGCGAGAAAATCTGTAGGTCTCGATAATATATCCAATAGACTACTGAGAGCTTTACCACCTAAGGGTATTAGATACCTTGTATTTATTTTTAATGCATGTCTTAGAATTTGCAATGTATTGGTGCACAAGATGTATAATTTCGGTTTTCCTATTGCGCTAATTAAAATTGTTCAAAACTTTTTGCAAAATAGATTCTTTTCAGTTCATGTTGGAAATACAAACTCTTCACTACAGGATGTCTCATTTGGGGTACCTCAGGGCTCAGTTTTAGGTCCCATTCTATTTAACATATATATGGCTGACATCCCAAATCTATTTCCAAACACGCATTTAGCCATGTTTGCCGATGACACTGCCATCTACTCATCGAGTATTCTACCCGGTGACATACTGCTGTGCTTGCAAAACTCTTTGCATAAAATTGAGAAATATTTCCATAGATGGAAAATTAAAGTAAACCCAAATAAATCTCAAGCAGTATTTTTTACTCGCCGCAGAAAAGAAACATTTTTTCCAACAAGAAAACTTATACTATATTTTGAGGAGATCAATCGGAGCAATGAATGCAAATATCTAGGCTTAATTCTAGACAGCAAACTAAACTTTCATACACATGTGTCCAAAACAATACACAAAATAAATTTAATTATTAAAATATTATATCCATTCATTAACAGACGATCTACTCTCAGTATTGATAACAGATCATTATTTTTAAAACCATTTTCCTGGCCATACTCTCATATGGTGCACCAGTCTGGTGCGATTATGCCAAACCTCCCATAAGTAAACTGCAAATTTGCCAAAATAAAATACTAAAAATGATGCTGAATCTGCCTTGACACTTTTCAACTAGAAGGTTACATAATAGAGCAGATGTCAATTTTATTTCTGTAACTATAAACTGACTTAAAACTAACTTCTTGGAGAAATGTGCTCATCCAACAACTTGTATTATAGTTATATGTATATATACTTATTTATTAACTTGTTTGTTTGTTTATTTACTTATTTATTTATTTATTTATTTATTTACTTGTTTATTTATTTAATTCTTTATTATTTATTTATTTGTTTTTTTTTTACTTATCTATTTATTTAATTATTTATTTATTTGATTGTTTATTTACCTATTTATTTATTCACTATTAAATTATTTATTTATTCATTCAATTATTTATTTACTTATTTATTTATTTACTATTTATTTATTTGCTACTAAATAAATAAATAAAAGTAACCAAATGTTTGTTTCATAATAATACACATGTTTGCAGCAATAAAGGATGAGTTCGTTGCATATTATATATTGATCTCCGTGATCACTTTGTTATTTAGTTTTAAGTGTTGTTTAGTATTAAGAATCATATAAGGGATTTTGTTAGTAGTCTTTTCCCTTAATTATTTAAATAAATCCTGTACCTAGTCTTAACCTTCATTATATACACACGTAAAGAATTATAGCTGTAAAGAATTAATTTCTAAAACTCTAAAAAATAGAAAATTTATTAACCATTTTGTCTAACTACTAAATAATAATAAAAAAAAAAAAAAATATCTAATAATTTTTTTTTTTTTTTACTATTATTTGATCTGATTCTTAAAATGCTAAATTATCTTTTAAAAATTAATTCTATCATAAAAATTAAAGATTTGTTTTGTATTATTATTTGTTTAATTTTAAAAGTCTTAGGGCGAGATCGATAGTCGAAACTTAGACCAGTCTAAGTCGCCTTGAACAAAATTATCACATCGAAGTTCAAATTTCTTCGACTTAGACATAGTTCGACTTTCAACTGTCTAAAATAAAAAAAATATTCAAATAATTTTGCAAAAGTAGAACTAAGCTTAGAGTACTTTGAAATCAAACTTAGGTGCGTCTGTCAATCTCCCCCTTAGTGATTTGGGAAAAGAAATGTTATTATTACGACGAATAAGTTTGACATTTCCAAGAAAGTCCTCTAATCAACAAAAAGAGAAAAATCATCAAAATCGGTCCAATATTTCAGAATTTAATATATGCTAATGGGTAAGCCTGTCGATAAGACGCGATCAAAGCTTCCATAATTCCGACGTATCTTGTCATTTATCTAAAGGCCGATACCACAAGAGTGTGCACTCCTGTTGAGAGTAGTGAGATTCTCGTGGCTACCAATCTCTGAATGTAACAATTGTGCTTTCTGCTTTCACAGTGAAACATACCTTTTTTTTTTCGAGTTGTGATAAAGTAAAGAGAACAATACTATACTTTTTTCAAATCCGCAAATTATTATTTTTTTTTTTTTTTTGCTTTTACCCTAATCTCCAAAACTTTTAACTGATCCAAATTTCAACCCTCTAAACTTAACGGTTCGAAAGTTATGAGGTTGTGACAGACAGACTGATAGACAAACAACTGACTCTCACTATATGGATTTCGTTCATACTTTTTGTTACCTTGTAAGTACTGGAGCACTGAAAATCAGGATCCTTAGTTATCTCCCACAGAGTCATATTACAAGTGTGCAAAGTTTCAGCTTTTTAGGTCATCTGAACGACTCTGAAGCTCTCGGAAAGGTAGAATTAAGCAGGCAATTTCTTAGCAAATTATATAGTTTAATGCTCAGTCCCATTGGGTAAGCAGACTAGGTATATCATTGGAGGATATCTCCATTGCTATTATGACAATGACAGTGGTAACAAAAAAATCGAAAATAGTTACATTCATATACAGGACGTGGAGTCCTAAGAAGGCAGAAAAATATACCAGTTAGTTTTGTGTCAGGCGGCAGGACTGGGCCATATTTCAAACGAGAGTATCTATCATAAGTGATGGGTATACAGCTTGTGTTCAATAAAATAGCAGTGCATCAACAAATAACAAAAATTAATGCGTTTTGGAAATGCACTTCATTAATTTATTCAAAATATATTTTATTTAGTTTTGTAATTAACTCAAGATAAAAAGAAAGTATTCAAGTAAAAAATAGAAAATGCCACTTCTATGAAATAGCAGTTTCTATTGTATTCAGCTTCGAATGTGACTTACTTCAATATTTTGTTGTATATCCATTATTTTTTATAACAGCCTTGCACCGGCGTGGCATAGAATTAATTAAATACTGGCATCTTTCCAGTGGAATATCCTCCCACGCTTTTTCTACCACTTCCCAGAATTCCTTAATATTTTTGGGTTTAGCTATCTTTATGGCTTCTTTCACGTCAGTCCAAAGATTTTCAAGGTGGCCATTACATGACATCGACTTTATTTTCCTCAAACCATTTCTTCGTTGTTTTTGCCGTATGCTTGGGATCGTTATCCTGCATAAATACCCACTTAAGAGACATTTCCTCCTCAGCATACGGCAGCATAACATTTTGAAGAATGTCAATGTAAACAAATTGTGTCATTTTCTCTCTTATCCAAAATATTGGACCAACTTCATAAGAGAAACTTCCCCAAATCATCAATTGGGCACCTCCAAGCTTAACTGTACGTAGAGTGCACTGAGGCTTGTATTCTGTATTAGCCGGTCTTCTGACATATTTCCTGGTCCCACTGTCTAGAGAATATTTCTCCATTTTGACAGTGGCCATTGGCTGTCTTCTCGGGTGAATTGTATCCGTTGAACCCTATGCTCGGAACAACCGGTCGTGGTGTAGTGGTAACGTCATCGCTTGTCACGCTGCACGTTCACGGTTCGAATCCTGATGTCAATAATCATCTATTTATTTCGCATGAAATAAATAAAAAGTCGACCAATTGCGAAAGCTTATGTCAACTCTACTGCGAAGGCATAACACTGGCAGTAGGGCGGTCATATGGCTAAAATGCAACTTGATCGTGATGATGACATCAGGAGGATGGAAAAATATACTGTGAATCATGAGCAACGACAAAAGCAAATCAAACAAGCTCCCCAGTTATCTGGACAGCCACCCTTGGAGTTCACTGAAACAATACCAGCTGATTTTCAAACCAACTACACCAACCTGTCTTTCTCTCTGTCTCTTCCCCTTTCCTCGAAAACGCCCGTGTCCTAAAATTAGAATAAGGGTATTCATAACCCCTTTCACACGTGCAAATTATAAAAAAAAAAACCTAACTCCTCTTGAATACATTTGTAGCATTTTTAAGTTTTTTTTATTAAATCTCTCTTTTCTTCCGAACAGTGTTTTACTCGACCCATTTTTGCAACTAAATCGGTGAATTTTTTCTTATTATTTCAAACCAAAGTATTAAAAACTTAAAGTGGATGTTTCAATTGAACGGAGATCTTACTACACTGCTATTTTAAAGAACAGCTGATTTAGATTAGAATTTTTACATCCGAAAAGTGATGCCAAATTTTATTATTTTTTCGGTAATTTGTTATTTTGGACATGTAAAACATTTTGTGAAATAAGAATTTCTAATAGCACTGTAAACACGACTTATAAGATAGTACACAGAGATTTTAAGAAAGCACTGCTATTTTATCGAACACAGCTGTATGTATCCGCAGAGGCTGTGGTAGTTATTTTAACAGTTATAAATGTTTCAGGTCTCAACATTTTTGTGCACTTCCTTAAAAATCGACCACTGATCGCATAAATATTCCTAGCTCGCATTAATACTAAGTATAAACGTATGACTACTTCTTTATAGACATTTTCAATCAGGTACAGTTGAATTTATTGTATTAATTCAGTACCAGCAGTCAGTTCTTTAAATAGAAACAAAACATTTTCATTTCACTGATAAGGTTTCGTGATAGCCACACTACGAATTTATCGCAAATTTTCATGTTCGGTATCAGAAGCATAGTAATACTATTTTAAAATGTTAAAGTGCCTTACATTTCCGAGTCATCTGGCAAGTGTGAACGATAATTATATAATAAAAGAGAATATTTCCATAGTGTCATCGTTTTATTTTGTTCGCAAATTACACAGCAAAATTAAAAACTATAATACATAAAATGTTTTATCGACAAGCTTTTGTGTTGCTTGTGGCTTGATAACATTCGTTAGATAAAGTTTTTAATTTGTTGAAATAAGAGTTTTTTTTTGTATTATCTTTTAACCAAACAAAGAAAATACGGACAGAAATTATTAATTACCCAATGGATATATGAGTTTTTATCCATGGGGGCTTCGAGCACAGACTAGGACGACCGACGTGTATTGTGTATTTTTATCTCTTTTTTTAAGAATATTGTGTGTAGATTGATAAATGTTTCTGAAATATTTCACCACAATACATCACGTCTTTTCAGAGACTGGCAAAGAAGTGAGCTAGTCTCTGTTTTATACTTTCGCAGTGACATCTTTAATGGGAAAATAAATTATTTTTTGTTTATTATTTTGACTTTAACAAATTTATTAAGTAGATTTAACCCTTATTTTAATATATTTTGTGTACTTGATGTGTTTCGAATGATGCTGAAAGTGAATGTGGCAAGTTTTTAGCATTTCCAAGGTATATAAATTCTTCGCAATGATTCTCATACCCCTGTTAGTTTAGATTCAAATGTTGTCCCAATTGACGATTTGACGATGGGAAAGTGTTACCTGACAAATTATGGAGTTGGGGTCTATTATTCTTTAAGGAGTGAGTATTGTTTTCGTGAAAAAAAATCGATTTTCAGATTTTGGCGCTAACAGTCCATATAGGTCATCATCTATGTACATAACTTCCCGCTGCCATTCGTGCTATGCGAAATACGAATGGGAGGGATCTACAGTTTTATGCAATTTCCGAAGGGAAGTTTTATCGATTGAAAGAAGCTTCTCATGACGATTTTCTTCTCGGATGTTTGCCAGACGTTCGCGAGAGGTGGGACCGTGAAGAAACTTGTTGGTATTTTCGGGACTCGAACCTTGAATTTCGCGCTAAGTGACAAGTGGGTGCTTAATCGTTTTTTGGGATAAAAACACCCCATTTTAACCCTATCTTTCCAACGCTTTAGCCTACAATAAATTTATGGGAGACGAAAATATATTGCCAATTGAATTTCCTTGTAGTAAATTGTTTACGTGTTATCATGTATTACTTACTAAATTTCGTGCAATCGAAGGGCGAAGAAGGTGGGTGGTTTAAGACTACGATAAAACAGTTGGACTCAGAAATATTTCGAATTGATTTTTCTATTAGAATGTAATAGAGCCGCAATGAATTTCTAGTCGTAGTGAAAAAGGCTCACTTTTCAGGACTTCTGATTTTGATTGGTAAATATCACGTCTCTTAAATACTTCCTGCTGTTCATTTAAACTTTTTAATAAAGTTATTCTTTTCCGATGTGTTAAAGCCAATGTTAAAATATTCTGATTGCTTGTTATTCGCTCACTTATACATCGGTTACAACACAGCCGTTCATATATCGGAAGATAATAACTTAATTTAATGCTTTTAATAAACAGCGAGAAGGATGTGGAAGACGCTGGTCTAATAGATATAAAAAGTAAAGTGACTTTGAGCGTGAAATTATAGAGAACAGTATGTTATCGATTGTCGCTACTCTACCCGAGATGGCCTCCTTCTTTTTTTGAAAAACTGGGCAGTTCGTTTTGCTTCGTATTTCCCTTTGTCATCTCATCTCTCTTGTACACATATGTGCGTCGAGTTAAAATTCGAGTGAAAATATGTGTGATTTTTGGAAGATATCTGGTACATCGAGCAGATGTCGCCTTCAACTAAGCATCAAGCCATGATCCCCTCCGCAGCGTCAGACACAAAATGGACCGCTGCAAACAGCGTTTATTTCCCTTGGTCAGAAGCAGCTGAAATTATGAACTCGTCAAGATGCAGGGCAACCATCGTGTTTTTAAGCTGGCAAAATCTATGCTTTCCTCTCTAATCGAAGTCATAGTCTTACGTGATATAACTCATACCCATTAGGATATCTTAAGTCTCCTTATGAATGGCAAATGCATGTTCGCCAAACAAGAAGTTATTCATACGAGAAATATTGATGTCCTCTCAGATTGTGACGCTTTTAAACACTAATTCAGTCAGGCAGTAGAACCTCTTTCTTTTCGTAAAAAGAACAACCGCAGTTTTTAGATGATCAACTGAAAGCATATTCTTAGTGAAGCATCGTCGATTACCTCTGGGGTTTTCTGCGCCTTGGAGCAGGATATAGCTAAGCATGATCCTACAAAAAGTGAGGCAACATCATCTGTATATGCCTGAGCGAAGACATTAGAACTGTTGAGAGTGAGTGAAAATATAATATGCTATGCCGTTCGACCTTGTACCCGTTCAATCAATCAACTTTGATTCCAATATAAATTGAATTCAGCAGCACGTGTTTCAATATAAATTAAATCAATAAAAACAGTAATAATTGTATGTATTCACATCAAAAACAAATAAAATTCGCCCTCATTTCTGTAGAATCAATCCTCCTCGTTATTCTCTAATCTAATTCACATCTGCGATAAGCTATGTGTACTCGTATATCCGATACGATTTCATCTAATCCCTATTCTATTCTTAGTTGTATGTACATTTGTATATGTGTGTCAATTCTCTGACGACACAAATGAAACTATTTCCTTGCAATCAAATATCATTCTCAATCAGAACAAAGAAATGGTTATTTGGTTTGAAAGCACTAAAAGTGATACATTCTGCCAGAAAGAGAAAGAAGTTTGTATCGGTGAGGATTTGAGCTTTTTTTCCGATTCTTGTAATGCGAGTTTTATTCAAATAAAGGGCATTTCTACATCCAGCAGAATTGTTTATCCAAAATTGGGTTTCTGACTTAAAACAAATACAAAAAATTGGAACATAATGGGTCCTCATTTGTGTGCTTTTTGGCCATGAGCCAGGTGACACGGAGGCTGCCATACCAAAGTGATGTTTTGATTAAAAAAAAAATCCAAATAGTCTGCCAATAAAACCATAGAGTAGAATTCATTCATCTTCAACGTCCAGCAGAGAGAGAGAGAGAGAGAGACAATGTTTGATTTGAAAAATTCGTTTGTATATCTCAAACACTGTAGGTCACGGAGAATGGATCATGTTTTCTTTGAATCGATTTGCTTCTTCTTTTTTCGTTTTCATTGTCTTTGTGTGGTATTTGTGGTCAGTACTAGTTCCCTGGAATCCGTAATGCATCCTAGTTGTGTTTTTTTTACATTCCATTACACTGTACCACAGTACATTGCAGTATATTACTAAGATGCCCCAATCCGGAATCCTTTGATAGAGCGTACAGTAAAAGTTACAAGTTGTGTGTGTGTTTTTGTTTTTATAGAATTCATAGGCAACCATCTCTTGTTTGGTTGACCCTTTGTGTAATTTACTTTCCTTTTGAGCAGATTAAGTGTTAAGTAAGCAAAAGACAATTTAGATTACTTTTTGGGGAATTTACTGAATTTATTATTATTTATAAGAAGATATAATTGAAGGACAATTCTGTAACCAAAAGATTGACAAGCACCTCGGTATATACAATATTTAAATTCTCTTTGCATTTTTGACAGATCACATTTTCGTTATGAATAGGAATAAAGCAAAGAACATAATAAAAATAACAAAACAAATATTTAAATTTACTCTTGCGTAAATTATCCGCCTTTATTACGAAGCAAAATATGATTGTTGAGTGAAACTATTTCATCTAAACGTAGAGTTTCGTCAATATTTTATATTTATTCGCTCTTCATTATTATATTAATTCCGAAATTTGGTTTATTATGTATGCATTGTTTAAGTATATTGTCAATTTTATTGCGCGTTAAAACCACTCATATACTCAGTGTGTAGATTCCGCCATTTGCAAATCATCAAAATCGGCTTTTAGTAAAGATAATATACGTGGGTTTGAATTTCAATTTTTTTTTTTTATAATTTGCACGTGTCAAAGGATATGAATACCCTTATACTAATTTTTTAGGACACGGGCGTTTTTTGTGGAAAGGGGAAGAGACAGAGAGAAAGGCAGATTGGTGCAGTTGGTTTGAAACTCAGGTGGTACTAAGTTTCAGTGAACTACAAGGGTGCCGTCCAGACAACTGGGGAGTATTTTTGTTTTGCTTTTATTGTCGTTGCTTATGATTCACGGTATTTTTTTCCGTCCTGATGTCATCATCACGATCAAGTTGCATTTTAGCCATATGACCACCCTACTGCTAGTGTTATGCCTTCGAAGTAGAGTTGACATAAACTTTGGCAATTGATCGACTTTTTTTTATTTATTTCGTGTGAAATAAATAGATGATTCTTGACATCAGGATTCGAACCGTGAACCTGCAGCGTGACAAACATCGACTTTATTACAAGAATCATTAAGATGCAGTGGAGGTAAGATTTGGAGATGTAGTTCCAAAAACATTTATAAAATCGTACCTATTTACCAAACTTAGGACAAGGAGTCACTGTCTCTATGCCACTTGACAAACTTATTTTTTTATTGATCCCAATTTCTAGAAAACGTGCAGGAATATATACATATATTTGTTTAAGAAATTAAAGTGGTGTTGTTGTTTATCTGCAGCAACTCATATTTGAAATATAAAAAAAGATTTTGATTTATCCAAAAAAATCGTTAAAATTAAATTAAAAAAATTATTTTGACAATTTGATTTCTAAAACTTAGTATGCTATGACGTTACATGTATATTTCAAATATTGTGTAGATTTCGATTTTAGTCAAAATAATATTTGAAAATATGCCAATTTTCAAAAACCGGACAATTTATTTACGCATTTTTGCTAAAAACCTGGTACGCCGTCTATTCTCATATATTCACCGTAACTCAAATATTAAATTTGAAAAAAATCGTTACCGCCGTTTTCGAGAAAATCGATTTTTTTTTACACTGTATAGAATACATACTTTTTCATGTGACCTATAGTAGGCCGTAGTCACTGTGCCTATTCAGGAAGGTGGTATTCATTCCCAAGGCAGGTAAAAGCTCACACACCAATTTAAATCACTTTAAACCCATTAATTTACCCTCCTTTACAACGCTAAAAGGGCTTATCGTTGGTACACAAGAGTTTTTCAGTGATAGCTTTCCTTGACATAGAAATACCTTTAACAATATAAGCACTTAGCCAACAGTAACTGCACTACAAGATCCAAATGTATTCCCAACTCTATGCAGCTGGATTGGATTCATGCTTAGCAGCAGTAGAATCAATAAAGGGTTAGGCACAAACAGGATTGGAAGGTTTCACTATAGGAAACGCTTAGGGAGGAATTCTATTACATGTTCTCTGGTTATTGGTGTGTAGTACACATACACTATTCACTATAATAGTTTCAGATATTAGCTTCATGTAAATCTTGTAAACCATTAAAGATCTGATAGAGATATTTTATCTAAACATGTCCCCTAGATACAGGACTTTGAATCTCGAGGCTCCCAAGCTAAAGAGTACTCATCTTAAATTGCCGAATCAAGCTAAATATCTATGAGTCTCTAATTCAATTAATCGAGGATGAACTTAGACGACTCAAGAAGACCTTCAAAGCTTTATGTGTATGTAAAAGAGTCTTTCGGCGGTAAATGGAGTCTTCAATCACGTATAGTTCTTTTTATGTACACCGGTCTCGTGAGAAATTTATGACGTGGAAATAATCTATGCGAACTATCTTAGAGTAAATGGACTAGTTGGGTACCACCGATACTTTGCGAACTACTCCAATAACAGCATTCAATTCACTCTTATACTTAATGTACTACCGTTAGTAATATACGGTAAACTTATGTCCCAAAAAAACGAAAGTGCTAAGTCGCTGGAAGTATTAACTATAAAATCGAGGCTAATAGAGACCAGTCAGACTCCGAATGAGTCGATTAGCCGTCGTGCACAGCAATTGGAGCTTTGTCTATCCACTTTATGGAAGATTTAGAGGAAAGATCTTAGTTTACGAGCTTACAAGATTCAGCTCTTGCAAGAATTGAAGCTGCTCGATCATCGTGTGCGTCGTACGTTCGGTGAATGGGCCGAAAACGGAATTGCTCTTGATCCTCATTTTCGTCACAAAATTTTGATTAGCGATGAGGCTCACTTTTGGTTGAATGGCTACGTTAACAAGCAAAATTGCCGGATTTGGAATGAAGAAAATCCGCAAGCCCTTATTGAAACGCCGTTACATCCATAAAGAGTCACTATTTAGTGTGCTTTATAGGCTGGTGGAATCATTGGTCCATATTTCTTCAAAAGTGATGCCAGTCAGAACGTTACAGTCAATGGCGAGCGCTATAGATCCATGATTACTACCTTTTTCGTTTCCCAATTGAATGAGCCGTGGTTTCAACAAGCAAGCCACGCAGCGTGCGCCACAATCAATTTATTGAAGGAAACATTCAATGAGCGCATAATTTCACGTAATAGACCTGTGCATTGGCCTCCAAGATCATGTGATTTAACCTTTGGATTATTTCCCGTGGGGATATGTGAAGTCGCTAGTATGCGCCTACGACCCCAACTGTTCGAAAAAGTGGTCGACAATTGGACTTTATTCGAGCCAACCGCGATCCCTATACGCCCAAACTCATATTTAAACACTAATGGCATAAAATTATCTTTCAAATAAAGCCAATACCATGGCCATTACCACGATTTTATGTGTTTTAATTTCATTTTAAAGTTCTATACCTCTACAAAAAAAAAAAAAAAACACCCTGCATTATCGGTATGCCACAAGTGGCATGTATGGTATGTTGCAAGTGTCGATCCGCAGAAGATAAGAAGATTGAATTGTTCCACGTTATCATTTCTAGGATTCATCATCAATTTTGGTAGACTACATCTTTTTTGAGGAAAAAAAGATTAGTTTGGAGAAAAAACTAGAGGTGCACCCTTTACAATTTGAAAGAAGTCCATTTGGCCATTGAGTCTATTGAAAAGCTTTTCATAATAATTTTACTCTCTGATGATTGTCAGACATTCGCCATTCGACTATTTGTTGTTTTGTTGGGATTCGAACTTGAACCTCAGCCACAGCGACTATTTAATCACAGAAAGTAAAAATTGAAGGTGACATTCCTACTAATGAGGATGCATCTCATTGCCGATGTGAGTAAATTTTAATTCCGAACATCAATTTCCACTTTCTCAAGGATTGCCTATTATAAGAAAGAACTCCGCAGAGTCTCATTCCAGCTATACTCGTATAACATATGTAACGTAGAATATAATCCTTAGAACCGAAAAACTAATGAAAGCGAAACACACACAACCACAAAAATCCATCCGTTGGTGCACCGCTGAGAGAATGAATATGTGCTTATTGCTCAGCTTCAGGTTAACGTATAAAAATTCGTAATCTCCTTCACAAGTAATTTGACCATATAGCTTAATAATTTTTGAACGCAATATTTAGCAAAACGGATCGTGATATTTAACTATTCGTAAACCTTGTCTGAGAAGTTGCCTAATGAACAAAGCAACCACTATGAAAATCCGTTCAACCATTCTTGAATTACAGTATTGCAACGTATATAACAAAGATGTAGAGCACCAAATATTACATTATTATGGTTTAGGGATGTCAAAGAACTCAACCTGATCAATTTAACTCAGAGCAATTTTCAGTTGTCCTCGCTTTTATTACACTTTTTTTTTTCCTGCCACGGGGTGTACATCTAAACTCAGTTCACTCTCCCATGTGGTGTACTCGTGTCTGTCTAATAAAATGTTATCAAATGATTCACCCGCAAAAAAAAAAAAAATAACTTAATACGAAAACCTTGACCATAATTGATTTTTCCGTGCTCAAAATTGATAATGTACATTGTACGTACACTCAAAGCCAGCCAGAGAGCCCCCTACAACTAACCAGCAATGCTACTTCATATTTGATATCTACCCGCCGTCGTTTTATTTGTCTTTGCGAAGAGTGTCGTCTGACCGACAAAGACCTTCATGGGGGCGCCCAACAAAAACACCACAAAAAACAGAGACAACACCGACGGAAGTTGTTGAGTATGTGTCTCGGTTCCAACTGACTTCTCCGTTTAATATCCCCACCTACACGTGTACTCAACAGAGATTCTGAACAAAATCCGTCAGATTTAATTTAATTTCAGGTCACGTTTCAAACGAAAGGGAATCCTCCAACGAAATGAGGATTACAGCAGTTCTTGTTGCCTTCATCTTCAATAAATTTTTCATTTATTTACAACTATGTATTTATTCATTTTTTTCAATTCTTTTTTAACTGTCAAAGTTTGGTTTTGTGTGTTAAAAAACTGTTGCACACCAAATGTGTCTATCTACATACATACATACATAATAGATACTCGCTCATTACAGAAAATATATGCAACTACTGGCTTTGGGCCATCTTAATAAATTATATTCAGATACAAATTGTACATAAATAACGTCACTCTTACAGCAATAATATCTAAATTTACTCGATGACTCGTAGTGCAATCGTTTACTTAAATGAGAAGAAATTACCAGCAGAAATCACTCAGCCAGTGGAAGAGGTAAAGATGTGTTCAGATGACTCTGACGGCATTCTGCCAATGGCGTCATTCAAATTGAATATAAAACCACAAACGAAAAATGTTAGGTTGTTGCTAATTATTATTGTTTACTAAGCAATTACTAGAAGCGTAGTGATATTTTCTGCACGCGGTAGCACTGAACGATTGTTCATGTAAATGGAAACAGAATTCTTTGAATTCCGATCTGCAGTTGTTTGATTAGTTTGGTGGTTTGAGAGGGAGGCGAAAAATATTCGTCTTCACATAGGCCTCAGTTTGTGCTCGTTGTGGTCTCCTATGAAAGCTGTTTAGTAAAAGATACATTTTTCTAGGTGTAGGAGAATTAGATGAATAAGTAACTAATCAGTTTGTCGTAAACAAATAAAATTTACTAAGATTCATTGCAAGCAAATGCAAACTACGTACGTGTTTTAGGGATGGGAAGTTGGGTAGTGCTGTAAAATCGCGACGTGTATTGACAAGATCATTCGGAGCTTGATAAAAATGTAGGTTCCGGTGGCTGCCTTCACTTTATATCCAAATACAACATAAGGTGTTTAGTTTTTGTAATCATATTCACAACAAATTTAGAGATTCCTAAAGGTCTGTACCTGTCAAATCACTGAGTTCATCGATAAAAAAAACCCAAGTGATGCAAACAAACAACTAAATTAAGATATGTATAAGTTTTCTAATGTAAGTTTATCTGTCCGCACTTATTTAGAAGCAGTGTTATCTGCAGATTGAAAATGAATTGATAGAGAAATCATACTTATTAATAAGCTTAGGATAACGTACAGAGATGATTTATAACTTCAAATCTGATGTCTTTACGACCATTTTCATCTGGCTTCAATTCGTGATCATAGCACATCTTTTTACAAACGAAGCGTAATGTTTAGCTATCCGTAAACTTGGTCTAAGGAATTCTCTAATGAACAAATTAAACGGTATAGAAATCGATTCAGCCATTTTTGAGTTACTGGGTTGTAAAGCATAAAACAGAAATAAACAATTTGCTTTTCTATACACGTTGCAATTTGTATTATACATTTTTTGCGCTAAAGAGAAGAGATGTACTGTTGCATATTGCTCTTAAGCATATTGTGATTTCAAAACAGAAAGAGAAACTTAGAGCAAAGCACTCATAATAAAAATAATTGTTCGCTGAGCTGTAAACTCAGATAAAAGTTGAAAATTATTTGAAAACGTACAAAACTTGTTAGACGAAACTGAGCTCAGCATATACCCAGAAGTCGCCCAATTTATAGTGCACCCTTGCACATTTTGCAAAACATTCTTAAAATATCCTTCTATGTACTAGGTATCCAATTTACTTTGTCCTCTCGTTACTTGTGCACATAGAACATTCCACATTCAACTTTTAATGGTTGCTTTTCTCGGAAATTCAAGTATTTCCCTTCCGTTTGTAAAAAAAAAAAAATCACTACTCAACTAGTTAACATACTAACCTACCTCCCACTGGAAACTGCAAAAACGGATGTCCCTGCTGGATATATGCCAGCATAAACCCAATTCCCGTATATTCACATCAAGCATAAATTACAAAAGTTCATGTGAAAAGGAGCAAGTGAGAAATATCCTTCGGAGCAAGAGCAGGGTATTTTTGGCAGATTACCAGTTGCAAAGATAATCGTAGGCATCATGATTTCCTTGAAAAAAAAACTGAAAAAAGAAGAAATCCTGCCGTGGAACACTTTGGTTGCACATGCGTCACCCGAAGAAGAAAAGAAACAGACATGCACTAACTTAATGGAGTTCAGTTTTAGCCCTAGAGTAGAGGACTTTTATGTTGGTATCCTTATCCTCGTACATATACACATAAGTTTCCTTTTTAAATTCGTTTTTGCTTCGAAAAATGGAGATATTCTTCAAGGAATGCAAAATGTGCACTCCTTGAAAAATTGTTGAAAAGAAAGAACGAAAGTTGAATCACTGCGGATGTGCCGGGAGAAGGGCGTTTTTATGGAAAAACTTGTATGTGGGTCGTATCTATGGTTCTATTGTATTTCAGCGCCGACGTCGGAATATGAAAGGACATTTTCGTTACTCGTAGTTGTAGGTATTTTAAGTGGGCAGCGTTTTATGAAATTGATTGCAACGTACGAGTATATGAGTGTATGCATGAATGAACTTTTTTCGATGAATATAATAGAGAAAGAGAGTTTACGGGATACGTTGGGAGTGCATTGTTCGTTATTCAATTTTTTAAGTGGATTTCATTGTTTGCGGGACAATCGAAAGAAATAAAAGGGTAATTGCTGAAATTGTACTCTTACTTTGACATTTTACGGGGGAAGTAGGAGGAGAGAAGTAGAGGGGGGAAAAAATCACAATGGTCTTCCGAGAACGGAATACCATGAACTAGAATTTTTCATGACCTTTGGGACAGTTTCCTGGTTTTGCTTGTAAACTTGAGCAGACATCTATCTGTGTGTTAGTAACTAAATGCACCATCAATGGTGCAAAATAATAAATAGAGGGAGTTTCTGGAATTATCCTACGCCATGCACTTTGTCATGTTGTCACTCACACAAGCCGACAGGAGCAATCCAGTTAAAGTCCTTCATGGTCGTGATACCAAACAGTGAATCCCATGTTAAAAAGTGGACCATGTACATACGTACACCAACAAAAAAAAAGGAAGAAACAATTCGATAGAAACTGCACCAGTTGTACTAGCAAACAAATCATTTGACCACCACAGTTAGGAATTTTGTAAATTTTTGTTAATCGATATGATACAGATCACGATGGTCTTTGAAAAAATGTAGGAAAACGTCAAACTTTGAAATGTCCTAACTCATATGTTCGCAAGATTCTGATTTACTTTTGAAAACATTAACTATAGGTAGATGGTATTTTATAAAATAGAAAGGGTAGCAGATAGCTTGCGATAAAGTAGCGGTAAGTACAATAATATAATTTAACAGAAAGTAGTGAAATACTTATACGTATATATCCAAGTTTTTCTTAAATGTGAAAGAGTGAAATATATGAATTCCTGCACCAGAGATATACCAAAACGGATTCATCATTGATGGCTAAAACCAAATTTATCGCATGATGATACCCTGTGACTTTAGCCTTTCACATTATTTATTTAATTATTTCATTAATCAGAGTATTTAAATTCTCTACAGAATACATAAAACCTTATTTCCTTATTTTTAAACATTTGCTAAGCTTAATATTAATACATCTCTACTGAGGTGATAATTTTCAAAGAAAAGAATTCTTAATCTAAGCACCCTTGTAGGGGTGTATATCATATAAATAAATCTGTTGATCATTTTTGTGTTTGAATGCACAGTTTTTAAAAGCCGCAATAGATTTTGAGAAATGTTAATATTCCTCCCACTTAAAAATTGCCACTCTTTACATTGATTAACGCCCCCTTTCTACGAGGTGCTCAACATTTGTTTAATTGCTAATGAGTCGAAATGGGTATCATTTTAAGGGCATGATTTATGTTCCATGTCTGTATTTTTGTTCCATGTCTGGCAAGTTCGTCAGCTTTACAATTTCCTGGAATATCCCTATGCCTCGGCACCCAAATTAGGTGAATATTAAACTGCTCCGCCATCTCTATAAGAAACGATCGATAGTCTAGAGCTGTTAAAGAATTTATTGAGGGTGATTGCAAGGATTTGATTGCTGCTTGGTTGTCTGAAAAGATGCGGATACCAACGGTCGATATCACATTTTTCTTAAGCCCAGACAAGACTTCCCTTATTGCAATTAACTCCGCCTGGAACACGCTACAGTGGTTTGGGAGACGAAAAGAGAGGTTTAAATTAAGCCTATCAGAGAAGATACCATCACCCACCCCATCGTTAGTTTTTGAACCGTCGGTATAAAAATGTACCGACTTAACTTCCGTAAAACCACCTTCTTCCCAAAATTATATGGAATGGTAACTTGGAAGTTTTTGTCCAAAATTTAACTTGGGTATAGTGTAGTCAATGTCTTCAGGGAAGATATTAAACTTGTTTAAGATGGAGGCGTGGCCATATACTATATAATAGATGAGTTAGCTGCCATTTCCCTGCCATAAATGTCGAGGGATGTTAAATGAAAAAGAGGGTCCATAGCTGCGGAAGGTGTCATTCGCAGTGCTCCGCTAATGCACAGACAAGCTGAACGTTCGACTTTGCTTAATATAAACTTCTCTTTAATGTTCTCTATTTTTGATGAATAAACTTTATAAAATGGATTCTACAATATACAAGAGTATTCATATATAGATATGGATTTTACATGGGTAGTAAATAATGAGAATCCTTTGCGTTACGCCTAAAGAAACCCAGCCACTATCTTTTTTAGCCACTAGATACAGAAATCAACGTGACTGATTTCGATATAGAATCTTATTATAACATGCTCCACCCAGTTGTATGTCTCATGGTCGCCGCAATAAAGTGCTCGAACGATGAAAAAGCTTTACGAAAGTTCGAAGTAACGAAATTAAAGGACATTGATTGACACCCGAGCATCTTTCGTCAAGGAACTTAACTTAATCACAGCAGCAGCATTCACAAAAATGAATTTCTCAAAGTCAGCAAAAAGTCAATAGGCTATTGCCCTGCTGACAAGAAATAATTGGTGAGCGAGGAAATGGGGAACATCGTCAAGCATAGACGAGCAGTCAAACGTGTCAGAGACGAAGCTCAACTATGTGCGAAATGAAAATGGTTCTAATTGTAACTGACGTAAACGGTTCTAGTGGCGATACAATGGAACTCATTCGGTGTACGTGAATCCTGCCTAAATTATGGAGGATAGTCACATAACCTAACCTAGGACAGGCTTGCCGCGGGAGCGGAGCCCACAAACAGCAGCAACCAGCATGCAGCCACTCTTTGCGCAGGTCTAAAATAAGGAACAGGATGAAAGAAATCAGATGACTGGTTTTAAAGAGCATTAGTCACAATACCTTCGTAAGAAATGCATAGAACAGATACACGTTAATGATCATAGTAGAGCAAACAAACAAATGGCCCAAGACTTTCTAGCTGTTCGTCGTAGATTACAAAACAGCGTCTCACGGATGTGCATATGGCACGCATTAGCGCAGACGAATTTTTCCCAAAGCAACCCGCAATCCTATATAACGGCTTACTGTCTTTAAAGTTTGATTCTGTCTCTGGCGGGGCATCTGCCTACTGTCGGACGAACATTCGGACCTGCAAAAACAGGCTGTGTGACCTTGTGCAACAACCCTTCAAAGGCCAAAGACTTTAAATATTAGCTACCAGATGTATAAACAGTCCAGCTCTGGAGGGAACTCACAAACCAAAGACAAGTAAAAGCACTCAAGAATTTTAACCGAAAAACGTCTAAAACTTGCTTAATCATGCGATCTGGTATTGATCTCAATCGCAAATAAAATTAAATGATAAAAGTGAGATTGAATCGCTCACACTCTGAGAAAAACTTCCACTGAACCCTGCCGTCCAACTCTAGAGTAAATCTAGAGTAAATCCTTAAGCTAGCAGACATCGGGTGAGACCGAAGAGAACACTTAAGAAGGAGATTCAAGAATTCAAATTGACGTGGAGAGAAATTAAAGCAATCGACCAGAAACTGCATTCGACGGAGAAGTTTCACTGAGGGTCTACGATCCCCTAGGAGTTTGTGTCCATACATATGCATGTACATAAATGATTTATTATTTACAATGTTCGTTTGATAATACCCCAAACCACAGATTAAGTTTCATTCCAGTCGGTTAAGTTGTTCGTTTTCAGACCGTTTTCAGCCAAACTGCTAACCAAAAATTGTCTAAAAACCTTAAAATGATAGACAAAACAAAATTTTTTTTTTTTTTGCATGATTTGAAATTCAAATGTGTACATTCCCAATTTTTCTATCGGAAGAAAGGGCAAACCACCATTAATCTGCCTACTGTTTCCCGTAAACTACTATAAAACTGCCGTCAATCTACTCGTACTTTGTAGTTTTATGCCTGTTTCTCAAGGTTAATCGATTAATATTCCGCCTTGCCGTAGTTAACCCTCTGGTCTATAAACTTTATTACCAAGGACTTTGAATCTTCTCATCTGGGATATAAAATATTTTAGATGAACTTCCAAAGAAATACACAATTTCACCACCTTTTTAATTAGTATTCACGGTCTCCATACTAACAGCAAAATTCATGATTTCCCACCATCTCCCCAATTATCTTTTGGCCCTTTTCAAAGCGATAAATATTCCACATACGCCACAGTCGTTTGCTAAAAGCAATGAACCTACATATATATAGTATGTAAAGTTCTCTTTAGCTATCTCGGTGAATGTCAATGTGGCTATTTTGTCGTCTGCCTACAACATAGTTCCACGACTTGAAACGATAACATCGCGGGAGTAGTTAATGTCCTAGAAAGTTTAAATTCGCCCATTTATATTATGAGCGCAAAATCTTTATTTATAAAATTATGAAGCATAAATCAAAAAGTCACCGCACCAAAAAGGAAAACCATAAACCTACGTAAACCTAAACATTTACTTGTTTGGCCTTTATCCTTTGTGCTTCTGGAAAGCGTATAGGGATGAATATATGAACAGGATTCAATAAAAGTTTTTTGTAATCTTTGTTAGTTTTTTTCCACAAATTTCGTAAACGAAAATGTATTGTATGTATGTTCGACGGAGCATTTTCCACTGCAATGCATCATGGATATAGAACAATTTAAAAAAAGAAGGATTTTGTGTGGGTCTTATGCATATACAATGAACGTTTTTCTTTCCAGAGAATATGCATAAAGGGAGCTTATCGCAAACAATGTTTAAAATTTAAAATTCAATTTCCCAACGGGGGAGGAACGTATTGTAGTAACAGGCAACTCTACTTACTGCCAGGCAGAACAAAGGATTCGAAACAAGGATAGTGGTATTCGATTGAATATTTGTTCAAAGTTTTTTTTTTTTTTTTTTAGTTTGCTTCTTTGCAACTGACGTTTATCAGTTGTGGGCAAGCGCACAAAGTGAAAAGGAAAAAGCTGTTATTTCCTCCCCAGGATATTGGTGAAGTGGTAAAAATAATTGGTAACTACCCCAAGGATTGTGCATTATTTCTGTGTTTGCAGGGTAAAAATGTTGTCGCAATGCAACAGCGTGTTGAATGTGTATACTCACAGCAAGGATAATAATGGAGGGTGTAATTTTAGTGTGGACTCACGAACACGGGTTGTTGAAAATTATGTATACACAACCCTAATGGTGTTTTTAATGCTGCAATTATATGAATTGCACGATAGCGCATGTCGTTATGTTCGGTTGGACTGTGGGGAATGCAATTGGCTTACCTACAGTGCGTGAGACAAATATGGGGAAGTGTGCGTAAATAGAGATTTTTTTTTTTCATTAAAACGCAAATTCGTTGAGAATCAAAGTTGGAACAAGTTTTCTTCGATAAAACTAGCACGGCTCTTGTGGATCAAACCAGTATTATTTTTATTTTTTATTTATTAGGCCAAAGGATAAATTGATCATAGTGGCTGTATTTTATTATCACCAATGATCCATGTAGGTCTTACTTTAACTTGCATTACAACAAAAACGATCTAGTTATCTCCGAATATTCACGAATAAAAAGAAATAACTTAATGGATAATAGTAAGACCTAACTTATTGATCAATAAAATCGATTCGAAGGGTTTGGGGTTGAATATATGTAGGTATGGTGTTGGTTTTGGGCACCCATCCTCTAGGCATCCTTTAGGGACTCATCCAGTAATCTTTGGACGTAGAATTGCACAGCGGTCTTATTGGTCACAAAAGAAAATCCTCCTACTTTTCGGACATCCTCCGAAATACTGACCGAACCAGGAGTTCAAAAACAGTTTGGCGGTCGTATATATTATTTTAAAAAGGCAAGCCTGCAGGGCGCTAGGTGCAAAATAATGTGCTAATTATCTCAAAAAACAAAACTGCGAAAACTTTTGTCACACGGTCTGTCATTCAATAAATACTGTCCTGGGGAAGTACTTTGGAATTTCTCCTACCTCTACCGTACTAACAGATACGTCCGCTTCTGCGCAAGATGTGAAACCTGAGAGATGGCGGATACTCAAAGAGTCTCCCATTCTCAGATTGTGATTTCGTATCGCTTAACATTCTTAAAAAAGTTCGAATCTCTTCGCGCTTGTGAAACCTTATATTCAACAAAGAGTTCGTCCTTCAATTATAATTGGCTGGAATGCTTCCAGCTGAATATCCTGGATGTGGTGGAGTGAAAAATGTTCGCCTTGACCAGTTATCTGATGGACTGCTTGGTGAAGCCCTTTGAAGATCTAAAAGGATTTAGTTCAAAGTCACAAAAAATGCCTAAATGAGACCATCAGAAAAAGCGGAATTGGCCGACACCTTATTGCTTAAGAATTAAATTTTGTGTAAGAGTTAAAGTTGCACAACACAACCAGGATCATTGGTTTTTGCCAAGGCAAACATCCAACGTGTATATTAACTTTTAAGAGATAGTGACAGTTCTTGTAATTCATTTGCATACCTAAGTCAGAAAAATAGGAGGATCGACAGAGAAGGAGAATAATTTTTGGTGTATTGGGTTTAAAACTTATCTGTTTTGTTTTTACTTTTAATTAATTTTTTGGGTTGTGTCCGAAATAAGTGCGGCTTTACTTATTAATTTTTCAAATAAAGATCGTTTTATTTGAACCAACACTTCCACTTAACAACCACTTTTCACTTTGTTATACTGACGAGCAGCTGAGGTAATGACATTCGATCTAAACAGTGAAGTATCTAGTTTTTGTTCACTACACAGGCTTTCCGTCTTCGACATGACACAATCACACTGTGTGCTGCGTTTTTATTAATTGTTTGTGGAAATTTTGATGCGAGATTCTGCTGCCCAGAAAGTTTAGGAAGTAAGTAAATGAATAAATATTTCAAATAAAACCGTCCTATTGTTTATTGTCATTTGCAAAGGCATAATTGAGAAAAATTTTTTAAAACATGCAGTAGTAGGTGGGACTGTCAAAAATCAATTTAGTATTTCTGGGACCCGATTCTTAGCCTTCCAGTCGAAGGTCCACGCACTTAACCACTGATCCAGGGCGCCCAATAAGCTCGTATAATTTATTTTTTTTTACCCCATCCAAATTGAATATCAAAACCATGTAAGTAGATTTCTATAGTTTTCTGTCATTTAAAGGGATTCATTTGATCTGGTATTGCCAGAAATATCCGTATTTCATTGTGCAAGCACATGCAAGTACTTAAGAGTAGATGTTGAATGAAACGATTTCTTCGTTTCGTTTCGTTTTTTTTTTTTTTTTTTAGCAAATTCAAAAGTCTTGAAAAAAATTCCCTTAACCAATATTGCACAACTCTCCTATTCTGCTAAGATCATTTCTAACAGATGCATGTATGTACATGCGAATACTTACCCAAGCTGAATAGAACACGGCTAATATGTATTATACATCATCTAACAAATATTTTAAGCAAAAAGACGTGCTGGTCTAATATCATTACTACTTTTTTTTTTTTACTTTTTAAACTTATTATATTACTTACATTCGCCTTAAAACGTTCCAGCTTTTGTTATACATACTGTGAATTTTACATCTAACACCCAATAGTAACATTACAATACTCCATGGTCCCTTTGGCCAATAATTAAACGAATATATCGTGTTTATCTATTTCTCAGTGAAGCCCTTACTCTCAGTGCCATTAACTCATGACGCAAAAGTTCAAGGGAACCACCGTACGTATAGTAGGTAGGTACTCCCCCTTCTAGAGTTTGGTAGTCGATTTATGGCACAAAACTCTGTGTGGTGCTCTAGCAACATATAGGCATTGCGCGACATTTTGTAGCAGAGGACGTGGATTTAATTAATGACTGGCATGCAATTATTTGTACAAATATACATACATTACTTTATCACGTCTCTAACCACTGCCTTAACCTTTTCTTAACCACCCATTCAAACACGCAAGTTCAAACAGTACAATGTCAGTAACCTGTGTTCACGATTTTTTTTTTTTTTTTTTTTACTTTTTGCTGGTTCATCAATCATAAACGAGAATATAATAAAAATGCCAACAAATCGAATTATTTTTAAAGCCATTATTTAGCCCTTTTTCCCCGGGACGCGTACAACCACACGTATTTTGGCGGCGCGATAAGCGAAAGTACACTGTAAACACTTTACTTAGAATTTTGCGGTACACTTAACGTATCGATAAAAATTATCTGACAAATGTACCGAGAGTGGGTTCCTTTCATATTTTTATCGGACATAGATAAAAGTGTTAACAGTTGGCTATCGACAATAGGTTGACAAATCTTTTCCTTTTCAAGAGCGCACACGTTAACAAGGGCTGCGTGGAGTTGGGCAAATGCATATCGGTCTAATACAATTATTTCGCTAACTTAGTTGCGAGTGTAAGGAGGGGTATCCGCGGGCGGATGTTGGTAATTTGTTTCGGGATTTATTTGTGCAAAACGGATTTTGTTTATTTGTGAAAATTCATTGTTGACTGTTGGTGTCTGTGCTTTTTGTTATTGCACGTTTAAATATGTGTATCATTTGATGTTCTGTGTTTCCCTGACTGTTAAAAAAAAAAAAAAAAAACACCGAGAGGTGAGTGTTAATCTTTATTTTTGTTATTATTTGAATGGGAGAATTTGTTTATAGTGAATCACGGGTTGTTATAAATGATTTCGTTAATTATACGAGTAGTAAACTAAACGCCACCAGAGAGTTATCAACAGGAAGTTCTCTAGAGTTTAAACTGTGCATGAATGTTTTTTTTTTTGCGAAAGAGTGTTTATATATTGGCAAAACGAAAGGTTTATTTACCCGTATGTTTGTTGTTTTTAATTTAGATGGCGCTACATACAGTACGAAGTGTATCTTGACGTCCACTTTCCCATAAAAAATTGGATGAGCTCCGTTTTCACTTATGGACGCCACCTTATGTAAGATGTTCCTTTATCCCGTCCGAGATGGATTCGAAAAATCGACGGGCTGGGCATTGATGTTCATTCGCTTTACATGTCCCACCCCATCTAAGGCGATGTATTCAAAGTTGAAATCGTTGTACGTACCTTTCCTTCCATACTGGTAAAATGTATTGTCTAACCAGCCTTGCCACAGTCTTGAGTAAAAGGAGTGTGTAAGTTTTTATCGAGCTTGGGCAGAAAATGCAGTAGCTTTCTTTCATAACATGGGAATACGTATGTATGACCAAGCCCAAGTCGAAAGTGAATATTTTTATCAACCAGAGTTTGAGGAAGTATGCCATTTACTTGTGTCATCTCTGGTAATCAAGAGAACTTTGGAAAACCTAGAGGGGCTTTATTAAATACATATGTATTTCCTTTGAAATTAAAGAGGGCTTCAACCATTTTCTCCTTGCAATCCAAAGAGCTGTCCTTTATTGTTTCTCCGAAGTGCGAATCTAGGGGCAGATGTAATGACTTTTAAACGTTGTTCCCGTTCCATTTTATTTTTCGGTTAATATTTTTAGCCCAGTTAAACTACGAAAAAAAGGGGCAGGACCCAAAGAGTCTCTAACTTGAACTTTTTCTTTTAATTCTTAAAGAAAGTATAACAAATAACATACGAGGGTGAATTGAAAAGTTTGCGGCTTGACCAAGAAAACAAACTCGGAAGTTTACAAATTACTTTTATTTTTAAACGTAATATCCTTTAAACTCAATACACTTCTTCCATCTGGTCTCTAAAGCCATTACACCAGTTCTAAGAAAGGTTTACTCAAGTTCTTCAAAAAATAAGTTTGCTGCAAAATTTAACGTTAATTTAACTTTAGCTTTCTGCTAATCCAGATATTCTCCACTTGTTTGACACAGGTGTATAGTAGTTAACCCATGTCTCATCTGTCATCACAAATCTGGCCAAATTGTCCTCTGGATCGGTTTGAAAGTTTCAAATTGAAACAGCTCCATATACTCGTGAAACATAGTCAGTCGTTTTTGTTCAACTGAAAGCAGTTTCGGAACCCATCTTGCAAAGCTTGGAGAACCCAAGTTCGTTTTGAATGATGTCTTGGATCTGTTCGTACGACAAGCCGACAATCTCAGTTATCTCCCTTATCTTCAAGGTGCAGGTACTTAAAAATTGCTTTACTTTACCTCCCTTAAGCACGTGTATCAACCTAACTAAATGCAACGCAGGAATGAAGCTTCATAGAGTCGCTCTTAAAATGTTGGGAAATAAAAGGGCGGAAGTACCATTTTAAAATTGAAACTATTTCTATGGTAGGCCGCGAACTTTTCAATCCACCCTCGTATAAAAGATCCATAAAATCCAAACGGTGTTTTATTTTTAGTGTCGCGTGATATAAACGGTACACGAATAGATTCAACACGATGTCTGTCTATCCGTGTGTCTGTCACACGCTTGTAACTATCGAATCGTTTGACTTAGAGCTGAAATTTTGCATAAAAATGTTATTGGGGGGGAGTCTTTTCTGGGTATAATGTAATCCAAGAAAAAAAAATATTTTTACATTTCATCTGAGCTGAACTTCCAAAAAGTAAAAAAATATAAAAAATATTTGTTAAATAAAAAATTCAAAACCTATAAGCAAAACAATATAAACAATTAAAAATTTCGAATCCGAATTTCTAAGGTAATTTTCTAAGTTTATCTTTAAAAGTCTGAATTGGATTTAAATGTTTGGCTATACATATGAAAGACCCTTTTTCGAATTGAGATGCTCTGTGTACGAGGCGCTCTAAGCGTCTCCCTTTTGTTCACTTGCTTGTACCGTTTTAGTTCCCAAAGATTTAGTTAAATTATATTTTGTATAATTTTATTTTTAAAGAGTATAATTTTAGACGCGCAATGTACAAGACCATAAAACTCACTATCACAATCAATCAAATGATTGTGTTGCATGAATTTCTAAAACTCGAATACAGCCATAATGAGTAAACTAAGACAGATGTGATAACAGCCGTCCACTTAGTTTCTGTAGAGATTTTCCCGCGACATCGTACAAATTCAATACATTCAATGCTCCATGTCGATTTCCGTTTCTAAGAAAATGTTCCCCTTTGCCGAAATTCCTTATTTTGAAATTTAAAAGTTATCGACCTCATTTGTTCAAAAATTTGTTCATCTTCTCTCATCTCGAAAAACAAATTAATGCTCCAACCTCTGGTCTATTTATAGCACGCCTCCCCAATGTGTTCCCAATTCCATTCAAGCTCCACAAATCTGACAGTTATCCATTTTATTTTTTTCTCCTTCCTCCAAATATTTTCAAATAAATTTCATCGTTTACTTTGGAGAAGGCTTGCCAGTTGCCGTTGCTATACCACTAATCTGCTCTGGAACTTCCTCTCCAGATGCATAAATTGGCTCAACTTGTAAACATTTCACACGCAATAAAGAGGCCTTTCGCAAAATTGAAGTGAAATCTCACTCGCTGCCATACGGTGTGGCGCCGTGCATTACAATTCCACAACCAAATCGCACCTCGTTGCAATCAAACGAGGGTACGATATAAATTTAAGTAAATCCCCCTGTTCCGCCCCAAAACATCCCCTTGATGCATTTTCAGATTGAGAAAATAAACGATGAGATTTCGGAGGAAAAAGAATTTTCCGCATTCCTGAGTTTTTTTTTGTTTATCCTCGGTACGCGAAATGGTTTTCATCGAAATCGGCATCTATGTTTGTGTGGAGTAGGCGAAATAGCATTTATTTAGAATATATCCCCCTGAGATATTTCTTCCGCTACATGATATCTGACCCCCATTGGGAATCATTCGGGCTATATAATACATACATATGTGTATGCGTGGGACGGCTGACATATGTTTTGAAACGATCGACGTCTTTGTTGTTTTGGCAAGTCAAAGCCCTTCATCGCACCCTCTCGCCCTGTATAGATACAGTATATACATTTGAGCAGACAGACAGTTTATTTGTTGGCTTAGCGATCGTTTCATGTGGAATACATCTGGCGATGTTTGGGGAAGTGCCGTTGAGGATCTTAGTGATCTGTTTAATATTTATTGTGGGGGCCTTCGTTTAATTGGAGATTTATTAGTTGGCGGCGGTGTGGTAGTAGTGGTTTCTTTGTATCTGGAGTTTTCCTTTTTGTATTCATTTTGCGCGTTAATTGGAATTCGAATTGCGCTATGAATGGGGCTGATGTCATGATTGAACACTCGAGTGCGTGGGATTTGTACTTTTCAGTTAGGAAAATGAATGCTTTTGTGAGCTAACAATGGAAATGTTGTCTGTGAAAGTGTAAAGTATTCAATACAGAGATGTTTACTTTTTTTTTATCAATATTTGCCTTTTTGCCCTTAAATTGTTGATCTTAACTTTAAATTTAATATATTGAGACTTCATTTAACTCCTTAAATCGGGTATAACGTGACGTTGACGTTAACATGTTCACTGTTTAATATAAATCGTCTCTTTATTTTTTATTTATACGCAATCTATTTTCTCCAAAACTTTTTAGCACAGATATGTATGTCATGAATACTGAATATTTGAGTACTAGTGCGAATCGTTCGCCTTCTATGTATGTACATATATCAGTCGGGAAAAGTAAACTAAATCTAATATCTAAACCAATGATATTACATAGAACAGCTGTTTGGAAACACACGTTTCAAAGCTCTTCATTTCTGAAATATTTCCATTTACAATAACAACTCTCTAAATCATTGTGTGTGTGTATGAATGTACTAGTGTTTTAATATGTGCTATCCTGGATTCCCACGCATAAAATGCTCTCGATATTTCATCTTCCGCGAGGCAGACATAACCAACGTCCGCGCTTCTTAGATACTTTTTTCTTAAGTAGTAAAGCTTAGCCGATATACAGTACTGGCTACCCTGGCGCCTTTACAAAAATCTATCTGAGTTTCAAAGCACTAAATCAAAAATCGATTGCTCTCTCTACCTCTCTCTCTCTCTTGCTCTCTTTTTTTCTCTTTCTCTCTCTGTCTGTATATTCCTTCTCTGTAACTTACGCTAAAGCATTAAGTTGTGTACAAAAGCTTTTCTTTAACTAGAATATATTCAAACCGGCCAACGTTTCTCTTTCATCACCATTATTCACCAACGATGGCTTTATTGGGACACCCTGTAGGGAATAGGCGGAAAGTAGGTCAGTAAGCCAGAGTTAGCTCTAGTCTAGTATAGGGTCCTAGCGAAATTGGGCCGGCAATACATATCTGCTCCTTATATTTCTATTTAAACGAGTTATATATTTTGTTATAAATGCAACAAACAAAAAAATTTGATCTTTCATAGGTATTGCGGATGGCTTTGAAGAGGTTGTACCAGTGCTGGAACCCACGGCTTTAACAGACAATGCGGTGCCGAAATATACCAAGAAGTAAGTCGGCACTACAGAAGTCACACCAACTGAAAAATCACATCAAAAAAACGACGTACGTGTCATGCTTAGTGATGTTGGGCATAATTTTTCTGACTCTCCGTTATCCCATATCTCCCGATACGAATGGTCTGTCTGTGTGTGTTTCTTGATCCGAAGGTTGTTGGTTTAAATACCATACGATTTTCTTTTAACAAAATGCCCCCTAGTTGCAACCAGACTAGCACCGATGGGGTTTTAAGAGACATTTTTTCTCTTTCTTTCCAATTTACATTAATAAAATATTAACAACATTATTGGATTTTACTTGTAAATAACATTACAAGCTCGCTAAGACTTAACCTAAATTGAATCTTCCAATTAGTTTACTAAATTAATTTCCCTTTGTTCTCTTGCAGAAACCCACAGAAACTCAAAGGTTAATAGTTCATGCTCCCAAAGTGGTAAGTTTCCCCATCAGACAACATTTTAATAGTACCTATTCTTAACCTGAACCAAATGAATTAAATTTTGAAACTTCGTTATCATTTTAAAACTGACAGCGACCCGTAATCGTTAAATTATGCGAGAAAGGTGTAAAAAGAATGCAAGGCCGCCTCCCCTACAGTTGTGTTCCTCACTTAAAATTACAAACAAAATCTTATTAATCTTATCAGCCCATGGTTAAGAACACTTGCAGGATACTAACTCCTTCATCGCATTCCCTTTCCTTAACGAGATTTTTTCGTCCTTCGTGTCTTTGAGAGGGTCTCATGCACACGTACGATCTCTCACAGCACTAAAGATAAAAATACCTGTTAGACCGTTGACGACGACCGACGACAAATATGACCTTGACCATAAATCCAGCTCCTGCAGCTCACAACCAACCCACAGGTACATGCGAACTTTGTTTCACTTATTTCTCTTGCACTTGAGAGCACCACCCGTTTGACTGCTATAGTTCGGAGTTCGCATTGTTATTTAACTTTTGCAAGAATTCCTCGGGTAAATATGGTGTGGATGTATGTATATAAGGATACTAGAATTTCCCCCTAAATGAGGACGGTGATGGTAGAGAATGAAGGAAAATTAAAAGAAGAATTTTCTAATCAAGGAATTCCTTAGCTTTATGTTGGCAATTTGATTTATTTTTGCGGAATGATACAAAATGGTCAGAGAATAGGATGAGGTTAGCGCAGAGAAAATCGGAAAAGACTCGACTTGCTAATGGGAAAATAATGGATGTTGTCATTTTTTGTGTTTTCGATTTTAAGAATTTATATAGTTTGTTCAACTTTGAAAGCGAAATGGAGAAGGTTAAGTTAATTCGTGTCATTGGAAGAAAAAGCTATTTAAGTTAAAATTAGTTTCAACAAACTTTGGGGGCAGTAATTTAAGTTTAGGTTAAGTTTTAAGTTTGTAACAGAATACATACGAAGTGAGAAAAGAGAACATTTATTAGACTAATTCTTCATCACTTCTTGTCATAGAATAGTTTGAAGGAAAAATGGAAAATGGAAGTAGGAAAAAGTTTGGAGGACAATTGTTTAGTTGATTATAGTGAGATCAGATGTAATCGCATCTATTAGTGACCGAATGATTTTTCTATTCGATTAGTTGCAATCAATTTGCGCAAAACAAAAACTATTTAATCGCCCCAAGGGCGTTGAGGAAACTATTCAATTCACAATGTTTGGGGAGATACACTTCTCTCGCAAATTGACATTCCCCTAATTTTAGAGTCCTATATTTTCCAGTCGACTACTCTCAGTACTCCTTTAACTTCCGAAAGCATGTTTGATTCAGTTAAGAGCTAACAAACAGTGATAAGGAGCATATTCACATAGGTTAGTATTTTAATATCGATTTTGATCCCACTAGATTCTAGAGACAAAACGGATATATTCACACAGAGCCCCGCATATCGCATGCGTATAAGGCAGCTACAATGTTACCAATGTTCGTATTGGCCAATCACAATGGTGGTTTGGAGTCTATCGGTCTTACGTTTGTACCGGAAGTAATCTCGCCGCCTTTTTTTCTGACAACGTATGGGCTTTCTGCTAGCAATATGCCCTTTGCTTCTTTATTAAGAAAAATGGATTTCCCTCCATCGATTTTGATTTAGATCCACAATGCTCTGCATTAACATCAGCATAGGCGTTTAGAAAATCTGAATACCACAGAAATAAATAAAGGGCACGAGTGGGTCGCACGTACTTGCCCCATATGTGCTGTCCATTTGTAAGTTGTTCAGATCTTAAATTTAAGATAAATCGATAAGAGGTGGAAAAATAGGATTTCTCATAAAATGCGTTAAATGGCTAAAAAAAAAAACTTGTTTGGGGTTATGGTAAAACTTTACATGCCATGAATATGAATATACTTAACATATGAGTATGCCGCGGATTTTAGCATACACTTTTTTTTTCATATACTTATCTATTTTTTGACGTACATACTGCATACTTCTTCCTCGATATCGCTACTATCTGTGGAAAGGCTTTCATCTATGACAGCTGCTACATCATCAATAGGATAATCTTCTACCAAAACATCATCATCCATGACCACAAAGTCCATAAATGTAATCCCAGAGTCATCTCCCGAACCGGCATTCTTAAAACGATTTGAAATTGTTGTGATGTTTGAGTCATACCCAAGAAATAACCAATTTTCAAAAAAAAAAGTTAATCCAAGTTTAAAATATTTGGTACGCCGCCTAGTGGGATATATCCAACCTAACTCAAAGCAGTTTTCGAGAAAATTTTCGTCTCTGGCCCCATAGACCCCAGATATAAAGTTGCAAGAAAGTCTGCCCGCCTTTTTGATATTCATTCTGCGTAGCATTATTGTACCTTCTATTAAATATTAATATCACCATCACAAGATAGAGGAATGACCGAATGATGCCGTTGACCATAGCCCTGCTTCCTTGATTCTAAGTGGACTCTTTTCGACCCTGCTATTACAGTGAATGTCGAGGGGTTAGATTTAGTGTACTCTCCAATGTTGTTGATCATAGAGATCCAGTAATCCCAATGAATTTTGATCAAAATTGCTGGTTGTCTTCAAACCTAATATGGCATGACATGCAGGAAAGGGTGGTTGATCCTTTGTATATGTCGTCATCATTTGTAGAAGCCAGCTATGATGTTGTGAATGTTCGCGTGGGCCAACCGGTCCTATGTAAATTCCTAGTTTCGTAGTCGGAGTCTCTCAGTATCACATTTGCACTTCTAACGCGGTAATCTCACCATCTTTTCTCTAACAACGTAAGGACTTTCCGTTAGGAATAATTCCTTGGCTTCTATATTAAGAAAATGCATTCGCAAAACATTTTTAGCCGATTTTATAAGAGCTCAGTGTTTTAATGGTAGTTTGGGTATCTGCTGCTGTTTTCCTTCGTAAGCGCTCGTTAATGCCGATTCTCTCAATTCTTCAATTATACTAGGATCCCCTGCCATTTCCAGACACTAAACTTGGGAGTTAATATTTCGGGGCACACGGATGTTCGTGTATCAGTGCTGTGCACCAATAGTACACACATGTACCTATGTTTATACATAGGTCACAAAATATTCCACAATGGTACTTGTGACAACACATTGGGCAGCACTGCCCATTTTTACTGCGGACTCGGTGCTAAGCCATTCCCTTAAAGTTGATGTTTCATTCTTTTTTGACATCGCTTTCTTCTCTTCTATGTGTATTTTTTCTGCTTGCGATCTTAACGCTCTTAGTATATTGTACACTGACATGGCATATAATACAACACCCGAGACGACGATCTTAACCTTCACCATTGAAACACTTCAATATCTAACACTTTCAAGGTCAATTAAAATTAATTTCCATTCAATAATAATATTTAATGGAATGCGAATGTGTTGCCTTTTTTGCCTCTGCTTATTAATTGAACTGATTTTACCAATGCATCCAACGGGTGAACTTTGTTTTACTAGCGCGGGTAGTAGTACCACCGAACTGTACTGAATTTAAACAACAAAATTTAATATTTATTAAACAAATTGCTAAACAAGAAGTTCAGCTGGCTGTTGCCCTCTATTTCTGTATGCAAATTTTAACTTTTTTTTCGCTTAATGAAGTGTGATTGAAGGTATCCGTATAAGCGCACGCGATTCCGCACGACTATACGATAGCAGGGGTCAAATATGTCAATTGTCTGAATCTAAATGATATTCTCACCATTCTGTCGTGATTGTGTCAATTTTTATTTTATTTTTTTATTTATTTGTGTTTTTTTTTTTTTTTTCTCGGGTAATTTAAGTGAATACATTATATTTTTATGGCTCGAAGCAGAGTAAAAAAAAAAAAAACATAAAAGGTGACATAGTAGTCGCAGTTCGTTGTGAAGGTCGGGGAATCTAGCTGGCATTGTGGAACATCTTTTCCGGGTGAATGGAAGATCATTATATTCTAGTGACCGACAAATTTTTGATTTGTTTTCATTTAAACATTGAAATTTTGTTTTATATAGGTGTGTTTTTTTGCGAAATGTATCTAAAGCAGCACAAATTAACCATTTGCATTTAAATCGTGAAGAAAATTATTGCTTGGATTGCTTCGGTCAGAAGTAGTATGGAACGTAACAACAAAAGAAAACAGGATCCTTTAATTTTTAGTTGTAACAATGTGCCCACAGCAGACCTTAAGCAACAGATTAAACCTACAGGTTCTGACAAAGACAAACAGCTGGTATTTGACATCTGTGAATACGCTATGCGAGAGAACAACGCATATTAATTGTTAAAATCCATCTCCGAAATGGGGGAAATTTAACCATCACGATTCGCGCTTTGCGAAATAATGTCGTGCTGCAGTTAAGAAATGAATGCAAAAATTCGATCGAACCGGGTCAGTGTTAGATGTGCAATGACCAGTGCGTCCTCGTAGTGGCCGGTCACGCGAAAATATCGCCACAGTGAGTGACAGTGTTCGTGATAATCCGTCAAAATCCATTCGTCATCGTTCCCAGCAATTAAACCTTTCCTGCAGCTTCACGCAGCGCATTTTAATAAAAGATCTGCATCTGCATGCCTACAATATTCAATTAACTCCGGAATTGAAACCAGCAGACCATGAACAGCGTCGTGACTTCGTTGATTGGTTGTTAGAGACCAAATTGATGGCGATTTTTTGAACAAAATCGTCTTCAGCGATGTGGTTCACTTTCAACTGAATGGCTATATATAACAAAACAAAATTGTCGCATTTGGGGTAATTAAAATCCGCGAACCATTCCCGAACAACCAATGCATCCACAAAAAGTCACTCTTTGACTTTGAATATTCTCGTGGTGCTGCTGTAACAGTCAATGACAGTATTGGGACATGATAACAAGTTATTTTTGGCACCAATTGGACAATATTGATGTGGATGTCTTCAACAAAACGGTGCCACTTGCCACACAACACAACAAACAATGCAGTTATTGCACACAACGTTTCCTGGCTGCGTTTTTGGAACTGGAATATGAATTATGTAAAACGAAAACGAATAAAGTGCTAGTTAAAGCACACGCGTCGGCCATAGAGAGATTTTACCTTAACTTGGATGTTCGCAACCGATCAATATGCAACAAGCTTCCGAAGAGGTTCAACGTCGAGGAACAAACAAAATCGCTAATATTTTCAAAACTGCTTATCAACTGAGACAAAGACGCGCAGGCTGCTTACTATCAGACTACAAAGAAATTTGCAATAGGTGGGAGAGTATTTCAACGTTGTTACTAAATGAAGAATTTCCGCGCAGAACCATTCCTTCGGTTGCTGCCCATGAAGAGGAAATAACTGACCGAAACGATAAAAAGAATTAAACGGGGAAAGGCAGTCGGATCAGATCATATTCCTTGATAAGTTGGGTTGAAAATCGACAATGTAGGTTTTAAGTGACCCGCTATTCTATTTAATAAAATGATGAGAGGAGATCGGATGCCAAGTCAGTGGAGGAAGAGCTTTCTTGTTCCACTGTACGAGTATTAAGACAGAGGCAGTGCGAAAAATTGCAACAACTATCAATCGGTGAAGCTAATACGTATATCATACAATGAAAATTTACGAGCGGGTTTTAGACAGTCGACAGCGCAATATAATTAAACTCCACGAAATCTACTTACGACGCGATTCAAAGTTTACGGATTATAATGGAAAAACATCACCACGCCTCGAAAGATTTGCATATGATTTTTATCGATCTGGAGAAAGCCTTCGACATACATAGTTCCGAGAGATCTCAAATGGACGGCGCTGAGATCCCAAATAGTACCAGAGACGTACGTCAGAACATTTTAATTGACTTTTTTTCCGGACCTGCAAACCCGACTCTGGATATCCTGTTAAATGAAGCTATCGTTACGTAATGCGATAAATTTTAATATTTGGGCTCAATCGTAAATGATGAGGGAAATGGTGATAACGATATTGCACATCGAGTGACTGTGGGGTGGTTAAAATGGCGTGAAAAAACTCTGCAGTCTCTTGTGATCGAAAAATGCCACTTAAACTGAAAGGTTTGCCTTATACGGCAGTCGTACGTTCGGCCTTAATAGACATACTTATCGCAATATTGTGAAAAATATTAATGACAAATTACAGCGAAGGATACGGATGTCAGCGAGAGTATCAAAATGAGACTAAAAGTACGCGTACCCACCGAAGTCTCCATGTAAAGAAACCGATTATAGAAAATCTCCAGACTGAGCACATCAGCTGGTACTGTCATATACAAAGAAGATCGTCAGAAAATTCTGTCCGAGAAGCAATAGCGATTCAAATTCCAGCCGAAACTCGAAGAAGAGGCAGAAGAAAAAATAATTGGATCATTCAAATGCACAAAAAAAAAAGCAAACTCTCGATCCAAAACAGATCGACCTACTGATTGATATCGAGGTCTACAAACTTAACCAACCCCACAAGCGACGCAAAAGCAAGGTAGATACGTGGGAGAAATACCCTAAATAAGATGATACGAGTACGTACGCGTTGTATATTTCGACGGTTAATAAAAGAAAAGAAGAACGCATTTTTCAAAAATAAAGAGAAGAAAGTGTATCTTAACAATTTCGTCTAAATTTAAAATCTGATTGATTTGGAAATGAATAGCACATATGTAGGTGCAAATACGTACGACCCAGTCGTGCACTTTTTTGTTTGTATATGGACAGTGTTTGGAATCTACATCTGCACTTGTTGCCTTATCTTCCCTATTATACCCTAAAAGTATTTGAAAGAATTTTGTTCATTTGAGTCCTGTACAGATACTCGTAGATAAACGTATAATTGTGCAAACAAATAATTTGTCCGGAAACTAATGGACGGCAGTGTAAGTGCAAATGCGTGCGACCCAATCATGGACTTTTTTTTGTACATGGATAGTGTTTGGGATCTTCATCTGCATTTGTTGCCTTATCGAGAAAGTATCCATTTAAAAATCTAATTGGATGAGGATCTACGAAGCCCTCAAAGCATATACAAACCTAACTCTGTTAAATAAGAATTCACTCATGTATGTAGGTCGGGTTCCGATATCGCTTTATATTTGGTTATTGAATCATTGTGTTATGTACATAAGCCATAAGAAAAACATTTACTCATTTCTAGAATCAACAAGCTTTTTTAGAAATAAATTGCTTTCACGACTTCACACTTTTATTACTTAATTTATCTTTACCATATGTTTAATCCATTGTTACGTTGTAATAAAATGCACAAAGCTAACCACCTGCCTATGACAACATACTCGTAGTATTAAATAAAATTTAACGCCACACACTTACGCTTAACAAAAATAACCCAAAAGAAAAGTCAATAACAGAGTACAATGTTCCATAATCGAAATCAATGTTCGCTCGTGATATAAAAAAGGTTTACAATCGTTGTTGACATCCACAAGCCCCTACTACCTAGAAGCACAATTTTTTTCCTTGCGTTGTTGTCTACGAACTACAACTCCCAGCATGACAAGGTAAAGGTCACCCGTCGCATGTGCTCAATGCATTCGTTTATAGCCACGAAATGCTCCTTCTAATCAAGATCAGATTAGGATAAATGTACGAGTAGTTGCTTTTCGAAGATATACAAAATAAATCGATCAGAAAGTTGTACACTATTCTTCATTTTTTGAAATCCGGTTTGCAGTTTGTTTTGATTCACCTTTTTTTTTCTAAACCGAGGGCGTGACAAATGGCAAGTTACATACTCGTATTTCAATGACGTACCGGAATTTTATAATTCAACTGACATACCTTTTTGGATCTCTCATTGAAATAGATTTACCTGATGTGGGAAATTTGATGTAGTTGTGCGTCGTCGTGTACCTCCATTTTGGGACCATTTACTTTTTTTATTTTTTTGTGGTTTTTCTTGGGATTAATTGCGCCCAATTTGTGTTGATTGGTAAACGCTTGCACTTGAACTTTCAACGTAAACATTGAGGTTAGATAAGTAATTATGTCATTGCTTTGTATGATTGATAGGGCCAATTTGGAACCTGTGGATTTTTAAGTGGTCTAAGGGCTGATACGGCTAATCTGTGAACGTTTACTTTGGTTTGTTGTAGATAGGCATGGATTAAGGTGTGGACAGTGAATGTAAATATATTAATAAATTAGAAAACGCGTGTGGGAGACATTGCTACCTAAATTTCGGAAAATACCCACAGACTCTGATATATTACAAATTACTTTTGCTAAGCTGGTCTAATGGACCGAAAGCTGTAGACTGAACGTCAATCCGTCTAAAACAGAATTAACCAAGCATAACACCTCTAGTCAAAAGTTCAAAGGCTCTACTCTAAACTTTTCGTACAGCTCAAGCCATCTGACGTACAGGTTAGGCAAAATTTTAACAACAGGAAAATATTGTTGAATGTTCTAGGAAAGCCCTACATAGTTCCTCTATACTTACACAAGGAGACTGAAGGCTCCAGGTAGGGCTACAACCAAAGATAATGAATGTACTATTTATACAAATCAGTAGTATGGTGGTCTGCGTTGGGAAGAAAATTCATTGTAAAGATACACGAAAAAAGTCAACAAGTTTCATAACATTTCCAATATATGGCCATCAATTGGGCACACATTTGGACTAAGACTACGAAACTCGCGACCTCCTCACTTAACATAAGTATTGCAATGTAACTATACCGGATAGAGAGACGTGAAAAAACCGCCACTTCCTTTACAGATGACTCAAAACCAAATGAGGGAGATTGACCCGGTATATGTTCAACGGATCTAGTCCATCTCTGAAAGAGGTAGTTATTGCAACATCTGGGGGAGCTGTGTAGCTCATAAATTAGATAGATAGGATACATGTCAATTTATCAATGTGAAGTCTATGAGCAACCCTAGACTATAACAGATCAAAGGTACTGCTAAGACATCGTAAAGATAACATCTCCAAATTCACAACCGTCATCAGCGGACACTGCGTTATCGGCAGACATGCTCAGTTCATAACTCATTTCCTCTGCACAAGTCCTTCCCTTGCTCATATCGGAAGGACTACTTCAGGAGAATAGTGCTTTGAAAATCTAAACTATCTTAACAAAACCTGCATTACAAAAATCAATGGCTCATAAAGGTTTCGCAATGGTCCTGTATTGATCTAAATGCACTTCATCGAGAACCACTTTCTGTCTAGTTTCGTTATTATATCCTATCCGATAGAGTACATATATTCATTTTAATACATAATTTGTAACTCTACGAGTCTTTAATTAGATTCCATTTGCCTTATTTGAATCTAATTTCAGATTCCTTTGAAAGGATCTCAATTGAAAATACATACATATGTATTGTACTCGTGTATATCCAAAGGATTCTTTCAAAAAGTGTCCCGTTTCATCGAAAGCATATTGAATTTTTAATATATCTTCGAAATAAATATCATACATCATCCAATTGCTCGTTCCCTACACATATGAAATGCACAAGTTGGTGATATGTGACTTGAAATCCTAATGGGGAATTTCTATTTCAAAATAACCGATGTGAAGAACTACGACGACTGTGCTATCCACAGGGGGATACACATAAAAATAAATGACGAGGAGGATATGAGTTGTGCAACAAGTTGCCCTCTAGATGCAGGCAATTTTAGTTACAGATGTGACATGTTTATAGGATTTTCGATGGTATTTCGAGAATACTTTCTGTTTTTTTTTAGAGATTTAGGAGTTTGTTATTGTATTGCAGTGTCAGATTGTGGGATGAATTTATTAATTAAAATTTTATCTACGTAATCGATTGTAAATTATTTCAGTGCCTTCTAATCTTATCTCTTGGGGGAGATTATATAAAGTTTAATGCTCTAGGGAAATGTAAAATCCACACCAAGTAAGCAGCGTAACATTTATTTGACAGTGTTTGCTGATTCTTAATGATTTATTGAGGGTAAATAATACACGTCTCTACAACGAGTTGTATAAGTTTATTTGGGTGACGTAGGTGGATATATTTTTATGTTCACTTATTACAGTGAACATATCACTTCCATTTTCAAAAGGTGCTAAAAAAATAAAACAACTGTGGTCCATAAAATTCTGGTAGTAGTACATATAAAACCTACTACTGTAGTTGTAATGTATGAGGTTTGTTTGAAAGTTTTGGGATTTTTCGTTTTTCGAAAAAAATATCCAAGAATATTCGTCTGTAGATCGATTTGTCATAGTTCTAAAGGTTTTTAGCTCTTACTAGCCTGAGTTCGATAACATTTTTTTTTAGGTGCTTGACAGGAAAAGTAAATCTGGCGAACAAGCAGAGTGGGGCACTAAATCCGACGGGAATTCTTAAATCTGACCCATCAAAATCTACGATACCGGTGCATTGTTGTGGCAGAAAAAGATTTTGGTTTTTAGTTTAAGGGCAGCCACATAATAAATGATGCCGAGCGTTTAATCCAGAGCTCCGGATGATTCATCGTCAATGTCGTAAGTTAAACAGAGTCTACTAAGCACTTGTCTTTGTGAAACGCTGGTCAAAAGAGTTCTCTCATTTTTTTGTTATAATTTGCGCGCGCCAAAGGGGATACTCGTATGAGCACTCTTATAAAGTTCGCTTAGTTGATTGAATAATAAAACACAAAAATAATTTTAACTTTATATATTTAATCTTCATCTTTTTTTTAATTTCTCCACATAATTCCCATTTATTTCAATACATTTCTTCAGCCGATCCATCTTTCAAAACAGCTTTCAAAATCCTCTTTTTGGAGCTTTTCAATTTCGACTTTGACTGCATTAATAATCTCCTCATTAGATGTGAAAATTTTTCCCTTCAAATCTTTTTTTTTTTTCGGAAACAGCCAAAAGTGACACGGCGCTAGATCCGGAGAATAAGGTGCTGGACGAATTTCATTAATGCCCGAGAGCACAAGAAAGTTGTTGGT
This sequence comes from Pocota personata, assembly GCA_963082735.1. NCBI lineage: Eukaryota > Metazoa > Arthropoda > Insecta > Diptera > Syrphidae > Pocota > Pocota personata. The sequence goes on along the minus strand of OY720430.1, from coordinate 161,482,486 downwards.
TTTTTCAGCAGTGTGCGCAGGCGCATTGTCGTGGTGCAAAAAGTAGCGGCGCAGCTCCTCTTTTTGTAAGCGTCCTAGTAAATTTTGGAAAACTTGTGGTATGCAAGTTTCAGTATACCAATTAGCAGTGACTGTCTGACCAGTTTTAAGCGGGATGACGGCGACCATTTTCGCCCTGGTGAAGTATATCGACATCATAACTTTTGTCGCTGACTTTTGTTGTTTGGTCTTTACTGGAGGATTTGCACCTTCTGTGCTCCATACCATGGACTGCTGTTTGGTTTCCGGGTCGTACTTGTAAAACCAAGATTCATCACCTGTAACGATCTTATTGAAGCAGCTTGACTTTACATTTTCAAACTTATCCAGGAAATATTGAGCAAAACCATCACGAGCCTCTTTTTGCTCTCCATTCAAAATTTTTGGAACCCATCGAGCTTAGTTCTTCGAATATTTCAGTTGATAATTTAAAATTCGTGACACAGCCATGGCATTCAAGCCCAGTTCCTGGCATCTTCGTAAATTTTAATCTTCACCAGGGCCACATTTGTCGAGGATTTGGGCCGACCTTCACGAGATTCGTCCTCCAGTCTGGAATCTTCGAAACCACTTTGAAATAGTAACAAGAGATGGTGCATTTATTCCGTATGCATTTATACATTCGTGCAGAATTTTGACTGGCGTGAAAATTCGAATCCGAAGAGGATGGCAAAACGAATTTCTTCCTGTGTTGGCGGTGGAACGTCACTAATTTTTCTCTTTCTCGTCTCCATTTGTACGTATTGTTCTGAAATTTGGAAATAAATATTGTTAGATTATAAGCTACAGAAATGCATTTTTTTTTTCAAAAACTACTAAATTGACACCAATTAACCAAACTTTTGTTAGTCCCTACATACACGGCCGTTTTTGTGAAAAAAGAGAAGAGACAGAGGGAAAGAAAGATTGGTGTAGTGGTTTGAAACTCAGGTGGTATTAAGTTTCAGTAAACTCCAAGGGTGGCGTCCAGATAACTGGGGAGTATTCTTGATTTGCTGTTACTGTCATTGCTCATGATTTCCGTCCTGATATCATCACGATCAAGTTGCGTTTCATCCATATGTATGACCACCCTACTGCCAGTGTTATGCCTCCGCAGTAGAGTTGAGATAAGCCTTCGCAATGAATGGACTTTTTTTATTTATTTCATGTGAAATAAATAGATGATTTTTGACGTCAGGATTTGAACCGTGAACCTGCAGCGTGACAAGCGATGATATTACCACTACACCAAGGTGTTCACCGCAGCTTCATTCGCTTTGCCTTACGTGGTCTGTATTATGCTGATAAGCTCAACCTACCGCCCTATGTGGATCGTCTTAGACTGGTTAATCTTCAGTCATTGGAACACCGACGTGATGTTGTTATCTGGTAACATTGATTGTCCCGCCCTGTTTTAAACGATTTCTTTCAATACTGATCCCCGCAACCTTAGATGTGTTCTTCTATTCCGTATATCTCCTCATCGCACTAACTATGGTTACAATGCACCAATGTCAAGAATGCTGCGCAAATTAAATGATAACGCACACTTTTTACTTTAATAGCAGCAAAAGTACACCCTGTAATGTCCTACTCCACTGTGATCATACCTGACCTCCAATCATCCCTCTTTTTTCAATAGGTTTAGTATAACTTAGTTTAGTTTGGTTTAATTGTCGAACTATTTATATTTATTTTATTTAAGTATTATACTTCAATGGTTGTATTAAGCTTTAAATAAGTAAATAAATAGTGAGAGTTATGTCTGTTTGTCAAAGCCTCGTGACTTTTGATCTGTTTGACGTAGAAAGTTAAACCTAAACCCCATATGGTTTCAAAGTAAAATTTTCAAAAAATCACAAAATAATGAATTTTTAGAGATTAGAGTGAAAGTCGGAAAATTGTTGTTAGTATGTACATACATAGTTCAGTTATTTCTACTTCATAAGGTTTCGGGAAAAACCAAACAACTAAGGAGCATACGCAAATCTATAAATTAACGAGTACCAGTATTCGAATGTCAAAATGACACGACATTCCCTTAGCCTTCCATTTAAGTCATTTAAGTACAATTTGACGTTTTTCCAATTCACTTGCCTGACTTGATTGAGCGATAAAACTTTAAAACAAACCACAATTTCATTACCACATCAATCATATTTTGCACGTGAGCGTCCTGCTGATTATAGAATGTTTTTAATGTCATACCAAAGGTAAATGTTATTGTTTCATTATTCCACTCCACCCAAACATTTAGATTTCCCTGGCAGAACCTTACTACAAATAACCACCATTTGAACTTCATAAACTATGTATTCAAATAAAATATTCATCCATTTGGGCGGTGCCTACTAAATCGGCTCCACTTTGAAATAATATCGTACTCCAAGTCCAGTAGCCGCGCATTAATATTTAATTCAGTGTCCCCAATTCCCAACAGAGATTTGTAAAACTTCCGTCCAACTTGCGTTTCGTTTTCTGTGGAATAAATCTTGAACGAAGCAACATACAACTCGCTCATTTGCATAAAACGGAAACGCTTTAGAGCACAGAGAGTGCTTTGCACCAAACAAAAACTCCAAGATTTCATGATCAACCCCTCCCAAGTGGGATGCAAAAGTGGAGCATACACAGTCACAAGGTTATGAAAACGTACAAAAATAAATCTGGACATAAAAATATATTATAGTTTTTTTTTTTTGTTTTTATAAAGACGTAGAGATAAAAGATAAAACACAGACTCCGTGGGCTATTTCCATAAATCATTATGTGACAACAATAACAGCACCAGCAGCAGCCGTACAGAGTAACAACTTCCTCTGGACATGATTTAATAATCAACGTTTAGAGCTCTCCATTCGTGTTATCTAATTCAGCCACCCCAGTGCAAAGGGGTAAATGAATATTGCATTTCAGAAATGTATATGTAGTTTATTCAAAACATGTGTGTACGTAAATTTTATATATTGGTACATATTTGCAAACATTCATCAACATCAGGAGGATAAAGCTTAGCTCATATTTTTTTAAAGCGGATCCCCGCCACAATTCTCAATAAACATAACTCAAAATAATAAACAATCTATAAAGGGTGTCCCGAAATTCACGCAAGATTTGAATTTTGCGCAATTTGTGCGGTAAAGTGTTTGCCAACGAAAACAAAAAAAGACAGCGTGACAGCTGACAGTTCAGGGTTATTAAAAATGGAGTGCTACACGAAAAAACAACGCGTTTTCATTGTTGAGCAATATTTTAAAAATAATGGCCGTGGTGTACTGATAACATCATCGCTTGTCACGCTGCAGGTTTACGGTTCAAATCCTGATGTCACGAATCATCTATTTATTTCACACGAAATAAATAAAAAAAGTCGATCAATTGCGAAGCTCATGTCAACTCTATTGCGAAGGCATAACACTGGAAGTGTGTGTGGGGGGGGGGGGGGGGGGGGTCATATGACTGAAAATGCAACTTGACCGTGATGATGACATTAGGAGGAGTGACAAAAATACTGTGAATCATAAGCAACGGTAATTAATAACAACAAAACAAAAAATGCTCCCCAGTTATCTGGACGCCTTGGAGTTTATTGAAACTTAATAACACCTGAGTTTCAAACCCAGTAAACCAATCTTTCTTTCTCTCTCCCTCACTTTCTACGAACGCCCGTGCCCTGATATAATATAAGGGTACTCATATCCCCTTTGGTGCGCGCAAAAAAAAAGTTAAGGTTTGGCAGCTACAGTTCGCAATTTTCGTACAAAATATGGTCGGAATAGTGACTTAACTTCATCAACTGTGAAGAGATTAATTAAAAAATTTAGGGAGACTGGATCAATTAGTGGTCTTAGACACTCTGGCCGTCCTTCAAGAAGACGTTCAACACAAAACATCGAAGCAGTTCGTGAGAGTGTTGTTGAGAGTCCATGAACATCAATTCATCATCGTGGTCAAGGTTTGGACATCTCGAGAAGCTATCTACAGCATATTCTCACGAAATATTTGCATCTTCATGCATACAAAGTGCAATTGACTCAAGAACTGAAGCTTACTGACTACGCACAGCGAAGAGAGTTCGTCGAATGGATTATGGAACAACAACAAGTGGATGCTGATTTTTCAAACAAAATCATCTTAGCGATGAGGTTCAAATGCATCCACAACGTGTCACTGTTTGGTGCGGATTTTGGGCTGAAGACACCATCGGACCATTATTCTTTGAAAATGCGACTGATCAAGCAATAACAGTTAATGGTGTTAGCTATCGCGACATGGTATTCCAGTTTTTTCTTTCTAAATTGCAAGATTACGATGTGGATGCTCCTTGAAGCAGCAAATTAAGCGCTGTATCAACGAAATTCAGCCACATTTATGCAAAACGGTCGTGGAAAATTTCTACAAAAGAGTGCGTATGTGCCAGCAAAGTCGTGGAGGCTATTTACCCGATATACTATTCCATACATTACCCTATACCGTATACTTTATGAATCAATAAAGCATTTCCAATTTTTAATTAAGAACCTGTGTTTTCTATCAAAATTACTTCTTCTTTGAACTTTGGCACACCCTTTATTATATATTTGTATTCCTCTATTTATTTGCTTGTTTGAACTCTGTGTGTATACTAAGTATATGTACAACAGTTTTGTCATGAGATCAATACACAAGGAGATATTTTTGAAAAGTTTATGCATATCTGTACATACTATGTGATGAATTATTGCATACGTATGAGAAAAACAAGTAATACGCTTGACCTCCCCAATGATAACATCTCTATGGCCTAGATGACTAGCGGCCTGCCCAACGACATGGACTGTGATCGAGTCCCGTCGAAGGAAAGGAATATTTTCCCAAGTTTTTTGTATTAATTTTTTCAATTAACAATTATATTGACAAAGTAAGCCGTACAGGCTCTTTCAATTGAGTTTTTATTCGACTGAAATATTTATTGAAGAATTGTACATAGGCTGGGACCGAACTTGCGGTAGACTTGGTTTTGGCTATAGTTTTTAATTGCCGTTGAAATGAGTAATAATCGACATTTCTTTTCATATGAAAATACCTTTTGGGGATTTTAGGATACTTTTCAGGATTCATTCCAGGGCAACCACAACTTTGAACACATCCAAATACTGAACAGTTTAATTTAAACCTAAAATCTAGCGGTCAGTATCGAAGAATACTCAGAAATGTAGGTTCGGCGCCGATCATCTGAGTTGGGCATCGCCAGGGAGTCAACCAGGCTTATTTTGCGGTTGGATTTGGGCCTACATCCGTATAAGATTATGCTAACGCAAGAATTGAAGCCGAACGACCATAGACCACGCCGTGAGTTCGTTAATTGGGCACTGGAAATGTTGGCCGGAGATCCGGATTTTGGCCAAAAAATCATCTCCACAAGTGTGGTTTATGGCACAGCGGCATCATCGGACCTTATTTCTTTCGAAATGAGGAAAGAGACATCGTTACCGTCAATGGTCCTCGGTATAGAGCGATGTTAACCGACTTTCTGTGACCAGAGCTGGACAACATCGACATATCCGAGTTGTGGTTCCAACAAGACGACGCTACATGCGTGAAGGTGAAGGAGAAATTTGACGATTGGGTCATCTCATGGCGAGCGTTCATCAATTGGCCGCCACGATCATGCGACTTGACACCCCTCGATTATTTTCTCTGGGGCTACGTCAAGTCCTTAGCGTACGCTAACAAGCCAGCCACTTTGGACGAACTCAAGGCCAACATTCGTGACGCTATTGCCGGAATAACGCAACTGATCAAATACGGTACCAAAAATGTTATACCGTTTGATATTGCAGACATTCCTGATGACTTTGCGGCTGTTGAGTTCACTATTTCGGATACCTATAACGTGTTTAAGATTTTCGTTGATTTATGAACATCATCTAGTCTGTTGTACAAATCATTCTATTCCTCCTCAGTCAGTGCCCGACGTTTTTTTTTTATATATCAAAAATAATTTGAAACCATATTCCTCGTTTACCAAAAGACATTATGCCCATTTACATTTAAATGAATCCTTATCAATAACTCATCATCTAATTTCGGGCGCCATTATCGCTGCTATTAAGACCCTCTCCACCCAACCTATATACTGTCACTATTGTAAATTGATCAATTCCACTAAATGATTTCATAAATTGTGCTCTACCAGTGCTATTAAATAAATTGATACCCATCGTCGGTGTCGTTGTCGTTAAACCAAAACAAACGTCACCTCTTTCTCTTAATCTAACTGAAATTGTAGTAATTTCTTCCGATTGACCTATTTCCACACACTACGCCCTAAATCTGTCCATCCATATATGCCAGCAAATTTAGCCCACTCCCTCTTCAGGCAAAAAATTACTGTCACGATACTCGTATTCCCAAACGAAGCCAAACGATTCTTATCGAAGCTTTTATCAAGATTAATTTTCTCGTTTTATAGATTCACGAAAAACTGAACCACAATATATGAAAACAGTTTACGAACACAACCCCCGAGATGGTATGTCAAATTGACATTTCTCTTTCCGCTGTTACTCCCAGAAGGATTTCATGGAACTCCCATTCTTGAAAAATTAATCGTCATTGATGGGTGGGGTGATTAGGAAAACACAATCCCACCTCAGCGACCTGGCAATTGGAAGCGGGTATGTTCACAAATATGTGCTGTTAAGATCTTATGAGGAGTTGAGAAGTGAAACTCCATTGTCACCATTAACTTTGATGGGCGAAGAGTTATAGGTGTAGGCGAAGTCTCTGACGCACATGTGGTATTTATTATATGTCATTTGCATAAGTGAGGACACGTATGTTTCGGCGGTATCCTTGTAGCGTGTTGTTATTGTTCTCATTAGACATTTAAATGGCGCTGTTTTACTTACTTATCCAGTTATCAACCCTACCATTTGGACATTTGGAAGATTTCATAATTACAAACCACCCACCCAGCACCCTTAATCACCAAAGTACGTTGTCGACTGAAATATTCAACAAGAAATTATGAACATGTACATATACGACTATGAACCTACATGTATGCTTCGCTGTTCCCCGTGACGGGGTTGTGTGTAATTGAAGGACTTTGCGGCAATTAGTGTGACAGGTTAACAAGCAAAATTCCATCGGAAATGACAGATATTAAGTGGAAGCCTGAAAATGACGCGACGGCGGCCAGCGATTTGTAATTAAGATAAAAACCCTTGTGCGCCGAAAATAGGTATGTAAACAGAAATGCGTTTGGAGTGAGTCATTGATGGTGTCCTTGATGTGTAAAAATCTTGCAAACATCGAAAAGTGGTAAGTGTTGACTTAAGTATTTGTGACATGCAATCGGAATTTTAGGTTTTTTTTTATGAGGGTTCCTAAAAGCAACGGATATGGGAGCGGTTCGTGGGTGGAAATAGTTGTGTGACATGTATTATGGGTGAGTTTGTTTGGTGCGTGCGTTAAAGGACGAATTTTGTTCTTTTTTTGCAACGTAAATAGAAGATGAAAAAGACAAATTTTTGTCGTTTTTCAACGCATTTTTTACAAAAATAGGAAAAGGTGGAAATTCGTTGGTGGAAGTTCTAAGAGAGGCAGCTCACTGGAAACTTTTCGTCTTAAGACAGATTTTATTTGTTATTGATCAGATCAACACGAACGCCCCCAATAATTTCAATATCCGCACTGCTATAGCCAAATTTGACTTAGGACAAAAAGTTGTCAGTGTAGGCCGTCTAAACGAAGAATGTGCAGGCACACAGTGTGCAGACTGGAGTGACTTACATTCCGATAGTTTTCAAGCAAACGAATTGCTAGGTGTCACTTTATAGATCATAGTAAAACATGTAAGAGTGAATTAACGCTTTTATATCTGGAGGAATTCGAATCATCACATAAAAAAAATATGTGTACATATTTTGCTGATCTGAATCGCTTGTTTACTGGATTCAATTAATTTAAATTGAATACCGCAGATTTCGTAGAATTTTTGAAAATTTTGAATTTTTTAACACCCACTTTTTTCGTAAGATACACTGAAGCACTTTTCATTATCTTCAGAAAAAGTTTTAAACAGTTGGCACCCACCTTTTAAAAAATTTAAAAACGTACAATTTTGTTCGTAATTATTTTTTGTAGGATAAACCGTTTGTAAGGTGTCGCACCCAGAAATGTTTTCAATTAACTACGATAAAAAGTCTGAGGGTTCTCATAAGTTTTAAAAATTTTCGAAAATCCTAAATAAAGGAAGGCCAAACCATTTTCGAGAATTCGCACTGCAAGACGATTTCCATTAACCTTGAGCAGAAATAAGACGTTTTGAAAAATTGTAAAACCTAAAATTTCAACCATAATAATTTTTTCCGTAAGACAAGGTTTTTGGGATATTCGTACTCAAAGACGATTTCCATTAACTTCGGCAAAAGTAAGACATTTTGTAAAATTTCCTACAATTTTAGAAATCTTGAACAGTTGTGAACCCATCTTTATGAAATTTAAAATTTTTAAATTTGTTTCTTATTTTTTTTCTCCTAAAACCACCCATTTTCAATATTTGATCTTAAAAACGATTTTCATTAGCTTCGGGCAAAAGTTAGATATTTTGAAAATTTCACAACCATATTGTAGAGAACCTATTGATTTTATCGTTTCATGTTTTCTTTTGATTGGACGAGCTAACCGTTTTTAAGATATTTTTACTCAAAAAGGGTTCCCATTAACTTCAGACAGAAGTCGAACATTTTGTATAATTTCATACAATTTTCAAAGTTTTAGGAAATACAGCAGTAGTACCAATCTCCTTATCAATTTTAAAACCTAAAATTTCGATCGTTATGTTGTTCTTCGTAGAATGTCGAACATTTTCGTATAGTTTTCGAAAATTTTGAAAAATGCCACTTCCGATTTGTAGAGAATTTCGAAACGTTTTGACAACTTTAAGAATTTTGTCTGTAGGATGGCCTGTTTTTCAGATACTCGCACTCAAGAACGATTTCAAGTCAGACTTTTTCGAAAATTTAAACAAATTTGATAGAAAATTCCAAAACCTGAAATTTCGATCGTAATACTCAAAAAGGATATCCAATCCCTAATGTCTTTTAAATATCAACTTACATATGTACATTAGATGAGAATTTCGCTACTACAGCAATAAACAACGTATAAAAACGCTGCAGTTTCTCAATTGCTCAGGCGAATTGTCTTATTAGAATTATAATGTAGGCACAACTGTTTTGTGTCCTATGGTTTTTTTTATTATAAAAGCAACGCAGCTATGCAGTATATGTAGGTAGGGTGACCACGGTGTAGTGGGTAGTATGTTTGCTTGTGACCCGAACTGTGCAGGTTCGATCCCGAACGAAGCATAAAAAAGAAACGAATAAAATCTATGGGTAAGTTTTTCCAACCACAACAACAAAATGGCTTCTGCCTGATAGTACAACAGATCGAAATCAAGTCTGATTGCTCCCGGATTTGGAAATTTCCTTTAAAAAATATATATGTATATAGCTGAACACTTCTCGTTCTGCTCCTTCCAAACTATTAGTGGGACCATATTTGTTCTCATATCTCTAATCGTTTCCGGACATTGGAATGTCTCAATTTAAATGCCGCGACCTGTATTAGATTTAATAGTTCAACTAATAGAATCATTTCTAATACTAGTTTCATCTTTCAATTCGCTCTATAATCAACCTATATATTCTAGTTTTACTTACAAATTAACAATTCACTACGCGTAATTATACAAATCGAACTTTGTTCGATTTCTTCCCCAACTAACTTGAAGCTGGTTTCATTGCACTATGCTCTATATGACCCCTTATCTTTACTTCGAGAGCTCTTCTCATTCTAAACACAAACGACAGACATTAACTCTATAATTACTCGTACACATAAAAAAAAATTCTTATCACCTAAAACTTTTGTTTTTATTTTCAGAATTATTCCTCCAACCGCATGCTCTTCGGACAGTATAGTCCACACACACAAGAAGTCTGATAGAATACAGCAATAACATGAATCATCATCAGCAAAGAAATTTTATTTAAAAATAAATTAACTCGTACTCGGTTATCAGTACAACGTTGTTTGAAACGCTTCCAACACAACGAATCCAAAAACAACTAGAACTTCCATTCAGAAAAAGAGACTTACGCTCCACTACACACACACAAGTTCCAAATTTTCTATTCAAAAGGTTATTCAAAAACGAAGCAACAATATTTCGTCGCGACGGAACCCTGAATGACATTACTTGGGCCTAGCGCCCCTGGGATGGCCTTTATGATGAAAAAGAAGAAGTACAAGTTTAATGTTGAGGTGCAGCTGAAGGATTTGGTTGAGGTAGCCTTAGTTAATGAGGTGCTATTCGCAAAGATACGTTTATTGGATGGTGGATCATTTCAAGAGTATAGTTCGAGGTGAGTTTTTCTTTTTTAATTAAATATTTAATTTTATAGAAATTGTGCAAAATGGTTTTGGTCAAGTCCCTTTCACCTGATCGATTCATATGTATTGTATGTTCATATGTGTGTATGTGTTTGAGATAGGCTCGCACTGGTGGTCCTAACACTACATAAGTCATGAACCCCCACATTCGCTGGAATCAAATGGAATCCTCAGCCTGAAGTTTGATATTACCTAAGGTGCAATGAACCAGTATTGAGTCTGAGGGTACCATTAAAGTTTTTCTTACTTCGAGACACATCTCTTTCAAAGAAGTGAATCCCCCAAAAGTACTCCGCGGTTTAGCCGAAATCTCTCATAGTTTTGAATATTCTAAGGTCATTTCAATAGTTGTAGTCCGTCATTCAGTGCTTATAGTATGACAATATGTACGAGGGGCGGCTGATAAATTCGCGACTGAAGGCATCAAGTAAAAGAAAAGATCCGATTAAAAAAATGTATTTCTCAATATAATCTCCCTCGAGTGAAATGCATTTCTCACAACGGCCATACAGTGCCTTAATACCACCGAAAAAATATTCTTTTTCTTTGCCTTCAAAATGACTTTCTACGGCCGCCTTGATTTCGTTCTCATCTGCAAATCTCCGGCCTCGTAACTCCTTTTTCAAATTGGAAAAAAGAAAAAAGTCTATAGTTGAAAAACCTGCTTCTTTTATAGCCTGTCTCGAAACCAGCACTCGAGTCGTCTTTGCTTGTCGAACGGCGTGAGCATTTTCGATACCCAGTGCGCCAATTTTGTTTCCTATTTAAATGCTCGTCCAAAATGTCTTCAATTCGTTCTTTCCACATTTTTATTCTTCGGTCGGCCAGAACTAATTTTTCAACATTTCCGTCGTTTTCTTCAGTAACAACTGACACAGGATGCCGTGGGCGCTGGGCGGGTGTCGTCTTCACAGCTTTCTCGCCCTTGTAGAAATAAGCGAGCCCATTTTTTGACCATGATATACGAAGGCCCAGAATCCCGAAGAGTCGATGACATGTCTTCGAAAATTTCTTTAGTCGATTTTCTTTTTTTCACGTGGTACTTTATCACTAAAAATTGCGAGAATTTCCAATTTCGGCTGACATGGTTATGCTTACCACAGATAATAACAAAATGAGATTATTATTGAAACGAGGTAATATTTATATCTTAGGCCGCGAACTTATCAGTCACCCCCCTCGTAGCCTCATGAGTTATATAAAGGGTTTTTCAATAAGGACATGACAATTTTGTATTTCAATAAAACGCAGAATAATTGTGATATCGGGCTGAAATTTATTCCAGGTGCTTATTGCTTATTGACAAGGGCATTAAGCCAAAAATGAGCTTCATCGCTGAGGATGATTTTTCGTTGAAATCCAGGATTTTCTTCAAACTTTTGAAGAGCCCAATTCGGCGCTTCAAATGATCAAGAGGCTTCAGTTCTTGAGTTAATCTAATTTTGTAAGGGTGTAGGCCAAGATCTTTACGCAAAATTCTCCACAATGTGGGAATGTGGACTGAGAGCTTCCCAATTTCTGTGAACGGTGTGGAATGTACTGATTTGGCTCATTTTGAACTGAAGCACAGGCTGAGATGTTATCGGTACTTCGACCGGTGCGTTGTCTCACTGGCACAGGAACATTCAATAGTCAATGTCGAATTTGTCCACTATATCAAGCACAGCCTGTCTGAAGGAACGATTATTACGACGGAAAATTGGAGTAAGCGCTCTTAAAGTTGCGACACTCAGAATTTCGTAGAAATTTTTAATTATTTCCAAACGTTGCTTGTTCGTGGACTTCCTTCCCTCCCTCCTTTCCTATTTTTTTTTATTAAATTGTCAAAACATAATTTTAATGTTATACTGAAAATGTTATTTGTGAGTTCGAGCCAACATTTTCTAGAAACAATTTGTGTCCAAGTTATATTTTCATTTGCTGGGACGTAAAAAGACTTTTTGCCTAAGTCTGTCCCTAATCTGACAAATCCACATGTAAACAAATTGTGTTTCAGCTTACTATACCTGCAGGGAGACTTTAAAAATTTATTTATCGATTTTTTAAATAGCTCTTAACAACCCTTAATAACTTCGCCATCTAATGAAAATCTTTTCTCAACTAAGTGTATTTTTCAAAATGTGGAACAGGCTGGCGGAAATTGTAAACTTTGTACGTTCCTTCGAAGCCTTTCGAGTTTTCACAACTTTTGCAAACTTCATGGGGCAGTGAGGTCAAAACTGAAAAAATTCCTTTGTGGGTCGGCTTTTTCAAAATTTTAACTTTTTTTTTTGTTCAAGAAAACGCTCTTGTCCTGAAAATTAGTATAGGATTCTAGGACTCAGTATTTGAGCCCTGTAGATGGACCGGTAATCAGTCTATATGCAGCCAAATTCCTTCGTTCGAAAACCGGCGGAATGTTAGATGCTTAAGGCTCATGTACCAGTCTTCTCATCACAAATGTAACTTTAGCTAGAAGTAATCGCCCATTATACATGATGTTCTACTGGAAGTTATACTTTTTTTCTAATTGCACCGCAAGTCTTAGTTTCGTGAAAAACCAATCTTAGTACTGTAACTTAGAATCTTCAAAAAAGTCTCGCAATTCTGCCTGTCTGTATGTATTTGTCGACTGCAGCCTAAACCGCTGGACGGATTTTCTACTAACTTCATACAAATACAAGATTATGACATAAAAGCTTTTGGAAAATTCTCTAATTTTTTTTTTTATTTTTAACGGATTAAAAAAAAAATTTTTTCAACGATTTTGTTTAAATTTGAAATCTGAGTGATAAACAACATACGAGTATGTAGGTGCAAGTACTTGTCAAACAGTCCTGCACCTTATTTCCATAACTTGTTAAAAAATAAAACACATTAATTTTTGGTCCCATTGGGCGTCGGGAATTAAGTATGAAATTAAAAATAGCTTCACAAATGCACAATACGAGGTCTTTTAATGACATGTTCTATAACGTTTTCACGCATGTCGGCCGACATTCCACTTATGACCACTAAAATACGTTGATTTTTCAAATATCTTTGCATAATAAATTTACCCCGTCTACGTTTCAGGAATGCCAAATAAAATCTGTCAAAACTAATCTACCAAAATGACGGCCTATCAAAGTACGAGTAGTATACCTTTCCATATTACCTTGGTACTCCAACATTGGGCATATTTCGTGCAAGCGAAGTACTCACTCGAGATGTTTTATTACTTACATACTCCAGATGCTCTGCAAATGTATGTCTGGAATCAATCATTACACCCATGTACATATGTAATAGCTGAATTGGATGTAATCTCATGTTCACCTTCTCTCAGCTTCCCGCTGCTGATTAGCACCGCTTCTGTTTTATGTTCAGTTATTTTTTATTTAAACTGATTCTAGCCACCGTTGAACAATCAATGCAGGCATGCAAATAAAAGCTTTATTTTGAAATGGGACAATGTCATATGGTCCCAATTTGAAAACACCCACACGTTCAATGCGTTCAATTTAATTTAACCTATCCTCGCCGATTTCAATTTCATTCAGATTCCCAGATCCATTTAAAGTCCATCGTATCACAAACAGTACTGTCTGCCAGTTCTAATTTACCCCGTATCCTCGTCTGGTCACCCACTTTTGCCTTAACAAGGTGTCACATCCATTCCCGAGTCAATATTCTATCGCTTTGGTGGATTTGATTAATTGGGCTTTCAGACACTCTATCGTTCGTATTGAATTATTCAATTAAGCCAATAAAATGTGTTGCCCCTCTTTTTCACTTTTCCACACTTTATTTTAAAATCTAATAACTTTACCCTCTTTCCCGCTCCCCAACAGAGAAGAAGTTCGTAATCATCGCGTAGAATGGGACCGTCATTTCGAGTTCCCATGCAAAATGTCGGCAAATGCGTCGACTGGTGTCCTAGATCCATGCTTCCTACGAATTTCCATCCGCAAAGAGATGAAGGGCGGACGTAGTTATTACAAATTAGGTTTTATCGATTTGAATCTTGCCGAATTCGCCGGATCGGGCCTGACGTCACGTCGCTGCCTACTGGAGGGTTACGATCAGCGTCATCGTTTAGATAACTCAATGTTGAGGGTGTCAATTAAAATGCACATGTTGAGCGGAGATATTCTCTTTAAGGCGTAAGTATTACTGTTGAATTGGGTCTATCTGTCCAAGAGTGAAAGTGTATTATTTTATTTCCAGACCGACACCAAGCTTATCGGGTAAACAAATTCCATCGCAAGATGACCTCGGCACTGTTGTCGGAGGAAATAATTCGCTTGGTGGTCTCCAGACACCAACGGCGACAGTACCATCCGCTGTACCGACAGCTAACACAGGTGTACCCAGTTCAGGAGCGACTAGTGGCAATCGGCCTATATCCTCGTCACGCGATGATGGTATTTCCCAATCGCAAACCTCTTCCGGTTTTGGATCGTTAACGAAAAAGAAGTCGGAACTGTTTGCGGATGTCGATCCGGCATCGTTGATAGCATCGATAGTTGCGGATTCGGGACTGTCGGAGTCATCGGAACCGGCGACAAATTTAGCGGATTCACTATTGCAAACATATCCACCGCCATCGCTTACGTCATTATCTAACGCACAACAAGTGCTTCCATGTGGTGGAATTGGAGGAACTGGTGGTAGTGGAGGTGGAGGAGGTGGGGGAGGCGGCGGTGGTGGTAGTAGTGGTGGTGTGATAACAAATAATAGTGGAGGAGGAAGTGGAATAAGCAATACTGGGACTGCATCAATGATGGAGATGGGACACTCGAGGAATTCCAGCAATACTAGTCAAGTAAGTAGTGGCGATATTCACCTCTATTATATTCTATCATACTCAAAAATCGGATTCGTTAAATCCGCTGAAGAGTATCATTCTTAGTCCGACGGATCGGAAATTCCTTCCGCTCGTTCGATTCAATTTCAGGTTAAATTGATATTTGTATGGGTAATGATACACTTTAGCGGATTCAACGATTCGGATTTTCGAGTTTCATAAATCATTCCCCCGGCGGATTCTATAAGAGGGGTGCAAATTTGAATAAAGTGGACGTTGTAACGTTATTACGGGCGCTGTTACATAAGTGCTTTTTCACACTTAACGGGATATCCTTTCCTGGGGCATTTCCGATTAACAGAAATATTATTCCATGACCCTGAGGATCGGATCGCCTGTTCCGGTGAATGTGAAAAGCACAAAGTGTGTTGTTCCGTAATTTTCACGGAGGGTTTCGATCCGTAAGATTGCTGGAGCGCTTGTGTCTATACGCGTTCCTAGACACGTTTAGCACTCTGGAGCAATGTCACTGCCTATTGTGACGATCTTCCTCTTGTTTATAATAAACCTTGTTTATCTCTTTCTCTTAACAGATGTCAAAAGGTTCGGGTTATAGTAGTTTTTCGCACAGTCAACATTCAAGGCAAAGTTCTGAAGGTGATTCAGGGCATGCTAGGTAAGTCTTTCAAAGCCTTTTCTATATATTTGCTTATATTTAATTTTGTTTAAAAATATTTGTTCGAAATAACTATTATTTTTTAACTAAAAAAAGAAAAACAAAAACTCACTGCATACCAAAATATGTTTCTAATATTTTTTTTTTTCCTATTTCTTTAAATTTTTTTTTTTATAATTTTCTTTCTTTTGCTTTAATTTTCTTACTTAAAAGTACTAATTTGATTTATGTTTACTAATATTTTTAAATAAAACAATATTATATACAAATAACACAAAAATTATGTTAATTTTATCTGTTTAGTTGGTTGCATTTTTTTTAATTATTAAGAAAGCAAAAAAAAAACTATTTTATTTATTCCAACAACAAAATTAATACATTTTTAAATTTGTCTTAACCTAGTTTTTAGTACACAGTTTTGGGTACACCTGGTTATAAAGTAGTTATATACGCTAGTGGCTTTTCATTGTGATTTAAATCCTATCCCATAGGGTATATTAATTTTGATGCATAGTTTGTAATATGTCCGTTCGTCCGTCCGTTTGTCCATATGGCACCAATTTTTGGGCGTTAAATTTTGAACTAGGAACATTAAATTTAATATATAGGAACTTAAGAGTAGTAAAAGTGTAATTATTTTTGAAATCCGCCCACAGACACGACTACTTTTCAAAGAATTTTGTTTTCCTCAATATTTTTGCTAGAAACTGAAAAAATATTGTCCAGGTGAAATATGTAGACGTTGATCTTCTCCCCACTCCACCCATACATTCTACATGTCCACGCCCACTCTTTTCTTAAAAAAATATATTACTTTCTCAAAGCCATTTATGGTGATGGTTAAGTCTTATTGTGAATATCTCATCAGAATCCGTAAAGTTGGCTTAGAAATTTTGGAAGCCACGGCAACATTCTGTTAAGAAAGTGTCATATATGTGTATAAGGTTACAATCGAAATATGGCACTGCTGTGTTTCTGTCAAAGATAAACGGCTGATATTTGACATAAACTTTTCCACAGCTCTACGTAACGCGTTTTAACAAAAGATCTGCATCTGCATACCTACAAGATCCAATTGACTTGAAGCTGGCAGACCATGAACAGCGCCGTGACTTCGTTGATTGAGTGTTAGAGAATCATCAAGTTGATGGCGATTTTTTGAACAAAATCAACTCCAGCGATGAAGTTCACTTTCAACTGGATGGCTTCGTAAACAAACAAAATTGTCGTATTTGGAGTCATGAAAATATATGGACCGTACACGAACAACCAATGCATCCACTAAAAGTCACTGTTTGATGCGGATTTGGACTTCCAGCATGATTGGGCCGAAAATTCTCGCGTAGCAGTAAATGGTGAGCGATATCGGGGCATGATAACAAATTATGTTTGACACCAATTGGACGATATTGATGTGGAAGACATGTGGTTTCAACAAAACGGTTCCACTTGCCACATAGCACAAGAAACAATGCAGTTATTTCACCCAAAGTTTCCTGGCCGCGTCATCTCTCGTTTCGGCGACCAAAATTGGGCACCAAGATCCTACGATATCACGCCGTTGGATTTTTACTTGCACCTATAGGACAATTATTGGTTTCCTGAAAATTTTCGATTTCGAGATTTTGATCAAACTTGACATTACTATGGATAGAGAAACTAAATAAAGTGGGTCTCGCAGTTATGTCTGTCTGTCTGTACACACGACTAAACGGCCTAAACGACTTTACGGATTTTTTTCAAACTTTACATCAGGATCAGTAAAGTCACACGAAATCGGAAATTACATTCTAATCCCAAAATTAACTTTACTTGAAAACGGCTCTTACAATTTTAATCATATTTAATATTTGACTTATGGTGGATATATGCTATCAGTTTAACGGATTTCTGAAAATTGGCTATGATTCGATAGATTTTGTTCGCAATCAATATTTGAACCATATTTGAAATACATGTACAGGTTTATAGCACACCAAGCTTTGGAAAGTATTTAAAATGTTATATGTTAACGATTTTGTTTAAAGTTTAAATCTGACTGATTTGTAATTAAACAATGTATACATATATTATATATAGATGCAAGTACTCGTGCGGAAGTCTGCAAGGCCAGCCGTAGTGCCCATTGGTCCGATATCATTTTGCATTTTTTTTGTGAATGTCTGAACATTATATTGACATACTCGTAAAAATATCAGCAGTTTGTCAGAAACCAATGTGTTTTATTTCAAATTCAAATTATAACCTCCAATTGAATCACCCTTTATCTTCTGAATAGAAAGATATCGTTGGGTGTCTTTTTAAAATTGCACAATGCCACGCCCATTTTATTATTGGTGGGTTTAGAAGATATAACAGGGGTATTATGCGTTCCGTTCCAGAGGGGCTGTAATTTTCTTTGTTTTATTGTATGGGTTTCACAAAGTGAACTAGCAACAGGACTATGCAATCTGTACACCTCAATCTTATTGGTCAGGCGAGCGATTGTGATTTTGATATGGTGTAGAGAGAATAGTTATTTTCGATCACTCGCTTCCCATATTCGAGTCCTCTTCGCTGCTTCACTGACTTTTTAGCAGTTGGTATGGAGTATAGATTTAACTGATTTCATTAAGTATTTCACGAGTGGTAGTCTGATTGCAGCCAAAAGTTATTTCCTTGAAACGTCACAAGGAAAAATCCGAACAAACACCTTTCACCTAATATGATCCCCAAATATGTCGAACCTATCGCCAAAATACCCCGTTTGTTGAAACACGTGTATGCCGGGCCGGCCATACCACAGACCTATTTCTATGTTGCAAGGAATTTATTTTCATTGCAAAGTTTAAGGTCAACTAACCCCAGCGCGTAATTGTGTTGGCCGACATTCAAAAATCAATTTTAAATTTATCCCCAGTTCCACCTCTCTGTTTGTTAAAACACATTTTCGTTCTCTACTGGTTTTGGCTAAAATTTATGCAACATAAATTATGAGTTTATTTGAGATTAAAATGTCAACATATCTCCGAACGATGAATAACGTGGTAAAATGTTCGCTACAATTACGCGTCACCCTTTTGGCTTTTTGGTCTTCGTCATAAGGTTTTGTCAGTTATATTTTTTGTATAATGTGTGTCGTGATGGCTGATGGTGACGGTTCAAGTACAAGGATGACCATCACCTCTGGCAGATCACGCGAAAACGTGATTTGTCTCATTGCCAGAAATGGGCCTTTGTTTTGTTATTAGTTTTGTTGTTGGAAATTGTATTGTATATTTGTGGAAACTTTTTAGCTTTGCTAATTATTTCGCTAGATAATTAGACATGTTTTTTTATTAGTTTGAAACAAGCCAACGCACTTATACATAAAACATAAAAACACATCCATTATACTCTTTACATAAACAGTTAATTAACTTTGATATTGTTCTTATAAATAAAATTTGTATTTTTGTTTTTTTAACTACTTTTCTACGTTTATATGTTTATGTTTTGAGTAACACTGCGGTTTTCTGAAAAAACACTAGAATTTGATGAAACATTAAAAAATGGTCTATATTATACAAAGCTTGAAGTTGAAAACATTTTTAATCACGAATTCACGAGGTTTTTTGGGCACTCATCATTTGGTTTTCTATCGGGAATCTAATGTTTATAAATACATAAATAAAATTAAATATCGAATATGAGTTTCATAGAATAGATACCAAAAGCTTTCACGAGTGCACAAGCATTGATTTGAATTCAAATGAAGCTGGAAACTATTTTGTCTAAGGTTAAAATAAAAACTTAGGATATTACAACAATCGATATACTATCTTAGACCGAGTTTTTATTTTCGTATGAAAACAACAGGCAACATTTCGTATACTTAATTATGTATTATAATACTTGCTTGTACGCTGTTTTTAGTCCGCTATGCCATATTTCCTGGCATCATCAATTGCTTAGTCTTTAAAACGGAAGTTCGGTTTTCTTTTTGCTCTAGAGCCTGGTTGCTTTAGTTCAAAGTCGCTCTTGACGGCCAAAGTTTTTGAATTATGTCCACATCTTTACACATCCCTTACAACCCCGCGATGGAAACTTATCTTCTATTAGACAAATATTCGACGAAAAATTTTTTTTGCAAGCAACGTACTCGGGATCGACGAGTACAGACGGCTGTGGTGTCTAGCTGACAGACATATGCTGCTTTGTTTGTCGATAGTACAAATTTTGTTTCGTCCTTGCTATCTTGAAGATTAATACTTTTCAACTGCCACTTTAATGACGGTTTAGTGAGAAGGTTCAATTATATAGATATCGTCCGCGTAACCCAAAGTGGAGAATTGATTGCTTCATAGTTGAGCAAAACTTAATTACAACATGGCTGATTTGTCGATTTAGAAGTTTGACCCGGTTAAAATTGTAAACTGGACAAACGTATCAAATAGGAACTTAGGGATACATTTCCTACTTTTATAGCTCCAACGAAATTATCTTAATGACTCGTGTTTGACTTTATTCAGCAATCAGTCCGATCGCAGTTGTGTAGCTTTATATGTGAAAGGCCCTAAGCTCCTCAGTGGCTCATATATGTAGATTATGTACGTTTAGAATTTCGACCCAATTGAAATTGCAATCTGCATAGTTGAATCCATTTTCCACTGCCGCCAAGACCAAATGTAGACTGTTTTAGTGGAAATACTCTTGATGTTGGTATTTGCTTAGCTTTTGTCACAAGAGCTTCCACAAATATTTGCTGGGTGTCAATAAAAAGATTCGATTTTTGAATTTGTTTATAATTTTCAGCTTTTTTGCAGTAATAAACAATTAAACCCTGTTAACATTTTTGCGGACTTTTAAAAATCCTTGGAAAAAAAAAAAAAGTTGCACGCGGTTGTCGTTTTTTGGTAGTTTGGCCAGACCAAGTTTGTATTTGTTTCTGTACAGTAAAGTTAATTCTTATATATTATACAGCATATTACGAAAAACGTGTGCATCTAGGATTCTTATAGAGCTTTAAATTTCGTGTAAATTTTTTTTTTATACACATATATAAAAATGTGTGTAAGTTTTGACCCGTCAGGAGCTTGGTATACCGGATTTTGTTTTTTTGTTACTATCTGTTTACGAGTATATTGGCTCTATCTTCAACCAAATTTCAAAGTTTTTTCTTTTTTTTATGGTACAAACAATTTCAAAATAGCCGCCATATTATATTAACTTCTTTATGAAATGTTAACAAAATTAGTAGGTAATGCTACGGAATAAAAAGGGCCACGATTTTTTTTGTCAAAAACTGCAGGTGTAGTGGAAAAAATAAGAAAATAAAAAAAAAAAAAAGTCAAATGTAAGTAGATAGACCCAAGATAGGTAAATTAATTGTAAATGAAAAATCTCACGTTTTTCGTAAAACTCTGTATTTAAATGTGTTATCGGATTAAGTAATATTTTCTTCTCTTAAATGTGGACAGCACTCAAGCACAGTATGGCCGTATAGGTCTATCTAAATGTGATGAGAATGACTTAATGCTATGGTACTAAATGAATTAATAAAACTATTTTTGATTACTGATATAACTTTTCTATTTTAGATTTAAAAAAAAAAAAGTAGTACTGACCTTTTTCTGTGCTTTCTCTTTGAAATAAATAACATGTTTTTACTGTTGTAAATTCATAAAAAAAACATTACTAAGTTTTTTTAAATTGAAATATTTTTGATTTTTAACTACAAACACTTTGAATTTTGTTTTTTTTTTTTTTAAATTCTTCTAAGCGAATTAATATTGCGCTTCTACTAAAATAATAAATTTGCTACAAATGACTTTAACTTATTTAGGTATTCTATTATAGTTACATATATGACCTCTAGTTTAGAAATGGTTAGTCAATTTTTTTACATTAATTTGTATAAAAATTAGGTAGATTCTATAAATGTTTTGGGCATATAGTTTTTTTTATTATATATGTGTAGTTAATTTTGTAGAGATAGATGAATATTTTTTGGACAAATTTTGCAAAAAGTTGGTGTTGTTATATTGATTTAGTGAAAACTTTTCAGTAAATATTAAGAATCCTACTGGCCTTTGTACAGATTTCAATCGATTGGTCTTTTAATTAATTTTACATACAAGTTTGGTGGAGGAAATAAAATTATATTTTCTGTGCAGATAGTGTGTCAAGTGCAAGGATCCACACTGGGAGTTATAGTACCCCTTCTTGGAAGACAGTCTCGTGCTGTACTAACTCTAATGACTGACCAACCGGTGTTTCTGAAGTCCTCGTGCTCAGCATCTCAGACATCCATTTATAAATTAGGAGGTTCAATGGTTTATTACTACCCTTATAACGCTATTGTAAGCGCATATCAGAATGATAGGAGGATATAAACATAGAAAGGTTTTTGGTTTATTGGTTTGAAACTCGGATATTGTTTTGGTACCCTGGATGAATAGTGTCCGAAAAAACCAGAGAGTGCTATTACCGTTTTTTAAGTTCGGGTTGGGATTTTAGTATTTTTTTTTTTTTTTTCTATAAGTTTCATTCTCTTCGATTTTCTTTTTCACCAAGCTGTAATTTTCATGAATTTTGAGAAGCTTCTGGGAATCGAACCTAAGTTTTTATCAAAACTTGACTGAGTTAATTTCAATTCTTTTTTATCTAAACAGGAAATTATCAAAAATTATGATAAGTTGATAAGTTTTAGGAGAAACAGGCCCCGGGTTTCCTCCAAATGTTTGCCAAGTTTCTTAGAACATCTTTTGCTGTGGCTTTTTGGGTGTTTAATTGATTTTATGAGTGAAGGATCCCGAATCATTCTCTCTACTGTCTATCTTTGCTTGTAGCTTTATATGATAATATTGGAAAATATTGGGAGGTGCTTTACATTTCCTACTTTCTTTTAATCAATACAACAACACCAATATTCCTTGCAGTTTTATGGTAAAATACTTTAACATTCTTTGTTGTAAAATAGAATCTCAAGTGTAGATAGCGGTTAGGTAGGACTCTTCCCTGTAAGAGGAATAGAAAAAAACTCCGGTAGCTTTCTTTAGTTCTACTTAGTATTCTCTTTTTAGTTTTAGTTTAACCTTTCGTTATTTTAAATTGTAAATTTTATCTTTTATTTTTCTATTTTTGTATATTTTTTTTTTTTTTTTTCTTCTCTAATTTTTGTTTACCTTTTATGTTTTGGTAAATAAATAAATCGAACAAAAAATCGAATTCATCTTAACTAATACACCATTGTACTGTACGTTGCGAATATACATACATATATTTGCTCTCGCTTTGCAAAAAAAAAAAAAAAAAAACCTGTTCGTCTCGATGATCAAAAACCATAGATTCCAAAAATCTGTCTCCCTCTTAAGCAGATTGAATCAGAGAGCTCTCAATGTCATGAAACTTAACATCCCCTCGTTCCTGCATACCAAAGCCGAGAGTATCGATGCAGATGGGAATGTCTATCTAACGCCAAACTCATCGTTAAGTGCTCAAACAGATCAGAGTATCGAGGAGTTCCGGACCCCATTGAACGAAATGCCTAAGCAATTTCTACATACCCCTCCGACGGAGCACGAGAAGCTACCACAAGCACAAGTAAACTGCTGCAGCAGCAGTAGCAGCGATGAGATTGACGATGAAGATGATGAAGTTTCCACAGACGATGATTCGGGCTTGGATGAGAATTTCCATACGCCAAGGGTTGCGAAAATCAAGTCCATGGAGAATCTATCAATTTTGGAAATGGAATTTAACAAAGCCTCCCGAGAGCTGGACCGAAACTCCCCGCGAAGGCTGAAAATGATAAATTCTAGGATACCCAAGATTAAGTCTCTGAATAATTTGGTTCTGGACATCGATAACTATGAAGGTGAAGCCTTGAAGCTGGAATTTGAGAGACTCCGTCATAGTAAGACATCGCCAGCAATTGGCAGTAATGCAGGGGATTCTCCAAAGAGCGGAAGATTCATTAAAAACAAGGTTGGGAATGCCAAGTTCATTGGGAACGATGACACACCGGAGGCGCAAAAGCCTCGTCCGCACTATCCAATCGCGAAAATGAAATCACTGGGCACCATACCAGATGTGGTTAGCGAACGTATTGAATGTGATCCGTTTTTAACTCCTACTTCGGGTCGAAAGAGTTTCCCTGGTGGAAAGACTCCCGAAATAAATGAAATCGGCAACAGCGGAGTAGATGTAGTCGACTGTTCCTGGGGAAGTTCTTTGAAAGAACTGACCACCTATGATCGTCTGGGGAAGTTGCACTATACACCGGAGGCGCTAATTATGTCTAGAACACCATTTGAGCGGGCGTATCGTCGAAGCTACCAACGCAATGGAGGTCCTCTAATACAAAATGTGAAAAGTTCTACACCGTTAAGGCAGTCAGATGGTTACGTGTATTATACGAGTATTGACTCAACCACCGTTGTCGTTGGTCGTCCAAATTCCAATTTAATGAGGTACGGTTTGTAAATTTGTCGACCATCTATCTCACTCACTTGTTTTATCACCTTTAACTTCACCTTTCACGCCTACTATCAGCTTTAAACAAAAACAGGTTAATCTGTTGTTCACTAGCTCACATCGACCTCATCGATGAATTTGAACACAAAAAATCATTAATTGTGTTTTTTTTATTTTAGTTGTTTCATTTCTTTTGTCCTGGTTTAACCTCGGTTTTTGACATATTTTCTTGCATTTTGTTTCATATTCTTATTAAAAAATCCTTGTTATGAAGGAAGGGGTTCATTTTGTACTTAGTTCCGGGCATTTTTTATAATTTTCTTTGAGTTCTTTGCTTATTACGCACTATAACACCTTTCTTACTAAAATAAAAAAAAAGAGATGCAAAAAAACAATTATGATTTTTTTTTTTTGTAATTATTAAAAAACATTTGTATTTTGTTTATAAAGTGTTTATTTTGATTTTTTATTTGTTTATTATTCGAAGAGGATTTAGTTTTGTTTTTGTTCTACTGTGCCGTGAGTTTTAACGAAGAAGAGTTTTGTTTGTGTTTTTTTGTCTGTCCATAGAGATTGTTTTGTAAAATTAAAAACAAAATATATATATATATTATATATTAAAAACTAATAAAGCAAATTAATACAATATATGGTTACAGAAGACTCCAGACTCTATATGTATATTTTATAAAATTTTACTTTGCCTGATAAGTTAATTCATCCATTAAGGCCCATTCTTTGGTTGTGGATAAGAGCTTTATACTTACAGAAGTCCATCTTGTACCTGTACGTAGCACAAGTCTACCCAATCACCATACACATAAATAAGTTTTGTTCAACTGTCCCCTTATTTAATTTAAGTAAAATAATTTTCTTAATTGAAACAAGTCATTGCAAATGTGATACGTAACACAGCCAGTGTATAAAACCTGCAGTGTTCGCTTTCCTTGGAGAAAAATGAGATATTTTTCACGAGAAAGTAATATTTTTGAAATAGTCAATCATCTTACACTTTTTTCTGAGAATTTGATAAAAGTTCGAGGCTTTGCAGGTATACGTCGAATATCGTTCTATAACTCTGGAAACATTTGGGGGTCATTGGCATACATCTTCTGCTTCACACAACCCTAAAGAAAAAATCCAACACTGACCGGTTCGATCGAATTTTTTTATTAATTTCTTAACCGCGGCACGAGATGAACGGTTATGTGTACCGACATTATTTCGCAATGCTCGAATCGTGTTAGTTAAACTTTCCCCATTTCGAAGATAGGTTTTAAAAATGTAAATGCGTTGTTCTTTCGTATACCGCTGCGTAATTACAAATGTCAATACTTAAGTGAGAAACACAATCAACATTCGCCTGCATATGCACGCATATGTAAACCCACGAATACTCACAATTTTATCATCCAACACATAAAAAGCCCAGCTTCGATTCGTTAAATGTTTGTTCACTTTAGCAAACATAAGAGAGAGCGGTCTCAGTCGCTCATTGCATATGTAAAATTGACAGTTGTCATGTTTGTTATGAAAATTAAAAAAAAAAAAATGTCGGACTACGAATTTGTGCATATACTCGTATTAATAGAAAGTGTTTGCAAAAATAGGTCCCTTTTCGATAAAAGAGATGCCTTTTATTTTAATAAAATGAAAAAGGAAAGGGCATTGGATGATGTTTCAAAAGAAATGGGCAAATCATGAGAGAGAGAGAGAGAGAACAATGAGACGAATATAATTTGTAGATTGATTTGACAGATAGGTACAAGGGCGGATCCAGGGGGTGGCACAGGGGCACGCCCCCCCCCCCAGACATGATTCAGCCAGTCGAAAAAAACACTAGCAATTAGAATATTATGGGGTACACTCTTTACCTATCTGGCCTTTGTACCCCTCCCAGAAATAAATCCTGGATCCGCCCTTGGATGAGTATGCAGGCAAAAGTATTGTGGACATCGGTTGGAATTGACTGAACATTTCGTTCAGTTATGACATTAGCTTATGTTTCCCAATGTTAATTATGGTTAGGCCTTTAGTATTAAAAGAAATCAAATATAAGCTGTTTATCTTTGACAGAACCACAGCAGTGCCAGACAAAAATTGGTGTTTGATAAAAAATTGTCAATTTTTAGTGTTCCGTACCAGAATAGTATAAACGGAAAATAATAGTATTAATATTATTATTGGGGAATAGTTAGAATTTTTAATTATCTTCCTTCTTTCTAACAGAAACTTATATGTGCGAACGCAGTTGCGCTTTCATTAACTGACTTTTTCACGCACAAGGCGGTTGAGCCACCCATCGTCCCAGTGTTACCGGTATTTCCTTAAAAAAGAAGTGCAAAATTATTCCTTAAGCCCATAATAGATACACTTTACAAAGCAAATACCGTATTTTAAGCCCTCCAATGAATTTTCCATGACATTTAAAATTTCGCGAAATCACTGCTTTCTACGTAAAATGAAAATAATTGATTGCCGTATTATATTTCCAAGATAAAAGTTTAAAATAGACGTAAGCTATTTCTGAAATACAAAATAAATCACAATTACCCAAAATGTATAGAGTGTAGTACACCTCCTAAAGGGGATCCAATTAAAGATGCGTAGGTGGATGAGTATTTACCATTTTAACTGAACGAAGAGGGCGGCGTTCATGAGAAATATCGATAGAGGAGAAAGTACATTTTCCGCTGTAAATTAATTTAATAACACCACGCGATGACATCATTTTTGTGTCCTTTAGAAAAAAATGTGGGTGTAGGACGAAAGAGGAATATCGAGAGATGATTAATTCTAAATAAAAAGTTCGACATGATTTATGTAGGTGGTAGGCACTTTGAAAATGTTACCCTGACGTCTATCCGTTCCCTAATGACTGTACAAACTGTGACGATGATATCATGGATTTTGCAAAATAATATTGAACGAGAATTCCACATGAAAAGGTCGGGATTCCCATTTCTCCCATTGGGCTTTGCTTCCGATGCGATAATGCAATTTAAATTGGACTCTCTAGTGGGCGGCTTGGAAGCTTATGGTACCTATAAAGGATAAAGTTTATTTGTTCCTCTTGGTGGTGTGTTGGAAATTCATTTCGACATTAACGTTTGATATTAGTTGCTCTAATCGATTTCTGAGTCATTAAGACAGGCAATTAAATGTTGGTCATTACTATGCTGTATAGGTACGGGAATATACTTGAAAACAAATTTAAACGGCTGCCAAGCACTTTGATGGTTTTGTTCGGAATTACTTCAAATATTTATAAATTTCAATATCCTATTATTGAAGTGCTTCTCTCAGTCTGTGAGAAAACTGAATCATAGGTCAAACACAGTTAATTCTTTCATGATGTTACCAAAGTCACTGCAAGTGGCGTTTGAAAAAACGAACGCTATTGGAATCACATGTATATTTTCGTGTTTTGGTTCCGTGAACATTTTCGATCTCGGTATGTATTACTATAATAGTGAGACTAAAAAAGGTGGGTCTCTCAATTCTGTCGGTCTGGCCGTTTGTATGTATTGTCGACTGCAGCCAATATAAAATAAACGACTGAAAGGATTTCCTCCAAACTATTTATCTGAGATCAGTAGGTCCACAATTCGAAATGAATTGGAATTTTCATTCTAACCCCAAAAATAACGGTCGATTTTGTGTACAATGGTTTTGGCAAAGAAAATCGTGTAAGGATATCTAAACAATAGTTGACATGTTTAAGGTTATGTAATACCAAGTTTTAAAAATTGTTCAAATTATTTTTTAGCTATTTAACGGATTTTTTGAATGAGTAATAATAATAAATGCTGGATACATCTATCACGCCATCTTCAATTATCCAGTTTGCTACTCCTAGACCGAGAGCGCAATAGAATTGGTCATTTTTGCCAGCTGTACTAGAACCATCTGTGCAGAAAATATTAGTGAAATTCTGAAGATCATTTGGACTTTCCTATTTAACCGTCTCGGGGAAGTACACTTCATATCTCCTGCCGAACATGACGACAGGGCTCAAGTTATCGAAAAGGCATCATGAAATAGTGCTCCATGCCGAAAGTCATGTTCTTCGTGACAGATTTCGTTTTCCCTCTCATCGCTTACATTGCCTCGGATATATGGATATTGTTTCCTCATAAAAGAGGTCAGCGTTATAAGGACTTTTCTCCAGTCAGATGTTTTAGGTGGGGGATTCTATGGACTATGAGCTATCATTCGATAATTCAACCTCTTTTTGGGGAGTTGTGTGCTCTCTCTCTCTCTCTCTCGCTCTTTCTCTCTCTCTGTCTGTCTCTCTGTAAGTGGTGAATGGTGTCTTATATCCGAGCTGGAACTGGACAGAATCTTTAGTGCTTTGGAGATAGGAACTCCAGGACACTATCCAGCGAAATTGTATTCCATGGAATTTTCGCCGTGTAAAAGACGTATTACCCGCAGTGCTCAGTTGCAATGGTAGAGAAGGACGCTTTGTTGGATACTTTTTAGTACTTTTAAGACTTTTTTGTTCTCTGCTCTGTAATCAAATCACTTACAGCAACAATCCCATTCCAGATTTAGATCTTCCTAAAGTAGAGTAAGACATTTGTTAGCAAATATCATAGTAGTCTCCTGCGTCGAGCTACCTTATTTCAGTTAGGCTCGCGATGTAAGTTTTATACCTCGTGGATTATTGCTCAAGTTGAAGGAATCTGACGCTTGTCCAAGGTTCAATGTAAAAGACGGCTTTCTCAATTCCTAATCAGAAGACCATTGTCGTGAATTATTTTTGGCGCGGAGAGTTTGCCGCTCTATAGATCTTTGCAAAGGGACTCCAAAATGGCACTACATACGTAGGTTGGTTATAACTCTGACTAACAGAGATACAAATAGTTGCGACTATACAAGTAGGTAGTGATGTGAGAGTCTTTTATCAGTCAATTTGTCGTCCAAAGGTATACTAAAGTTTTTGATGTGCGCAATAGCTGTCCTGCCTTCCTTACTTTTGATGAGGATAATATTTGTAGTTGATTTCTAAAGTATGTCCTCTAAAATGGCAATGCAGTGCTTATGCCATACAAACCTTGCTTTACAATTTCGTTAATTCAAAAAGAGCTTACTACGCTAAATTTGCTTCATTGTTTCTTACAACACTATTGTCAAACTCGCCGCCATCAGTGTGTTTTGATTTTTTTTCTTTTTTTTTTCTAAGTTTTGTTTTTATAACAGTATTCTTTTTTTATTTATTTGTTTACTTAACAAAATTATCTAAAAAAAAAAAAATATATATTTATATTTTCCCTTGAATAAATAAAATAAGATATAAACAAAAAAAAAACATTGCTTCTTCCAATTTTTCTCTCTGTGTGTGCGTGTCCCTCTTGCTTGCTGCGTGCGTCGCCTTTGATTTGCTGCCTTATCTCATTGGCTCACCCAGAAGCATCTCAGGTGTACCACGTCGACTCCTAGATGGCAGTAATCGACAAATATCCTCAATTGCTGCCACAGCGACAACATCACCGAATGCTTCATCATCCTGCGGTACACTAGGCAGTATCAATAGTACATCGTCGAGTGGTAGTAGTAGTGGAGCTGTGATAACATTCACCTGCACAAGTGACGTTGTAGATGGTATGGGCCCAACTGCTCAACCTCTAGGATCTCCAGGTGCTACGTCTACAACACAGAATGCACAAAATTCATCGACAACTAGTCCAACGGATGTGTGCAGCCTTAGATCGAATCCTTCGGCTGCATCTTTATTGCTGACTATTAGTAGTACAGGAGGAAGTACTGCCGTTGTTGGTACAACGACGAGTTCATCGGCTGCCACAGGTTGTACTGGCTGTGCTGGAGAATATGTGACCCCGACCGGAGCTTCCTTATCGCCGTTGGCCACCTCGCAAGTCATTCGACGTCCCAGTGTTAATATGTTCGTTTCAAATGCAAAGTGTTTCCATAAAAAAGAATAATAATGACTGTTGCCCATTGTTGATGCTTAAAATTTGCCATGTTGCCTGTGTTGCCTAATGATATTAAGTTTTTTGTGTTTATCTGTATCTTTTTTTAATAGTTTGAGTCGGCTTTTGGATGCGCTCAAATTTTGTTCTCTAAATAATTTTTGAAATTCTAATACTGCTGTAAGAATTGGAATATTTACCCTGCTTTCTTTTTTTAGTGTTTTGCTCGAAATACACCGAAATATTGGTGAAGCTCTGTAGGCTTTTTGTCAGCATGTAAATCTGTCTTTTAATTAAAACTGTTACCATAAGCAACTTTACTGCTGTAATGTAATATTATTATTTTTTAATATTTATTTATTGAGTTTGCGCGAATCTATATAAATAAATTAAGTACTAAAGTATTGAATTTTATTTTTATGAATAAGTCACAAATTTTTCTTTAGCAAAAACGTATTTTTCTTAAAAGAAGAACATTTTTTTTGTTTTTAATGTTCAATTCAAAGAAGTTAGTTAGAGGCTTCTAAGATGACTTTAAATCTGACATCCTACTTGTTCCTTTAAGTCAGTTTCTTAACCAGATTAGACTGTCAGCTCGTCATAGGTTGTAACCACTGTTCTTAAATTGAATTTAGATATAGAAAATAAAGAAGATCAGTACCTAGAAATGTTGCATACACCACCGCTCACTTTATAAATTAAATCTTCTCACCCTAACTCAGCGCAGAATTTTAAAAGTAATGTATCCGATATCTCGTGAGACTATCAGTAGTAGAAATTACAACGACAATTCTAACAGAGGAAGCGATATCTGTCTTCCAACACCTCAGGTTCCTTGCAGCCTCTGTTTCTTGTTAGTGATTCTCATCCGAATGGTTTTCTAGCACGCTATATACCTAGGGATTGGAATAAATATCTAAAAAGTCAGATGGGTGTTATGTCGTGTTTGGTTTGAAAAACTATCCCCAGCAGGACGTAGCAATAGTTTTTTGTCCCTATCCTCCAAACCCTTTATCCTACAATGAAATTGTGAGGGACGAAAATATTGGCAATTGACTTGATGGATAGCCAATGATCGTGACCGGCCTTCTATAAGAAGAACAAGACCTAGTACTTAAGTTTCATCTTATACTAAAACTTTTTGATTCATGATTGCCTAAAAAACTTTAATGATACGCGGAAAATTGTTCCAAGTTACGAAAGAGTACGTGTATACGAGGGTGGGTCAATAAGTCCATGATATAAAAACATGGTATGGTATAAAAACATTTTATTTTTCAACATAGTCTCCTTTTACACTTCATCCAACGTTTCTCCAATTTTTGATGCCCTCCAAATAATACGATTTCTCGAGCCCCTCAAAATAAGCGTTTGCTTCAGCGATGACCTCTTCATTCGATCCAAATCTCTTACCTCCGAGCCATTTCTTCATGTTTGGAAACAAGAAATAGTCGCAGGGGGCTAAATCTGGGGAATATACTGGATGAGGGAGGAGTTCGTAGCCTAACTCGTGCAATTTTGCCATTGCGACTGCGGACTTGTGCGCCGGTGCGTTGAAAATGAACTTTTTTCTTCGCCAAATGCGGCCTTTTTTGCTTCAAATCGGCTTGGAATCGATCCAGCAGCTCTGCGTAATATGCGCCGGTGATCGTTTTATCCTTTTCAAGGTAATCGATGTGAATAACAGCGCGCGCATCCCAAAAAACTGTCGCCATGACCTTGTTTGCTGACAAACCCGCCTTGGCCTTCTTCGGCTTCGATTCACCAGGAGAAGTCCATTGTTTTGACATTGTTCATTGGTTTCTGGTGGTGAATCCAGGTTTCATCCACGGTTACGAAACGGCGCAAAAACTCAGCCGAATTTTTCTGGAACATCGCCAAACACACCTTTGAAGTTGTCAAACAAATGCGTTTGTTCTCGATTGTGAGCAAACGCGGCACCCATCTTGCGGAAAGTCTTTTCATGTCCAAATATTTATGTAAAATCGAAATCACTGAGCCATGTGATATGCCTGTGGCCTCT
Source organism: Pocota personata (assembly GCA_963082735.1). Taxonomy (NCBI): domain Eukaryota; kingdom Metazoa; phylum Arthropoda; class Insecta; order Diptera; family Syrphidae; genus Pocota; species Pocota personata. The sequence goes on along the minus strand of OY720430.1, from coordinate 161,450,180 downwards.
TCAAGCTCGCGCACTTTCACTCGCCGATCGTCCATTATCAAACCATAGATTTTGTCGACCATTTCTGGTGTGGTGACCTCAATTGGGCGACCAGAACGTTCGGCGTCACTTGTGCTTGAACGACCGCACCGAAATTGAGTAAACCAGTGGTGAATGATTCCAATCGATGGTGAAGAGTCCCCATAATATTTGTCAAGCTTTTGTTTGGTTTACGTGATAGTTGTTCTCGCAAAAAAAAAGTGTTTAATGAGCACTCGGAATCCACTTTTTTTCCATTTTAACGAAAATGCTAGTAAGCGTCTATATAAACTGGCTGCCACAACAAAACTGAAAATTTGGGTGCGTTCTTTTGAAAGATGATTCTTGACAAAAAAAAAAAAATTAAGGTGACGACACAATTTGTGTTAATTTTCAGGGACTTATTGACCCACCCTCGTATTCATGGCTCTTCCACTTCATCACACATGGACTTGAAATAAATACGGTTTATCTACAATATAAAAATTCAATAGAATAGAAATAGACAATAACGTTCTTCGCTGTTTATTAGGGCTATGCCTGTATTTGCCGTTTTTTTTTTACATAATTTGTACTTTTAGTCTATCTAGTTGTCTTGCTCCATACGAAAAAGTTTTCTCCCCGACTGCTAATTAGTTTCTGTCATTCAACTTTCTTACGATTGGCATTCGTTTATGCTTCATTGTGATTTTTCATGCGCTTGATTGTTTTCAACTACATAGTAAACGCTTAACAACACCTAATTAAACTTACTACTAACCTATCCTTAGAGGATGTTAAGAACCCGGGACATACCAGTTGCTGTTTACAAAGGGCCTCTTCTTTCTTAGGCACAGAATTGGTGTGAAAATAAGAGCCTTTTTGTAAATCAACAAAAAAAAGAATTTGAATCTGACCGCTCATTTTTCTTATATGATGAAACCATTCAACTCTTACTGCAAGCCAAGTGCCTGGGAGTTATGGTCGACCGCAAACTGACCTGAAATTTAAATATAGACCACTTCGTTAAGACAACTCCCACGACCATATGAACCTTCCAGTGAGTTAATAAATACTTTTCCTTTATTCAGATTTTTTTCCTGACGATATTCATAAATTTAAACCAATTGCTTTCGGCACCTTCAGTCTGTTGTCATAGTTTCGCGACAGTAATCCTAATGTTGTTCAGCGCATAAGCCAAAAAATTCAACTTTCGTTAGGTCGTTTGAGGATTAAACTTTACGTACATTTAATCTAACCTGCCTGTGATGGAGTCAAAATACGTATCATCTAATTAGTAATGTGGAAATCCAAACATCACATTTTTCGACCGGATGTATTCCACTCAAAGAAATATTAAGATTATTATGACAACATTTAAGAGGCAATATTAGCAATTGTATTTTCCGCAATAAGACCTATGATATTACCTCTAATTCGATATATTAAGTATGCGATAGTTTTGTAACCAACGTACGTTCCCGACGCTTGTGCTTCTAGTTATTGATACATATATCATATTTTGTTGCAAAATTTTAGCAGCACACACCTGTTATAGGTTTTTTTTTTACAGTAAACGCATACAGTCGGAATAAATTCGCGCAATACGGCATTCGACGTCTTCGACCGTTAAAGTATGCGAACTTTCTGTAGGAGTCCATCTATCTATGTATCCGTAACTACCCATAACTCGTGATTTATTTTAAAATCGTGGCCAGTTCTCTAGAAATGCTCATAGTGCTGGTTGGTAGTTTGCAAATTTCCACATCAGTTAGTTCTATTATGACATTCCTCAAAGAAGATAATGATCATTTCTTTAGTGCATATCAATTGTCTGCTGATTGATATTTAGCCACCTCTAAACCTTTTGTGATAAATTCCGCAGAGTTATAACTCAATGAACAAAAACATGAAACCCGTATTCCGGGAGTGTCACTAGTCTGTTTGACAGTTGGGCGCCCTGGTTAAATGCGCGATCACTGAGCGAGCATCTAATTCCATAAAACACGAACAAAATAATAAAGTTTGGTGACAGTTCGCTCTCGCAAACATCTGACAACCATTCGAGAATAAAATTGTCATGAGAAGCTTCTCACAATCGAAAAATTACCCTTTGGAAATATCATAAAACTGTAGGTGTTTACAGGCTGTTAACGCCAAAATATTTTTTGTCTGATATTTTAATTCTTCAATTCTCTTGTAAACAAATACAATTAAAGATTTTTTGTTCAACGATAAATTTGTGACTATGGTGACTGAGATAATTATTAATTTATTTTTTTTTTTAAATTAAGATTCAAATTTTCTTTTATTTTCTTAAACTGTAAATATCACACTGTAAATAATTACTCTAAATGTAAATTTCCTCTCTGCACTCTCTTTACCTCACGGCTGACTACTTACACTATGCTTTTCTTTTTTTCTATTTTCTGTTCTCTTCATGTTCACCTCATAAGCTCTAAAGCACCACATCATAGTCATTAACTGCACTCTTACTATCCTATCATTTCATTGCCACTACTCTTAAACAATCGATATTTCTTCTCATAATTTTTATACTGAATGTGTATTGATCAGATAAATTGAAAAAAAAAAAAAACATTCATTGTAAAAAAATAAACAAAAAAATGAGAAGATGCAGATAGCGTTGCTAATACAGTTTTTTTTTTTTTTACTTTTATTCGATTTTTTAAAAACTTCAGGAACCCCAGTTCCGGATCGTTAGTAATAAGTGAAACAGGATCTCTAGATCGTATGAAAACCGCTGCTGAGAAACGTAAGAAAGGCGCTCTGGACGATGGAGCGCCACGTGTTTCCGATCGTGTGGAAGAGACGCGAGTGAATCCGAATTCATTAATCGATGAAATTCTAAAGGATACTAAGTTAGATCAGTTTGAAGAATCAGCAGAGAGTGAGTATAAACGAGAAAAAAAAGGTTAAACATTTTTCTATCATCATTTTACCAATGTTTCACCCTCTCATCAGCATGTTTATAAGAAACATTTTCCTCTTTAACTAAATCTCTTCTTTCTCTTGTAGCATCTGGCCTGCAATTGTATATAGCAAAAGATGGTACGGCATCGTTAGGCAGCCATGAAGTTAAATCTCGTGTATCGGCTGGAGCCTTTAAACAAGTTGTAATGGAGACGCCCAGATAGTAGTGTGGCAGTTGTATTAAATTTTATAAATATAACAAAAATAAAATTATTTACCTAACTAAAATAATAATAATATTCGCCAGTTATAATTAAAAAGAACATATACTGAAAACTATTATTAAAAATAATATTTAATAATTAAAAGTAAAACAAACAACAACAAAAAATACACACACGCAGGAAATGAATGTAGTTATATACTTTTTTATTATTCATTTTTTTAATCAAACTAAAAAAAAAACTTCAACACCAATCATGTCCCCGCAAAGATTAATTTTTATTTTTAAATTTAACTTTTATACAATTAACTGCTTTTGAAATCAAAGAGGAACGCGCTTTTTATGGGACACACTGTGAAGATAAGTTTATTCACTTCCAAGATGATAAATAATGTAAAATTTAAAAGTATGTTCGCGAATAACCGAATTTCATTGTAAAGAAAGGAAATAATTTTTTTTTTATTATAAGATCAACAACAATAGAAAAGAAAACTATAATAAATGTATAATTTTTCTTATATTAAGTGTGTAGTTTAAATATAATTTCAATTTTTATTTAGTCTTTTTCCTAATTTTATGTAACAACCGAGCATAATGTTATTATTATTATTTAAATTTTTACTTTAGTTCGTGATTTTAATTTAATGATTGATCTGAATGAATTATAAGATTTTGTTCTTTTATTTCTGTATATCATCGATTGTATTTTTATTTTTTTGTGAATATTTTTTTTTTTTTTTACGTGCATTGTTTATATTAGGAATTACTACAAGAAATTCAACTGATAATAATTTTATTTAAAAAAACAACAAATTATATGTATAAAAAATATAAAAAAAAAAGTATATTATATTCAATATTATATACAAATAGATATGAAATATAAAAAAAAAAAAAAAAAAAATCATTGATAAATTTATAAAATTAATGAAAAGAGAAAAGATGAAACACACATACACACTAACTCACTGCTTTAAAAAGAAGTGAAAGAAATAAAAAGATACAAAGTATAATAAAATGTATATAAAAGAAACAGTTTTTTTTATTTATTTTATATCACATTTACATTTGTTTAAGTTGTTTGATTTTGTGTATTAATTGGGGCTTAATCAAAGGAATATTACTACTTTTTAATGAAGTTTAATAATATCCTGTGACTTTTAATCTTATTTTAAAAGTACGAATAGATGGATTTCGAACAATTTTTCGAAAATATTAAAAATTCCTTAACCACCTTCTAGAAGAATACAAAACTTAACATTTGTATTGTAATAATTATTTAATGTGACCCACCATTATCGAGATATTCACACTCAACAACGATTTCCAATAACTTTGGAATAAAGTCTCATAATTTAGATGCGTTCCTACAATATTCCAAAAATTAAAAATACATTTTGTGGAGAATTTCATACCACCCAACTTTTTCGACATATTCGCGCTCTAAAACGACTTCCATTACTCGTAAGTTTCGACCGTAATAATATTTTCCGTAGGATATATTTGCGAGATATTTGCACTCAAAAACGAACTTTTCATTATCTACCGAATAAGGTCGGACAGTTTAGATCTTATTGAATAATTCTTTTTCGATATTTTAGAGAATTTCAAAACCTAACACTTCGATTGTATTAATTTTTGTAGGACTCACAGTTTACGAGAAAAAGCTATTCTTTCATAACTTCCCGAAAAAGTCGAACATACAAGATGGAGTACATTCAATTTGTTCTTATATAGAATTTGAATGTCAAAATTTAGACCACAATAAATTTTGTTCGTAGTATTAGCTGTTTTGAAGATATTCGCAATTAAAACCGATTTTAATAAAAATTTCGCTACGACAGCGAGAAACCGTGTGGATATTTATGTAGCAAAAAAAAAACGCTGCAATTTCCTATTGCTCAAGTGAATTACGTTACGGAAATTTTGCTTTAGGCACACATTTTTTGTGTCTGACTTCTCTATGTTAGACCCCCATTTTGGTAATATACTCGAATATATTGGCAGATACACACGTATCCCTTGTTTTAGCTATGATAAACACGTGTCATTCTACTCATTTCAGACAATTAGTGGAAGGATAATTCGCAATATTATTCTGCAACAATATTAATAAAACTGTTGTTGTCAACTGTAAATGAAAACAAATGCATCGTGGAATTGTTAGAATTTATAAATTAACAGCGTAATTTATATACCACAATCAACGTTGATCCTAGTTAAGTTAACGATAAATACGAACTTCAGTTGAGATAATCAAAGTTGATTTGATGAAAATCTACAGTTTTTCAAGTTTTATTAATCATGTAGACATGCTCAATAATTTCAATAACAAGTAGCAATACGTTAATCAGTAATTTAACTTTAAGTAACAAAAAATCGAATGAATACAGCTGTAAATGTTTAAGTGCATGGATGGTACTTGCATCATTGAAACCGAAAGACTTGCCATTCTCGGTATGTGTATTAATAACCATCTTCGATGGAACGATCACATATTCGAGGTCGCCAGAAATGCTGCAAAATGTCTAGGATTCCTTAAACGGTGCAAGAAATATTTTACCCCGTCTGATCTGGCCTCAATTTATAAGGCTTTCATTCGCCCTAAGCTGGAATATAACGCCCATATCTGGTCTGGTGCACCCAAGACCGTTCTGCACATTCTTGATAGGGTACAAAATCGCGCGTTAAAACTTATAGGTGATAGAGACATTGTGAATTCCATTCATTCACTAGAACATCGGAGAAATGTCTCCTGTCTCTCCCTGTTTTATCGTTTTTTTAATAAAAAATGCTCCAGCGAAATAGCCAGCTGCATTCCTCCCCTTCAAAACTTCACCCGCAATACGCGACATGCTTCGAATGCACATCAGTTCACCCTAAAGCCTAACTTCGGTCGTACTGTTAAATATAGGGATTCGTTTATAAGCCGAACGACACGAATGTGGAATGATCTACCAAGCTCTGTATTTCCCCATCACTACAACCTTCAAACATTTAAAGCCAACGTGCATAGGCTTCTCCTCTGTTCCTCTTCTCCCTTTCCTTAAAAGCCCGTGCCCTGTAACAGTATAAAGGTATTCATATTCCTTTTGGCGCGCGCGAATTATAAAAAAAAAAAAAAAAAGTGCGTTTTTTGTATCAAGATTGGGGTTTCAGGTTCTCATGTTCTCTCTGTGGACGACCGGTCACTGAGTTCAATAGTTAGGGCGTTTTCCAACACCTAAACGAACATTTGACAAACATCCGAGAGTAAAATTATCATGTAATTACTTTTAGTAACAATTTGAATACAAATTTTTAAAATAAATACTAATTTTATGCGAAAACTCCTAAGTGCAACTGTCAACAGCATGGTTATTTGCAAAATGTTTGTCACCTCACATACTGACAATATTATGTCAATTCAACTATGAAAATAAGAGTTATTATATTATATGTGGCTATATGAATAAAAAAAATGTCACCAAATGTCAAAGGTGAAACGGGAATGGAAATAGTAAAACTGTCTTTGCCCTCAGTGGTTAAGTGAACGATGACTGAGCGGGAGATTGAAGGTTCCAAGAAAAGGAAATTTTCTCACAGCCCTACCTCTCGCGAACGTCTGACAAACATCTGAGAGTAAAAATTGCAATGAGAAGCTTCTCTTAATCGAAAAAATTGCCCTTCGGAAACGACATAAAACTATAGGTCCCAACCATTCGTACGTCGCACAGCACGATATATAGGGCCTGGCTACGAGAAGCTGGGCCAGGCCCTATGTAGGAGTGTTAGCGCCAAAATATTATTATTATTATTATTAAAATCATCAGGGGCCTTATGTCTAACGATTCGTGTTAGCTATGCAGTAAGTGCGAAATTGCAACTATGTGGTACGATTTCGGTCACCGATATCGTTACGTCAACGAGAATGGTTTTGTGTTTTACCACACCTCGGTAGCTGTCATTTGAAAGAACATGAGGGTTGTATTTTTTTCTTGTGACCATCGAAAATATTTACGTGAACTTGTACATTAATTTGGTTTATTTTTCCTGAGGTTGCATGCCTACATACATATATCTTCAGTGCTTTGCAAAAGTATAATCGCACCCTGTAAAAAAACTGTTTTGTCTAGCTTGCAAAAGTATAACTGCATTACATTTTTCTTAATTTTTTTTATTTTGGCTAATTGTTTTTACAGATATTAGTATGGGATTTTATGACTCCTTTTTTCAATGATACTAAAAATTCTATTGGGCATACTCTTAATTAGTTTTCTTAGTATGGAATCCTCCATGGAGTTCCATGGATCCATAATTGGTGCTCGGAGCTCAGCAACGTTCGCGAATTGCCTATTATGGGCATAAACTTGGCGTGTAATTATTTCCCAAAGATTTTCTATCGGATTACAATCCGGAAAACGTGCTGGCCACTTCATCAATCTGATGTTTTGGACTTGAAACCATTCCAAATTTCGATGACTGACGTGAATCGCTGCATTATCTTGTTGAAAAACATGAGGAAATCGTCGATATCGCCTTGAATATAGTACCAAGTTCTCTTAGAGTAGCTGGGTGTATGCTGCATTATCCATTTTTGTGGAGGTAAAGACAAGTGAAAACTTACCGCGAGCGCAGAAAGCCCCCCATACCATACAACTTCCACAGCCGAAGTTCTTCTTCGAAGAAAACCTTGGTTCCTTCCATAAATCGTGCCAATATCCATTAAAGCCGTCTGGTTCATCAAGATTAAACTTTATTGAAAACAATGTTACTTACGGTTTTCCAATTACGATCCATGTTGTTACGAGCGAATTCCACTCTCTTTTCCTTGTGAGCTGCTGCTAGATATGGAACAGGCACCATTTTGCTTCCGACGATTAATCCGCTGCGTTTTATAGTACACGAAACCGAAACATCTAAATCTAATTCACTCCGAATTTCTGACAATGAACGCACCGAATTTGACGAAGCCTTTATTATTCGCCATTGATCGCGACTTGAATGCTTCTGTGGACATCCAGGTTGGATTGCTGTGCCATAAGACCCCGGGTCTTGTAAAAAATTTCGAATGATACGGTCCGATCTTGACATTTTCTTCGCGATTGCTCAAAAGCCCAAACCATCCTCGCGAAAAGCCAGAATTTTTCCCTTTTCTACCTCCGTTAAATGCGTACCACGCGGCATTCTTATTTGTCAAAACCACAATAAAAAATGAATGAAAATTGAAGAGAAATTACAGTTTTTATATCGTGCGGCTATACTTCTGCAAGCAAAAAAAAAAAGTTTTTTTATTGTTGGAAATCCTAAAAGAAAATATCAGGGATTTTTTTTTGCGTTAATTGTTAATTGATACCATAAAATGAAAAAATAATAAAGGGCCTGTATCCGTTTAGAGTTTCCTGGAAAAGGCCTTTTTCAGGATGCGGTTATCCTTTTGCAAAGCACTGTATATAATATTAAACAAACAATTTCGTAATTTCATTTCTTTTATGAATGAAATTGTGTAACTTATTCGCAAACCAAAATGATGTCTGGAAGTATTGCCACAAGAAATTGAACATAACACAATATGTTTTCCAAACCATTAGTCGTATTGCAGTATCCTATCCTATCCTTGGACACATGTTTTCTTGTGTGTGTTCAAATACTAACAAGTCTTCAATTGCGACTCTGTTTGTATGTGCATACAGGGTTTCGTTAGAAAGATGAAGGCTAGAAATTGTAACTACAGCGTGTTTTTTATGTACCTGGCCGATGTTTTTTTTTTTTTTGTCTAAAACAACATCTTTTTTTTTTTTTTTGATTGACCGAACATCGGCCAAATGGCCGCTGTGCATATGCATGCTCTGTCAACCATGTTTTGCATAACATTTTGCCACATTTCAGGTGCTATTTCACCAATTTCTTGAATAATGTCCTTTAGCATCGGGATTGCAGTTTGCTTGTTGCCTTTCCCTTCAAGTACCCAGGAGAAAGGAAGAAGTCGGGAGATTGAGGGGGCCAAGCGATATTACCTCTGTTAGATATTATGCGGCCGGGAAATCGTTCTCGCAAAATATCCATCGTATAGTTAGCTGTCTGTGATGTGGCACCCTCCTGTTCGAACCACATGTGTTGTAGGTTCAATCTAACCAATTCGGGCACCAAATACGTTTGCAACATATCACGATAGCGATCACGAGTAATTATTACAGCATTGCCCCTTGCGTCTTCAAAAAGTATGGCCCAATGATGCCGCCGACCCAAATGGTGCACCTTACAGTAACACTCTACGAGGGCGTAAAGTTAGTTGGTATATGAATTGAAGATTTTCAGTGCCCCAATAGCGGATATTTTGTTTATAAACAAACCAGATAACTCGAAATGAAATTTGTTTTGTTGGTTAGAGAATTTTGTTAAGCCTTGAGATAGAATACATTTTTCGGGCACTCCTTTAGGACCCGTAGAGAAGCGATATGAAATAAACTATCCGTTACTTACATAAGAGATATGATATCTCGCAAATTAATAAGAACATCGAAATCAGTCTTGTTTGTTGTCCATGGTTTTTTCAAGTGTTTGGGTCACGTACGAAACGCGAGGTGGAGACACTCATTTTTCTGCAGATATTCCTCCGTTGTGAGCGCAAAATTAAAATTATATCCTACTCAACGAGCTCTTTTTACCGATATATAAAAATGCCTATATACGAATAACACATTTTTTCATTGAAACATTTGCTTGTATAAATTACTGTGTAAATACTGCTGACTCAAAGCTTTTTGCTCTCAAGGCCTCATATCAGCTCTTAATTCAGTCTTACACTGAAAAAGATAAAGAAAGAGGTGGGTAGTTTTTTGAACCAATTGAATAAACTTGCCACGAAAATGATAATAATAGTAAACACCATGTAATCCGAACGCAAAGGAGCATTCGAACAGAATGCCTTACATAAATAATAATGCAGCTTATATCATGCTTCCTCTCAAAATTACGTATTATGTTAAACACCTCTCCACTTCACTTGGCTAAAACATTTGATTCTTACTGCGCATGCACCTTTAACTGATTTTCTAAATTTCCTTCTAATTTTTATTTCTTTTCAACAAAAAGTCTACTACAACCACCAAAAATCTATTTATAGCTCCTCAATAAGGAAATAAATTCGTAGTACATTTAATAAAAACAAAATACCAAAACTTGCGACGTCTAGAAATTTACAACAATTAAAAAAAAAATATTTTTTTTCACAAGTGTAATACATACAACCATAGTAAATATATGTAGATCTACATATTAATAAGTATATTGAACGTTGTGTATTCTTTCTAAAAAAAAAAAAAAAAACCTATTCCAATCAAAAACCTACGTATATCTGTCTGTCTATTTAGTGTATACCTATATAAACTCCAAATTGTAAATTTTAATAAAATAGAGTTTATCTACCTGTCCAATACATTTTAATTTTCTTTGTGTCAGACGGGTAAAATACAATAAAAGACTTACAAAATAAATTTAATTTAAAAAGAAAACTGTATAAAATAAAAGCATTTATTATTACTTTTAATTTTTTTTTCATTGCGTCATTTTTAATATTTATTTTCTTATGGATGAAGAGAAATTTGGAATGAAAAACACCACGTATAGGATAAATTATTTAATTTTTTTTATTATAATCAAAAATAGATATACAAATATAGGTGTAATAAGAAATAAAACAAATTCTTTTTTTTTTTTTGTAAACAGCAACTGTCACATTGATAGTTGATAGTGAACTGATAATTAAATTTGTTTCCATTATATTGTATTTTGCTATAAATGTCTTTTTTGTTAAAATATTTTAATAAGAAAAATAAAGAAACAAAATGTCGCAGATTTTCAAATAAATTGATAGGTTACATTTTTAATTATGCAATTTTATGATGAAAATAAATATGAAAAATTAAATAATATGAAAAATGTTTTTACTAAAACATTTACGATACTTTACCATTTCAGTGGATAGACTAGACAGACATTCTTTATTTCTATAAACTCTATTTCAGTGTTTGTCAACCTTTTCCTTTCTTCGCCCCTCTTTGGTGAGTTGATTAATCTCACAAAAAAAAAAAAAAAAAAACCTCACCACATATTCTGATACCACTCCGAACAGGTTAAAAAGTCAAAGAAACAAGTATGTTTTAAGATTGTTAAATTGAAATAATTGGTCCTTTTTGCAATCTTTGTTATTAATAAAGGGTTTTTCAATAAGAATATTACATAACAGTTTTGTATTTTAATACAAACGTTTTTTATGATCTGTCAATATCAAAATGTCAGTCAAGGTTTACATTTTTATCATGGTGAAGTTCACGAGCGAGCAACGTTTAGAAATTATTAAAAATTACTACTGAAATTCGGTGTCGGTGGTCGCAACTTTACGGGCGCTTACTCCAATTTTCGGTCGTAACAATCGTTCCACCAGACAGGCTGTGCATGCTATAGTGGATAAATTCGAGCCAACATCTTCATTATTGAATGTTTCTGTGCCAGTGAGACAACGCACCGGTCGAAGTACCGAAAATATCTCAGCCGTAAGTGTTTCAGTTCAAAATGAGTCAAATCAGTCGATTCCACACTGTTTACAGGAATTGGGAATCTCTCAGTCTACATTGTGGCGAATTTTGCGTAAAAATCTCGGCCTACACCCTTACAAGATCAAATTAACTCAAGAACTGAAGCCTCTTGGTCATTTGAAGCGCCGAAACTTCTCCGATTGGAAGAAAATCCTGAATTTCATCGAAAAATCGTCTTAAGCGATGAAGTTCATTTTTAGCATAATGGCTTTGTCAATAAGCAAAATATACGTTATAAAACCCAGAGACTCAATTGCATCCACAAAAGTGACCGTGTGGTGTGAATTTCATGCCGGAGGTGTGATGGGACGGTATTTTTTCGTCGATGAAAATGATCGCCATGTTACGGTCAATGGAGTTCGCTATCGAGCCATGTTGGAAGACTATTTTTGGCCAGAATTGGATGGACTTGACATCAATTATATGTAGTTCTAACAAGATGGTGCCACATGCCCCCAGTTGGTCAAGCATTTTATCTATTGAATGTGTAATCTTGAGAAACAGTCCTGTCGAATGGCCAGCTCGCTCATGCGATTTAAAGCCGATGGATTTATTTTTATGTGGTTATATTAAGTCTTTGGTTTATGCCAATAAGCCAGCAACGTTAGAGGAGCTCAGGAACAATATCGAACGCGAAATTGTCAACGTTCCGGCCAATATGTGTGGAAGAGTGGTGGAAAATTAACTCCAAAGAATCGATCGCTGCAAACGTTCTCGCGGTGGTCATATGACCGAGATCGAATTTCATACTTAAACTTAACATGTGTGCTGTACCTAGAATAAATTTCAACCCTATATCTCAATTATTCTGTGTTTTATTTAAATACAAAATTGTTATGTCCTTTTTGAAAAACCCTTTAGAAAGGTTCTGGATAATTTTGTATCTTAACGGAATTAACTTAAACGCTGTCCGCTTAAACGTTTGGCCTATTTACAATAATTCGCAGCATCACATTTATTTATGAACTGAGGCCAGGACCTGAGTTTCGTCTTTAAGATTCTTATTACCGGACTTGAATATAGTGAACCATCCTTGGCATACATTTTTGCGAGCCTGTAATTTGTTATGCCCGAGTTGGAACTCCTAGAGTATGGGATGTCGGTAATGCTTTCTGTTTTGTAGCTGGGTTCTCTAACTTAAAATGGGAAATAACTGATTCGCATATGAAAGACAACGACAGAATGAAGACATGAAATAGTGCAACAGAGGTGATTAGATACAAATTTTCAAGTGCCAAGTACTGCTCCTTTAATTTATTAATTTAATTAGTTTTTGCTCGTAAATTATTAAACACTTCTCCTAATTAATATTTTTCTAAGCAACTCATCCAGCCAAGCTCCGCAAAATCAAGTTACATCACCTTAACATTTTAGACACGGAGGGCATAAGCATTTTTGTCTTTTTTTCTTGTTTAATGCTTAAAGAGTATCGAAATCCTAACATTTCCAAAGACAAAACATACATAGTAAGACTGTCCGGTTTGTCTTTCAGCTACAGCCATTGGTGTTTATGACACACGAATGGTATGGAGAAACCTACCGCATTTTTGAATTGAGAGCAGCTTCTCATGACAATTTTACTCTCGGATGTTTGACAGACGTTCGCGAGGTGAGGCCGCGAAAAACTTATTGCATTTTTATGGAACTCCAACTTAAAGTCTGCCGCTCAGTGATCATGCGCTTAACAATTGAGCCGCCCATTTTATTTAGGTTGATTACATATGTATAATTTGCCGATCGAGCCAAGAATAATAGATATCATCTGTAGAATCCTAGTAGTGCACAATCCTCATATCTTTTCATATTTTATTCCCATAACCCAATAAAGTTGGTCTTAATTAATTAATTATACATGCATTCGCCCTAGGTACAAGGCGGGTAGCAGCAGACACCGCTCTAATAGTAAGTTAAAAACAAAATAACACACCCATGCTGAAACACTCATTTGAACATGGCAGACCTTGACTATTCTTGTGTTTATTTGTGTTTCTCCCTCCCACTCGACTTTGATTTCTTCTAAAAATGTAGTTTCTCGATAATAGTTCTATCAGCATCCAGCAGTCCAACTCTATTTTCTGATTACAGAAAAAATCGTTTGGGAAAAGACATCTACACCAATATTCGAAGCTAGAAAAATTGACGCAAATAACTAGTATGCAGGTATTATTGTTGAGACATTCCGGAGGGACTGGGTGTTTCGTTAGACAGGGAGAAGTCCCTCCGGAATGTCTCAACAATAATACCTGCAACCCAAACTATATTCCGCTGACTCAATTGAAAGTCGCTATGCCCTATCTCAGGGACTATAGAATTTATAATAATGTCCGACTCTATCTTGCTTACCTCCACAACAAACCCGACTTTGAGTGCATTGACGGCAAGATGAAAACCAAAAACTATCATGAAGCTTCCAATATCTCCCCTCTGAAGATTTGTCCTCATTTACCTTAGCTCTAAACGTATTTCCCACCTTCAAAAAAGCCATGGCGTCTAGAACAAGTATTATCGTCCCTAATCACTGATCTGGTGATCTCTAACCTTGCTTAGCGCAGTGTCTCACCTTTCCTAGTCCAGAAAAGACCCCCAAAATACATGTCCTTGTACTAACAAAATGTTAGGGGAATGCGCACTAAGATCCCTGAAGTAATCATGAACTCACAAAAACTCCCTTAGGCGATTTTGCCTTGATGGAGACGAATTTAACCGCCAACTTGATTGGCCTTGCAACAGATGGCGTCTCCTCAGGCAGCGGCGCTTTACTGGCAATACACAGTCGTTTTGATGCTACTTTTTTAATAGATCGCACACCACTGGTTTCGAGTTTATATCTGTCAAGATTTCCATCCCAAAATTCTACTCTTACATCCTAATCAACTGAGTCCTTCCAGCATGCTGTTGATGCAGTCGTTTGATAGCGTAGAGTCATGAGATTAAATTTTTTAGGGGGGTTTAATCTCTCCCATCTTCAATGGTCTCAATCTGATGATGAGTGCCATTATGTCCCCAGTGCCACCGCCGACAAGGAAGTATTACTTACTGATTGTCTCTCTGACTGTGGCATATTCCAAGTAAGTGGTGTCCGAAACAACTTGAATAGGCAACTTGACCTCATCTTCTCATCCGACACCGATTACTCCATCGTATCTGAGAGCAATCATCTTCTTTCGATGTTGGACCGCTATCATAGACGATAACTTAAACCTAGTCAGAGAAAACTTGTTGTTTCAATTTTCGTAAAAGAGATTTCACCAAACTCAATCAAGCTTACTTCTTAACATAAGTCCCGTCTCCACACTTGTTCCCCATTAGAAATGTCGTCGCCATGTTTTACACCGATATCTTTGCTTGTTTCGTCCAATCGGTCCAATACCTACCTAAAAAAGCTGTTCGTCCTCCCCACCCTGGTACAACAAGACTCTATCTTGAGATAGAGAATCTCCCAAGAGATTTTTTTAAATTTATTAACGTCAAACGAAAATCTCGGAGACATCTTCGGCGGACCCTAAAATAATTGCCAACCTATTCGTTCACTTCTTCAGCCAGCCCTTTGCTGACCACGCTCTTGAATCTGGCCTTGATTATTTCTCGCATTTGAGCAACTCTATACAAACTTCCCTAGTCTCCACGGGTATAATTCCGTTAATGATTGTTAATATGATTAATAAACTCAAGGGGGACTGAAGGGCGCTTTCATTACCCCTATCCACAAAAAAGGATATAAGAGCGAAGTATCTAATTATCAGTCCAATACTAGACTCTCTTGTATATGTATCTAAGCTCTCTGAGGGCATCGTGTATGAAGAAATGTTCTTTCACTTTAAGTCAATCTGTTCTACAAGGCAACATGGATTCTTTAAAGGCAGATCAACATCCACTAATTTGTGCCTTTTACACCGAACGCTTTAGAGGATGGCAATGAAGTCAATTCGTTGCCACAGATTTTACTAAGGCTTTTGACAAAATGTCTAACCAAATTAATTTTTTTAAGCTAAAAGCCCTTGGTTTCCAACCGCGGCTTATTTCATGAATCAAATCGTACCTAGTAGACCGACAATACAAAATCCGTTTTAAATCTTCAGTAACACACTCTATTGTAGCAACCTCGGGGGTCCATCAAAGCAGCCATCTTGGACCATTGATCTTTATCCTTGCGATAAATGATGCTGAATGTATTATCAAGAACTTCGAATTTCGGATCAACGCTGAAGACATTAACATTTTTAGACGTACGAGGGTGGGTCAATAAGTCCCTGAAAATTAACACAAATTGTGTCGTCACCTCAAATTTATTTTTTTTTTTTTGTCAAGAATCATCTTTCAAAAGAACGCACTCAAATTTTCAGACAGATCTGTCAAATAGTTTTGTTGTGGCAGCCATTTTATATAGACCCCTACCAGCATTTTCGTTAAAATGGAAAAAAGTGAATTTCGAGTGCTCATTAAACACAATTGAGGTCACCACACCAGAAATGGTCGACAAAATCCATGGTTTGATAATGGACGATCGACGAGTGAAAGTGCGCGAGCTTGAAGAGGCCACAGACTTATCACATGGCTCAGTGATTTCGATTTTACATAAATATTTGGACATGGAAAAGCTTTCCGCAAGATGGGTGCCGCGTTTGCTCACAATCGACAACAAACGCATTCGTTTGACAACTTCAAAGGTGTGTTTGGCGATGTTCCAGAAAAATTCGGCTGAGTTTTTGCGCCGTTTCGTAACCGTGGATGAAACCTGGATTGACCACAATACACCAGAAACCAAGGAACAGTCAAAACAATGGACCTGGTGAATCGAAGCCGAAGAAGGCCAAGGCGGGTTTATCAGCAAACAAGGTCATGGCGACAGTTTTTTGGGATGCGCGCGGTGTTATTCACATCGATTACCTTGAAAAGGGTAAAACGATCACCGGCGCATATTACGCAGAGCTGCTGGATCGATTCCAAGCCGATTTGAAGCAAAAACGGCCGCATTGGCGAAGAAAAAAGTTCTTTTCCACTAGGACAACGCACCGGTGCACAAGTCCGCAATCGCAATGGCAAAATTTCATGACTTAGGCTACGACCTCCTCCCTCATCCAGCATATTCCCCAGATTTAGCCCCCTGCGACTATTTCTTGTTTCCAAACATGAAATGGGTCGGAGGTAAGAGATTTCGGTCGAATGAAGAGGTCATCGCTGAAATAAACGCTTATTTTGAGGGGATCGAGAGATCGTATTATTTGGAGGGCATCAAAAAATTGGAGAAACGTTGGAAGTGTATAGAGCTAAAAGGAGACTATGTTGAAAAATAAAATGTTTTTATACCGACAAGAGTTATTTCATTTTTCAGGGACTTATTGACCCACCCTCGTACATATACGAGTATCATCCGGCGCTGACATCCCCTTCTGGAGGATGACCTGAATAGTTTTTCCATATGGTGTCACAAAAATATTTTAGAGCTTAATGTCAACAAATACCACTCTACTACCTACTCCCACAAGAGTCCCCCATCACCTCCCAGGGTCTACTTCAAACGAAACGAGCTTGTACCCTCAGTTAAGTCAGCACGTGGTATGGGTGTCATCTGCGATAGTGAGCTGAACTTTCTTTTATACATCAACAATTTCATAAGCAGAGCCAATCAGCACTTAGCTTTGTGAAACGCTGGTCAAAAGAGTTCTCGGACCCATACGTTACAAATCCCTCTACATTACTTTCGTTAGGACCCTCCTTGAGAATGCCAGTCAAGGATGGTCGCCCCACTACGCTGTCCATACCATGAGAATCGAAGCTATTCAGCGCATGTTCATTCATTTCGCTTTACGTGGTCTGTCTTGGACCTCAACCTTCCACCGTATGTGGATCGCTTTAGGCTAATTAAGTTACAGTCAGTGGAACAACATCGTGATGTTGCCTACATACTCTTTATTTAGCAGTTGTTAGCCGGTAACATTGATTGTTACTTACCTCCCTGCTTCAAGCGATTTCTCTCAATACCAATCCCTGCAACCTTATTTCCGTTCCCCTATTCTGGACATCGCACTAACTATGGTCATTACGAACCTATGTACATATGTCAAGAACACTGCGCAAATCAAACAATGCGGTTTACATTTTTGACTTAAACAGCAGCAAAAGCCAACTGCGAAGTGCGTCAACACCTACTCCACAGCACCCTTCATTCATTCACTATAGGGTGATTAGATAAGAACGATAGGAAACGAAATTTAAATAAAACAACAACGGTGTGAGATATCAAACTTTATTTTGAAGCTACATTCATGCCATTATGTATGGAACAGCACATCATTTAAATGGCTGCAGTCGGCAGTGGCAGTCCTTCAAGCGGTCGGTCCAATTTTTGATGACTCGGTCCAATATGTGCGGCGTTATTCCGGCAATAGCGTCTCGAATGTTGGCCTCGAGCTCATCCAAAGGGGTTGGCTTGTTAGCGTAGACTAAGGACTTGACGTAGTCCCAGAGAAAATAATCGAGGGGTGTCAAGTCGCATGATCGCGGCGGCCAATTGATGAACGCTTGCCGTGAGATGACCCAGTCGCCAAATTTCTCCTTCACCACTTCGAGAATTGTGTCGCTTGAATGGCATGTAGCGCTATCTTGTTGGAATCACAGCTCGGATATATCGATGTTGTCGAGTTCTGGCCACAGAAAGTCGGTTAACATCGCTCTATATCGAGGACCATTGACGATAACGGTGTCTCCTTCCTCATTTCGAAAGAAATAAGGTCCGACGATGCCGCTGTGCCATAAACCGCACCAAACAATCAATCTTTGTGGATGCATTGATGCTTGGTTGGCAATGTGGATTGTGGCAGCTCCAATAATGGCAATTTTGCTTGTTGACATAGTTGCTGAGCCAAAAATGGGGCTCATCCGGGAAGATGATATTTTGGCCAAAATCCGGATATCCGGCCAACATTTCCAGCACCCAATTAGCGAACTCAGGCATTGTCTATGGTCGTCCGACTTCAATTCTTGCGTCAGAACAATCTTATACGGATGTAGGCCCAAATGCAACCGCAATATAAGCCTGGTTGACTCTCTGACGATTACCAATTCAGCTGATCGACGCCCAATCGACATTTCTGGGTCTTCTTCGATACTGGGCGCTACGGCGCCTATGTTTTCTTCACTTCGCACCGATCTCTATCTGGTTGGTGGTTTAAGGTCCAAAAGAGTGTACTCACGCTAAAAGTTTTCTACGGTGCGACGAATTGCCTGCGCACTGAAGCCTCACGACGAAATTCACGTTGCGAGTTTTCAACTGAGCCGGAATTTCGATAATATTTTTTAATAATTTTCATTGGTAACTTTGACAGCTGCTGAAACATAATAATTGGAAAAACTATAATTACTATCTGGTCCAGAGGAACCACAATATATGCTATTATTGCTTACTTTACTTTCTTGGAAGAATGAATAACGACGGTTTTATACTAGAGGTCTGCATGAATGCATTCATTTGCTCTCTCTAAATATGTACACTACTTCAGTGTACTCTATTCTTTGCAATTATTCGAACAAGTGTACAGCAAAAAAGAGTACCACACCACAATAGATAGTTACTGTATAATACTCGGTGACCTGATAGCAAAATGAGTGCACTGTTTTCTTTCTGTCCCACACTTTGGGTGCTTAAACTGGCTTGATGTAAGCAAATAGTGTACAATGTTAACTGTAAAGAATACACTGAGTACACTGAGTGCACTGAATAAAACGATTACAAAGACTAGTTGTTTTCAAGCATATAACAGTGTACTCAGTGTAGTGTACACTTTTTTTGTATGAATACCCAATCCATGAATACCCGTTTTTTAAGTGCAGTGTACACTAAGTGTTTGGTTTAAAATGGGTGCAATACTCATATAGTAATCACTTCACATATCAGATGATTCATTCATTTTATTTTTCAAGCTGTGAGTACAGTAATGAAGTGTACTTTAAATAAAACGAATGTCTTGGCACTAGTTTCAAGACATTCATTGCAGACCACTCTTTATACCTGCTTTCGGATTCCGCTTTAACAACATCTTATAGAAAAATATTTGACAATAGTCTTCCCAAAGAATTATTCCCCAGCTCGATAATGCACGAATATATAATACATAAGTAGAGCATTAAGAAAACTAGGTTTAAAAATAACATAGACAAAGCAAAAATGATAACCACTGGACCAGCAAATAATCTAATTAATTAGTATGCAAATCCAGGTGGTGACTTTCCACAGATTCCACCAAATGTTAAAAATAATAGGATTCAACACAAATCGTGTGTACATGACTCGCATTCGTCAACATTAGAAAGACTACACTATGTGAATAACTTTTAATTGATCTTAATTATGTCAACAATGGCCTGTACGACTAAAACTAAAAGTTTCATTATAAAACGAGTGTGAACCTCCCGGCCTCCCGACCTCCCTCACCTGCAACACAATGAAACTATTTTTGCTATAAGTGCACCTCATCGAGGGAAACTTCAATCTAACTAACTCAATATACAGTAAAACCTCCATAATTAGGACGACGATGGGATCAGTTTGGCTGTCTCGATTCTGACATATGTATGTGTGTATGTGAATAGATAAATTTAAATTCTAAATTTAAGCTCAACGCGATTCAGTTGCAAACTTTGCATTTGGCGCTAACATTCCAATGCAGGACCTGGCTTAGGTTCTCCACTCGTGCTGTTGGGACCAGTACAGTTTTATGCTGTTTCCGAAGGGCAATTTTTTCGACTGAGAGAAGCATCTCATGACAGTTTTACTCTCGCGTGTTTGTTAGACGTTCGCGACAGGTGGCACGGTGAGAACATTTTTTTTATTATTATTTTTGTTTCTTCTTGGATTCGAACCTTAAACCTCCCGTTCAGTGATCGCGCACTTAACTACTGAACCACGGCGCCCAAATTTGGGCGATAGCATGCAAAAAAGAACTCTTTCAAAATAAAACAACTGTTTTTTTGAAATATAAATTTAAATTTTAAAATATAATGGAGATCCGCAAGCTATTTCTTTCATTTATATCCAATAGCTATCTGAATTTTGGACAGAATTATTTTCTTCCTCATACCCATTCTCATTAAAATTGTATAAGTTAAATGTATTTTAACGCTTATTGCATCCACCTGTTGTTCAATTAGAACAACAATAAAACTCACTGGTACATTTCTTCTTGTTTTTCTTGACCTGCCATTTTTTGTTGACACTGTCCGCAACTTTTCGATAAATCGGTAACAATCGATAATGGGTGTCCCAAAAGCGAAAAGTAAAGTTTAAGTTGCGCAATTCGTGTGGATGTACAAACTTCGTTTTTTTTGCAATTAAAGCTCTTTGGATGAAATTTTGGGATCGACTATAGAAGAAAAATAACTTCCCTACAATAGCTGTTAAATTAAGGATCGCATGATAAATTCCAGAGGGACTATGGAATGACCAAGACGATGTACATATATCAGGTCACAAGTGGTGTAAACATTAAAGGGACAAGAAGTCTCATAGTACAGAGAGTTGTGCAGTATCTTTGAAAGGAGCTGCAAAAGGCAGTGTAGATGCATATGTATTTGGTTTTCTTGTGTGTTTTTTATTTTTAATATTCAACCAGTGCAGAGTGAGTGCTTTATATTTTTAAATTTTTTAACTATGGGTGTTAAAGCAATTTTCTCTTGTATAGTGCTGTTACGCAGCCACAAACTACCCGAATGGGAGTTGTGGGCACCTAACACAAAATTCGAAGAGTGCTCCAAAAGAATAATGCCTAAAAAAAACTGGGTATGCTGCTTCAGAAACTGGGTTCGTTCATTATTGAATCCCCTAATGAAACACCTGTGCCTCATCAAACTTGTACTTTAAGTAAAATTTGTATAGAGAAACAGCTAAAACATAACTACAGTGTAAAATATATTTGTCTTAGGCCCTGCCGATCGCATCGATAAATTCCCTTTTTGATATTGTGTATCTCAATCGACAAAAATATCTGTTACTGTGAATAACGAACGTGGTTATTGTGAATACAGCATATATTTTTGACATTTGGGTTATTTTTTCTGTTTTGATTTTTGTGAGCTACAAACAAAAGTTCAATAAATTAATGTAAGTAATGCAATTGTTTATGAATATTCATAAAACACATTTAAATAGATTTCAGTGAAGTAAAATAAGAAATAATTTTCACCGTATTCTTTTTTGACGATTCCGAAGAAGAAACCCACGACCAGTTACAAATTGCTGCTGAATGTGTGTAAACGGTTTGGCCCACCGCCAGTCGCCTGGATTTCGGTTTTATTTTCCGTCTTTTTCTTTATTCTCACAATAAATATTTTTGTAATGCTTTTCTAATAATTAACACAAACTATAATTACCTAACCCATTTATCCCAATTGCGTACAGGAGGACCAAAACTATTAAGTTTTGCAGCAAACTTTTCCCATCGGTGTTTCGCTAGGACTTTCTCACAAATTACCTTCACAATGTCAGGATTTTTATTCCATTAACGGAACCAGCTTTTCCATTTGTTTTTTATTGCTCACTACTTTTTCCCTGTAATTGAATTAATTATTATTTTTGAAATAATAGGTCAATACAATGAAATATGATACATTACATTTTTGTTTGTAACATTGCACTTTTTGCACAGTCGACCAGGAAAATGTAAACGAAAAAGACTGTCAAAACGAAAATTTTGTTTATTTTATACTATTTAATTTTTAGTAAATAAAATTGGTAGTTACGTCAAACTATTTCTTTCAAGTGGCCACGTGGTAACACCCGTATCATGCCAATTACACGCTTTATAATTAAAACACCCTGTACTATTTCTAGATTTAGAAAATATTTTTATTAGCTCGAGCTGTGAATAAATTAAATTATATGCATATGTAGGTATAATTTATAGGCATTGTAAACAACTGAATTATAGCTGCTTAAAGTCAATATTTCCTTAAGGGTGCCAATAGTTATTTTATTATAAGTAGGGGTTTTTCTATCTTTAAACAATTTTAAGTACAATTCAACCATTTCAACACTTTGTGTTTAGTTTTCAGTACATTTGAAAAAGTGAGATTGTCAACCCTGGCACAGTCTCATTTCTGGCTATCTCTTAAAAACAACACTAATCGCAAATAACTTTAGAAAGAGATACTCCGTCAAAGTATAGAGAGACTCAAGCGCATTGGCTCAGACCCCTCTCTGTATTTAGATTTAGGTATTCTTTTCAGTTCGCTGGAAAACAAAATGAAATTTGCTTTGGATCCGGGAATGCCTAGAGATGAGGAAAAGTCTATCCGATTGGTAAAGTAAGTGGAGTGTTACTAAGCTCAAATACAATAGATTCCATTTTCAGGCGATTTATTTTTTACTTGCACCTATAAGGCAAGTATTGGTTTCCAGAAAATAATTTCCTATCTCGAAATTTTCATTAATTTTGGTACTGCTATAATAGAGAATCTAAAAAAAGGTGGGTATCTAAATTCTGTCTGTCTATGTCCCGTCGACTGCAGCCTTAACGGCTAAAAGTATGTATTTGCTTCAAACTTCATAACTGAGATAAGATCACAATTCGAAACGAAATTAGAATTTTCACTCTACGAGGGTGGGTAATAAGCCCATGAAAATTAACACAAATTGTGTCGTCACATAAATTTTTTTTTTCTTTCAAAAGAACGCACCCAAATTTTCAGACAAATCTGTCAAATAGTTTTGTTGTGGCAGCCATTTTATATAGACGCCTACTAGCATATTCGTTAAAATGGAAAAAAAGTGAATGTCGAGTGCTCATTAAACACTATTATTTGCGAGAAAAAACTATCACGTAAACCAAACAAAAGCTTGACAAATATTATGAGGATTACAATGAGCTTCTCCTGGTGAATCGAAGCCGAAGAAGGCCAAGGCGGGTTTGTCAGCAAAAAAGGTCATGGCGACAGTTTTTTCAGATGCGCGTGGTGTTATTCACATCGATTACCTTGAAAAGGGTAAAACGATCACCGGCGAATATAACGCAGAGCTGCTGGATCGATTCCAAGCCGATTTGAAGCAAAAACGGCCGCATTGGCGAATAAAAAAGTTCTTTTTCGTAAATCTACGATTTTCATCAAATTTCATTTTTGAGTTCTGGTGGGCATATTGTATATGGTACAGGTTGCCTTACTAGGTTTTTGCCAAAAAATATTTGTAACGATATTTTAGTTATTAATCAATTTTTTAATATTATAACTCGTTTTCGGATATGACTCATGTGGTTTTATTCAAAAGCGATATCCAACCAATATTTGACATACTCTTAATACTCTTATTTAAATACGATGCTAACTTTTACCAGATTTTGAATTTTGTAAATATCCAAATTTTTTTTTGTTTTCTTCTATAAATGTTTTTTTTCAATATAATTTTAATGAAAATAAATTAATAAATACCTCTTCTCGACGGGCGGTAGCATTTTACCAATGCTACCACCATAACCTCTATCACTTGTGTCTGCTATCATTTCTGTACTCCCCAGGGGGTTTATTTGCAGTCGAGTGCAATTTCTGCAGGAAAGTTCCTACGCTGTAAAGCCTGAGCTGCGAGTATAGCTTGAATTCTCATTTAGTTTACCCAACTCTTTTTCGCTCCTACAGTTCTTAGTTTTGTTTGGAGATGTTGACAGCTTAGAGAAAAACGTGGGAGCGGTTTACCAACTGTTGGAAAAATGATTGCTTTATCGCTACTTTTACCCGAGAATATAACTACTATGTTAATGAATGTTTTGAAGAAGAAAATATTTTTCTTCCTTTTTTAAAGCTACCTATACCTATTTGCTTGTTGTTTTTTTATTTTTATTTCGGTGCTTGACCTGAGCTCTAAGCTACGACAACGTTGTTGGACGTCAAGATATTACTACCCACTCTTCGTTTTGGTCCAATATCCCGAAACTTTGAGTGTATTCGAGCATTTGGAATGGTTCATTTTGGTTAACAGTGGATTATTGCTAGTCATAGCCGATCCTTTTGCAGTTTGTCGAGAGAAACTGTACATATCAGAGACCGCATTTTTTCTTTCTGTTGGCCTTTTGTTACTTTAAGTATTTACTTCCTTACAGTGTCCCTATGGAACTTCAGCGAAAAGACAGACTTTTTCAAAGTAGTGTGGGGTATTTATTGATGTGCGAATCAGAGTGGCTCTGACCATATTGAGGGAAAAGTGAGTATAAAACCTACCAAAAAATTGTATATGTGTATCTTTAGTGTTATTTTTGTCATATATGAAGCTAGTCTGGGTCTTGCTTCATGTCTACTTGTTTTGACATTTCTCTTCCTCATAGTCTCACACAGGGCATTATTTTCACATATTTTCACTAACGTAAGTAAATGCATCGTTATGCACTCAGACTGTACGACTGCTTGCAGGAAGACAGATAATAGACTGTGTATCTAATTCCATTATTGTTCCAACTTCGACAACCTTTATGCTGCCAATTTTTCCCACGAAATAAAATACCAAATTTAGATTTCGTTTCGTTTGTATTTTCGTTACTAGCAAAAGACTCTCCTTAAAATATAAAAACAATACGCTTATATAAAAATAAAGCTAAAATAACTAATAAGTACACTTAATTAGATTCTTAAGAGCCTACATTTTCTTAACGATCTATGTATCAGTAAAGATCTTTGGCAGTCCAGTTTTTTAGTTTCTTTCTCTTTTCTATATATCTACTCTCTTTCACACGCATTTCTCTTCTCAATCACTTAAAACAGGCAGGTCCCACTTTAAAACCAAATGCCTGATTTGCTTGTCCATAGTCCTTTGGATAAAAGTCCGTAATTGGCAGATAGCTTAAGCGTTTCGTTCGAACTTCCAAAATAGACTCGGACTGCGTATTTCCATACTGAAATAAGACTTCTTTAGATAATCCTTTTGAATCTCCATTGCCAACTTACCTGACATCCATCCACTACCACATTGGGTTTCACAGCAGTCTCCTCCTTGTTCATTTCCATTTCGTTATCACCTAACAGTTTTATAGCATTCGTATAGCTGTTATCTCGCCTACTGAACCAGGCCACACTATTCGAACACGAGTAGGTAAAATTCTGATAGCCTTCCTGCGAGAGCAGTTTTAAAAATGTTAACTGCACTGTTCCAATCGTATCGTAGGTAATTTTCGATGCTCCTCTCATATTTGAAAACCAATCCAAGTTCTCCCTTCTCCATGGTATTGTCGGCATTTGTGCGGTATGTACATCTGCTGGGACACAAGTCTCTCCCTCAGCGGTCATGTTGCAGTAAACATAGATGGCATCATCAGGCATCCCCGCATTCGGATCTATCCAGTACCAACCGTCCTTAAAGTGGGGATGACCAAAGTGCAGATCCCTACAAGTACGCGCAGGATTATCTTGCGTGCCCATTGGTTTCCGAATACGATCAATTTCTTGACGCATTGAGTAGATAGCGCTGTACATGTCAAGGAATTTTGGTGGCAAATCCTCCTTCTTGCCTTTTTTCTTCTTCGATTTTTTCTTCGACGTTGAGTCCCTTGAAATGCCCATCAGTTCATTGAAATCATCGTCGTCGTCTAACGCTGTAAGGTCTTCGGAGCTATATACATCCCTTCTGCGTCTTGTGTCAGCCTTTGTGTTTCCAAACTCTCCCATCTGGAACAAAAGCTCTGGTGGTATGAGTGGAGCATCTGCTGGGGCTCCTGGTGGTCCCGGTGGACCTGCGGGTCCCATGTCACCCTTAGGTCCTGTGGGACCGTCGGTGCCTTTTAGGCCTGACCGGCCAATGTCTCCCGGTGAACCATGTGGTCCATCGCTTCCTTTGAAACCCATCTGTCCCATGGGACCGGTTTCACCTTTTCGCCCTTCTGGGCCTTGCGGTCCTCGTAATCCTCGGTCACCCTTCTCTCCTTGTTCACCTTTTAGGCCAACCATTCCAAGTTCGCCGCGATGTCCTTTTTGGCCACGGCGGCCGCGATCGCCCTTAGGTCCTGCTGGGCCAGTATCTCCCACTCTTCCATTAGGACCTGGAGCTCCAATACTTCCTGGTCTTCCGGCTTCACCAATATTACCAGGGGCACCCCTTAAGCCAGCTGGTCCTTGAGTGCCTGGTAATCCCTGAGGTCCAATGATTCCAAGAGGACCAGGCGGACCCACATCTCCTTTGTCGCCCTTTTCACCTGGCAGGCCAGTGCTACCTTGTAATCCAGCAGAACCCTCTGGTCCCTGTTTGCCGGGTGGTCCTGGTTCTCCAACCCGACCGGGTGGCCCATAATCGCCTGGTAAGCCCTGTTCACCATGTTTTCCTTCATCGCCTTCTTTGCCTGGTTCACCTTTAAGTCCGGGCATGCCTGGCTCACCAGTATTTCCGGGAAAACCTCGAGGTCCAATAACTCCCTTGG
Organism: Pocota personata; assembly: GCA_963082735.1. NCBI lineage: Eukaryota > Metazoa > Arthropoda > Insecta > Diptera > Syrphidae > Pocota > Pocota personata. Next base: position 161,423,067 of record OY720430.1, on the reverse strand, counting down.
GACCTTCTGGGCCTTGATATCCTTGTTTTCCTGGAGCACCTGGTAAACCCGATTTTCCTTCCTCCCCTTTGGGTCCATGTGGCCCGCGTTCACCTTCTTTTCCCTGTGGGCCAATTGAACCCGGTTGTCCTTGCGGCCCATCAGCCCCAGTCAGTCCAACAGGTCCAGGAGGTCCTGGTCTTCCTTGTGCTCCTCCAGATCCTTTAGGTCCACGACGTCCTGTTTCTCCAGGTACTCCCACAGCTCCCACTGGTCCCATCATTCCATCATCGCCGCGTTCACCTTTTATTCCCGGTGGTCCAGGCAGGCCTTGGAGCCCAATGTTACCAGGGGGTCCTGCTATTCCAGGTTTACCATCTTCGCCTTTGATGCCGTGACGTCCCATTTCACCAGGAGGCCCCTTGTCACCAGGTGAACCGGGAGGCCCAGATTCTCCGCGGGGACCTTGAGGTCCTGAGGAACCCAATGGACCCTAGGAAGTAAAAAAATGTTTAACTCTTTGCAAAAATTTCCACAAACAGGTACTTACCATCTCTCCCTGAGCGCCCTTGAGTCCTTTTTCTCCCGGGGGACCTCCTTCACCCTTGTCGCCATCTTCACCTGGTGTACCCACTGGACCTGGCGGTCCTGGTAGTCCACGTAATCCCGTCAAACCATCACGTCCAGCCGGTCCGATTGGTCCCTTTTCACCTGGTTCTCCCTTACCTCCCGGAGCGCCCATATTTCCAGGCGGTCCAGGTCGTCCTAGCTGACCCTGGGGGCCTTCTTTGCCTGGCTCACCTGCTTGTCCTTTGTCTCCTGGTAATCCAGGTGCTCCAGGTATGCCTAATTCACCTTTAAGTCCGGGGAGGCCTGGTTGCCCTTGATGCCCACGCTCACCTGGGAAACCAGGCAAACCAGTAGGTCCTTGTGGCCCGGGATTTCCCATAGGCCCATTTGGTCCTGGTGGTCCTTCCTTCCCCGCGTCTCCAGGAAGCCCCGATTCTCCAGGTAGGCCTGGCAAACCCGGAATTCCTGGCTCCCCAACTGGGCCCGCGTCTCCGGTAGCACCTCGTGGTCCAATAACACCTGGTTCTCCTGATGGTCCAGGCTTTCCTGGTTCACCCTGAGTAGGAAAAAAGTGTATGTTATTTTGTAACGGAAAAGAATACAATACGCATACCGGTTGTCCTCGTTCTCCAGGTGGTCCGGCGGGTCCATTCTTGCCGTCAGTTCCTGGTGGTCCGGGCATTCCAATAAATCCTCTCGGCCCTTCAGCACCCTGTGGTCCAGCTTCTCCTTGAGCTCCCGGTGGCCCTGGTTGTCCTGTGTCTCCTTTTGGTCCCGCAGTGCCTTCGTTACCACGGCGACCCCTGGAACCTCGAAATCCTCTAGGACCAATTTCACCACGCTCTCCCTGAGCTCCTTGCAAGCCCCTTTCGCCCTTAATACCTGCTGGGCCTGTAGCTCCAGTAGCTCCCTTATCACCTTTGTCACCTGTCGCTCCGGGATATCCTTGAAATCCTTGAGGACCCTGTTTTCCCTTTTCACCAGTTGGACCAATCACACCAGTTTCGCCACGAGGTCCTTCAAATCCTTTTGGTCCTTCTGGACCTTCAGGACCAGGGCTACCAGGCGGTCCGGCGGTTCCCCTCTCTCCTTGTGAACCAGTTTCCCCCTTTTCACCATCTAAGCCGCGATCACCAGTGTCACCTTTATCTCCCATTGGTCCACGTGGTCCATCATCGCCTTTTGGGCCTCGGGGTCCGGGGAATCCAACTGGTCCCTGTACACCTTGCATACCTTGATCGCCTTTACTGCCAATTGAACCCGGAGTTCCCGGTCGACCCGGGGAACCATCTGCACCTGGAAGTCCGGGTAGGCCGGGTTTTCCAGAAGGACCGGAGATACCAGGTGGTCCAAGATTTCCCTGATGACCTGGAGCACCAGACGGCCCGGATGGACCTTGTTGACCAGGCGCTCCAGGTGATCCAGATGGGCCGGGATTGCCCTTCAAACCCTGTGGACCTTCGTTACCTGGTAGACCAGGATTTCCAGAAGGTCCTGGAAATCCGCGAGGACCAGGAAATCCTCGTGGACCCTAACAAGAAGGAGATATATTATAATTGACAATAAACGCAAACTTGAGGACGTCTTACCAATTCTCCTGGAAGACCTGGAAGTCCTGGAGGTCCCTCTTCACCAGCTTGTCCCTCTACACCTTGCTGCCCTTTCTCCCCAATAGTGCCTGGTGCTCCTCGATGGCCCTTATCTCCAGGTAGTCCAGATGATCCCATTGGTCCGATTTCACCTTTTGTTCCAGTAGGTCCAACCGCACCACGTTCACCATCTCGGCCAGATCTCCCGCGACGACCTTCTCGTCCTTGCAGACCTGCTGGTCCTCTGAGTCCACGGGTTCCCTTTAAGAAAAATCAGAGAATCGTTAGAAAAATGTTAAAGAAGATCCTTTAAATGAAACTCACAGGCTCTCCAACATCTCCCGGTTCGCCCTTAGAGCCCTGCGGACCTGGTGGTCCTCCCGGTCCTGGTAATCCAGTTAATCCCATTGGTCCTTCTGGTCCTTTCATTGACATCTTGAAGAAAAATTTATTTCTAATGAATGAAAATCGAAAGATCTTAAATTGCTTACCATGTGCTGCGACAGCATTTGTCTCAAGGCCTCCGCCTGAGTATCCGGTCCTTTCTCGTTACTTTGACTCACCTAAGAATACATTCTTAACTACTTTCGAGGATTGTTAAGGAAGATATACTTACAGGTACCACAAACACATGTCCTGGTGCTCCCGGAGCTCCTGATTGTCCCGATAGCCCATCCCTTCCAGGATCACCCTTTGGTCCCTGCTCTCCCGAAGGCCCTGGGAGCCCCGTATAGCCTCTAGGTCCAGGATAACAGGTTACTGTGGTTGATTCATAGGGACCCACGCCAGTTTGATTATTTCTCCGGTCGGGACTGATAGCTGCTACATCAGTTCCTACGGCTGAGCCATACTTTTTATTCTTCCTGCGACCTTTTGACTTTCTACGTCCCCCAGTACCCGCCTCCCTACTGCCACCCACGCCAGTGGTAAAAGAATTCAGGTCAAAGTCATCCTCCCCTACACCTGCGTCCTCCTGAGAATTAGATTCGTATTCTGTTGAGTTGGGCATAATTTCCCCATGGCCGTTAAGGCCACCGCCAAAAATCGAGTCTTCGCCATTTAAATCAACATCAGTAGAGCTAACAGTTGTTATGAGGCCAAATTGAGTATTAAAGCGGCCATCGATTGAATCGCTTCCAGAAGCGAGCTCTGAACCGCTTCCATAGGTGCCTCTAGAGAAGTCATCACTGCCTCCAGTTCTTGAAATGTAATATGTCGAATCGCCTTCTCCTCCCGATGAACCAGTGACTGAAATAGGGCTTCCCCCAACAGCACTAGTGCTGTACGAACCACCTGGTAGACCTTCAATGCCACCATTCCCTGAACTTGTTCTTGTTGTTGCGGAATGGTAAGTGGTGCCACCTCCAGTGAGACCAAAGCCACTTTCACCTCCTGAAAATCCTGTTCTTGATGAATGGTAAGTGTAACCACCACCAGTGGCACCGCCAGGTAAATCTTCTGTGCTTGAAGGGTGGTAACTAGAGCCAGCTGCGCCCCCGGCAATTCTGTCAGTCGTTGAGGAGTGGTAACTAGATCCAGCGGAAATTCCCAAGGCACCTCCTCCTGAAGACCCACTACTTGAAATGTGATAACTCGGGCCTCCAATTGGACTGAAATTCAAACCGCCGAAGCCACCTATATGCCCGCTACTTGAACTCTCAGATATCACGGAACCAGAGCCGCCACCATCCGAACTCCATGTAGTAGAAGTCTCAGTTCTCCGTATTGAATTTGGACCTGTATGCGAGTAGCCGCCTCCATTCCCGCGTTCAGCACTCCCTCCTTCACTGCAAGACGGGACATATTTTGAGCATATGTCATACCCTGCATCCGGTGTATCGGCCACATGCATCATCTGAATGTCTCCCGTAAAGAAGCCTTCATCGTCAGTCAGTTGTACGCCTGTCAAGATCAGTCCGTTCGTCGGGATCGAAGATCCCAATTGCCTCTCCAGTCGTCGGGTTACCTGTTTGTTACAATCCAGGATCAGCGTAGCCGCATTACCCTTCACACTGATCCCAATCCGATGCCATTTGTTATCACTGATTCCAATTCCAAAATTGATGTCATTCCGTTGATAGTTAGGCCCATCCACCTGTTGGTAGATCATCCCAATCTCTCGTCCTATCGTCACCGAGAGGACATCCTCACTCTCCTCTGAGTAGATCGTGAAGACTGGCACTTTAGTTAGAGTTCGATTTCCCGGTTTCAGGGCAATCAAGATCGAAAAGTCCTCGGGAAAACCATTGGGAAATGCCTGTGATGTTTGGATGGTCAAAATTGCTTCTTTACTGAGTTTGAATGCCGGTGATGGATATGAGGCTTGATAAGCATTTCGTTCGCTGCCACAAAAGCCTTTCGCCTGTGTAATGCCAACTGGTATCTCCGGTATTCCAAACTCTTTAATCAGATCGACGAGACCGCCTGCAAATAAACATAAAAAAGTGTGAGATTGAAAATATGAACAGATAAAGTCGTGCGCCTATTATATAAGCGAGATAATCATTCCCACAGATGATAAGCTGGCGTTAATGGTGGTCAAGTGTATTTTGCTTGAAGGAATCAATTGCCGGCATAATTTGGAGTCAGACTTATCTTCAAACGACCATTGACCTAATTCCAAACAGAAATAGAGATAGTCCCTTCTGTTCAATCGATTTGTCATTCTACGTATGTTTTTTTTTCGGTTCGGGACAATTTTTGCTGTTGGCCTTAATGATTGTCGTGGCGTGCATCTGAGTTAGTGATTCAATTGAACGCGTCTTTAACTTAATGAATTGATTTATTGAGCTTGACAGATGCATATGGATGTTGGATGTATGCAGATACACACCCAGAGTAATGCAATGTATATGCAATTGCAATTAAGAACGAAAATGTGTGCCAAGATGTTACAGTGAATGTACGAGTACATTGTTCATACATACAATGTGTCGCTTGGGACAATTATCTAAGGGACAGTGTGCATATAAATTTGGTTTCGATTTTTTCTATTTTTTCTCTCTGATATTTAATCAAATGGTCCTAATAATTTTGAACAGCGTTCTGAAATAATAATGATCAAAAGAACTTGTGTAAATGGGGAGCTCGGAAAACCAATTGGTAGGATCAATGTTTTACTGGCGCAGGAAGCTATCTTTAAGATTTTAACTTATCCAGAAAACTTTGCGGCAAAAATTGTTCATTGTTCACAATTTGCGAATTTTTGGATGATTTTTTGTGGTTAGCCGAGACTGATGGCAGCTGGACTGAATTTTTCTTAAAAACGTAAAATGTACTACTGGATGCTCACTTCTCGAGGCATACAATCAATTACAGAAAACACATCAGAAGTAGTTGTAGAACTGGGTTTTTTGGCACAGCTGAAAAGGATAGAATCAAACAGGCAAATAGCTCATTCTCCAAATATAGGTCTACGGGATAGGCGGGAACTTCTCAATTAAACTACAAAAAACCGATATTAATATTATATCTAAAAAACTATTCATTAACACATAAGTATCAGATTACGTAAGAGCTAACGTATGGCGAGAGGGTTTTATACCAAACTAAATACGTTGACTTTGTACATAGACAAATTTTTCGAGTCATAACAGCGATTTTACAAAACAGAGCGTGTTTATTAAGTATATATTCCTGAGAAAAAAACAGTTCAGGCAAACACTACATTATTTTATATTATTAAGGAAGCCTTTTTTGTCATAAGAACATTCGAAAGGCTAACAAAAATATATGGAAAATTTAATCCTAGAGCACTTATTAAAGATGTATTTTTATAGAACAATTAGGAGTCTAGTTAAGGTTTAATACCTCCATCGAGCAAATGGTCAAATACGTTCATACTGCTATTCCTTGCAAAGAGTTCACAATGATGGCCTTTCTCAATATCGAGGGAGCCTTCAGAAACATTAAAAGTCGATTATGGAAAGTCAGAGTCACATATTTAAAGCCTTGTAATAATTGAGGACTCGTGATGCAATGTTCTGGCGTATATTAGATAATTTCGCTATCTTAGCATTAACTAATAACGAAATAGTCTATTGACCTGGTATAATAAGGTTGTCAATCCGACTAATTTATACCAGGATAAAATTTGCATTATTCCATCCAAGCTCAAAGACACTTTTCCGGATTTCTTAAACATCCATAGCTATTATGAAGGAAAAATATTGCTGAGTATGCCAAGTGAATTTTGGTTACACTAATATGCGTATACCTGCCAAACATCTCTAAGTTCAGGTTTGAGCCTACAACTTAAAGTTAAGCCCTAGTTATTGGCTAGATAATTATACGCTTTTTTTCTGTCCCTTTATTTTTTACCTAAGACCAATGTTTTCTGAAAAACTGGAGAAAAGTACCGCTTGATACATAATTTTCCCAAGAAGACGAGGATAGCACAGATCGGATAGAAATTGCCTGAACTTAAGTACACTGCATCTGGTACAAGTACTTTCACTTGTCTTTTTTCAATTACTAGTACCTACCTAGTACTTGTTTTCAGTTGAAAATACTTTAGTAATTTACAGATCTATCTTAAATCATTAAATTGTTCATGTAGAAATTCTAATAGCCTCAATATTAACATGTGCAGCGATCCGCGCAGTCATAAAATAGTTTATCACTTCAATCTGCACTTCTGCATAACATATTTCCCCACATAACGAAATCCTATTGCAAACAACTATAACCCACTTTCCACCAAGAACCCAGCGTTAGGCGTCAATTCCAATCAATTTGTCGCATACAATATTATTTAGAAACAAAAAAGAAAAATACATACTATAAACAAGAAAATAATAATTCTATAGATGACATCATGTAGCGTCTTTGCAACAATTTCTATGTTAAACTTACTGTCTTCGTCGTTGCTTTTGGCGGCATCCACATAACCCACAGTTGAACTCCAAGCGATACAGATGATGATAATGGTGGCTGTGTAAATTGCCCATTGGGGCAACCTTTTTATTGGCGATTCAACAGCGGTGGCAGGAATTACTGAACAACTCAGACGGCGATGATATTTATTGTTTTTTCTCCGTTTAAGAGGAATTTTTGGCATTAGTTTCTTCACCATTACACACTTCGGTTGTTTCGTGCATTGAGAATGATTTTGATTCTTGCAACTTTTTATTTATTTTCTATTTTTTTCTTAAAACTACAACTTAATCGATTTTTTGTTTGAATTGTTTTCTTTCGTTAATTTCGATTGTTTATGAGTTTTATTTGTATTCCCATTTTGAAGAAATCTAAAAGAGAAATAGAACACAGAGATTCACTTTTATCAATTTTAAAATAATTAACAAACTTTTTTTTTCTGGTTTGCTTTTTTCACTTTATTTTGTTCTCGTTTTTATTTTGGTTAGATGCTCAAATCATTTTAAACATTTCACCCCAATCACTATGCTGGTCGTCGCATCAATGGAAAATGTATTCTTATGAAAAATACACTATTTTAGGCAACAGCATATGATAACATTTTGGCCTCCATGAGGAAGTTCTCTGACTCTTATCGGATACAGTTTGAAGTCGATTGAGAAGAATGCTCGTTTATATGTATTTGTTTCTCTAATATGGAGGTGAATATTACTAATTTTGTTGCACTCTTATATATGGAACTTTGCTTTGCTTTTATTTTGGAATCGGGGGGAAAACTTTCAACGAATCGAACAAATGCTACATTGAGAGGAGTCGGATACGAAACAAACTTCTCTCAGGTAAGGCGTACCTACATACATATAACGCTGTGGCAGCGCCCCGAGATGCCTGTAATACCGACCCATCTGCCAAGCTCCGTCACGTTATCATGACTACTTAACGGAGCCTATAGCAAGGTGTGATGGTATCTTACCGTACTACATAGTGGTGGTGGGTGGTTCCTAGCCTTCTTTCTTAAGACAAAAATGTCTAATATCAAAATTCAATTAAATCTGACACATGGTTCGTAACACATAGAAATAATAAATATACGCCCTATAAAGTCAAAGTATATAAATGATCATTACCATTAATAGGGTCGATTGAGCTATGTCCGTCCGCCTGAATGTCATCAGTTTATTTGCCTTTAAATTTTAAGCTGGAAATTTAAATTTCAAATGTAAGCTTTTTGAAACCGGGAGACGAAATTTTAAATGCTAATTTTTCCATATCCTAAAGTGAAAAAAAAACAGGGCCACGCCCACATTTTGGTGACGTTTTCTTAGTGAAAAACAATATTTTACTCGTCCTTTACAATTTTTGTTTAGATTCCAAACTGAGACATTTGCAAATAAACAATATATATGTAGGTGTAACTACGTGCGACTCAGTCGGACACTTTATTTTAAGAAAATGTCCTATGAATAGCTTTTCTGATCGAATTTTTTAAAAATCGAAGAAATAGCCTCTACATAGATAGAAGATATCATTGTATTTTCGGTAAGAATATGAGGGATAAAATATCATACCTGTGTCCGCCCTTCTAGACGGATTGTAATTATTCTGTATGTTTTTACCAAATTTTGTTGTTTTTTCACCTGCAAAGATTAGTCTAAAAAAACTAACATTTTATTGTTGTGTTCCATTGCGACTAAAAAATTTGTTAATTCATAAAGTCAAATTATTCCAAGAGGGTTTCTACCTTCGTTATTACTCGTAAAATAAGGACATCTCTCGTAGAAATGTTTATTTTCCTATAAAGAAATACTTTGTGAGGTATTTCTTTATAGGATTGGCATTGAGTTTCCTGAATAAGGTTTACCTTATTTAAATTATGTGTATAATATTATGCGGCAATAACCGTAAAGGAAACTTATCAACCTTATTATATCGTTCCTTTTGTATATAAATGTTTTTCGTCTTCTGGCTGAAGGTTTAGATGGCTCTTTTAGCCTGTCCAAGTACCTGTGTGTTCTCCGGTAGGATATTAAGTTTCTGCTCTCCCAACTGTTCAGTACAACTCTGAATTCTAGCAGATTCTAGTATTGCGCAGAAGAGTTCAGGCCCACAGACATTTACTCTGCTAGAGTACCTACTTTTCTCGAAACAAATGGACTTCAAAGCCGAGATTTTGTATTTTTAAGCGAAAATAGTTTCGTGATGATGTTCGACTTAGAGATTTTAATTAGCCTTGATATTTCCATTATAGTGACTGAAGGAAGTGAATCTCGCGATTCCGACTGGAAATTACATATGGTATTCGTCCTAGACAAAGATTTGAAAAATCGAAACCCAGGCTGTTCGATGAGCCTTCTCATTTTCATTCATAAACCATAATTATGATCAATAAAATTCTATGAAGAATCTCATAGCTTTGACTCCAAAAGAAAGAGTAGCTAAAATAGACAAAAAATTGCAGCGGCTATTACAATGTATACTCTTTACGCTGATACCTCCGACTTTTTGAAAACAAGGCATATTTCATTACAACAAAATTTTACTTTCGAACGCAGTCGAAAGTTAACACTCAATGATAGATATGTCATATTTCCACATCCTTGTGTGGAAGTTTAGGCACTGTTCACCAATTTTTTATTTTTAAAAAATGATCCTCAATTCTTATTTTCTAATTTCTACTGTAGGTGTATATGAGTAAATACTTTCTATTTCAATTCGAAGAGATAACCCCGCATTATTGCACAATAATCTAATAATTGTTTAAAATGAGAACTATAAATTTTGTCATTTGCAGTAGATTATTTTTTTAAATATGTTTTTTTATAATTTTTACTGATACTATCATGCCGCCTCACTATACATATATATTGTAGATATGCCCTATCCCACTTTTTCCAAAAAATATCTTATCACTTTTACACTTCACTATGCAAAACACTACTTACACAATATCGCGAGACCACTAGTTCCTTCCGAAGCAACTTAATTCCACGACCGACGAATTGAAACTGATTTCAAAGTACCGGCTCAGATCGTGAAATATCTTGAAGAAGTCATTTTTCATTCTGAATAAACTATCTGTTGAAGAGATAGGCAAATGAATGCCATGAACTTTTAATGTGTCGTTATGGATGCTATGTTCGATGTTGTTTGAAGTTTTACTAGGCCACCAGTTTAATGGTAAAAAATTATGAAAAAAAAGAAAAATTTACCAATCAGTCCGGAATAGGTCATGATACTATACAAATACTTAAGTATTCCGTACTCAAATTGTTAAACGGAACAATTATGAATTCAATGCGTTGTCTGTCTGTTTGTCCGTGTATCTGTCGGGCACTTGTAACTTTTCAACCATTTGACCGAGAAATCAAACCAACAAACCACTAAGTGAACGTATTCGTCTAAAATAGGATTACGCGAATGTTCGAAAATCAAATGCTCTCTAACAGAGTTGCATTATGTTCCCATGCAGAGGTTCTTAAACATTTTAGACGTTGGCGCCCCTAAAATGCTCTAAAATTGATCTCGCACCCGTTACCAAAAAAGCAAATCGTGTGGGAATTTTTTTGTGGACTTTTAAAAATGATTGTTTAACTCCAGAATTTTATAAATTAATTTTTAATTTTGATTACATTTAAAAATTAATGGAAACAATTTCAGAGTAAAAATTAAAAGGAGCCTAAAATGATTGCATTCTTAGGCGTTCAGTGAATTAGAACTTTGTGGGCATCATTGCTCAGTGGTTATTGCGTGGACTTCTGAGGGGGAAAACTCAGCTTCAAGTCTCAGAAACACTAATATGTTATTAGGTCCCACCTCTCCCGAACGTCCGATAAACTAGGCAAGCCGTTAGTGCCCATCACTTATATGTATGTTCACCTGGCATCTTTATACCAAAATTCCATCTGCTACAAGTCAAGTAAACTTTGAAATTCACTACCAGGAGAATATTTTCAGAAGTTTTTAATCTCCAGCTATTCATGAGCAAAACTAACAGATATTACAGGGCGCTGTCCCAGAGTTATTGTCTCGCGTTTACTCAGAAAAAAATAAAAAAAAAAAAACATTCAAAAGTAAAACTGTTACGAAAACCCTCTTAATTATGCCCTCTGAAAAGGGCAACAAACTGCAAGTCCTTTTCATTCATATAGAAATAAAATGTACAACTGGTTCGCACGTACTTGCACCTAGATATATGCCGTTTATTGACAAAAACTCAGATAGATTTTTTTCTTTATATCCGTTAATTTTTTGATAATTTTGATCTCAATATTTTGATCAAACTTGACATTACTATAATAGAGAAATTCAAAAAAGTGGATCTCTCAATTCAGTGCACACATACAGTGCTGTGCAAAGAAAAAAGAATTGGTCACACCATTTTTTTAATTGTTTCGCCTAAGTTGCTAAAACTACCTAAAATTGTATGTGAATTAGTTTGCTGCATCATTCTTAAAAGGTTTATGACACTTTTCTGAGTTTCATGTTTTTTTACCTGAAGTTAAGAGAGCAAGTGTAAGTAAACTGAAAAAGTCTTTTTTTAGTTAAGGAGCTGATTTTTAAAAAAATAAGGAATTAGATCTGACATTGAATTTTAATTTATTTTCTTATTGCTTAGGAGAAACATTATCTATAATATTAATATTTTGTTATTAATATTTTCTGGGCGCTTCCTTGCTACTCTAAGTTTCATTGTTGACCAGATATTTTCAATTGGATTTAAGTCAGGCCAACACATCGATATTTTTTAACCGAAAGATAATTGAAATATTTTTATTTTATTTTTTTTTTTTTTATAAATATTGTTGCTTATTCAAAAGTATATTATATGATCTTCAATTTAATAGTATAATTAAATTGTTACTTACATTTTTAATTTTCGCGGAATGGCATGAAGCATTACACTGTTGAAAAATAAATCTGCAAGCTTCGCCGAAGACCTTTAGTACACAGGGCTCTAATTCATTTTGTAGAACTTGCAGGTAATCTCTGCTGTTACTCTTGACTTCAGAAAGCACATCTTACATCTTTCTTCTCCAGAAAAACTCCCCGGACCATCACATTTTCAGCTTTCGGGGGCATCCTTCGGAGACATTCATCGCTGAGCCTCTCTTTTGGTTCTCTACGAACGAGGATTCTTCCATCTCCAACATGCAGATTAGACTTAGACCCATTGGAAAAGATGACTTTGTTCCACATCTCTGAGGCCAAGAAACGTGGTCTTGAGCCCAGAATAAACGTTTTTATTTGATGTCTCGTAGTGAAACTGGCTTAAGTGAACACAGTCCAGCTTTAACCAGTCTTCTTCTCACTAGGCTTGCCGACATTTCCCATTTAAAAAAAAAAATTAAATTCTAAAAAGTCAAAACGGGTTTGATCAATTTTTTTTTTTTGCACAGCACTGCATGTCCGACTGCAGCTTAATTGACTAGACGGAATTTCGTCAAACTTCATGTCTGGGGTCTGTGGGTTCACAATTCGAGGCAAAATCTGAATTTTTATTCTTGCCCGGTACTAATGACAGATTATGAAAAAAAATCGATTTACTCGAAAACGGCTATAACGATTTTGATCAAATTCTATGTTTGAGTTATAGTGGAAGCTTTTAAATGCCAATTATTTCGGCGTGTGACAGATTTCTCTCCAATAAGTACATAGCCCATCGAAATAAATACAAGATATTCGAAACAGTTTTCGAGACCGTTTTACTTTATGGGGCCAAGCATTGGGAAGTTAAAAATACTAAACATTAGAAAGATTTCTGAGATATTATATTAAAAGGACTTTCCATCTGCCGCCCAATACTCCTAACTATTTAATTATTATAGAAACTTTTTTGTCTCCACTCTTTATTAAAACGTTGAAACTGCAGTTGGATAATGTTTTAAAAGTGCCAAATATGCCAAATAACCGGGATCCCGAAGATGGTGGTACATAAAATAATCTCAAACAGGACCGGGAGAGACTGCGAAATGGAACTCGATCTAAATGTTTCGGAGCTTACTAAGTGGAAGACAAATCTTTACCAACTTATTGCCAATGTAGATATAAATTAGAGAGAAAAATACTTAGAAGAGGCTTGGGATTCCTTGCACAGAGGTGTTTAAAGACGCTTAAATCATAATCAGCGACAAGCAAACTACTTTAAAAATCAATATAAACTTGAAGATATATCGATGATGGTTAAGCTCTGCGAGGAACTGTTCCGGCTTAATTATATACCCCATAGGGAAGATGTTTTAATTATACTATATGTAGAATATGTATAATAATTTGGCAGAACGTGAAAACATGATGGGAAACAAGGCGAAGTATCCTTGGAAGTGACTTTCTGACGGATGATCAAGTCATCGAATTACACAACAAACTGGACGTACACAAGTTGTTTAATTACTGCAAAAATTCACTGGCCTATCGTGAAGGAATTATCACCGAAAACTTGTAATAAACGAATTTGGTAATAATTACTTATTTTAACAAAATCGATCGAGCCATAGCCGAGAAATAGCCAATTTTTAAGAACCAGTCAATAAGTAAAGAACCGCCATGCATATATTCTGCCAAAAACGTAGTACGCCAACTAATAGTATATGTCGACCATAGCTCAAATATCGAATTTGATTAAAATTGTTAGAGCCATTTTCGATGACAATTTTTTTCAAATTCGGTCATTTGTATAGTACTGTTAATTTTGGGGTTCGAATGAAAATTCCGATTTTGCCTCCAATTGTGAATCCACTGATCCCAGATATGCAGTTTGAAGAAAATTCGTCCAGCCGTTTAGGCTGCGGTCAACCATACATACATGCAGACAGACAGGCATAACTGAGAGACCCACTTTATTGAGTTTCTTTATCATAGTAATGTCAAGTTTGATCAAAATCTGCAGATCGCAAATTTCCAGAAAACAAATACTTGCCTTTATATTTAGATGCAAGTAAAATATGAAACTATAGAAAATGCAAGATGATGAACATAATACAAACAGTCTACAAGTCGCAGCGATAAGATGTTTTCATCACCATCATGCAAGCAAGGCTTTATAGCAAAAATCTATTCCTAGTTGTGTTTTGTTTATCAACCTTGGTAAGTATGTATTACTATTATTATTAGCATAAATCAAAGATTATCTCTCATTACAATCCATCTGGAAAGGATCGTGTGATATCCTATACCTCATTTTATAAACCATCCCAATACAGTGGGCGTGGCATTCTGAAAATTTCAATTGAAATTCAATGCGTATCTTTCCATTCAGAGTATACTTCCGCGACTTTTAAGAAATATTATATATCAGAAAAACTGATTTTATGGCTTCTACATATAAGGAAGTGGAAGTGGTTGTAAATATTTGTTACCGAAGTTTAAGGCTAGTCCATCACCGTAAGTAGCTTTAAAAAAGAAGTATCAGGTTTTTAAGACAACGCCCAGAAAAAGTACGCATAGCATTACACAACGCATGGATAAATAGTAGAGAATGTGAAATTCTATATGTTTTATTAAGACGATATTTTTCTTCCTAGCTTAAAATTTAAGGCGTAAAAACTGGTGGCATACGTACAGACGGACGGGCGGTCATGGCTAGATCAAATTAACTTTCGCTGCTGATCACTAATTTATATTAGTACATATGTACTTTTGGGTGTCTATCGCTATAATTTCTCTATGTTACAAACTGTGTATCAAAATTGTTAACCCAGCGTATGAAAACGCATTAGTTAATAACCTGTTTGCATTTCCAACTGAATTTCCGTTCTCGTTGGTTTCCAATATAAAATGTGAGAAATGTCCGACGTGACAAAAAATTAGCGACAAAATATAATACTTACTTTTTTTGACTGGCATGAGAAGAGACGAGGTAACATTGCGACTTGTTTCACAGCATGCGGATATATGTATGCTTGCAGATGGCGTACCAGGTTTTTTCCAAAAAATACGTTTAACGGTACTTTGCTTATTAACCGGTTTCTGAAAATTGGCTATTTCTCGGCTATAATTCGATTGAATTTGTTCGAAATCAATATTTGAAACATATTTGAGATATACAATATTATGATATACCAAGTTTTGGAAAAACTTAACATTTTTTTTTTTTATTGTAAATTTTGTGAATTTTTTTTTTTATAATTTGCGCGTGTTAAAGGGGATATGAATACCCTTATACTAATTTTTAGAACACGTGCGTTTTTTTTTTTTTTGTGGAAAGGAAGAGACAGAGAAAGACAGAGTGGTGTGGTTTGAAACTCAGGTGGTATCAAGTTTCTGTAAACTCCAAGGGTGGCTGTCCAGATAATTGGGGAGTATTTTGTTTTGTTTTTCGCTATTATTGTCGTTGCTTATGTTTCACTGTATTTTTTTCCGTTCTCCTGATGTCATCATCACGATCAAGTTGCATTTTGGCCATATGATCACCCTACTGCCAGTGTTATGCCTTCACAGTAGAGTTGTCTTAGCTTTCGCAAGTGATCGACTTTTTTATTTATTTCATGCGAAATAAATAGATGATTCTTGACATCAGGATTCGAACGGTGAATCAGCAGCATGACAAGCGATGATGTTACCACTACACCACGGCCACCCTCAAATTAAATTTGAATGATTTGCAATAAAACCACATATATATGTATTTATGTAGGTGCGACCCAGTCGTGCAATTTTTTTTTATACCAATTAGCCATACATTGATATAGTTTCACTAAACAAATCTTTTAAAAAAGTTCACCAAAGCCGTCGTATTTTTTCCCCATAATTCTGTGGCCACAAGGAAATGCAGCATAACTCGACTTATGTACTAATTAAGTTAATGATACTACAAGTTCCAAAATATGTACATTTGCCTCCCATTTTTTTATTGACTGCAGCTAGGTTAATCAAGAAGTTTAAGTTTTGGAGATTTTCTCGGAACGTATATATAATAGTCTTAGCGAAGCATTTATTGTACTTTCCAGTTCTTTTGTTGCCTGGCGAAGTTCGGTCAACGACACACTTTTTATTTTAATGTTGTCAGGCGTCGTAATAGTACCAGCAAGATTCCCTATCAATGTATGTCTGTCAAATGTCTTAAAAGTTTCTTCTAGGTACTCGGCAAATACATCAGACTTCTCTTTGTCTCCTTTTGTCCAACCGCCATTGCTTTTCCTTATTGATGGCGATTGAATTTGGAACTTTTTGATACCTCTCATGGCTTTCCAGAATGAATAATTTGAATTTGTTTCGACAATCAAGACTTCGAGATATGTATGTAGAAATCTCGCGAATTTTGAAATCTTGGATCGCTTTTTTGAGTTTATTACATATTTGTTTCAAATGAGTTTTATGCTGGGGAGCACGGGATTGTTGTTATCTTTTGCGTGCTCCCCTCTTCTCATGTACCAGTTCTTTTTTTTCCGATGGATATATAATTTTACTATTTGCAACTTCTTTCCCCCTGTAGGTAGTGTTGTTCCACCCGGCGCTCTATAAGACTTCAATAAACTTGTCGACTTTGTCTTTTATTTCGTACAGCCAATCTGCTTGCTGCTCACTTTGCAGCGAACTCCACGCTATCAGATAATGCTTTGTCTCCGCCTGTATTTGAGGGCATCAAGTTTTCTATGGGACAAGTCCACTTTCGCACTCGTACAGTTGCAGGAGTACTCAAAGGTCTTATCATACACAAATCCGCTGGATCTCCCACGCTGGCGAAACCTATGCGTAAGCTTTTCTGTCTACCCTATTCTTCAGGGCTCTTTCCGGTTCGATGGAAAACAGCATTTGTCCAGCCCGTCCCTACGACGTATCTTCCTCCCCGTCCAAATACCGACCCATTGTACTTACGTCCCTTCTTTCCAAGATCATGGAAACGCTGATAAATCGTCAGCTTATGAAATATCTCGATTCACCATAACTTCTTAATGACCGACAGTATGGTTTCCGTTGTCCACTGGTGATTTGATGGCATATCTCACTGAGAAGTGGAACCAATCTCTCCATCACTTCGGCGAAACTAAGATGGTTGCGTTTCATATTTCAAAGGCATTTGACAGAGTTTGGCATCAGGCTCTTTTGTCGAAAATGCGTGCATATGGCATCGATGAGTCTCTTCTTCAATGGATTAGAAATTAAATTCGGGGCGTTCAATACAAGCTATTTTAGACGGCTTCAAATCTGCAATTCACCACATAAATGCTGGTGTTTTCCAAGGCTCTGATTTGTCTCCGACTCTATTTCTTATTTTTATAAATGATCTCTTATCTGCAACTTCTAATCCAATCCATTCCCTCGCTGATGACAGTACCCTCAGTTTTTCATATTCCGGACAGCATAATCAAATGGGATTCAACCAACAGAGTGGAATTTAATGCTTCCAAATCACAATGCTGTCTTCTGTCTCTCAAGCGAAACCATAACCTTCAGACATTATCCATGAATGGTACTTGCATCGATGAAACCGAAAGACTTGCCATTCTCGGTATGTGTATTAATAACCACCTTCGATGGAATGATCACATATTCGAGGTAGCTAAAACCGCTGTAAAATGTCTAGGATTCCTTAAGCGGTGCTAGAAATATTTTACCCCGTCTGATCTGGCCTCAATTTATAAGGCATCCATCCGCCCAAGCTGGAATATAACGCCCATATCTGGTCTAGTGCGCCCAAGACCATTTTGCACATAATAGATATGGTACAGAATCCCGCGTTAAGACTTATAGGTGATAAGACATTGTGAATGCTATACATTCACTTGAACATCGTCGAAATGTCTCGTGTCTCTCCCTATTTTATCGCTTTTTTTTATAAAGAATGCTCCAGCGAAATAGCCAGTTGCATTCCTCCCCTTCAAAATTTCACCCGCAATATGCGTCATGCTTCGAATGCACATCAGTTCACCCTTAAGCCCAACTTCGGTCGTACTATCAAATATACGGATTCGTTTATAAGCCGAATGTCACGAATGTGGAATGATCTACCAGGGTCTGTATTTCCTCATGACTACAACCTTCAAACATTTAAACCCAACGTGCACAGGCTTTTCCTCTGTTCCTCTTCCCCATTTTAGTTAGGCATGTTTGCTGTTTCGAAGGGCCAATATGTCGATTTCCCGTTGAAAGAAGTCATCACCAAATTGCATGCCGGTTTCGTAAAGTAGTCTGTCTTTCGGTGGATTGCATCTTGAACCGCAAAAACTGTACTTCGAATTACAATCACCACCAATAAAAAAATCCGATCCAATTGAATCAAAGAAACTTTATGAAGTCATTCTTTTATAGCGTGTGTCACGGAGGGCAATAAATGGACGCGATGTTGTAGTATGAGTGTTTATTTTTTACACGGACTGTATTTATCTGCATTGCATCGAGCTCAATCATTGTATTCATAGAGTCCTTAATACAGTCTTTAATGAAGATTGAAGATACATCTCCAGCTCTTTCGCATAGATGGTATGCGTGATAAGCATAGTATCCTTTTATTTTTACACGAGATTCCTTTGTCAAATGAGTTTCAGAAATCAAGCATATGTACAAGTATGTATATCAATGTTGATTGAACTTGCTCAATTTTTCAAATATAAGTTATTACGAGTATATTATAGAGAAAACTTGGGATACTGGATCTGACGGCTTACGAATACGTCTGCACATCAACAAATGGTGGCTTTTCTTATGGGACTTTTTTTTTGTTCACCTTTTTCTTTTCCTTTAAGGGTTTACATTCTTTTACTGCCTTTCCTTTAGGAATTCCAGGTTTATCCTTAGTTGGTTTCGGGTTCGGGCGTAAGCTTTTTTTTAAGTGTATCGTGCCTTTTATTGGAGCTCTTTGACTACTTCGCAACCTCGATAGTTCGCTGGGTGCTTTCCTTAGCACTGTTCCACGAGATATGTACCGGCACATTTTACGCATCAAGGAATAAAAAGCTGAAATTTACCCCTAACCAATATTTCCTGATCTCTTTCCGTTTGCTACTTCTCCTTCTTGAAAATATTAACGACGTCAAGAATGTTGAAGCCTTTGGCTTGAAGGTCATTCATAACATTTTATTTAGTTCACGGGGGGTGGAAGTCTTTTCTTTGAGACCCAAGTAATTTCTCGCGTTTCTCGCAATAAACGGATCTTCCCAGAATCATTAGAGCCGACCTTCCGAAGAAGTTGGATTTTTCAGTGAACCTGAATAGCCAATTGGGGTATTACGAGTATATCTTATTTGTTTTCTGCATTGCGTGTTTGGTATACGCAACACTCGGTATACAGAGGGTGGATTTTTGTCACCTCTTACGACAGGCATACCTACTTTTTTTATATTCTAACCCCAACTTGAAGGGAGGTTGTGGCAGATGAGCAAGAGCATAAATCACATATTTCATACGATTCGCAGAAAATTGAAAACTTTAAATGCCTCTCCTGAAAAATTATAAAAATGTACATAAACCTCTGCTGTTTTCCCTTGTTGCCGCATAATTTTTTCAGGCGAATCGTCGGTGCTTCTTTGTATAGCATCCGTAATTCATTTTCTTAGGCGTTTGTATGATTGTCATTTTATTCTTCCCTGTTCCAGGCGAATCATCTGCGACTCTTTCACAATTCGACTAATTCACCTCAGGCTCACTTTTAAGCTCTTCGCAAACGAAAATGATCGTTAAATAGAATAGCTTTGAACAGAATCATTTGGGGATTTCAAAATTTCCAGAAATAAGTGTAGTTTCGTGAAATGGACTGCAAGTTTTTTAAGTGGTCGATCATCGTGAGCAATGCCGTTGTTTCCCAGTGCTCAGTACTCTTTTAGATACACTTGATTTTGAGGAATCTGTTGGCTTACCAATGCTTGGCATTCATATTAGCACAGACCTCCGATGGGACCAGGAGATTTCTTATGCTGCAAAGGGTACTATGCATAGGGTTCCTCAAAAGGCGTAAACGGTTTTTCCGTTTGGAGCTTGGAGCTTGGCTAGGAGCTTCTGTCACATTTTCAGTGACAAACTTGTAGATGGATCAGTGGTCAGTATATATGTATGTATGAAGCCAAATCTCTACGCTCGAACACCGCCGAAATGTTGGATGCTTAGCTTTCTTGTGCCGGAATTTCCACCATAATTTTTTGGACGAAATATGAATTTACATAGTTGTGTCCTCCCTGTTTAATCACGTTGCACGTGTCTGTCCCATTCTGTAAATGCATGTACTTTAAAGGCGGCCTGTGCGGGCCGTAGCTATACACTTTTTTTTATCTTTGTCTATCCAGTATTTGACTCTTCCCTATAACTTTTCCTTTCACTCCACCAGTGGGCTTTACAGACTTCAAAGAACACAGCTCTAAATGGTGGAGAACATTAAACAAAATAAAGTGCACGACTGGATCTTACAACATTTTTTTATATAATATAAAATATTGTTTAAAAATTAATTTCGAACAAAATAGATGCAGTTTAAGCTGCAGTCGTGCATACAGACAGACAGACAGAATTGAGAGACCCACTTTATTAATTTTCTCTTTAGATGCACGTTGTATGAAGTGTGGAACTCTTCAACTAGCCAATGATGTAAAATATCTAGGAGTAATCTTACGAGTAGATAGCAAATGGTAGATACATGTTCAGTTGAAATCGACTCGGTCTCTCAGCAGTTTCTGGCAGTGCAGTAGGCATAGGGTGTGAGGCTTGCTCTGCTGTACTACACCGGCTGTACCTATATATAGCGATCATCACACAAACTCGTATGCGTCAGTAGTATGGTGCCCAAGAAGCGTAATTTAATCTACATGTTCTACACTCACCAGATTAGAAAGAAAGATCTGCTATGGAATTACTGATGACATGCCCCGCTGCCCCGCTACTCATGGTACAGCTTTAAACGCTTTTCTTATTTTGCTACCACTAGACTGAAACTGTCAGAAAAAGGAACCGAAAGTGATGTATCGACTCGGGAAAAAGTAAACCTTCAGGTAACGAAATCTTTGATACGCTACAGGATTAAGAGACTATCGTTGTAAGTCCAGAACCTCTAATTGGTATCAGCTTAGCAAACATCTCTCTTTGTGTATAGAGATGTTGCAGTTTAGTTTGCTTTCGCGAGACTTGGGCTTGTTTTGATACTATGCTATGCTTTGCGTTGATATTTTTACTCAGTACAAAAAAATTCGACTAGGTGTTTATTCAAAGGTTTAAGTACAATGAACCGCTGTTGTATCTGAATGCTTAGAATGAATTAAACTTTAAGATAATGACAACTAGGAACATTACCCCTCTGTCAAACTGACTATCAAGAACGCAAAAGTAGTTGTTCACCTCATTTATATTTGTTTTTTTTTTTTTTAGAGGGGAGGCAACTCTTTCCAAATTGTTGTTGGCTTTGATGTTGATGACGATTTTCGGAAAGGTTCACACATATTCACAGACACGAGCCGAGTTATTTTCACGGGAGAAGAATATTTCAAGTCGTTTGTCTTTCTATTATTTGATTCTGGTGTTTCTCTAGGCAGACAAAATGTCCTCTAAGAGTTTTGCCTTCTTCGTGCGTATTTCCCCATATGTTCATAGACCTTGCTCTTATTTCCAATACATATCGAAATTAAATCTTGTCCTTGTGTTGTTTATCGTAAAATCAAGCCAGACAAAAGTGTCGTGCAACAATCTTTTCCTGTGTGTGCGCTAGGCTTTACGGCGTGGAGCCCGACTCGTACTTGACATTAATTTCAGGCTTTTGTACCGAAATTGGAATGCACAAGTTTTAATTATCAGACACATGGTATACAAACTGGATTAGTACAGTACTACACGTTGGGGATTCGTACTGTGCGGTATCGAGATGTTACTTACCTATGTATGCCCTGGTATTTTGCGCGTTATTTTTCAAGATTCGGGAATACTTCCTTGTAGCATGAGACGGTAATGCAAGCAATTCTTTATAAACTTTGTTGCAGAGCTACTAGTGTCGTGGTTTGTACAAAATCATGATTGCTTGATAGTCGTTCGTCCCTTTTATTCCATCCGCTTCTGGTTGGTTGGCGATCTTCATCCCTGGTAGTTATTCGTGATTCGAAGTTCGCAGTCCTTAATTGGTAGTTGTTAATTTCCAGCATCAATAGTTAGTCGCAATCTGCTAGTCATTTGTGGTATAAAAGGGTCAATTGTCTCAACAGCTCTCTTGAGATCTAAAGCTGAACTCAGATGAATTTTCTGTGATCCGAATTGCAACTCTAACCTACTGTTTTATTGTTGGACACGGATCTCTACCCTTTCGAATAAAGTTCTGCGAATTACCTATAATTATACCCAGTCAACGTCAATATTGCATTCACTTAGTGGTTTTATAAGTGTTCTATGATCAGCAAGCTTTCACTGAATCATGACCATAAGATCCACGCTGAACCCATTCAAAGTAGAAACAGAGACTATTTGATTTATCTTCACTTTATTCAGCATGCTAGTTAACCTACCTGTAGATACACGCTCCTAGTTATAAATTTAAAGCCACTCAAGTAAATAATGACGTTGTCCATTCCACAAAGAATTGCCCTTTCTGCAAAAAAGGACATCTAGAAGTGCTTTCTATGTGTACTATGTTTAACTGATAATAAGAGCAATTTCAGATCAATTCTCAATATGAAAGAAACTCCCAGGATTTATTGAAAAAACTGTCCTGAACTTACCAATACTACCAATTCTATTGATCATTTGATCAATTGTTGGCTGTGAGATGTTCAACTCGAGAGGTTCTACAATATTAAAGGAATTCATAATGCGTGTCGGAAAAAAAGAATGGGAAACAAATAACAAGACGTTTACACTTATTCACAGACACGAAAATTGCAGAATAATCACCCGTAAGTTTTGGAATCCCATGGAAAAGAATTTGCAAGATGACCATGCCATTATACATAATCTCTGATATTGTATTCGTATCGTAGATATTGTATGTGTGCCACCCCCACTTCCCAAGAAGCTGAGGAGTGTTTCATTGAGGAATACACTTCTATATTATGAGGGAAACACTTTAGATTTTCAATGAACACCGCCATAAATTCAAAATTATTAATTTAATGTTTAATTTTCAAAAAAAAAAAAAAAAAAACTGTATAACTTGCAAACACTCCTCGTCTTTTCTCCGATCTCTGCTTGAAGATATTTATAGTTTATGCCTTTAAAATAATGATTATTTAGAGCAAAATATATCCCAAAGATATTTCATCTAACACTTACGATATAGTTACTTACTACTGACGATTAACACCGCAGGGTTGAATAGGAGTACCCTGTGGAAGGAGATACCAATAACGACTTGGTATGCCAACACATACTCTACAAGGGGCCTGATCTTGAACGCCATTCCTTTTGTAGCAATCCCAAGTACTCCACATGTATCCGGCCTTCAGTCTCCTTCGGATTCGGCCTACGTACTGAAGAAAATAGTGGTTTATTATTAGCCATGTAACTATAACATGGCTTTCAAGTCTTTTAAAGGAAAAAAACTCACTACCGATGCCAAACTCAAACGCGTTATTTTCTCTTGGAACTTACCCCATATGGCCCACAACAAGGTTCACGTGGATTTATTGGGTCGCACCAAGTAAAACCACAGCTGGGATCGCACATATTTTTATATTTTTCTTTTTTTTTTTTTTGACAAATTTATCTGGTTTAGGGGCGGTCTGCAAAACGAAAGGACATGGACAAAACTTTTTATTAACACAATTACAGGCAATAGCTACATCTCACATTTTTTTTGAATTCGGAATTTGGAATTTGGAATTTTTTGGCCGAAAATGTTCTATTTTTATTTGAAATTCGAAACTTTGTAAAATATTTCAAAGCATATCCAGTTTTTTACTAGCCGGTAAATTCAAAGTTGAATCCATATGAACAAGTTACAGAGTTAAGTTTAATATTAGTCAAGTGTTTTCAATTGTTTACCAATATATACTTTTAAACTCTTAAACTTAACAAGGGATACGACCCACACCAACTGAAGCTGTTATTTTTTATTTTTGTTTTTTGTCTTGAGGAGCATTATCTAGTGACGGATATATCATATAAACTATGACTGCTCACGATACTAACTTCCAACTATACTCAAATAGATTACATACCGTTATTTGGAGAATTCGGGGAAGTATGTTATCATTTTTAAAAGCTAAGAAATTTTTGATTTCCATTTTCAAACTTTTTAATTTATCTTTCCTTTTCAGTTAAAAACAAGCACTTTTCATTCCGTATCTGTCTGTCTGCCCCATTCGCCGTTCAAGATGATCCAGTGTTAAAGTCAAGATGATCTTGTCCTAAAGTCATCAACATTTAACAAAATGGTAGTAAGATATGGGGTACTTCAACAATGGTTCTTGTAACGCGGCTGACTCAATCGATTCTTATGAAATTTAGTGATAAGATATACGGGGTGAGGTTGCAAAAATCTTTGAAAGTCGTCTCCGTTCGCAAGTCTAATTTAAGGACCTCTAACAAATATAGCCACAAAGAGGCTGTAAAATGAAAAAAATTATGGATTGCCATATCGAATCCGTCATTTTGAATTTGTAGGAGGAACAGTGGATATGTTCAAGAATTTACCATGAGCAAAATCTCGACTTTTTGAGCTCGTTGGAATGAGGTAAATATCTTTCTGCTATGTACTGCCCTCAAATTAAATTATCGAAACCAAAATTAAACAGCAAAATACCAATATAACTAAACGATACAAGAAATTTAGTAAATGTCAAGTATAAGTGAAGTGAATATTTGAAAAAAACATACTGGAGGTACAGTCAAAATCAAAATTGTCTAAGGATGTCCTTGGATATATATAAGTTAATATTTTAAATCAAACACCGAACTCTTTCGCACAATTACTAATCCATCATCAAGAACTTCAATTTTATCCAGGTGATCAGCCGATGTTGTTGGGCAGATAGCCGAGTGGTTGTTCAGTAGTTGGGAAAGGCAAGAATCTTCGTGATTAGGTTTACAGTATGTGAAGAAAATAGCTTTTTTACAATTGGTTAGGGGAAAGTATTTTTCGTTGCAATTAGCACTTAAATTACTTTTTAAATCTAATATTACAGATGATAAACTACCCAGATGTCGCACGCCCATGTAAAAAAATGAAGCATATTTTTGTCGTGGCAGACAACGTCGTGGCAGACAAAAAGCTTTCAGAATAAGTACAACAAATAAAACTTTTTCTTTTTCCTCACTCCGTTCGCTCGTGTGGGAAAAGTTCTTTTTCTCATCGTGTGTTGTGACATGCAAACGAACGAGGTGAGGAAGTGTAAAGGGGCATGCAGGAAGGGGCATGAAGATACATGACGGTGTGATTTCTATACCACCGCAGCAAAAGAATAAATTTTCATGAATGGAAGTTTTGCAAACGCGTATGCGTTGTATACTAAAAGGTGTAACTAAAGGGTGGGAAAAGTCAATCATGTCGTTGCACTTTGTGATGAAAGTAGACGAAAGTTACAAAATATATAATAAATATAATAAAAATAAAAAAAGACAATGCAGAGTTATCTAGAAGAACAAATAATACTTACCCAAGAGCTACCACAAAATCACGACATTCTTAACAATGAGGAATGTTTTGAAAATAACATGAATACGAACAATATAGTTAATCCACCAGATGAAGACGCAATATCAGTCAAGGTACCGCAGGTCAACGACCTTTGCCGGATACTGCTTCTTTAAAATATTAAAAAAAAAATGAGCAAAATCTATGAAAATTGTGCTGAAGAAATGTCAAAGGACAAACAGAATTTCGATCTAACGGAAGTATTGATAAAATTAAAAGGATATGAAAATTCAAAAGAAAATACGGTTCTCTTATGGCCGTCGGAAAAATATTTTCAAGTATGCCGTCTTCATGTACAAATATTTTGCGAATACTTTCGAAAACTACCTTTTGTATCTAACTTAAAAGAAAATATAATCAAAGAATGTATAAAGGCAGCAAATATACATTTTCCGAATTGGTTCAATGTATGTATGTTATGACCACAAAATTAATTTAATAAATTTCCTAATAGTGGTATTGCTCTGGAAAAATTGTAAATGGGTCCTTGATAAGAATTTAAATAAAAGTAGAATTTCCAGAAGAAAAGTAAACTCGACAGATAAATTGATAGTGATTATTGGGAGGGTGGGGGTCGATATCCTGCCACGTCCTCGTTCGTGTCCCCTGGAAATTACTTCAGTTAAGGTGATTTAACTGCAATTTAATACTAACCTAATTTAAGTTAATGATTATTTTGTTAAGTTAGTTAGTTTTTTTATAATAATTTCGAACATTAGTCACCTTCACTTAAGTAGGCCAAGAGCAGTGATCAGTTATTATGAGGGCATAAATATAAAATGCAGTATGCAAAACTCATATTCATACCCATTTTCAGAGCAAATTTGTGTCCACAAAGTTTACAGAGCTTTTATTTATTTAATCAAGTGCTGAAAATAAGGTACATACATACAGACAAAATAATAAGCACACAACATAAGCCCAACTATTTGCACATATATGTATATGTATATGTATATGTATATTCCTACCAACGTGGCGGCATCAGAATTCCGTGACCGCAGTCGCACAAAATATTTTTTTTTGTTTCTTTTTTGCAGTGAAAGTAAACAACGGTATGTGTGAGTGACACGATGGACTAAAAAGTGAGCAAAAAAAACAAATGTTCTGTGTTCTGATTTTTTCCCTTTTGTAAGAAGTTTAAGTTTTTAAAAAGCTTTTTTTTTTTAGTGAATTTCGTTTTCATATATCACTTCTTCCCATATGAATGAGACATCTGGGTAGTTTATTATCTGTGCTAATATCTTATTATTATTATGTATAACTGGGGCTATTTCATAAAGTTTACAAGTGTCTCTAACTCTAGGAATCTTAATTAGATAAAAAAGTGTTTCATTCTGATAGTATATTTTGACTTCGGCAACAATTAATAATTCATTAATAGAAGTTATTTTATTTTCTTTTGAGTTTATTAACTCGATTTCATCTACTTATATCTAACATTAAGGGATTGACAATATTGTGTTTTGCTAATAGTAAGGCATATAAATTATTATTTAAATTATCTCAATTACTACTCTGTTTCTTCTCGTCATCGGCATTATTAACACCTGATGATCTACTGTTAATTTTTTTTTTTTTTATATATAATCTGCGCGCGCCGAAGGGGATATGTATACCCTTAAACTGTTTCATGGTACGGGCATTCGGGACACGGGGGAAGAGGAACAGGGGAGGAACCTATGCACGTTGGCTTTGAATGTTTGAAGGTTGTAGTGATGGGGAAATACAGAGCTTGGTAGATTATTCCACATTCATGTCGTTCGGCTTATAAACGAATCTGAATATTTGACAGTACGACCGAAGTTAGGCTTTAGGGCGAACCGATGTGCATTCGAAGCATGACGCATATTGCGGGTGAAATTTTGAAGGGGAGGAATGCAACTGGCTATTTCGCTGGAGCATTCTTTATAAAAAAAAAGCGATAAAATAGGGAGAGACACGAGACATTTCGACGATGTTCAAGTGAATGTATGGAGTTCACAATGTCTTATCACCTATAAGTCTTAACGCGGGATTCTGTACCATATCTATTATGTGCAAAATGGTCTTGGGTGCACCAGACCAGATATGGGCGTTATATTCCAGCTTGGGCGGATGGATGCCTTATAAATTGAGGCCAGATCAGACGGGGTAAAATATTTCTTGCACCGTTTAAGGAATCCTAGACATTTGCAGCATTTTTGGCGACCTCGAATATGTGATCGTTCCATCGAAGATGGTTATTAAAACATATACCGAGAATGGCAAGTCTTTCAGTTTCAATGATGCAAGTACCATCCATGGATAATGGTTGAGGGTTTCGGTTTCGCATCAAATTCCACTCTATTGGTTGAACCCCATTTGATTATGCTGTCCAGGTTGGAATTTAATGTTTTTGACATAAGTTGCAGTTCGTCTTCTACGGCCGAAGAGCAAGGACGTGAGTTAGGGAACGAATTTTGGACATAGTAACGGTTAGAATGTATGAGCTCCCAAAAGGCGTTCTAATGCTTAATCTATAAATTTATGCTGTTTCTACGGCCATTCGACCCAACAAAATTTTGGGGGCGAAATGAGAGAGGTTCGAAGTCGACTATCTCTTTATGATATTTATTGTCTTGATGAATCCGCATAATCTTCCGCTTGTGCGCACGAACCGATGATAGGTTGAGATTCAAGGGCTTTATAAATAGAAACTCTTAATAATTAATATTAAATTGAAATTGATTAAATTATGGAATATTTTATAATATCTCTAGGCATTACCTGAACAAAATGGAAATATAAGATTTTCAAAAACTTATTTTTTTAAATTTTTTTCAAGGGGGGACTAAGCAGTGCAGCTATCGTTGTGTGACTGCCTGTGATAGAAACTTGTATATGGACGAATTGTAAAAAAGATGTACCTCTAAATATTAAAAAGTAAAAGGGCATTCTTTAAAAGTAGGCGTGACTGGTAGCGGGTTTTAAAAATATTTACAGTTGTACCCAAAAACTGCTGACACATACATACATAATTAATATAACCTATGGGATAGGATATGAATACAATCGACTCTGTTTTAGCAAAATTTTCATATAGATTCCAGTAGTCTCTGAAAAATTAATTTTTCTTCTCATGCCTAATACCTGGAAATTTTTTTAATTTCTTTTCACATTCTTTTACAGGATTCCGGTACTTACAAGGTAACGAAAATTAAGAATAGAACCCTTAAAGCAAGAGTCAGTTGACTGTCCGTCCGTCTGTACACACGTAATATACAAATATTTTGTTTGTAGTTTAGTTTTTAGTTTTTATTGACTAATTATTCATAAGTATGTACATTCATTACAAAAATTAAAAATTAACTTATAGTCTAGTTGGTTTGGCAATATGCCGTCTACCAGATTGTCATTTACCCATACATGATAGAACTAGAAGAAAATAATGAGATTTTTCAAAAGTCGTCTTCAATGATGCGTGATCTGTAGCGTAATGCGTTCATGGTATATTTGTATAGCACATCCCAACCACGGTCTTCATTCAGAATGAACAATTTATCATCCATCCCTAGTAGATTTACTCCAAAAAACATTCTCCGTAGTTCACCCAAAATAGGACATCTAGCGATGAAATGGAACACGTCTTCTCGCTCTCTAATGTTGCAGAGATTACATTCTATTGAAAGATCAGGCCGGTGTGGTATGTAATTTAAATTTGTTAATTCGCCTCTAATTTTAAATATTATGTTTATTTTTTCAGTTGAGTTATTACTTACAAAATATGTTTTTTTCCTGCAGATTGTGTTTAAGTTTGCTGTACTGCGTTCGGTATTGTGATGACTGGGCTTCATTGATGTACGAGTCGTAGAGAAGATTACCTGTTTTTTTCCAGCATTTTGTAAAAATGACCCCTCAGAAGTATAGATTGTCCATTGCCTACAAAACTTGAATTTAGCCCGCAATTACCTGCCAGGATATCCCATTCGTGTACACAGTTACCTCTCGTTGAAAGAATGTAGGAGAGAACTATTTTTGGCAGTCTTGCATCATCTATCTCCATAATTTTAATCACATAATCAAAGTGCAGTTTTAGTGTTTCTAGGAAGAGGGGAGCCATTCCTGTTTCTAAGTAAATCATCAAATATTTTGTTAGTATGTATCCACTGAACCGAACAATTTTGAAAAAGTTGTTGAGTATGTGCCACCTTCCAAAAATTGCAGGAAAATACATATGTACATATATGTATGTACATGTTGAATTTTTAAAAATATCACTCGTCTTCACGAGTGAGAATAAATAAATAAGACGAATCGCTTGATATACTTTAAAATCGGCCCCGTCGTTTAGGGACTATAAAGTAAAAGATGCGTTCATAATCACACATGTAAACACTTGAAGCAGAAACATACAAATTATTTTGGCTTAGCCGTAGCTGCTTAAAAAAGTAAAACTATAAAAGAAATATGAACGGTACATGTGGTGCACATAGTGTAAATATTTAATAATATACATACATAGATATTTACTATAATTGCTCCGGAATCCTGGGCAGAAAAAGCACTTTCATACCTACTTCTTACACCTACATATAAAGGCACGTATTGGTTTCCTGGATAATTCCGATCTCGAGATTTTAATCGAACTTGACATTACTATAATAGAGAAACTCAATAAAGTAAGTTTAGGGGATCTGCATTGCGACAGATCGGGTAACTACTGACTGCTTAAAACTCGGATTAAGCTAGTAGCGCAACAATCAGGTTCGTGATGAAGTGCTTGCATTACCTCCTCGTAATGATTCCCGGGAAACTAATTGTATAAGCCCTTATACATTAGACTAAAATTGCAAGTGTGACCGATCTAGGAGAGCTAGACTGGGTAACTTAGGTCAGCACCCTACTTTACTGAAATAGCTCGCTACAGAAACCGAAATTACGCCTCGGATAAGGAATAATCACACGTTGACGACTTTTGGCTATTGCACCTGGACAAAGATTAGTTTCTGCAATGTGATGACGCTTCTTAACTCGCTGAGTGAAGGATCTCAGAACGCCAGATTCTTCCATTTTGAAAGAGAATTCATGCGATATAAGTTGGATATAATGGGCTTGAGTGAAATAAGAGGAGAGTTCAAATCCGCAACGCGTAATACTGTGCTACTCTATTCTGGAAAACGTCCCGGATCCAAACGCGAATCCGGTGTGTAACTTATGCTGTCGCAAGAAGCGCGAAAGCATCTAATCTCCTGGCAGCCGCACGGAGAAAGGATTTTGACAGCCCGGTTCCGAAATAGAGTACGACGCGTCACGATAATTTAGTGGTACGCACCAACGGACCAATTATCTCAAGATGAAGAAGACAACTGTACAGCCAACTAGGTGCCACTTACAACAGGCAAGCAACGTCCAACCAAATTGATCATTTGCGATCAGTCGTCATTTTAGAGCTTGTCTAACGGATGTCCGATACAGACGGGGTGCCGGTAATGGGATGGAAGGATATCACCATCTTATGGTAGCTACAATCAGATTACATACTGCATTCGATCGAAGACTACGCTTAAACTTAAGATCTCCCAGACTTAACACCGACAGGCTAAAGGATCCTTCCGTACGCCAACAGTTAAGGGGCCGCCTTCCGTAAGGGTTAGAAACAATCAACACTTGGCTATCTGAAGTGACCTGGAGTCGGGTTGAAGAACGTAAACAGCTTAAAGTTCATATTGCAGCTATCTCATCAGCAATTAGGGTGAACTAGATTCTCAATATCGCATGAAAAAAAAAGATGTGCAGCGCAGCGTGTGACATGACAAGCGAAATTATATCAACGTGTTGTCCACAGGAGCGGAAATCGCA
This sequence comes from Pocota personata, assembly GCA_963082735.1. Lineage (NCBI taxonomy): Eukaryota > Metazoa > Arthropoda > Insecta > Diptera > Syrphidae > Pocota > Pocota personata. The sequence continues at coordinate 161,391,702 of OY720430.1, read as the reverse complement.
GCAAGTAGGAGTGACAGTCGTACCGTCTATAGAATCACCAAAGAACTAACAGGCAAGTACCGCTCGACGCAACATCCGATGAAAAGCCTATATTATTCCATACTTATTTCAGATGAGGACTAGCTCAAGCGATGGAAGGAGCATTTCTCTATGGTTTTGTATTCGCCGACATTGTGCCTGCAAATCCGGTTCAGTTGTCCGAAAGAGAGAATTCCCGAATACGTACCATAACTCCCAATAAAGAAGAAATTATGGCCCCCATCAAAGCACTCAAAAACAACAAAGCGGTAGGACTTGACGGAATCCCTGCAGAGCTTTTACAAGCCTCGCCAACAATGTCGGCTGAGCTTTTGCTTCCATTCAGAGATCTTGGGAAGCAAAAAGATTTCCCGAAGAGTGGAAGAAAGGTATAATCGTCAAGCTTCCTAAGAAAGGAAATTTAATGCAGTACGAAAACTGGAGAGGTACATATATGCGTGCTTCCTGCGGTTGCTAAAGTACTCGTAGTACTAGAGCGAATAAAGGAACATCTTGAAGGTGCACTCGATGATGAACAAGCAGGTTTCCGCAGTGGATCCTCTTGTGTCGATCACATCAATACTCTGTGAACAATGTGTTGAATATCGGTCATCACTTCACCTGCTATTCATCGATTTCGAGAAAGCTTTCGATAGCGTCCACAGCGAATTTATTTGACTTGCCTTGCGGAAGAGAGGCATTCCAGATAAACTTATAGCTATTATCAAAGCGACTTACGATGGCTCAAAGTGTCACGTACTGCGCAGAGGAAAGTTCCCTCTGTCGAAATACAGAGTGGAGTCAGGCAAGGTTGCATCCTTTCGCCAGTATTGATTTTACTGGTGTTTTCATCTGGAAATTCAATTAAAACACCTTGACTGCGCTGATGACGTGTGTTTACTCTCCCACAGGATTATGGACCTCCACCAAATGACAACAAAAGTGGAGAGGGAGGCTAACGTCGTAGGGCTGAAAATTACCACGGCAAAAACAAAGTTACTCAGCCATGGTAGCAATTCTCTCGCTCAAATAGACATTGCTTGACAACCGGTTGAGAGAGTAGAGAGTTTTCATATTTATTTTTTTAAGTATTCGCGTACTGTGTTCTTTAAAAGTCAGTTTTTTGTAAACATATATGCCCAGATATTTTACAGAAGGCTCCCACGTTATAGGGTGTCCGTTAATAATTAGTTGGTTAGCCGAAAGGAAGCAAGGTTTTCTTTTTCGAGTAAAAATGATTGCTTGGACTTTTCGGCTTTAAGCTTTATTTTCCACTTTGTGTAGTAGTCTTGCAATATTTTAACCGCATTTTTTAAATTCGTTTCATAGTTAAGACCAACTTCATGCGACGATTAGATTGCCGTGTCATTAGCATACATTGCTGCATCACATTCTGGCAGGATTGGGAAATCTGAGATGTATAAATTGTATAGCACTGGGCCAAGAACGGAGCCTTATAGTACACCAGCGGAAAAGTTTACTAAATCGAATACACCACTATTAACATGCACCGTTAAACATCGATTTGAGACGAAACTTTGGACGATTTTACAAACCAATGAATACAAATTTTAATTTATAATTTTATATATGAGCCCCTTATGCCACACAGAATCAAACGCTTTTTCAATATCGAGTAGAATCATACCTGTTGCTCTACCTATTGTATGGTTTCCTTTAATGATATTACACATCCTTAAAATTTGGTGGAAGGTTCCGTGGATATGTCTAAAGCCGAACTGTACATTAGGGTATATCTTCCGATAATCAATAATTTTGACAATTTTTTCTTTCAAAACTTGTTCATAGATTTTGCTCAAGGCACTTAGTAGACTTATTGATCTCTAGCTTTCTGTTCTATCTGAAGGCTTGCTTAGGTTAGGTTAGATTAGGTAACTGGATGCCCTTATTGACAGGGTTGTCAACAGCTCACTTAGACCACTATGAGTCCATTGTGCCCAATATTTAAAACCCTGGGAACCTAAAAATTTCAATCTTCGACCGCTAGGCTAAACCACCCAGATAAATACATGAATCTCAGGAGTTTTCTTAGCTCAATGTCACCTAGCTCATCCAGCTCTGAAAAGAAGTATCTGCCAAGAGCACGGCTTCTTTTGCTGGCCATAGCTGGACAGTCACACAGGAGATGATAAACGGATTCTATTTTCTCTACGTACCTGCAGCTTCTTCAGTAGTCGTTATGAGGTAGTGTTGTGTGATTACCTATCACACAGTGTCCTATCACGACGCCAACAGCAATGCGGATATCCCTTCGACTTAGTTCTATAAGATTGATAGATCTCTTTTTGTCGTAGGCTGGTCATAATGATTTGGATGTAGCGCATGTATCTAATCGACACTAGCGTTCATTAGCTTCCTCATTAGACTCGATGTCTATCTCCCTGTATAGGGTGCTGAGCGGTACACTAGCCTCGGAAAGGGCCCGCGAATGGCTTCTTTTCCTCGGGAGAGGCCTCTTTTCTTGGCGTTCTCCTCTTTCGCAATGGCAGTTTGGACTGTCTCCTCGGAGTCGGCAAGCAAATGCTCCTCCATCTCCTTCGAGATCTCCTCGTCCACCGTGACGTTCTCAGATGCTATGGCATTAATGGTCTCTGCCATTGCCTCTAGCAACAGTTCATCGCTTTTGCAGTTGTTTTCTTTTTTTGAGTTTTTTTTTTTTGTATTTAATAGTGAAATGTTGTTCCCACGAGTACGGACGGGAAAAAAAGTATACTGTGACAGAGCCGCCGAGTATCGGAGTAAGGCTAGATACACGTAGGCCTCGCCTAGCCACTTTCTATCCCTGGCACAGTTTCGTTCCTGAGAGCTCACACCACCACAGGAGTTGGGATGACTACGAGTATCTCTTAGTTTTCGGTCTTCACTGGAATCTGTTAGAAGTGGAAGCACGCTCGATGTGATTCCTAGCATAACCTACTTAAGCTCCGACACCACGACAAGGTGGATAGTCGCGCCGAAGAAGGCTTGCTTGCTTTTAGTTTTGGGATTACCTTTGCAAGTTTCCACTCATCTGGAAAATATTGTATTTTAAGGCATGCATTAATAATATAGGTTATTAATTTTACTCCCTCTTTCGGTAATTTCTTAAGATATATATTTTTTATTTGATCGATACCACCTGTTTTCTTAATAAGCAAATTACTTAAGAAATGGTTAGTGTCTACGAGTATTTTGGTTATAAACTCATTTGGCGGCACTATCTACAAGACTGTTTGTGTTTACATTCCCTAAATACTGTGATACAATGTGATTTTGGGGAAAAATTGAATGCTAGTGCTTTCGCCTTTTCGGTATCTATAAAGTAGGTATTGGGACCACTTTTAAGACAAGGTAATTACTTTTTACAATTTTAACTATGTTCCAAAAGGGTTTAGAAGCTTTCTTTAAAGTTTGTAGTTTTTTATTCCACTCTTTGTTTCGGTAGGCTTGTGTTCTCTTATTTATTAATTTATTTAATTGTGCTACTTGAATTCGCGAAGCAGGTTGGTGATATCTTTGCCATTTTCGTCTGTACATATTCCTAATTGTAATAACTTCCAAGATGGAAGTTTTGCGCTGTAGAAATTTTTCCTAACCTATGGAATAATTAGTCGAAGTAAGAACATGCTCTGAAAATTGCTGAACAATTGAGTCAACATCCTGTTTGTTTACAATGGTTTCAATGTTAGTAGATATGGTTTGAAGCTTTCTTTTCACTTCTGTCCGAAAACTCGCCCAGTTTGCGTTTTTCAAATCTTGGAAATATTGCACTTTTTGCAAACCCAACCAACGAATTTGGGAAAAAAATGGATTATGGTCAGAGTTAAATTCATTTAACAAAATTGGCAATTTAAAAAAAAAAAAAAAAACATTTTAAAAACTTGGCTTATGTTGAAAATCTGATTCATATGCAAATAAACAGCACACAGATGCAAGAAAGTGCGACCCAGTAGTGTACTCTGTCTTTCTAGACATATTATATATACATATAAATAAGTAAGTACTTAAAATTCGATTTCCTGGCATCTGTAACAGCTTGTAGCTTGCCATAAACATTTAAATCGGATAATAAATGTTTTTTGAAATATTTTCACCTACATATTGTGTCCGGCATCTAGAATTTTTATGGCATGGTTTCAATGTTTTCTATAATGTCAACTTTAAGCAGATCAAAACCACTTCCTAATGATACTTGTGGTCCTCCATATTATGTTTGCCATCTTCGATTTATCACAGTTTCAGTTTTTTATCATATATTCCTTAGCCGTTTGCGCCACTATTTGTCTCAAACATTTCATAAAAAACAAATAACCTTATTTAAAAGTTTGGTCTGCAATATTGCATCCACCATCTTAAATTTATTATGTTTTAAGATTTTTCCAAAAATACCATTAACTTTCTCTGTACGTTTATGGAAACTGTTTGTCTTAAATATTTAAATACGTTAATAAATTTTCTTTCCGAATGTTTGGGCCACCATTTTGTGACCTCCATATTTGATTTTTCATGGTTTCATAATTTGTCTGTAACTACCTCTACAAGTAGCTGTAGACAGCTTGGCTCTACGAATTGTTTTTTTTAAGGTTTTACGCACACGGACAGACACATTTACAATTTAGTAAGATTTTATTGCACGGATATTGATGAAATTTGGTTTGTTCGTTTGGAATGATGTGTAAATAGTTCCATAAAAAAATCAAAAAAATTGGATTTAGTGGGCGTAAGATATGTCGTGGGGTTTTAAAAAATCACTATTAAATGCCCAATTTAAGAGACACTAAACAGATTTTATTGAAATTTGATTTCTAGGTTCTCTCTGACATCAACATAGTGTTCTTTGACGTTCGTTTCTTGAAAAACAAACTGATTTTCCCCAGCATCGGCGTAATTATTTCATGTTGTTATTGAATTATCCAGTACCGACCACCACCAATACTGGCGAATAATGGTGCTGCAATAGGCTTTGAGGCCCGTAGCATCTAAGATGCTAAACCTACAAACCACTAACTGGGGTTCATTTAGTTATCCCATGTCCAGAATAGGAAAATGGGTATTATTGCTCCACATAACCAAATAGCTAAAAGAAATATATTTTTTTTTTAATTTGACTTTGCCTTTATTAAGTTATATAGATTTAGAGAACTAGCTTCACTTTCCTTAAATTGTCAATTAATTTAATTAGCCTTTGATTTGAAATTTAGTTCAACCATAGATTTCTACAAAGCGGACCTCCTCTTTTTAAATGCCCCTGTATTCGTTCTCGGTGTGGATCTTGCACAATCCACTGTGTCACTAGATTTCGTGTTATAATGGCGCTGGGGGACATTTGTTTGTGTGTTAGCTAACGAACTAGAACGCTGTAAAAATGAGCATCCATTTGGACCACATGGACTGCACTTCCCAGATTGTCCGCTCGGTTTAGACCGTTCACATTGTCCACCATGGCAACGAGCATCATTCTTAGGCGAGTCAGACATTTTATAAATTTAATTTCCTTTTAGTTTTACTCTGTAAAAGAAGATAGATTTTATATGTGTCAACGGTTATATGTACATGTAAGTTCCCTACTTTTTTTTTTTTTTTGTAACTTTTTCTTAATTAAAATTTTGAATGTTTCACGGGCCAAACTTTAATTTTAAATAAATTTTTCAAATAATTTTGTTTTCTAAAATTTTATTTTTTGGGCACTAGATAAAATATTTTCGATTTTTGAGAGTGATTTGTTTATAGCACATACACTTGCTGTTCTTGGTTCTTCGCCAATATTAGAGGCGTATTTTAATAACCCGCAGGTCAGAGTTCCCATGACTTATAGGAGACTATGTCGACTTTGTTGGTTTCGCAGTTAGAGAAAATCAGATCGCTCCTTTAAATACACTACGGATAGCTTTAAATCCAATTGATCCACTTTGTGAGCGCCGTAATTTAGTAGTTAGTGCGTGGGACTATTGTGCGATAGATTCACGTTTGAACCACTTCACGCAACCTCTGTGTTGAAACTTCTCAATCTCATTGTTCAGACCCAGCAATAAAACAATTGACCATTAATGCGAAAAATGTAACACCCACAGTACCAAGCATCAGGCCAGGCCCTAGGTCCTCTATGGGCTGTTTTAATCAAATATTAATTTATTAGTTTTCCTTTCAAATTTGCTAATTTGGCTTCTATGCATTGCTTCTATAGAATAGTTGATTATTCGGGTTTGCCTTCACTTGTACAGAGCACTAGAGTCTCAGTACAAAAAATTCTATTCTAATGAGGTCCTATACAACAGGACAAATCTGATAAGAGTGGACAATTTCCTGGTCCAAATGACTCGAAGGCACATTGCAAGAGCAATGATCTCGATGAACAACTTGATCTTCGGGTCTTATTACCCCAACCATAGGTACCATGAGAGGGTGCGCCGTAATGGCATTCTTCTATTCAGATCAGGAAGGTTTGATTCAGGATAGATCAGCGGTGACGTTAATCTTCCACGTTGCCAGGACAACTGTGGATAGGCGGCTCAACTACAGCCGAGACGTCGCACAGAGCACTAAGGAGCGTCTCCGATTCAATAGATTTGTATCGGGGCGCGATGTTAAAGACGTGAACAAGAAGCAGCAGCAATTCTGGTGGTTACTAGAGGGAGCTCCCTAGTCGATCCCTTTTGATCCGGGGTAGGTATAGTACGGCAAAGTTGGTCACCATATTTTTACCTTACGTAGTTTTTTAGGTGTCTTGGTTGATAGTTAAGTTTTTTAAGGCACAGCACTTGGATAAAAAAAAAAAATTAAGCATGTAGTTAAGTTAAGTTAAGATTTATTTTTAAGGTAGCATTTAAGTTTCATATATAAGATAAAAAATAAATAGTACGGACACTAAGTTTTTTTTTTTTAATAACATTTTTCTTAATCATAATTCATTGTCATCTTTAAATAATATAGTAATAAGTAATAGATTAAGTCGAAAGACATAGTTAAGGATTAAGTTTAGCTTAGAGCGCCCGCATAGGGTCAATAAGTTAGAATAAAATAGTTAAGTTAGTTAAGCTAGATTAAAGCGTTTTTATCTAGCATGTAAGTAAAATGAATTAAAATCAATAAAAATAGTTGATTATTGTAAATTCGGAATGCAACAAAAATGGCTTTGTCACCGGTTTCAGAACAAATCCAGTCATTACAAAAGATTTCGTCTATGTAAGAGAGCACGTGCCCTCATGGACTTAAGTAACACCCTACACAGGTCATCCAATAAAAACAATTATTTTCCATTTATTTTTGCTTTTATTAAGAAAGTGTTGCATATCTTTCCCCACTTCTTTAACAGTTTTCCATTGCTGCCATTAATTTGAATCTAGTTTCAATTGTTTAGTCACAAGCTTAGAAAAACGCAATCCTCCAATATACCAGCTTTAAACTAAATTATTGTATATCTTATCGAAAGTAAAACCTTATTCGCCTAAGGAGTTCTACACGGTGGATTGCCCTTTTCAAAAACCACTGTATTCGCATAACGCTTAGACTTGGAACAAGGTGGAGTATCATAACAATGTGCTTTGCACGGACAATCCCATTTACATGGTGGGGGATTTCTTAGTCTGTTAACTAAAGAATTCGGTGCCGTGCATCCAAAATGCCCACATGGCTTACGCTGGTCAGATGATGCGTTTTTTCCAGAAGATCCAGATTGTCCACCACAACATGCGGCATTCTTACCACAGCAAGGATCGCAAGGCTCGCACATATTTAAAATGGCTTTTTATTTTGGTTTTGCTCTATACGAAAAGTTATATTATATAATTTCAGGGGAAAACAAATAAGTGGCTCACCTTTTTTTGTATTTTTTTTAATTTTCTAAAATTTTGAAGTTTTGCGGGCCGAAAATTTGACTTGAAATGTATTTTTCTTAGATTTGATATAGCTATCAGTAAATTTTTTTTTTAGTTTTTTGACAGTGTATACTACTTACATTTTTATAATGCGTTTTTGTCGGAGTCCATTAGCTGAATTATATAACAAAAAACAACAAGAAGAGGCTCTAAAAAGTGTAAAACAAGAGAAAGAGAAAGAATCAGTTGTTGGATGACTAGCTTCCATAGGTCTTTAATATTCGAAATATCTACTCGTCCGTCAGACTGAGGAATCATAGTGAATTCGTTCGAGTGCTGAAAACTTCACGAAACCACCAATGCAATGATTCGTATTCTTCAACATTACTCCAGACCGTGTTTTCTGAACAAAACCAAGATGCATCGATCGCTAAGCTCTGAGTGCTATCCCTGCGTCCTCTAGTTACCTCTTATGTATTTTTTTTTTTTTTTTTATTTTTTTTTTTGTTCTGCCGAGAGGGTGAAAATCTTCTAAAGACACCATAAGGCCCGACCCCGTGTGCTTATGGTAAGCAGTTTTATTTTCGCTTACGAGACTCGTGATTTTTGGAAAAGATGTTCGTATGTAATTAAAAAGAATGTAGGTAGCACTTTAGGCAGGTTCCAATGAAAGTTCCTGCGGTTTTCACGGCCGGTATATACTATGACACGAGGTAAAGACGACGAATTGAATTGTTCGCGTCAAGTAGTTGAATGACGGTACGGTTACAATGGCCGTGAACAAGATCTTTGTGTTAACGAGAAAATTTTGTTACCTCTTCGAGGACGCTGGATCCCGATTTCCATTCTAACATTCATTAGATATTTTTTAGATATTTTCTAGAATAATCCTAGATATTTTGTTTCATTCGCGTAGGATATTTGAGTCGAGTTTAAGTATATCTGTCCACTTCTTTGTAGGTAAAGTTGACGTGAATAGATTTGCTTTCGTTCAGCAAAATACGCCAAGAATTTATCCAAGCGTGGACTTCATTAATAATATGTTGCAGCTTTTCAGTTATTGCTTCAATTGTATCGCCCGTTATCAATATCGCCCTAAACGTGGCGACGACACTTTCCTGCTGGATATCACGCGTGTAAAGTATATAGGTATGTAGAAGCGGGCCAAGGACACTTCCTTGTGGGACTCCGGCCGCAACCTCCATGAAGTCAGAGTAATCTTTTCCGTGCTTAACACGAAAAAGTTTTTCGGTGAGGTACAGATTAGAAAGAGTTGCCGTGGCAGAAGTAGTTGCAATTTTTACTCTAAGCCTTCGTGCCAAACCTTATCGAAAGCTTGTGAGACGTCAAGAAATACACCACAACAAATCTTTTTTTCTTCGAGAGTTTTCTCAATCACGTCAGTTATTTGGAGGACTTGGTTGATTGTTGAATGTTTGATTCTAAATCCAAACGGTTGGTCAGGAATGAGACGTCTTTCATCGATTACGGATTGTAGTCGTTTAGAAATGAGCTTTTCGAATATTTTAGAGATAACCGGCAATAGGGAAATAGGCCGATATGATTTCTTCTCATTCAGAGGTTTGCCTGGTTTCGGGACCATTATAATCTCGCCGACTTTCCATTGTCTCGGAACGTAGAGCAATCTGAACGAAGCGTTAATCAAATACAGCAATTTGATAAGAGCTTTATTCGGCAATTCCTTGACTACCTGCGCCGTTATCAAATGGTAACCTGCTGCTTATTTCGTCTTTAGATTTTTGATCACTTCCCTCAGTTCAATCAATGCATCTTTTTTTACTTTAAAGTTGTCAGACGTCGTGACTGGGGAGTCGGGCGTTATCAAAGGGCCGTCGAATGGCTTAAACGTTTCTTCTAAGTGCAAAAAGTTCTACCTTTTCTTTGTCGCTCTTGGCCCAATTTCCATCGTTTTTCCTAATTGGTGGCGCTTGCATTTGAAATTTCCGGATGCCTTTCAGCGCTTTCCAAAGTGAATAATTTCTCTTTCAGCGAAGAGATTTTCAAGGCAAGTCGCTATATTATTGCTTTTAAATTCCCGAATACTATCTCTAAGGCGATTGCATAGTCTGTTAAGGATCTTTTTATGCTGCTGTGGACGAGTAATTTGCCATTTCTTTAGTACTTTTGTTTTCTCCTCACCAGTTCAATGATTTCTCTGGGATACTTTTCGTTGCGGTTAATCTTATAGCTTCTAGAAAGAGTGATTCTCCATGCCGTTCTTTGGATTGCTTCCACGAAACGATCAACTTCGTTCTCCAGTTCACAAGGTGTTTTAAGTGATACATTTGAGGCGATATTTGTTTCGCAATCATTTCTAGAGCCCTCCCAGTTTGTTTTATTGCTAGTAAGTCTTGGAGGTCCCTTTTCCTTGATCAACGCTTCACCAAGTAATACAATTACCGGAGAGTGGTCAGAAGAGAGATCAAACTGTGATAAACTTCTCGTAAATGTCTTTTGAAACAAAAAAACCGATAAGATCGGGAATTTTTTCTGAGTCGGTTGGCCAATAGGTGACTTTTCCTGTCAAATAAAAACAACAACCGAATTCATTTGCCACTTCGTAGAGAATTTTTCCTTTAGATGATGTACATCTTGAACCTAGAAGGTGTGCTCCGCTCCACCAATAAGGAAATTTGAACCAGGGGCATTGAAGACACGAAAGTAGTCGCCTTTTTCGAGCGAGCATCGCGGCGGACAGTAGACAGACGCTGTGTTGTAACTCAAGTGTTTATTTTGAACCCTTACCGCGCACAACTGAAGTTTTTCCAGATCTATGTTTATATCGACCGAGTGTTCGATGTTAGTTTTAATGAATTAGGACCAACCGCCCCGCGCTCTATCAGAAGGATGATAGGCGTGATAACCAGCGATATCTATTGAATCGCTTCTATCAACCGCGCATCGTCCTTCAAATTACCCTACCTGTCTTCCGAGAGCAACGCTAAAAATCTCTCTCAGTTTAAGAAAGAAAAGTCAGATAGAACAGCTTCTTGCAATGTGATAACCCATTACTTAACACTTTCCAACAAGACGAATTCCGTGGATGCAAATCGTAACGCGTGGTAGAAAATTCATAACAATCGGTGTTGTTTGACTGACAAACTATCCACGTCGGTTCTCCTCTATTTTCTTGAATTTCTTATATTCCAAATCAACCTCGGCGGGGCATCAGAATAGCAGCAGAAAATCTAAAAATATGGTTCAGTAGTGGCATAAATAAATTAGTCCCTTGCTGGAGCTGTCTGCTGACATCGCGCTAGTGGTTGAATCTATCAGACGAGTGTATTGCTTAGCATCGTACATTTCGGCAATGATTGATATGTCAGTTAGCCGGTAGAAATTAACTCATTTTAGCTATGCAGACCCAGTACTTCCAATTGCACCATAAATCCTGCGGTGTCAGAACGATCATATGATGCTTCCCAACAAACGAGACACATTCGTCATTGTGCAAGTGAAAATAGTGACAGATACGAGTTATAGCGTCCAAATCTCGTAATGCATATTTCAAGGTTCAACAGTAAACGATGGTGACAGCAAAGTCAACTGGCTCAACCTAAGCAGTTCAACATCCTTCAGGTTAATGTAATTTTCGTTCCTAACTTATTCCAATTATGAGCAGGAGGGGAGTTAACTAAGGTTATAAGTGATAGTCATTTTTGTGATAGTCAAATACAATAATAAAATATTTTTATTGTGTGTAAAGTGATCATATGATCGATTTAAATTGCTCGCAGCACTATAATTTGTGAAATGTAATGTGATTGTCAAAGAAGTCATTACAGAAAAAATACCATTTTTATGAAAATGACATCATGACAAAATATCCATCACATAAAAACTATTACCAAAGTGCTACAGTCACCTTACCTGGACAAAAAGAAAAGGTGATTTTGACTATCAGTTGTCATAAATGACCTTAGCCGATTCCACCCCAATAGTATGCATCCAGATGGTCGGTCTTCTACCTAGATCTTGGGGGCCCCTACATTCGGCAACCCTAGGCACCTGGCTTATTTGCCTATGTTTTAGTGTGCCTCTAGGTTAAGAATCAAACCTTCATACATACTCGTATATTTAAGTATTTGGAATTCCGAAAATAAACATAACTTCATCGAAAAAATGTAAAACGTTTTGGAGCGGGCGATTTTGAGACTTAGTAGTAGTTCGTCCAGCTTAGGAACGACTAGCCACACCCAAAATAAGACACTGGTTTATTCGTGTTACTTTTAGACGGACTTACACCCACAGCCTATTTTAATGAATAGTTTCTTCTACCTCGGAAAACTCAATGAAAATAATAAAAAAAAAAAGCAGTTTCCTTTTACTTGGCTTTATTGGCAATGTCTTAAAATGTTCTTACCACCAATTGGTAACATTCTTTTGCTCACCTGATGCTTCCCTTCTTTGCAGTTTGATATTAATCACGCTGAATCCTTTTACCTAACATTCAAACAAATTAAAATGTCTTTGATGTTTCTTTAAAGCGTTTATTTTAAACTCACATGGGTTGTAGGGCTTTTCGTAAAAACGGTAGCATGGAGGTCTACAAACCGGGCGGCAACTTGTCCCTTGTACTGATGCAGGCAAAAAGTCTTGAATTCCATTTCGTTTGCAATAATCTAAAGTCGAATATAAAGTACACTGTCGTACTAACCGGTCTATTCGTGCAGTTGGCTGGAAAAGGTAAAAATAAATGGAATCAAATTAGTTAAGAATCAGAAGCTTAGTGAAGACTTGCCTTCAAATAAGAGCAGCTACTTAACAGCAAACGCTATATCCACAGGGACCGCAAGGGCCGAACTGAGGATAAGGTGCAAAGCATGGGCCACATCCATATCCGCAAGCAGAAGGACAACCGAATGGATAACATGGCCCACAACCGTAACCACATGGGCCACACCCCAATCCACACGGTCCACAAGGACCACAGGGACCACACGGGCCACAGGGACCACAAGGGCCACAGGGACCACAAGGGCCACAGGGACCACAAGGGCCACAGGGACCACAAGGGCCACAGGGACCACAAGGGCCACAGGGACCACAAGGGGCACAGGGACCACAAGGGGCACAGGGACCACAAGGGCCACAGGGGCCACATGGGCTACAGCAAGTCCGCTAAGGATACAAAATGTTGATGTGCACATACTTTTGCGTCAGTTTTAAAACTCACCTCATATGTTCCGCAACAGGGTCCGGGAGCGCATGGTGCACAGCAGGGAATGCAGGGGTCGCAAGGACCGCAAATAGCAAAGCAGGGACTGCACATGTCTAAAAAGGATTTTTTAAAGGTTTTGAGGACTTTTAAATTTATTTAAAATTTTGTGTATCTGGGAAGCCAAACGAAGCCGAAATGTGAGGAATTTTTCAAAACCAAAATGTATTACTTTTTTTTGTTCGTTTGATTGAATTCATGATTACTGTGATTGTGTGAATGCAAAGTTGTTTTATTTTGAGTTATCTTTACATTATTATATGTAATGGATTAGTTGGAGAGCTAGTAAACGGTTTTCCCAAATCATCTTGGCGGGAACAATTCATATCTCTTATTGTTACACTAGAGTTGGTGAGTACAAAAGTCGACATCTAGCAGCTTTCTGGTAGTTTGTTGGGCCATAATTTCCCTCCTAAATGCATTATACATCGATACAAGTTTGCTTTAAAACGTACAAATGAGTACAAATTCTGTCCAGCCAGTACATTAACTTCTATTCTTTTTTATTTTATGTTCGCATACGGGACAAATATATTTCAATGAATTATTCGTGAATACAATAATTATCGAATACCGGCGCGTGTTGCTACGCCTTTGTAGAAATATATAAACAACGCCTTTGGCGTAAATGATATGTGGTTCAAATTTCATGATGATCGGTTGAAGGGTTTAGCAGTCCATAGAGAACTTACATACAGATTTTCACCTTTATATATATAAATAAATTAAAGTTGTAAGATAACATGTTTGTTTTGGGGATTTGCAAGGTATGCTTTCCATTTAGGCCCAAAACTATATGTCGCTCAGTAGCTTCGTTCTAAAATATTATAAGATGGAAATATTGAAACCGATTTCAAGTTGAAATACACTCTACAATGATTGAATTTTTGAATTCAATAAAAAATGCCATTTTTAATGCAATTGGAGGGGATGCAGTTCTTTCATGTTGTTGCCTTTGACGGTGATTATTTTTGTTTACTTTTTGGAGGGATGTAGAGCTTTCCAAATTGTTGTTGCTTTTGACGTGGATGACGGCTTTTGGGGGTTTACATGTATTAACAGGCATGAGCCGAAGAGAGAGCTGTCACTTATTTTTAGAGGGTTTTCGGGGGCAGGGCATTGTAAGTTATTTATCTCTGGGCAGCAACCACCAACAAGTTTTCAAATTCACTTTCAGCAAGTTAAACTAGCTTCACGACATCACCTTTATGCGAAAACATCAATTGTTTAGGTTTGCTGCCACGCCTAGTTTAAAACGAAATGGGAACATAAAATAAAATATTTTGAAACCCTTTGATTGAAATCAAAAAAAAAAAAAAAAATTAATAAAATGAATGGACGCCTGTGTGCTCTACAATTCTTCCATATATGTACATACATTCACACACACGACAACTTTCTGGGGCGTTTTCTTTAAATTAAATTTCTGATGTTAATTGGCATACTCGGCTTAATAGATTTAATTTTAGCTTTTAAGTTCGGCGCATATCTGGCGCCAGCCATAAATACACTCTTTGATCAATTAGGCTCGACGCTTTAATTTAATCCCAATAGTACAGGGTGTTTCACGGGAAAAATGTATGTATTTACCTTTTTTGATTAACTTTATTAAAAAATAAAACACATTAATTTTTTTTTTTTCACACCCATGTTTTATTGAGGTTCGTGAATTATGTGTGTAATATGATATAATGTCAGACAGATGTTCGTCTCGACTAAACTCACAAATACGAGATCTTTTTATGGTATGGTTCATAACATTTTCACACATGTCGGCCGATATACCACTTATTTTATTTCGAAAATTTTGTTAAATCTGGCGACCGTGGGGACACTCAACGTCACCATTTCTGATATACATATGTAATTTAGTCTGGAAACACCGTCCTATTGAATAATGATGAGCAAATCCAAAGCATCGAATTCAGGTGTCAACAAATTTAAAATTTTGTTGCGGTCATCTTCGAAAAAGTACGGTCCAATGACTCCTCCAGATCAAATAGCGTACCAGACTTGCACTTTTTCAGGATGTAAAGGTGATGAATAATTTTTGGATTTTCATTTGCACAGAACCGACTCATTTCTTTATTAACATAACCATTTAAATTAAATTAAGATTATTATTTTGTTAAAATAAAAAAGTAAAGCATTAAAACACGTTGATTTATCGAATATAAATTTGCACGACTACACTTCACGAATGCCAAATAAAAACGGTCGAAACTAACCTATACCAAAATGGTGACCTATTAAAGCAGTATACCTTTCCGTAGAACACCCTGTAAACTAGTACTTGTATATATTATAGCTTCGTAAGTACAAGTCTTCACGTAAACGGCAGCAGCAAGCTTAGGTTAGGTTAGGTTGAGGTGGCTGTCAGCAGAAAGCCAACACACTTAGACCAGTAATAGGTCCATTGTGATACCACATGTATTTGGGCGCGGCCTCTAGCCTACTCGTTGAACCATTTGGAGCTTCTGATGAGGCGTAGTAGGTCCCTAACGTCTATATTATTCAGATCATTTAGGTCATTGAAACAAAATGCACCTAATTGGATTTGATTGCTGCTTGGCTGTCTAAAAAGATGCGGATATCAACGGACGATATCACGTTTTACTTTAGCCAAGACAAGACTTTCCTTATTGCCATTATCTCCGCCTGGAACACGCTACAGTGGTTTGGGAGACAAAAAGAGAGGTTTAAATTAAGCCTATCAGAGAAGACACCAACATCGGTTCAAGCTTGCTTCTACAAGTTTTTTCCTAGATTTCTGAGTTTGCTGCAAGTGTGCATTTAACAGAAGTAAGCTTCTTGGAATTTTTTACACTTTCCGCTACACTTTTCGCTTGCAGAAGCTAACTTCTGAAAGTTTTATTGCTAGTGGACAACGGACTTGTAAGTGGGATAACCCGAATGAAAGCGATTGCCTCCTAACTTCTGCTTATTTGGATGAGTGTTATTCAAGGTCATCCTTTGTAATGATCTTGGGAAAGTAAAGTCTTGGGGGAAAGAAGAAAGGTCCTTTTATCCTTTGTTAAAATTAAAATTGTTGCTTCGAAGTGCCATCAATTACTACATTCTAACTGTAGAATTAGGGGATTTTTTTTTTGTTCCAAAAATTATAACACAAGCATTTTTGCGACTTCAAGTACTTTTAAAAAGCTGTAGCGAAAATTAATAGAGATCTATTAAGAATACCTATATGTTCTTAAGTGCGAATTTTTGTATAATATGAATTTCTGACCTTGTACTGGTCTGAATGAATCATTAAATTTCTAACTATCGATAGGTTAATTCATTCGATAGAGCCCTGAATTAATCCTTATCTCTCAAATATGTTATGTTAATATATAATAAATGTCTTATATTTTGCATACCTTCTAAATCTTCTTTGTGAATTCGGATATGTGGCCGTTCTATAATAACAAAGGATGCTGTTAACACACATATGTATACTGAAAATGGTAAGATTTTTTTCTTAAGCACCAAATTCGCCTTTATAATTTTCACCACACCGATTAATTTATTTGGTGAATTGGTTTAAATTTCAACTGCTTCGCTTTGTTTTTTTCGCAATCATCTACAAGACAATTGATATAGGAAGAGCATAATATTTCTAATAAGATGGCAAAGTAAGTTTTCCCTGATTTCTTTTAGTCGTTAAAAAGGCAATCGAACTAACTTTGATCATTACAGTAATATTTCCAAGACCTTTCAATACAAAATATTAAAAGTACTGTCCGATCCGACATGTGCTGGTTCCATTATCTTGGGAAAATTGAGTTTTGAGTTTTCGAAATTGTTTAGGATACAGATAGGTATGGACTTTTTGTGTGTCTAAGCAAGTCTATTAATTTGGTAAAATTTATTTTGTATCCCCCTCTTATTTTTAACGCACAATTTCTAATCATCCAAAAATAAATACCTTATAAATATGTATATAATATATGCAATATCTTGATAACAATAATATTTTGGCGCTAACAGCCCAGTGCAGGTCCTAGCCTAGCTTCTCTCAACCACTCGTGCTGTACGCCTCACGAATGGTTGTTACCTACAGTTTTATGCCATTTCCAAAGGGCAATTTTTTCGATTGAGAGAAGCTTCTGATGACAGTTTTACTCTCGGATGTTTGTCAGACGTTCGTGATAGGTGGCACCGTGAGAAAACACGGCCCGCAATATATGCAATATCTTACATTCTTAAAAAATTTCAATACGTGGTCGTTCTAATGAACAGTGTTAACGGAAAAACTTCGCCCTCCTACAAGGAGGACATAATAAAACTATAAAAACGATTCGCAATTATGTGAATAGATCACATCTTTCCGTTTCCGTACTTTGACCCGCCTAGTCAGCTAACGGACGCGCTCCAATGGAATTCCAATGGTTTGAGGGAACCTTCCATTTTTTTTTTTTTTTTTAAAGTGAACAAATAAAAAAGCAAGCTATTGATTGAGATTTGACAATTTTATTAAATTTTAATTCGGCTTTCGAAAAGCAGCAGCATTTTTGGTTTGATAAATTTTAAAAATTTAATTAAAATAGGTAAATATTTTCTTTAAAGCCACTTTATCTATATAAAGGAAATTTCTAACAAAGCTTTTATAAATCATCTAGAAATACTTTAAAAGATGTGTAGTCCGGGGTATCCTTGCTGCAGCTTCTCATGTGGACCATGTGGACCATGCGGTCCTTGTGGGCCTTGTGGGCCTTGTGGACCCAGCTGTGCTCCATGTGGACCTAGTTGCTATCCGTGTGGACCTAGCTGTGCTCCGTGCGGACCTATCTGCAGTCCGTGTGGTCCTAGCTGTAGTCCATGTGTTTCTTGTGGTCCGTGCGCACCTTGCGGACCCTGTGGTCCTTGCGGACCCTGTGGTCCTTGCGGTCCTTGTGGTCCTTGCGGTCCTTGCGGTCCTTGCGGACCCTGCGGACCCTGCTCCCCTTGTGGACCATGTGGACCCTGTGATCCATGCGGGTGTGGACCCTGTGGGCCATGTGGACCATGTTGCTATCCATGTAAGTACAATGTAACTTTTTTTTTTTAATATTTTGTAAACTAGAGTTTGTTAGGTCTTTAGCTTGCGATCCAAGAAAACCACCATGCCAGTACTCTGCACCTTGCAAGGCGGCCTGTTATGAAACACCCGCTTGCGTAAGGCCTGGAAGACGTTGCTGCTAGGAAAGTGCGTAGCGAAAAGGAATTGGCAACTAAAAATATTAATCGCTTACGAATTCTATTATTCTCGATTATGTAGCAAATTCTACGTGCATTTCTGCAGAAAACACGAACAAACACTATGCATCTTTTAATCCGTTGTTTTATTTCTGAAATATTTAATTTATTTGGATATCTCTAAAGGTTGTCTACCATCAACAGCGTGGTGAAATCATTCCCGTCTATAAACATATCGAATTCGCTGTGTCTTGCATCGCGCGAGACTACACCACTAACTTCTTAGACTGGGGGAAATTCTTAAGTAAAGTCTTTTTAAATAGGTTACATACCTACTTAACTAGGTTACATACAATGACCACGGCTAAAGACTTTAAAACTATTAGTTTCTCGTCATTCCTCCTAACAACATTTGAAAGACTTCGATGTTCACGTCAGAAGTAAGTGCAGCGCGTTATGGAAATCGCAGCATACATATTAAAAGGGGAAATCAGTTGAAACTGTTCAATATATCGTAATGGGGAAAATAGAGAAAAGCATTTCATACAAGGAATTTGCTTTAACGGCTTTCTTGAATATAGAGTCAGCCTTTAACAACGTGGGTGGTAGGGCCATCAAACACTCTATAAAAAGCATGGAAGTTGAAAGCAGCTTAACCAGATGGCTATGTAAGATGTTTGTCACAACGAATATCAATTCCACACTATAAATTCTCCTTAAGTAATTGTGTTCTATGAGAATAAACGCACTGCTTACGCAAACAAGTTGTAATCATAACTAAATCTTTTTAATAGCAATAATTGGGTCATTCATTTACCTACCAAATGCAAAATTCATTCAATTACGCTCGCATAATATCAATCCTAATGTAAGGAAAAACCCGCCTATTAATACCAGTATTTATACCCTATCCATTGTATATTCATTTTGATACATAGTTTGTAACATAGAGAAATAATAAAGGTAGACCCCCCCAAATGTATACATATTTGTGATAGGCATCGAAAGTTATGTATGTCGATCTAGGCAAGTCTGTCCATCTGTCAGTTCGTTCATCCGTATGTCTCCACTTTTTAGGCACTTTTAAAAATAGTGTCGAGGTAGTATATGTTGGCGTTGACTTTATCTACATTTTTTCCATACATTATAGATAGTCACGCCCGCTTTTTGGGGAAGTTTTCTTAAAAAAAAAAACATATTTGCTTTTTCAAAGCTATTAATGGTGAAAATTCGTGAACTTCGATTACAAATTTTGGGAGCTGTGCCCACTTTCTGCTAAAAAAAGTTATAATAACAGTTTCGTTACATATCATTGAAACCGCTTTACAAATTCCGCAACGCCACGGTCACTTTATTAGGGATGAGAAAGAAGACGGGGATAGGGTATCTTACAATCCGTTGGTGCATGTACATATTTAAAGTCAACTGCAGTTTGATCGGCTGGACGAATTTCTTTCAAACTTCATATCTGGGAGCAACAACAGGCAACAAAAGGCGAAATCCGATTCTCCAAACTGAAAAAAAAACAATATTCTCGAACTCTCATGATTTTGCTCAAATTTGAATTCTGAGTTATATAATCCAAAAAAAGTTTTTAACAGATTAAAAAAACAGTAACGATTTTGCTTAAATTTCAAAACTTAATGATTTGCAAATAAACAACATACGTGTAGGTGCAAGTATGTACATACATACGAGTACTTACCTTTAACTCTGCATATCCAAAAAAAAAAAAATACTTTTTAAATAATATTCCTTTGCTATTCTTTTCCTCGGGAAAATCATCAACATTTAAGATACAGGGAGCTCTCGATAATTCGAACCTCTATAATACGAAAACCTCTATAAATAGAAGAACCATAAGAGTCCCATGAGAAAACCTCTGTTAACCGAAGAAAACCTACGCAATTTGTCCCTTTCGTTAATTCGAATTTACTGTTGTGCAAAATAACTTGAAAACCTCTCTAAATCGAACGTGATGGCTTTTTTACCTCTATAATTCGAAGTCAAGTCTATTTGCTTTTCCTCAACTGTATGTTGAAATGCGTATGTGACGAAAGTAGGCCATGAAAACAAATGCTTAAGAGATGCCTTTGCTCGGAGCCAAACGAAAGGTGTGCAGATGGTCGGCAGTAGAGTTTGCAATTTTTCCATTCCAAAAGACGCTTTTTTAGCGGTACTTTAAATGTATTTTAATTCCCTTGCGACTAAATATGTAATATATTATTTTTTCTGGTTTTGGTGCGTCGTTTGTTATTTCCTTAGAATGATGCAAAGTATGTATAAAAATGAGTTCCAAAAATTACATGTGTTTGCCTATCTCTGAGAAGAAGAAAATTGTCCAGACCATAGAAGAAGGACAGAAGAAAAAGGACGTAGCGGCACGTTACGGAATTCCTTCATCTACTCTGTCAACGATTTTAAAGCAGAAAGATAAAATTGTTACAGACACATCACATAAGGCACGAAAAACAAGTACGCTAGGTGAGTTTCCTCAGCTTAAAGAAAGCTTGATTAAATGGTTTACGCAATGCAGACATAAAAATATTCCTGTCGGAGGTTTTATGTTATAAGAAAAAGCCACATCTTTTTCACTTCGCTTGGTCATTATGGATTTCAAAGCTAGTGAGTGATGGCTGGAAAATTTTAAAAAAAGTCATAACATAGTGTTTCGGAAAATCTGCGGTGAGAGTGCAAGCGTTAA
Source organism: Pocota personata (assembly GCA_963082735.1). Classification (NCBI taxonomy): domain Eukaryota; kingdom Metazoa; phylum Arthropoda; class Insecta; order Diptera; family Syrphidae; genus Pocota; species Pocota personata. Next base: position 161,370,752 of record OY720430.1, on the reverse strand, counting down.
TGACGACATTTGCTCAGATTGGAAAAATGAATTAGAAGGACTATTGGAAGGTTACGAACCGCAAAATATTTTTAAGTCTGATGAGACAGGACTGTTTTTTAAATGGCTTCCAGACCGAACAATGTCGTCTAAAAATTAAAAATATCACGGAGGAAAAAACAGCAAAGACCGAATCACACTATTGTTAGCTGAAAATATGGATGGGTCCCAAAAACTGAAACCGCTGATGATAGGAAAATATGCAAAACCGCGATGTTTTAAGAACATAAAATCATTTTCCATGTCCTATCGTTCAAATAAAAAAGCATGGATGACGATTGAACTATTTAAGGAATGGCTAACTAGTCTCGATGTAGAAATGAAAAAGCAAAAGCGGAAAATCCTTTTTAAAGTTTTAGAACTTGTGGCTTTCTCCAGAGAGAATCACATGAAGCTCAAGATGAAGGAGCGCGATGTAATAAAGGCCTTGTCTAAAATCAAATCGAATGCTGTAGGTGTTGATGGTATACATTTAAAATTTATAAAGCGCATTCTGCCTTTAATATATTACACTCTTACACACATAATAAAAGCATGTATCATGTGGTCAGAATTTCCAACTGCCTGAAAATATGCCAAAGTTGTCCCAGTGCCTAAAAATACTTCAAGAAGCCAACTAGAAGACTTCAGGCCTATTAGTATATTACCGTGTCTCTCCAAAGTATTGGAAATATTAATTAAAAACCAAATCGATGATCACATAATTTTGAATAAAATGTTATCTCCACATCAATCAGGCTTTAGAGCAAAACATAGTTGCACTACCGCAATTGTTAAGATTTTAGACGATTTGAGAGAAGAGTTTGATAAGAATAATGTGTCCATTCTGTGTTTTGTTGGATTTTTCAAAAGCTTTTGATTGCGTCCATCATAGTCGGTTAATAGGAAAATTAAAGCATCAATATAATTTTAGCGAAAAATCAGCTCTCCTCATGTTCAACTATTTGAACGGAAGGTACCAACAAGTCATCACCGACTGTGGAAACTCCCAATTTCTGGCTTTTCATTCTGGAGTACCGCAAGGATCTATTTTAGGTCCGCTTTTGTTCTCTCTTTTTATTAACGACATGCCTGATGTGTGCCTTGATGCGTCCGTTCACCTATACGCAGATGATGCCCAGGTGTATTTATCCAGAGCAATTGGTTTAATAGAAGATTGCGTTGCAAGGCTAAATGAAGACTTAGAACGAATCTATACATGGTCCATCTTAAATAAATTATCCTTAAATCCAACTAAGTCCGAAGCAATAGTTATTTCAAAAAGTGTAATCGATAGTCAGTCTTTACCACCACTAAATCTTATGGGCCAGTTGATTCCTTTTGAAGATGAGGTCAACAATTTAGACATTTATATCAACCGTACACTATCCTGCGAAACACATATTAATTATGTAGTAAAAAGGATCTATTGTGGTCTACGTCAACTCTACATCTCTTCTGCTTTTGTACCAATATCTACTAAGCTTAAACTTGCAAGAGCTCTTTTTATTCCAATTATTAACTACTGTTCTGTAGTATTTATTAACCCTGACGCATTATCTTTTAGAAAACTTGAGTTAGCATTTAATTCTGTCATTCGTTATGTATATGGCTCCGCAAATATGACCACATTTCGAGATTTTCCCGTAAACTCACCGGTTGTACCCTTAAGCAACACATTAATATAACAAACTGCACTTTCCTCTATAATATACACAAAACTCAGCAACCATATTATCTCTATGAAAAACTTAGCATATCTCAGTCACAACGCACCAGAAACTTTAATGTTCCTTATTTTAACTAATTGAACAGTCAACGCTTATTTTTTTGTTCACGCCATTAGACTTTAGACGATAAATAGCATATCTCAGTCACAACGCACCAGAAAATTTAATGTTCCTTATTTTAACTATTTGAACAGTCAACGCTTATTTTTTTGTTCACGCCATTAGACATTAGACGATAAATATACGTCAATCTAATTCGCTTTTTAATTTTAAAAATTCAATTTTCTCTTATGTGAATGACAATCAAAACAACAATATTTTCAATTAATTATTATGATCTTTCCAACGTCTATATATGTAATATTAACTTCTTTCGTCGACTCAACGTAAAATGTTTTCTAACTAGATACCTTCTTTTTATAATATTGTATGCTTATATAAGTACAATTAATGAGAATTTAATTCTTGATGTACATTCCAAAATGTTTTAATAATAAATAAATAAATAAAAAATAGAAAAACTACTTCATAAAAAAAAAAAAAAAAAAAAAAAAAAAAAAAAAGGAGAACAGCAAATCGGTTTTATACATGTTGGTTGGAATCTCCTACCTCAACCCAAAGAAATCTCAGTTTCATTCCAAGTATTTGTCCACTTTGATGATAACTTAGCAGTCACTGGTGCTCTATCGGATGCAGACATGCTACAATTTGAGGAAGAAAACTCTGATCATGATGAAGATGAAGACGGGGAATCAATTCAGTCCGTAACTTCAAAGGAAGCGAAATTATCACTTACAAAACTACGTCAATTTTTAGAGAGGACAGAACAGATGTCGACGATAACGTTTCTTCAGCTTTAAACACGATCGAAAACACTCTTGACCAAGCTCGTTTGCAGTCGCTAATGCAGAAAAAAATTACAGATTTTTTCGTGTAATTTGTATTAAAAATGTATAATTTCCTTACTTGGAGCATTACTTAGATAAATGTAAACATGTACAGTACATACTCACGGGTAATAAAAAATTCGTTTAGCGAAGATATTCTTTTTCTCTGAAACCTCCGAAATTTAAAAACCTGTGTAATTCGAAGTTTTTCCTTGATCCTGTGAAATTCGAATTATCGAGAGTTCACTAGTGTTTGGGGTGAAATCTCAAAAATCTTCAAAAATGGTCTCTGTAACTCCCGTAACTCCACTTAATATATTTTTATGAAATTTCGTTTTTTTATTTTCAGTGGGGGTAAGATATAATCCGTGGGGTTTCAAAAATCATTATTAATGTCCAGCAATTGGAGTCCTCTCTGGTCAGTGCCTTTTGAGAAAGCATGTGATGAGATCCTTTTTCAGTGACTTCGAAGAGTTACATACGTTGCATCAAATACAACAAAATAATCTAATTTTGCAGAGAAACTAATTAACCTAACTTAACCAACTTTTCAAATAAGATAGTGTACTCGTACGAAACAAAACGATACAGTTTTATTGTATTTTGTAGTAAAGCAAAGGTTTTTAATGTGACCCCTGGGAGTTCGCGAGACAATTCCAAGTGGATGATAGAAGTCAGGACACCCTGGACTTCTTTGTTATATTTTATCTTGATAAATACACTATGGGTTTATTATTTCCCCTCGGCTTGTTGTAACAATCAAAAAAAAAAAATAAAAGAGTGGTACTTCTTGAGCTGCAAAAATGCTGTTAGAGTGAGTGATTTAAGTTTTCACCCAAAAAGTTCATACATATGTGAATGTTTGAAGTGTTAAAGGTAGTAAACATTTATTTTTATTCTTTAAAAATGTTAGAAATTTGGTTTCGTGTTTAAATCTAACGCTCATTTGCAATCACATTCCAACTACCAACCTGCATGCTGCTTTTGCAGATATTCAAACAAATTCACTTTCGCCCTCGTACAATTGCAAGAGTGTTTACATACACAAATCCGCTGGTCCAAGGTACATCTTTTATAGGTAGGAATATGCAAAAACAAGGCTTCTGGTACCTCTAATCCAGCCTATCCTTTCGCTAATTGGAGTGCATACTAAAAGTTTTTCATATTCGTCTTCAGATTCAGGTCCATACATGGAACTACAACGTATTTTAAGCGCATTATATCCCGATCTTAAGATATAATAACAATGCAATAACAATGCATTTAGCGAAATCTTAACTCTGTCATTTAGCCATGAGTGGCATTCGCATTGCCAAAAACCGAAAGACAGTCAATCGGGTCATCAGTAAGGCTGCGATATATCTAGATTGTCTTAAACCCAAATAATTATCTTCTGATCGGCCCGCTTTAGGTATATATATGTACTTTAGTTCTAAGCTTGAGCATCACCCGTATCTAGACTCTTGCTTTCAAGATCAGATTGCACCTTGCGTTTAAGTAAAAAAGGACGGAAATATAGCTAAGTCTTCTCGCTTCTTTTATAACAAGGGCTCCAGTAAAATAACCAGCCATATTCTTCCAGTAACACTAATCAAAAAACTTAACTCATTGCATTCACCTACCAGCTTTTCAGAGTATTCAATGATCAGCAGAACACTGACCGATGAGATTCTAAAAATAAAAATGGCCCATGTGGAATGCGAACCACAGAGCGTGAGATGCTCACGCTTAGCAGGTACGCAAGCATTGAACCATGTCAATCTCTTACTTAACAGCTGATCAATAAAATTTTGCAAACTCTCAATCCTAAAGACCCAAATCCCACTTTTGATGTTTTTTTATAAATTTTAAAGTTTCACCAAAGAATAATTTTGCTTTCAATGTCCGTAAGGGGATTGCTGTTCAAAAAATTTTACAAACGCTGTTGTAGAGAAATAAAACATCACAAATATTTATCAACTCTCAAAATCAACAAGAAGAAATCACCTAGTATCATGGGCATTAAAGTGTGCTCATCTATTAAAATGCTCTACTAGGCATGGCTCCCGGATTTTCTTTATTGAAAACGTTTTTTAAGTCTTAAATATTCCTATTTACAAATAATTTAAAATTGTCCAAAATATCACTCCAATTTTTTTCTAGAATTCGCTAAAAGTTGAATTAATTTCTGTATGATCTCCTATAGATAGCACGGATAACATGCTGGCGGACGACAATTATTCCAAACACGAGGATCTGGAATGCCACCTTCCATTAAGGGTGGACTAACGCAACAATTATCAGCTCCTGCTGGCAGAGGAACTGGTACCTCACAAAATGGATATTCAGGCAGACCACATCGTGGTGGACTGTACCCACTTGGTCCACAACAACTGGAAGGGCCACACGGTCCACACGGTCCACAGGGTCCGCAAGGTCCACAGGGTCCGCAAGGTCCGCAGGGTCCGCATGGTCCACAGGGTCCACAGGGTCCGCAGGGTCCACAGGGTCCACAGGGTCCACAGGGTCCACAGGGTCCGCATGGTCCACAAGGTCCGCAAGGTCCGCAAGGTCCACAGGGAGTGCACATTTTTACCTAAAAAAAGTTTCTTGAATGGTTCTATATGATGAAGTTGGTTCAATTTTGATGGCTTACCTTTTTTTAAGGATTAGGTTAAATGATTTTATAATTTTTTTATTATTTATAATTTTTTTTTTTTTTTTTTTCAGAAATAAAATTTTGCGTGTTTGTAGAACGAAACAGATATTTTGTATGATTTATTTAAGTTTTTTTTTTCTGTGATTAATTTTATTTCATAAAACTGGATACATTGATGAGGTATAGGAAAGTAATTTTCTGTCAAGTAGTAGTACCATATACCTACAGGTACTGGGTAAATCTTCGGCAATCGTCGGCGAGTTACTAGCATTTGTTGTTATTCTAATCCTTAATACCCGAATACTTAGGGCATCTATCTAGGTAAATTTTTTCGTGGATAATTCTTTTTTCTTTCGTCTTGTTTTAAGTGTCTAAGTATAACCTTGATGTTAGCGCTGGTTGCACTACTTCCCCATATCTTAGACAGCATAATCAACGCAGCTATTGTTTTTGCTATTCGTCTCACTAGGTTGATCTGTATCAACAAACCGGTAGTGAACGTTCGTAGTCATATGCGATAGGAGGAGCATTTGAGGTATACCGACGATATTATTTTATTTACCGAATCTGATGAGCAGTTGAAGTTATAGTTCCGGACCTATATACGGCGTCTGCATGAATTCGTCTAAGAACGAACTTCGACAAAAATAGAATCAATAACATTATGTAACTTTGAATAGTGTCCACGGCCAAAAATTTAGCGCCGCTTTAAGTTCAGTGTGCTATGAAACAATACCTGTGCTAAAAACCAATGTTTCCAAGAGAACAAAGATGACTAAATAGAAAGGAATATATATCTCCGTATGGGGTTAATCCCTCAATGTATGTCACAATGGGCCTGTAGTGACCTTAGTGCTACATTAAGGAGAAATATCTCCTTATCTTCAATCCAGTTACCTAACCTAATCTAATCTGTAATTATGCTCCAAAAAATAAAAGCTGTACTAAACTAAATTACATATTATTGAAAATTAAGTACATACATATGTATCTGCAAATTTTTAATAAGGCATTATTCACCCTAATATTATCTAGAAGATAGGAATTTTTATGTCATTACCCAGCAATAAATAAAAATGCAAAAAAAAAATACAGTAAGGTTGTTTCTTTCAACTTTTATTAACTAAAATAATTAAGAGAACGTTGAATACCACTAATTATTGATTTCTACAGGAAATCCACTTATAATTTGTCTCTAATATTTTGTAGCACCGCCTTTCGCCTCTGCAAGTGTTTTATGTATTTTACACAACTTTTCGGTTATATTAAGGTTTGGCCTGTTTCCTGACGAATTTAGAGATTTAAATTTAATGTCCGCCTTATATTGGATTATTTGTTGAAAGAAAACCATATTTAGAACTGATTTTGGGTTTAAATTTCAAGTCAAAATTGATGTTTACTTACAGAACGAGCGCGATAGCAGGGTGCGAAATCGTCTTAAAAAATAGTATTTGGGACGTAGCAGCATAACCCCTCAATTGTAGAAACAGAACTATCAGACTTTTTTTTCTTTGCACGTCTCTGTATTTATGGAACTATTCAAAAGAATAATCCGTTCAGGACCCTTATTTATCATGCATCATCAAACCATTGCATATGGTGAATGTTTACCGGTCGAAAGCAAGTCCGAATATCGTTCCTTAGAAAAGATAACTTCCATCGTCAGTGGTCCATTCGCGGGGCTCTTTAGTCCACACCAATCATCTCCGTTAATGAAGAGACATTTTTGCAGGTCGATGGGCCTGAAGACTCAATTCATTAAGGCGGCGTGGAACACTCCGCGTGCTAATATCAGTAGCGCATTTCTTATCTAATTCCTTTCTTATTTTTTGCACTGTTGAAAAGCGAATTGAATTTTTAAGGGATATTCTCTGCTCGAGAAATTAATCTTGAGGGGCTGTCGTTTTTTTAGTCTTCTATTCCAAGGTTGCCTCGCCATACTATCTTAATGTAAATGTGTTTTAAAACTGCCTCACAGTATTTTAGTGACATTCCACAACTTGTGCAATTGGCCTATTTTAAAAATGTTCTCAATAAAGGGCAACATTTAGTTCACTTTTACCAACTTCTAGAGCACTATTTCATTTATACACCAACAAAATTCAACAGGTAAAATATTGTAAAGTATGTATGTATTGTGGGTTGAAAATATAAGAGAAATACACCAGGAAGTCATAACACTTTCCTAGTGTCGTTTTTTTTTTTTTTTTTGTTGTTTGTGTGTAGTTTTGAGCTGCGACAGATATTATTTTAATTTTTAGAAAATAATGTTTGTGTAGAAAAAAATTATAAAAATACAACTCTCTCCGTAGATACTTAAAATGTGCATCTTAAAATTATTGGGTATTTGAATATCTTATATGTAAATGAAAAGCGGATTGAGTATTTAAGCTGCGCTGGACACATCCTACTCATCAACTAACAATTCAACCCGTCAATCAACCAATCCTTCAAAACAGCCAGCCCATTTTCCAACCAAACTAACTAATTTATTGACCAACAAACCAAATAAATAACCCATTAAACAACTTAACATCCATCCAATTATGTCATCTACCGATAAATCTCTCAATCAACATATCTAGCAGCCAAACGAATCAATTCATCAACCCACAATCTAAAACCTCAACCAATAATCCAAACCATCAATCTTCTACCAAACACCAACCAATACCTCAACTAATAATCCGACTTATAAACCAACTAATCATACCATCGCACCACTCTGTTCGCTCTACGATCATTACTTGCATTATCATACCTCTCATCGCAGCAAAACAATCAAAATGGAATGTGGTGCGCACGTTTTAGATTTCGTGTACTTTCCACCAAAAGGGCATTTCCATGACTCTGCCTAAAAGATAACAACTATCAATACCAAGCCACACTTTAGTAACAAATTTGAGGTTATGTGCTTTCTCAATTTAAACAATTCTTTTTCTAAAATTTCTTCTCTTTACAGAAAACTAGAATACATTATGCTGCAACATTCATTATGTGCATGTACTCCATTGGTCAACTATCGATTGCAACTTACTCCAAACCGAGACGTGTGTCCTATTTCCTGCTCATCACGGTCGGCTCATCAGTAAGTCGGCATTTGTCATCGACATCGACAACGCAAGCCTCAAACTCATAGCAGAAGTTCACATCTAAAAATCCCCAAGATCTTAAATTGCTAGGCAAGTATTTACTTCATCTACTTAACAATTCCTTAATCCTCTTTTCTAATTTGGCTTTTCTTCACAGCATCAAAAGTATAATACAAAACTCCAGCAGGGTTTTAAGTCCAAGTTCAGAATAAACTCTCAACCTCCAACTTTACTTGTGATACAGCATTTTCCACCGCCTCTTCTAAATCCCCGGAAAACCACCTCGTCTATCGCCAGGTGAGGTAACACCATATTTACTTATTGCATTTTCTTTTAAAACTCTCTTCCCTTCTTTCAGTCAACTGAGTAAAAACGACTAAAAAAAACGACGAAAACGACTACGTGTACCAATGCCCATGATCATAAATCGCTCTACGACGCACTTCGTGGCCATGGTATAGTGGGTAGTGTATTCGCTTGTGACGCGAACTGTGCAGGTTCAAGCCCGGACGGGGAACAGCAAACACATCCACCCGAGCATAAAAGAGAAACGAATAAAATCCAAGTTTCTCTAACCACTACACCAAAAGGAGTTCTGCTTGGTAGTACGAGTACAATGGACTTCGTGTGAGTCTGAGTGCTCCGGGATTTGGAAATTTCTTTTTTCAAAAAAAAAAAGTTTGAAAAAGCTTTAATTTAGCACAGAACTTCAATTTACTCATATTTACATTCTAAATACAAAAAATTCATGGATGATATTTCACTTCCTTTTCGGGGAGTGCTCGCGAGTATACTTGTTTCAAAAAATAATTTTTTATTGGCGAGTTTGACTCAAATGAGCAAACTGAGAATTTTGTTTTTGTTCTTATTTTTATTTTTATTTATTTTTTTTTTATGCCATTTTTTGTGTGTTATAAGTTTGTTGGTTTTTATGTGAAGTTTTTTTCATTTAACTCGTACGTAGTCGCTTTTTCAAGTTAGTTAGTTCTGTGCGGAAATGGGTGATTGGAGGTTTAACTGCGTACGACATACGAGTATGTAGGTGCATGTACGTACATATGTGCCTACATATGTATACAGATATATGTATGTAGGTACATCTCGTACATACATACATACCTATGTATATGTACATGCATACACAATCTTGTACGTCACGTATATACTCCTCGACCATATGTTGCGGTCGAAAGAGAATACATATCTAACTATACATTGCACAGTCAACGGCAAGAACCTTCTTTTTCGATTTCCCTCTTTTACATATCCAACTATGCCACATACCTTTGTTTTTTTCTAACAAAAATACTCCTATTCGCTGAATTTTCTTCACTCGGGTACATTTTTTGCACGCAAAAAAAAGCAGGGAATCTTTCCCACTCTTTTTGCAAGCGAAAAAAAAAAATCAAAATCGCTCGACAAATTCTCTTCGAGTATTTTGAACTCTAGTTTAATCACCGATTTCACAAAAACGATAAAGCAAGCCCAAAGCAATTTATTCCCTTCACTCAGACCTATAAATCATCGCTCGGCAAATCTGAATAGCTCAAATATTCATATGCATTCATACTTACAACATTAAATTGATGTTTACTCTTGCAGGTTATTCAACAAACCAAGGAACTCAAATCATCCACTGTCTTTTTCCTCCACATTAGAACACGCTATTTGAAGTCAACTTCTAAACAGACAGCATTTAATTTCGCTTCAAGTTGATACCAACAACTCTTGAATGTATCCCGCTTTAGACCACGAAAATTCTAATATCTTTTTTTTCATTTCAAATACGTTGTAAAATTACAGACCAGAAACAATTGATTAATTGGATTTTGTATTATATATATTTTTTCAATTAATAAAAACAAATTCTCTTATTTTGGGATTCGTTTTATTTCTATAGCCCGTCTAGGACACATGATATCGATTGCAAATATCTCCACGCCGACACGAAACCTTTTTGTTTTTTTAAATCCACTGTACGAAATTACAGACCACCATGTATCGAAAACAATTAATGCTAACAAATAAAATACTTGATATAATAAAATACAAACCGAATGCCTTTTCTTTATTTCGCTAGCCAGTATACGAGTAGGACTAGTTGCACATCCATACAAAATTATAGACTAACTTGTACCCAACAAAAGTAACCAAAATTAGAACACTCTCTAGCCTCAATTTTGGTTCTTGTTCCATGTCGCTGTCCGTTTAGATATGAAATATTTTTATGAACCACCAGGCCACCAAAAATTCGCAAAAAATAGCAAGTATACAAACCCTTTTAAAGTGTGCTGCTGGGAGTCGTCTGATACATATAGATTTTTCAATTGATTTATTTTTGATTGTTGATGAATTTTGACGTTTTAGGTGCCAAATTAAATATATTTTTCTGCAAAATAAATCTGAGCCGGTTTCTTTTACAATACTTGAGGAATGTATGTATCATAGGATTCTTTGATGAAACTTGGACGTAGAGTCCACCTCACAGATTCGATGGATTTTTACAAAATTAAGCTCGTGGAAGGAATTAGGGGTATCATTAGGAATGTCGAAGTAGAGAATATGAATAATGTGTCAATTTGGTCATTATGCGTTTTTTACTGATATTAATGAGGTATGACCATTATGTTGAAATTATATCTGTTGTTTTAAACTGAAGCCGTTGTTCTCTTCCGATAAAGAAACGAAAGTTGTAGTGCAGCCCATGTCTAACTGTGTCAATTGCTTATTATCTCATCACGCATTCATTGACTGCAACATACATACGTAACTTCTGCATTTATCAGAAAAGAAAAACTCTGGTCAACGGCTTTGATCATCAGAAGGAAAAAGTTCTGCCTTTTATACTTTACCTTCAATTTGATACCTGAAACGTCGTAAATCAAAGAAAGTATACCAAAAACACACCAATCCTAAAATCAGTATGTAGCAGACGATACCCAGCAGCACACTTTTGCGGGAATCTGTTGAAGATAGGTACAGCGGCAGTTTTCTGTGCATTTCTGGTGGCCTGGTGTTTCACAAAATGTTAATGTGGAAATTCCTGTATTTTTCATGGATGAGCAGGATAGACAGACATGCTAGCAATATCATATTTTAAGTTAGAGTTTGTAGTCTAATTACGAAATATTTTTGCTGATCACAGGGTGGTTGTGCAACTGATTCTTCAGTCCTAGAAATACATAAAACAAAGACAAATTCAAGTTAGAGCGTGTATTTTATTTTGAGTGCAATTGTTTTCAAGTACATGATGGTCCGTAATTTTTTTTGAAGGTATGTGCATACTTAACTAAAAAATGTTTGTGTGGGGGCGTGGACGTGGAGATGATTGGAGTGGTAACGGGGAACAAAATTCATTATATGGAGAAGTTGATTTTATAGGTCGTATTTGCATGAGGTGGAGGAGGAATAATGTGAATGAATTACTTTAGGCTTCCACTGCAGTTTTGGGAGTAATTTGAAGAAGGCGATGGTTCAACTAAAATGTAGGTTTTTACGGACATGCATTGCATGTTGTTTTTTGATCTTAGTTGGTTATGCAACGAGTCCACAATGTTCACTTCTGAATCCTTTCAGTCACAATTGACATAGGATTCAGAAGTGAACATTGTGGACTCATTGACACTATCTTTCTTACTGATAAGATTCGTGGTATAGTTCTTAACAAAAGACTGTTCTATGTCAATTGAGTCTGGACGGATTCAGACTAACCCCCTGTAATACACATAAGTGTCTTTTGTTGAGACCTATACCATGAACCTAATCAGTAAGAAAGAGAAGGTAAACGGTCACTTCGAAAGAACATTAAGGATAGCCTATTCGGAACCAATATCAAGTTCTTTTCCTTCTTTCAAGCGAAAGTTCAAGTGGTACACAGTAACAGTATAAGGTGTTTGGGGGTCTACCTAATTGGCGTGTTACCCTTTCTATACTCACTCCAGGCGCTTTCATTTCTAATGAAAACTCAACTAAAGATGATGCAATCTGATTTTCAATTTACAGCCAACTGTCATGAATTTTTATGGGTAATTCAACTACGTACAGCCATGGACAACCAAATAGCACAATGTCCAACCAAATTTAAATTTCCAAATTTGTCAGGATACAAAGAATTTGAATTTTATAGGCGTTACTGTTTCACTTGATCACACAGTTAAATTCTAAGAAAGAATTTCAAAATTATATCTTAAACCTCTCTTGGTTCTAAGTGATCTTTATCATTAAAAAAAAAGATAGACAATTAACCTTCCTATGCACCTACTAACATAGCTATGTTATTGATACCCAAAGAATGGACAAGGAGTCCATAATAGTGCAAAATAACGGTACATGTATGTTCCTGTATTTCATACATACCTATATATACATACTTGTCGAAGATCATTCAAATAAATAAGAACAACTCCAAGGATATGCGTTTTCATATGTGTTTATTAAATATTTATGCATAATTGATTTCTGTTCATCCAAATTTTGTTGTATAATACACAAATTACGCAGCAGTAATTTTTCTGTCAAACATTCCAAAAGTTTATGCAAAAAATTTCACATTTCTCTGGTATATCTCATTCAAAATTTTCTCTTTTTTTTATTTTTTTAATTTAATTTCTCAAAATTTCGCAAATATTTTTTTTTTTTTTTTTCTCTTTTGTTTTTTTTTTTATATAGCTTTTGCTTTTCGATAATTATCATTAAATCAATTTTTGTTATAATCACTGAATATTTGTTAAGCTCGAATTTTCTCAATACATAGATTAAAAATTAAACACTAAAAATACTAATATTCACTTAATATAATTTAAAAAAATATTTTTGGCTATAAAAAATAAAAATTACATTTTCAACTATAATTTTTTTTTTTTTTTTCTTTTGTTTAATTGTCAGTGTTCTTTTTTCATTACTAAGGCGATGCTTCTTTCCAATTATTTTGTGAAAAAAAGAGGAACATAGGCTTTAAGGTCTCGAACTTGGAGAAACGGAAAAATAGAAACTGAAACGCCCCTTTTTTCCATCTTGTGGTTTATCGCAAATTGCTTTTCGGTTTCGTATATATTTACAAAGCGTCCAATTTTTTTTCAATTTTTATTTAATAAAAATCATTAATAAATAAATATCAGTCTTTTACACTTGAAGTTTTTTTTCTCCGGTTTGAATATGAGCGGTTGAATTTTATGTTTTTTTTTTTTTTTTTTTCTTTAAATTTGGGTATTAAATTTAAAAGTTTATAGCCAAAAATGTTTGCCAAAAATATCATATACAAAGTATGAAATTAATTTTGAGTATAATTTAGAAAATTTAGAAAATTTTGAAAAGATTTGTTTTCTTAAATAAATTTGATAATTTTATTTATTTAATAAAAAGAACTGAATACTTAAGAATATTTTTTTTTTAAATAAACTTAAATATAATTTCTTTTAATTTAATTAAATTTTTCTTATATAATAATTTTTTGTTTTTGTTTTTTTTTAGTTATTAGTAAATTGTAATGCACCAGTAGGAAAGTAAATGTTGATATTTAGTTTAATAGTTCTGTTTTTTTATATTCTTATTTTTGTTTTTTGTTTTTTTAATTTACTTTAAAAAGTTTCATTATGAATAATCATAAATATGACAATTTGAGGCACTAAAACAGTTTGAAAAATTAATCTATTTCCATTTTATTGTTACAGTAACGAAAATTTTTTAATTGTGCGTGGATAGGAGGTCAACAAGTTTAAGGTCTTTCACGGCGTTTTAAGGGAAATATTATTTTCTATTGTATTCAGTTAAAATATGTAAGAAAGTAGGCGAAATAAAATTCTTATAACTATCCGAAAGAACGCTGATAATTCTGGTTTAGATCATGAGCCAAGTCAGTGTAATTGACAGGATTCGCTTGCACAGTAGAAATTACGAAATCGGATTAACACAATTAAGAATAAATTTAAATACCTGAGAATTCAAGTGAAGGGGGAGGATTAAATAGAGGTTTGTATTAAGTGATATGTTTTGAAAATTGTATCCAGCCAGCCAACATTTAGAACCACGAAGTAGTTGATATAAGCTTCGCGATGCAGACATAGAACAGATTAAATGATGGACGGAATATTTTTTACAGTTTTCAGGTCACAGATTAAAGAAATATAAACAAAGGTTTTTGACATGTATACATATATACGGCGGGTATTATATCAGGCCACACCAAATATAAAAAATCATCGCACTGATTTCAAGATATAACATTAAAAAAATGTAAAGAAATAAAACAAATATTGATCCTTAAAACTAATAACAAGTGTTGCCGTAATTAAGGTAAGAGAATCATTATTATGGCGTGCATGTGTTTTAGTATTCTTTGAATAGGATATTTGGTATCTTGCTGAGGAATTTTCTCTCAAGCGGTCAGTATTTCGAATTAGTTCTAACTTGCCTTTTTACCATATCTCAAACGAAAGGATCCATGTCTAGACTGCGACTCGGAATAAATTACTACCCGCGTCTTCCCTTTACACTTCTAATCTACGTGAAACTCGTAAAGCTACTTTGCTTTCTCCCCTGGATCAAACCTTATTCCATTGCTGGCGTGTTAGATTCAAGTGCTTACGGACGAAACTAATGGCTAATCTTTTCGGTGATCTGTGAGCAGTTGATCCTTGTCGGACTAAAATCATATCCTCCCTCACCGTCCACACACTAACGATCCCATACCATGTTAATTGGAGATACTGCCTTACATAGACGGAAAGATTTTACATCACTTTCATCTACTCAAGGGTCGTCCCTCACGTTTTCCTTAAAATATTTTTTTGTCCTCCTCTTACTTTTCATATTCGAAATGTGCTAAAAGAGCTAGTAAGAGCTAATTCCATCCCTCCAGAGACTCTTCACGAAGCGAGAACTGCAATACTGAACGCTTGAGAGAAAATCACTCAGCAAGAGATCAAAAACCCCATTCAGATGTTGCAAATGAAAACTCTCATTCAGGCAATATTTACGAGTAAGGTCCTCTAACCCTAATTACGGCAAAACTCATTATTAATTTTATGAACCAATTTGTTTGTTAACTATTTATAAAAATTTTGAAAGGAAATATTTTTTTGTATTAAAAAAAATGTTTTTTCCTTAATTTCTCATTTTCACCTAAATGACCAGCTGTTTTTTCTGAAAATCGATCGCCCAATTAAAGGAATACTATTTGGTCAAGTGAAATGTTATTCAAACTTCTTATATATAACACACCGGCCTACAATTCAGAGGTTATGCTTGGGCCACTTTCGTTGCCGGAGGGTGTGGTTCAAAATTGTAATTCTGTACGACTACATTGACATATCAAGTTAATGAAGAAAAATGGTTTTTGAAGGGACCTGTTGAGGCAGCATGCTTGGAGAATTGAGCGTCAATTTGTGGGAAATTGTTTTTGTTTGTTATATACAGTGTAGTCGCTTTTATTCGAATCCATGCTAAACCGAAACTCCAGTAATTCGAACTAGTAAAACTCTTCTAGTGTTCGGGAAATTCTCTTACCCCGTAAGAAATCCGTCACCCAACAAGCGTCAACAGTTAATCGTATTCATACATATACTCGTACATATTTATGCATGATGATATGGGATTCTACAAATTCGAAAATTAGATAATCCGAATAGGACTGCACTGCAGTTCGATATGGGTCAACAGTCGTTTTCGGGGGATAACAGTCTTGTAATGTCGCTAACCCAAATAGCATACCAATTACGAGTAGGGTTTTCAATATTCAACTGACTGTAACTCCTTTGCATTTCATTCATGTGCACGGATAGATATGCAAGTCGTCCTGTAAAAAGTTTCCTACAGTAGAAGTTCCCGGAATGTCACCAACACTTTCTCTTTTGCGGTGTACGTTATCTATATGAGTAAAAATACTGCACAGTATAGCGCGCTTCAAAAGGAACAGTTTATTCACAGTATTTTTCTTCGAGTAGGTTTACTATCCATAAAAGGCTATTTGAACAAAAGGTTTTAATAACCATAAAACATTGGAGTGTCAAATTTGTCTTAAAAAAATATAACTGACTACAACGTTACCAACGAAAATGGCGAACTATTTCGCACTTTAAATATATGTAAGCGTTGGTTCACTGAGAATAAAGAAATCAGGATGGTTTCCTTTCTAGATATTGAAGCTAAATATTGATAATTGTCTCTGCTGCTGGCTTGAACAAATTTTTTTTTTTTTTTTTTATAATTTGCACGTGTTAAAGGGGATATGAATACCCTTATACTAATTTTAGAACACGTGCGTTTTATGGAAAGGGGAAGAGACAGAGAGAAACACAGAGTGGTGTAGTTTGAAACTCAGGTGGTATTAAGTTTCTGTAAACTCCAAGGGTGGCTGTCCAGATAACTGGGGAGTATTTTGTGTGTTTTCGCTGTTATTGTCGTTGCTTATGATTCACAGTATTTTTTTCCATCCTCCTGATGTCATCATCACGATCAAGTTGCATTTCAGCCATATGACCACCCTACTGCCAGTGTTATGCCTTCACAGTAGAGTTGACTTAGCTTTAGCAAGTGATCGACTTTTTTATTTTATTTCATGCGAAATAAATAGATGATTCTTGACTTCAGGATTCGAACCGTGAATCAACAGCGTGACAAGCGATGATGTTACCACTACACCACGGCCACCCCTGCTTCGTGTAATTGTGCTCTTGCCGTAGTTTTGGCAGGCACCTAACCTAACCCAATCCAAGATTTTAAAATTTAAATTTTATTCAAGAAAATTAAAAATATTTAATTTTAAACCTGGTAGTTTCGCCTGTTAGTATAGGGTGTCTCAAAATTCACGCAAGTTGTATTTTTTATAGAAAAGACAGGTTTTTAATTAAAAATTGTAAATGTTGATTCATAAAGTATATAGTGTAGGGTTATACATATATGGAATAGCATATCGGGTAAATGGGCTCCACGGCTCTGCTGGCACATACGCACTCTATTGTAGAAATTTTCCATGACCGTTTTGCATTAATGTGGCTGAATTTCGTTGATACACCGCTTAATTTGCTCTTTCAAGGCGTGGGTGGTCGTGGGCTTGTACGTTAAACTTCAAAAAAAAACCAAAGAAAAAAGTACAACGGCGTTAAACCGCATAATCTGGGCTGCCAATTCTGATCACCAAAACGGAAAATTACGCGACCAGGAATTGATTCATTCAGTAATTGAATGGTTTCTCGGGCTGTATAGCTTGTGGCACTGTCTTTTTGAAACCACATTCATTAACTGTTATTGCCTGATTAGCAGCATTTTCAAAGAAGAATGGTGCGATGATGCCTCCAGCCAAAATCCGCACCAAAGAGTGACACGTTGTGGACGCATTTGTTTCTAAACAATCACTTGTGTATTTTCTCAACCCCAAATTCGACAATTTTGACGATTAACAAAGATTTTGTTTGAAAAATCAGCATCCACTTGTTGTTGTTCCATAATCCATTCAACGAACTCTCTTCGCTGTGCGTGGTCAGTAGGCTTCAGTTCTTGAGTCAATTGCACTTTGTATGCATGAAGATGCAAATCTTTCATGAGAATACGCCATAGAGAGCTTTTCGTATTGTATTGAACGACTTATTGAAAGGACGGCCAGATTGTCTAAGTTCACTAATTGATTCAGTCTCCCTGGATTTTTGAGTTAATCTCTTCACAGTTGATGAAGTTAAATCACTATTCAGACCATATATTGTACAAAAAATACGAACTGTAGCTGCCAAACCTTCATTATTTTTAAAATATTGCTCAACAATGATAACGCGTTGTTCTTTCGTGTAGTACTCCATTTTTAATAACCCTGAACTGTCAGTTGTCACGCTGTCTTTTTTTTTATTGGCAACACTTTACCGCACAAATGACGCAAAATTCAAATCTTGCGTGAATTTTGGGACACCCTTACTTTAGCAATGTATTACAGCATAAAACAACGAAATTCATAGAAGGAAATAGAAGCACATAACTAAATACACAAAACCACTACAAACAATTCCTAAACTCTGAAGTTTTATTTTTAAATTCCCTAGGCTAAAATTTTAAATGTAACTTTTTCAAATGGAACCATATATGAATGTGTGTTTATATATGCACAAACCTTTTTAGGTTTGAAATTGGGATTTTTGGATAGTGTCCAGTGACGGGCTAAAAGAGTAGAAACACGCTCAATTGAGAGGTTATGTCAGTGGACTTGTAGTTCTGCACATGCAATTTTAGAGTGTAGTTACAAGATTGTAGTTATCGATTTGTAAGATTAGAGGATTTTAGTCCCTATACTCATAATTTGAATTCGCAGTACATACTATAAGCGCAGAAAATCTTATATGAAACATAATATTACAACTTCATACTTTATTTTACAAATACAAGACTTGTAGTTTTATGTAAAAGGACCCAGCTTGTAATTTGTGTCAATGGCGTCTCGCACACGGGCCTACCTACATTTAGCTGGTCAGTTAGCGTGTGTTCGTGATAATTACTGAAGACTGAGCATGGTGGTCAATGAAGTGTTTCAGTCTCCTACTTTTTTTATAAATAAGGAAATTTCCAAATTCAGGAGCCCACCGACTAGATTCTTCAGTCCATTGTACTACCAAGCAATGGTAACGTTTCTCGTTTTCCCCGTTGAAACCGTGGTATTAAACACATTGTGGAACCCTGCTATTGGTTTCGCTGATGACGTAGCATTACATTTTTGTTATATACAAGGTACATTATATTAAAAAAAAAAAGGAATAATAATGGTAAATCCATTTACAAGGCCGAGGCTATCGGAAGTCTGAACTATCCTGGGCGTGGCGTAGTAGTTTTGTGAATTTCTGCTAAAAATAGATAGCTCATTGATCGAAAAGACAATAGATATATATATAGAATAGTTCGGCAATATGGATCACTAACACTCACACACTTCCACCCATAGCAGGTGTTATAAATTCTGTTATATGAAAACTTATATTTTTACCTAAAACCTATTGACCTTTCTCCACTTTGTATTTTTCTTAAACATGTTTTTTTGTTCACCTTAAATTATAAGTTTTTACAACAAACATAAAGACAATTATTTATTTTGATTATAAACATCCTTCAAACAAGTGCTAATAAAACTAATCAATCAAAAATTTCCCAAAGCGGATTTTGAAAAATAAAGACTTTTAACTCAGGCCATTTAAGAAATCTGAACATTCTCTTATGGACGTTTTTTCGGTTTATTTGTTTAGGAATATTTTCATTGCAACTGTAGATTAAGTTGTTTTTAGGAGTATTTTTTTATTTTACTTTTACTATTCATTTATTTAAATATATAAAAAATACCATTTTCCACTGTTAATTGTTTATTTTTTTTTTCTCATTTTTGTTATTGGGTGGGGCTATATATAATTACATACTTTTACATAGATTCTTGTTTAATTAATATAGATCTATTTTTTGTCATCTGCTTTTTTTCTGTTTAGTTCTGTTGTTTTGTTTAAAGAAATATTCGTTCGTAATAATTTATTTATTTTTTTGTTTTCTTTTTTTTATTTATTTAAATGGTAATTAAGGCAACTGTTGTCTTGTTCGGTAATTTAAAAATTAATACTATTGTGAAGTTTCGTTTGGTTTATTTCTATATATGTGGTTTTTGCGAGTTTTTGTTTCTGGTAACTATTTTTTGTTTTATTTGTTTTATAAGTTTAACGATTTGTTTTTAATTAATTATTTATAATTCTTTATTGCAATTTGTATTACTCCTAAAAACAACGAAATATGTTTTTTATTTAGTTTTTATTGATTTTGCAGATTTTTTATTTTGTTTTATGTTTTCAAGGCGTCTTTTCATTTGTATTTGTGTGATTTTGCTATTTTTTTTATATATGTACTGTGGTAGGAAATAAGGAGAAGTATACAAGAATTACTAAGAAAAAAATAAGAAGATAAAGATTGTATTTTGTAAGAGATGATATTATAACGTTTGTAGATTTGTTAATTCAAAAGATTTTTCATTCAATTTCGATTTAATTTCCTTAAAATAGCTAGTGAAACAGAATATGTCAACTTAGCATGAATAATATTTAAAAATGGCCTCAACTATTTGCTTTTTGTGTTAAATTTGAATTTATTATGTCATAAAGAACAGTTTTAGTTCATAGATTTTTGCATCTTTGTTTTCTTTGGAGTCTGAAAAATGCGTATGTATATTTACACTTACAGAAATTGAAAATAAATTTTAACGAAAAATAATATACAGCTATAATAAATTTAATTGTAATGAAATAATAAAAAAACAATTAACGAATTAAAACAAATTACTAAGCTATTACTGAGGCAAGCTACGAAGACGCGAAGTGTAATGTTTTACATAGGAGTAAGCAGTCGGTGCATTTTGAGATTCAATACGTTGTCCAACAAGGTTATATACTATCACCAACGCTACTACTTTTTCTGGTTGTGATCAAAAACTTTCTTCGGAGTGCCTTTTCGGTGCGAAATGATGGAACCCAAGAGAACCTTACAACCTATTTTAAACATCTCAACTACGCCGACGATGTTTGCCTATTATCACTTACTGTTATGGACTGCACCAAATGCTTGGCAACAGGTCGAGAGAGTACAAAATTCGCAGTACTTTGTAAGTACAATACTCATCCCTATTAAAGAAACCGTCGTAACAGAGCTACGAAAATTAAGCTACAATACGAGTACGAACAAAATTGTATCACAGAATCCGAACAGAATTGAATAGAGTATTGCATATCCAAGATACGCTGTCGAAAGCTGTTGCATATTCTACGAAGAGCAGGTGCAAAGATGTGCACAATATATAGTATTTAATTGATCAACACAGGATTTATCAGGTTGACATCCAGCCTGCTGCTTCCTAAGTGCTGACTGAGCTGGGGTGAGATTCTATTAAACGACAATACACTCAAAAGATATCATCAGTAAGAGTTTTGCATTCTGTGAAGTAGTAAACTCCAGAGCTTTCTTTAGGATTTTAGATGGCATTATACCTCTGTAGTTGCATTGAATCAAATCATCTCGGATTCCTTAAACGGTGCAAGAAATATTTTACCCCGTCTGATCTGGCCTCAATTTATAAGGCATTCATCCGCCCTAAGCTGGAATATAACGCCCATATCTGGTCTGGTGCACCCAAGACCGTTCTGCACATTCTTGATAGGGTACAAAATCGCGCGTTAAAACTCATAGGTGATAGAGACATTGTGAATTCCATTCATTCATTAGAACATCGGAGAAATGTCTCCTGTCTCTCCCTGTTTTATCGTTTTTTCTACAAAAAATGCTCCAGCGAAATAGCCAGTTGCATTCCTCCCCTTCAAAATTTCACCCGCAATACGCGACATGCTTCGAATGCACATCAGTTTTCCCTAAAGCCTAACTTCGGTCGTACTGTTAAATATAGGGATTCGTTTATAAGCCGAACGACACGAATGTGGAATGATCTACCAAGCTCTGTATTTCCCCATCACTACAACCTTCAAACATTTAAAGCCAACGTGCATAGGCTTCTCCTCTGTTCCTCTTCCCCTTGTCCTTAAAAGCCCGTGCCCTGTAACAGTATAAAGGTATTCATAATCCTTTTGGCGCGCGCGAATTATAAAAAAAAAAAAAAAAAAAAAAAAATATAGGGACTATAATTCCTTGGAGACAGTCCTATAATAAAGATCCAATTAAGAACTATAATGTTTTCCTTTTGGAGCATCAAAAGCATCTTCCACGACTAGTGGGCAATTTTGTTATTAACCCACATCCAAGCTCTTGATCTTGCTTATCTGAGTGCAAGTTTTGTCTGCAATGGAAAGGCATTCACAATTGCCACCAATACTATCAGTTCTAGAATTAGAGTCAATTGATATGAAGTAACGAACATTTCTTAGACAACAATTGGTGTTGCGAAATTACCTCCAGTGATGCAAACAACAGCTATAACCAATCAATCGACTCTTAAAGCATTACGATTCGCCAAGCTCCAGTTACTTGAAAAATAAAGTAAATAAATAAATAAAAAATAATAATTTAACTTTGTTAAAAGCATATATTTATTAAAAAAGTATACAAAAACTTTATAAAAACAAATTTTAATAATTAAACTTCAAACATTACAAAATTAAACAAAATTTATAAAAAAATATTTGTAAGCATTAGAAAAACATATTAAATTAAAGTCGTTGTAAATGAATTTCAGATGAATCATCCGAAGTAGATATTATAATATTTTTTTTTTTAAGATAATGAACAAAATTGTCTAAGTAATCAACAAAAATTCAATCAATTAACAGAATAAAAAGAAACATTTGTATTAAACAAAATAAACAAAACATTAGTTGAAAAACTTTGAACTAAGCAAAACGAAATTATTTTAACAAATGATAGGAAATTAAATTGGAAGAAAAGTGTATTTTTAATATCTATTTGCGTTTCATTCAGACATTGGAACGAACTATTTTTGCTATAATGTTTCTTTCATGAATATTTTCTTTTTTTTTCCTTTTTCAAGATTTTTTGTTAGATTAAAAAAAAAAATACTTTTTTATAATTAGAAAATATGTAACCAATTCAATCTTAATGCTAAAAAAATAAAAGTATACAAAAATAATGTATGGAAAGAAAATTAAAAAAAAAAATCTTCGTGAAAAATTTAATGAAACTTCCTTTTTTTACCACCACGTTTCTTGCCAGCCTTCTTCTTTCTTTTATTACTACCACCACCAGCTGATAAACTCGGATCACGGTTGATTTCACCGAGAATCTCGTCACCAAGTGTACCTTAAAAAAATAAATTATAATTAAGATAAGTGTTTAAAGCAATCGGTGTAACCTGTCACGACTGGTTATATAGAATATTAAAGTACTGTGTGTAACATGCTTGTTTTAATGGAAATATTGTAGTTTTCCAAAAGCTAATGTTCTTACGGATAAAGCAAATACAGTGAAACTTGTCAATTTGGCCACTTGGAAAAATTGGTCAGTATGTAACAGCACGAAACCGCCTGTAAAATTTGGCCGACATTTTTTGCACTGCACTGATTCACTATATTTACATACAAAAAACAAGGAGTCCTCTTTCGCCTATTTTGTAATAAAACTAAGGAATCTAGGCTATATTGCCATGGGCTATGCGAATGACCTGATAATCATAATTAAAGACAAGCATGGCAACAAAGTACTCCATACGAGTAGATGTGGCATCATGCATTCTGTTAATTTAAGACTGGTTCGTCAAGGAAGGTCTCGCGATCAACCCTGGCGGCAGTTGTCTATCAACTGGAAAACTAACGCTGTCTTTCTACTAAAACCGGGAATCACAGTCATTCAGACCGATGAGCCTAATGGATAGAGTTAGCATATGTTGTTCACAGGGCAACGTTTTATATCCAATTCTGTGGAACATCACTATGGACTCTCTTCTAGATATGAACAAACGTGCCTTCACACACTTGGTTATTGCACACATTAGTTATTGGTGTCAAGAAACAAAAAAAAACTCCAGCATATGCCATGGAAGCTATTCTTGGAATTCTTCCACTGGATTCGTTCATAAAGAATATACCGGCGTTCATGGCACCTCGCTTGCACCGAGATGCTCAATGGCATTAACGCGGTACCATTTATTGACATGGAAAGATCCTGAAAATCGTAGAAAACGAAATAAAGGAGCGGAGTATGGCTATGGATGGGGTGGAGAAATGATGAGCTACGGTGACAGACTATAACAAGCCGAGATAGACGCTGCTGCTGCACATATTCTTATAGAACTGAGCAATGATCAATGGCATTGACACGGTACCATTTATGGACATGGAAAGATCCAGAAAATCGTAGAAAACGAAATAAAGGAACTATGGCTATGGAGTATGGCTATGGATGGGGTGGAGAAATAATGAGCTACGGTGACAGACTATAACAAGCCGAGATGGACGCTGATGCTGCACATATTCTTATAGAACTGGGCAATGAAGGACTGATCAAGCACATGGAGCGGTCAAAAAAATTAACATCTCACTGGCGATGGAATATGTGCAGAAACTCAACGAGTGTGTAACTCAAAATGTAGTAACACTTTACGCAAGTGAAGTGACATGTAAGTATCAAAAAAATTGAAAAGGCGGACGCCCTAGCAAAACAGAGGTCAGCCTAGGAATTTCGTGGTTCTGAACTATTTGCTGCTCTAGACACCAGTGAATGACATGATCGATAAATATACCCACCGGACACGGTGGTTAAATGTGGGGAAGTGCAGAAAGGCTGAAATGCCAATTAGAATGTATGTACGTACGTAGCTAAGTTCTCCCAAGAGGGAAATTCTAAGCATGAAGAGAGGAACGCTTAAATGGATAGTAGCGAAATTCACAGGATATTGTAACTTTAGGTATAACCTAAAGAATATGAGATTTGTGGAACAAGATACATGCAGGTTATGCCCAGAGAATATGGAGATACGTATTGTATCAATTAGAAGAAGAGGTATAAGAAAAGCTCAAAGAAGATTGGAATGTCCCCAGAGTAAGTTCAGAAGTTGAAACAAACAAAATGTGGTTGAGGATTAAAACGGCCAAAACAAGGCACTCAGATTTTTAAATTTCACCGCATAAGTAAGCATTGCAGGACAGAAGGTCGAGAAATTTAATCATTTTCCTCGGTAGCATCGAATTCAATGTGGACAACAGAATCGGGAAAGTAAAGGCTTCGTTCGGCATGTTTGCAAAAATGTGGAAAGTAATGTTAAGACTAATATAATATACAAAGTTTTGATTAAAATACAGAATAAGGATTGACGTATGTATGCACTACTACGACAGTCATTGCCTTATGTAAGCTGCAGCCGGTCGAATTATGTGAAGATCTGCTCTGCTTTGTGTGAAGACTGAACCTTTGCTGGGCGAACAGTACCTATAATAATTTAGCTATTTCTGTTGAACTCATTCACCTACGCTAGATGACGACGCTACTCTTTTAAAGTTGAAAAAGGATATATGTAAAGGACGATATGTAACCTCTTCAATATTGTACGTATCTTTAAAAGGTTTAACAAACCTCCCAGGCCAGCACATCAGCCATGATTTTACAAAAATCGATGCAACTATACGGAAGACAACGTCATCATTGGTGCTTTCGCAAGTATCGGATCAGACGCCGTGATTATGAACGATGATAATGAATAACGACTGTTAAAACTAACTACCTAGGCTTCTCAGAGCATGACAACTGAGCGAAAATTAAATTGAGAATCCCTCTTACAAATTACTATTTTTTTAGGCTAAGAAGGCAATTAAGCAGAGTGGCCCCATCGAGAAAACTACTAAGAAGATGATCATCTTTCTAGTTTTTGTCAAAATTTGTGAAAGTAGTTTTAAACTTTCGAAGATAAATTATTTGTAAAGCCTGACCGTCAAAATATATACCTTTATTGCTTAAGGTAGTTACATACATAGGTTATGTACAGAAGATGAACAGCAATACTGGCCCCTCTTCAGAAATACACAATTACTGGTAAATTTTAGCAATAGATTTTTGAATGTTATATCGCCTACTATCGACCTACCAAGTGTGGTTAGCTTCCTTTGCCGATGTTTTTCAGCTTTTGTGACAGGAAGACGTGTCAGGTATGCCTCCTCGTATTCCTGCTTCTCTTTTTGTGCTGTAGAAAGAATTTGCTGGGCTCTAGAGCCGGACGAGATTTCAGTTGGTGCATCAAGGTACTCTTCTTTTAAATCTTGCAGCATCGAGGTACTAAAAAATAAAATAGAATGCTCACTCTCTAAACTCTCAGGAGAATAATTTTTATTTAAATATCTCACGTCATTGCCCTCTTTTTAGCACGTTCAATCAATTTCTTATCCCGATCAGCAGGCTTCTCATCTCCATCGTAATAGACAGGTTTGATTTTAGGCGGCACATAAATACCACTCTTCACCGCTGTAGCTGCTTTCTTGGGTTTCATCGAAGCTTCGTCAGCATCCTCATCTCCATCCTCTGAGTCCGATCCTGAGCCAGATTCGGATTCACCTTCTTCATAATTCGTCAGCATATTCTCTGGATTTGGCTAGAAAATAATTTTTCAAAAAAAAAAAAAAAAACAAATACGAAATGTTAACGATTCCAAACAATTAATTTTTCAAAACAGAAGCCATTCACAGTCAAAGAGACAAATTGTTTCTTTACCGTTTACCTCTGGTGTTTAATAACTTTTTAAAATAAAATCACTTAAAATAATTAAACAAAACTAAATAAATCTCAACATGTACATAACGCAACAAAATTCTAAATTAATTTCCTGGGATTGACTGATGTGATCTTTTTTAAGTACATTTAGTTTTAACATATGTATATCTACAATATTATGCCAGTTATGTGTACGACATAGTATTGGCGACTGTTCCATAGAAGCACATGAACATACAAGTTTTGGATCTATACATATGTACATGCATGCATGAATATATACACACTACCCATTTACAGCCCTTTTAATAGAAACAACATTTTATTCTGTCGTTAAACAACTATTTCCCAGTTTAAGAACTTAGTCTTAAGATACAAGATTTCCATTAATAAAAAAAATATATTGACTGCGCATTAGTTATCTGACGTTTAATTTATAATTTTATTTTTAAATTTAAAAAATTAAATAAATAAAATTAAAATTATTTTAATTTTTGAGGGCGTTAGGTTGAAAACGCTGCGGCCGTACGAAAACAATATTCTTACTACAGAAACAGAAATAAATAAATAAATCTAAATAATTTGAAGCTAACAGCATATACTCGTACAGAGTCTGACCTAGCTTCTCGCATCATTCATGCTGTGCGACGCACGAATGGGAGGGACCTATAGTTCTATGCTGTTTCCGAAGAGCAATTTTTTCGACTGAGCATTTTCAAAAATTGTAAAAAAAATTTTAAAATGATCAACTTTTGGTCAGAGTTAATTAAAATCATTTTGAGTGCCAATATGTGTCCTACGAAAAAGAGTTCTTAAGATCGGGATTTTGGTTTCGAAGAAGCGGTCTTCAAATTTTTCGAAAATTATATGGAATTTTTCAAAATGTCGACTTTTCCAGAAGTTAATAGAATAACCATCCTTATTTTCTCAGTGACTCTTACATCAATTTGAAATCAAAATTGCTTTATGGCGTTTTACACCATTTGTCGTTGAACGCCACAGGAACCCATTACATTAAGGCAAACATCATGTTTTCACTGTTATTCTTTAAGGCGGTGAACGGCACAAAATACAAAGAAAAACGTCGTTGATCATGAGTGATCGCCAAGAAATGAAACTCGGCTGAAAATGTTAGTTTTCTTAATTTATTATTTATTTAATTGACTAAATTAAATTATTTTGATTTTAAGGGTGAAAATAACAAAGATATTTGACGTTAGTGGAGCTGATGCTAAAGAGCTTCAAAATGGGAGATGGCAAAATCGAATGGAACTCTATCGCTGGAACTCTTAATAGCTTAGGACCACCGTCAAGAGATGTGAAAGAATGACATAAAGTTCGTCCTTAACTTAATCAAAGTAAAAAAAACCTTCTCTAAAATAAAATTGAATGTGAAGCCACTACAATCTACAATGAAAAGTCATTCTACATACGAATGAGGTCACTTCTCGTTTTCTCTTCTTTGGTGCTGCTCAAAAACATGTCAATTTCTTATTTAAATATCAAATAAAATTAACTGAAACTGAGAGTTTTGCTTAGATTATTCTATCTTTTATCTGTCAGTGTCTTTAATAATATAGTATGACATTCCTTATGTGGAATAACTCTTGAAAAATGAAACGCCTCAAAAAACAACGAACGTCGTGCAAGGTAATCGCCACTGAGAATAAGGGTGTAATATATAATATAATATTAGAAACTACGAAACTTATAGATTTTGAAATTCTCTGCAATGGGATTGCAAAATTGTAAATTTTTTGGGAAACTAAACGGTTTTTTTTTTCAAAAAACCCAGACTGCCCAAAAGTGGAAATCGTTTTTGAGAGCAAATATCTCGAAAACGGTATGTCCTTCAAAAAAAATGGTTACAATCAAACCGTTTTATTTTTTTCAAATTTCTTTTGCACTGTAAACTAATTTTGAATTTTAAATTCGGACTGTTCTTTTTTCGCAATGTATAATGTTACATTCACATTACATTGGGGTGGCCGTGGTGTAGTGGTAACATCAACGCTTGTCACGCTCTTGGTTCACGGTTCAAATCCTGATCTCAACAATCATCTATTTATTTTGTTTGAAATAAATAAAAAAGTCGATCAATTGGGAATTCATTCATTCATGCATAACACTGGCAGTAGGGTTGTCATATGATCGCGATGATGACATCAGGTGGAGGGAAAAAAATACTGTGAATCATGAGCAACGACAAAAAACAAAACAAACAAGCTCTCCAGTTATCTAGACGCCACCCTTGGAGTTTACTGAAACTTAATACCACCTAAGTTTCAAACCCAATACACCAATCTTTCTTTCTCTCTCACTCAATTTCTGCAAACGTGCGTGCCCTGAAATAATTTAATGATATTCATATCCCATTTGGCGCATTACATAAGAACACACATTATGTTTTTATAATATGTTATAAACTATGTGTCCAGATTAATACATCCTATGGGATAGAGTATAAAAATATGCGGAAAAATTACAATCTGTCTGATACCTTATCCCTTACCGACCAACCCATCTACAAATAAACCGGCCGTGGAGTTGTGAACTTTTAATGCAAATGCAGTGACTCTATTCAGAGGATATTTGCGCATCGGTCGCGACAAACTATAGACCGGTCAGCCTTCCTTCCAATGTCCGGAAAATATTTGAAATCTTGATCAGCAAATCAAGTTTGTACTTTTGTGAGTTGAGGCAACTGATTCCGGAAAGTCAGTTTGGTTTTAGAAGTACGAGTACATGCTATGACCAAATTAGCTTCTGATAGAAGTTGGAATCTAGTTGGAAAGCAATAATACTGGTGCTTGCTGGCGTAATTAATCAGATATGGGTTCCCAGAGCATTTGACAAAAATTATATCAATTTTTGAGTGTTTTCTTGAGCGATTTCTTGAATGATTTCTATACTCTCACAGATCTACATATAGCGGCAACAGTGCAAGATAATCTTCAGCAAAAATTCACCGAAATACAAAAATTCTGCTTCGATTGGTGGTTAAAAATAAATTTAAGTAAATGTGAGGTTATTTTGTTTAAGACAGCCTTAAGTAAAGGCAACCGGATAAATCTTAGAGTATTTAGGGGTAGAGCTAGGCCAGTACTTATATTTTACCGACCACATTAAAATACAAGTAGCCAAGGCAAGTTCGGCCTTTATGAGCCTAAAAAGATTGTTTTACTCCGAACATCTTACCTCTGACGTTGAGGTAATATGTTACATGACTTTGATTCGGCCAATCTTGACTTATAGCTATGATTAGTATATCTTCAGAATATAATGAACGTACTGTGTTAAATTATGCGCACCACAGGGCCACAGACAAGACGGTAGTATACGAGCCACGGCTGTATTCAAGTGAGCTTAATGCTATCTGGAGGTACGAATACAATATGGATATCTAGGAAAAAGATTACGACGTTAAAGTTCATTCACCCAAATACTTTTGGCTTCAGGTATGATGCTGATACAGAAGCGGCGAAATGGGTTTAGCGGTTAACGAGGGCAAAACAAAATATATACCATCAAAAAAGGACAGTTAACATCGGCGTCTCGGACAGAACGTTACAATAGACAGCTATAATTTCGATGTAGTGAAGGACTGTCTACCTTGACTCCACTTTAAATTCAAAAAAATACACTAGCGTAGAGATTAAGCGAGGAATCATTCTTATCAACTACTGTTCCTTTGGGCTCAGAAGGCAATTAAGAAGTAAAGCCATCTCACGGACAACTAAGGTGACTTTATACAAGACCCTTATCATCCCAGCCCTGCTATATGGTGCAGAAGCATGGACGTTATCAAAGGTGGATGAAAATACCCCTGCTTATTTTGAAAGAAAATTATTTGAGTGATTCTTGGTCCCGATTGTATCGGGGATTGGAGATGAAGATGCAACAACGAACTATACTGGTTCTACAGCGCCATCGACCTAGTTAGAAGGGTCCGAATCCGTCTCCTGAGATGGGTAGGACATGTAGAGCGAATGGAAAATCTTCGAATCCATCCCGGAGGGACGACGAGGTAAAGAACGTATCTAAGATGGCACACACAAGTGGAAAGGGACCTCAACCAACTTCGTGAGCAAAACTGGAGGCGGCTAGTACAAAATCGAGCTGGATGGAGACGTTTGTTTACTGAGGCCCAGGTCCACCCGGACTGTAGCGCTATCAAAAGTAAGTAAGTAAGCAAGTGGCGATGTTCATCTCAAAACTCTTACCTAATCTCTTACCATTATGGAGCTATAATTGTTTTTATATTCTCTGCTACTATCATCTTGAACTTAAATAGAGTTTTTCTTAAATCGAGTTTTTGACTAAACGATGCAAACAAATTATAACTTTTGTGCAATTATTATTATTTTATCGCTAAGTTACTTTTTTTATGCAATTTAAAGCAGATACATTTGCTCCCATTAAATGTTGACCCGTTTACATAAATTGTCAGTACCAAAATCGAAGTCGATTGAACCATGCCCACCCGTATGAACAATGTTTTTTTTGCGCTTACAAACAAGGTCCTTGTTTAGCTTCGCCATCCATTTGCGCTGGGTGGAAGAGACCTACAGAACAACCTCTCTCTTAAGTCAGCTGCAGGACACTCGTATTTGGTATTTAGCATTTCTGTTATTTATCCCTAGTTCCGAAAAAGTTTGCATGGTAAACAAGAACAATTAACAATCGGGCAACAGATGATGCAAAAAGGTTTCGGGTCTTAAATTAGATTAGGTACAATGGTAGAAACAATAATTTTCTTCGAACCCCAATCCGCGGATAAATCAGTAGCTCCAAATTTACCGAAATAAATACGAAGTCGTTTTTATGTGAAACTTAACCAAACTTTACACGAGAAACACGGCTAATGTTAAAAGCAATACCTGTCCCTAGCACAACAATTGCATTCATTCACTGTATTTTTATAATTAAATAACGAACCAAAATTGAACGTTTAGTATATTTAATTAAATTCTTTCCTTTTTTTTAAACTTTTTGAATTCTTTCGATTACGTTACGTGCTTTGATATTTAGCCCGTTACGGTCGGATTGTAAAGTTTCTTTTATGTCCCTTTTCTTTGAAAATGTTAACTTCCGAGACAATACGTCACGCGGCGTCTAATATGTAGTACGATTTTCTATTTTCCAATGTACCTATGCAGATTATACTTTTATGTTCCACTTACCTTATATAAAATTGGATCCGATGAATCTGTGACACCAGTAACCGCTGTCTTAACTAACTTATCGATTTGATAACGTAACTTATAATCAATCGGGCGGATTTTCTCCAAAACTGTGCGAATTTCAATGAGTCTTTCGATCGATGGATCGCCTTCTATTGTTTCTCCTGAAATAAATGATGGCGTTAAAATTCCTTTTATAATGAAACTATGACTCTAATTATTACATACCGGAGCACTTTCTTAGTACAACATACGTTAGGTTGATCAAATAATCCAACAACATGTGATATTTAACTTCGAGAAAACTTAATCCATATTCTGTTGTAAGTTCACCACGTTTCACTCGCTGTAGCATACCCTCAACTAAGTCGGTCACTTGTTTCACATTACTGTTCATTTCGCCGAGAAGCTGAATAGCTTGGGGAATGTCCTGTTGGACATCATATTCATCTAATGCCTGAAAAATTCGATAAAAAAGAAGTATATAGTTTACAATTTCAAAAGTTTTAAAATGTTTTCGCATCAAATTAAGCAGGAACGAGTATATTATATATTTTTAAATAGCAAACTCTGTATAATTCGAACGATGCCGTTTAAACGATTTAGTATTACGTATATTGCACGTAACATGTAAAAGAGTCAAGTTCACTACCTATAGCTTATTGTGTATTTACGGTGTTTTTTGAAACGTAGTAAATTAAACGATTCGCATTATGTTTAAATCGATTCTATTTGACGAACATTTTCGTTCGCGACGAGCACAAAAGCGGATTTGATGCGAAACAGTAATATTGTGATAAGGTTGACGTCGTTGCGAATACTATAAATAGAATCCCAGACGATTCGCCTGAAACAGTTATGGCAGAATAAAATGCAGAAAAAAGCTTTTAAAAAAATATATATATACTCGTATATATCAATGTTGTTTAATGAACATGTTTCGACATTTAAATATAGTGTTATGAAACGACGTTGAAAACTATAACAAAACTAAAACTATTATGAAGGCGAATAATACTTTCTTAAAAATATTAAGCATACGAGGGTGAGTCAATAAGTCTCTGAAAATTAACACAAATTGTGTCGTCACCTTAAATTTAATTCTTTTTTTTTGTCAATAATCATCTTTCAACCAAATTTTCGGACAGATCTGTCAAATAGTTTTGTTGTGGCAGCCATTTTATATAGACGCACACTAGCATTTTCGTTAAAATAGAAAAAAGGAAATTTCGAGTGCTCATTAAACACTATTTTTTGCGAGAAAAAACTATCACGCAAACCAAACAAAAGCTTGAAAAATATTATGGGGACTCTTCACCATCGATTGGAACCATTCACCACTGGTTTACTCAATTTCGGTGCGGTTGTTCAAGCACAAGTGACGCCGAACGTTCTGGTCGCCCAATTGAGGTCACCACACCAGAAATGGTCGACAAAATCCATGGTTTGATAATGGATGATCGGCGAGTGAAAGTGCGCGATCTTGAATAGGCCACAGGCTTATCAAATGGCTCAGTGATTTCGATTTTACATGAACATTTGGATATGAAAGAGCTTTCCGCAAGATGGGTGCCGCGTTTGCTCACAATCGACAACAAACGCATTCGTTTGACAACTGCAAAGGTGTGTTGGCGATGTTCCAGAAAAATTCGGCTGAGTTTTTGAGCTGTTTCGTAACCTTGGATGAAACCTGGATTCACCATAACACACCAGAAACCAAGGAACAGTCAAAACAATGGACTTCTCCTGGTGAATCGAAGCCGAAGAAGGCCAAGGCGGGTTTGTCAGCAAACAAGGTCATGGCGACAGTTTTTTGGGATGCGCGCGGGTAAAACGATCACCGGCGCATATTACGCAGAGCTGCAAGCCGATTTGAAGCAAAAAATGGCCGTATTTGGTTCTTTTCACCAGGCCAACGCACCGGCGCACAAGTCCGCAGTCGCAATGGCAAAATTGCATGAGTTAGGCTACGAACTCCTCCCTCATCCAGCATATTCCCCAGATTTAGCCCCCTGCGACTATTTCTTGTTTCCAAACATGAAGAAATGGCTCGGAGGTAAGAGATTTGGGTCGAATGAACAGGTCATCGCTGAAACAAACGCTTATTTTGAGGGGCTCGAGAAATCGTATTATTTGGAGGGCATCCAAAAATTGTGGAGAAACGTTGGATGAAGTGTATAGAGCTAAAGGGAGACTATATTGAAAAATAAAATGTTCTTATACCGGAAAGAGTGTTCCTTATTTTATTTTTCAGGGACTTATTGACCCCCCACCCTCGTATACCGGCATTTCGAAGGAAAAATTGTTCAAAGTCGCAACATTGTGATCATTTTTCGGCAAGAATCTCATTTATGTATTAATTTTTGATTACTTAGTCGTTGTAAGTCGCAGCCTAATGAAACAGAAATAAAGTGATTAAACACGAATAGAAAGTGATTTAATAAAATAGAAAACAATTTTACAAACAGGATCAGTAGTTTAAAAGTCTTCCACGAACGGACATTCTGACAAACAGAAAACACACTTTCTCAATTGGTATTTTGCAAAGCTATAGCTGTGTTCGTTAAAGTAATACTTACCAAGAAATAACAAAAAAATAAAAGATATTTAATTATTACCGAAGTAGGATACTAGAGACCCAGAGAAAACAACCCGCAACTTTGCGTGGATGGGTATGAATTTGAGTTATTTAAATAAACCTTAAAAATGTTTAGGTATTGTTTCCGTGAAAAATTGCGATATCGAAATTTTGATCAATTTTGGTAGTACTACCAGGCACGTCTGGCTGTACCTCGGGCTGCAGGATTCATGTCTGAGGTACTGGACTCTTGCAATGAGATTGTGTGCCCAATTTTTCGCTCAAAACGAACAACGGTACTTTAATTATCACAGGACTTGCGTAAATAGGCTCCAACTAGGTTACTGTTTAGGCAATTTTGATAATCTAGATCACCGTCGACATGTCTGGGTATAGCATTTAAATTTCGGACGTACGGTCGAAAAAGTTTGTTAGCATTTTCACGCATTTTTCGAAAACTAAATTTCATCGCTTCTTATCGATTTTGTTTAAATTTGACAATATGTATTTAGGATACGTGCCACCTAGTCGTGCCCTTTATTTCACATACTGTTTCATTTTTCGAGATTCCGGGTTCGTTCTGATTTTTTCCAAACAAATACTGGACCTAGAAATCAAAAGAAAACAAATTTTTTCAAAATGTATTCAGAGATTTAGTTAGGTATGCGATAAAGATAATTTCAGAAAAACATTAAAAAGAACACCACTCCCATTAGATTTTTATAATTTCGAAATTTGTAGTCAAAGTCGAACCAACAAATCAAATTTAATTATAATTCATCGATTCACTAATCAATACAACATACGAGGTTAAGTTTAATAATCTTCTAAAATAGCCATTACTAGCGTTATTCAGTTGTAAGTTCATTTCGGTTTTTACACAGAGCGTTACGTTAATGAAATAAATATTTAGCACTAACAGGGCTAATCGATATAACTTCTTGTAGACATTCGTGCACATTCATGACTTATATATTTCACAGAAATGCAAGAAATCTACAATTTATTCTCATATCCGAAAGGCTTGGATTGGATTAAAGTATGGTGTTTTCAGGGTTCCAGTACTTACAAGGAAATAAAAAAAGTATACACAGTTCCCAGGTGACATGCTATAATCATCCCTATTATATATATATTTATTAATACCGTGAATGACAAAATATGTTACATTTAAATAAGCTAAGCTATTTTAAAATTATGCGTGTGAATCTTTTTAGAAACATTAAAATGTTTAAATAAATAAATAAATATTTTGGCGCTAACAACTCAATGCAGGGCCTGGCCTAGCTTCTCGCATCCACTCGTGCTGTGCGCCGCACGAATGCTTGAGACCTACAGTTCTATGCCATTTCCGTAGGGCAATTTTTTCGATTGAGATTATCTTTTTATGACAGTCTTACTCTCGAACGTTTGTCAGACGTTCGCGAGAGGTGGTACTGTGAGAAACTTTTATTTTTTGTTTCATGTTTTCTTGGATTCGAACCTTGAACCTCTCGCTCAATGATCGCGCACTTAACCACTAAGCCACTGCGCCATTAAAATGTTTATTGTGAGTTTTTTCTTATGATCCTTTTGAACTCTAAAAGTCTCTTATACACTGTTTCCACATACAGTTTACAGTTGCAATGATGATTTTTAACCGACTTCAGCAGTCATTTTGTTCGTCTCTAATAAAGCTAACTCCATCCAAAAACAACGGGTGCCACTACAAGTGCGTGACAAATGGGTGAGGGTGTTTGTGCGGTCTTTTCTTCGTCCCTGCTCAGAGTAGGTATTTTCTATACTTGTGAACCGAAATAATACACAATATTTCTCTCCTTAAACTTAGGTAATGGAACAATAATATGATCTATGAATTTCTAAAACAGGCTATAATCTAAACAGGCTATAATCTATAATCACTTAACAGAAAGTTCACGGGAGTGTGCTCTGTGATTTTCTGCCACTGGAGAAGCTATAGATAAACTGCAGAGACTACAACAAAACATTATTGTCGACAACTTTAACACTTAGTGTACACAGTAGTGTATGAGTACGAGGAATTAGAACGAAGGAAAAGACACAACCCTGAACCCATGAACTGTACCAGAGATGTGGATATAGTCGAAGAAGAAAAGCATCTAAAACATAGAGCGAATGGACAAGATTATCCGAAAAGGGGGTTTTCGAATCGAATCTCCAAGCTTGAAATGAGAGGCAAAACCGAATCTCCATTTTAAAGATCAAGACGCCATGAAGTTTGACCAGGTGAAGTGGAAGTAGAATGCCAGGAATCTACAAGTATGAAAAGCAGCGAGCTCTTAGTCAAGCTCGAGAACCCGTTAAATAAGTAAGTAATGGACACTTAAATAGCTTTTATAAGGGTTGTTTTCTCAAATATCAGGGATATAATGCAGCAAAGGCATTACACATTGAAAAGTCAATAATTAAGCGCACTTTCAAATCTTCTGTTAAAAATAAATAGCATATTGTCTTAAACTATTGGATACTGGAGATATGGAACTGCACTACCACATTTTTTACAAATGTCAACCAATTAAACGTATTGCATCAAGCCATATCTGCCGAAGTGTTTTACAGACATCAATTCATTCAAAAGTTCAAGCAATTATTAACTATATTTATTCCTGTAGCTTTTCAAATTGTTTTACAGTGGAGCAGTTAACAATCTGAATTCCATGTGTAACTTTGTAATAGATCTTATTATCCAATTCCCAGAAGTTAGTCCACAGAGTTTTCTACCATTCACAGAATCATACCCTTAGAGTAAATTCAGTTTCATTAGCTTCCCCATAAATGATCCACTTTGAATAGATTTCTCGCAATATGCTCCCACGTCCCTTCTCCTTCATCTACAACCAATCAAAATGAATTTATTCACACACACAGTCCAACATTCACGTACTGAATGTGCTTAAGCAAATCAAGCTTAAGTCTTGCAAATTTTTCTATAGTGAAGAATATAAACGACAACAAAAATACGTCACATCTTCTAAGCTGGCACAGAATACTCTCCTCAGCGTAACATATCAAAAGAAAACAACCTTTCAACAATCAACGCAGAAGCATGAGGAGCAGCAGCAGCACCATCATCATCGTCGCCAACAACAACAACACGTAGAACAAAAAACAACATACATTGTTTAGAAATAGAAAATAAGCAGGAACACGACGAAAAATATGGAGACAAAAAGGACGAAGACAAAATTCCGGAGAAGGGAATCCCGTGATGCTGGATTTTTAAAGCTTAAGCATTCATAGTCTTTCAAGGAATTGTACCCAAATGGATATGGATTGCGCTTCGAATTGGTACTACCTCAATCATCTGTGCTGTGTTCTGATTTTTTTTTTTTTTATTAATGCTGGTCTTCTTCTGTTCCGCTTTCTATATTGCTTGGGGATGTGTGAGTGTGTGTTTGGTGGGTCTATTTTCTACCTTCGCAAATATCTCAGTGACGGGCGAATGAACGGATGGATGGATGGTATAGAAACCTTTTTTTTTACACGGCCGCTGCCACCGTTTCAGATAATGTTAGGGTTAGGGTCGGTGCTTGGTTGTTATTTGGTAGGAAGTTCGAGGGGATTCCTAAAGCAAGAGATATGATGGAAGAGATGGTGGCTCACGGTGGCGGCGGATAAAGTAAATGATGATGATGATGATGAAAGCTATCGCACACAGTGGTGTTTTAGAATTTGAAAGTGGACACTGGTAAGATTAGGACGTTTTTAATAAAACGATATCATGGACAGGCAGAAGCCAAGTGTTTGAGGTACGTATAATAGTTATAATAACCTGGAAAATGACTAGGACCATCTACATATATATAAGAGAGTATTTTGGTATCAACAATAAAAAAGAAATTGGTGAATCTTATTTATCGTTATCTTTCCCTTATAATGAGTTCCAACAACTTTAAGGTAATACTACTTTTAATCTCTTTTCGACAAATTGATTGAAGACCTTCGTGCAACGTCAAGTTGATAGAGTTGTCATATCCTGCTCGCGTGACGGTTTTAATGAAACTAGTTTATAGCTGGCGGACGTGTATAAGGGTATTGAAGCGGTTGCATGGAAAAGTTAATAAAGTCCATTGAAAGAGCGCATTGCGTTTCATTTAATAAATGCTTCCTTATCCAAGCAAAAAGTAATTAAAAAGGAGGAAATTGAGTTTTCGTTCAATCATCGTATTGAGTGAACGTTAAACAAAAGAAAGAAACAAAATTAAACATCCGTGGATTAAGTTTTGTAACATGAATACTATGTACATACATTTATTTCGAGAAATTGATGACGACATAGCATACGAGTACTACTTGTAATTGTTGAAAAATCTTTCAAGATTCGATGTTACCTACTTTCTCACTCAATAAAGTGAGGGATTGTACCGGTGGGTAGACAATAGCAAATTCATCATGTAGAGTGCAGGAGTCTTTCTTTCAAACTGTATGAAAACAAAATAAACGTAATATGATACTTTTGTTGACACGATCGGAACCGATTCATTTCACATGTATAATATTCGTGCGCTATAAAATACACTAAATTGTAGACACTTACCATGCTCCCAATAAGTTTTTTATATGCAATTTAAATGTGTACAATTTGCTTCTATACCATTTCAGCCTATCTTACACAGTTTTCGCGACATTTCAGTTAAAAGTTTAACAAATCTGTCAAGTTGGCGTCAAAACAAGCACTTTTTATTTC
This sequence comes from Pocota personata, assembly GCA_963082735.1. Lineage (NCBI taxonomy): Eukaryota > Metazoa > Arthropoda > Insecta > Diptera > Syrphidae > Pocota > Pocota personata. The sequence continues at coordinate 161,331,759 of OY720430.1, read as the reverse complement.
GTGTCTGCCTGCCTGTTCTTACACGCCTTGTTTAAGAACTACTAAACAGATTGTTATGAAATTTTGTGTGTGTTTCGTCTGTTTTTCCCCTTAGAGTAGTGGTACCGTCTAACACCGTTGCTAATTAGTTGGTTTTTGTTCGAACCAACGCGTGCTCCTTATGAATCGTAGTCCATCAGCGAAGCTTGCTCAAGCTCACCCAGTTTCTCCAAAGAGTCTGTTTCCCATATGGAGGAGGCGACGGTTTTGAAGATTTGGGCAGATGGATTCTATTTCTTCCTCATCCTTACTGCTCCTGCAGTAGTCCGGGGAGTTTATGCCTAGTGTATTGGCCATAATGCCGATCGCGCAATGCCCTGTCAGTACAAGATGCGGATTTCCTTTTTTTCTCATAGCTAATAAGAATTTGGTTCTCCCCTCATTGAACTGTGACCATAGGCTGCAATATATAACACAATCACCTCTCGATATCCGAGTGGTATTGGTTGGTTCCCTTATCCTAATATCTATCTTCCTTTCACTACACGAATAGGAATATCTATTTGTGTATGAGTATGTTATACGAGGGTGGGTCAATAAGTCCCTGAAAATTAACACAAATTGTATCGTCACCTTAAATTAATTTTTTTTTTCTTTTTTTGTCAAGAATCATCTTTCAAAAGAACGCACCCAAATTTTCAGACAGATCTGTCAAATAATTTTGTTGTGGCAGCCATTTTATATAGACGCATACTAGCATTTTCGTTAAAATGGAAAGAAAATTTCGAGTGCTCATTAAACACTATTTTTTGCCAGAAAAAACTATCACGCAAACCAAAAAAAAGCTTGACAAATATTATGGGGACTCTTCACCATCGATTGGAACCATTCACCACTGGTTTACTCAATTTCGGTGCGGTCGTTCAAGCACAAGTGACGCCGAACGTTCTGGTCGCCCAATTGAGGTCACCACACCAGAAATGGTCGACAAAATCCATGGTTTGATAATGGACGATCGGCGAGTGAAAGTGCGCGAGCTTGAAGGCTTATCACATGGCTCAGTGATTTCGATTTTACATAAATATTTGGACATGAAAAAGCTTTCCGCAAGATGGGTGCCGCGTTTGCTCACAATCGACAACAAACGCATTCGTTTGACAACTGCAAAGCTGTGTTGGCGATGTTCCAGAAAAATTCGGCTGAGTTTTTGCACCGTTTCGTAACTGTGGATGAAGCCTGGATTCACCACAACACACCAGAAACCAAGGAACAGTCAAAACAATGGACTTCTCCTGGTGAATCGAAGCCGAAGAAGGCCAAGCAGGGTTTGTCAGCAAACAAGGTCAGGGCGATAGTTTTTTGGGATGCGCGCGGGTAAAACGACCACCGGCGTATATTACGCAGAGCTGCAAGCCGATTTGAAGCAAAAAATGGCCGCATTTGGGGAAGAAAAAAGTTCTTTTTCATCAGGCCAACGCACCGGCGCACAAGTCCGCAGTCGCAATGGCAAAATTGCATGAGTTAGGCTACGAACTCCTCCCTCATCCAGCATATTCCCCAGATTTAGCCCCCTGCGACTATTTCTTGTTTCCAAACATGAAGAAATGGCTCGGAGGTAAGAGATTTGGGTCGAATGAACAGGTCATCGCTGAAACAAACGCTTATTTTGAGGGGGTCGAGAAATCGTATTATATGGAGGGCATCAAAAAATTGGAGAAACGTTGGATGAAGTGTATAGAGCTAAAAGGAGACTATGTTGAAAAATAAAATGTTTTTATACCGAAAAGAGTGTTCCTTATTTCATTTTTCAGGGGCTTAGTGACCCACCCTTGTACATACAGACCGACAGAATTGAGAAACCCACTTTTTGAGTTTCTCTATTATAGTACTACCTAGATTAATCATAATCTCGAATTCGAAAATCGTTATGAAACCAATTCTTGCGCTTACAGGTGCAAACAAAATCAAACGCACTACTGAGTCGCACGTACCTGTAGCTATGTACACTATTATGCTGTTTATCTGCAAAAACTCAGATTTTAAATTTAAACAAAATCGCTAAAATTATTAGGTGCGCAACTAAGTTCTTTTTGATGAAAATGCAACTTTATTGTGAAAAAATCGCTAGCTACAACTTTTTCCCATCTTTCTGACAGAGCCCGAATACCGTTACGGTAAAAGTGTTCATCTTTTGAGGCTATCCACGAATCAAGCCATTCTTTGATGTCTTCATATAAGCGAAACTGCTGATCAGCCAGACTATGTGCCATCGAACGGAACAAGTAATAATCGGATGGCGCAATATCTGAAGAATAGGACTTCCATTTGAGCGTTTCCGGGTAGGTTTTAACGGGTTTGACAACGTGAGGCCGAGCGTTGTCATGCTGTAGAATCACTTTTTCGTGCCTCTGCTCGTATTGTGGCCGTTTTTCGCGCAGTGCTCGGCTCAATCGCATCAATTGAAGTCGATACCGTTCCCCAGTAATGGTTTCGTTGGGTTTCAACAGTTCATAATAAATGACACCAACCTGGTCCCACCAAATACACAGCATAATCTTCGCAGCGTGAATATTCGGCCGAGCTGACGACGTAGAAGCATGACCAGGCAGTCCCCATGACTTTCTTTTCTTTGGGTTGCTGTAATGAATCTATTTTACATCATCCGTCACGATACGATGAAGAAAACCCTTCCGGAGCAGTTGTTCACAGGCGAAAAAACGACGCACAACGTTCCTTGGCTTCAAATCATAGGGAACCCAAGTTCTTGTTTTTGAATCATTCCAAACGCATGCAATCGCTTGGAAATGGTTTGACGGGTAACTCCTAATGCTGAAGCAAGCTGTTCTTGCGTTTGGCACGGATCCTCATAGCAATGCCTCCAATTCAGCGTCTTCGAAGGATTTTGACCTTCCTTCACGCGGACGGTCATCAACATCGAAATAACCGTCTGTGAAGCGACGAAATCAATCACGGCACGTTGTTTCACTTAGAGCAGCATCTCCGTAAACTTTTTGGAGCTCTCGATGCGCTTTAGCCGTCGTTTTCTTCGCATGAAAGAAGAAAATCAACACTTCCCGCAAATGACGATTATTTGGCAGAAAATCAGACATTTTCACACAACCGAAAGTATATGACGCCAAAACAAAATCACTAATGTGTCAAAACAGTTTTTTTGTCATATGCCTAAGCTCGGTTCATGACGTTTTGGATATGTCAAAATCTACCAACACTTACTGCTGGAGCCATCTATTGACAAACAGCGAGAACTTAGTTGTGCACCTAATATTTTCTCAAAATAAAATCAGATAAAATTCGAAATTTTTTTTTTTTTTTAATTTTCCAAAATTTGGTATTGCCTAAATATCGATTTTGAACAAAATCGGCAGAATCATATTTGAAAACGAGTCATTTTTCAAAAACCGGTCAATAATAGTAAAGTTTAGTTATACATATGTATTTTCGAACAAATCGACTTTTTTCAAAATCGGCCATAAGTAAGGTACCGTTAAATTTGGGGTTAGAATGGAAATGACGATTTCGCCTCGAATTGTGAACCCACTGAGTCCAGATATGAAATTTGAAGAAAATCCGTCCAGCCATTTAGACTGCAGTCGGTGTGTACAGATAGACAGACAGAATTGAGAGACCGTCTTTACTGAGTTTCTCTATCATAGTAAGTTTAATCAAAATCTCAAGATTTTCACGAAACCAATGCTTGCCCTTATAGTTAGATGAGTCAGACTTAGATTTGGCGATAAGATGGCGCATTGAAGGAATAAATGGTGGTTGCCGCCGAAAAAAAATAGTCACGGCAACTGTGATTTTTATTTTTGTCTGACTGAGAGTTTCGTAGCTCCCTACAACATAGCGCCCTTTTTCTCTACGATGATGAGGAGCAATAACATGTTTCTTTCCGCTTTTTCATAGGAAAATACTGTTCAATTCGTCCTTCCATGTGGTATCTTGCAAACTGAACATATTTGCCTTGTGCCTTGCACGTAAAGATGACTTCCTTCTTTTAAATATTTGCCCTGCTGCTTTTTCAGTGTTCCAAACAGTTCTTAAATCTCTCTTTTTGCCTTTTATCACAGTTCTCGCGGGATCTTTCAATAAATTGTCGACGATACCATAACCTCGTCGATTTTTTTTTCTCTATTTGAGTAGCTTTCTTTCAGGCCTTTTCAATTTAAGACGATAATTATAATTTTTACTTGGCTGCAATGGTTTGCCGAAGAGTGTACCTAGAAGTTAAGATGTTTTAGGAAATCATGTTTTTTTTTTATCAAGGTCATTTTAACGTGGAATAGAAACAACTTGGTCCACTTTATTTCTCAACTTTTCATATTGCGACAAGTGTGTCTTTTCGACCTTGAAGCCTATTCTACAAGCTCTTATTTAACATTTTAACATTTCCCTGCAGATGAATTCAAACACAAATAAATAGCTGGTCTTTCTTTAAAACCGCGAAACGATTTACTCGCATAATACGACCATTGCACTGTCTAATGAGACATTTGTTTGTTTGTTACCTCTTTTTCCTACCTAAAGGAATACAATGGACAAAAAAAAAACACCAATTCAAATTCAATTATTGTGGCCACTTTAGATTTTTGAACGTCCCACAGTCCAGCAGCATTCGCAATGATGATGATGATGATGATGATGAGACGGGTGACGTACAGGTCGGGAGTTGGTTGGTTGGTTCTTTTAGGTTTAGATTTAGAGCCGCATGATGACTATAGAACGAATGATCTTAGTATACAGGGTCACAGTGGTACGTATGTACGTAGTACACCCCCAGTCCCATGGACTACGATAGAGGTAGCTCAATGGTAGCTGGCTACCAGCCTGATGATGGTTGGCTGACTATAATGTGGGGTACTGTCGGTGCGTGGGGTTATAGTAGGGGTGGTAGTAAAGTTGTCCTTTATTTCTTTTTGATTTCATTTCTGATTTTTTCCCTACTTCGTATATCATTTTTTTTTTTTTTTTTTTTTTTTTTTTTCCTCCCTCTGTCTCACACATATCCTCGTGCACTTTATCCACCCACACTATTCCACATTCTTTCTCTTCTGAATACTTCCGCTTTACGTCAGTTGGCAGTTTAATTCTCGCCATCGTCGTCGTTGCCGTTGTGGGTTCGCTCGCAGTGGGTGGTAGGTGGATGAAGTTGTGGAAAAAAAATCCGCTGGCTGGTGGTGGTGGGTTATGATGCTGTTTTTTGGAGGGCAGTCAGCATGATGATTGTACGCCGATACACATACATGTACATATGTACATAAGAGCGAAACAGATACTTTTTTTTACGAACCCCGTTTAATCGAAAGTCCCCAACGTACCTAGCAAAACAAGAAACAGAAAACAAAACAAAAAATACCCAAAAACACTGATATATTATTTTTGCTTTATTGACAGTTTTTCGATTTTTTCGATTTTCTTCACGGGGAGTGGTGGACAGTAGCATACCTGTGAACGGACACATCCTGCACTCAGCAGTTGTCACGGTGGCAGGGAATATATAATTTTTACGAATGCATACATATCCGCGACTGACAAAGGAGCGAAATCCGGCTCTAGCACACCCCTTTATTTTGGAGGGTTTAAACGTTCGTGTTTATACGAAATAAATTTTTGTTTTATCGCAACTTATTTTGTTTAACTTGATCGGCATGACCTCGTCCGTTTTTTTGGATTTAAAAGGCCAGGCCAGTGGCAGTGCTAGTGTACCCCACTCACTGGTCGAATCCAAGGGGGGATGATGCAACATATTTTTTTTTTTCGACAGAGTAGACAATTATTTTTTTATAATTAAGGGTTGTGCTTCGATACGTTGCCAATCAGGAAAAAAAATGTTGTTCCCTTAAAAGAGAGAGATCGATTGGGAATTTTTATTTTTCCTTTTCTCCCCCGTTATTGTTGTGTTGTTTTTTTTTTTTTTTTTTTTTCTTTTTTTTCTGTTTGCTTGTCTTTTTAATGCAGCAAACAACCGTAGAACGTAAGGATGGAAAAGTGGGGGCGAACAGTAAAAAAAAATTCAGGCAACATAGCAATGGTTGGCAGGCATGAGAAAGAGCAATATCTCTGTGTGGAGAGTGTGGCCCGAATTTCGTCGTCGACGACAAACGAAAGCCATGAGAACGAAAGAGAACAACTGAAGCAACCTGCAGATAGCGCTATAGAAGCGCTATACAGCTGTAGTAAACAGCAGGAGCAAAAAATTAATAAAAAAAAAAAAAAAAAAGCAGCGAAAAAAAGAATGTAATCTCCGGTTGTATGTTGAGAATAGCAGTGTCGAATTCAGGACAACGGAAGCAAAACAGAAAAAAAAATCTGCAAAAAAACTGAATGAAAATAGTTTTGAGTCATAAAAAAATCTACATACATATATGTAGGTTGCTGGCGAATGTGGACATTGGGGGTTGGGGTTGAGGTTGGGTTTTTGACTAGCAGGTCGGGGAGGAAAAGGATGGCAGCTTGTTAAAAGCATTTTTTGACCAAAAAGGCAAAAAAAAAATAATATTTTTGTATATTTTTTTGTTCACTTTTATTTTGGAAATGGTAAAAAATTCGTTTAAAAAAACTCGACTAGCGAAAAAAATTAAATAAACATCGCGAAATAATAATGGCGAATATTTTTATGTTCATTTGTCGTTTTCTTTTTTGTTTAATAAAAACACCGCGTTGTTGGTATATACCGTACCATGTATACATAATCTGGAGGATTTTTAATGCAGGAAAAGAATTATTTATTTGTTTGCATTTTTAATTTTATTTCGAAACTACCTTTCAATGATGCAATCCAAATTGGTTGACAGGGAATGGGGCGGTGGGGGGGTTTGACAGTGGGCTAGGGTACAGGGGATCAGGTCAATGGGATGAGATATGTATATGGGAGTGGACGTCATGGGCTGTGACTATGGCAATGAGGATTGAAGGGGTCGGGGCTTTCTGCATGAAAAATCGATAAAATACATTAATCCTGACTGTGCAGGATGTGTGCCCTAAGGGGCTGTACAATGATGATTGGCGTACGTAGAGGATAAACATTTTAAATGCAAACGAATTAACATTATTAAAATAAGCGAAGCGGTAATGTATAAATGTTATGATTGCCTTCGATGGGATAATTTAATCGTTGGATTAATTTTTATTTTATTTTATTTACTTAGTCTCTACAAATAAATATTAATTGTTCTCGATTTTGATTAAACAAATTACGAGTAGTATGTACTTTTAACAGCAAAAGGCAAGGTTGTATAATATTCGTGTATTTATCCTTTAAAAAACAAATGAAGAATAAACTGAAAACGTGAGTGAAAAGAGTGAAAAATTCAGAATTTCGTTAGCTTAAAGTTATATGGTTATTGTCTGGTATTAGGTTATCAGATCTTTTGAATGCAGCCATCGTATTTTGACTAAGTTATCGGCGAAGAGCAGGATAGGAACCACATTTCTCAGTACAGCGTCATTTAAATACTTGTCTAAATAAGTTAGGCCTGTCTACGAGAGAGATTAAAAGCAATGGATTCTCCTTGGTCATCAATTACAGTCTACAACTTGTTCATTAAGTTTTATTTTGTTCCATAACGTTTTTGTTATCAGGTTTAAGTTGGAAATTCTTGCTTTCGGTTAGGGTTGGTCTAAGTCTATCCACCGCTTTCAATGACGTCCCTTCATCGATCTCCCTTCATTCAACGCTAGTAGTCGCTTGATGTCCCATCAGGTGAGTATGGAAGATGAGGCAAAACTTTATACCCAAGGGTCTGGAGTTTCTGCTTCGTCCAATATGCCACATCTCTCCAAATAGCTATCGCGTAGTTCATGGGATACGAGGGGCGGCTGGTAAGTTCGCGCGTGAATAGTCGTGATAGGACTAACTGTGACACTCTTTAGTAGTATAAATAACACCCCGTTTCAATAATAATCTCATTTTGTTATTATCTGTGGTAGGATAAACATCACCAATTCAGCCGAAATCGGAAATTCTCGCAATTTTGAGCACCGCACCGTGATAAATTACCTCGTAAAATTGCCTAAAGAATTTTTCGAAGACATGACATCGACTTTTCAAAATTCTGGGCCTCCGTATACCATATTCAAAAAATGGGCTCGCTTCTTACAAGAAGGGCGAGAGAGCTGTGAAGGCGACCCCCGCCCAAGGCGTTCTATGTCAGTGGTCACTGAAGAAAACGTCGAAAAAGTTGGAAAATTAGTTCTGGCCAACCAAAGAATAAAAATGTGGCAGATAGCGGACGAGTTGCACATCAGCAAAGAACGGATTGATTGCACGAGCATTTAAAAATGAAAACAAATTCTGCGCGCTGTGTACAGAAAATGTTCACGCCGTTTGACAAGCGTGACGACTCGAGTGCTGCAAAGATTTTTTTTTTTTTAACAGGTTTTTCAACTATAGACCACCCCCACCCTACAGCCCAGACTTGGCCCCGAGCGACTTTTTCTTTTTTTCCAATTTGAAGAAGGAATTACGAGGCCGGAGATTTGCAGAAGGCGGCCGTAGAAAGTCGTTTTGAAGGCAAAGAAAAAGAATATTTTTTCGGTTGTATTAAGGCATTGTATGCCCGATGTGAGAAATGCATTTCACTCGAGGGAGATTATGTTGAGAAATAAAATTTGTTTAAACGGATCTCTTCTTTCACTTAATGTCTTAGGCCGCGAACTTATCAGCCGCGCCTCGTATCTACCTTGATCAGTTGTAGGCATATCCAAGTATCTTCCGCAATCTGTCTAGAGGTAAGAAGTGGATTCTCTGCAACAGCGTTTCTTAGGTCATCATCATTCAAGAAGTTAGAACTTCCCAGAAAGTTTCATCTCCAAGTTTCATATTATCTGAACTTTATGATTTTACGAATATCCAAAATATAGTGTGCAAAAACTGTGCATCCACTTTGTATGAGCCAACGAGGCATTACGCCGGATGCTGGAACTCATAAAGAATACCATGCCGGAAATGCTTTCTGCTCTAGGCCATTTGAATAAGACTCACAATCTTATTCAAATGGCCTAGAGCAGAATGACAATTTTGTGGAACATACTGCAGAATTTTAGAAAATGGAATAAGCATAAAATAATTAAATTTGTTTATATTTTTCTACTTATTTGCAGTAATTAACAAAAGTTGTTTTACTACAAGATCAACTGAACCCTAGCCCTATGATGACTAGGGTCGAATTATGGAAACTTTGTACGAAGCGAGTACAGGATTAATTGTAGTTCACTACGGATCAGTCTAATATATGTATGACATCCTGTTGTCAAAGGAGAATGGCGTTTTCTGGCCCAGAGCAAACAGAAACGGGACTTATATCAGCTCATAGCACTATCTACGGCAAACTTAAGCAATGCTTTATCCTTTTATCCTTTGTAAAAATTTAAATTCTGGCATGGAGATGCCATCACTTATTACACTATAACCACAGATAATAAACTTACCCAGATGTCGCATCCCCATACAAAAAAATTTTGATCTGCGATGAGCAAACGATCAACATTTTTTTGTATGGGGATGCGACATCTGGGTAAGTTTATTATCTGTGCTATAACTATAGAAGTATATCAGCTAATATATTTCTTTTTCTTTAATTTTGACAAGAAAATTGTATACTTCTGAGCATTTTCGCGATTTGAAGAACCGTTAATAAGCTAAAGCTCTACAAACTCAAAAACTAAATATTTTACATTTAACTATTATGTATTTTCAAATCTGGTACCCAAAAAAGTTATACATAGTTTTTATTTTTGATGATTATATGTGTATATGTGTAATCAAGAGGAAAGGAGAAGATTTACGGATCCTCATGTGTATGCATATACAGGGTGTTCCAGAATGGAACGCCATTTTGCCGGGTCCTTGCATGAACAAAATTGTACTAGGAGTAATGAATAATGGACAAAAATATATTTTGTTCAGTTGAATCCCGTCAGATGCTATACTCGTAATTTACGATCCACATAAATCTATCGCTCTATTGACTGACATATGAAAGGAGCTGAAACCCATCGTTAAAATGACATTTAAAAGTGGGAAGTCTGAAGGCTCAAAAGGCACGATGTACACGACTGAGTCGTACGTACTTTCATCTACTCGTATATGTTGTTTATTTGCAAATCACTTTGAAATGTAAATAAGATCGTTAAAAAATCGAAAAAAAAAAAATATTTTAACAATTTTCCAAAACTTGGTACTCCATAACTTTGCATATGTTAAATATTGCTTATTATTATTATTTTGCTTACAGTCAAGAATTTCCATCAGCTTCCCAATTTAAATAGATCCCTTGAAAAGTTATCAATTCATAAATTTGAATCAGGGATGAGGCAGTACCCAATGCAATGATCCTTAAAAAACAAGGTACTCGAAGATTTTATAATAAACAAATTTATATTTTCAAGGGCAACCATTTGTTGCTCTATACAATTCAACTGACAGAATATACCGGTTTTCTTAACATCACACGGTAATATCCTTACCATGCTCCAGTTACAAAGGAGTATATGGATCAACAACGTAATAGAGGTTGTTCCCACTTCATTGCCCCTTTAATTCTTGAATCCTGTTTAAAAAAAACACGTGTGCTGCATACCACAAGGGAACGCATGATTTTAGGGGTTGAAACTATGAAATCTCTTGTCCTAATTTTTGGGCTAAGTTCAATGACGTGTTCAATGTTCATCAGGAGATTATTTAAAGGAGAATTAGCGTAGGATTTGAGATTTAATGCGTTGATGGTTAAAAATGCAGGTCGTCGTATGGATATTTATTATTTCGCTTTTTACTTGCTCCTATATGGCAAGTATATATTGTTTGCGTGAAAATGTTCGATCTCGATATTTTGATCGGTTTTGGTATTCACATTATAGAGGAACTCGAAATAGTAGGTCTCGCAATTCTGTCTGTATGCACTTCGAACTTGCAGCCCAATGGCAAGATTTTCTTTAAACTTCATGCCCAGAGGAATTTTCATTCTAGTCTCAAAATTAACTGTACTTCACTTAAGACCAATTTTGAAAAAGTGCAATTTTCTCGAAAACGGCTCTAACGATTTCGATAAAATTTCATATTTAAGGTATCACGCATGTTTGCAATATAACTGCATACTGAGTTTATCGTTAAAAATTCTAATAATGGTTCTTTACTTATTAGAGGATTTGCGAAAATTGGCTATTTGATAACTAAATCATTTTCGACATACATATGTAATAACATAGCATTCAAAGTTTTTAAGCCTTTTAATATACGAATAAGGAGCAAGTATGTACCTGTGACCCAGTCGTGCCCTTCATTTATTCTTGACGCATTCATCGACCTGTGACAAACAATTAGGTGTTAATATTACGTGTTAAGTAAATTGCATTACTTCATTCTACACATAGACACTAACAAAATAATGTTATCATCTCCATTGAGGCCCACAATCACAATTTATAATTTTATCAGAAGTGATTCCATTGAGTGGAATCATAATCAAACTTGCCATCAAACAGTTAACGCTTTTCGAAACAATATGTACATTAATTTATGAAATATACAGAAGGTGCATTTAGTTTAGTTTAGTTTACTTTATTCCATCTACCGAGCTTAACTCTAACAGATATCAGATAAATTAATAAATAAATTCAAGTAGAAGCAAATATATGCAATAATAGTAATTTAAAATTGAACCTATCATAACATAAATCAATTTCGGTACACACTGAGTTAAATAATTTTATACATTTCGTTATTGGCTCATTGAGACCATAGTTATAAACATGCCTAGGATTTAATAAAAAATTTCTGGTACGAAGTATTCTTTCCGGTGCATAGAATTCAAAGTATCTAAGTATATCAGGACATATTACACGGTAAGAAAAGACATCATGAATAAACAATATACAATGAACATTTCGCCTTTTTTCCAAGGTATCCAAACCGATCAAAGCACATCTAGTAGAGTACGAGGGCATATCATCAAGATTCCATTTCAACTGTTTTACAACAAATCTTGTAAAAGACTTTTGGACCCTTTCCAATGGCATTATAGAATTACAGCAATTTGGACACCAGACTATAGAGCAATATTCAAGGAAAGGACGTACTAAAGACATATAAACAGACTTAAGAGCATACGGGTTAGAAAATTCAGCACAAGAACGTTTAAGAAAGCCAAGCATAGACTTTGCTTTAGCAACTACATAGTCGACGTGAAACGAGAATGTAAGCTTTGTGTCAAAGAGCACACCAAGATCTTTAACGTCAGTTTTACGAATCAGGGCGGTCCCAGAAATTGTGTAGTCGTAAATTATTGGTATCAATGTACGATGAACAGAAAAAGAATTACATTTATTTATATTTAATGAAAGACAGTTTATTCGACACCAATCGACTATTACATTTAATTCATTTTGAAGACTTAGGCAATCATAAATGTTATTGACACGTAGAAATATCTTAAGGTCATCGGCATACAACAGACAGTTAGCACGATGAAACAACAATGGGATATCATTGATGAACATGTTAAATAGTAAAGGTCCCAAGTGGCTACCTTGTGGAATGCCAGATAAGACCTTAATAACTCTAGATTGAGAAGAACCAATCTTAACAACCTGTTTTCTATTCAATAAATAACTAGAGATCCATTTAAGCAAACTGGAATGAATCCCAAAAGACTTAATTTTGTTAATAAGAATGATATGGCATACTGAGTCAAATGCCTTCACAAATGCATTAGAATGCAAGAAAACACAGTGCAGTTGCAGAGCGACTATACGACCGATTTTTCATTTATTTTGGAGCGCTTCACTAATTCCCACTCTGAAGTCATAATTTCATCTAAATCCGATTATAAATTCAATTCCTGTTTCGCTTGCAGCAGAGGTTTTAAACTCCGAGTTTGTATTTTATTTTCTGGCAGTCGGTAACTGCAACGAGCCATTTATTGGACGCTTCGTTTGAATTTGAAAATTCTGACTTCCAACTTGAATTCAGGGACTTCAAAAAATTACGTATGTAAAGAAACAGCTTTTTTTTAAAAATATTATTATTATTTCTCGGACGCCATTTTAAATAGCAAAATCTTGACTTCAGATTCTGATTAGAGACGGAGCCGTAGCAGTGCCAAACTCCAATCCAAATGTGTTACATTGGTTGTATACGGCGTCGTTAGTTAAACCCATTAAAACATATAACCTCATGGTTTTGGGGAGAAAACCTGGAAAGTAATAACATGATTCATAAGATTGACACCAATCTCAGCACTCAAAGTCTTGTGCCTCTATATCTCTTCTGGGCACGAGTACGATAACTTTGGCTCCAAAAATTGATAACGGTTTTTTTTTGTAGAGGGGTCAAAAACAAGCATTTTTTACTATAGGAGGGAGGGGGTCTATTTCGCCCCGTTTAGGAGGTAGGGGCAATTTTAGAAAAAAATGACTTAAAATGAAAAAAAAAAAAAAAAATATTAACAAACAACGGCAACACTTACAATGAAGTACTATACCGGTTTTGAAAGCCAGAAACCTGTTCTTTAATGCTAAATTAAATAATTTATGTCAATAGTTTTTGAAAAATTCGCATGCAAACTCAAAATTTTGATAAAAAAATGAAATGAATGCCATCATTTAGCATACATTCCTTTTCTGGGAAGGTCGTAACTGTGTACTCTGACAGCCAGATGGGCATTAGGCTCGGGAGTCAGCAGAAATTAGATCTATATCCATATGATATATGTACATGTATCACATACACAACAATTATTGCAGGAGTAGGGAAGAACATAAAAAGGCCTGCTCCAGCTGAAGAAACTCATCCACAGTCATGCCTGACTATCAGTCACTGATAAATCATAACATGTGGAAGGTGGATGAACCACTTAACAGATGCTTGAGGTAGTCAGACGCTTTTTTTTATGAGCTGGACGACTTTTGCAATGTCGAAGCAATTAATTTTTTACTCTTTGACGTCTTTCTTTTTTTTTTCAATTCCTGTTCCTTTATTTCCTTTGTTCGTATGTCTATTTATCAAAAGTCCGCAAAAATCTAGTTTTAGCTAATCTGTTTTAGTTTAAAATTTTTGGAATAAATAAAATTAGCGGAGTTACAGACACCTACTTTTCATGGTTTAACTGGACTATTAACAGAAAATGTATATATGCAAGCAACCTACAGCATAAAATGTTTAACTACTTAGAGTCTTCATGAACCGATAGTACTAGGTAAACTTTGAAAAATAGATCCTTTTTCCAAAAGGTCACCTCCAAATAAGGGTTCCTTTTACATCAACGCACATATTTTTATTTCTAAAAACAACACCATTCTTCGATCAAACAAAACTATCAACCTACACATTTCATGGATCGATGGTCGGTAGCTGGTGGAGAAAGGTGATTAAAAGCCAATGCGTGATTACGAGCATTTCTCATCATCACAATCCCGCATGCAATTAATATCGTGTGTGTCTTCTTCGCAAACAAACAAAATTATACAAAATACATTTTTCAAGTACATACATGGGGGGTTTCTACTCGCATGTTAATGTTGTATTCTTTCCCCGATTGAGGAATACCTTAAGCGAATGTGCACCGAACTGAAAAAGTTTGTGCACTAAAATCACAACCGTGAAAAAGAAGAAGACTTGTCATTTGTGTGGGAATATGTATACCTGAAGAGTTCCATGCGTAGAAAAAAAAATAATTCCCTGGAAACAGGAGAAATCAGTAAATCACATCGAATTGTGAGAAATGTCTGCCGGAGCAGTCCCCATAAAGATTACCTATTAGATGACAACTCAGTTCTTTTAATGTTGCATTGGCGGCTAGTTATGGAACTTGGACATGATTATTTGTTGTAATGATGATGATAATGATTATAACTATTACTAAGGAGGAAGCCCGCTTATTTAATTGAAACAAGTGTCATAAACAAATTCGGACTAAGTTAGCTCACCCTCATTGCATTTATTTATTAAAATTTTATTTTTATGAATTTAATACTATAATTCTTAAATAATCTTAAATTTGTTATATTTTTATAAAAATTAGGCAACTGATTAAATAGTTGAAAACCTTTTGTAAATTAGAGAGTTCTGTGTTCTTGTCGTTAGAAAATTTGATAATCTAAAGGTCACTCATATTTCTGAGACTATAGGGTCATTAATGTACTCGTAATACGTATTTCGTTAGATACTTTGGCATTATATTATTTTTAATTTTAAAGACAAACAGTAACATATTCATAACAATTCGTTGTTTGACTGATAACCACTTTAACAGATTCAACAAAAAATTTATTGACTTATATCTACTGCACTTTAAAATAGTTCTGCAACAATTAGAACCTGCTTTTTCGACTTTCATTACATAAAAACAAAACAGTTTTTCTTGTGTGTGATTCAGTGATTCTTTTCAAAAAAGCTATTTTTTTTGTAATTGTTTTGCATAAATAATCTATATGACTCTCAGAAACTAGTTCGATAATAATACCATGATATTATATTTTATTTCGTCTACTCTTTCAATAATTTCATTTTGAATAATTAAGTTCAAATTTAAACTTCTTTAAAATCTTATCTTATTTAAATTCATACACTTAGTTTTCTTTGCATTAATTTTTAACTTGTTTTGACAAAGCCATATATAAATATTATCCAAATCTTGTTGGATTTTCCAATGACAATCTTCGACGTCATTCTGAGATATGAATAGAAGAACGTCGTCAGCAAACAGCACCAGTTGCCCATATCTCACCACACTTTGGATACCACTAATATATATAACAAACAGTAGTGTTTCTAGCACCGACCCTTGTGGAACTCCTAGTTTCACCTCCTTTGGATTCGGAAGTTCGCTATTTAATTTGACCCTTTGGGATCGGTTCGTAAGATATGATGCGAATCACCTCAGTTCGCGATTTTTTACTCCGCGTTTTTTCAACTTTTTTTTATGTATACGCCTATCAATCGTTCCAAATCCTCTTTTAAGGTCCAGGAACACACTGTATACACTTTTTTTTTTGCTATGCACTCTTTCCAATTTGCTTAAACATAATTTAAGGCTGTTTCACATGATCTTAAGTGCCGACCAGCCATGTCTGACTCAACCAGTGCTCTAAAGGGTCTTAATCCGCATTTGATGATGTTACGTTACTATCGTCATATACATACTTACTTCGGAGAATGAAAGGGTAAAAAATCGGGTTTGTATTTAACTCACTTTTCAAAGAATAGCTCCTAACTGCTTTGGCTAGAAGTTTGATTTTAATCATTTTCGAAAGATTGTTTAAAGAGTAAAAAGAAAAGCTGCTCGCAATTTCACAATTTGAAGCTACAATTTTCGATGCGCAATTTTCTAGCTACAGGTCAAAAAATTAATATTTAAAAGAAATATTCAAAATTTGAAAGCGATTATTTCGAAAATTGCTCTAAAATGTTTTTTATTTTTTTTTTTCGGTGATGATTTTAAAAAAAGATTTCCCTTATTTCCATTCACATCTTACCAATTCAACTACGAGGGGCGGCTGATAAGTTCGCGGTCTAAGTCATTAAGTGAAAGAAGAGATCCGATTAAAAAATTGTATTTCTCAATAAAATTTCCCTCGAATGAAATGCATTTCTCACATCGGGCCTTAATACCACCGAAACAATATTATATTTCTTTGCCTTTCTACGGCCGCGTTAATCTCGTTCTCATGTGCAAATCTCCGGCTTCGTAACTTTTTCAAATTAGAAAAAAAAAGAAAAAAGTCGCTCGGGAACAAGCCTGGGCTGTAGGGTTGGTGGTCTATCGTTGAAAAACCTGTGTCTTTTAAGGTCTGTCTCGAAACCCGCGCCATGTGAACAGGCGCGTTATCCTACAAAAACAACACTCCGTGCCTAAGTTTCTCATGTCGCTTCCGTACGATCGCTTCACGTGTCTGATATCACGACAATAAATTTGCGTAATATTGACCATTCATCGTAATCCCAGGTAATCAATCAGCAAAACACCTTCGGCGTCCCAAAAAACAGTCACCAACCGACTTTAACCCCTTGAAGTTCTTTGACGGGCTCTCCGCTTTTTCAATCCACTGCATAGACTCTTGTTTAGACTCCGGATCGTATTGGCGAACCCAAGTCTCATCTACAGATTCGGTTGCAAATTTCGTCGAGATTGTTCCCGGCTAACTCCAAAAAAATCTTTGCAGCACTCGAGTCGTTATTGCTTGTCGAACGGCGCGAGCATTTTCGGTACATAGCGTGCTCGTGCAAACAATGCGTTGTTTGCTGATGGCAACTCGTCCGCTATCTGTCACATTTGTATTCTTCGGTCGGCCAGAACTAATTTTTCAACTTTTCGACGTTTTCTTCAGTGACCACTGACACTGAACGCTCTGGGCGGGAGTCGCCTTCACAGCTCTCTCGCCCTTCTTGAAATAAGCGCGCCCATTTTTTGAACATAGTTTACGAAGGGCCAGACTCCTGAAGAGTCTATGGCATGTCTTTGAAAATTTCTCTAGGTGATTTTCCTTTTTTTACGAGGTACTTTATCACGGCGCGGTGCTCAAAATTGCGAGAATTTCCGATTTCGGCTGACATGGTGATGTTATTCTAACAAAGTGAGATTATTCGTAACTGCAAATAACTTCATAATTAAACCGCCAATAATACAGAATACGAGCAGATCTCCATCAAATTTATGCAATTAATAAAATAAAAATCAGTTATGTGGCCAAAAACTGAATTTTTATTGAATATGAAATAATTGGTTAAACTTATTTTTTTACAACAAAAAATGCGTTTTTAGGAGCTCTCTTGATTTCGCGGCATTGAAGAAAAGAGTGTGGCCGTGGTGTAGTAGTAACATCATCGCTTGTCACGCTGTGGTCGTGCTTTGGCCAAATCTTATTCCAGGAAAGAATTGCAATCAAATTTTCATGAATGCTTCCAAAAGCAGTCAATATTCAGGTACACTTATCGTGAGACAAACATGAACCTGTGAAACATGCGGAAATTTGTGCTAGCTTAATAGCTAAGAACTACATATGTTATGAAGAAGAAGTGCAAGGGACAGAGTACTCGTATCTGCGCTAGTACCGACAGTCAGGCAGCGCTAAAAATATTGCTGAACACTTTTACCACTTCGAGAGTTCAAGAATACAACACAGCTCTGAATTCGATCGCAAGATTGACCTCCCTGAGCCTTGCTTAGGCTCTAGGTTAAAATGGAATTACGGGAAATTATAGCTTCGACGAATTTGTTAGACAATCCGTTGGTTGAGGTTGGTTATGAAAAATCAAAAAACTCGAAGCATGGAATCTTACATATCTTAATTTCCTTTTAGCGTTCTCAATAAAGAACAATGGGCATTTTTAGTTGCTCACATATTTTATTTTGTACATTAATAATCAGTAAAGAATGAATCGTTACAGATATACCAAGAGTTGAGTTTTTTTTTATAAGTTCATTAACTTTTGCTTGGAAATAGTTAGATATAGCGGAAAAACACCTACGATAAAAGTTGTACAGGATTTTATGGGAAAGTTGTTTGGCGACTTTAACTGTTTACCTGACTACTTTTCTTACACAAATTACTTAAGAAGAATCACTAAACACATTTAGATGAAATTTGATTTAAAGCTATGTTTTATCTGATATGAAAGTAGTTTCTTCTAAATTTTGCCAATATCGAATGAAATGGATTGGCGGGTTTCAAAAATCTTTAAATCATCTTTGTTAGCCGCCTTAATCAGGAACACCTAAATTGCTTGCTTAATATATACTGTAAGTAGTCCTACTTCAACATTTTCAAAATCGGATCTAATGGGAGTAAGAAGCAAGGGTTCCAAAAATATTTGAATTATTTTTCTGTTAAAGAAATTTATGAAATTTGGGGTTTAAGTTATGCGTCCATGTAAAAAGTATTAAAGTCCGAGGAAAGTTACGATTGAAACCTTTACAAAAGCAGTTGTTTCCTAATTATTTGGTTCATCACATATGTGGTATATTGTGCAAATTTCAACTCTCTAGTTTAAATGGTTCTAAACTTACAAGCCTGTGTTCTGTTTAACCGGTTTGGTACGGAACACTATTTCACATTTCCAGGTTGATAAAATGACTCAAAGGACAACCGATGTATTCTTACCTGAAAATTAATAAATAAACATAAAATTAGTCACAGCTAGTAGATATTTAGCTAAAAATTGATAAAAAAATTTATAACATTAAAGAGACAACAAGACTTTCAAGAAAATCGAGTTTCTATATCTAATGACTCAAGGTTTACACTGCGAGAGTAAAATCGAGCCAGGACGATTAACATAAACGACTGCTTTAAATTGTTGAAAATGGAGAAGAAAATGCTGTAAAATAAATCGGTGTGTGAACAGTATCTTACCTCTTTCACATAAAAAGCCTCCTGGTTGTAGACTGTGGGGTAAGGATGGGCAAAAATAACCGGTTATGTATTTGAAAAATAACCGGTTATTTCATGCGCATTCCTGTAGTTTGAAACTCTGGACAAAAATGTCTTGTTATCGGCGGCAGCAGTACTGAATCCAAGATTTAAAAAAATGTGTACTACCACACCTCTCACTGACACAAATTCGTATGAGTTGAAATAAACCTACTGTTACTTCAACGGTTTAAGGGGTCGACGAGGAAGAAGTTGATTCACTGCATGCTTCAAGAATTTCCGACTGAATTTAAATTATATTTAAATCGATCTGCATTGCCATGATATTCCGATTCAATCTAGAACTTATACTTATACTGCCGTAACTTGGGTACTCTAATTTCACAGTTTTATTTATTCAGTGTAATGTGTTAAACCAGTTTTTAAATTAACAGGTTAACTGATTAACGGTTATTTTCCAATAACCACCCATGGCTACTGTTGGGTATTAATAATTGAGATATGGAGAAGACCCATGTTATCCACTTATGCTCTAAACTATTTTCAATACTATAGTTTTTCTCAAATCTAGTGATATACAAATTTGATAACCAAGGAAGTGCTTTTTGATTAGTCTACTTAACAATAAACCCAAGGCAGTTTAAAGACATTCATATACTCTGGGCACTTTTATTTCTAAATGTCTCTTTCCAAAATTGGACTGGACACATATTTAACTATTTTTTTTTTTTTTTTTAATTAAAAGTATTTTCCCGTAAACTGCAATCCATCGTAAATGCCTTCAAACCCCTGCTAGCACAGAATACTGAAAATATTATTGGTTTGGCTATATGGCCATGTTATATCTACATATACTCGTACCACAGTGCCATACATACTGTACTACGTTACAATGATTAACTTTTTATTTAGTAAATGGTTTGTTAAAACACAATATTTTAGTTTTCGGCCCGTGGCGTAGTCCTTTTATTCTAGACATAGTCATACTGATCAGTTGATGCTAGCAATAAAGGGCACGATTGCGTCGCACTTAGTCGCTCCATAACTGCTTTTCGCTTGTAAACTGTCCAGATTTCAAATTTAGACAGAATCGATAAGCAGAAATATTGGATTTTGCTGTTGTGAGCATATGTCGAAAATTTGAGTTCTATGTCTATGGACAAACAAAAAAAAAAGAAAAAACATTTAAAATAAAAAATCTTTCGAGATATAGCAATTTGTTGAGTCTGCTAATAAGTAAAGTACCGGTATTTTAGTAGTAAAGTGTTGATAATGTTGAAGCTATGAAAATTCCGATTTTACCTCTGGGCATTAGCCTACAGATCAGGTATGAAATTTGAGGAAAATCGATCGAGTCATTTAGGCTGCTGTTCGAGGTACAGACAGACAGACCCGAGACCCACTTTTTCGAGTTCCTCTTCAATATTATAGTAATGTCAAGATTGACCAAAATCGAAAATTTTCATGAAAACAATATTTGCCTTATAGGCGCACGTCATAAATATTGAGCTGTAGTGAAGGTAATATTTGGGGATGTGGTTCTAAAAACCTTTAAAAATCCTTTCCCATTTTTCATGCATTACTGCAGGGACAGTCTAAATTGTCCGAAAACTCAAACACAAGATTGTTATTAGTGAACACTAAAAACAATCTGTTTGTCAACTTTGTACTTTGTTTGATATAACTAAAAGTAACCGTGAATAACCAGCACTTTTCCATGAACATCATTCATAATAAAAAGGTAAATCAGCTTTTGACAACGTTTATGTGTTTAATTTGGAAGGATTTGCTGCAAACTTTTATTATTGTCAATTAAGCTCTAATTAGGCATAGCGTCTTAAGTGAGCTATCGTTGGCCCTAAAATGTTTGTAGACCCTAGGCACTGTGCCTATTCATGATGTACCTATATCATTCTCTGACTGTAAGATGGTGTGCTTGCCATTCTTACCAAAAGTTACATCTTTGACAAGTAAACTTTGTCTCAAAGGAGGTGACTAAACATAATTATTGGTCTCAGGTGACATTTGTAGCTGTACATAATTCTTGCTTACTCTGCACTTTGATTGGCTCTTATTTCATGAAAACTTAGAAAACTAAGTAGCAACCATTTAAAGTAAAAATTTGCTTTAAATTTTGTCCTCAACAACTCTTTTTGTATTTTTGCTCTACTTGTAATTATGCAGGTTTTTTTTTTTTTTTTTGATTTCTTTTTGCGCACTTTAAAAACTACGCAAAAGCTAAAAAAAAAGTAAACTCATGGATACAGATTTTCTTTTCAAATAATGTAGGTATGTACCTACAAATAGACGAATACAGAGGCAGCATACCATGCATGCTTAATATGTTTACATAGTTGTTTTTGCTACAAAAGATTTGTACGCATTGCATACTTTTTTGTGTATTATACCCTTGGCATTTCCTAATCATTGGCACATGAATGAATGTAGTTCTTTATCCATATGATGCATGTGTTTTGGTTCGGGTACATATACTCTTTGGCTTTGGTATCCAAAAGGTTTTAGCGTTTTACCTTGTTTATTCTTGGAACCTATTTAAAAAAAAAAATCCGGTTTACATACTACACACAAATAGAATGGGTTTCTATTTGAGGAACTACTATACATCCACTGGAGTGTATCACCTCTATCTATGATGGCATAATGAAGAAACATCAGGCAATGCTTTAAAATTCTTTAAACGACTTTCGTATACTACACTACCATTCCCCAGTCAATTGCTGCAGCTATAGTAAATGGGCAACGAAATTGCAGTCTCGTTGACGCACATAAGGAAAATACCCTTCCCAGTGTGCATACGAAATGTGACATACATACATACTGCACACCCAGTGGCCTTTTCATCAGGAGGACTTGACGTGTTCCGTATCAAATAAGGGATTCAGTATCGTCTTTTAATACTAAGGACCAGTTTTTTTTTTTTTTTTTTTGTGGATGTTTTAAAATTTATTGAAAAATATTTCAACACCAACCGGCTAACGACGACGGTGGCGTTGTTTAGCTCTGTGATGACGGCTGACGTTCGCAGAGCAATAAGGACATGTTTATGGAGTAAGAGGCAAAAATTTGTATTCATACAAAACCATAGTATCCTTCTATAAAAATAAATAAAAAAAAAATTATGGCAAGGTTTAGATTTATAAATTCTGAATGAGTTCAAAACGTCCCATAAAAGTATTAAACGCAAGCACGCCAATTGGAATTCGCTAATACAATTTAAATAAGATTCAGACTTAAAAAAGGGAAAAGGATGTTGCTGATATGAAATAAGAATTAAAAGGTTAACGTGGTTTGTGTGGATACTGAGGTTAAGTTAGGTCCGATTTTGCATAGCATTAACCTTAAGCTGCAGCTGGAAACAAAAGAACAAAAAGAAATAAAGAAGAAAGGGTTATATTGGAATTTATTTGTGTGCAAATATTAGATACTGTAACAACGAAAGTTACAAAGTTACGCACAAATCACAAAATGTCGCATTAACCAAATAATAGTCGCATTTATTTGTAAAAATTATCCCAAGAACAACAATTAACTGGGTATGCAGTTTCAGTAACTTTCGATATTATCCACAGTTATTGTTACCTGAGTATAACACATTTCGACTATCGAGCGATAGAGGGTACAATAATGTGTTTTGCTCAAGAATGTTGGCAGACAAAAAGAAAACGTATTTTAAATCTTTAATTTAATATCCTCTTTAATGTAATATAATTGAATAATTATTTTAACAAGAGAAAAAGCGGGGCGAAGGTAGAGATACTAATTTTATTTACACTCCAATCCTTCGAAAAAATTCAAACTCAATACCCCAATGCAAACAATGCCAAGCTTTCGGGCATACGCAAAACTATTGCAAAAGAGATTTTGCTTGCGTTAAATGTGAAGGAAAACACCCCACAAAAAGTTGTCCGCTGAAGAAGGACGAGAAAGCAAAATGCAGCAACTGTCATGGTGGTCACCCAGCAAATTATAGAGGTTGTCCAATGGCAAAAGAATATCAAGAAAGGAAAAGCAAAGCTATTAAAAACAAGCAACAAAATCCATCCAATAATGAAAATAAACAACAAGTAACCGTTGAAAACAAGAAACAAGACAAAGTGCCAATTGCTGCTAAAACAAACATACCAAGTGTAGATAGTAAATCGTATTCCCAAATTGTGAAAAATACACGTAAAGTAGAGGAAATATCGGCAAAGGTAATGGTTATTACTATTATCCAAAGATTGGATAATCAGGGTAAAATAATTAAACTGCTAAGCAAAAAAGCTGAAAAAAAGCAACAAAACATTAATGATTAAAAATAATCTAAAAGTCGCAACGTGGAATGCAAATGGTTTACTCCAACACATCCCTGAATTTCAGGTGTTTCTATCTAACGAAGATATTGATGTTTGTCTGATTTCAGCGTTTCAAACAGGGAACAAATATTAGAATTCCTGGGTATCTTTGTTATCACTCTCCCCATCCAGCTGACAGTGCCAGGCGAGGTAGTGCTGTAATTGTGAAAAGTACCTTGGAGCCTTATGAATTGCCAAACCTAGCAAAACCAACAATGCAAGTAGCGATAAAAAACATAGAAACTAAAAGCAAGGAATTCAAAATAGCTGCGATATTCTGCCCACCCAGGCACTTGCCTACAGAATTGGCCATCTGACCCAACGAAAACACCAGATGTTATTGACTTCTTCATAACGAAAGGTATTAATAGAAAAGAAGTTAAAGTTCAAAGCAGTGATGATCAGTCATCGGATCATACACCTGTAATCCTAACAGTCAACGGTTTAATTATAGAACAGATAAAAAAAACCCACGACTAACAAACAAAAGAACGAACTGGTGTAAATTCAGAGAACATCTCGAAGGTTTCATTAACCTTAGATCTCTACTTGTCACAACAAAACATATTGACATTGAAACAGTACAATTTATTGCCGATGTACAACAGGCAGCAGAAGATAGTACACCGACTTATCAACAAAAAAAAAAACAGGATTCGGTGAAATACCCCACAGAAATCAAGCAACTTAATAACAGTCTTAAAAAAAATATCACTGAATTCAAAAATGATTCTCTAGCTAAATACCTTTGTAATCTCACGGCTGACAAAGTCACGGACTACTCCCTTTGGAAGGCTGCTGCTAAACGTTTAAAGAGATCTCAAGCGCAAGATCCCCCGTTGAAAACACCTGATGGAAAATGGATCGGCGATCCAAAAGAAAAGGTTAAACTATTTTGCCAGCACCTTTCAAATGTTCTCAAACCTTTTCCACCTAGTGTAGCAAACGAAAATCTTGATTTCTATAACAGAATAGATGAAAATGAATTTCCTTATGTTTCGTTAAGAGAGATCGAGATATGTATTCATAAAATTTAATAAATAATAGAAAATCACCAGGTTATGATCTTATAACTGCTCAAATCTTGAAAGAACTGCCCTCCACTGCATTGTTGAAAATCAAGCTTATAATTAATGCTTGCTTTAAACAAAGGTATGTCCCACATCACTGGAAGATAGCAGAAATTATTGTTATACCTAAACAAGGTAAGCCTATATCAGAAGTTACCTCATATAGGCCAATCTCACTTTTACCGATATTATCGAAACTTTTCGAGAAACTCCTTCTTAAAAGACTAGACCAAATTATAGAACAAAGAAAGCTTATCCCCACCCACCAATTCGAGTTTAGAAATAGACACTCGACGATAGACCAAGTGCATCGTATAACTACTCGTAATGTTATAGAAAAGGCACTGGAAGGAAAACAAATTTGTTCTGCAATATTTTTTG
Organism: Pocota personata; assembly: GCA_963082735.1. Lineage (NCBI taxonomy): Eukaryota > Metazoa > Arthropoda > Insecta > Diptera > Syrphidae > Pocota > Pocota personata. The sequence continues at coordinate 161,306,588 of OY720430.1, read as the reverse complement.
ACGTTGCACAGGCTTTTGATAAAGTTTGGCATAAGGGTTTAGAGTACAAACTTCATAGGGACCTACCTAGACAGTACTATGAGATACTTAAATCTTATATAGCAGATAGATTCTTTAGAGTTCGCTATGGTTCAGCGTACTCTGAACTTAAAGGAATACAAGCAAGTGTTCCACAGGGAAGTGTTCTAGGACCCACCCTATACTTATTATACACGAGTGATATACCGCATGCGAGTGATACCATTATACCCACATTTGCAGACGACACTGCTCTTCTATCAACAGATGCATTGTGGCTAAAGCAACAGAAAAGCTACAAAATTCAGTTAACGAGATATGTGATTGGACGCAACGATGGCGAATTAAACTTGATGAGTCAAAGTCCACCCATATCAATTTTACAAATAAAAAAATAACGAATGTTCCCGTGGTTATTAATAACCATGTAGTTCCTTACTCTAACACAGCTAAGTATGTGGGTATGAATCTGGATGCTAAACTGAAATGGAAGGAACATGTTAAAAAGAAAGTAGAAGACCTAAATATTAGACATAGAAAACTTTATTGGTTGTCAGGATATAACTCAGAACTGTCCATTGAGAATCAAATCCTATTATATAATCAGATACTAAAACCCGTTATGGGTATCCAATTATGGGGTTGTACAAATAATATAAACATTTCAAAATAAGATCCTTCGGGGAATAGTGAATGCCCCATGGTATATTAGAAATAGTGACTTACATCGAGATTTGAAGATTGACCTCGTAACAGATGTGATTAAGAATTACGCAATGCGCCACAACGAGCGTTTGCAAGTGCATATTAATCCTGAGATAGATGACGTCTTAAATGTACGATATAATATTCGTAGGTTAAGAAGAACCAAACCTCATGAACTTTTTTTGACAATTATGAGAGCCGTATTTAAATTATAATACCTTCTCAAAACCGACTTAACTTTGAAAACAAAATCTTTTGTCGATCACTAGTTGATTTGTCTTGACCAGGGAGGTGTTTTTAGTGCGGTTAGAGTCCCACACTACTTTGGGTTTTGAACCCCACTGTGTCTTTCGAGATTTTCACATTCATTAACAAAAAAAAAAACTCCAATCCGCTACTAAATCAGTAGTGCCAAAATAAAAAATTCAAAATAGGATATCGATTTTTTTTCAAACTTTACTGAACTTTTTTAAAGTTACAAAGAAATAGGGTTAATATCACATTTACTAGAATCTCAAAACAGAAATTGTCACAAGTCTCAAAAGCAGCAATATATTGTCGATACTTCTGAAGATAATATGGAAAGAGCGACGAAGTAGTGCATATTTTGTCATATTTCCCAAAAGATGGATACATCTAAATGTAAAATTATATTGTAGATATACACTGCAATCTTGAGACCTATACGAGTACTTACCAATGGCAAGGCGCTGTGTTGGCAAGCCTTAAAAAAAAAAAACTACAGTCTCAGGACCATCAGGAGGATACAAAGCCTGGTACATTGGTGGTACTAGTGCAACAGCGAGATCTTAGGCTATTCAATTGCCACCCTCACACGCTCGATCTTTCCTTCGTGAAAGCGTTGGGGGCGCAGGCAGTACCACGTGTTGGGATAAGCATTTTCATTGATAGCTAGACAGCAATTTCTGCTATAGAAGTAAAAACGGAACTTGCGAATTCTGTCGCGAGAATCTGAAAGTTCGTAAAAACACAGCTCACGATAAGGCTCCGTTGGGTTCCTGGGTTTAAGGGGAAACCAAGGTTTGAAAAGTCCGATGAACTGACGAGAAAATGTTCTGCGTTGGACCCAGAACAAACTAGTCGCTCACGGAATAAGACAACAGATGAAGTTCAAGAATCAAACAACAGATGAAGTTTGCTAAACACATGTGTAAGAACAAGAAAACACAGAAAAACAGATAATCATTTAATATTGATGTGTGCAGTACTCTACGAAAAACTAAGGCTAAGTGAAGATTACCTCTGTAGAGGTTGAGAATACATGCTCGTAAATTTGTCCATTGCTTCCGAGTTTTTCCTTCTTCGCCCAAACACTCTTTCCCCTATACACTCAGCTGTTCTCGATCCATCTGTATACATTTTATGGTACGGCTGTTGAATGCCTACAACGCAGATTCGCTGGTCCCTTCTTTCTTTTGTTCAGTTTCGTGGTGAATTTTTTGACAAAGTTGTCTGAGGCCTGAGGCATTTGCCCTCCTAAGATCTTCAGGAACTCACTTACTCAATGTGGAAAAAGAGCGCGTCACCCCCCAACAAATAAAGCGGAGGGCAGTAGAAAAGGAATCTCAACAATTAGGAAAGATCTGGTTGGAGCAGCGTTCGAGTACTACATCCATACAGCAGTACTGACTCTACATAGAAGTGAATCAGTCGCAGCGCACCTTATATTACGTGCTGAAAACATTTTAATTTTTATTTTTTCAGCTTTTGGTGCCCAATTCTGCTGACGGAAAAATGGATAATGGGAAAAAGATTGTCGTCTCCGAAAAACTTGGTGTAGAACACTAGAGGAGGAATTTTGATAGTTAGGGAGGAGCTAAATGGTAGTAAGACACATCGCCCATATCTGTGCACCATGACACGGTTAATGCGTTAAGACCCACGAGGAGGCAAATAACCTAAGTATAGAAGTATGTACATGATAAGTGCCATTAGATATTCAAGAAACATAATTTTGCTTAACCGGAACTCTACTCCAGCAGGGTATGTCGCGATCGATCTGTTTTTGAGCTGATCGGATTCGATGCACATCTAAGAAACTCAGTGCATTGATGCCGTTACTTGTTGGTAACGTCAAGCATACAAGTCAATTGAGGGATCTGGACATAAACCCGACAATTTCCTTTTTTTTGGCGGATGTAAGTTAAAGTAGGGGTGTTATTATTTAGCGTACATATGATATGCATATAATCTATTTTTGGTCAAGAGCTTGGCTATAAATCTCTCAAACCTTCTTATTTTAGAAAAAAAAAACGACAGTTATCTCATTTAGCTACCGAATTATACGAAATTCAACCCTCCTTTAAAAATCGTCTTATAATAGTCGCCAGTTTTACGTCTAAACCCATTGATATGGCAGTGGACAGATTACGAAACTCTCGGGACGGTGCATACCAATATCGGTATTGTGTAATAAATAGGTAAGCTGCAACCACACCTGAAGAGGGAGAAGCTTTTCAACCTGACTTCTTGATGAACTCAGCTTTACAAAGGTTTTCAAAAAATATTCTACATAGTAACAAAAAAGTTCCGTTGTGAAACTTAGGCAAGTTGATCTTTTTGAATGGACATCTCCGAAACTGCATGGCTTAGAACTTATAAGGCGTGGAATTTGATGTAAATAAATACAAGAGCATTCACAAAGGCTTAGAATATACTTGAGAACAATGAACCACTTCCAGTTCCTAATTTACTCATCCCACATTCTAATTAATAATTCAAATAATCTTCTCACCATCGCTTTATAAAGGATTCAAATGTGTCCAAAAATCCACCCACATGACCAGCATAACAATCAAACAAAGACCATCCACACCTTTTAAAGACTTAAAGAGCCACAAAATAAAACGTAAACTTAAACTCTACCCATCCCTGCTCTTGGAGATGTGGGGCAATAACCCCCACAAGACCAGACCAGAAAAAAACAGACCAGACACATCTCCTCCTAACCGTGAAGTCGTTCACTTCTCAAAATTTAAAATGAAGACAAATACACACACACAGCTACACATAGGGACGGGAAATACACACATTCAAGCACACTATTCCACTAAAAATAGAACAGATACAAAATTACCCAAATTTGTGAGGGAAAAATCCCCCAGAAGCAGGAGCTGAAGCAGCAGAACATATAATAATAAAGTATGTCCACCACGCGCCCATACCCATCGTCATGGCTATCGCCAACCGGCCACCACCCCTCCATTGGCGCGTCCGAAATCTACTCTCCATTCAGGAAAATCCTTTCCTTTGCTTTTTGCTTTCGTTTCTTCTTTCGTCCTTCGTTCGTTCCTTCCATTCATTCACCTCCTCCCAAGGAAGGAACTAGTGCAATAGGTTAACCTTGAACAAAGATGCAAGCGAGAACAAGAATTTTTCACTCAGAACAGCAGCAGTAGCAGGAATATTTCGTCGAGACATCCTCGAACGTCGTCGTCGTCGACATCGTCGTGGTATGGTGATGGTAGTGGTCGTCGTAGTGTGGACGACGACGACGTCGACGACGCTTGTAGGGGGATGCTGCTTCTGCTGATGCAGGTTGAGATATGGATGTTGGTGCTTTTCGGTCTCTCTCGGTAAGGAGTTTGTGGGTGGCGGTGGGTGGGATGGGTCTGGTTAGTTGGTTTTTATCATCATCATCATAATAAAAGGCGTATAACCCGGTATGCGGTGTGTATTCTCCTCTCCGTTTGCTACTGCTATTGCTCCTGCTCATTCGGGGTTAATGCTTTCAAATGGAATACATTTATATAGAAAAGTAGTGGTAGCGGCAACTACGACGACGTTGAGGAAGGCAGCGGTGGCGTCAGCGGTGGTGGAGGCGGCGACGGCAGCGGGCGGCGGGAATACAAGACTAGAAAGTTTCACTTGTTGAAAAGTAAAAGTTTAATTGAAAGTATTTGCCGGCAAGGAACATTCGAAGGAGGAGTTGAGGCGAAGCGCACGAGGAGCGGTGATAGTTAAGGATGCAGCAGTAGTTTGCAGACCATCTCTAGGGCATCTCTCTTTCAATGGTGGTGGTGGTGACGCGAGGGTTGGGCCGAGAGGTTTCCATGATGATTCCGGAGACCGAGGCGACGACGATGACGATGATAATGATGGTGTGCAAGGAATTTACCAGGTCAGTTCGGTTGTTCGGGGGGTTGTTGAACGCCCGTCGCCAACAGTAAGTAGATAGGGTGGTGGGAAAGTATTTCTCTGTCGACACAATTTTATGTGATAACAACCTCCTTGACCTTGATATGTAGAACTTTCGGAATTTCTGAAGGCGATATTTAAATTTTACTGCACATACGATGTGTGTTCGACTTTAATTCCACCAAGTGAAGTGGAGAAGTTTACTTTTTTGTTTGGCAGTTTTCAAGGGTCTCTGTGTTTGTGGAACTACTAAGCGCTCAATTACTTTAAATTGTTTGCTAACTCTGGTCAATTTGGCTTGTTTAACACTGCCCACGCGTCGTTCTCGTCGTTGTCGTGGATGATGTCTTCTCGGCATGGAGCTGTAGATACTCTCGGGCATTTTGGAGCGACAGTGGACAGTACTTTCAATCCTTCGCATTAAAAATTAACAATATATTTACTCTACTGCTGCTGCTGTTTTGCCAGCGGCACGGTGGTGACGTCGACGACGACGACGGTTTCCTTGTTGGTGGTGGAGGGTATAATATATCGCATGCATGTTTTGTGGAGCTTGTAATGCACGAGCCAATTGAATTGGACGACGATGACGATGACGTGCGTATGCATGTTAATTGTGTGCAGTGTGTACGCTGTGTGTATGGTTAATGAAACATTTTGAAGGAGTCACCTCCGCACTCTTGCTCTCTCGGATGATATTACAAATTGGTTAAGGGTTTTAATAAATTAGATTTGTTCGCTGTACTGATACAATGAATAGCGAGAGCAAAGCTCAGCAGCAGCACATGTGTAATAGAATGTTTGCCCATTTGAATATTTTAACAGGGATAAGTGTTGTGGCGGTTAGTTGTACATATGTGGATGGTACGCCGGTATCTGAGTGTAATACAGTTTCACTAGGAATTCAATTGACACGAGAACTTGTTTTCAGTTTGAAAGTTGTATGATGACGCCATTTAGGAGCGGCATTATGGATCAATAAATATTGTTGTTAGTTTACATCGGGGTAGAACTATCTGTATTTTAAGGAGAAGTCCTTTGTTTCAATGAAACATTTGATGGTATGGTGGGACAATACCTAATCGAATTTCAATAAATCTAGGAGTGTTTTGTGTGTGGATTCGAAAATGTAGAATTAATCACTAAATGAATGAAGACAGAAGCCCAGGATAAAGTAGACACGTCAGGGAGAATTGATGGCAAAATTCGTAGGGAGAAGAAAAAACTTCATTTAAGAATATGTACATACATACACATGTATGTATCTGACACTGTTTGAAATTATTCTGTCGCGGTTTTCAAAAACATTATACCTACAAAGAAGGTAGTATTACCCAGAAGGTAGTATTAGATGACTGAATATAAGAAACTAAAATAGTACAAATGTGTACATATGTATGTATCTTGAAATTAACGAGGTAAAAACCAATTTATATTTTATCGACAAGAAAACGGGCTGTTCTGGGATTCTTGATGGTGATACCGACACTTCTCTGAAGAACGAGGGGCCTATCCTACTCTTCGGACAGCATTCACCTGATGTCGTTGAATCCGCTGAACTGTATCACTCACAATCCGACGGATCAGATATTCCCTTCGCTCATTCGATTCACTTTCCCTTCAAATTGACAGTCGTATAGAGAATGATACACTTAGCAAATGCAACGATGCCGATTTTCGAATTTCGTGAAAATTTCCCCAGCGGGTCCTATGGTAGGATGATTATAAGTGCTGCAATTTCACTCAACCACCGCTCAAAACCTCTGGGGGTGACTTGGCAATTATGAGCTTAATGTCAAGTCGCATATTGATTGGTATTTAGGGACTCAAATGAGAGTTTCTTACATGAGCATTATTAACCATGACAAATAATCACTAGGGAATACTTTTTGCTGCTAATCATTAATTAAAACGTGCAGCCAATACATACCATACAATAATTATTAAATCCTTTCTGCAACTTCCCGGCGTTTTGCTTTTACGAAAAACATTGTAGCAAAATATATTTTTCTTCATATTTCTTTTAAAATGATTGCCTAATGCCTATTTTTACTCAAAATACTAAAATTAGTCCCGAAGATTGAGAAAAGAAGTTCGAAATTTCTACTCTCTTACTTACTTACTCTGTTGGCGCTACAGGCCGGGACTGTGCCTGTGTCTGAACCTCAACCAATAAGCCACTCCAGCCAGCTCTTTACTTAGCTAGCCGCCTCCAGTTTTACACATCAGGTTGATTTTAGTCCCTTTCTAATTGTACGCTCCAACAATTTACAAAGACGATTAAAGATTTGAAAAATCATGCAATAGGAATGTACCTTGAGATTCTAACGATGTAATTGAAAAAAGCTTTTGAAGAAAAGAAGATTTGCTCAAGGGTATTTCTAGACATTTCTGAAGCCTCTGATAAGGTGTGGCACTAAGGCTTGAAGTTCAAATTGCGACAAGTTTTGCCAAGATATTTATATGCCTTTTTGGAGTCATATAAAAAAGTTTCGGCCGGGGTACCGCAAGGAAGTGTTCTAGGTCAGTTGTATCTTTTGTATACTCGTAATATACCGTAAAAAGAAGGCACCATATTAGGTACATTTACCACTTAAACGTTATTATGTACATCATGGTTTAAATAAACTTAAAAACTACAACAATATTTATGATTTAAAGTAACTGACCTTCAAGGTTCTCAATACTTATACTACGAACTTAAGTCTATCTCATATAAATATTTTTGTTTCCTTATTCAAACCAGTTGAGCCACCAGTATTTGTCCCGATTAAACCTGTCAACGTTAGTTACATCCCTTTCAGGTATGCTAACGCAGTATCTAAGGTCAGCATTTCCATCACCAGACTCAATAGGTTCATAAAGGATGAATTTATCTGTCGCCCTTCTAGCAAGATGATAAATAATTGGCACGTTCGTTGAGTCTGATAAGTACACGTGTGCATCCAGATGCAAAAATGCCTCCGGTGGAATGTATTCACTCTCCATAGTATTTCTGAAATACCCAGGATTAGGATAAAACAAGCCAGCCAGAAGGTCGTTCTCCGTAATATATGTATGCTGACATTGTCGATTCTTGACACACCGGAAGAATCCAATAGCCTCTTAGTAGAGACGTAATGCCGAAAGTCAGAATGTGCGCTCCTGTACATCCGCATTCATGCCCGAAGACATTTCCTCTCAAATAACTGAAGCTCCATATACGATGGGCTTATGTTCCACCACACTGGACTCGCATAAGTCAGAATTGGACGGACGAAGGCTTGGTAGCATATGATCTTCACATCGGATCTCAGATAGTTGGAGTAAAAAAGACGTTTGAGCGACATAAATGCCGCCCTTGCTTTTTGTAACTGTATATTTACGTGCTCATTGCAGTACAAAAACTTGTCTAAATGGACACCTAAATCCTTCACAACCATCTTCGACTCGATGTGAAGACCACTGTAGCTCGTTATTTGCAAATTTTTCCAATTACGTCTCAAATCTGAATTACCGCGTCTTACTGGGGTGCGGAACAGTATGGTTTCACATTTAGCCTCGTTTATCTTGAGCTTCCATTCTGAGCAGAATACCTCAAGCTTATCAAAGTTGTTTTGGAGTTCACTTTGGATGTCTTGTATTTTCGAACCGCTTGCATACAGAATAACGTCGTCAGTAAACGCTAGCGAATTGCCCATGCTCCTCAGCATTCCAGAAACGTAGATATTAAATAACAGCGGTGCTGAGACTGTACCTTGTGGGAGGCCATTAGTAACATTAAAAACTTTAGTCGTCGTGTAGTGTCTATCTGTTCCAACAAATTTCTTCTCGTACACCATAGATGCAATCATCTTCACAAGATTCGGAAATTCATATCGTAGAAGTTTGTATAATAACCCGTCGATCCAAACCGTGTCGAAGGCGTTTTCAGGCAGCTGTACATCTTTTGGCATTTAGATTCCAATTAACATCTGAAATCAGTTTTGTGACAGCATGCACTGCCGAATGATTTCGTTTGAACCCAAATTGGTTCCGCGATACAATCTCCTTTCTTTCGCACGCGAACAAAATTGACTTATTAATAACTACTTCAAAGACCTTCCCAATATTAGGCAGGAGACTAATTGGCCTATAGTTGGAAGGATCAGAAGGATCCTTCGTCTTTTTTATTATTGGAAAAACCTTCGATGTGTTACAATAACCCAGTTGTTTAATAAATTATTAAATAAAACGCAGTATTGCCGTATGATTTCGTCCGGTATATGCTTTAGGATAATATTCGGAATGTTATCTAAACCACTTGACTTTTTATTATTCAGTCGGCTGAATATGTATGTAAGTTCGCCTAAGGTTGTAAAGTAGTTGTCAGTCTGTTCAGCCGTGAGTTGGTCAGCTTTTAATCTCAGAAAATCTCAATTCCTGTTTCGTTATTGTGAAACTTGAACAATTCGTTATTTACTTCGCCAGTTCGCTAAAATGGATTGCCTCAAAATGAAAGCCGATCAAATTTAGCTTATCCATCCCACTATGTATAACAAAATGATTATCGATAATGAGACAGTGTTGGCTATTAATCTCTGCCTGGGAGAGAAGCGACTGAGAAGACAGTGAAACTTTCAATTTCGGAATTTTGACAGTGTTACGAGGTTTAGTTAATATTAGGAAACATATTCCTGGAGTCAGACCTCAAAATGTTTTCGGTGTGTTGCCTCCATCGTTGACACTATTCCGAAACTGCTGGCTTAGCAGTGTCCTCATATTTCTCACCAGAGATTTCAATCTTTGCAGATCTATGTTGGACGATTCTTCTTGGAACTGACGACGTATTCGATTTATTTGAGTGATTAAAAAACTTTTGTAGGTTTATAGAGTTTGTATATCACGATTTAGATAACATTCGACGCCATTTTTGGATTTAATTTTCGGAACTGACGATTTCATAGCTTGTAATACCACCGTATTTAGATTCCCGATATAAAAATCGCATTCTTCATTAGTAAGATTCCTATTACAAGGAATACTACAAGAGATCCTATATTTTCTGATGGCACAACGCTGGAATTTGCAGCAATCGGTCTGCCTAAAATTCAATTTAGAGACTTCGTGCTGCGTTGCGAAACTAAACGTCGAGTCGCCAGCAAATGTCACCGCATTGTGGTCCCTTTCATACGGCAGTATTGAAAGTTTATTACCGTGGACAGTCTGTATTTGCAGTCGGGCGTCTGCTATGTTTCTCTTTTGCTATGTTTCTCTTTTCTGTGCTTGAAGTCGATCTGCTAGTCTCTTGTAGATTTCGCAACCCCGCCAGTAGGCAGGGTGACCAGACTTCTGACAAACAACGCAAAATAGCTGCTCCTTGCTCGCATCTTTTTGCACCTGGCACTCACCATGCTCATTATAATTTTGGAACTTGACGCACCTCCTAATCATCTTGCAATTCGGAGAAGCATGCTCAAATCTCTGACATCGATAACATTGAAGGACACCTTTCCTCCGAATTCTTTCGAACACTAAATGCCACTCTAGGTACCTGATAGTTCTCAGGTTTTGTACGGTACTTCACTCATACTCGTAAATCAAGTTTTAAAAATTCGTTATTTCTCGGATATAACTTAAACAATTTTGTTGAAAATCGAGATCTAAACAATATTTGGTTTATACTTATTTATTAAAAAAAAAAAGAAGAAAAAAAAAACATTCCAAATTAGCAGCACATACGTGCAAGTATGTGCGACCCAGCCGTGCACTTTATTTGTTAAGTTTATGCGTACGATGTGACTTGTTATAATTGATTTGCTTTTGCAAAACAGTTTTCTAATTGTATCGAAATCACTCCACTCGTTCATGAGTTACAGCGTTGCAACGCATGTAATAGAGAAATAGATTTCTTATTTTCATATTACTACAATGAGAAACAAAAAAAAAATTATTGTCTTGAAAGCGAAAACTTTTAATAAAAGACATTAAAGAACAGGGTTTCTTCCTCCTGATTGGGAGGCCTTCAGTTTTCTTTTTTATAATTTATGTAAGCTCGTATTCGTGCATACATCGTTTCCATTTTAGAGATATTTCAATATTAATAGTAATTACCCTCCGTGACATGCCAATAACAGTTTGTAAATGCTTTTACTAGTAACAATGTATACTAAGAAAGCTATTAATAAGGACAATCGAACAATTATTGATTTATAACCAACCTTTCAGTCGTCCTAGTTATGCGTGTCCAACGGAAAGCTATTTGATTGATTATATGTCAAAATCTTTGTCGTCGTCTGTAATTAATAATAAGGGGGCCGCAATAAGCATTGGTTGTGTATGACTACGTTTCTTTGGTTACATACACCACCCTTACTTAGGTGATTACACTCATATAGACATTATAACGTCTTTTAATTCAACGGCTATGTGTTTATTAGAACCATAACGTGAAAGACGTATTTATTCAATTATCGCCAAATATCTACATTTTGATCTTTAGTGTTGTATTAAGTAAGTTTGCTTGCAAAACGGCGATGTATATCTAGATGGGAACATGTAATCCCTGACTTAGGGTAGTACGAGTACATGTCACGGTGAGCACACTATGAGTAGTCTACACAGCACACATTATCATCATAGTATCTGGCGCATTAGAAAAATATATTGTCGTGCAAGTAATGACATACAGCGGAACAGTAAACGTGTTAAGTGTCAAATCGTACTGTGCGCCTCGAGAAATTTATAATGAATAGGTTTTCAACCTAAATTACTTAAAAATTTCAATAGACAAATGGACTTTATGATAAGGCTGGGGTTTATGTATTTATGGTTTGTGACACTTTACAGTCGTTAGTTATTTGTTGCTTTTGTTTTAATGTCGAAGATAAACAGAAGCAATTTAGGTATCGGGGACTCATACTCACTCACACTCACTCTGTACAGTTCGATTTCGTTAGTTAAATCAGCCACTTAGGCCATTATTAGGCCCATCATAAGGACTGTTTATTTTAGTTCCATTTCTTTGGAAGAAATTAATTTTCTGTTATATGGTCATTGCCTTCACTTTGAAAGGAGCTCAAATTTTCCATCATTCCTTCGAAGAACATTCCTTCTAGAGGGAGTCAACCATTACTTCGAACATAAACGATTTAAACTGTTCAAAACGGCACAGCTGGATGTACATAACTAAATGCATTATTAAGAAAATCTATTTGAATTTATTGCTATCGTTTAGACGTAAAGCTTCTCCATTCATGCCAATCATTACATAATACACATATAATACCCGTATAGTTTCAACCTTTGTATAAATGAAATTAATTCTCTGAAATGGGGGAAATTCCAATACACGAGGGAGAAATTCCAATACAAGTATGTACCTATTTCTATTAGATAAATACGAAACATGTGAATTGTACCTGTAAGATGCCTACTTGTTTTCACAGATATGTTGAATGCATCTGTTCTTTAAAAGGATAATTCTCTATATAACAAAATAAATAGAGTGAACTATAAAGACAAAATAGTTAAGGTAATGATGGTTTGTGTAGGGGAGTGAGCATGCCCTGAAATGAACCAATAACAAAAGGAATATAATATATTGCTTGTGTGCGGGTATCACTTAAGTTTAAATATAAACTAACGCTAGAGAGAGACACCAGCTCCAAATCTCAAAAAAATAATGATCCGTTTCCATCACTCACTAACAACGGGAACTAAAGACAGTTAGTCAGAAACTAAGCGTGCATAGTACCGCGGAAATAACCGAAAGCTATCTGAATATGGTAAGCCCCGGGAGAAATATAAATATTTCACTGAGCACGCATCGACTACGGATGTTAAATACAATGAAAGACGGAATTGAATCCTGAAAGGGAAGTAAGTAAAGCGTGGAAGTTATGCGCAAAACCTAAGCTACAGACGGACCGAATTCCGAGAACCACTTTTTGAGTTTCTCTATTATAGCAATACCAAGATTGATCAAAATCTCGAGATCGAATTAGAAAGAGTATTCAGTTCTTATTAGAATATAATAATAATTAACGCAGTCAATGCCGAAATTAAGAAGACTATTTTGAGGACTGTTTAGAAAGGTGGCTCTACAGACTTAAAAAATGTATTGAAATAAATGGAAACTAGGTAGAGATATTAAAAAGTGATGAAAAGTAAAGATATTAGGCCAAAATTTATTTTTGCTTCTTTCGTTTTTTCAACCAACTTAGCAAACTTTTGTTAGTACCCATACATATATCGGAAAAATGGAATCAGATATTACGATCCACTTCAACAACTGATTTATCAATACGCCAAACTAGGCCCCTACTCCAAGATTCTAGAGTGCTTAAAAGCTCCTCCGATATTAAATAACTGAATGCAGTTACTGCCTTCCGCTTTGTTATATCCTTTTTTTCCAGAGGTGGTATTTGAAATTTATGAGGGGACGGTTTGACCCCATTCCTACCGGTCGTTCCAATGAAGTATTCGCTCCTAAACTGGTGGCGAGCATCCAGCAACTAATAAGATAAATCTAAGGACATCATTTCAACTGCAATAGGTGTCCAGACCTGGCTATATAGTACTATGACTTTGGTGTGTGCCCATACCTTAAAATGCGCCTGAAAGGGTGTCACTTTTCCACAGAAGTGGAGCTAATTGCTGCACTTTTTGAGGAGTGTAATTTAATAAGGAGCAGTGGGAAATTTGGCTTGATGATTTGCTCCTACCTATGAAGAAGTGCATTACCAAACATGGTGACTACTTCGAAAAGTATAACTGAACTAAGCCACTAAACAAAAATTATGAAACATGCTATGTACAGCAAGTTCGGGTGAATGCAACAAATATTGATGGCGTAGGGCATTTACGCTCTTAAGACTAAGGACATTCAACAACATTCAAGGTAACGAACCAACTTATCCTTACATTCCGTATAATTTTGCTCATAAACGTTTTCCTTCTATTTCTAGATTAGTGGGTTGATAAAAACGACAGGAGTCTTTGTCGCACTATTTCTGATGCTTATTGATGTGTTTTCAAAAACTACGGAGTCTATCCCTAGTTTCCTATATTATATTATTTTTATTTATTGACGCTAACACATCATACAGAACTTTGTCTAACTTCTCATGGGCATTCGTGCTCTACAACAATTGAATGGTATGGATCTGCAGTTTTATGCCATTTCCGAAGGGCAATTTTTCAATGTAAAGAACCTTCGCATAACAATTTTACTCTCGTATGTTTGTCAGACGTTCGAGACAGGTGAGACCATGAAAAAAACTTATTGGTGCTTTCTCAATGTTGCGTTTCACTTAACGAACCTTGACTCGTGTAATATCGGCATTCGACTCACTTACCTACCTTCTGCTGTGTTTCTTTGGTATACTTTGCCAAACCTGTACAAGTAATGGTCTTAAATTTTCATACACGGAAAAAGGCAGCATCACAGCTGGGTCTTGTGGCGTTGATTTTACCCCGTCCTTAACAGTTCCCGGTTAGGTCAACCTTTGTCCCGACTGGCTACAGCAACTCACGGACTTGGGTGTTCTATCCAGCCTCTTTTCGCCTGAGTACTAGCAGTTTTGTTTGTCCGTTTAGAATAGTTCCCGTAAGGAGGCGTTATCAAGCTTCCTCCTGCCGCTCTCTTCTAACTCGTTGCACGTCATTCTCTCACATATTATTAGTTCCAAGGTTATGCCTAAATAACCATCCGATTGCCTTTGCAAAATTACAAATCTCTGACAAACAAAACGAACTATCGAACGGTCTCTCGATAATCTGAAATTAGTATTTTCGTTTCCTAATTAACAGAGGCTTGAACAATGGCAGAGAAAAAAGGTGAACTTCATGAACTTCTTCGTCACTGCAGACTCTGCATATCGTCGTGTGCATAATAAAACCACACAACTGACATTTTAGAAATTATTCAGGATAAACAATAAAACTGTTCCCTGGGTAATTATTGAAACTGAAACTTGAAATACGACAAAATCAAAGTGAGTTCTCGAAAAAAGTCAGTTTTATGGTTTTTTCATGCCCACGTCATTGTCATAAAGATGTGATACAGTAGCAGGTTATGACCGGTAAGCATGCATACCAGCATTGACAGTGGCTTCCTGTCTTTTTATATGAGTTTTCTGGTTCCGGATTTATCATCCTTTGGCAAGAATTTTTTTTATTTTTCACAAGTGGTCAGTGATTTATACCTGTTGTTCGCTTCCGTTCTGACTTTCTGCAAAAGTTTCTCCCTGAGGGACAAAGTGAAAGTTTAACTTCTTTGGTGAGCTTATACTCGATCTATGGAAGACTCGAGTGAGTAATAAGTGTTAAAACATATTTATTGACTATGGACTAACCAGATTCATAATGAACTCTGGCATCAAAGAAGCATTCTAACCATGAGGGAATCACAATATCTAATCTTTACTCTTAAATTTAAATCGAAATCTTATGGAAACCAGAACTAGACTTCGGCTAATCTTGAAATCGATGATCAATCTGGGGTTTCTTATATGAGTATCCAAAGTCAATAGCACAAAACCTAAGGCTTCTCAGAAACATGACTCAAAGGGAAATATGCATTTTATGCGAGAGTTCTCGGCTTCTAAGTAAATCTTGCTTGCAAAAGTTCATTCTAAAAGGTAAGAATTTTGTGCATGAATACGCTTCACAGAAAAAAAAAACCGACTCGGAACAAACTGTAATTATGTAAGATCTAAGTTTACTTAAAGGATCATAAGGGCTACAAATATAGCTGACAGTTTTTCGCACTGAAACATATGAAGATTGCCGTAACGTTAGTACGGACAGTGGTCGCTTTCTTTTTTTTAATTTACGATAAATTTCCAAACACTTTTACCCATTATACCTTATAGGTATTATCCCTCACTTTATGCTTTTCTATTTAGAAAGAATATGTGTATGTATTTATTACACTTCCATTTGATCATTGAAATACCAAAGAAATCAATCAGAATTGCGTGAGGAAATTTTGATCAAATTCAACGATAATCCCAGAAGAACTTAGAAATTGCGAAATTAACAGTACAAAATGTGTTCTCTCTTATTTTCGAAGAACACTATCCCTTGAGCTTTCTCAAAGGGTAAAAGTATACTATACTAGAAGTTGCAAAGTTAAAACCATACAAGCAAAAATGTTTGAAGATCAAGAAAGTGCCTGGTGACTCTGAAAAAGAAGAAACGATTTGCAAGACCAGAATAAGAAAGTTCTACGAAGATTTCTTAACAAAGTTTGATTGTATAATTTTGGATAATGAAACCATTTGCAAAGCCAACTTTAAGCAATTACCAGGCCTAGAATTGTATGTTATTTAAGGGAAATGTGTCCATTAACTTTAAGTCTCCAAGTTCTTCAAAAGTATCTGGGATAGTAGGCGATATGCTCTTGCGGAAAGCGCTGTAAAGAAATTGTTTGCAAAGGCACTCTCAACAGCGAAATTTGTATTTCCGAATGAGAAACGTTTGCTGCCATTAATTAAAGCTACCACTCACTAATCCAGTAGAACCATAGAGTGGTACGAAGCAAATGACTTCAAAATGTCGTGGAAGTGACAAACCTGAACTGTCCAAAGCTTCATATAATTGAGCGATATTCAAATTTAATAAAGCAGCAAAAAGAGAAACATACTTCCGAAAAAAAGCGAGAGAGCTGTAACGACGTTTGAAATGACGTTGTACTTATTGTATATGCAGAATTTTAACAAGGTTAAGCAGAATACGAGACAAAAATATACAACTTTTATCACGACAATTATTCTTTTGTGGACGGTCCTTAATTTTGGACATTGTCCTGATCTAAAGAACAATATACGTACTATTTTACTTTTCTTATGATCCACTGTGTCATGGGATGCAATTTTCATCCAATTTTTGTATATGAACATTGCATTTCAGTCGAAAAGCAACTTTTGTCACAACTCTGGTGACTGTACTTTATCGATACCCATAGGGAATTTGCTCAGCTTTGTTCCGAGATTTTTTTAAATTGATTTCATTAAAAATGCATTTATTTTGCAGTTCATTTGTTTTTTTTTACCAATTTTCACGTATTTTTTTTTTTTTTTTTTAATTTTAATGCACTCATTGGTTTTACGTTGCTGTCAATTTTATTTTTGTTTTTTTAATTTTGTAATTAAAAACAATCCCCATCCATAAATCCACCAATCGACACAACTGTACTTTTGGTGACCATATAAGGACACAACTTTTTCAGTACATGTATTTATATACCCACATTTATTTATATGATATGTCCAAGTACATACCATTTTTCTTTTAATTTCTCCTTTTATTAATGCATCCTCCACTGTTCACCATCGCCAATTGCAATTTTCGCAACATGAGCATAATAATGAATCCCCGAAAAAGGACACCATACACACATTCCGCAAAAAACGAAGTGTAAAACACATTTTTAAATTAAGCACCACCCCCCAAAAAGAGAAAAAAATGTTTGCAGGACACACTTGCTTTTCATTTCATTTTTATTTTTGGCAATTGCTGCCTCTGCACCCAACCACCACTACCACCACCATCATCATGTTGTAGCACAAGTGCTGCATAATTTTTTTTGTTGCTTATATTATTTTCTTTAATGAAATGCAGCGCATACAAAACAACAAAATATTGACAATATCAGACCATCCCCCCCCACTCACATATGCGGCTGGCACTGGGTAGTGGAAGTACATATATCACTCCCCGATGCATCAGAAGCCCAATCAACCAAAAAAAGGAAATAACAAAAACCCAAAAACAGAAAAAAATATTATAATAAGAGAAAAAATAAAATTTTAAAAATAAAGCAAATTAACGGCGAACGTCATCAACGACACCCAACTCCCATGGTGACCACCTACTCTATACCAATGGAAGGCCCCTTTTTTTTGGCGCAACCCGAAAAATTCGGCAGTGCAAGGAGTGGGACACAAAAAGGGTGCAAAAGTATCGACCTTCCCAGTTCACAATTTTCGAGTCAAGAGGTCCAACCCCTCGTCTCGTTATCATTCCCCACCACGAACTCGACTAAAAAAAAAAAAATGAAACATAAAAAATAAACGAGGAACAGTGATTGAATAACGCTGGGCATTCAGGTAGAGAGAGATACAGTTATGAACAAAAGTATAGATACACCCATTGTGATGGCAGCATTTTCCCAATCACGTCAGGCATTATGCAATATTTTTTGAATACTTGAAAACAACACTGAGATTAATTCCTGCTATGAGAGGGACAGCAATTCGTAAAAATTATATCATTGGCTTCATTAACTAGCTAAAACCTCGACTGCTTGTGGATCAACTGGCTGGACCAATTGCCAAGCTGGCTTGGAATTTTGTATCCACAAGCATCTCCGAGAATCGTACACTTTCGGCCAATTGGGAAGACCTCCGCAATCAGGAACCAACACAGGTCAACTGAAGGTGCATTCCTCTGTTTTCAATTAGCCCAGTAACGAACCAACTTTCGAGCGCAAGACGGCTATTATTCTACCAAAATCTAGCTTGGTATCGATAGAAAATAAAATCGTTCGTTAGCTATTTGTTCTCGTATATGAGAAGGACGAATATAAGGGAAATAAAAAAATCTATATTCGCCAACAAATGAATGTAATGAAAAAAGTTAAGATCTAGTAACAAAAAAGACCGAAAATTCAATCAAATCAGCAAGAGTTAGGGAATGCTAGGAAATATGGCAACTAATAAGACCTTAAGAAAGAAAATTATGAATTCTCTTTATGCGCTAAACGTCATTACAGAGAATTTGCAGTCAATAATTGAACCTACAAGTCGGGCGACAACTCTACTTAACATTATTTTAGATGAATTCGATGAAATTAAAAATATACTAGCGTTCCGTTTCCCGAACATATGTATGTACATCGTGTTTGAGTACCTTCGGAGAAAGTATTGATAGCAGAAATCTTTCACCAGTTTATGGATCCCCAAATAGCTCAGTCACGAACCAGACATCAGTGGATCACCGGTTTCATTTAGCCTTATTGACGCAGGTGAAGCTTCGTATGATGTCCTAATGGACAGAGATGTGGTCAGTCCTAATTTCCCGTCAGATCTGAGACGAAACTTAATGACAGCGAACTAAAAAAATGTGAGTTCCACTATCGAAGAGACAGGGACTGCTCTGTCACAGAAGAAAGTATTTCTTAAAAGAACACGTCTAACCGCCTCTAATATAACAACATTGTTAATACTTTTGGCATGTGGTCTGCCATGCAACACAGCGCTAAATACAATACATACATATGTCCTTAAGGAACCCTATTTCAGCACTATTCACAGCCCTTATTCGCTGAAGTTGCAGTTGTCTCATTATAGTGAAAACCTAGGTAATAATCTTTGCTGACGGTCATCAACTTGTGCATCAAAAAGCAGGGAAACTGTTATTGTAATATATTCTAGCGAGGCTGACAGATTGCGGATGGATGAAGGAGATGATTTCCTCGCCATCCTGGTACACCAAATATTAAAGATGTGTTAAAGCACCAAAGCTCATATATAAAATAGGCTTAGCCGTCGTCTATTCCCGATCAAACGTCAGATCGGCGAGGAATTTCAAAGCCTCCCTTTAGTTAGTATGTACCTTATGTACCTGGACAATAAACTATCCTCTACAGACCTGCCGTGATTTTACGGATTTGAGGCTTTAGACCCTACTCTACAAAAAGTCAATACTAATCCCAACAAAATACTAAAGATAGACTTTAGGAAAAACCTCGACCACTTCTTCTACCACTGTCAAGCAATAGCGATGTTTGTGAGTTTGGCCTTGATCCAAATCTAGCGCACCTTGGACATATAAAAATCCGTGATATAATAGAACGAAACGTTTCCTCTATCACTTATATTGAGGAAATTAACTTATTTTATACTTGTGCTTGAAACTTATTCTCTAAGTTTCACTATGCGCCGAAAAGCACACTAAAAATTTATATTAATGTGCCGACAGTGCAGCACATATACTCGTACGAGAATTAAACAGATGAGCGGCCGGGCATAATCGGGAATCTTTAATTGAAGTTAATTATCGATCGTTTTCATTCGAACCGTTGTGATGAAATACGAGTACAATAATCTGCAAAAACTCAAAATTAACACACCTCTTTTCGCACTGTCCAAAATTTAACAATTAAATTAAAACTAACAATTGAAAGGTAAGAGAGTTGCATAGGTTTTACTCCAAGATTTTTTTTTTATATTTCGTTAGAAAACTTATCCCTAATGAACTGTAGTGGAATATCATCATTGGGGATGATAAGTTCATCCCCAACTTGAGTTTTATAGCGACAAAAGTCAGTAGACTTCGTTGGCTGAACATGTCAAACAAATTAATAACTATCTGGCTGACTCGATTAGATCAAGTGTGGAAAAACTATAAGCTCGTGCCTTTCGAGAAAGACAATGAGTTCTATAAAGAGGAAAAAGTAGTGAACTATGTATAGGTAGATCTGGAATAATTTTTTTCCACTTTGCAGGTTACCTGAACTATTTTGATTAAAAAATGTTCCATTAGGCAGAGAAATTGCAGTAATTTGCAAACGGATGGTAAATAAGAAGCGGAAATGTGCATCATTAGCATGAACGACTGTGGTTCATAGATCTACGCACAAGCCGCAATGCAATGATAAATCTTAGTGCATTATGTATGAAGATGTTGACCTACTTTAAAGAAACAAACAAAACAAAAAAATGTAATTCGTGTATGGTGATATCTATTATGCCCTCCACTTTATTATTCAGAAAATATAGTCCGGACAGAACGCCAATGCTCAAGATGTGAAGAGATTTGGAATTCATACCATAAAAACGAAGTCAAATAGTATCTTAGGACTGTCGACGAAAAAAAAGTGGTCGCTTTCTTTTTTTAATTTCCGGTAGTTTTTCGAATGCATTTATTACCCATTACATTACGCTAATTTTATAAATTACGAGTATGCTATTTAGAAAAAAGCGAAGACCATTTTTAAGAATAATCCTACGAGTAGCATTACTGTACGATATATTGCAAAAAAGGTTGAAAAATCAAAGCCATACGTGCAAAAACTAAAGAAATTTTATGGATACAAAAGATTCAAGGTGTAAAAAGTCCCTGATCGTTTCGAATTTTTAAACTATTGCAAAGCCGACTTTAAGCAATTACCAGCCCAAAAAATGTTTGGCTATTTAAATGAAATGTGTCCGAAAAGTTTAAGACCCGTAAGACCTCAAAATTTCCCGACAAATATCTAGTATGGCAGGCGATATGGTCTTGCGGGATGCGCAGTAAAGAATTTGTTTGCAAAGACACTGTCACAACAAATAACAGTGGGACAATTTCTAGTTAAATAAAGGGCACGACTGGGTAGCACATACTTGCTCCATAGGTACTGTTCGTTTGTAAATTGTTCAGATTTAAAGTTTCGGTTGGAAGCAGAAAAATGTGGTTCTTCGTAAAATGTGTTAAAAAGCTTAAAACAAAACTTTTTTTGTGCATATGTCAACAAATTTGAATGTTATGTCCTTATCAGAAATCTTATAGAAGCAAGTATTGCAACATTCAAGTTTTAAGCCACTTCACCATAAATTTGTATCTCCTTATCTTTCCGACTTATGAACGTAAAATGCATTACAATGCATATATGCATTTTACATGCATACATTTTATATGCATAAATTGGAAAGACAAAGAATATAATGTTCTGTAGTTTGAAAGTCAGCTCTTGTTTATTTCTGTTTGTTCCAAACTTTGTTTGGTACATTTAGTTCCCAAAACGCTGAAAGGAATTTTTATAACACAGCACCATACCAACAAACAGCAAAAACTTTGCACAATTTGCAATCAGCTCACTGCTTTAAAACTTTAATGGAACTTATAGTTTGCAAAGTGCTAAGTGAAAAGTTGCAAAGTTATTTGGTTGAATAGGACCGGCTGCTGGTATGACTGGTAAAACAGACTGGAAAAAGAAACAAATCAAATCGAGTTATCGAAAAAGGGGCAACATCTGCCCGTTTTCACACGAATACTTAACAATTTATTAAACGACAAAGGAAAGTCCGTATTCTTCTTTGAAAAAAGTAGAAGAGATACTTTAAACGGGTTCAACAATTTGTGGAAAATCAAGTGGTAAGCTTTTTTCTTGAGTCAGGTATATCAGAAGTGAGAATATATTGATGGTTGTTCATAATAAAATTGTTATAAATGTTAACTTCTGTAGAATTTTTTATTTTATTTTTGACAATACGTATGCATATTACATTTTATTGAAGTGCGCCCTACGCCCTACATAGAAATTTCCAACATAAATCCACCCCTGTTTGCAAACCACTTAATCTGACTATAAACCAGCTGCTATTGACAATTGCTGTACACACTATACACGCATTTGCATAAACATGCAAATAGGCTACAAATACAGCTACAGCTTATAGAATGACCATCTTTGCCCTGATTGTAAAGATGGGAATAATGTACAGAAAATTCCTTTCCATGTAGTATTCTCCAACAACTTTTGCATTAAGAAAATGACAGATACATGAGGCTATGTACACATAATATCCGGGCTGTTGAAACATCTTAGAGAAGTACTGAATACCCTCAGCAATATTCCTTGGAACTGAACATAATCCTATAGTCATAGCTAGGGTACGTGCTTCTATTTCACAATACCTTTCAAAAGAAACCTACGCCTCCCACTCTAGAACTCTACATCAACACAGACAATCAAACGAAGTAGGGGGAGCGCCGTACAAAACAAGGAACACTGACATGAATCCACCCTCACTAGCAAATCACCGCAACCAACCCACTCAACAACCGCAAGATTTATTAGAAGTTACCAACTTCCGTTTTCTTCGTTCGGTTTCGATTGAAGATAACTAGGAGTGACTTGAAGGCCATTACCCTATAAAAGTAAATTAAGTTTTTGTTCAATTTCAATCAAAGCGGTGGGGGAGAAAAAAGGCTGAGTAAGGAGGAGACTTATGCAACGGCCTATTGCTCCTGTTTTGAGAGCATATTGAAGGAAATTCATTGTAAGTAAAATGGTAATTTCCAGGACCTGATAGGGGGGGGTTTATGTGCATTTTTTTGTATCTGTCTTCAGATTGTATCTGTTTTTGTCATATAAGCAATTTTGTTCACATAGTGAAATTAAAAATAGGAAAGACCTTTTTTTAAACCAAGAATACGAGCAGGCACAGAACCCTACAATGAAATTTCAAAGTTCATGAAGTTTCAGTTAATTATGTTAAAAAAAGAAAAATGCCATGCCAGAAAGTACTGTGGCTGGTACCGCCATCAACTCAGTTAATTATTTGATACACTGAATTCATACCTATTCATCATAATGCGAGAGGCAACCAGAACATACCCAACCAACCTCCATTTCAGTGCGAAGTTCAACTTTTATTCGTGTTTGGTTTCATGTCATGTTGGAGGTTTTTTATTTTTGACAGTAAACCGACATGCAAGACTTGGAGATCCCATTCCTGGAATCAAAAGTCTCCAGCTTATAATTTGTTGCATGAATTTTAATATTTTTCATGATTTTTTGTCCCAACTTACTTGATTTTGGAACAGTGCCATTGAAAGAATTACTATTCAACGGGATGATAAATGTCAATACATAATGTATCCGTATGTACATTTTATTTTATTCTTTATCCAATAAGGGTTGTAAAACCGGATAGTGTCCCTGAATAAGCCAAAAAGCGAACCAGATCAGCCACTAGCTGAGAGATCTGAAATATCTTCTCAGGAAATAGGCAAAAATTGGAAGAAGGACGACATCGCCGACTGCGAAAGGCAATCTCACCAAAGGTAAAGCATGAACACCTAGCGTCTAGCAGAGCTCCTCAACTGCTGTTAAAGAAATAAAAACACTCTTTAGGAAGTTCGGGCTTGCGAAAAACAAAACCTGAGACATTTACTATGGAGACTGCTTTCGTGACTAGGATCAGCAATTATTTGGATGTGGGGTTGTTTTCACGAATCCAACTTAGGCAAACTGTCTTAAGCCTCATTTTCGTTCGTTAATTTTCACTCACGTCTTCAGCAGAGCAAGATGAATTTAGTAACGGGACGAAACATGGTAATATGTGGCGCAAGATTCACACATCTGAATATTCATAACTAAATTATTAATTTACGATCACTGGGCTGGATGTCCGTATGCGAGTATCTAAGAATGTGTATCACCAGGGGGAGTTTCAACTTCTTTCAAATGGGTAAAAAGATTTTCGTCAGCTCTAGGAACAGAGAAGAGCATTAAGGGAGAATCGAGGAAATTGGGAGATGCTACGAAAATAGGAGCCTTCCGAAACAGCGATTGCCTCCACAATCGCATCCAGAGGTCAAAATCAAATTCACAAAACTTTCCCCAAGAACTACATTCTTAGTTTCGCTAAAGCTTAAAGATTGTTGCTAGCAGGTTATGGCTTTTTAGTATGCCGATTAGAGGTGTTAAGTTGCGTCCGCTCAGCGTAAGGAGCTCTTTTGATTTCCTTCTGTTGTGGTAGAGTGCACACCATATCTCTGCGACTAGCTATACAAAATCCATGCTGATACTTTACTTTACTCATTCAATTGAAGTGAGAATTGAGTTATCGACCACGTTTTAGTCTAGTCCCAACCTATTACCTAACCAGTTCATCTGGCAACACATTACAGAAAGGCACAATTTTGAACTGAAGACTTCCAATTCTCTATAAGAATGGTCCACTAGTTGCATGACTGTGGACAGAGACGACTTCGTCCTATCTGCAATATATACTTTTTTTTCAGGATCTTTCAAGGCAGACTATTTCAGGAAGTCTCAGAAAGGAAATCTTCATAGATTAACTGAGTATTGGAGTGCTTCTTCATTCGTTTTATTAAGTTTGACTTTCAATTGAGTTTTTAAATCTTAACGACCCCTACATGCATGAATACCTTTGCTCGAAAATTTAGATTTCGAATTAGATTTGACCACTAGATGAAGCATTAAATGCAAAAATGACCATCTATTGAATCAAATCGAATTTAATGAAACAAAACCAATGAAATAACGTTAGAAAATTAAAAAAATTCACAGCAACCATAAAATATTTTTAATTGTTACTTAACTGATTTTTAAAGAAAATTATGGTGCAGTTAGGGAATTTCTAATTTACACCATAGTACTTATTATTTATTTGAATGTACGGAATGGTCTATCTATGTATCAGCCGACTGGATGTATTGACTAAATATTGAGGAAACATTGCATGTTTCTATCCACCATTGCCTTCCATTTCTTCCTTTTTTGTCCACGACATGGTCATCAATTAAGTTTTGATTCTTCAGAGATTTGGATTTTTAGTTTCATGTGTTACTGAGAACTTCTATGTCTGATTAATTGTGATTCATTATTTGGTAACAAATTCTTGTTGAAACTATGAAACGTCCAATTTTATTTTTATGCGATCAAAACTGTCTAATCAAACGGGTCTTAGTTTTCGGTCGTATAATTTTGCAATGGAATGATTCTATTAAATACCATTATAATTTGTATCAAGAAGCTAGAACTAGTAACAGTTTCATTATTTGAAAAGAGCTTGGTACTTGTTTTCGATTCCAACAGAATTATTACTTTTGAAGATTCTCCTTATGTCTTCATATTTATTTAAAATTTGTCTGGATATTTGCCCACTTAATATTAACTGACCCTAACAGTCCATATAAAAGGTGTTCATGAACTTTCTGGCTGGCGAAAGAATTCGGTTTCGGCAAGATTTTAACTATTCTGGCAGATTTGTAGTATTGTTCTTGAACCCACAAGCAAGTCATAGTGAACTGTGTTAAGCTACCTCCAACTCCAGCTTACTTTCTTTAAACCTTGAAGTTCTCTTCATTGTCATTCTAATATTAACAAATTCCCCTCCAGAATGGATTATGTGGCACTTAAAAAAAAACCAAAGAAGACTTTTCTTCAAAGCATCTTAGAACAATGGCTTTTGCCTTTGTAGCTAAACCAAGATTGACCGTTCAAAGCATTGCCAAAAAATCAAACTTGACATAAATTCATTGCAGAGGCAACCGACCAGGCAAAAGACCATGCAAAAGTTCATCCCCTCGCATCATCTCTCAAACTGTCCTCGACAAAATTTGAAAAATATATATGAGTATGTATGAATGACTAAGTGGTTTTCTGGCCAACTGTATATAAATTTATATAAAAACAAAAATCGTTATAACAACGGGGACATCAAAAAAACATCCATCCACTGCAGAGCCAGAAACACAGCGTGGAGGGTGGCTTCTGGCCTTCTTTTTTTTTTTTTCCTTTCCTATGTGGAGAGAGTCGAAAAAAAGGATTCGTGGGGGGCAGCAGTAGAGAAACAGGAAAAAATAACAAAACCGTTTGGAGGAGTCACAAAAACAAAGGCCAATAGAAATAATATGACAAACACAAAATCGATAATACACACAATTTCTCGTTTCCATTTTCATTCTCCAGC
Source organism: Pocota personata (assembly GCA_963082735.1). Classification (NCBI taxonomy): domain Eukaryota; kingdom Metazoa; phylum Arthropoda; class Insecta; order Diptera; family Syrphidae; genus Pocota; species Pocota personata. The sequence continues at coordinate 161,280,255 of OY720430.1, read as the reverse complement.
TTTGTTTCTTCCTCAACCGATGGCCTAGGTAGGTAGAGAGCGCCGAACACAGGAAACTCCGGAAAATGGGAAACGGTTTTCCGCGAAACAGGCCTACTACCCCCTTCTGTACATTGCCTGGTCCCGGATCCCGTACGAGAATAGTACATCATCCCATTTGGAGAGAGAGCGAGTGTGCTATGGAACGGCGCGTTTCAAACACTTTTTTTTTTTTTTTTTTTTTTTCATTTCCACTCATTGGGAGTGCTCTTGCTCTATCCCAAATCGTTTGTTTATGAAAAACGCAATAAATCCCAGAAAGTTGTATAGTAATACTACTAAACATTATCCTATATCGCAGAGGGTGAGATAGAACGACGACCAACCGACCAAAACACCGTCCACAGCGATGGGAGGGTGGTGGCAACAACTACAGTGTTGTGCGTTAGTTGGGTTAGAATTTAACATTTTGGGACTGATTCCGTTCTGGGACAGCACGAATTAAAATAAGAAAACTTAACGCAGCAGCGTACCAAGGGTGAGACAAGGGTGTCAGCTTCAAAGGGGTGGTTTCTTCGCCTGTGTCGATTTGGGGTTCTCAAAAAATATGCACCCTTCGGCGCGAGGTTTTTGATTTCAACAATTTTTTTGCTTATTTCATCTCAGCTAAAGTCAAAGACGAAGAGTTCGATAACTTACCTGCACCATTGTTGCGTGTTTAGTTGCACTGAAAATGGAAATTGTCGTGGAGTAAAACTTTGATTCACACGCACGTGATTTTCACAATTAAAAAAAAAAAACAAAAAAAAAACAACACCTTCAGTCCACGATTCTGGAAATTGAGTGTTCTTCCGCACTAAAACAAAGTCCCATTGGAGTACCGCGGAAAACTGTGCGCAAACTATTCACACTCTTGAGATTTCTCTATTATTCAGTACACGTGCTAATGTCGCTCTTGTGGGCACTTCTTTTTTTTTTTCTTGGTTTGGATTACAAAATTTCTGAATTCATTTTCCCCGGAGTAGCGCGCGAGTTGCTGTTCGCACGACGTGCAACCTCGTTTTGACAGCAACAACAAATGACAAGTGATTAAGAAGTTTATGATGGCGGCGGTGTACCGTTCGTTCGTCGAGGAAGTATAATGGTAGTGGTGTGGTATATTCACCATTGTTAGCGACGGTGGTGAAAGTAGCTTTGTAGCACGAGGTTGGTATTTTTGAAAATAAATGGTGTAATTTTAATGCTATGCTCCCGCCGGACATGAAACCCAGATTAAATTGAATTAAATGTTTTTGGATTTGCCACAATGAAATTCGTTGGCAGGAGAATAGTGAGTTTACATATTAGGTTTTAGTGATAATTTGTTAATTTGTTAATTTGCTTAACAATAAATTATATATATGAAAACAAACCCATAAAACTTGGAGATTACAATAAGTGGTCATTATTTTTCTTTCAAAATGGCGTCCATTATCGTTCATTAAATCTTCTTTCTAATATATATTTGCTGGTGCACTCGCTTTATCAAGACGAAATCGTTTAAATCGGTCAGTGTTTATGATCTGGCAGGAACACATGGTGATAAATTCATAATCACATCCGTATCAGTTATTAGGTGTGTTTTGTTTGGTATCTTATGTAAGCTAAAAGAAGTTTGATAAAACTCACATCCCCGCTAAAAAATATCATCATGAAAACTAAGCAGTACGAGCAACTAATGACACTTTAGCAATCAGCTGTTTATAAAAATAAAAAAATGGCGGATGAAGTCATTTCTGATATCTCTTTGCAAGTTGTCGATAACACGTGGAAAAAGCAGTATGAGTGCATTTTCTTTTTTGTCCAAGCTAAGACATATATACATAGACTAAGTTAACTTTGTTGTTGCATTTAACACACATATTTTTCACTGAACTTAAAAAAAAAAAACCAAAAAGCAAAAAATACGAAAAAGCACCCCAGGTATCAGTTGTTACCACGTGTCACTTAAACAGTAATATCTCCAAATGTCAATTTTCAAGGTCCAGAGTACTGCACCTTCGAGTTTTCCACTATCTTGTACTACCAAATTATTTATACCCACGGCAAGTCAAAATTGCTCATGATTAACTCTCAATCCCAATTAACCTTAATCCCGTACGAGAATCCTGGAATGCCAACGTTAGCATTTTCATTGGAATAAGAGTAGAATTATGGTGGATTTACTTGGTCACGCATTAGAAAAGTAAATTCGTCTTTTACCATCCACACTACTTCTAGAGCAAGAGTGAGATAACAAAACATACCGGAAAGTTATGTTACAATTTTGCCATAATCTAAACAATTTAAACAAAATCCAAAATAATTTATTCATGACCATTATAATGTATTTATCACCTGTAACTCGTTTTTTTTTTTTTTTTTGTCTTTAATTTACGTTTGTATCTGCTGCTCATTCCATTTCCACAGAATAACTACTTATGGGTAGGTATATTTCTAGGTAAACGAAAAGAGAACCAAGATATTCATGTTCTTTTGCAGTTGTTCTTGTTCTTTAGTTCATTATTTATTTATATTGAATAGTTAGCGGATATGTAAACTACAATTAACTTTTCAATGCGTTAATACATGCCATCAAAAAGATGAATAAACAAATTGGTGGGACCTCGCGCGATTAGTGATCTGTACCGTAATTTTATCTCTATCCATTTCAGTTCCTCAACTTCCGCCAGAGGAAAGGAGTGTCTATAATTGCATTTAAAAGGGTCAGACAAAACAAATACTTTTTTTCCATGTCCACTTATATGTTTAGTGTCACAGAGTTTTCTCGAGAACCACATAAAACATTCTGATAAAATTTGATTTCATCTAAAGTGAAGTGTGGATGCGATATACGGGAGGAATTTCAGAAATTTTTGAATTACTTTTCTCGGTCGTCTAACTCAAGAAATTTGGAAAGCATTTCAATAAAATTTGACCTGTTGGTTAGACTGACATATTAATAGTCCCACTCGGAAATTATTTAATTCGAATTGTGAGGGTAAAATATGGGAAAGGGTCTAAAATTAATTCCAATAGTCGTTTTCATACGCCTAACTCAAGAACGAAATTACGGATTTTCATAAAATTGTTTTATAGTTAGATCTGAAGACGAATGTACACACTTCTTGTGTACATGCTTCTCACTCGTTAACATTAGATAGGCTGCACTAGGTGAATACATTTCTAATGATCTTATTGATTTCAACAACAACTGCAAGGTTAATACTGGGTTTTCACTAGAGCCAAATGAGGTTGTTTCAAGTGAATCATTTTGAGGTATATTCACTATTTTAGCTCATTTGGTTTGACAGTTGACAGGTGCACGCACGAGAACATTTTAGGTGTAAAACTTTTGATGACCAGTTGTTACCACTCTCATAAGTGACATATCCTTATCTCTTTGTAAGTGCATTCGAAGCATCAATTCGCATTGCTGACATTTTTAGGGTTGATGTATATGCATGAGCTAATATTCAGAAAATTGTTTAACCATTACCTCAAACACTTCACTAATGACACTACAGAAGAAGCTTTATATTCGTGGTCGTGGAATGACCTCCAAATGACATAATTTTTTTTTTTAAATATTCAATTCAATAAAAGGTATGTTTACCTTGTTGGAATTTCTTATGTACTTACATGCTCTCATGAATTAATTTATTACATGAAGAAATGTATGAAAATTAAACGATTGGTAATAATAATAATCATTTCATCTGGATCTAGTGAAAACTTAGTATAAAAGTAAAAATTTAATTATGAAAAGTAGTTGGTTACCAGACTAAGCGTTATTAACCACCTGTCCTTAATCAGCGGCTACAGAATTGACTTATTTTTGTCTCCCCAACGTAGATAGTCGGACATGTTGATGATGACTGTGTAAAAGCCTTCAAAATCGGATAGGAGAAGAAGTAATGGAGTGAATTTTCACCCAGAGGATTTGTTATAATTTTCTCTTTATATTGGTATAAATTTGCACTCTCAATTTATTTCAAGTTTTACACATTCAATGTTTTCCAAGTTTCGAAGATTGAGTTTATCAAAAAAAAAATATGTTTACTTATTTGGACTCAATTTAACATTAGCTATAATATGATATGTCACATGATGGAGTAAAAGATGTTTATTTCCTGGGGGTACATTATTCGATTCAATCTACCACCACAAAAATGAGTTGCGCGTATACCACAGCAGTCGTATTCAGTATTAAAAAAAAAACCTTAAATAAATGCCTTTTCAACTTTCCGTATTTCCTTTAATAACACCAATATAATTCTCCCATTAAGAGCCACAAAGCTACATTTAACATCCACCACAGTACATTTTCACCATTATTTCAGTTTCAGAAGCATAGTAAACAGATTTTCGACAGTAATATGTGACATTCGCTTTTATTTACTAAACTTATTTTTCTAACTAATTTACGTCCGTTAGCTAATATTTTGGGGCAAATTAAGTGAATTTAATAAATAAATTTGGTCCGGAACAATGTCGGACAATGAATATGAGGCTTTTGAAATCAACGACTATGATTTGGCGAATGAATTCAATCCGAATCGACCACGGCGGAAGCTGACAAAAAATCAACAAATTTATGGTTTGTATTTGTTTATAATATTCCGTAAATTATATTTTAGTAAAGTGAAAATTATGTACTAGTAAATAGTAATAGAAAAACTACTTTTAATATAGAATGTAGAACGAAAGCTATTCAACAAAATGAATTACGTTTGCAAAACGTTTGTTTTTGAAAACGTTTTTGTTCCCTTTTCGGTAATTTGAGCTAGATTATGTAGAATATTTGATAAGCACAATCTGTCTATTTGTTTTGATCTAAAGAAGTCTTTTTTTTAAAGTGTTCTTTCAAGGCTCTTTAATAGAGTGGCAAGGTTGTATTGTTTGTGATCCGAACGAGGCAAGCTCAAGTATCGTCGGGAACACTAACCCACATAAAAGAGAAACGAATAAAATGTAAGTTTCTCCGACTATTGCTCCAAAACACGTGGTAGGCAGGAGCTCACTCTTTGTCGCCCGATGGGATACCATCATACCTTGCTATAAGCTCCGTGTAGTAGTCGTGATTACTTTTCGGAGCGTGGCAGATGGGCCGATACTACAAGCATCTCGGGGCGCTATTATAGCGTTGATGGCAATTCTGAAAGGTTATACGTAGGGACTAACAAAAGTTCGCTTAGTTGATTGAATAATAAAAAAGAAAAATAATTTTAACTTTAGATATTTAATCTTCATCTTTTTTTAACTTCTCCACATAATTCCCATTTATTTCAATACATTTCTTCAGCCGATAGATCCATCTTTCAAAACAGGTTTCGAAATCCTCTTTTTGGAGCTTTTCGATTTCGACATTGACAACATTAATAATCTCCTTATTAGATGTGAAGATTTTTCTCCTCAAATCTTTTTTTATTTTCGGAAACAGCCAAAAGTCACACGGCCCTAGATCCGGAGAATAAGGTGCTGGGCGGGATGACGGCGACCATTTTCGCCCTGGTGAAGCACATAGACATCATAACTTTTGTCGCTGACTTTTGTTGTTTGGCCTTTACTGGAGGATTTGCACCTTCTGGGTTCCATGCCATGGACTGCTGTTTGGTTTCCGGGTCGTACTTGTAAAACTAAGATTCATCACCTGTAACGATCTTATTGAGGCAGCTTGACTTTCCATTTTCAAACTTATCCAGGAAATATTGAGCAAAACGAACACGAGCCTCTTTTTGCTCTCCTTTCAAAATTTTTGGAACCCATTGAGCTGAATTCTTCGAATATTTCAGGTGATAATTTTAAATTCGTGACACAGCCATGGCATTCAAGCCCAGCTCATCCGCTATCATCTCCTGTATCATCCTGGCATCTTCGTCAAATTTAGCCTTCACCAGGGCCACATTTGTATCGTCGGTCGAGGATTTGAGCCGACCTTCACGAGATTCGTCCTCCACAGAAAAATGGCCAGTCTGGAATCTTCGAAACCATTTTGAAATAGTAACAAGAGATGGTGCATTTATTCCGTATGCATTTTGGCATTCGTGCAGAATTTTGACTGGCGTGAGTTGAAGTCGAAATCCGAAGAGAATGGCAAAACAAATTTCTTCCTGTGTTGGCGGTGGAATTTCAACCGAGCTTACGTCACTAATTTTTCTCTTTCTCGTCTCCATTTTTACCTATTGTTCTGAAATTTGGAAATAAATATTGTTAGGTTATAAGCTACAGAAATGCATCTTCTTTTTTTTTTTTTTTTCAAAACCTACTAAATTGACACCAACTAAGCGAAATTTTGTTAGTCCCTACGTAATAACAAAATCCATCAAACACGACTTCATTCGCACATACACTGTTCCATTAGAAGGAGGATGATCCAAAACTAACTATAGGTTTATTCGATGTCCGCAGTCCGAGCAACTCCGTAATTTTTTTTTTTTTTTTTTGTTCAATCGAACGCAAATATGTTGCCCTGTGAAAGCTGTAATTGTTTGATTTTCATAAGTAAAGCGATTTGGATTTATATTTTATTATATCTTATAAATGTTCGCATCTCATGTTTACACATTTTTATTAAGACTTCTATACAACGCAAAGTATTTAGCCTTAAACACAACCGAATGACAGCCAACAATTTAGTTTTTTGACAGCACTTTTTTCTTGTCCCGAGAAAATACATGGGGTGACTTTAGTGCGCCACACTTCGAAAAACGGTACGATTTTTAGCCCCGGTTTTTGATATCTCTGTCTGTGTCTCTCTTCCAGAGAACACAGTAAGAATAAAGTGAAACGGAAACAATTACAAAAGAAGATAAAGCGAACAGGAGAAAAGTGTCTATGATTTCACTACCCGGCCGAGTCGATCTACTCCTCGCAATGTAATTAGCTTACCTTTAGATCTATGTTCGGACTTCATGTTTTGAAATGCATGCTAGAATCTAAGAAAAAAATGCTTATTACGAAATGTACAAGGTAGATTTTAAATTTAAGTGATGTTTTTCTACTAGCTAATTTATGCATATCGATCCTGATGTCGCACGGTCTTATGTAAAGGCCCCGACACATAGAATCATCAATCTAGAGTAAGTGCTTCCACTGACTTTTATGTAAACCTAAGGGTAAATCACAACGTCGCTTTAGGTCGGTACAGTTTTTGCAAACAGTTTTTGTTAAAACAAAACAAACACTGGGTAGGATGTTGCAACTTGAACAAGGATATGCCTCGATAATTATTACAAGACAAAAGACTTTTGTAAAATGTCATCTAACAATTTTTGAATTTTACCTCCTATGCTTTCGTAAGGCGTTCAGCTTACTATTCCTTACAAATACGAGGGCAAGGTGAAAAGTTCTCGGCCTAACAATGAAAGACTGCGATTTTCAGTTAAAAAATGATTTTATTTTTCTACATAATCTCCCTTGACTTCAACACACTTACTCCAGCGTTTCTCCAACATCAGTATTCCTTCTCGGAAGTGAGAGTCTGGAAGGCTGTGAAAATATTCATCTACGGCCCTCTCAACTTCTGCATTGGATGCGAAGCGCTTCCCAGAAACAAATTTCTTCAAGTTTGGGAACAGATGGAAGTCTGAGGGTGGCAAATTAGGTGAATAGGGGGGATGGCCGAGCAAATCGTACGCCAAATCCCGCAGTTTTCCCATCGCCTAATCTTGCGAATTTTGGCATCCAGCTGGTCAGAAGGTTGGAGTAATATTCGTCTGAAATTGTTCTGCCTTTCTCAAGGTAATCAATTAACAGGATACCTTTCACATTCCAAAACACACTGGCCATGACCTTTCCGGCAGATGCGACCGACTTCGCTTTCTTTGGCGCTGAACCACCGGCTTCCACCCACTGCTTCGACAGCTGTTTCGTTTCTGGTGTGTAGTGGTGGACCCATGTCTCATCCATGGTGACAAATCGTCGCACAAAATCGGTCGGATCCCTATTGAATCGGTCCAAAGATTGCCGCGAAAATCGTTTGCGCATTTGCTTTTGATCGGCAGAGCTTTCGCATCTCTAAGTTTTTGTGCAAGGTGTTTCGCACCCTCTTTCGATATACACACAGCCTCAGCTATCTCACTCACCTTCACTCGCCTATCGTCCAACACGATATCATGGACTTTTTCGATGGTTTCGGGTGTGGTTGCGGTTTTTGGCCGTCTTTCACGTGGGTCATCTTCGAGGGACCACGTTTAAATTCAGCTGCCCACTTTTTAACGGTTGACAAGGAGCAGAGTCCCTGTACACTTTTGTTAACTTTGGATGAATTTTCTTAGGGGTTAACCCATCAAAAACGAAGAATTTTATCACCGCACGATATTCAAGTTTATCCACTTCAACGAAAAACACACAAGACGTCTGCTGCAAAAATTCGTGTAAAGTAAAAAGCTGATTGGAACGCCATCTCTGCTTCAGGCCGAGAACTTTTCACCTCGCCCTCGTATGTTGTCATTGTCACACCGTATCAAAGATGTCAACTTTTCTGTAGGTTTTAAAGAAGTATCAGCAATATCCAGCTTGTGTTGACTATTCAAACTTGCGCTGAGAGTCGCAAGTTCAAATCACGTCGGAACTGATGCTTTGATGTTTTTATGAATTTTTATTTTTTATTTATAATCATATGAATAAATCAACCATACAAGTCATTCTTCTCAATCAGTTAATATTAATGTAAACAATGAAACATTGTTTGAAAATTGCACACAGAAGAAAACATTTGATCTAAGTGCAGAGAATATGACATTGTTATCTTATAAGCATCTTCTACAAGATAAAAGTTGAAAAAGAGTGACAAGCAAATAATAGACGATGTTGCATTCCGTCTTGTAACATAAAGAAACCAATCTTGGTTAAGGGACCGTAGACAATTTAAGCGCCTAATCATGACTAGAGCGCATCCTCATAGGAGTCCTAACATGGTACTGTGTTATCGGCAGGTATGCCAGTAGACTCGGAAGTGCCATAAATGGTTTGTAACGATGCTGGAGAGGAAGAAATTGTTTCGCGGAAAATGCTATCTAGGTACGACCTGTTTTTTCAATGGGTATCCGCTTAATCTAACCTAACTTTGTTTCAGCTTTATTAATATAGGCGCAGACATTTTGTTCACAGAATTTCTATAATTTGTAATATTTTCCAGGAATATGGGCTGACAGTGACAGTGATAATGACAGTGAAGTCGAGATGACCGGTCGGCGTGGCAAAGGCAGAAGTTCTGGTCCAGTAAACTTTGTTACCGGGGGAATACAGCAATCTGGCAGTTATAAGATCGATGAAAAAGACAAAGATGAGAATAATCAAATCACAGATGAAGGTAGGTGTACAATGAATATACTTATAAAAACATTTCAATTAAAGAAAAATTCATTGTACTCCTCCAGAGGAAGACCGTCCAGCACAACGAGGCATGAAAGACGGCGATGGAAATACCTCCAGTAATACTTCATCTGATGAAGAGCATGCTAAACCAGCTCGTATGGGATCCGGTATGCAGCAGCAACAATCGGCTTCTAGCAGTAAGCCTGTGGGTGCATGGGAGCAGCACACAAAAGGAATCGGAGCCAAGTTGTTACTTCAAATGGGCTACAAGCCTGGCAAGGGTTTGGGTAAAGATTTACAAGGTATAGCACAACCGGTGCAAGCACATTTGCGAAAGGGACGTGGTGCTATTGGTGCATATGGCCCAGAAACACCTGCTACGATCGGAGATAAGGTGCACCACAATCAGAAAGAAGACAAAGACATTCGCGAAGCAAAGGAATTTAAAGACAAACTAAACAAATGGAAGCGAGACGACAATAAGAAGGAATCGAAGAAGAAACGTTACTACTACCGTAGTGTCGAGGAGGTGATCGAAAAGGGCAAGAAATACTCTAGTGGGATAATTCCAGACAAACTGAGTAAGAAACTCGGTAATGTCCCTGTGATTGATATGACTGGCCCTGAGAAACGTGTTCTGAGTGGGTACCATGCTCTGGGGCAGACAAAAATTATCGACGAAGATCTGTATGATTTGCAAGCATCTAAAAAGCCCACTGGTTTCGCCCTTCCGGAGTTAATGCACAATCTGAATCTAATTGTGAACCTCTGCGAACAGGATATCATTGCATTGGACAAGACAGAACGTGAGGCCGCAGACAGACAGGAGGCTCTTGAACATGAAAAAAGAAGTTTAGAGAAGATTGTAAGACTAGAAAAGGATCACATTGATACACTAGAGAAAGCTTTGTTATTGGTCGAAGAACTCACCACGAATCCCGAGAATTTGAGCCTTGCTCGTGCAGAAAACATATTTATCGAGTTGCAGAGGGATTTCGCCTCAGAGTACAAAGAGTTCGCTTTGGGTGATTTAGCGGCTGGAGTTATTGCACCTTTAGTCAATAATGAGCTAAAATTATGGAATCCACTTGAAGAACCGACAAGATTTATAGATTCCATAAAAAAATGGAGAACCATTCTGGACATGCATCAATCGGAGGAGCGAAACAATGTCTTTGATCCATATTCATCGCTGGTTTGGGCCGGTGTCATACCCAGCTTCAGAGCAACAGTAAGTGAATGGAATCCAAAGATGCATCAGAAGATGGCAGCACTTTTGGATTGTTGGGCTCCGCTATTTCCCACTTGGGTGTTGGATAATGTACTGGAACAACTGATTTTACCCCGACTCGTTGGTGGAGTGAAGGACTGGGATCCACTCACAGATACCGTCCCAATTCATAGTTGGATTCTGCCATGGTGTACAATTTTAAGACATAAGATGGAAGAGTATATATTCCCTACTATTCGAGAGAAATTGGGTAGCGCCCTACAAGCTTGGATACCGCAAGATCGTTCGGCAAGAGCAATGCTCACACCATGGAAGGGGGCGTTCGACGCTGGAGAAATGCAAGCCTTTCTGCTCAAACACATTATTCCGAAGTTGCAAATGGCACTCAATGAGATGGTCATCAATCCTTTGCAACAGGATTTGGGTGAGTCTTAGAAATATTTCTTCTTTTTTTTCTAATATACATATGTATATTCTCTTTCGTTGCTTTTCTTTTTTTATTTTTCAAAGATTTGGTTAGCTTATCAAAATTCGAGCCATTTTCCTTTTTTAGGTGCATATGCTCTGTAAACTTCGCTGCTGAGGATCTGTATTGGTGTTGGTTTTTGTTTATTAACAGATTTTCACTTCTGTTTTTACTTATGTCCTATGCCGTTCACAATCTACTCTTTGTTTGCGTCCTTAACTGCTGATGTTCCTATTCTGTCTTAATTTATTATGCTTGTTCCCTTATTCTGGAGTCCGTTTGGATCAATTAGAAGAACAAACTGCACCATGGTTCTATGCTTCATTAAAAAAGGACCACTTCACACTAACGTCCTTTTTCATATAACACAGTACCTTGCAATTAACTTATTTCCTTCTCCTTTCAGAACTCTGGAATCAAGTCTGGGAGTGGAATGAACTAATACCCCCTCTGCTGATGGGTCAAATTCTCGATAAGTATTTCTTCCCCAAATGGATGCAAGTTCTTGTCCTGTGGCTAAATCAATCGCCAGACTTTGATCAAATCTCACGTTGGTACACCGGATGGAAGACAGTCCTCGGTGAGGAATTGTTAAAGCAGCCAATGATCAAAGAGCACCTACGACGAGCACTTGAAATGATGCATCGGGCAACTGAAACAGTATCTTCACCTCAGTCTACACCCGCACCAGTTGCACCTCCACAGCCTACCGCACCAAGTACTTCCTCAGTAGGACCTCCAGCGTTGATGGATCTACAAATCACACCACCTACTCAGTTGGAGTTCAAGGAACTCGTTTCGCAGAAGTGTGCGGAGCGTGGTATTATATTTGCACCAATGCCTGGACGCAGAGAATTTGGCAAACAGGTGAGTGCATTTTTATGGAATATTCATTTCTGGAGTTTTAACTGTGTTTCTTTGCAGGTCTATCGAGTTGGAAAATTATTTTGCTATATCGATCGTAATGTTGTTATGCTGAGCGACGGAAGTTTGAAAAACTGGACACCAACCTCATTGGGGTTGACTATAGAAAGGGCTTTGTCTGGATAGAGTGATTAAATAAAGATTGAACAGAGTCAAAATTGTTTAGTTTTTCGCATTCATTTCTCCGAGGTGTACATTCCTGGCGATTTTGAGAAGTATGTACCTTAAATTTTTAAGGGTTTTTCAAGTCAATAATATTGTGCATTATCTTATACTGATCATACGAGCTGTTTAATGAAAGCATTTTTTCTACTTTGGTGTATTTACAACTTCATCGTTGAGTGCTGAAAACACCTAAAAAGGGTTAATTTGACTTTATGGCAAATTCTAATTTGTATAAACAAATGTTTCATGGTAAACGTAAACGTCAAACGAAAATGTGTTACTGCGGCATATGTTCTAAAGCTGGGTACAGACCTATGTAGTATGATGTACGTGTTCGATGTTCGATAATATAATTTCATCATACCGTGGAAAATATCCAAACTGATGCTATCTCAGTCATATTCTTAATTTCAAGATGGTCGGTGATGCATTGCTAGCAGGGCGTCAGTGACCTCGTGATTTGTTTTACGACCTCCACCAGAAATCAATGAGCTTTACTCATTGTAGGGTTACCGATGAAAAATATGAAAAAGTCGCCCGAGGCACAAAATGGCTCCCATAAAATAAAATAAAACTTCATTAAGAATAAAAACAAAGTGAGCGGCTGCATCCGTGAAATTGAAATTTGAAATTTAATGGAATCGTTAAGATATTTTTTTTTTAATTTTTTCAGCCAAGGCCGGTAATTATTACGACCTAATGTCCGACAATTGGTCGTTTGAGCCCAGGGCAAAACAAAATAAACGACTCTAACCTCCAAGAATCCTCCGAACTACCAACATCAAAGAATACTAGGAACCCAAAGTTCATTGTTTTCGCCTCAAAAAATGCTGGAACTGCACTATCTAGTGTAAGTACATTCTTACTAAAAAAAAGTTGTTGATGTTTAGTACTGAATATAACAGCATCTCCTCACTTCGTGACGGCAGCTTATTAATTCGAGAAAATCGCGGAAAAATTTCTTAAACTAACAAATATTGCAAATCAATGCACAGTGTCTGTTACCCTACACAAACAACTCAACTCATTTAAAGGCTAGTGTACGCTTCATGGCTTATTAACCTCAGAATATGAAATCTCAAAGTGTCAGCGAAATCTATAAATTCACAAAGAGAATAGAGGGAATTCAAAAGCTTACAGGCTTAATGCTTTTCACCTTTGATCTATATTTCTTTCATCAGTTAATTGTAGTTAGTTTTTACATTGCTAAGGTCAAAGAATATATCCCTTCACCCATGAGATGCCGAAACTGTCAGCTACTTGGGCATACCAACAAGCGGTGCACCAAATGCGAAAACTATAACCTCTTATCTTGCTTCATTCATACCTCGCAACCCGATGATGATGACATCTGTGACATTCTGACTGCAGTTCAGGGATTGAATTGTCCAAGCTCGACTATGAGCCTGGACGATTCAACATCTGGATTGCAGAGTCAGTGCTTACCATCTTCTATCTTGATTCCTGATTTTTCACAATATACGCCTGATTAAACTGTTCAAAAGTCTCTGTCATCAACAAGTACAGTATTAAAAGTTCTACAATGAAGCTTAGATAGCTATTTTAATAACTATCATGAACTTCAGTTACTGATAAATGACCACAAACCCTCTGTGGTATCTCTTCAAGAAACCCATTTACTCGCAAAAGTCACAAAACCTTACTTGCTGAAGAAATACTCTTCGATTTTTTATAACCTTCCATCTAACACGACAACCAAACAGGGGTCAGAACTGATAGTCCACAAATCTCTTCCCCAAAGATTTATTGAAATCATCTCATCAATATCAGCCATCGACGTTTTAATCGAACTAAAACAAAATCACAGTGATGTCCTTAAAACTTTTCTGTTTATGAAATCGAGGATATTGTAAATATCTTCCAACCCCCCTACTGATTACGAATAGGGCTCTCGCCATACCAATAAAAGAGGCAAATTTGTGGAAGACTTCCTATCACACTCCAACTTGACTTTATTAAATGATGGTAAACCTACCCACTTTTCTACCCACAACACCTTCGCCCATGACCTATCCCTAATTTCTTCACAATTATATTTCTACCCCACATCCACAACTTTTCCACACTTGCATGGTAATGACCACTTTCCTCTAATCAGAACAGTGACGGTAGGAACCCAGTCCTTAAACCCAAGTCGACTTCCAAAAATAGAAATTGATAAAGCCAATTGTTTCAAAACAGCGTCAAATGTAAATACATCCACGATTCTATCCCTTAACATAAATAAAGAAGGAGCCAGCTTGACGGTAGGAACCACAGTCTCGTAGCATCTTTTGTTCAGCGCTGCGTCGAACGAAAACTCTCCGCTTTGTGTCAAATACCTCGAGCTTGGATTCATCGGTCATAAAACTCTTTTGAAATCTTCTTTCGTTCAGTCTTTATGCTTTTTGGCCCATTCTAATCTTTTCTGCTTGTTTTGTGGTCACAGCAATGGTTTTCGTCTAACCGTTGTCAAGGACTGCGGTTTATTCCGTGATTTTTTGCGTATTTCGGGTGTTGTTTTTCGTCTACTTCGTTTGCATGTTGTGACTATTAGCCGATCCTCGTGTTTAGTTGTAGCTCTAGGCCGTCCTGACCGTAGTTTATCCCCAAGATTTCCGGTTTGAGCGTGTCGTTCAATGGTACGTTGAACGTAGCACCTTGACACCTTCAGCTGCGAAACAACATCCCCCTGCGATTTGCCTTCTTTAAGAAGGGTGATGATTGCAGATCGTTTCTCGATTGTGATTTCCGCGAGTTTAACGAGTTGTTTAGTCAAGACGTGAAGAATCTGAAATAAAGTTTTTCAAAGTGTCGCTTTTATGTAAGACCCTTGTAATCCAGGTCGATAAATTTTAGCATTTGAGAACCTTTTTGTTGTAAGGAGTCATAAACAAGTGCTGAATCAACAACCAAAACTCATAAAATTTAATAATTATGAAAAACCTAAACACTTCTCAATAATCCACAAAAGCGGTTTTTACATTTGTAAACAAAAACGTGGTGTAAAACCCGACTTTTAATACTTGAATGTGTTGTGTATTGTTCAGGTAGAAAATTAAAATTCAATCTCCATGCATGAATGAAGTCAGTTGCCTCAAAGTTTTAGCTTGCAGTGTACACAGATCAGTGGTGTAATCTGTTTGGCGCATAAATCTCTTCAGAAAAAACTAAAGTCCTACATATTTGTAAAAAACACGAGCTGTTCAAAACACCTTCACGCAATTTTAGACAAAATGCAATTTTATAAAAATGCGACAATTTTAAAAAAATGCAATTTTAAAAAGTGCAATTTAAAAAAAATTCAGTTTAAAAAAAAATGCAATTAAAAAAAAATGAATATAAAAATGTAATTTTAGACAAAAAGCAATTCCAAAACAATACAATTTTAAAAAGTGCATTTTAATTAAAATGCAATTGAAAAAAATGGAATTTTAAAAAAAATTAACACGTTACTGCCACATGACCCACCGGTGGGTCATGGAATTTTTTCCAAGTAGGCCACATGTACCACCGGTGGGTCATGTGCTATATGTTTTTGTACACACAAAAGAAAATAGTATGACCACCGGTGGGTCATGTGGCACCATACACATCTATGTATTATCAAAGTGCCACATGATCCACCGGTGGTCATGTTTCTAAAACACTGAAAAACGGCACAATTTTACTAAAAAACTATGAAACAATTATAAACATTAACTAAACCACACTTTACCACAAAAAAACACACTTGGCACTTTGGTAATATTTTTTAATTTGCACATGGGCAGTCAACGTGTAAATACAAAAATACAATTTTAAAAAAATGCAATATAAAAGTACAATTTAAAAAAAAATGCAATTTTTAAAAAAATGTAATTTGAAAAAATAAAATGTAATTTAAAAAAATGCAATTTTAGAGAAAATGCTATTTTAAAAAAATTCAATTTAAAAAATGCAATTTTAGACAAACTGCAATTTTAAAAAAAAAGATGCAATTTAATTAACACGTAATTAAAAAAATGTTAGATAAAATGCAATTTATTTGTAATATTAATTTACTAAGCATATTATTTTTGACTCTACGGACCTCTTTAAGGACCACTGCATTTTTCAAAAAAGACCTAGCTACCAGATTAAATATAACTAAGTACCTAAAAGCATTCTTGTTCACATATCAATGCTATACTTAGAGTTATTAAATCCATTATTTTGTCGAATATTAATTACGGTGTAGTCATTTATGGTAAATGTCCAAAGACCTCGCTTCAACTGTTCAAAGGTATCATTCGACCCCTATAAAATGCATGTTAGTAGAACGTGGTCTCCTTTCGGTCGAAGAAAAACTTGAATATCTCATGGCTCTCTTTATCCCTAAAATAATAGCATCCCGACAATCCCCATAATACTGACTCCAAAAATGAACTATCTTGGAAGAAAATACTCCATCGGTCATCGGCAATTTACAATGCGCTGCACTCCCCACTGTGGTCGGACATATCACTCAAAATTCAAGCACACAAAATGCCTAGACATCCTAAATGGTTATTCGATGAATCCTGTATTATATATATTAACTTTATTGTGAAAAATTGGTTACAAATGAATCATTCAAAGTATTGCCCATCGCTAGCTACAACTTTTTCCCATCTTTCTGAATTGGTTGGGTTACTGTAGTGAATCCATTTTTCACCACCCGTCACGTTCCTTGTTTTTGAATCATTCCAAACGCATGCAATCGCTTGGAAATGGCTTGACGGGTAACTACTAATGTTGAAGCAAGCTGTTCTTGTGTTTGGCACGGATCCTCATCGAGCAATGCCTCCAATTCAGCGTTTTTGGAAGCTTTTGGCCTTCCTTCACGCGGACGGTCGTCAAAATAGAAATCACCATCTTTGAAGCGACGGAACCAACACAGCATGTTGTTTCACTTATAGCAGCATCTCCGTAAAATTTTTGGAGCTCTCGATGCGCTTTAGCCGCCGTTTTCTTCGAATGAAAGAAGAAAATCAACACTTCCCGCAAATGACGATTATTTTGCAGAAAATCAGACATTTTCACACAACCAAAAGTATATGAAGCCAAAACAAAATCACTAATGTGTCAAAACAGTTTGTTTACCATATGTCTAAGCTCGGTTCACGACGTTTTAGATATGTCAAAATCGACCAGCACTTACTGCTGGAGCCATCTATTGGCAAACAGCAACCAGATATACAAAGCGATGTTTAAAGACCTAACGCAAAAATTCATATGTATGTAGATACAAGTTGGATTCATAGATCGTACTTTTCACTGATGCATCGAAGACAGTAGAATGCACCGCTTTTGCGGTGGTTGATTGTATCAGCAATGTACTCATGAAGGGTATATTGTCTCAATATTCTTCTACATATACTATATTCACTGCTGAAGCCCTTGCAGTATTCCATGCTACAAAACTATTCCCCAACAAAAAGATACTTATTTGTAGCAACAGTCTATCGGCAATTTTCACCATCCAAAACATCAACAACACGACACTATAATAGAAGGGATCCGGACCAAATTATTACAAAGACGGTGTTCACACTGGACTGACGAACTGAATTTTTTTTTTTACATTTCGTGTTCAGACTGCCTGCCTGAACAATCCGCGGATTCTTTTTGTCATATTAATTGTCAGTGTCCATCAAATTGGTTTGTTTTGCTTTCTTTTTTACTGCTTACTTCGCAAGTGATAGTGCAAATACGGAATTATTTTTTTGTCGAGTGACAACCGATTGACATTTTCAAACGTCAGAAAAAATCCAAACATTTTAAAAAATTTAAAAATCCGGATTGACGTAACACGTCACTTCTCCGCTTCCCCCTTTGTCTGTAAACGTCAAAAAAAAATCTAGTCCGTCAGTCCTGTGTGAACCACCCTCAAACAAAAGCAGGCTTAAAATTATGTTGGTTCCTGGACATGTTGGAATCATAGGGTATGAAGAAGCTGACAAGGCTGCAAAAGCTGCAACAAAAAGGACATCCAGAAAAAAAAACTTTGTGGAATAATATAATACAAGACGGGATATGTGGAAGACTACATCCACCATTACTCAACAATCAACCCCCACGCAGAAATGGCTTTATACTCTCCAAACTGCTCATAAAACATGAGCAAATATTTTCTACGAATTCGCATGGGCCACGCAACCGTGACACACAGTCATCGATTACGTATGTATATACCTAAAACCTGGTACACATACGTTGGTTATTTTGTCACATAATCTGATCTTTACTTAAGAAATACCTAATTACATATACAGGGTGTTTTTTGGGACTGCGGCCGATTTAAGTTTGGTGCCATTTCTCACAGAGATGGTTTTACTATGTGAAAGTTGGCAGTAGTGTTAAGCTGTCAATGCCATTCTATCATGAGGAGTTTGACACCACAACAACAGGTTTTACTGATTAAAACATTTTATCAAAATGGTTCATCAACGTGAATTACATGACTTTTTTGGTCGACGTGGAGTGCACTATTCAAAAAAAAAAAAAAAAATATCCACAATTTCTAGAACCTTTACACAGTAAGTAATTTAGCGAAGCCTGGACTACTTCGTCATGACAATGTGAGTAAAAGTCAATAAATCGGGATTTCTACAACGTCTATGCAGATAATTATGCATCGCGACCCGCATTTCTTTCCGTACAAAATTAAAGTGACTCAAGAACTTCAAGAAAATGACTACCAGGGACGACGAGACTGGAGTGCAAAAATTTGCGAATTGAATAGAAATGACCCTGCATGTTTTCAAAAATGTAAACAAACAGAATAGCCAGATACGGGGAGCGGAAAACCCATGAGCAATTCATGAACAACCTCTTCATTTTCGTAGAGTGACTGATTGGTGTGCGATTTGGGCTGGTGGGATAATTTTCGAAAATGAAAATGACGAAACTGTTACTGTTACTAGCGATCAATTTTGTGCGATGTTACAAAAGTTTTTTTTCCTGAAGTTGCTTGGCTTCGTCTCCGAAGCATGTGGTTTCAACAAGACGATGCCACGTGCCTTACAGACAGGTTAACAATGGAAATTGTCAAACAGGCATTTCCAGGCAAGGTCATGTAGAAATTTGGGGATATCAATTGGCTGCCACGCTCCCCAGATTTAACAGGTCCCGGCTTTTTTCTCTGTGGTTACTTGAAGCACCGGATGTACGCTACCAAATCAACAACATTGCAACAATTTGAAGACAACATAGTCCTTGGTATACATATACATATCATGATTTCCGGCGGTACAGCTCAATTGCAATCAAGTAGTGCACGGAAAAAGCATTCGAGAACGGTTGGCAATTGACGTCGGATTATGTGACTTGATTAAAGAATGTAACATTATCTTTATTGCTAAAACAATTGAAATTTTTATTATGTGCATCTCTACAGAAGTAGAAATGTGAACTGCGAGAACAGAATGTTAAAAGTTGAAATATACATATATGTAGAAAACCATTGACGGGAATATAATGATGAAACAAAAGGTGAAGCCGAAGCGGAAGCTGAAGTACAAGTTCAGACTACATGTACTTTCGTAGCGCGCTGCACGTGTGACGTTCAATAAGCAAAGCGAAAAGTGGAAGAAATCACCGACAAAATAATTGTGCTCGAGGAGAGAAATAAAATTATTTTTAATTTAATCAATTTCATGTACAAAAATTTATAAAAACATACATGAAATTTACTTTCCGTCGGATCGTATGATACGCTATCCCCCATCTTCTAACTCACCCTTAATACAGTGAGCGTGGCGTTGCGAAAAGTTGTTAAAACAGATGCAATGATATATTTCTCTCTACCTATCTACAGATAATATTTAAGTGATTTTAAAGAAATTTTATCAGAAAACTGTTGTTACAACTGTTTCTTAACAGAAAGTTTGTAACCGAAATTCACGGATTCTGATGAGATATCCATAATAAGAATTAACCATCACTCTAAATAGCTTTGAAAAAGTAATACTTCCTTTTTTTTTTAAAGAAAACTTCCACAAAAACTGGGCGTGGCCATGTATAACGAAGTCAACATCTATAATACATTTTTACAAAAATATTGATAAAAACGACAATTTTTACACTTGTACTGCTCGGATTCTAGAAAGCTTATATACCAAATTTTATGTTCTTAGCTCAAAATTTAATTTAATAAAGTGGTGACATACGGATGGATGGATATGGCTAGAACGCCATAACTTTTGATGCTGGTCACAAATACTCAATATATAGTCTACCGTTATTATTTCTCTATGTTACAAACTCGGCATCACTATGTAGGGCATAAAAAGGTGCCGTGTTGTGAAAAATGCTGCTAAATGTGGTTTATAAGCTAGTTATTCCTTTTAAATATTATGCCTACTGTTTTCTCTAATAAAATCATGTTTTTCTATCCAAAGCGTACAAGAATAAATGCAATTTCGATAAAAAAATATATGTTTGTTTTACCAAAGCGAGCTACACCATTGTGGACGTGTTCCGTTGCAGCAGCGTACTTCAGCTTGCCCGCCCGCTTCACGATACCAGTTCAGATACACCATTGTGTTATGGTAATAAATGATTTACAAGTTGCATGATAGAGTGCTACTTCACCTCTATAAAAAGGGTTATCAGGGTTTCGTTACTTTTCTGCGGGATAGCGTAAGAAAGGGTTACAATATTAGTCAGAAAAAAAGTACTTTATTTTACTTGCGTGGGATCCCTATGTCTGTAAAAATTAAAAACTCGCCGTAAAAAAGCCACTTCATTTCTGAAAATCCAAAACTTATTTATTTGTTAAAAACAACATTATAATAATTTATATTACATACATTTATACAAGGCTCAATGAAGTAAAACCTAATCTTAAATTTGGCTTTTGAAACGGAAATATGGCTAAATGCTAATTATTTTCATTTCAAGGGTGAAATAAAGCCACATTTTAAATTAAAATACCACCAAAAATTTGTAAGCTCAAAAAATTGCTTATAAGCAATCATTATAAATAGAAGTAATTACTTTTGGAGCCTAAAAACTTTAAAATTAAAATTCACCCTACTTTATTAGATTTTAATTTCTCGGGAATTTTACTACTACTATCTAAAATTCTTTTAAATTAAAATTTGATAGAGTACTTTCGTACTATTACCAAAATTAAAATTCCATAAAGTACTAGTTAAAACAAAGACGAATTTTCACTAGTGTCGTACCAATACAAGTAAATACAAGTAAAGTATCGATACTTTTATTTCGATACCAAGTACTTTCGGCATCGAAACTTTTCACCGATACTTACTCGATAAAATACTCGGTATCGTATACAAAAATGTGTTATACAAATCTGCGACTTGCATTATTGAAGGCAGACAGAAATGTCTTTTATATATACCTATATAGCTTATTCTTTAGTCCAGTCCTCTCGTAAGGAGTATTTTATTCGGAAATTTAGTCCATTTAGCGATAATACGATGATCAATTACGGGGACATAGAACACATTCTGCTGCTGTTTTTTGTGTAAATCAAGAGGTAGTATAGAAAGTATTGCTGCGATTGCTACGGTCTGAATGGTTCTTCCGTACGTGGAAACGCGTATGTTATTATGAGCCTTACGATTGCTGTGTACAGCCTTCTTAAGGTGTAAAAATAATATTAAAACAAAATTGTCAAGCCTCGGGCGGTTAGAGTTCCGCACAGTTATTTTAACTGTATTTTAAATGTTTCTTATTCGTTCATCCACAGAAAAGGGAAAGCTGTGGTCATACGAGTATGAGAAAGGATCACATCTAATAAACACTTTTGTGACATGTTTGGTTGTTTTAACACGGCTCGTTGGAGGATCGTTGAAGACATATTGACAAATTTTGATTTGTATGTTTGTCTCTGAATTTGTTATTAAGGTTTTTTTGTTCAACAAATTTTATCGAAAATACATACAATACTCGATTTCCTTAGAACTCTTTCTTTAGTGTGTCACAAGATGGGGTTTAAAAATATCTTTTATTTTTCTGGGGTGCAGTAGACCCCCAAAATTACCCCAAAATATTTTTTCAATTTTTCTACATTAATTATAAAAAATTCTTTTGATTTCATTTTTTTGTTGTTTTCTTTTCAAAAAAAAAATTCTGCACTGGACTTGCACAATCTCATGCACATAGAGTTTCGCATCCCAAAATCCACAACAGTGCTACCCAGTAAACATTTTAACTAATTAAAGAGTATAAAATCCCACATTATGGAAAAAGAGTACAAAGTAGTACATTTTCAAAAAGTATAGAGTACGGAAGAACTACGAAGAGTACGAATGGTATCCCAAGCGTAGGGGGGATTGTGGCATCGTATAAAACTCCACGCAAAAAGGCACTGATAACAAGCAAGAATAACAGTGGTGACAGTATGCAACCTTGTCGTAAGATCTTAATGTGGTCGATGCAAGAGGATTCCATGCGAAGATCTGCTATATCTCAGCATCTTTCTTTGTGAGGGCTCTGATAGCAGTTTAAAATGATATGTTACTTGGAAGCCCGATGCTAATTCTGGTGTTTGAGTATTAGACCACTAAGTAGTCGCTTAAAAGTTAAGTATCTCATAGAAATTGAAGTACGCTTTTCGATCCTTTTCCAGGTGTCAAAATGTTCCCAAAATGAAATGTTGTCTATCACTGCAGCAGATCAAACCCTAAAATACATGTTTTCTTCTATGTGCAACACATAGTTTATTCTTTCACATAATTGTTTAATTTCAAAAGCTGACCCTAGATAGACCAAAAATTGGTTATCGTACAAAAATAGATGAATAAATCAAATAACTGATAAGGAATCCTCCAAAGACATATAAAAAGAAAAAAACAAATAAAAAGTAAAGGAAAAAAAGTCGCTATATTGCAAATCCAAAGATGAACCTATGTACGAGTATCCGTATTTAAATCTAAACTTAAATGACTCACAGTATTATATATAGATCGAGACAATCCCTCAAGAACTTGGTTAATAAAATAAACAAATGAGTTTAACCTAATTAAGTTCTGGCTCGTTTCACTAAATGGAAATCTTGCAAATGTAAAGATTAGAAACATGCTAAACATAATATCTATCGTCATACATGTGATTAACCCCGAAACGAGAACTGATTATCAAAAAAAATAGCTTTCTCTTCTTTAAACAATAATCTTATACTATATTCTTGCAAATCTCTAATTTGCTGGTTTAATAAGACCGTTCGTAAAATCTGTGAGTCTAATTTGAACAACTTAACTGAGTTCATTAAATCCATCAGCATCTGTCTGATTGTATCTACTATCTAGGTACATATGTTAGTGTATGCGTACGTATGTTTGCATAAATCTTTCCATCGATTGTTTATTGATTCATTATTGAATGATAGTCATTGATAGCGTAAATAGTTGGTCAGTAAACTATTAATGGCAACATATTTAAGGCCAATCATTACAATGGACACAGCTGAATAATGTGGATGCAATATGATTCTATTGTAATATTATGGAATATAATTGCATGTCATTATTAAACATAATGAAGCCTTGAGAGAGGGAGCTTCTTTAACAGTAGCGTTCAAAAGAATTTTGTCGCCAACAAAAAGTGGTAGATATAGTACAAAAATTGAAGGACAAGTCTATCTCAAATCTGTTCTTCTAATTATATGTACTAGTAAACTTCTTACATTCTATGTACATATATGGGAACTTGAAGCAGCAACATTTCATTTATGTAACATCCGAACACGTAACTACTACAGCACAGAAACCCACAACTCCTGTTGTTTTTAAGTCGCTTATTTTTCTTTATGTGGGCGTCGTGGCTTAAGACTCAAGGTTCAAGCCCAAGGAAACACTAAAACGTTTTTTTGCGAACCCACCTATCGCAAACGTCTGACAAACATCCAAGAACAAAGTTGTTATGAGAAGCTTCTCTCAATCCCTACCATTCGCTTATTGCACAGCACTAAAGGCTGTGAGAAGCTAGGGCAGGCCCTGTATGGGCACTAAAATTTCTTGTATTTTGCTTTAGGTGGATCAACGGTAGCTAAGCTTGAATGAAGTTAAAATGCAGTCTAAAGTTTTCTGCAGTTTATTCAGTTGAAAATGTCACGTCAAACAAACCCTTTTTGCCCGTATGTTTGAACCAATAAAAAGGTTTTGAAGTAATTTGATTTATATGGATGTACCTATACATATGTACGAGTATGTCCTATTCAATTTTAGTGGGGGCGAAAGCCCCCATTTATTTGGCTTATTTCAAGCTACAACTAAAACTTAAACCTAAAACTTAAAACTAAAACTTAAAACTAAGTCTTAAAGAGAATGGTGAAGGAGTTTGTTTTGAGGCAGGGAGTGCTGAGGTTAAAATCAAACTGGGTGGGGTTTGAGTTTACTTTTCGCAGCATAGAAATTGGTTCATTAGATCCATATGAAGTGCGGTGGGACGGCAGATAGAAAAGACGAGGGCATCGTAAATTTCGTGGATTGGTATTGAAGAAAATTGAATTATAAAGAGATGCGAAATCGACAGAGCTAAACTATCAAAATCGCATCAAATCTGAATCATATATTTGGAGCAGGGTTTATTCAAATAATTTTTGTTAGCCGCCTAACTCAAGAATTTTTGAATGGATTTCGATGAAATTTGGTTTGTAAGCTTAGACTGACACGATATTGGTTAAAAACGAATGAAGTGGGGGTAACATATAGGGAGGGGCTTAAAATATATTTGAATCATAAACCACCTTACTCAATAACCACAACGGATTTTGATGATGATGCCAACAGCGTGTAAACCAACCACACCATACAGTACTGTTTTGTGGATGCTATGGTGTCTGAAGAGTCACTTGCGGATTGTTCTCAATCCACATACGGCAATTTTGCCTAATGTATTCGTTGAGCCAAAAGTGACCCTCGTCGCTGAACATAATTTTTCTATAAAATTCCGGATCATTTTGTAATTGGTTTTGAGCTCATTCAGCGAAGGTCCGACGCATGCCATGATCCAACGACTTTAATTCTTTCACCAATTGAATCTTGTAAGGGATTAAGCCAAGTTCCAAGTAGTGGACGGGCAAAGCCCAAGCTCATATGCACGCCTGCGAACTAACAAATTCGGGTCTTAATTAATACTGGCCTTAACTGCGGCGTATTTTGTGACAAAACATCCATTATTACGAGTAAATGCATTTCTTTACTCCACGGTATGAAAGATTACTAAAAATGCTAAAGATTTTGTAATTTTTTTCCCACTTAATCACTGATTTTTTTGTCACACAAAAAATTATGTGTATACCCAAATAAAATAAAAAAGATCAATGTAATTGGTACAGGTTTAATACAGATAGGGTCAAAATAGGTAACAAAAAAAGGAAATTATGTAAAATGCGAAAAAAAAAATCTGACCAATGTCTGAACTTTTAGTTTCGTTTTGATGTGACAATACCCTGTATGTTATTGTTAAGTGCTCGACCCTCTGCTACGCTGTTTTGCTATGCAACATTTTATTTTAGTGGCAGCACTGCCTCTATTTCGTTTCCGGATAGTCACTTCGATTCCTTTTGGTTTTCTGTTTCTGTTCTATTTTCTGATCAGCATCGATCTCGATCTAGCTATGTACGTCGGTCTGTCCGTCCATATGTCACCAGTTTAGGACAATTTTGAACTAGAATGATTAAATTTTATATATGTATGTACATATGTATGTATTAGCTTTTTGGACAACATTCTTGTTTATATTTATTTATTAATTTAGCAAATATTCTACTATTTAAATTCAATTTACAATAAATTTTTCTAAAACTTAATCTAAGAGGCTTAATATATGGATAGTTGCATTTAATAAATCTAACCGTTTGTTAAGTTAAGCTATTGACATTCTTTGAACAAAGACTCTACTTCTCAAAATATACGGTTACAATTCACTTACATATCTCAAATACTTTCTTAAATAATTAAATAGGAGATCATACTTTTAAAAATAACCATATGTAACATCCCCCTAATTGCCGTAAATCTATTATATCTTTATATTACGCTGTAATCTGAGTAATAAAAAATCACTACGTAAATATAAAATTGAAGAGGAGTATCCAAAATGTGGTTTAATCATTGCATTATATATATATATATATTACTACTGAAGAAAAATAATTGTTTAACACTTTTTTAATAAAACCTTTATATACTGTATGTAGGTAGTCCAAATGAAAAACAAACTTTAATTCAGAATCAATTACAAAAGTATTTAATCTGCATTCCGTTATCAACGGTCAAATTTAAATTATAGCTACGCTTAAATGCCATGCATTTCGATTTACCAATTTGAACTGAGGTGTTTTGTTTTGTATTATGAGGGCGTCATCAGTGAAGTGGACGATCTGGGAACAGCTGAGCTCATATTTGATGTCATTTATGTAAATGATGAATAGCAATGCCCCAAGTGCAGGGAATGTTGTTTCAGTGCTACCTGATATTACACCATTTACACTCGTTCTTTGAGACCTACCGCTGAGATATGATTTTAACCATAAAACTTCACTACCTTTAATGCAATAGCCACTTAGTTTGCGCAGTATAATATTTATGTCAATGGTATCTAATGCACTTTTGAAGTAATGAAAGCCAGTAATCGTATAGCCTCGGAAGAATGCTTTCTTCTAATCCCTGATTGACTTTCGAGAAATAGGTTGTTGGTTTCAAAATATTTCTCTATTTGCATTTAACGATCAATGTATACAGCTTTGTCTCAGGTTATTTTGTAGTTGGGTTATTAATATCCACTAAAAATAGCACACTATGAAGTATTTCTTATATTTTAAGTTATTTCAAATTGCAACTTTGCCATCCAATACGCAAAACTAAGATAATATATATTTTTTTATTAAACTATTAAGCGAGTTATAAAAAATTTACCATAATTTGAATATATTTATAAAAGTTTATTTCTGATTAATACAATTGGCTCAATACTAAATTATGTATGTGCCTATATATTATCGTTTTCTCAACGCATTACTAGGCTAATTACTAAATAATTTATGTATTGAATATATATTCCAAACAAACACAGTTTACAGGGAATGATATTTGAGTACTTTGAGTAATTGTTTATTATTGGATTTAATCGAAATTCAACCTTGTAATTGTTATTTTATTTATTTTAACGCCACAAGTATCGACGACCCTTTAACTGTTATCTTTCAAATGCTGCAATTGGAAAACGGAGAAGTATTTAATTTGATTTGATAATATGATATTTGAATCGTTTATCGGTGCAAATAGACTGAATAGATTAGTAAATATTAAACAAAGTGATTTAATCATTTAATTCTAAGAATTAAATATCCGTTGCTCTTACTTGATTGGTAATGGAGAACAATGAAAAAAATACCCTTAACTTTTTTTGACAACCCAGGCTCTGCTCCAATTTAAAAAGTATAGCACATCGCGTGTTTTCCATTATTACGCAGCATTGTACCACTGTCTAAAGTAGTGATGGGAACTATCGAATAAAACTATTGAAATATTCAATAGTACCGAAATATTCAATAGTACCGAAATATTCATTCATTCAATAGTTATTAAAATTAATTGATTACTATTTTCGTTCATTAATATTTATCTTCATTACTATTTTCATTCATTTAAAATGTTCGTTTTTTACTATTTGCATTTAATGAATTTTTCTTTCATTCAGTTTTTTTCATTCGATAGCTAAATCACTTGAGTAGGTAAGCAATCTTCCAATATGCCCGTTTTCATGTGTGAATATCTCGAACACAACATTTTACGTCTTGAAAATCTCTACAAGGTACATATGTGGTGCCGATTTTTTTTTTTAAATTATAAGTACGCAATATTCCAAAATATCCGACATTACGTCGAATGCAATGTTGGATCAAAATTGCAGGTCTTGAAATTCTCTATAAGAGGGATGTCGAATTTTTCAAACGCGATCTAGCAAAACGCCAAACCCATATTTTATAAGAAATCTTTTCTAAATATTTGTTCATGGGTGCGAATATCCTGAAAATATTTTTTGTTTGTAATGTAAACTTTCAACCTCATACATACGTCAAAACGCCCCATTGATTGGCGTACAGTTTTCTTTTATAATATGTAATCTGTTTCCACTACAGGAACAAAATTCTATAGGGGTCCATGTAATCATTTTTTTTAATTATAATTTGCGCGCGCCAAAGGGATATGAATACGCTTATATTATTTCAGGGCACGAGCGTTAGTAGACAGACAGAGAGAGAAAAAGAAAGAAATATTGGTGTAGTAGTTTGAAACTCCCCAGTTAACTGGGGAACATTTTGTTTTGCTGTTATTTTCATTGCTTATGATTCATAGTATGTTTTTACGTCCTCCTCTGTCGACTTTTTTACTTATTTCATACACTACACTACACCACGGCCGCCCCCAAGTTTTTATTGATTTGTTTCCATCGAAATTGATGAAGACAGTATGCATCTACCTACCTATATATGTACAACCGTTTCTAAGATAGAACCCACGTTTGAACAACAGATGCACGAAATTACACCACATAATTTCGTTTATTACGGTTCTTAATATATTTCCCAGCTTAGGAGGTCTGGATGATGGGCTTCCATCTCTGAAATGATTATAGATGTACTGTATATTCCCCCCTTTCTGAATGAATGAATGAAATCATTCGATAGTTGAAATCATTCAGTTACTAACATCGATAATCTAATTCAATAACCTATAGTTCCCACCACTAGTCTGCACCTTTATTTGTAGAGCGATACTATCTTTCTTTTTTATGCGGCCTTGAAATCAATTATGAATTTCAAATTGAAAATTGTTTAATCTATTTATGATCATACTTGGTTTAGAAATTTAGCCTATTGTCAACCAGGCACATTAGTGCATGCCTAATGCAGTCAAAAAAGGCTTAAGATGTTCAGACACACTTTCGGTAAGGTCCTCTCTATAGTCTATAGCTACACAAGGCTTGCTTACACGTTCTCTTTTTGAGTATCATTTTCATCATTTATTGCATAGGTTCAGAAGTAATTACTACTCAACACTAAAAAGGCCGCTATCTATCGATTTCTATACTTTCATATCTAATCTCTAGAGATTTTTTGGCATTTAGAATTTTTTTTTATTATTCAGAATGCATGCCTAACTAATAAAAATGTGTGATACTTTTAAGCAACAGTGTTAGAAAAACACAAAAAGGTACAAAATAAACTTTCTCATTCACTTATACTGATACCGTACAGTAGTGGTGAAAACTTGCTAATGCTAAATTGTATAACCATTACACTAAGTTGCGCGCCAGTGCTAAGATCTTGTGTGCTTTGTCTAAAAGCTAGTCAGAGGTGATGATTTTCATGAGTTTCAAGTTGAAAATTCTTTGGTCTTTATATGATCAGACTTGGTTTAGAAATTTAGCCTATGATTTAAGATGTTGAGACACTTTTCGGTAAGGTCGTCTGTATAGTCTATACCTACCCAAGGCGTTCTTACACGTTCTTTTTTTTGGATACCACTGCCCCGCGGTTGATTTCATTACTTACTTTATTTATGTCCTATATCCCCTTGTGGGTCCTAGGGCCTCGACTACGCCTACGCGCCATCGTGTACGGTTTCTGGCAATGTGTCTCAGCTCTCCCCAGCTTTTCCCCAACTGCCGTGCTTCCTTCTCGACTGCTCTGCGCCATGTTCTCCTTGGACCACCAGGTCTTCTGCCATCCTGAGTTAAGGGGTTCCATTGCATAGCATGGTTCGCTATGGAGCTGTCACCCTTTCGGAGCGTATGACCAATCCACTGCCACTTCCGTCGTTGGATGGTTGTGCCTATTGGTTCCTGACCAGTTCTCTCGTAAAGATGTTCGTTAGAGATACGATTGGGCCAGAAAATCCTTAAGATGTTGCGCAGGCACCTATTAACGAACGTTTGCAGCTTTCTGGTGATAGCGGTGGTCACTCTCCACGTGCTGCATCCATATAACAGCACGGATTCAACGTTGGAGCGGAACAGTCTTAGCTTGGTGTTCAAACTGATTGCATTGCTTCGCCATATTTTGGACAACATCCCGAACGCGGACTTTGCTTTGGCGATTCTCTTGGCTATATCCAGTTCGGTTCCACCATCGGTCGAGACAATACTCCCAAAATACTGGAAATCCTCTACTCTCTCTACCGGTTGTCCAGCAATGCATATTTGAGCCGATGAGTTCGTTCCAAGACTGATAATTTTAGTTTTTGCGGTATTCATTTTCAGCCCGACAACGCCAGCCTCCCTCTCCACATCTGCTGTCATTTGGTGAAGGTCCATAATTCTATGAGAGAGTAAGCATACGTCGTCAGCGTAGTCGAGATGTTTAAGTTAGGATGTGAGAGTCCATCGAATTCCTCCGTTTTCCGTCGACAAAGCTGCACGAAGCACATCGGTAATCACCAATAGGAATAGTATTGGTGAAAGAATGCAGCCTTGTCTTACCCCACTTTGGATCTCAAATTCCTCAGACAACCTTCCTCTGTACAGAACGTGACATTTGGACCCTTCGTAAGTAGCTTTGACAATAGCAATTAATTTATCAGGAATACCTCTCCTGCGTAAGGCACGCCAAATAAACTCCCTGTTAACATTATCGAACGCCTTCTCAAAATCGATGAACAGCAGGTGAGTTGATTTCATTGCATTTCTATTAAGTCTAGTTAAGTGCAAAAACAGACTTTAGAATCAACAGCAATTTGGAACGATATTGCAACAAATTATTGTTTTTTAGATTTCACTCATTTTCGTGGCTCACTGATTTAAGGATATTTCGTACATAAGAACATTTCACGTTTTATAAATGAAATAAGATATACACTAAAAAATTCAATCTGAATAGGTTTCATCACTACTGTACGCTGGGGTTATTTATTGCGTGGGTATATATTAATTCAGAAGTATTTACTCTAATTACTCGTCCCTAAAAAGTCCCCTATCATCAGTACAATGAACGATTATCGATCGATTTTCCTATAGTTTCATATCTAACAGCTAAAGATTTTTTGGCATTTAGGAATTTTTTTTTTTTATTATTCAAAACACATGCTTAACTAATAAAAATGTGTGATACTTTTAAGCAACAGTGTTAGTAAAATACAAATAGAGACAAAATAAACGTTCTCATTCGCTGACACTGATACCGTACAGTAGTGGTGGAAACTTGCCAATGCTAACTTGGATAACCATTACACTAAGTTGCGCGTCAGTGCTAAGTTCTTGTGCGCTTCGTCTAAAAGCTAGTCAGAGGTGTTGATTTTAGCAGCGACTACGATGACGGTAAAAACGGGCAGAATGCGAAAATTAAAAAGGCTTAAAAGTGTCTTGGGTACGATAGTGTTCCTTTCGATGCTCAGTCTGTCCGTATTCTATGTGGGGACAAATAGTGAATACGCGTTGGATGTGATTAACAGTGAAATTGTAACTATACGTGAAGGTCTTAAATTAATTGTAGGCTGCATTGATAAGCCATTTGAGTTGGAAAAAATCCAAGATGGATCCTTTTGGGTATTGAGAAATTATATTCGGGCGGGACACGGTGCATTGAGCTGTGGCGACAGTATTACATATACAACGCATGGTGATTTCACTTTTTTTGATAATTTACCAGTGCTAGTTCCGAGGTAAGGTTTAAATGAGTGGTTAAGATTTGGATTTTTGACCGTATTTTAATTGAAACCTTTATTTTGAGGATAACTTTCGTGAAATAATAATAATTTAAATTCGGTTTATGGTATACGTCATATATGTATGTATGTACATATGCTTTGGTTTAGTGCGTTCGAAGTTGAAATGTGTTTTCTATTGCGCCGCTGACAAATTTCGGAATATCTTGAATTCCTTCCAAAGAAACAGAAGTACGAGTATTAATCTTACCTATGGAAATTTGTTGTGATTTCTACATCCTACCCAGCTTTTTTGTTTTGGTTCAGTGCATTCGAAGTTGAAATGTGTTTTCTATTGCGCCGCTGACGAATTTCGGGATACCTTGAATTTCTTCCACAGAAACAGAAGTATTAATCTTACCTATGGAAGTTTGTTATGATTTCTACATCCTACCCACCACGAATGAAACTAGACATGTTTTGGGGACATCTTATCTTGTCTTCAAATGTGCTTGATTTTAAGGAATTAGGAAAAACACCTATTTTATATGAAAATAAGTACTTTGGACATTACCTAAAAATTATTAAAATTAATAAATTCACCCTGCATAGAATTTGTAAAATGTGTGTATCCTTTCACTCCCTCCAGGAGCCCTCATATGATCTATACACTTGAAACGTTGCACACTTACAGAATAGACCAAAACTCTTTGAATTATCAAATACAATGTGTCGCAAGAATTGTAACAAAAAATATTTTACCACGGGCAAAAAGATTTGCTTGACTATGCATTTAGATAGATGTTCATTACATCATGCCAACTGATGGTAAACATTTGTCTTACCGTTTTTAACTATGTGTAAAAAATGAAAAAAAAAAAACATATAGGAAGTTGCAATGCGTCTAGAACGAAGCGTATGATACCCTATTTCTCATTTTTTAAGTCATCACTAATAAAGTGAACGTGGCGTTGCGAAATTTTTAAAATAGATATTTTCCGCTGGTTTTAAGAAATGTTATCATAAAACTGTTTTTAGAACTTTTTCTTAGCAGCAAGTGGGCATGGCTCCCAAAATTTGTAACCTAAGTTTACGGATGCTGATGAGATTCACAATAAGACTTAACCATTATCGTTGAAAAAGCAATATATGATTTTTTTAAGGCCATGTACTAAATGTAGAGAAAGTCAACGTCTAAATGTTTTACCCAGACAATATTTCTCAGATTCTAGCAAAAATGTGGAAACATTTTTGATAAGTGGGCCTATCTGTAAGCAGATTCTAAAAATGATTACACTTGCACTGCTTCGGTTTCTACCTATAGAAAGCATATATATCAAATTTTATATTCCTAGTTCAAAATTTAAGTTCCAAAAAGTGGTAACATACGGACGGATGGATATGGCTAGATCGACATAAGTTTTGATGCTGATCACAAATATACCTACATATACCTTTTGTGGTCTATCGTTATTATTTCTCTGTTACGAACTCTGTATCAAACTTAATATACAGTGACGAAAATTCACATAAGTTTACAGCATTTACATGAAGTTTTTTAGTATTTATTAATTCTTTAAATACTCTTTGTATATTTATTATATTCAGTTAAGATTACAAGTAAATAGAGAAAGGAAACAAATAATACAATAAGTAAAAAAACAAATGGAATTTAACAAAAAAATAACAAAAATTGGGGGAAATTCACATAAAGTCATCAAACTTTTCGCACAACTTTCAAAATATTTCGCGTTAATTTTTTTTAATTAATATATTGTTGATCCACCTTTATTTTGGATAACTTCGAAAATGCGGTTTGGCATTGATTTGATCAAAGTTTCCAAAATATCTTTCCTGACAGAAGTCCAAGCGGAGCGAATTGCGTCTTTCAAATCCCTCACGATTTCAAATTGCCGAACATTTGCGTAAACTTGTCGAGAAATGATACCCCATAAATTTTCTATTAGATTCAAGTCTGGACATCTTGCAGGCCACGGCAGAACCCTTATGTTTCTTTCCTCAAACCAGGCTTTAACAGAACGTGCTACGTGTATACTGGCATTATCCTGCTGAAATACTAAATCCACTCCGCATAATTCCTCTGCTCGTTCTCTTATAGTGTATTCCAATAACTCAATATACTTTTCAGAGTTCATTCTTGGAGGAATCCAAGCAGGTTCTGTCTTCCCTGCCGCGCTAAATCCAGCCCATATGATTACGCTTCCACCACCGAAATTCCTGCTCATAAAACCTCTTTTTTTCGTAAATCTTGCCAGTAACACTGATCGCTAAAAATAGCGCTGTTCCATTCAGTTGTCCAGCTTATGTACTTTTTGGCAAAGTTTGTTATGGCCAGTTTAAGATTAGCAGTGAGCCGTGGCTTTTTCTGCATTTTTCGTGAATGTCAGATGGTACTGGCAAGTCAAGATTTTGCACAATTTGAGACGCAAATGCCTTATTTTTTCTTACTTCTTTAAAAATTAGGGACTTTTGTCTCTCAGAGAGTTTCTTGTTCCTCGCATAGTTGGTGTTTTTAGCGTATTTTTCACCTAAATTCATGAAACTATTTATGACTATTTTGGATCGTGAAATTCGTTCTGTAATTACTCGATTTGATAAACCAACATCAAAAGTGGGCGGGTCTATAGTCGAATTCTAAAAATGTTTAGATTTGCACTTCTTCGGATTCTAGAAAGCTTATATACCAAATTTCATATTCCTAGTTCAAAATTTAAGTTCCAAAAAGTGGTAACATATGGACGGATGTACATGGCTAGATCGACATAACTTTTGGTGCTGATCACAAATATACCTATGTACATATACTTTTTGGGGTTTATCGTTATTATTTCTCTGTTACGAACTCTGTATCAAACTTAATATATAGTACCCTGGATAAGGTATAATAAAAATAGCCAAATGCATACAAAATAAAGTGTACGACTGGATCACACGTACTTGTGCTTACACATATGTCGTTCATTTGCATATCACTCGTGTTTGAAATTTAAATAAAATCATTTTCGTTTAAAAAAATATTAAAAAATTGCTTCATAATTTTCAAAAACTTGGTATGCCATACATATGTCAAATGTTGCTTAGATATTAATTTAGAACAAATCTACTGTAATGACTGAGAAATAGACAATAATACTATTATAACTGAAATATGAAATTTGATCTAAATAGTTAGAACTTTTATGAGTAAATTGATTTTTTTCAAAATCGACAATTAGTAAAATACCGTAGATAGATCCATAGATCCAAGTAAAAATCAAAATGACCATAGTTTTACCTTAACCGGTTTTCATTAAACTCGTGTAACTTTTAAAATAAAGCTGTTACACAAAGAAACTATGGTCAAAATTGGTAGTTTATTAAAAGCCCCTCATAATGTATAACAAAAATATTCCCTTAAACATAGATTTTTCGGCAAAAACTTACGAGTATATTGAAATGGAAAAAAAAAGATACTTGATATGCAGTCGAAAATGAAATGATTATAGCAAAATAATATGAAAACCGATACTGTTCCATAACGCTAGAAGATTGGATGAATGTTTACTTGTTTGTTTGGCTTGATGAGAGGAATATCACCCTTTTGAAACACACTGCATATAAAAAAATTAAATAATTATGACAACTACATCTTTTTCCCCCTGAGAAACATTTTTTGCTTCCCTATTAAAAAAGTTTCTTTGATGAGCACTAATAAACTTCATACGTGACATGCTTGGTGGAATAAGACCCAAATGTATCCACTCTCATTTCTGTTAATAATTATTCAATAACGGGGATCAAGTAAAAGTATCGAAAAGGTGGTAGTTCTATAATTCACGACTTTCATTTGGTGGTCCAGTTTTTAGTGTTGCGCACCAGAATGGTATAAGAAGAAGTACTAATGGTTCAACACGGTGTCTGTATGTCTGTGCACCTGGCACACGCTTGTTGTCATTTTTACATTTTTAAATCCACCCACAAATGTTCTTTAAAAAAAATATATTTTTTCCAATCCTATTACAAGAAACTTAAAAGTATATCCTTAACAAAATATATTTCTCTACATTTCATATACCATGTCCACTTTTTGGGTGCGTATTATTAAAAATAATATATGTATGGATATAAATATGTATATTTTGCTTGCTTAAAACTATTAAAAAGGTCGTAACAAGAATTTGTCTAATGAAAATCGCAGGAATATCCTGTAAGTAGAAGGACGTCATTGCATTTGAATTAAAAAGTTCACAACGCCACGCCCACTTAGTTAGAAATGTGTTAAACTTGGGTATAAAAGATAGAGTATCATACTATCTGTTCCAGATGGATTGTAAGTTTTATGATTGTTTTTAAACAGTACCAATTTCTTTAATGTGCTAGTTTTATCGGTGTCATATCGAACTTAAAAAAACAGCACGATTTTTTGAAATCAGGGGTTCTTTGTGGGAACGACAAAAGTGAGTAATTTTGATTTATTATCGGGTAGAAATCACTTTAAGTCCTAATAAATATTGTAAATTTTTTTACTATTCAATAAATCCTAATAAACACGTTATTTGAGTAAAACACACATTTTGCCTAATTTCAATAGGCTGAAATATTATTAGAGTCCCTGCAATGCAATGCCTTTGTTTTGATTTGGTCTACGAGTACGTGTAAAAATTATTTAAATTTAGTTTCCTCGTTACTTTTACGAATCGGCAAAATAGAAAATGGAAAATATTTCCATAGGTACAATATATTTAAAGCATTTTTTTTATATTTATAGATAATATTAACACTTAAGAGGTAAAATAAAAGTGTTGGTTACTTTAACTAAATTTTAAGTTATTTTTTTTTAAGGAATTTTTCAGAATTTCTCACAATTTCTTGTGCATACGAAACATTCTCATCATAATTTTTAAAATGTATTTTCTTCTATTTATTACCATTTCGGAAAGAGAAGGGTAGATTAAAAGACCTAACCGTTATTATTTGGTAAACAATTCCTTAAAAAAAATTTAATTATTCTTTGAGTGCGTTTTAATTTAATTATTTTTTCGGAAACGGTAATGGAAACTCGGAAAAGAAACATTCGTTCTAAGATTATTATTAGCATAAATTAAGGTATAGCGTAATAAAAGTTAATCTTATACTATATATGAATGTACAAATTGTTAGAAAATTTGATGAAATGTCATAATTTTATAATCTCTTTTTCTAATTTTTTAGTTCGCGTCCCTATTCTGCTTAAAGGGTAATGTAGACTTAAACGATTTGTACCTGGTAGGAAATAACGTTTCATTTGCTCTTTAAGAGTGCTTAAATAATTGTAATCGACAGAGCCTTTTGGGAGTTATAGCGTCTGACTTATAGAATTATAAGTATTATAATTTTGTCCATAACTCGGTATGAGGTTAAAATAAACCCCTCCTCCGGTACATTTTGTGTCTTTCCTCAACATAACCTACATGTATATTTTTGAATGTAGACAATTATTTTTCTCGACTATTTTTGCATTTACGACCACTGTGTAGCGTCGTGAAAGCTCATATAGTCACCACAATGATTATGTTCAGATCAAGGTACTGAATTGAAGGAAATAAAAACATCATCATTGTTTTTTTATTCGTTTTTTGTTTGATTGCATGTTATTCAATATATTTGTTATTCAAATGACCCAGTTCAGCTCAATTTTGAATATATCATACAAAATAATAACACAAAAACCATCCACTGAGTTTATTCAAGTGATGTGAACCCTATGGATTGGTTCTGAGTCTGACTAATAGATGGAGCATGTATTGCAAAGTTTGGTAGGATTCAGTAATTGGCAGATGTCATTCATATTTTTGTTTTCAAATCTAAAGATGAATAGAGAATTTTCGTTATAATTTGTTGTCAAGAAAGTAAAGTGCATACGTAAAATAAATTAGAGTACCTTTTTCGCACTTATTTCAGTTGTCAAATATTGTAAAAACAATGCTACCAAATCTTTTTTTTTTTAAATTTCTTATAACAAATTTGTAATATTTAATGAAAATAATGGAATTCGTATCTTACATACCCACAAAACTTAACATTATTAATGAACTGAGCAACTGCAAATGACACGCAATAAAAGCATTAAAAATTCCTACCAAGGATGTCAATTTAGGGAGATAGAATTAGAACCATTTTAGTTAATTCAGCCCCCAAAACGGAGTATTTGCCCGCAAGGGCAATTTAGACCTCTTTGTCTGATTAAGGTCCGAAACGCAGTACGCAGAGCGATCCTAAGGCCGCGGACATATGAAGCGTTTTTTTTTTTCTGTTTTATTGGTAGACAACACGAAAATCGTTGTTGTGACAATCTCTACAAATTTTTATACAGAAACAATAAATATGTAAATACAAAGTCAAGGGTTTTGAAACGGGAATATGTGCACATTGATACTCAGAACCGAATATGCATAATATATATTTACATATATATAAATATGTTTTTTATGTATGCAAGTACAATGCAACTGAATTGCAACTCTAGATCTCAGGTACTACCTGCTTATTTGCAAAAAATTGAGAATTAATGCAAAACTCTTAATAAAGAAAAATAACATTTATTGAAATATACAATTTATTAACAAAATTTTGTTTGCCTTATATGTACATATATGTATGCCAAAAAATTAATTATCGATTTTGGTTAAAGAATCTTATCCTCTCGTAAATTTTCGAAAACATCTGTTATTGGCATAGCGCTTCCTCGTGCTAAATTTTGAAATACGGAATGACAGAACGAACTGAGAAACCAAATTTAATTAAATTGTATTCAGATGCTCTTCTATTGGCATTTAGTCCAAACGGCTAGACGGATTTTCTTCAAACTTCATTGTAGGGCCACACTTCGAGGTGAAAATGTGATTTTTATTCTAACCTCAAAATTATCGGTAATGACCGATTTTGAAAAAAAAAAAAAAATATTTGCTCGAAATCGGCTCAAACGATTTTCATCAAATATCATATTTGAGATGAAGTGGACACATGCTATGGGATGACGTACCAGATTTTTGTCAAAGATACTTATAACGGAAGGTACCTACTTTACTTACTGACCGATTTTTGAAAATTGATTTATTCTCAAATATGACTGGAACGATTTTGTTCAAATTCAATATCTAACTAATATTTGACATACACAAAGCCATGGAAAGCCATGGAAAATTTTTGAAAATTGTAATCTTTTTTTTGATTTTTAACGGATTCTTTGGGGTTTTTTTTTAAGAATTTTATTTAAATTTAGAATTGATTGATTTGCAAATAAAAATCATAATGTGCAAGTACGTCAGACTCAGTCGTGCGCTGATTTGGTTAAAAAAAGAAAACTGCTAAAAATCGTAAATATCTTCCAACTATCCAAATATAATTCTTAATTTATCACGTATTAAGATTCATACGAGTACAACTGAGGTCAATTGCACCAAACCTTAACCCATGATAATGATTAGAATGCCATTCCTACGAGTACAACTGAGGTCAATTGCATCAAACCTTAATGTCATTTATTTTTAAATTGTTAATGTCACGTATAAAGATTTTAATTACATTAAGATACCAAATATCATTCACACACATCTTTAATTTTTACTGTTACTAAGAATAAGCGGCCCACCTTTTGTTATCACAAAGTATGCATCATGAAATATCAGCAAATTCACAACAATCTGCTTGAGAGCGTAAATAAGCGACAATAAGAGATATGATAGAAACAGCTCTTAATAAACTTGGAAAACAAGTTTGGTTTCGGAGTTAACCCCGCAGACAAAAAAGCTGCGGGTTGGCTATCAATTGACGTTTAGTTCTGTTGTACTATACGTACACAGTGTATTTTTTCCTTAGTTACGTTATTTGTTCGAAAACAAGTGAGAACAACTACCAAGTCTTGAATTAACCTTTTGTACTCAATTTTATTCTTCAGCACGTTTCTTTGATCTCCTCTGTTTTATCCCAACAATTGTCATTTTCCAAAACCCTTCAAACGTCATAGGCGACAGCTCCTATCGCTCAGCTACATCATCGGTGTTCTCTTCAATACAATATTCTTTCCTTCTTAGGCTCTATTAAGTATTTTCCACGTATTCAGGCTGCATCCCCTACATGCACAGAGGCGGTTAATGTGATAGCTCTCATAACTCTGTACGAAACCTCCCAGGTGCTTTGAAATTTGGACATCTGAATGCAGCGGTGTTATTCTTGTTTTGCAAATCCCAAAAATACGTAGGACCTTAGAAAACACTTCTCTCTCGAAGTGTAGGTGTAAGTTTGGTTCTAGGCGGTACTAATCGGCTAGAAATTATGGCAACATTTTTCTTCTTCAACGAGTCTGGACGACCGTAAATCGATAGCCTTATAAACTGCTTCGCAGAGTCAATTTGGATTGCCTATTCTAACCAAATCCTGAACATCCATATCTGCGTCTATAACCTGCATAGTTGCAATTTGATCTTGAGCTTATTGCGGACAGTCGGCAAACTCCATACGGGATTGCAGTTGAGCATGAGTGATTTGTTTAAGTAGCCTTAAAAACCTAAGTTTAAAAACATCGACAAGTTTTATATAATTGTACCGATCCTTTGGCCCCAATTATTCAGCACAATAAGTGCAGGTCCTCGCAGCATGCACCACAGCTACAACGCCATTTTTTGAGTATCCCAACCATAAACTTGGGCAATGACCTCAAATTGTATTAAATAATTATCAAACCAAGCACCACCTTTATACGGATGCTGTTTGATCTTCATAGAAGCCTAGATCGAAGAATCCGAAGTTGGAATAACTTTCATGTAAGAAAACGCGCTACTATTTTCGTTACTTATTGCCGATCCAGTCACACGAAGAGAAACTGTGCTACTTTGGGTCCGAGACTTGATTCCCCAACTGTAGGTTGTAATTCTGGTAGAGGCTATTGGATTCCGGGGCTATTATCAGGCATGGAAACTTCGGCCAATCGCGTTATGTTGTCCATAAAACTCGTGCTTTCTCTACCTTGCCTTGCAATTCTTGTAAATAAAGTGATAAAGTCATTAGGTCGTTGGCAGTTCGCTCGCTGAGGGTAAATTCTATATCACTGTAACGTTTTCTTAGTAACTTTATTTATTCGGAGAGATAATCTTGAATTAACCTTTTTTATTCAATTTTATTCTTCTGCACGTTTCTTTAATCAACCCCAACAACTTATATTCTTCAAAACTCCTCAAGCGCTAGAAGCGACACCTCATATCGTCTCAGATACATCATTGATGCTTTTTTCATGAATGCAACAATAGGTAGCTGCGATCAAAATCTTGAAATCGCCAACAATGCGATCATCCAGATCAGATGGAAGATGATGTCTAGTGCATCCAAATGGGTGGTTCTAAGTGAACCACTAACTGCTGATCTCTGTGCTTTCACGAGTATGATAACGCCGTACATAAGTATAGGCCTGATAACGGATACATAGAGTTAGTAAGTTATATGGAGTTGCATTCCATACTTCTTACCAATAGCCTTCTTGCAAGAGTATAGAGCTATGGTAGCTTTTTTAACGCCTTCCTGGATGTTGGCCCTTCAGTTAAGTTTCCTATCCCTTTATCCCTTTATCATCATGAGTCAGATATGCCGATATCGGCCAATAACTCCTTGACACTAACTCCAGCTTGGCTGCGAAGATGTCTCAATCGCTATAATTGGAGAGTAGAAATACCTTAAGATTGCTCTTCGCGAAGATACATGCTCATGGTTTACCTTTACATCCCACTTACATAAGTTTATATTTCGAGTCTTGAGATCATACACTAGATCGCCGGCGACCCAGGGTTCCTGGATCAAGACACTGACTTCCCCGCTCTTAGATAAATAGAGAAGGAGGTCGGCAGATGTCGTTTTGGAGTGTTGGAGAGGAGATTAACCTGAATGTATCACAGCACGTTTCCATCCGTTTCCATTTAAGAATGGCCGTGGTGTAGTGGTAACATCATCGCTTGTCACGCTACAGGTTCACGATTCAAATCCTGATGTTAAGAATCATCTATTTATTTCGCATGAAATAAATAAAAAATAAAAAGTCGATCAACTGCGAAAGCTTATGCCAACTCTACTGCGACGGCACAATACTCGTACTGGCAGTAGGGTGATCATATGGCTGAAAATACAACTTAATGGACACCACCCTTGGAGTTTAATGAAAGTTAATTCCACCTTAGTTTCAAATCACTACACATGTCTTTCTTTCTCTCTCACTCTCTACAAACGCCCATGCCCTGAAATAATATAAGACTATTTATATCTCCTTGCTGCTCGCAAATTATATAAAAAAAAACTCATTTTTTTTATATACAGGGCCAGGGATCTCCACCTTCCTCTACCTATCAGGGGAGATGGTGCCATTCATAACGCTTTTATCAATAGATGGTCTTTGAGCTTCTCGTTGAAGGGCGCGCACCTTAGCCCTCTTTATTATATCCCAATTGTATATAACCTACTTTGTAGGTTAGGATTTTCGTCGAGGACTTTGTTCGCCCAGTCCAGGGAGGTCAAATGTTTTTGAGTCCTGTTATTCTCTGGAATCTTCTTAAAATAATCCAGAAATCGGATGACTCGGCACGGCATTCTTTGTATGCCAGTTTGAAGAGAGTTTTTGGTTTAGGTTTGCCGATACTTGGCATTCGAATCACTTGTTGTTAATGTATTTGTTTTTGTTTTGTTAGGCATGGTGGGTTCCACGAGTAGCAGAGAAAAAGTATCAATCTGCACAGGGATCCGCCATATGCAGACAAGGTACTACTTGGCTCTAGATGCAAAATCCACAGGAACTTGTTAGGGCTGGCACGGCACGGTTCTATAGCTCACACCAATAATCACTGTGCACGGTTGAGTCATGCGTGTTAGTCTTAGCTGACACTACCACACAACAGCGAATAGCCATTTCCAGCAGGTGACCCCGCGGAGAACTAAAGAAGAAGATTTTAGTCCACCAACTTAATCCTAAGACGTGCTAAATTAATACATGAACATGGTGTGAGGCAAAACATACACCAGTGTCCTAAAAGAAATAAATCTTTTTGGCCTTCTATGAAAAGAATAAAAAGTTCTCCTTCATCCACCATCCTAGCTGTTGTCTGCAATGATAAGAATATCACGAACTTCAAAAAGAAAACTGATTTGCTACCTACTATATTCGCAACAAATTCGGACCAATCATTTTTGGAACCCGTTTAGTAGATTGAGTCCTTAAAGATCTTAATAGTAACAAGTTTTCAGGTTCAGATAGGATTTTTCCTCTTGTCTTAAAGAAGTGTTCTTTTACCCAGACCAAACCTTTGCATAAGCTCTCCCACTTATCGTATTTAGCAGGCATTTTTCCGGATATATGGAAATATGCACACGTACAGCAAATTCCAAAAAAAGGTGATAAAACCTCCCTTCCTAATCAATAATTTTAACGTCATGGAGAGCATTGTTAACCACTACCTTATAAGCTATCCTGGAAAAAATTATCTCCGTAATGACTGCCAGTATGATTTCCGGCAATAGAATTCCACAAGCTGATGCTAAATGCCTCGGATTCCTCAAAAGGTGTAAACGACGTTTCACAACCACAGACTTGGCTAAAATTAATAAAGCTTACATTCATCCTAGACTTTAATATAACTCGCAAGTTTGGGTGGAAGCTTCATCTACTTTCTTAGGCTACTCAAGCGACAAGCATGTATCATAGATTGATCGGTGATGAATCTATTCGCAATCTGATTTCATCGCTCGAACACCACCGGAATGTTGGATGCTTAGCACTACTATATATGTAGTTGTGTCCACACTTTCTGTCACTTTAATCATAGTACACGTGCAGCACCTTCCGCTTACCCTTATAACTTAAAGTATGCTTTCGAGCGCACCATGAAGATTGTTTTCTGACCGCGCCACATGAAAGTTGTATAGCTTGCCTTCCTCAATATATTCAGAAACTTACGAGTACGTAGAATCTGCAAGGATTCGTCATCTCACTCTCTTTTTGATTTCTTGCAATCTTTAACTCTTCCCTATAACTTTTCCTTTCACTCCATTACTGGCTTCAATGCTTCATAACTAAGTTGTGAATAAATTAATAAAAATGAAATCGAAATATAACTCGCACCCAAACATGCGGAAACTCCCGCAACATTCTTGACTTTGGTTTGTAGTGTGTGCTTGTAGACTAGTCTCTATGCAGTCTCTATGCAGACAAACTATTTCGCTCGAACACCGCCGGAATATTGAACTCTTAGCGCTCCTGAAATATGTAGTTGTACCCCGCATGTCCATCTGTTTATCC
This sequence comes from Pocota personata, assembly GCA_963082735.1. Taxonomy (NCBI): domain Eukaryota; kingdom Metazoa; phylum Arthropoda; class Insecta; order Diptera; family Syrphidae; genus Pocota; species Pocota personata. The sequence goes on along the minus strand of OY720430.1, from coordinate 161,236,219 downwards.
GTAATACAAGTAGAGCCAGCTTTGTTTCCTATCCAAAATAAGACCCATATATTTTGCTTCGTTGGAGAAAATTAAGCTTGTTCCTTTAAGGCATGGAGGGTCAATAGGTGGGATTTTATATTTCCTTGAGAAGAGGACTAGTTCGATTTTTTGGGGATTCACTCCTAGACCACACCGAGCTGTCCACCTAGATAGCTTATTCAAAGCGTTTTGTAGGAGCTCTTTTAAGGTAATGAGGTGTTTACCAGAGACTGCTATAGCAATGTCCGTATAGGCAATAACATCACAACCCTCAGCCTCCAGGATTATTAATAGTTCATTGACCACCTGATTCCAAAGAAGTGGGGATAGGACGCCCCTTGAGGGGTACCCCTGCTGACATATCTTCTAACAGTTGTCCCACCCAACTTTGAGTTGATAATCCGACTATTAAGCAGTAAATTAATTTCTTCAGATTTGACAAGCTCCTTAAATACCTAGAAAAGCTACCATAGTTTACTCCTTATGATACATGGAGTATTCGATCTTATTGACTAACGAATGCAATGTTTATTTACCAGCTTTGAGTTTGAAAACCATATTGACTTCTCTCCATATATGCGGAATATGGACCAGATCCAGACAGCTCTGAAATATATTTTTAAGAACTGGCTCTCCCACTAGCAATAGTCTTCGCAAAAAGTATTAATATCCCACCAAAAACGTAATCGCTAAGAAACCGGCCGCCTCTTTAGCACACAAATCCTCAAAGTATTTACCCACGAATAGGAATGAGATCTAAAGGTGTTTTTTTTTGCCGAGAGGGTGAAAATCTTCTAAAGCCACCATAAGGCCCGACCTCGCTTGTTTATGGTAGTGTGAGATTTTTACTCACTAAAAACACCACTCTTCAAAATTAATACTACAACTAAGACGACGCGTCGACGTCGCGACGCTTATCCTCGTGATTTTTGGAAAAAGATGTTCGTATGTAATTTAAAAAGAAGATCTAAAGGTGTGGCAAGTTAAACCCGTTGCAATAGTTTATATTATAATTCTTCACTTGGGGTAAAGGTAGAAATTATGCATATCAGCAAATTTACGGATGAAGATACGATCAGTTCAGAATGCGTATGTGGCCTGACTTATACCAACATGTGTAACCTAATTTTTCTGCAAAGGAAATTCTGCACATCTGTATTGGGCACACGTGTATTTAAGGACCCAAATAGACTTAGGATACAGATGTGACAAATTATTTACAAAAAATATTGTAATGTCGCCGTGGCTTAGTGGTTAAGTGCGCAGTCATTGAGCGGGAGATTCAAGATTTAAATCCCAGAAAACACAAATAAAAAAAAAAAGTTTTACGGACCCTCCGCTCGCAAATATCATACGAGGACATCAGAGAGTAAAATTGTTACGAGAAGCTTCTCTCAGTCGAAAAAATTGTCATTCGAAAACGGCATAATCCTGTAGGTCCCAACCATTCGAGCGGCGCACAGCACAAGTGCCTGCGAGAGCTAGCTGTTAGCGCCAAAATATTATTATTATTGCAACAATTTAAACTTGAGCCGTTTCTTCCGTTCTTGCAATTTTGAGTATTTTAACGTTAGCGTATTCAAATGTCAGTTAATTTTCATATTATCGGATCAACTGTCAAAGTTTCTAAGATTAAAAAGTTAAGAAAACATTTTGTGGAAAATAATTAAAGAATGTGTAAAAAAATGTCAGATATTAGCGGGAGTTTGAAGCCGTTTGATTTTGTATTGAGTAGGGCAAAAGCCCATATTACTGCGGTCACATGATACCTGTACCGGTGATGAATTCGGCTAGATCTTTGGATTGGCTTGAAGCTATATCATCCGTTTCGAAATAGTAATTACCTAAATAATGGAGACGTGTTCTGATAAGACAGTGGCAAAGTATATACTCTGCTCTTTCTTCGTCCTCGTTGCACATTCTACATACATTGTCTTGTGCCATTTCCATTGCCCTTAGATGCTTTTTAATTCGATAGTTTTTGTATACGTACATTTTTTATTAGTTGCACAATTTTTCTGTTTTCGTTTATGGTTGCAATAGGGGCAGGTTACGCCTCTCACGGGCGTATTATCCATAATGACAGGTCAATTTATAAGTTCACAAAGAAATACAGTTTTCTGCTGTTTCTAAAAGCCAGTTTTTTCTATTAGGAAAAACTTCTCATACAAATTTTCCTCTCGGATGTCTGTCAAACGTTCGTGATCGTTGAGACCGTGGTGAAAACTATTTTTCAACTTTTTTTCCATTTTTGACGGTATTTAAAAAAGAGAAAAAAACATTTTAACGATTTTGTTTTATGTGTAGGTGCAAGTACGTGCGACCCAGTCGTGCACTTTAGTTTTGTGTGCTTCCTGGGACTCGAACCTGAGTTTCCCGTTTGTGATCCACTCACTTCATCACATCACTGAGCCACTACGTCAACAAAATATATACAAGTCTTGTCCTTTATTTATTCAGTGAAATGATGATAGTTATATCGCCGGATATTATTCGCACTCAGGAAGGAATAGGGTTCAGCGGGATTATCCAAATGGCGGACACAGACATTTGTGACTTTTCAGCAGGATTATTTATTATAAAAATACATTCAATTAACAGCTAAAACCAAAGCCAAGACCGATTTGCCCCTATATTCAGGAAAACCAAAATTAAACTTCGACAAATATTATCGTGCGGAAAAGGACTGTTTCAGTCATAAACGCCGCTTTATCATATTCGTAGAATTGTCTACGCAGTTTTTCTCGGACGGGCAAAACTGTCGATGGTCGAATAATTTACTTTTGCATTTTCGACTATAATCTTGAACAAATGTGAGAATCCTATTAATTACAATCAATGGTGCTTCAACTATTCTTTGAAAACGCAGTTTCTACTTCAATGCTCCAAGGTACACAAAGAAAAGTTTTGGGCCTAGTTAAATATTCTTATAACTTTCGGTTTCTTCGTAGTCGGTTTATAGGCTATCCCATAGGGTATATTAATTTTCATACATAGTTTATAACATAGAGAAATAGTGATAATAATACCCAAAAGCATATTTGTGATCAGCATCAAAAGTTACATATGTACTATATATCGATCTAGCCATGTCCGCCTGATTTAGCTATGGGCTTGTTCTTTAGTTTCGTGTTTTATAAAAAGGAGATTAAGTCCAAGAATTTAACAAAATTTTCACTGGTTCTTTCCTAACATTCTCCCAAAGCTAGCCATCCTACCTTTGTAGAAGAAGGAACGTACAAAGCTCTAGAAAATACTATTTTCCTGCGATTATGGTTTTAAGACTTGCGTACCATACATGAATATCACTTGCAAAATAGGTCTGCTCGCAGTTACTGCGGTTTGGAAATGTGATCTTGAAGTTATGGCTGAAGTTATATTCCAAGTATTTCATTCTTGTTTATTTCCCTTACGATAAACTATCTTGGAGTTTGCTTCATCTTCGATGATGAGCACGTAAGCGCTGACCATGGCTAAGGTGGGAGGTTAAGGATGATCTCAAGAGCTCCTGTAGGATCCTTTTTTGCAGTTTATTTCACGAGAGTTAAAAATCTTATTGGTGCTTAGTAGTCCAAAGCACTATTCATGGTACCAGTATTCAATAGCAATAAAAAAGTCCAGTCATAAATTTAATTTTCACTAAGTAGTTACGACAAAGTCACTGCACACCTGCATAGTACTTACTCGTATTAGTTGATTTAGTTCTGATTTGTACAAGAGCTTTGTATTAATTATTCCTTTTTTTGCCAATTGTTCTGCTAAAATTACTTCATTTTTGATCATGCTTAGTTTGTTAAATAACATTTGTTCAAATTAATCTTTGTTTTTATTTATGATGTTTTCCAGTATCCCATTGTTTTTTTTTTATAATTTGCACGTGTTAAAGGGGATATGAATACCCTTATACTAATTTTTAGAACACTTTCTTTTTTTTGTGGAAAGGAAGAGACAGAGAGAAAGACAGAGTGGTGTGGTTTGAAACTCAGGTTGTATTAAGTTTCTGTAAACTCCAAGGGTGGCTGTCCAGATAACTGGGGACTATTTTATATTTTGTTTTGTTTTTCGCTATTATTGTCGTTGCTTATGATTCAAAGTATTTTTTCCGTCCTCCTGATGTCATCATCACGATCAAGTTGATTTGCATTTGTTTGCAAGTTTGTTGTTTGTTTTCATCAAGTTGTTATTAATTTTGAATTTCTCGTTATTATTTTCGATCATTGAGTTCTGACTTGACATGATTCTGGATGATGGGAACCATTTACCTTCGTAAGGTGCGAGGTCAATAATATGTTTTATTTTGAAATTTCCATTTAAAATTCCTCCAATGCCTGGCTTAAAAGTGATTATGGGAGTTATTTATTCGAAAAAGTCGAGCATTGCGTAGACTGTAGTAAGTCACTTTATTCTGTTTTTCAGGTAAATACTCCAAAATTATTCTTTGTAAGATAGCGTCTCATGATAAACATCTTTTTTCATTAAATTAATATTTGAGCTCAATATAAAAGCAATTTATACTCGTAGTATCTCCGAGTTGCAGGAAGAATTCCATCGAAAATTGCCGTATGTTGATTTAATACAGTTTTCGTAGTCGTTGAATGACAAATAAATTATCATTACTAGTTATGACAGTTTTCGCCTGTATTTTTGCTGTTTTTTTGTTGTTGACTACGGTCAGTTTTAAAGCAGTCTTGCAAGTAGGAAGTTAGAGGGAAGAAATAGAATAGATCTTTAGTTGCAACAGTTACATAATTGTTGCTCTTAGTAAGATTGACAGGTTGAGCAAAGACTGACAAATTATTACTATCACAATGTGCTCCAGCTCCAGGATGGATTTAAGTGTGAAATTAGATAGAGAATTCGATATTAACTTTGACGGTCTGTTTTACCTGGGTGTTCTGCAGGTTAGTCGAAAAAAAAAAATGTTGAACGAATTATTATTGGAGAACATTAAAGATGAGGAAAGGAGAAAGTGATCATAGGGTTGATACTGGTAATGCCGAAACTATACAAGTCATCACTACAAATAAAAGGAAGAGAAGTAGCGCAATTAAATTAGTGGGTGGATGAAAAAGCAAAAAGTAACCTCAATCTTGGACTCGAACACAGCAATCGAAAAAGTAAAAAAATTAAAGGACGACTGCTAGGAGAGACATGCAAAGAAACGTGTAGGTTAAAATGCACAACTAAAATAAATAAAGAAGACGGAGAGGTAATTATTAAGGAATTTTGGGAACTAAAGGATCATACAAGACAATGGGAATTTATTGCTCGTCAGGTGAAGAAGATGGATAAAAAGCAAATTACTATTGCTGCCGAATCGCAGTCTTTCAGAAATTACGCTCGTGAATATTTTTTCTATGAGCAATGCATTTGCAAAGTTATGTTCACACTACGTTCGACAAAAATGTACCTGGATGAGGGGTTAAGTGCTCAAAAATGTATAGATTGTATACTGAGCATTGCAAGCAAAACAATATAACTACACTTGCTACTTCTCGCCAATATCGAGATATTTTTAATGAGGATTTTAATATTAGTTTCTTTAAACTGAAGAAAGACAAGTGTGTTAACATGGCCTCAGAAGGTGAAACAGAAAAGTTGAGTGAAAAGTATTAGTGTCATTTAAATAATAAAACTGCGGCTAGAGAATTGAACGATCGGACAGTTAATGATAAGAGTGTGTGTGTAGCTTTCTTTGACCTACAAAGAGTTTTGACTTTCCCACAATCAAACTTTAGCGATTTTTATTACAAAAGTTAGTACTCTACGTACAATTTTACAATTTACGACCTAAGAAATAATGAGGGATACGAGCAGATAGTAAAAAGGCGCCCGAATGAAATAGCTAACTGCCTTTGAAAGTTTTAGAATTAAAAACCAAAAGAGGAGTGAAAACAATAATATTTTATTCGGACAACTGCGCTGGATAAAATAGAAACCGATTCATATTCTCAATGTTTGTTTTTGCTTCTGCACATTTTGAAATTGACATAACACACAGATTTCAAGAAAAGAACATACTCAGAATGAGCTTGTTAGTACGCTCACAGTCATTGAGAATGCAAAGAAACGACAATCAGTGTTGTATGTGCCCGAACTGTGGGTCACTTTGATAAGAATGTCAAAAACGGCAAGAAAAGTCTACGTCGTGACAGAGATGTCAGAAAAACGTTAGCCAACAATGAAAATTGGGAAGTTGACAGTGAGAAAAATTCTATCAAAATCAGCCAAATAAGATAGGTTTTATTTTTGTATGAAAAGCCAAATACCATACTTTTTAAGTATAAATTTGGTACTGAATTCAAAAGCAATGATATAAAAAAGGTCCATAAATTTAGAGGCCGCCCTTCCAGCATAAAGGAACTTCCGCCAAAATTATACAATAATGCGTTTTCAATAGATGACAACAAATTAAAGGGATTATTGTGACTCTGCAATACTGGTAAAATACCCGCTATGTATCATGCTTTCTACAAAGAAACAAGTACTTCTGACGGTGGAGCAGCTGACATGGAGGAAGTTTTCAGTGAAGATTCAGAATAAAACACACATAAAATTATAGTACATCTACTTGTATATATGTATATAGAATTTGTAGTTATGTTAACAAAAGTTCATTGGTATTGTGTTTTTCAATAAGATTTAATAGTATAGTATAGAATATAATATAAATTTCTAACATAGTATTGTATACTTAACATCAAAAATAATCATTTGAAACATTAATAACATCCATTTTACAAAACATCGATTTTACGCATGATGCAAAGGTTTGTTTTTGATTATCTCAGTATTGCAAAAATTTAGTAACTACAGTCTTCGTTGGACGTGTCGATATGTACATACATATGTAGTAGGATTCTGAAAAGATGTTTTATTCAGGAGTGTTTTTAATGTTTGATTTGTTTGATTTTTTTTACATTTTGATTTTCTCTTGCATGATTTGAAGCTCAGTTTCGTTTCTTAATTAATTAATCTTTCGTAATTAAAACGCACAGTGAGTTAAAAACGGTTGTAAAGTTTTTAAATAAAGAAGGTTTGTCAGCAAGGGACATTGGTAAGAAAATTGGATGCAGTCACGTGACAATAATAAAATTGTTAAAAAAAATTAAGACGTTTTGTACCACAAAACCCAAAACTGGTGCCGCTAAAGGAAACAACAAGACAACCTGCAGGGACCGAATATTAAAAAGAATATCATGTGGTACTCGAAAAAAGGCAGCAAAGCAAGTAAATTTAGAGTTTTTCGAAGAAACATCTAAAAAAATTAGTAACAGAATGGTCAGCAGAAGACTAAATTCGTTGGGATTGTTAGCCAGAAGACCCAGAAAAAAAAACACTTTTGACTCTAAAAATGAGAGCTGGAAGGTTGAACTTTGCCAGAGCTCATCAGAATTGGACTGAAAATGATCGGAAGGCTGTAATCTTCACCGACGAAACCACATTGAGATCATAAGGAACCATTTGGTGCCTTCAATAGAAACCCCATTTCCGGTTATTATTGACCCCATCTTTCAGGATGACTCTGCTCGTTGCCATAGGGCGAAAAAAGTAAGTTACACTGTTTTATAAGTCTCTTGAATCTTACAGACAAAATGGTATAATTTAAGCCATAATTTGGAATCCTGTGTTTGCTAGGTAAAAGAGTTTGTCTCAAGTATTGGGTTAAAAACACTGGATTGGACTGGCAACAGCCCCGATTTAAATCCTATTGAGAATTACTGGGCTCTTTTAAAGGCCAAAATAGCACCGAGAAATCCAAAGAGTAAAGAAGAATTTAAAACAGCAATTCAGGAATCTTGAAAAAATGACGTCACAATGAATACTGCCAAAAATTAATAACTTCTATACCTCGCAAAGTTCAAGCCGTTATCAAGTCCCGCGTTTAAATGCAAAGACTTCCTAAATTAGAAAATTTTAGTCTCAGATTATTTGTTAACAATTGCTGAAAATATTTACTGACAGTACCACTCTCTAAATTTTATAACCATTCGAATCCAGAGAATCTCAGAGAAGTTTGATCAAAATTCTAATGTGGTAACTTTTATTTGTCCACTACGGTATATGGTGGCTCTTGAATTATGAGACAAGATAGGGTATATTAATTTTGACATATACATACATAGTTTATAACATAGAGAAATAATGGCGATAGACACCATAAAGTATATAGTATGTGTATAAATGATTAGTACCACCAGCCGAATTGATAGAGCCATGTTCGTCCGTCCGTCCGAACATGGAATCGCTCAGCGAACATGGCATTTCTCACCCCAATCGGCATCACAGCGGGTGTGTACTGAGTGATGTAAAGGAGATGTACCTACTTTTCGTCAACCTATTTACTTAACTTAAAGTTAAATAGAGTAAATCAAGTTTGTCTCATGATATCTTTAGCATTCGTAGTTGTTTAAAGTGGATCCTTTTTCTTAAGTTACGTACTTGGTTCATATGAGACGTTTCCAGATAGAATTAAAGCGGTATGCAAGAAAATTTATTGGTAATTGAGCGAGAGTAACTGCCATTTACTTGTGAACTAGTGGATTTCTATATTCAGGTGCTATTTCTTAGCATGCAAGCTTGAAATGTCCAACACCACTTAGGATATGTAGTTGTCATTACGAGGGTGGGTAAATAAGTTCCGTATTAACACTAAATGTGTCGTCGCCTTAAATTTATTTTTTTTTTGTCAAGAATCATCTTTCAAAAGAACGCACCCAAATTTTCAGACAGATCTGTTAAATAGTTTTGTTGTGGCAGCCATTTTATATAGACTACTAACATTTTCGTTAAAATGGAAAAAAGTGAATTTCGAGTGCTCATTAAACACTATTTTTTGCGAGAAAAAACTATCACGCAAACCAAACAAAAGCTTGACAAATATTATGGGGACTCTTCACCATCGACCATTCACCACTGGTTTACTCAATTTCGGTGCGGTCGTTCAAGCACATATGACGCCACACCAGAAATGGTCGACAAAATCCATGGTTTGATAATGGATGATCGGCGAGTGAAAGTGCGCGAGCTTGAAGGCTTATCACATGGCTCAGTGATTTAGATTTTACATAAATATTTGGACATGAAAAAGCTTTCCGCAAGATGGGTGCGGCGTTTGCTCACAATCGACAACAAACGCATTCGTTTGACAACTTCAAAGGTGTTTATTTGGCGATGTTCCAAAAAAATTTGGCTGAGTTTTTGCGCCGTTTCGTAACCGTGGATGAAACCTGGATTCACCACAACTCAACAGAAACCAAGGAATAGTCAAAACAATGGACTTCTCCTGGTGCATCGTAACCGAAGAAGGCCAAGGCGGGTTTCTCAGCAAACAACGTCATGGCGACAGTTTTTTGGGATGCGCGCGGTGTTATTCACATCGATTACCTTGAAAAGGGTAAAATGATCACCGGCGCATATTACGCAGAACTGCTGGATCGATTCCAAGCCGATTTGAGCGGCTCGAGAAATCGTATTATTTGGAGGGCATCAACAAATTGGAGAAACGTTGGATGAAATTGTATAGAGCTAAAAGGAGACTATGTTGAAAAATAAAATGTTTTTATACCGAAAAGAGTGTTCCTTATTTCATTTTTCAGGGACTTATTGACCCACCCTCGCATACTAGTTCATAGTTGTATTCCTCAAAACAGGCTTTCCTTAAGCGTAATGCAAATGTAAGCGGTTGATGGTCTGTCAATATTTTAATTTTCATGGCACCGTACATATACATATCATAGTTACGCAAATTGTCTAATGTCCAGACAATCGCTAGCATCTCTTTTCCAATAACTGCATGTACGTTTGGTTTGTCATGTCCAATTTCACCTTGAGTACTGCTCTTACTGCGTAATTAAAGGCATCTAGTATATTCATACTTACAATTTAGGGTCGAAAATCCAGTCTTAGAAATATCGCTTTTCTTCATATCCGTATCTGGTGGAACCCAGATGTCAGATCTATAGTCGTAAAGAGTTTCGAATTTCCAAAATTAGCAAGAGTATTGGAAATGTCCGAAATTGCATACGTGTCGGCAATCGTGATTGAGTTCAGTCTTTTAAAGTCTACTACCATGCGGTATTTGTTTTCGCCTGATGCGTTCGATTTCTTTGGACTATCCTTATCGGAGTTTATTAGAAAGAAGTTTTTTAATTTGCTTTTTGCCTTCTTCACTCATGTTAATAGGATATGGACATGTTTTGGAAAAAATCGGTTCTTCAGTGGTAGTTTTAATTTCAGCTCTGACATTGGTTTCGATTGATTTTTTTTATTTTATTGGTACAAATATTTCTTTGTGTTTTGAATGATTTAGTGTAGTTTCTTTCATATTTCCGTGGTCAAATGACTATATCTTATTTCCAAATTATTAACCTGAATTTATGTCTTTAGCTTTCAGTGGAATTTTGATGTGAGGGCTGATTATAAGAACATTATTTGTTCTGCTTGTCTGCTTACTTTCTTGTATATTTCTATTATTTTAAATGATTTTTCCAGAAGTTTATAGCTAGTTGTCAGTTTGTTTTTATGAAATTTTTATTCGCACCGGTGACTATCAGCATTTTAAGGATTTTCCCATCCCTGGTTATATTCTATGTACTTCGATTTGTTTCATTATCGTCGTAAGCTTGGTTAAATTCATTGTCCAAATCGTCTTCATATTGTTCAAAGTATTCTTGATAAGATTGTTCTTCTGCTTGTTTTGTTTCAACGTTATAGTCATTGTTGCTCATAAGGAATATTTGATGGCTTAGACTTTTTTTTTTTGTTGGTCTGTTCATATAATTTATTTATCGACTTTGAACATATCTATCAATGTCCATTAGCCTTTTGCGCTTTGGCTGCTTAGGTCTAGGGGGCGGACTATTTTGTTTCAAATAGTTTTGTTGATGTTGGGTATTCAGGTTTGAATATTATAGGCACAGTTTCTTTCTTGGTTGGGTGGAAGTTTTGGCGATGACATCTGGTTTATGGTGATGGTGATTTGCTCCTTTTTGTGAATGACCAATTTTCTAAAGTTAAGATTTTGGTATACTGAACATGTATATACTTGCATGCAAACAAAAAAAGGCGAACTAGAGTAAAATAGGAAATCTATAGTTTGACCTGTTCTGTTTTATTTTTATTTTTTTATTGAACGGGGAAAACCCTTTCATTATCGAGGTTTCCTTGTTATTGAAGTCACCTAGGTTTTTTAATCGTTTTTTAACCCTGAAGGGAAAAGTGTGCAATGAGCAGTAGGCAGTTAATAAAATTTGAAAAGGGTCTAAACCAGGCTTTTAAGAAGGAAGGTGAATCGATGAGAGAAATGTTTCGTCGACTAGGATTTAATGAGTCGACCATAAGAAGATTTTTAAAAAATACCAAGAAAGTAGTGTTTTTGAGCGGAAAAGTGGAAGCTGCTATAAAAGATACACTACTCTTAGAATTAACCACCATGTAAAGAGGACAACGTTAAGGAACCGGTTCGTTACTGCACCACAAGTAAGAAAAGATATTGTGGAAACCACTAGAATAGACATCTCTGTGAGAACAGTTCAAAGACGGCTTAAAGAAGCAGGTTTCTATCGGCCGGCAAAATGTACGGTATATGCTTCAGGAAGCTTTTGTGGCTTCTAAATCATTAAAATTGTACAGAGTTCCCAATGAATTCTCCTTACAAAGCATATAAAGCTCTATTCTGATATGTTTCAATTAGGAAATTAATCGTTTCTGAGAAATATTCCTTTGCCTTTAATTTATTTATAATGAGCGTAGTGATGGTTTACGCTTGCGTAAAACTCATCAATTGATGCATTCTTCTGTGTCATTGTGTTGAGCTGGTGTTCAAGGGTTATTACGTCCCTTTTATCAGCATAGTGTAGGGAAATACAACGTTTATTAGATGGCTTAATGTTGTCAAAAATGCGACTCCCCTTATTATCTCGTAGTCATTCAAGATGGTTTCAACATTATGAGCCTATGCAATGTAGTGTGTAGGATTGCCGTCAAAAACTTGTAAATCCCTTACACAATCAGGCAATTTGCTAATGTCTTGAAAATTCTTTTCCGTTCTTGGGACAATCAATGAACTGTTTTGTGTCACTTATTGTGAAGAATACCTTGCATTGGTTTCGATGTTATTTAAACGTGCATCAATTTTACGAATTTTTAACTATTTGTACTTGTTTCGTCGAATGCTTTGGTTTTGCTGTGACCTACTAATGCTCCTTTTTTTTTTTTTCTTTTATCAGTATTATTAGTACACATTAATTGAAAGGCAAGCACAATATTATTACATACCTATATCTTGAGGAACATATCGGCATGTGTGCACCACGTATTGCATCGATTTCATGTTCATTCGGTTGATTGGAGCGGCGTGTGTGCTGATTTGCTATTTTACGATTGATGCCTGTTAGTAATTCGACGCATTCTGAAAAAAAGTCTTGAAAATTATAACCTTCTATTTCCTTATGTTTCCTAAAACCTTATGTTTCCTAAACTCTAAGTCTGATATATCCGATTAGTAATTTATTTAAAAGGCGTAACACATAAATTATTATTGCACTCTAATGCGTTTACAAATTGTAGCAAGTAACAATTTATAGCTAATAATTTACTTAACTTTCCCTAACACATAGGGGAGAGAGATTAAATCCCACATCCCATACAATTTTTTTCTTGTTTCACGCTACGAAAAACTTGAAACACGAGTGTACAAATACGAACAAAATAAAATGCACGATTGTCGCACGTATGTACATATGTACAAAATATCCATCCTTACAGGCAAAAGTTCACTGGGTATGCCTATGCCATGCAAACTTAAATTAAAGCTGGATGCTATTGAACAGACAAATTCTAGGTAGACAAGTGGTATAACTTGTCTAGCGACAAAACAGATTTGGCCTAAGCTTGATCTGAAACGCTCTAACAATTTGATTTCTCTCAATAGAATGCATATCAGCGCTGTAATAGGTGTCATTACTGAACACTGTTTAATAGGCAAGCATGCAACCTGTATGGGACAGGGAGGAGGAGGAGGAGGAGACTATTTTTCACCTTCTTTGCACCTGCCCAGCTCTCTCCCAAAGAAGGAAACTCCATTTAGGAGCCGTCTTTTTCAACGACCTAAATGATCTGAATAAAATAGACATTAAGGACCTTCTACGCTTCATCAGAAGATCCAAATGGTTCAATTTTAAATTCTAAATTTTATCTGTTGGTTATTCTGGATCAAAAGCCTCCTATGAAATTACGTGCTTTTTGGCAGGTTTATGGCTCTCCTGTGTGCAACCCGCCATATTTTTAGCATAATTTTCCATGCCGTCAATGTATATGAGCAACGTCGGCTTTTATTGTGGTGACATACTAAAATTATGTGTAAATATCTTTTTTTTTCAACAGCAAAGTAATCATGTATTGTAAGTACTTTGTAGTGAACATATTATGCAATAATAATAAGTAGGTCAATGTCATTACAGTTGACAAGCAGATTCCACTCATAAATATTTCGAATCACCCAACTCACCTAAATGCTGCATAAGTATAATAATTCATAATTGCATTCACTAATTGAAATACGTCAACTCACGACATTATTGTTTAATGCGTGATATACTCGTAAATAAGACCCAGTGCATAGCATACCCATGGTAGGGCCCCCTCTTTGCAAGATTACAAAAGGCTCACTACAACTTGTTTGTAGCTACGAAATGTCACATGTTTTATAATTTTAGACCAAATAATTAAGGAATGACACTAATCTGGCTTTAACTACTGTGCGTATTCGTACATATGTATGTATGTATGTATCTATAGGTACATCCCAAAATTAGTAGAGGCCGGCACTGTTATGGAGCCGAAAGGTGATAATTCGGTAGTAAAATTCGAGTTGGACTTTGCGCTGTTAATGTTCCTTGCCGTCTGTTTTAGTTTCTCCCAATTTTGTATCCTTTTTAAAACAGGGAAGCTACATACGAGTATGTATGATACATATGTAGGTATGTGATAATTTCTGAAAGTTTTAATTTCTTTCGCTTAAGTTTCCAAAATTAAGACTTGACGTTCTAATTTTGAGGTCAAACCAAATTTGTTTCGGCATCTACGGGTATGTATTTACGAGTCCCTACCTGTTCGTCGTTGTCTTCTAAATCTTTTGCACACACAGTTCATTACAAGAGTTAAAGAACGACAGATTATCGAAAATATGTATTTTTTTGTGTGTAGTATCCAGGCGCGTTAAAATTCTCATATTAACTCGGCGGAGAAATTAATAACTAATAAAATACCCTATCCCACCAGGGTAAAAGAAGCTAGACTCCTAAAAGTATACCCTGGATAATATCACAATATAAATGAATTTCATATTTACATTTTAGTCTAGGGAACATCTCATTAAGCAATAATATTCAAGAGCTTTAAGCTTCGTTGAGTAGGCACTTAAGAAATAAAGATTTGCTTTTCGAAATGTGGTGTGACCGAAATTTCAATTAATTTAAGACTATGTGTTGGCCCACTATTGCGCTGATACCCTCATAACTAAATGGACAGTACTAACAGATGTGGTACAGCCAATCCCCAAAAGGGGAAGGAATACCTCCAATCCGGCAAATCTCCGGTCGATAAGTCTCCTTCCGAATATCAGGAAAGTATTCGAAAAAGTATTGATCACTTGATTAAGTGGGTTGAGGACAACAACATAGTTCCGGATAACTCTTGTAGCGTGACTTTGATAAGATTCAGCGATATTTCGACGACTGGAAGTTGAAGATCAACCTTCAGAAGTCGGAAACCATTCTTTTCAGAACACCGTTGTCTCTGGCCTCTAGGGATACCAGAAAGAATTGGCGAAAGTTCTTTATCGTTAAACAGCATGGGCGTCCACTTGTGTGTCAAAACGTGGTCAGATGCCTTGGACTTTGGTTAGACCAATATCTATATTTTAACAAATATGTAGATGCTGCTGTGGCCAGAGCCTGAGCTGCCATCGCCTTTACAAAGGGACTTTTTTTTATAGCAAGCAACTCGATGCAAGGGTAGAGGTAATCTGCTACACGGCCCTTATTCGGTCCATGCTCGCATATGAATGCCCCGTATGGTTCAACATAGGGGCAAGAAGGATGGAAAGGATTCGGGTGTTTAAAAGGGCCTGCTTTCGGGCTTGCTTTCACTTGTATAGAACACCAGAGTCTCAGTACAAACAAATTTATTCTAATGAGGTCCTATACAACAGGGCGAATCTGATAAGAGTAGACAATTTCCTGGTCAAGATGACTCGAAGGCACAATGCAAGAGCAATGATCTCGATGAATAATCTGATCTTCGGGGCTTATTACCCCAACCATAGGTACCATGAGAGGGTGCACCTTAATAGCTTTGTCCCCCCAGAAGCATTCCTCTATTTCGATCAGGCAAGTTTGATCCAGGATAGATCAGCGGTGCCGTTAATCTTCCACGTTGCCCGAACGACTGTGGATAGGCGGCTCAACTACAGCTGAGACGTCGCACAGAACACTGAGGAGCGTCTCCGATTCAATAGATCGGTATCGGGGCGCGATGTTAAAGACGTGAGCAAACAGCACCAGCAATTCTGGTGGTTACTAGAGGGAGCTCCCTCGTCGATCCCTTTTGATCCGGGGTAGGTCTAATACAGCAAAGTTGACCGCCATATTTTTGCCTTGGCCGGCTTACATAGTTTTTTAGATGTCTAGGTTTAGGTAGTTTAAGTATAGGTAGTTAAGTTTTTTAAGACACAGCACTTGGATAAAAAAAAAATATATGTATGTAAGATAAAAAGTACACTAACAGCGCAAAGTTTTTTTTATAAAATAAAAATGTTTCAGTCATAATTCATTATAATTTTTTAAATAAAATAGTAATAAGTAATAGATTAAGTCGAAAGACATAGTTAAGGATTAAGTTTAGCTTAGAGCGTACGCATAGGGCCAGTAAGTTAGAATAAAATAGTTCAGTTAGTTAAGCTAGTTTTGAGCGTTTCTGTGCGGCATGTAAGTATAAATGAATTAAAATTAATAAAAAGTTATATAAAAATAAACAGTACTAACAGCCAAATATTAATTTTGACTTTTAGTTTGTAACATAATATTTGTGATATGCATTGAATGTTATCTCGATCTAGCCATGTCCGTCCGTTCGTCTATCTGTATGTCACAAATTTTCATAAAATATGTAGGCGTTGGCTTTCTCCACATTTCGCCCATACATTGTACTTATCAAAGCCAAGTTTTTGGGGGAGTTTCTTCAAACGGTATCACTTACACAATATTGTGTTTTGGGTATAACTTCGGGTAATTCTAAAAATTGGAAATTATTTTATTTTATTTGTTTTTCTCTTTTTTTTTAGGTGGCAGGCCCCGGTTAGTTTTGCCATCTATGCCCCTGGTTCTGATTTCAATAAAACCTTAGAAGCCATCCAGTACGTTCGTAATTGCCTACCAGAAAGTGAACTCATCGAATACTATGTGACATTCCACATCTATTTCATGAACGAACACATGCCAGAGTCCATTCCACTTACTGAAACTGACGCCCTCAAATGGCCTTACAATTGTTCATTGCCACCGCCATATATGAATGTCAACCAAAGTACAATGTACAGATATACCCACAATCTTCTGTACCCGATCAACGTGGGCAGGAACATTGCCCGCAAAGCTGCTATTACACACTTAATCTTGGCTTGTGACATCGAGCTCTATCCAAATCCTGGATTTGTGGGTCAATTCATCGAAATGGTGGTACGAAATGCCAGCGTACTTTATGGAGATCGGCCCAGGTAAGTTATATTTCCATAGATTTTAAAACCCATTTCAGGTGAATCCATTCCTTTCAAGGGTATTTCCTTTGGCAGTATTTGAAGTGAAGAAATACACAGCCATCCCCGACACCAAGACCGAACTGCAATCACTGCTGCGCAATAAGTCGGCCATACCATTCCATCAAAGAGTCTGTCAAAACTGCCATGCTGTGCCAAAAATTACCGAATGGATGTCGGCCAATAAGACGGATAAAATGGAGGTGTTTTCCGTCGGTGAGAGAAAATTGAAGTTAAAATATTGGGAACCATTCTATGTGAGTGACAATCAAGAACCGCTCTTTGACGAACGGGTTACATGGGAGGGCCAGAAAAACAAACGCATTCAGGTGAGTTTCTAGAGCTTTCATTATGTTCTTCTTATGATGTTAGAATTTATTTTCAGGGCTACGCAATGTGCTTGCTAGACTATGAGTTCCATGTACTGAATAATGCGTTTCTTATACACAGTCCAGGCATAAAAGTTTTCAAACAAGATTTGGTTCGGGAGAAACATGTTCGAAAGACGAACGCTCTGATCTCCTACCAGATTATACCTGAATATAAAATATTGTATGGTAATAATAAGGGTTGCACTCCATGAGAGATATTAGGTTAAATATTTTTAGAACATGTTTAGTAGTGATCTCCTCTTTGCTTAAGAAAGCAAGGAACTCTGTGTAGCTGATATTCAAGTTAAAATGTAAATAGATATAATATACTAATACTCACTTAGTTTGTTTTTTTACTTATCGAAGGTATATTACTTTTGATACTATAGTTTGTAACATAGAAAAATAAGAACGATAGACCCCTAAAAGTATATATGTATGTATTTGTGATCAGTATCAAAAGTTATGTCGGTCACCACTTTTGGGTCTTAAATTGTGAGCTAAAACATAGAATTTCATATATGTATACATATAGGCTTTTTAGAATCTGAAGCATTACAAATGTAAACAAATTTGAAATCCGCCCACAGACATGCCAACTTAAAAAAAAAAATATAAAAATATATATAAATATAAATATATATGTAAACATTTACTTTGTCAACATTTCATCCATGGGTTTTCTTAAAAAATCTATATACATATCTTATTATGAGTATTTCATCAGAATCCGTGAACTTCGGTTACAAATTTTGGCAGACGCCTACTTTCAGCTAGGAAAAAGTCGGCACAACAGTTTTCTGATAAAATCTTTTAAAAATCACGGAAATATCCTCTAAATAGAATGATATAATTTCATCTGTTTTACAATTTTTGTAGCGCCACACTCACTTTATTATGTTAGCAAATGGGGAGGGTATCATGCGTTCCGTTTTAAACGGATTGCAACTTTCTTGCGTTTTTTTTTTTTTTTTGCTAAGAAACTAGAGTATATTCATTTCGATGCATATGTACAATAGTTTGTAACATACAGAAACAATTTCGTCAAACCGTCAAAAGTATGTATACCTATATATGGGTATATTTGTGAGTATATTGCTCATTGTGATATAGCCGGCTCAGTTCTTTTGGGATGGGATCCACAAATTGCCAGAAAGATGGGAAAAAGTCATAGCTTCAGATGGGCAATACTTTGAATAATACTATTATACATGTTCTTCTTAAAAAAACGTTCAAATTTTGACAAAAAACCGCACGAATTAAGTTATAAACCCAATACATATGTATATATTGCTTTTAAAAGCTACTTACGGTGATGGATAAGCCTTATAAGAAGAAGCCATAAATCAGTTTTTCTGAAAAAATCTCTAAAAGTTGCTGAAGTATACTCTGGATAGAAAGAAGCGCATATCATTAATTTGAATTGAACATTTTACAATGCCACGTCCATTTTATTAGTGATGGGTTAGAAGATGAGGGGCGGGGTGTCATACGATCCGTTCCAGATGGATTGTAACATTCCTGTAGTTTATACACCACATTAGCTGCCTTTCCCTTAGGTGCTAGGATTACAAAACTGCTGGGTGTGCTCACTCTGTAATTTGTACCTTGAGCATACCAAAACCTCGTCATTATCGACCGTCCTTTCAATCTGTAAGATAAGAATGACTCGCTTATGTAGTCATTTCATCAATTTCCGCTAAACTCAAGCATGTACAGTTGGTGCCTTATTTTATTGTTTCAGAGAGACAGTCTCGTTATTCGGGGCACAGACAGGACAACTGTAGGTAACACTAGCCAGAGTGCCTCCGATATTTTACCATGATTGCTCCTAATGTCCTTTCAGTTTTTAAATCCACCTTGAACAAAATTTGGGTCATTATGGTTTGTTTTGAGATATTGCATGTTAAATTTTACATTTATTTTTCCGCCTTCCCTTAAATAAAGTCGAATTGATTTTCGAGAATGTTACAGCCAAATTAATTCCTTAATTACTTCAGAAGTTAACCTGCCGGTACTGCAATTTATACATGCACAGAGGATCGACATTCAATTTTTGAGGAATATTTTGACCACTGAGCATTATTTTTTGTTATCTTTTTTCTGTCAGTTTCTTGTGAGAGTAGGTACACATCAGTTTTGGCATGCATTAATACAAAACCCTTATTTGTTGGTTAAAAAGAAAACATCTGCTATGTGATGACACACCGTTACACATACATATCTCAAAGTCTTATCTGCACCATCTATATGTATATATGCGAAAGCAAACTTAGGATTTTTTGAAGATTTCTGCAACCTCACTCCGCACATCTTACAACGACGTTATCCGATTTTTATGGTTTTCAAACGCAATAAACCATCGAACTAATACTACAAGGAACATTTTTGAAGATTTTTTAGACTCCACCACCCATATCTTACCACCACTTTTTTAAATGTTGATGAATTTTGGACAAAACCATCAAGTCAAAGATGTTATCAAAGTTTATGAAGTGGTTCTTGAGGCGTGTGGTAAATAACTTTTAGTACTCAACCCCATATCTTACTGCTACTCAATCCAATTTAAATGGCTGAACTCAACCAATGTTTGCAAGACTGAGATTGAAAGGCGTTATACATATACATGTATTAGAGCCCGAGATTCTGAGCGTGTTTTTAATTACACGCTCTTAATTACACGTGGCTGTGTTTCACGCCACTATTTACACGGGTACACGTGTCAGACCCAGGTACAAGTGTAATTCTTAAAAACGCGTGTTTTATAAAAGAAATAACACCATTAACAAATTCTGTGGTGATAATCAATAACCGATTTAGTCTAATATCATGATTTTGCAGAAATTTGTATCCCAATAATCCGACGTGAGTCAAATTTTATGTGACTGTCCTTTCCGGTATGTAAATATTGTACAACAAATAGAACAGGCCACTTAAATTTGCATGCCCCTTATCCTTGAATTTTCATAAATCGGGTCACAAATGATTTTCATCAGATTGACACCTGAATCATCAAAATCCGTCCAGTTGTATGTCAAAACTTTCGTTTCAAACTGCCAACCAGAACTAATTCTCGAATCCATTGTGAATTCTAAGTTTATTAATATACATAATGTATGTATGTTTACACATTTACATAGAAAATTCTCCAAATGTATTCACTCGTTCTCCATTCGCTGAAAGAGTCTCTTTCCAAAAACATAAGACAACATGCGTCCCCGCAACTTTATTTCTACGACTCAAACAATTCGCAACATGAATCATGGGAACTAACTAAAGTACAAAACACAAAACAGGTTCGCCTTGATAGATAAGTCAATAAATAATGCGCTATAGGTGTGTGCCTCTTTAAAACCATAAGAGAATGACGTGTACTGCTGAAGAGCATTGATCATCGAAAAAAAAGCGCCCAAGTAAAATACCTACTATTTTCTGATTTCATGGTCGCCTAGTGTTTTCACAATTTTTAAAGCAAAAATTGACTGAAATTTGACGTATAAATTAATTTCTTAGCGTTGCTTGCTTGTGGAATGATTTAGTTTTGATCGGTAGACATAATAGACCGGTATATGTACATATGTATGTGTGTACTTACTTAGAGCTCTACTAGAATTCCTCTGATTCATTAGATTTGGTTCCACTTCGTTCTTCCACCTGTGTTGTGCATGCACACGTTTTTTGGATTGCAAATCATGAACTTTTTGGACTGCTGAGTAGTAAGTAGTTACTTACTAAAAGCTAAAGTAAGCTTGGATAAGCCACAATTGTGGATTAAAATACAAAGGTAAGCTTAACCCACGTCCATTAGTATCTTTACAACTTTTGAGCGGATTCTGGCTATAAATAGTGATCTTTGGTTCCCTATCGGTGGTAAAATGACGTCTTTTGAAAAGTAGTGCTTGTGGAATGATTTAGTTTTGATCGGTAGACATAATAGACCGGTATATGTATGTATGTACTTACTTAGACCTCTACTAGAATTCCTCTGATTCATTAGATTGGGTTCCACTTCGTTCTTCTGCTTGTGTTGTGCATGCACACGTTTTTTGGATTGAAAATCATGAACTTTTTGGACTGCTGAGTAGTAGAAGCTTTTACTAAAAGCTAAAGTAAGCTTGGATAAGCCATAATTGTGGATTAAAATACGACGGTAAGCCTAACTCACGTCCATTAGTATCTTTACAACTTTTGAGCGGATTCTGGCTATAAATAGTGATCTTTGGTTCCCTATTGGTGGTAAAATGACGTCTTTTGAAAAGTAGTGCTTGTGGAATGATTTAGTTTTGATCGGTAGACATAATAGACCGGTATATGTATGTATGTACTTACTTGGACCTCTACTAGAATTCCTCTGATTCATTAGATTGGGTTCCACTTCGTTCTTCTGCTTGTGTTGTGCATGCACACGTTTTTTGGATTGAAAATCATGAACTTTTTGGACTGCTGAGTAGTAGAAGCTTTTACTAAAAGCTAAAGTAAGCTTGGATAAGCCATAATTGTGGATTAAAATACGACGGTAAGCCTAACTCACGTCCATTAGTATCTTTACAACTTTTGAGCGGATTCTGGCTATAAATAGTGATCTTTGGTTCCCTATTGGTGGTAAAATGACGTCTTTTGAAAAGTAGTGCTTGTGGAATGATTTAGTTTTGATCGGTAGACATAATAGACCGGTATATGTATGTATGTACTTACTTAGACCTCTACTAGAATTCCTCTGATTCATTAGATTGGGTTCCACTTCGTTCTTCTGCTTGTGTTGTGCATGCACACGTTTTTTGGATTGAAAATCATGAACTTTTTGGACTGCTGAGTAGTAGAAGCTTTTACTAAAAGCTAAAGTAAGCTTGGATAAGCCATAATTGTGGATTAAAATACGACGGTAAGCCTAACTCACGTCCATTAGTATCTTTACAACTTTTGAGCGGATTCTGGCTATAAATAGTGATCTTTGGTTCCCTATCGGTGGTAAAATGACGTCTTTTGAAAAGTAGTGCTTGTGGAATGATTTAGTTTTGATCGGTAGACATAATAGACCGGTATATGTATGTATGTACTTACTTAGAGCTCTACTAGAATTCCTCTGATTCATTAGATTGGGTTCCAGTTCGTTCTTCCGCTTGTGTTGCGAATGCACACGGTTTTTGGATTGTTTATATTTGTAAATCATGAACTTTTTGGACTGCTGAGTAGTAAGTAGTTACTTAC
Source organism: Pocota personata (assembly GCA_963082735.1). Taxonomy (NCBI): domain Eukaryota; kingdom Metazoa; phylum Arthropoda; class Insecta; order Diptera; family Syrphidae; genus Pocota; species Pocota personata. The sequence continues at coordinate 161,213,803 of OY720430.1, read as the reverse complement.
TAAAAGCTGAAGTAAGCTTGGATAAGCCATAATTGTGGATTAAAATACGAAGGTAAGCTTAACTCACGTCCATTAGTATCTTTACAACTTTTGAGCGGATTCTGGCTATAAACAGTGATCTTTGGTTCCCTATCGGTTGTAAAATGACGTCTTTTGAAAAGTAGTGCTTGTGGAATGATTTAGTTTTGATCGGTAGACATAATAGACCGGTATATGTATGTATGTACTTACTTAGACCTCTACTAGAATTCCTCTGATTCATTAGATTGGGTTCCACTTCGTTCTTCTGCTTGTGTTGTGCATGCACACGTTTTTTGGATTGAAAATCATGAACTTTTTGGACTGCTGAGTAGTAGAAGCTTTTACTAAAAGCTAAAGTAAGCTTGGATAAGCCATAATTGTGGATTAAAATACGACGGTAAGCCTAACTCACGTCCATTAGTATCTTTACAACTTTTGAGCGGATTCTGGCTATAAATAGTGATCTTTGGTTCCCTATCGGTGGTAAAATGACGTCTTTTGAAAAGTAGTGCTTGTGGAATGATTTAGTTTTGATCGGTAGACATAATAGACCGGTATATGTATGTATGTACTTACTTAGAGCTCTACTAGAATTCCTCTGATTCATTAGATTGGGTTCCAGTTCGTTCTTCCGCTTGTGTTGTGAATGCACACGGTTTTTGGATTGTTTATATTTGTAAATCATGAACTTTTTGGACTGCTGAGTAGTAAGTAGTTACTTACTAAAAGCTAAAGTAAGCTTGGATAAGCCACAATTGTGGATTAAAATACAAAGGTAAGCTTAACCCACGTCCATTAGTATCTTTACAACTTTTGAGCGGATTCTGGCTATAAATAGTGATCTTTGGTTCCCTATCGGTGGTAAAATGACGTCTTTTGAAAAGTAGTGCTTGTGGAATGATTTAGTTTTGATCGGTAGACATAATAGACCGGTATATGTATGTATGTACTTACTTAGACCTCTACTAGAATTCCTCTGATTCATTAGATTGGGTTCCACTTCGTTCTTCTGCTTGTGTTGTGCATGCACACGTTTTTTGGATTGAAAATCATGAACTTTTTGGACTGCTGAGTAGTAGAAGCTTTTACTAAAAGCTAAAGTAAGCTTGGATAAGCCATAATTGTGGATTAAAATACGACGGTAAGCCTAACTCACGTCCATTAGTATCTTTACAACTTTTGAGCGGATTCTGGCTATAAATAGTGATCTTTGGTTCCCTATCGGTGGTAAAATGACGTCTTTTGAAAAGTAGTGCTTGTGGAATGATTTAGTTTTGATCGGTAGACATAATAGACCGGTATATGTATGTATGTACTTACTTAGAGCTCTACTAGAATTCCTCTGATTCATTAGATTGGGTTCCAGTTCGTTCTTCCGCTTGTGTTGTGAATGCACACGGTTTTTGGATTGTTTATATTTGTAAATCATGAACTTTTTGGACTGCTGAGTAGTAAGTAGTTACTTACTAAAAGCTGAAGTAAGCTTGGATAAGCCATAATTGTGGATTAAAATACGAAGGTAAGCTTAACTCACGTCCATTAGTATCTTTACAACTTTTGAGCGGATTCTGGCTATAAACAGTGATCTTTGGTTCCCTATCGGTTGTAAAATGACGTCTTTTGAAAAGTAGTGCTTGTGGAATGATTTAGTTTTGATCGGTAGACATAATAGACCGGTATATGTATGTATGTACTTACTTAGACCTCTACTAGAATTCCTCTGATTCATTAGATTGGGTTCCACTTCGTTCTTCTGCTTGTGTTGTGCATGCACACGTTTTTTGGATTGAAAATCATGAACTTTTTGGACTGCTGAGTAGTAGAAGCTTTTACTAAAAGCTAAAGTAAGCTTGGATAAGCCATAATTGTGGATTAAAATACGACGGTAAGCCTAACTCACGTCCATTAGTATCTTTACAACTTTTGAGCGGATTCTGGCTATAAATAGTGATCTTTGGTTCCCTATCGGTGGTAAAATGACGTCTTTTGAAAAGTAGTGCTTGTGGAATGATTTAGTTTTGATCGGTAGACATAATAGACCGGTATATGTATGTATGTACTTACTTAGAGCTCTACTAGAATTCCTCTGATTCATTAGATTGGGTTCCAGTTCGTTCTTCCGCTTGTGTTGTGAATGCACACGGTTTTTGGATTGTTTATATTTGTAAATCATGAACTTTTTGGACTGCTGAGTAGTAAGTAGTTACTTACTAAAAGCTAAAGTAAGCTTGGATAAGCCACAATTGTGGATTAAAATACAAAGGTAAGCTTAACTCACGTCCATTAGTATCTTTACAACTTTTGAGCGGATTCTGGCTATAAACAGTGATCTTTGGTTCCCTATTAGTTGTAAAATGACGTCTTTTGAAAAGTAGTGCTTGTGGAATGATTTAGTTTTGATCGGTAGACATAATAGACCGGTATATGTATGTATGTACTTACTTAGACCTCTACTAGAATTCCTCTGATTCATTAGATTAGGTTCCACTTCGTTCTTCTGCTTGTGTTGTGCATGCACACGTTTTTTGGATTGAAAATCATGAACTTTTTGGACTGCTGAGTAGTAGTAGCTTTTACTAAAAGCTAAAGTAAGCTTGGATAAGCCATAATTGTGGATTAAAATACGAAGGTAAGCTTAACTCACGTCCATTAGTATCTTTACAACTTTTGAGCGGATTCTGGCTATAAATAGTGATCTTTGGTTCCCTATCGGTGGTAAAATGACGTCTTTTGAAAAGTAGTGCTTGTGGAATAATTTAGTTTTGATCGATAGACATAATAGACCGGTATATGTATGAATGTACTTACTTAGACCTCTACTAGAATTCCTCTGATTCATTAGATTGGGTTCCAGTTCGTTCTTCCGCTTGTGTTGTGAAAGCACACGGTTTTTGGATTGTTTATATTTGTAAATCATGAACTTTTTGGACTGCTGAGTAGTAAGTAGTTACTTACTAAAAGCTAAAGTAAGCTTGGATAAGCCATAATTGTGGATTAAAATACGAAGGTAAGCTTAACTCACGTCCATTAGTATCTTTACAACTTTTGAGCGGACTCACTGCTTTAAAACTTTAATGGAACTTATAGTTTGCAAAGTGCTAAGTAAAAAGTTGCGAAGTTATTTGGTTGAATAGGACAGGGTGCTGGGATGACTGATAAAATAGAATGGAAAAAGAAATAAATCAAATCGAGTTATTGAAAAAGGGTAACATCAGCCCTTTTTAACACGAATACTTAACAATTTTTTAAACGACAAAGGAAAGTCCTTATTCTTCTTTGAAAAAAAGTAGAAGAGATACTTTAAACGGGTTCAACAATTTGTGGAAAATCAAGTGGTAAGCTTTTTTCTTGAGTCAGATATATCAGAAGTGAGAATATATTTCATACAGAAAATATATTAAAAACTTTGCACAATTTGTAATCGACTCACTGCTTTAAAACTTTAATTGAATTTATAGTTTGCAAAGTGTTAAGTAAAAAGTTGCAAAGTTATTTGGTGGAATAGGATCGGGTACTGGTATGACTGGTAAAATAGAATGGAAAAATAAATAAATCAAATCGAGTTATCGAAAAAGGGGCAACATCAGCCCTTTTTCACACGAATACTTAACAATTTATTAAACGACAAAGGAAAGTCCTTATTCTTCTTTGAAAATAAGTAGAAGAGATTTGTGGAAAATCAAGTGGTAAGCTTTTTTCTTGAGTCAGATATATCAGAAGTGAGATTATATTGATGGTTGCTCATAATAGTAGGTGCGCAACTAAGTTTCGCTGTTTGTCAATAGATGACTCCAGCAGTAAATGCTGGTCGATTTTGACATATGCAAAACGTCATGAGACATATGGCAAACAAACTGTTTTGATACATTAGTGATTTTGTTTTAACGTCATATACTTTTGGTTGTGTGAAAATGTCTGATTTTGTGCCAAATAATCGTCATTTGCGGGAAGTGTTGATTTGTTTCTTTCATTCGAAGAAAACGACGGCTGAAGCGCATCGAGAGCTCCAAAAAGTTTAAGAAGATGCTGCTCTAAGTGAAACAACGTGCCGTGATTGGTTCCGTCGCTTCAGAGACGGTGATTTGAAGGCCAAAATCCTTCGAAGACGATGAATTGGAGGCATTGCTCGATGAGGATCCGTGCTAAACGCAAGAACAGCTTGCTTCAGCATTAGGAGTTACCCGTCAAGCCATCTCCAAGCAATTGCATGCGTTTGCAATGATTCAAAAACAAGGAACTTGGGTTCCTTATGATTAGAAGCCAAGGGACGTTGAGCGTCGTTTTTTCGCCTGAGAACAACTGCTCCAGTGGCAAAAAAGGAAGGGTTTTCTTCACTGCATCGTGACGGGTGATGAAAAATGGATTCATTACAGCAACCCAAAGAAAAGAAAGTCATGGGGACTACCCGGTCATGTTTCTACGTCGTCGGCTCGGACGAATATTCACGCTGCGAAGATTATGCTGTATATTTGGTGGGACGAGGTTGGTGTCATTTATTATGAACTGTTGAAACCCAACGAAACCATCACTGGGGAACGGTATCGACTTCAATTGATGCGATTGAGACGAACACTGCGCGAAAAACGTCCACAATACGAGCAGAGGCACGAAAAAGTGATTCTACAGCATGACAACACTCGGCCTCACGTTGCCAAACCCGTTAAAACCTACCTGGAAACGCTCAAATGGGAAGTCCTACCCCACCGCGATATTCCCCAGATATTGCGCCATCCAATTATTACTTGTTCCGTTCGATGGCACATGGTCTGGCTGATCAGCAGTTCCGCTCATATGAAGACATCAAAAAATGGCTTGATTCGTGGATAGCCTCAAAAGATGAACACTTTTACCGTAACAGTATTCGAGCTCTGCCAGAAAGATGGGAAAAAGTTGTAGCTAGCGATGGGCAATACTTTGAATGATTCATTTGTAACCATTTTTTCACAATAAAGTTGCATTTTCATCAAAAAATATAATTTAGTTGCGCACCTAATAATAAATAAAAAAAGAAAGAATTAAATTGAAAAAATATTATTATTGTAGTTTACTTCCACCTCAAATATGTGCACAGCAAAAGCCTACGTAAATATGGGAAAGATACTAAAATATATGTAAAAACAAAAAAAAAAATGTCTACCTAGTATCTAGTCGACCCTTGAGCCTTAGAACTTCCTTTAAGCGGCCTGGCATTGAGTGAACTAATTTTGCTGTATAGTCTGCCGGTATATTATTCCATTCAGTTAATACTCGTAGTAACTCCTTTAGCTGAGATTTGTTTTTTATTTGATGTTTTCGAATTCTCTTTTCAAGGTGATTCCACAAATGCTTGCAACACTTCCACAGGGCTTTGTGGAGGTGTTGCAAGCATATGAGGAGTGTTATATATTATCCACATCTTCACAATTAGAGCTGCATGCTTGGGATTATTATCCTGCTGGAAGTATCATAATAATTCCCCGAAATCCCCATTTTATCTGCACTTTTTTCCAGGTTGTTCTTGAGAATATTCAAGTAGACTTCTTTATTCATTATTTCATCGATTATTACCAGGTTACCAACACCAGCAGCTGACATACAGCCAAATACCAAAACACCACCACACCCATGTTTTACCGTCTTTAAGGTGTTTTTTTGGGTTCAGATTCTCTCCCGTCTTTTTCCACACCCCGATGCGCCCGGCCAAGCCAAATATATTAAATTTAGACTCATCGGAGAAGATTACCTTATCCCAAAATTCGTTGGTGCTGTCTTTGTATTGAGTAGAGAATTCTACTCATTTTTTCTGTTTACTTCACTAACAAATGGTTTTTTGCGAGCTGTACAAGATTTGTATCCGGTCCTCTTAAATGATCGTCGTACTGTGTCTGCAGATACTGTTTTACTGAAGGAGTTTTCTAACTCGACAGCTATTTTTGGAGCACTCATAAAAGGATTTTCTTGTACTATAGCTTTACCTTCTTTTCTTTCCTTTCAGTAAGCTTTCGAGAGCGTCCAGTTCGTGGTTTGTTTTCAATTCTATTTTCTTGGTTGTGACGATTAATTACCTTTTGTATAGGGGACTTGCTTTTTCTAATCATTTCAGAAATTTCTAGGTACGATTTCCTTGCTAGTGACAGTTTATAATTATTTCTCTTTCCTTAACTGCTAATTCTTTCCTTTCCATTTTGCACAAAACTTACAACTTATGTTCTTCCTTCACAGAGAAAAATTATGAACTATAAACGTTTTATTTATTTCTGATCCCTTTTTCTTTTACTTAGAAGCAACAACTGAGTCAGTTTGGTTTATCCCGTTACGTTTTTTAGTGAGAAATTGTAGAAAGAAAATACGGTACCAAGACTTTTGCGGTGTAATTTTTAGGGGTAACATATTATGTGATATTTCAATTATTTTTGTGAAACATAAATTTTTTTTTTCTAACGTTTAACTAAAATATTCGTATAAACTTAAAGGAGACAGATTTCAATTAAAGTTGGGCAGGGGTACCTTCATTTTGCTGCATACTGTTAAAAAAAAGATCATCCTAAAATTAGTTTTTTTTAGCAAAAATAAAAAGAAAGAATGCTTTCAGAAAAAGAAAAATTGGCGCGAATTTCTTATTATTATTTTCTGAAATTCACAATCGCTCAAGTTTTTCTTGAATAATTGTTTCTTTTTTTCGTATTTTCTTCATTATTAAAAAGTTCACCACATACACAAATAAAGGGTGATTCAGTTGCGTTAACAATTTAAATTTGAAATAAGCCACATTAGTACTTGATAAACTGCTAATGTTTATAATGTTGAGACATTGACATTAAACATGAAAAGTTATATCTGCTAAATGGCCGCCACGGCTAGCCTTGCCGACTTTCGCCCCTTTTGATTAAATTTTTCATTACTTTTCAGCATAAATCCTGCGGTAGTTAAATAACGCATCGATTGCCGTCCTTTAGCTCTCGGGCCTTACTCTGTATTTCGATTTGAAAGTCAAAATATTCGGAAGCGGATGATTAGCACTTAGTAATCCGAAAATTGGATATTTGAGAATAGATTTTCTTTGTTGGAGGCAAAAATTCAATTTTCTTTCGGAGAATTGGCATTTTACATTTCGAAAGCTAGTGTAAGTCACAGGAATTTCTTTGTAATTGCATTTTTTTCTTTGTAAGTGAACGGTTTTCTATGGAAAACGAAATCAAGTTATTTGAAAGATGTCAGTTGATAACATGTGGTTTTTGTTAATGGCAATATTTTTCGCAAAAGAGTGTTTTAGTACTCTCTGTGAAACTATATCAAATTTGTATACTGACCTCCAATGAATGACGGAAAGTCACATTGAATGTGAAGGAGCTGAAAGACATTTAATTAAATTAAAAACATTTCAAAAACATTTTTAACAAATATGCAGCACGTTGACGTTGATCACAGATATTTCAGAACGTGAGACTCGCAACAAAATCTGAAAATTGTGCGAAGACGTAAAGCAACATACGAGGGTGGGTCAATGAGTCCCTGAAAATTAACACAAATTGTGTCGTCACCTTAAATTTATTTTTTTTTTGTCAAGAATCATCTTTCAAAAGAACGCACCCAAATTTTCAGACAGATCTGTCAAATAGTTTTGTCGTGGCAGCCATTTTATATAGACGCCTACTAGCATTTTCGTTAAAATGAAAAAAAGTGAATTTCGAGTGCTCATTAAACACTATTTTTTGCAAGAAAAAACTATCACGCAAACCAAACAAAAGCTTGACAAATATTATGGGGACTCTTCACCATCGATTGGAACCATTCACCACTGGTTTACTCAATTTCGGTGCGGTCGTTCAAGCACAAGTGACGCCGAACGTTCTAGTCGCCCAATTGAGGTCACCACACCAGAAATGGTCGACAAAATCCATGGTTTGATAATGGATGATCGGCGAGTGAAAGTGCGCGAGCTTGAAGGCTTATCACATGGCTTCGTGATTTCAATTTTACATAAATATTTGGACATGAAAAAACTTTCCGCAAGATGGGTGCCGCGTTTGCTCACAATAGACAACAAACGCATTCATTTGATAACTTCGAAGGTGTGTTTGGCGATGTACCAGAAAAATTCGGCTGAGTTTTTGCGCCGTTTCGTAACCGTGAATGAAACCTGGATTCATCACAACACACCAGAAACCAAGGAACAGTCAAAACAATGGGCTTCTCCTGGTGAATCGAAGCTGAAGAAGGCCAAGGCGGGTTTGTCAGCAAGCAAGGTCATGGCGACAGTTTTTTGGGATGCGCGCGGTGTTATTCAAATCGATTACCTTGAAAAGGGTAAAACGATCACGATATTACGCAGAACTGCTGGATCGATTCCAAGCCGATTTGAAACAAAAACGGCCGCATTTGGCGAAGAAAAAAGTTCTTTTTCACCAGGACAACGCACCGGTGCACAAGTTCGCAGTCGCAATGGCAAAATTGAATGAGTTAGGCTACGAACTCCTCCCTCATCCAGCATATTCCCCAGATTTAGCCCCCTGCGACTATTTTTTGTTTCCAAACATCAAGAAATGGCTCGGAGGTAAGAGATTTGGGTCGAATGAAGAGGTCATCGCTGAAACAAACGCTTATTTTGAGGGGCTCGAGAAATCGTATTATTTGGAGGGCATCAAAAAATTGGAGAAACGTTGGATGAAGTGTGTAGAGCTAAAAGGAGACTATGTTGAAAAATAAAATGTTTTTATACCGAAAAGGGTGTTCCTTATTTAATTTTTCAGGGACTTATTGACCAACCCTCGTACTGCATTCGTTTCGAAAGGGTTATAGAGTGACAAAGCAAATTAGAATCGATAAGCATTTTCGAATAGTTTTTAAATTTGAAACAGAATAGGCACCCTGGAATCGTTTGTTGGTCATTGGCATACATCTTATGCTTAACATAACCAAAGAAAATAATTCAATGGCGTGATATCCCACAATCTTGGTGGCCAATTTTGGTTGCTAGACAACTGCAACCATATGTCCTGCACATCAATATCGTCCAATTGGTGCCAAAAATAATTTGTTATCATGTTCCGGTTGATTGGTATAGAAGCACCACGAGAATTTTTGAATATGTTCGGACTAATATTCGCACCAAAGAGTAACTCTTTGTAGATGCATTAGTTGTTCGTGAATGGCCCATGGATGTTCATGGCCCCAAATACGAGAACTCGCTTCTGTTTTTTTTTACTTAACCATTCAGTTGAATGTGAGTCTCATTGCTGAAGACGATTGTGTTTAAAAAAATTGGTGGTTCTCTAACACCTGATCAACGAAATGACGATACTGTTCGTGATCTGCTGACTTCAATTCCTGAGTCAATTGGATCTTGTAGGCATGCAGATGTAGATCTTGTGACAAAATGCGCTGCGTGGAGCTGTAAGAAAGGTTTGCTGGGAACGATGGCGAACGGATTTTGACAGCTCCGAAATTTTCGCGGACTGGTCACTACGAGGACGTACATGCAACACTGACCAGGTTCGATCGAATTTCCATTAATTTCTTAATCGAGGCAAGAGATGGACGTGTTGGTTAAATTTTCCCCATTTCGGAGACGGGTTTTAGCAATTAAAATCCATTGCTCTCTTGTATACCGCTACATAATTGCCAATGCCTAGCATTCAAATATCAGCTGTTTATCTTTCACAAATAAACAGTAGTGCCAGATTTAAATTGTAACCTCAAATTAGGTCACCTTTTATGTGTATGTATGTATAAACGAATATTTTTTGGCGTTATTTGAAAGGCTTTACAAACGCAGGATAGAAATTTATAGGTATGAATTTGAAATCAAGAAGTGGGCGCGGGATGAAAATGAGTTTGTGAAAAATGTGTCAAATATCATAATAAATTAATATTATTTTTATAAATGTATTTAATTTGTTTTTATTATAAATTGTTGTTTTTTACGTATAGCATATAATATAGGTTTATATAAAAAAAAATTTAATTATACAAATTATAAAGTATTGTTTACAATTTATCTTAAGCGATATAATTTACACTCTTATTATATTTGTTTCTTTTCTATGTGTAAATACATTTATTTTGAGGAAAACGAGTAATTTCTCCGCTTGGATTATGTATATAATAATAACTTTAAATATTGCATTAAATATGTTTAACTTTTTATGTATTTTGATATCGTTTGTTTTTGCATCTCTCGTTTCTTTTATTCTAGCATGGGTTCTCTTTTCTTCTAAATAAAAAAAAAATACGATTTATCTATACCACTTGAATACAATAATAACTAGATCTATGCAAAAGGAAAATTAAATTAAGAACTAAAGGTACTAAGTAAAAAAAAAATGTATTATGAACTTATATTGTTTGACTAAAGACAATTTAAATTTATTTAACTAAACAATTATGAGTGATGCAGGTCTTATTTATCTGAGATAATGTTACAATATGTACAATTTGTAATTTTGTTGGCAAAGAACAAAATTTTACTTTTACTTGTATTACAAGGTGAAATGTTTGTTTGTCTGGTTTTTAATCTTTTTTTTGTACGTGGAAGTAATTGTAAATCGATTTAGATTCATTTGAAGAACTTCTTTTCCAGAGTTTGAGTTATTTTCATTTGTGTTGGAGTTATTGGAATTGACCATTAATTACATTAGAAATTGTACGCCCTGCAACAGAAGGAAACATCCCAGATTTGATTAAATGAAATTTTAATGGTGATATACTGGTCAGCACAAAGGGTTCCGGGGTTATCTGATTTGATCCAGAACTAAGAAAATAAATGAATGAATGATTTTTCATTATGCTTCTTGGATAGGCTTGCTGTTTGAGACGATGGTCTACCAAACCATACCGTGATCTAAGTAGGTAGCCATGTCAAACTGTAACAACTACAACGAAAGCAAATCCTAAACACGACATAGAATTATAAATCAACCGTGATAGTAATTAAGCCGGAATGTCGAATTAGAAGGAATTGGCAAGAATTAGAGAAGTACGAGACGAGTTTTGCCTATTGAACCAGAGATTACTCTCAATTATAGTAAGATGAAACCCGGTTTACTTTATTAAGGCTAATTGAGTGCTCCTTCTAAGAAGTAAATCTGTCGCAATGATAAAAGTAGAATCACTCTTCATAGTAGAAATGCAGTACTTAGCTAATTATCCCTCCACTTCACATGTCCACCGCTGTAATAAGTACCGTGCAAGATAAAAAAAATCACTAGGAAAATAGAAAGATGTCAGAAGAAACTAGAGGATTAGTAGTGCGTATACACATAGTCTCCTCTCTATTACAAGGCCAGCTTGATTACGGTTGGATTTCGAGCTCCAACAGGGATTAATTAAACAACAGTTTTTAGCTACAGAAACAGACAATTTGGGGAATAAAAAATATGATGATATCAATAACATCGGAGAAATTACTAGATGAAGGAACACAAGCTTAAATTCCAAACTAAGCGAAACCAGTATCGATATTATTAACCGATAGTATTAACATTAATAATTTTACTTGTGAATGTAATCAGCACATGCCGAACGAAGGCATTCACAATGGCTAGGGCCCTACGAATAACGCACAGGTATAAAATTAGCCACCAACTGGAAATTGGAAAGAGCATGCTGTTTGACGCTTCATAGCAAAAGATGTAGAGGTATCTAAAGTGGCTTCTCGCGTGGTAGCATCTCAGCGAAGTATTTAAATAACAACAAGAGTTTAGTCAAAACTATCATCAAAGTACACATATTGGACGATGATAAAGGCAGAATTTGTTCGACGTTTATATCAGAAGCATAGCAGGTATTCGAAGTTGCAGTACCTCATGAAACTATTTCAATAGATAAACCCCAAGTACTTGTTTTAAAAAGCCCTGATTTCTAGATCTAAACATTGTTATCAGCCAAAATTTAAAAGAACTTGCTGTTCTACGTTTCATACCAAAAGATGGATAGGGGTTCGAAGATGCAGCATCGAGCGGATAACTATAACCAAAGTACAGTCAAGTGTCTGAGTGGCCCCTATCTAGCTATGTTGCTTTCAAAAAGAACAACATATATTTTAACAGAAAATAGAGGAATACACTCACAGCAGTGAAAGCCAGTAACAGTTAGGGACTTTTTGAATGAGTGTGCATTTTCTTTGGGGCATTTATAAATTTATGTAAATTTAAATGATTTAACAAACAAAATACTACTCATGTGTGCTAAATGACGAACCAGCGCCATATTAATTTCACAAGAATAAATTTAAATAAATTCTTACTACTTTTCAAAACTACTAAGCGTACATATATGTATGTCCGTTTTGAGTTTATAACTCACATTCGATCCACCTGGGCGATATGGTATCTTAATATTGTACACCAAACCTATCTTTCATTATTATCTATCACAGGGCGTACATTTTTCATTAGCTTAAGAGTACATCTAAAGCACTACATATATGTTTGTTTTTATAAAAAAAAAGGAAAAAATAACGAACAATTTAGTACCAAATATTTTTTTTTTGTTTGTTTAACAATTTTTCCATTATAACACAACCAGCAGCTCAGGCATGTAAAACATTTAAACAGGGACTGAGGAAGAACAAAAATTAATACTAAATCGCTGCATAATGGTTTTACAATACAAATTATATTATTTATTAAAGAAAAGCGCCAACAAAAATATAAAATTTAAAGAGTTTACTAATATGTATGCAAACATTTTCTAAAACAAAAACATATCACATTCAACGAAAAAAGGTGATTAACAGTTTGCCTTATTTTTTTCCATTCGTCTTCGTTAGTTCAACGACTACGATAGTAATCCAGTACAAGCCTCTGATTCGATTTTAATATTAAGTATTTTTCTTGTATAATTACATATTTTACAATTAATGCGACACGCACATATATGATTTTTCGTATCTTTTTTCAGTAGCATTTCAAAGCTTTCCACAGAATGGAAGAAGATATGTTTTCTTTTTTTAAGATTTTAATTTAAACTTTGAGTTTAGCTTTTTATTATTTTGTTGTATTTTCATGCTTTTTCTCTTTTTTTGCCTTCACTATCACGAAACACTTTAACAAATATAGTTTTTTGTATTATTATTATTTAAAGTCTAAACAAAATAAATTATATCACAATAGAGACACAAACGGAGTTTAATATTTATGAATTACAATCTACCATCAGGATTTTTGTTGTTTGTTGCATGTATAAAGACAATTTGAAATTTTAAACAAACATGAGAACTAAAGCAATTTGTCCCGAAGAAACGAAAAAAAAGAAAAAGAACTCTACAGAATGGAAAGTACTTAACAAAATATATATGTGTATAAATATAGGGAGAGACGTCCATTTTACACTGGACATCGACGGTGGTGATTGAGTGTAGAGTAATATTGAGTAGGCGGTGTAGCGTTTGCATGCATGCAGGAAACCAGACCAGATGAAAATTGAACGTTTGAATGATCTCTTCTTTTCCAGATTTAATACTAACTATTGCTCAGTGCCTTTTTCTTTCTTTGTACTAGAATATCATAGAATGGATTATGACTGATTGACTGAGTTAGACGTTTAATCCATTCCTGTTGATCCTCTTCCGTTGCTGCGGACATTCGATAGACGGTGTGTTTGCCTTCAACAACCTAGAAATAAAAATAAATTATTTAAACAATTTTATGCTTAGGCTTTCATATATCGCGAATAAGCACTACGTAAATTATTAGTACATAAACGCAAAAATTAAATTATTATATCGCCATTTCAGCACTATTTGCATGGCAAGCGGTATCATCAACTTATTCTTCTTCTTTTTCTCAATCCATTTGATGAGTAGGTACGCATACGATAGGTATTTGTATTAACTGAGCGGTTTCAGACTTGTGAATACAAAACTTCTTGACGTACCAACAACGACAGTAATTAGGGAAACATACATATGCACATGTGCATGTCAATAGTGTTTGCTATCATGTCATTGTACTATTCCTGCTCCACCGCACTCGTTTTGTGTACATAATGTTTGCACGCATTATTCAGTTATCGTTGATTCCCCAACTGAGGTTCGCAACAAGTTGGAGTTATAGAGTTCATCTCATCACACTGTTGATTGTTGAATCTATATATAGTATATTTGAAGTTCTTCTGACGCTCGCTGAATTTTTGAAGTCTTTAAATATCTTCAGCGAATTAATAATACAATTTTACTTGTTTACGGACCAGTGTACCCGTAAGTTATCTCCTGCATTGCTAAGATATAGCAATGGTTAAATAAGAGTTGCAGCAGGCACAGCGTAAGATTAGGACTTTAGAAAGTTGTTTTTAGATTGTATCTTCTTTTTACCCATAGAATCCGTTGCTGCGTCGTTTTTAACTGACAGCTAGATAGAATACACGCATTCTTATGGGAGGTAGCCCATAACAAACGGATATATGAACTTCGACGGATAAATTAGGCTTACTTTCTTGGTCCGTTGATATGTTGGCAGTTCACAAATTGAGAGTAAACACATTCATTGGTGGAAGCATTGAGAGGAATGCAGAGAAACTGTCATCGTCGTTGACAGTCGGTTAACATTTCAACCTGATTGCGACGGATTTTATTGGACTGTTTTTCCGGCAATACGTGAATGTCAACGTCAACTTTCAACGGAACGACGTCGCCGGATTCTATGGGGCGGGACCTTGGCCAGCAATCCGACGAGTTACTGCAGTGTGCTGTAAATTCGATTCAGTCTCAGAGCCTGGATCAGGCAACGTTGCAAAATAATGTGCTAGCTCTTACTCAAACACCTACAGAAAACCTCTGTTGGCAAACATCGAAAAACAAATTTGGATGTTTTTACAGTAAGATCAGGGTTGACGTAGTGATATTGCTCATTGATTCTGAGGATCTCGCTACCAGGGTTCGGATTCGACAGACCGAGATCTAAAAGTTGTAGCGGAATTTGAGTCAAGCAAAGCTGTTAGATCATACTGTGTACGGGGTGAAAATAAAAGCTGTAAGAGATAGCTTAGTTAGGAATATGCACTAGCTCAGTCGGATCAAAGCATGCCCAGTGATTGAATTTCCAGCACTATTAGAGAGTCATAAGCCTTCGGCCAATTCAAAAATTATGTCTGCTATACTAATGGATCACCTAAGACCTTTTGTTTAAGAACTATTTGGCCCATATTAATGAGGTTTTAGGTCTTAGAAATGCACGATATCTTCGTCTTACGTAAGGACCGGAAGGAAACCCTAGAATGCGAAATTGATATTTATTAATTTCAAAGTCGGAATGAGGGCTATGGACGCAGGATGACAATGTAGAACGCTTATCATATTAAAGAATATCATCGAAACTTTAAAAACCAATTAGGTTTTAATACTCTTATTGCGGTAGCCGCGGCTAAGCGTTTACTGCGTTGGGGTACTGAGCGAGAGGTTCACGTTGGAATTTTAATAAAGCATCAAATTAGTGGTCTGGAACCACTTAGGTTTCAAAAACAAATACAACCCCTTGACTATAGCGAGCAGTCACTGACGCTGCCTATAGAAATTGGTAATGTTATGAGGTATATATTTATGCATATGCCCATAACTGACGCTTAGACAAAAACGTTGCGCAGTACAGGTGTAACTCAGTGGTAGGCAACGGAGTTTGTATTTTTATAATTTTCTGCTAACTCATTCAACATCAGTGCGAAGATTAAACGAATGAATATCACTCTACCTATGGCTATTTTTATTTGTTTATAAAAACTAAGGAGACTAAACTCAGCGTTTCAGTTCTATACTAAGGTGCAGAGTGGACTTTGTCAAAGTCGGATGAAAGTATCATTAGGCCCGTTACCGACAGGTTAAAACGCATGTTGAAAACAAATTGTTTCAGACTATAGCCTGCCTTCCTGTTTACCACATGCACCTTAATATAACACAAAGTTTAGGGCACTAAATACCTAATTTCTTATCGAATGTTTAAACAAATGTTTCGAATAAATTGTTTCAGACTATAGTTTCCCTATTTATCAGATGCACCTTAACATAATACAAAATACCCTAAAAATAGACCAGATACTAGTGATGTAAAGTGTGAATACTTTCAGCTACTCGTACTCGTACTTTTAGGGAGTATCCGGCTAAAAATAACAAGTACTTCATACTCACAAATACCAGCTATCAACTATACCCAGGTAAGACATTCTCATCGACCGTACCGGATAAATAGTAATCTTATGCCTTCCCATTTTCAGGAATAAGGTAAGGCATGTGTTGATTAAAATATATGTACATATAGGTATGGATATTTAAGAAATGATCCTCGGTCCGGTGATTATTCTCCCTTTTGAAGTATTGGTTGGTTCAATCAGTACATCCGTACCGAACTGTATCATAGCATGCCTGCGATGAAAAATACATAGTGTGGGTAGGGTATGGTTTGATTAATCGCTAATAGTGCTGGTGTTTCGTAAGAGAAATCTACGGGAGATAGGCAAGTTTCCTTAAATTTTTTATTCTTTTTCTTTTTTGAGTACTGTGAATAGAAATAAGCTAAGAAAATCAACGCAGTTGAAATAGATTGACTACAGTTGGTCGGGAACAAGAGCAACAAAAAACATATATCTATTATTCAATAGTAAGAAGCGTGCTGGCGAAAGAACTGTTAAAACTTGAATAAAGTATGGCAATATTTGGAGTGTACATAACCGAATACCTTGTATGTAACGAATGCGAATGAATACCTAACAGTAACGCATACTTTGTACCGAATGAGTAATTATTTACACAACTATCAAATACCTAATTTATTATCGCATGAACTGTTTTACCTAACGAAAGCATAAAGGTGAGAAACCTGTACTCACCTTTATAAACATACAACAACGTAGCACCACATGTAATATTTACCACCTTATATCCTTATTTTGGTACTTCTAATATATCAACATATAGTTGGTACTTCTAATATATCAACATATAGTATGTATATCTTATTAACCATCACATACTTTAATATACTTCCGCATACCACCAAATTCACTGGAGGAGAAGCCTGTGCACGTTGGCTTTAAATGTTTGAAGGTTGTAGTGATGGGGAAATACAGAGCTTGGTAGATCATTCCACATTCGTGTCGTTCGGCTTATAAACGAATCCCCATATTTGATTGTACGACCGAAGTTAGGCTGTAGGGTGAACTGATGTGCATTCGAAGCATGTCGCATACTGCGGGTGAAATTTTGAAGGGGAGGAATGCAACTGGGTATTTCGCTGGAACATTTTTTGTGGAAGAAACGATAAAACACGGAGAGACATGAGACATTTCTCTGATGTTCAAGTGAATGAATAGAATTCACAATGTCTCTATCACCTATAAGTTTTAACGCGCGATTTTGTACCCTATCAAGAATGTGCAGAACGATCTTGGGTGCACCAGACCAGATATGGGCGTAATATTCCAGTTTAGGGCGGATGAATGACTTATAAATTGAGGCCAGATCAGACGGGGTAAAATATTTCTTGCACCGTTTAAGGAATCCTAGACATTTTGCAGCATTTTTGGCGACCTCGAATATGTGATCGTTCCATCGAAGATGGTTATTAATACACATACCGAGAATGGCAAGTCTTTCGGTTTCAATGATTCAAGTACCATCCATGGATATTGGTTCCGCTTGAGAAACAGAAGACAGCATTGTGTTTTGGAAGCATTAAATTCCACTCTATTGGTTGAACCCCATTTAATTATGCTGTCCAGGTCGGAATTTAATGTGTTTAACATACGTTGCCGTTCCCCTTCTACGGCCGAAGAGCAAGGGCGTCAGTAAGGGAACGAATATGAAAAACTGAGGGTACTGTCACCAGCGAAGGGTACTGTCATCAGCGAAGGAATGGAAGAAAGAGAGTCGGAGACAAAACAGAGCCTTGGGGAACACCATTATCTCGATTATCCGAGATAAGCTTGGTCCAGCGCATCCCGGTGATAGTTTTCACTGTATACCCAAACATACAACCACTATCCTAATATAAAACCCCACACTTTTACCCATTATTCTATGTTTTTCTTTAAGTAGCTTTTCTATAGCTTACTTATCGTTAATTTTTTTGTTTGTATTATAATTTTTTTTTCTTAAATAATAGAAACTCTGCCACCAACAAATATGTATGTACGTATTTCGGTGATAGATTTTCAGGTGCAATTACATTTAACAACGACATGATACCTAGCACCAAGGGGTATGAAATAAATTAAAATTTCAACTCTGAATCAATGCAAATAGCTACCTCAACAAACCTAAACCTATTATTTAATTTAACATAACATAAGCATAAAATTATACTCACTTTTCCTTCTGAGTCAGTCTTGCATGCCTTAATAATATCAGCCCCACCTGTTGCAAATAGTTCAAAGCAATGAGGTTTACTTCTGTCATGAATTTCTCTCACCTAGAAATGTCCCAAAACAATCACACATTAATACCATCCTAACTACATACAATCTTCTACTTACAGAGATATTCTCCAGTGGAATAATACCCCTCGGCTCCTTATCTGTTGTGTACTCAAAATAGTACAAACAATTATCGTTCAATATGAACCATCGTCTTTTCCAGGACTTGTACCTACAAAATATAAAAGCCACTCATAAGTATTCGTTATAATCACACTCATGATTTATGAACTCACCTGCCACCTTGTTTCCACAGCCATCCCTCTTTGTCTGGATTGAAGAATGTATGCATCAGATCGTTTCCATCGTCCTGGGGTATTTTAAATGGTTCCGTTCGAATAGATTCATATAAAGATTCTAGTAGTCCTCTAGGAAGATCACCACCGTTATTTATACCACGATTCATTGATATGAATTGTTCCACGGTTGGTTTATCTTTCACCTAATCGCAGAAATTAGAAAAATACCAAATCCAATTAGAAAGCAAATACCATATGCATTAGTAACGCAATTCAACTTTTGGATAGATAAATTTTACCCTAAATGATCGCCAATGAGAAACACATCACAACGCTGTGCTATACTTGACCTATTTTTAGCGGAAAACATAAACAAACAAATGAACGGCGGAAAATGTGCGCGCCGCATATATCCAACCAAATGACGAATTTACAGTGCTTATGCTTTAGGGTAGGTCTTGTCCAAAAATAGGTTCTGGCTCGTGCGGCAACTGTGTATCTCAATTGGATTTCATATTAGCCCCAGCCGCACGCTGGAGCTAAGTATGTTGTAATTCTACACTGCCTATGCTATGTAGTAAGTACACTTACCGATGGATTATGCAGGGATGTATTGAGCATTATAATTGCAAAGCTGAGAACATAACAGGTATCTGTGTTAGTGAAGATATCAGGATTTAGTTGACAATATCGCTGGGCAAAACACTCCATCATTCTGTCTATCTTTTGAGCTTCACCAGGCAATCGAAATGACCATAGAAATTGTCTATATAAAAATAAATTTCAGCTTTATAATTAGAAATAATGTAAGTGGTGTAATCTTACCTTAAAGCTTGTACTAGGATGAGATTTGTAAAGTCGTGCAGTGCAACAAAAGCCTTTAGAACATCTTCATTGAGATCATTTTTTTCGCCCAAATAGTCACCTAGAAAAACGGGAAAACAAAGAAAGTTATTGATAGGTAAGTATGTAAAGAGGAAGAATCACTTATAGAGAATATAATGAGAGGTAATAAACAAGGAATCGATCATCCAAGTGATATTGTTCACAAGTCCAATAAATTCAAAACCAGGTTTCGTCCCAAAAGATCACAACTGATAACAATGTACACCGATGACGCAGTTATAATAGGTTTCAGTAAGGCTTACACAGCATTTCCGTTTCCCGAGCCAAAAGGATTCCCTTATCTCTTGCCTTTCTAACAAAATTTTACCTAAATAACAGGCACGTTCATTGAGTCCAATAATTAGCCACGTGCACACAGATACAAGAATGCCTTGGGCGGTACACAACAATATTTTTAAACAATGTTCGCACAAACTCGCAATGCACTTCAACAACTTTTCGCGATCGCATAAAAATACATAATGCATAAATACTCGTAATGACAACTACATATCCTAAGTGGTGTAGGACATTTCATACTTGCATGCTAAAAAATAGCACCTGAATATAGAAATACACTAGAACACAAGTAAATGGCAGTTACTCTTGCTCAATTACCAATAAATTTTCTTGCATGCCGCTTTAATTCTATCTGGAAACATCTCATCTGAACCAAGTACGTAACTTAAGGAAAGGATCCACTTTAAATAGCTACGAATGCTAAAGATATCATGAGACTAACTTGATTTACTCTATTTAACTTTAAGTTAAGTAAATAGGTTGACGAAAAGTAAGTACATCTCCTTTACATCACTCAGGTCAGTACACACCCGCTGTGATGCCGATTGGGGTGAGAAATGCCATGTTCACTGAGCGATTCCATCCTACTTAATTATCGTCTATCTTTGGGTTCTAAACCATTTTGAAACTTTCATGGAGCTATATATTTAATTCAAGTGTTTTCGAAGGGATCTGTATGCATTTTGAAAACTGTTTTCCCTGGAACATAAATCTTATGTGACAGAAGAAGTAGAGTGTATTTAGTGAAGCTGCTAATCGTCACAGCCCCTTCTTAGATCAGATAATTTCCTTGTAATTATACAAGTATTTAGACAGTTCCATCTATCATTTGCTGCTACGAGTCATATTCTCTGCTTCTTGCTGGAGTTTACAGAGCAGGACTTTTATTGTTTCATCAGTATGAATTGGCTTTAGCGCTGAGCTCTTTCTTGGCAGCTCATCAGCTTACTCATTCTTTTCGCTTCACATATTCCTATAACCAAGTAACCAGCTCAGCTTTACTTTCTGTTGTGTGTCAAGAACTCTGAGCTATTCACGACAGCACTTTTTAAAACATGATAAATTACGCATTCCAGTGCTTATTAATTTTGTAAATACTCCATGACTACACCTGAGTATCATCATAGAAAAATAATAACAAATTATAAGCTATTCAATATCACAATGAAAACGGGCGTTAACTAACACCTCACCATTTCAATACAATGTCATCGTAGAGCCAACTTCAGCTAAACAAATAAAGTGCACGACCAGGTCCCACATACTTGCATATTTAAAATCGTTAAAATATAGTATATTTCATTTTTATTTGCTTCCTCGCTATTCGGAGAATACGAGAAGCTAAGTGATCATTTCTGAAAGCCAAACAATATTTGGTCTTCAATTTTAAAATTGCAATTGATCTTTTCATTTCAGGTAAAAACATACAGAAAAGTTACATTCCGTATGGAACGGATCGTACCTTCCCTCATCTTCTAACCCATCCCTATTAAAGTGGGCGTGGCGTTGTGAACATCTTTAGTTTAAACGCAAGCGTCTTTTGACTCACAAAATATTTCCGCGATTTTTAAGAGATTTTATCAGAAAACTGATGTTACAACTTTCTCTTATCGAAATTCACGGATTCTGATAAAATATTCACAATAAGACCAAATATATTTTTCAGTTCCAAACGTCCCCAAAAAGTGGGCACGGCCCCGTATAATGCATGGATAAATTGTAGAAAAAGCCAGTAGATATATATTTGTCTAAATAAATATTTGTCAGTTTCTAGTAAAAATAATGATAAAACGACATTTCCTGATTTCACAAATTTGTACACTTGTACTGCTTCGAATTTTTAAAAATTTATATATGAAATTTCATTGTCCTGGCTGAAAATGTATAGACGGACGGACAGACGAACATGGCTCTATCGATTCGGCTGGTGGTACTGATCATTTATACACATATATACTTTATGGGGTCTATCGCCATTATTTCTCTGTTATAAACTATGTATGTATGTGTCAAAATTAATATACCCTTTGGGATAGGGTATAAACAAACACTTTTCATTCCGTGTCCTGTCTCCTAATTCAAGAGCCACCATATACCGTAGTGGACAAATAAAAGTTACCACATCAGAATTTTGATTTGAATGGTTATAAAATTTAGAGAGTGGTACTGTCAGTAAATATTTTCAGCAATTGTTAACAAATAATCTGAGACTAAAATTTTCTAATTTGGGAAGTCTTTGCATTTAACCGCGGGACTTGATAACGGCTTGAACTTTGCTAGGCATAGAAGTTATTAATTTTTGGCAGTATTCATTGTGACGTCATTTTTTCAAGCTTCCTGAATAGCTGTTTTAAATTCTTCTTTACTCTTTGGATTTCTCGGTGCTATTTTGGCCTTTAAAAGAGCCCAATAATTCTCAATAGGATTTAAATCGGGGCTGTTGCCAGTCCAATCCAGTGTTTTTTTTTTGAGACAAACTCTTTTACCTAGCAAACACAGGATTCCAAATTATGGCTTAAATCATACCATTTTGTTTGTAAGACTCAAGAGACTTATAAAACAGTACAACTTACTTTTTTCGCCCTATGACAACGAGTAGAGTCATCCAGAAAGATGGGGTCAATAATAACCGGAAATAGGGTTTCTATTGACGGCACCAAATGCTTCCTTATGATCTCAATGTGGTTTCGTCGGTGAAGATTACAGCCTTCCGATCAATTTCAGTCCAATTCTAATGAGCTCTGGCAAAGTTCAACCTTGCAGCTCTCATTTTTAGAGTCAAATGTGTTTTTTTTTTCTTGGTCTTCTGGCTAACAATCCCAACGAATTTAGTCTTCTGCTGACCATTCTGTTACTAATTTTTTTAGATGTTTCTTCGAAAAACTCTGAATTTACTTGCTTTGCTGCCTTTTTTCGATTACCACATGATATTCTTTTTAAAATTTGGTCCTCCTTGCAGGTTGTCTTCTTGTTTCCTTTAGCGGTAACAGTTTTGGGTTTTGTGGTACAAAACGTCTTAATTTTTTTTTTAACAATTTTATTATTGTCACGTGGCTGCATCCAATTTTTTTTACCAATATATCTTGCTTCTTTACCTTCTTTATTTAAAAACTTTACAACCGTTTTTAACTCACTGTTTACCCATTTTAATTACTCTGAAGCAGAAACGAAACTGAGCTTCAAATCATGCAAGAGGGTTGCCGTGGTGTAGTGGTAACATCATCGCTTGTCATGCTGTTGATTCACGGTTCGAATCCAGATGTCAAGAATCATCTATTTATTTCGCATAAAGTAAATAAAAAAAGGCGATCACTTGCGAAAGCTAAGACAACTCTACTGTGAAGGCATAACACTGGCAGTAGGATAGTCATATGACTAAAATGCAACTTGATCGTGATGATGACATCAGGAGGACGGGAAACACAATAATAGCGACAATAATAGCGAAAACAAAAACAAAATACTCCCCAGTTATCTGGACAGCCACCCTTGGAGTTTACAGAAACTTAATACCACCTGAGTTTCAAACTACACCACTCTGTCTTTCTCTCTGTCTCTTCCCCTTTCCACAAAAACGCACGTGTTCTAAAAATTAGTATAAGGGTATTCATATCCTAACACGTGCAAATTATAAAAAAAAGAGAATCAAAATATAAAAAAATAACAGTATATAACCGTTATACAATTTTTTCACTTCAAGGACAAATCAGAGCTGCAACTTTAGTTTTTTGTGAAATAATAATATGGTGGTAACTTTTATTCGTCCATTACCGTAGTGGTCAGATTTTGGACAAACCATATTTTGAACATAACATTATTAACTTCAGCACCAACAAAATGCTGCCAGACGGTCATATTTGATTTTGCATATTTCAAAGTTTTATATTCATTTGCAAATCTTTTGGTTATATCTCATAGAAAAAAATTGCACCTTAACGCGGATACCCTGTATAACTTCAAAATATATGTATCTCAGTCCTATAATTTCATGAGATACACCAAATCAAAAATGACTTAATTATTTTTATTTTGCACACCAGTGTAGTTCTTGACTATTCCATTTCATCTGAAGAGCTCTTCTGCTGCACCCTAGGTCATAGAAAGAATGCCTTAGTAGAAACAGTCTTCGCCATCTATCAAATGGATTGAAACTCAATCCACAGACAATTTATTAAGCACGCACGGGCTCACCATGTAACGGTAAGAGCATGAGTCAGCAGCAAAATAACAGTACGCCAAATAGCAAAGTTGCAAAACATGCATGCCCGATCTGCTGGGTCTGAACACTAGTCGATAGAATTTCCATTTTGAACGTTATAATCGCCACAAGGGAAAAACCGTTCACCATCACCAAACAACATTGTCATCTATCGTAGCAAGTTGCTATTAGCAACAAATTCATCATCGTTATCGTCACCACAAGAAACACAGTCATTGTCGTTGTTTTTATCAACGTCGACATCACCTCGGTGGTGTGCATAATTTAATATTAAACATATAGGTAGACAAAAAATAACGTTGAAAGTTATTCGTGAGGATGAATGGGACCAAATTCACTCATTAAATGAAGATCTGCAAACAATTTTGCAGTGGGAAAAGGCAAACTTAGTTATCCTTAATGCGAAAAAAACCTAATACACCGCCTTTTCCAAGAAGAATACATCACATGAGCACAAATCCAACATTGCAAAAATTCCTTTCATGAAATTAAGCTACCTGTTTAAAGCAAAGAGATACTTCATATAGGCTCAGCTTCTTCTCCTATAAATATCACAAGTTAGCCTAGGGCTTGAATATTTTTCCCACGTTTGAAGTCCGACCGCAAAACATACTCTTCATCTACTCGACAGCAACAACAAAGACGAACAGCTTGCTGAATAGAAAATCTCATGGCTCATCGAAGGTTGATAGCAAACTTCTGCCTCTACTAAAGATACTACCATGCCAGATGTTCCGAATTACTCAGTGGTATGATCCCTAGAAATGCGACGTTTGGGTATCCTATAAGGCCCTATCGCCCATGTTTACCTAGAAACCACGCTAACATCTCCTTCTTATTAGTTTTTGTTACAAAACAAGTAAACTATAGAATTCAATCCCAGCATTTATATTTCCATAATCTCTCAAGCTTCGGTTATATAGCTGGACGAATATCGAGGCAATGTCTCAGCGTTATAGGAGAGAGATTATAAACGAGTAGGTAAAAACAAAACCGATATGATTCAGAGATTTCAGGTGCATCACGAAATTCAGAAGAAGGTTTTATAACCATTGCAATCCTCAATATTTCTAAAATATAAAATCTACCAAAATTAAAAATTGACGCTCATCGTTACCTACCTCTCTACCTGTTCCCCCTTAATTTTTAATTCATCGCTCTACCCTTTTCTTTCTCTCCATCACTAGGCCTTAATACCTTTAAGGTGTATTAAGGCCTAAGATGGCACTGCAGAACATTTTTTCAAAAAAAAAAAATACATCTTGATTCGGACGAATATATTTCTTCGGTTCCATTTCTAAAACTTTTATTTTCACTTGTTCTCTGCTACCTGATGACAAACTTAAACAAATTTAATGAAGCAAAAAGTGAAACCCCCATTTCCGTTTTTTACCTTCTTTAACTTGATTACCCTCATCATTCTAAAAAAGGTAAGTTGAAGTACAAGACCAATTTAGAAATTTGCAAAATTCTTGCATTCAACCAAGAAAATTATTCTAACCGAGAAATGGCTAAAAAAAAAATTGGTCGAGATCCTTGGACGGTCAATAATTTTCTAAAAGATCCAGAAATTATGGGAAAAACCGAAGAGGCCACAGAGTAACAGAACGAGAACGTAGGTCAATTCTACACGAAGCTTCAAATTCTGCTACGCCCGCTCGCAAAATAAAGGGAAAAGTTGGAACTTCACCCAGTGCCTGGACAGTTCGTAGAGTGATTGAACAGTGTCCATATCTCCGATGGCAAAAAATTAAGAAAAAGGCACATTTATTTCAGCGCCATAAAGATCGTAGATTGGAATTTTGCCGGGCTCATTTAAGCTGGAAGGAAGAATGGGAAGCCGTGATTTTTTCCGACGAGAAAAAATTTAATTTGGATACCACTGATGTCTATCAATATTACTTTCACGATTTGAGGAAATCGGAGTTGTTCCTGTCACGTCGTAACACTGCTGTTGGTTTCGTCATGGTATGGGATGCAACTTAATTTCATGGCGCAATAGATCTGGTTGTCTTAGAAGGTCGACAGAACTCAGCGGAATACATCGAGCTTCGAAACGCAGACAATCAATTTCCACGAAATATTCGAGGGTCAACGGTTGATTTTCCAGTAATATAACAGTTTTTTGTCACGCAACAGAATGTGTAAAACAGTGGTTTTCAAGCAACAATGTGGATGTTTTAGACTCTCTATCTCCCGATCTAAATCTAATTGAAAATGTTTGGAGATGACTGTCGCGAAAAGTTTACGCAGAAGGAAGACAATTCCAAAATAGAGGTCTTATGAAAGCTATTGAAGATGCTTTTGAGGAAATTTCATTAAATTATTTAAACAATTTATATCGATCCTTAGAAAATAGACTTTTTCAAGTTGTACAGGGTCTTCCAAAAGGGACTTCCGAACATTGACAGTTGATAGCGGCCATATTGTTGAAGCTACACCTGTCAAATTGGCTGTCATTTATTCAATCTGGTTTGCCAAATCACCATGGACGGATATAGCGTTCAACAACACGTGCAAATAATAAAATTGTTTTATCAAAATGGGTGTTCAGTTCGGGCAACGTTCCATGCGCTTCGTCCATTTTACGGTCGCCATAATCGTCCTTCCGAGAGGACTATTCGCAGTGTGGTGGATAAATTTGAGTCCACCGGTTCAGTAAACGATCAACCAACACCCGTACGTCGACGAAACGCAAGATCTGCCGAAAACATCGCCGCTGTCCGTGAGAGTGTGCAGGAGAATCCGAGGCATTCGATTTCGTGTCGCTCACAAGAACTCGGCCTTTCGCAGACCACAACTTGGCGAATTTTGCATCGTGACTTGGGCCTGCACCTGTACAAAATTCAACTGACCCAGGAACTGAAGGTAAACGACCATAGACAACGACGTGTGTTCGCTGAATGGGCTCTGAAGCAGTTGGAAACTGACCCTAATTTCCATCGAAAAATCATCTTCAGCAATGAGGCCCATTTCTGGATGAGTGGGTAAGTCAACAAACAAAATTGTCGAATTTGGGACGATACCATCACCGTCAACGGCGAGCGCTATAGGTCGATGATTACCAACTTCTTTTGGCCTGTTTTGGATCGATCATATGGACACCAACGACATGTGATTTCAACAGGACGGCGCTACGTGCCACACAGCTCACGCCACATTGGAAATTCTGCACGAGCGATTCGAGGCATGGTCATCTCACGTGGAGGTGATGTGAATTAGCCACCGAGATCGTGCGATTTGACCCCGTTAGACTTTTTCTTGTGGGGTTTTCTGAAGTCGCAGGTCTATGCGAATAAGCCACAAACCACAGCGGCCCTCAAAGCCAAAAATTTTTTTTTGTTTGTTTTTTTTTATAATTTGCGCTCCAAAGAGGATATTAAATACTCTTATACTATTACAGGGCACGGGCGTTGTGAAGAAGATAGAGAGAGAGAAAGAAACAAAGATTTTAGTGTAGTGGTTTGAAACTTAGATGGTATTAAGTTTTCTGTAAACTCCAAGGGTAGGGTCCAGATAATTGGGGAGCTTGTTTGTTTTGCTTTTGTCGTTGCTCATGATTCACATAATTTTTTTCCGTCCACCTGATGTCATCATCACGATGAAGTTGCATTTTCGGCCATATGACCGCTCTACTGCCAGTGTTATGCCTTCACAGTAGAGTTGACTTAGCTTTCGCAATTGATCGACTTTTTTATTTATTTCATGCGAAATAAATAGATGATTTTTGACATCAGGATTTGAACCATGAACCAACAGCGTGATAAGCGATGATGTTACCACTACACCACTACACCCATGCCATCGGTGAAATTCAGCCTGATTTATGCGCCAGAGTAATGGAAAATTGGACATTTCGGATGCGCGCCACCCAGAGAAGCCGCGGCGGACATTTGAACGATGTTATATTCCATACATAATGGCATCGATAGGCCTTTCAAACGAATACAAAATTTCGATGATATCTCACATACACTTTGTTTTATTTAAATTTAAAGATAGGAAGCGCTTAATGAAAGACCCTTTACATTAAAAACAATTGTTTTTCTTCAAGTAATCAAGTGTCCCTGTTAAAGTAACCAAGAAACCGAAAATGGGGATTTCCCTTTTTACTTCATTATTTTTTTTTTTCAAATTTGTCATCACCTTGCAGAAAACCAGTGAAAATAAAAGTTTTAGAAATGAAACCGAAGAAATACTATATCACTGCATTATGATTAAGGCCGAAATTTTAAATGAGGGTAATCAAATGACCGGTAGTGTATGTATGATTTTCATCACATTTTAACAAAATTTTTATAATATATGTAATGTGCATATGTCTAGCGAAATAATAGTGCAAAAAAGTAAAAAAGTATTTTTAAAATATTTTTTTTTTATTTTTAATATGTATTTAGAAAAAAAAAATGTTTCGGAAACTTTTTAGCACCACTGTAGCTGAAATTTACGTGAACAATAGAGAAAGAATTTAGTTTGTTCAGCTTTTTTAAAGTGAACATTATTGTGCAATAATTATGAAGGGTTAATCATTTCGTTGATCATTTATCAAATCCACCTGTCATCCATATTGACAAGTAGTTAGTTATTGCCTTGACATTTTGCAATATGGATCGTTTAACAACCGCTCAACACATTAAAATTGTTGCACCGTACTACAAAAATAACAGTTCTGTAATATCTGTGTACCGCTATTTAAGGTCGTCATAATCACCCAACTGAGCAAACAATTCGAAACATAATCACCAAATTTAAACAAATCGCTAGTGTTTGTGATGTCGTAAGGCATCATCGTAATGCTTGATCAACTGAAAACATAGCCGCTGAGTGACCGAAAACCCGGAATTGTCAATTCCACTCCGCGTTCAGTAAATGGGCATTTCCTACAGATCCGTTTGGCGTATTTTGCGCTTGAATTTGCATCTCCATCCCTATAAAGTCCAGTTTACAAAACTAAACTAAAGCCTACAGACCATAGAATGCGCAGAACATACGCCGATTTGGTACTGGAAAATCACCAAGTTGACCCGGCCGTATCAATTGACTACCAAGATCGTGTGATCTGACGCCGTTGGATTTATTTTTGTGCGGCTATGCTAAAGTTCGTGTCTACAGACAATTCCCAAACTTAAGGGTACTTAAAAACCAACATCAGTTAAATTATGGCTGCAATACAGCCAGGAATGTGTCGAAAAGTCATCGAAAATTACCTCACAAGCATTGAAGTACAAACATTTATTATAACTGAAATCTTTAATACTTTTTATTTTGAATTAAAATCCTAAAGCACAGAATGAATAACCCTGTATTAATTAGTATGGGATTCAAATTATGTACAGCGATTATTCAATTATTCTTATATATGAGTGAGTGGGCTCATTGTTGCCATAAAGGCATTTTGTACTTCGAAAAAAATATATTTCGCTCCACCCTACCAGTAAGCTGGTTACTGGTTACATTATAGAGCGGAAATATTAATGCAAATCGTACTTACCTATCGCAGTTTTATTAAGTCCTTCGCCCTTATACAGAAAATGTGCAATATCTTGAGGGTCCATCCGCAGCAGACGATTCTCCACTAAATACTCTATGCCTATAAGAAACAAAAACAAAAGAGAACCGATAAAAAAAAAACACCAATTAATCAAATCACTGAACCACAAGCGGAAAGAGCTCAACAATAACGCGAAAAAAGGGCCAGGCCCTGCTTTAAAAGACAACGACGTGATTGACAAGGCCGGAAATTAATCGGCGAAACATAAACGAAAACCATTCGCACATAGAGCAATAAAGTCATGCAGCACCCTACCCTGCTTCTCCTCCTCATCAATGTGCTACTTAGATGCCGATTGGGACACAGAGCGGTTCATTGGAAGATTATCAAATTGAACTGTCGATATTTCAAGCAATTTGCCGCCTGCGTTAACGCCCTTCCTTGATTCATGGAACTTGGCTTCCTACAAAAGCCTACAATTCATGGGAGGAGTTGCTTGCGTGACAAGGGCAAGGCGAATCGACACCACCATACGAACTTCTGGGCAAATGCCAATGACTGCTGTAGGCAGAACACAATGAGCAATAAAAATGTCGCGCATTCCATAGTAGCTGGTGGCACATTGAAAATCCAGAATGAGGCAAGGAAGACACGATCGTAATAAGATATGAGTACCGCTCGTACCGCTTTGTGTTTCCAAAAATGGGGGAGTTTAGTCGCTGCCAACGTGCGCTTCGATTATTATCAACAAATCTGAAAATCGCCGCCACTTACCCTTTTTTGGGTCCATATTGAACTTTTTACGGCCTATCGACATTTGTTTATCTTTGTTGGAATGTTTGCAATCTTCGGGCACGTCTAGCGCCTCCATTTCTGAGACTACTTCACATAGTTCATCTTTGATTTGCTGAAAAGAAAAGAAAAATAAAGAATAACGCCGTTAGTGTTGCTTTGAAGTATGTACTAGTTGAAAGATGTATCTAGAACAGAAATAATAAATACGACGCGTTCGGAAGTAATTCATTTATCTCATTGCACTCAATTAACTGCAAATTGTATGTCCTCTCCATCCAACAACCTTAGTGGGTTAATTATACCATGGAACGGGCTACATACGACTGCGCTTTAATTTGTGGGCTAATTATTTTCTTTTTCTTTTTTGTCTTATCTTGTTTGGATTGCGTTTTGTTCACTAATTAAAGTTGTCTCTTATACGAAACTAAAGGTATCATGACGCAATCCTGCTAACCATACTCATGAACCGTCATCTAAGCGTACACAAGATGCAAAAGAAATTCACTCCGCGTTGGACTATAAAAAATATTTTTTATTTTATGTTAATGAATACAAAATAGGACTGCGCTCATGGACTTGCACAGAAGACATGCCTAGACTTTGTCCGCATTTGGCTCGTAAATGACTTGGCAATAAAAGTTTACAGTTCCTCAAAAAGTTCTCAAACATTCAATTAGCACTCTTAGAGCGGTTTTTATTACCTAAGATAAATGGTGTGTCCGTTGGGATTCATGGTGGTCTCATAGAATTCTAGGACGAATTAAGACGACAATATGACGTTTGAGGTGGTCGTTTTGTACTCGCTTCTACAATCTTTGGCCATAGTTTTCTTTCATAAAAATTTGTCTATCAGTAAAAGATCTTCTGTGGCATTTTGTATACTACTGCAACGCTCTTTAACAAAAGTTGCATCCAAACGAATGAGTCGGTGGTACTCGGGGCACGTAATGTCAAGTATAACTTCTTAATTAATGTTTTAGAAATTCCATGGGTGATCTGTTATTCGTAGAGAGCAGCACAAACATGAATGGTAACTGGTTTACGAAGCTCATTCGATGTGTGAATACCTTCCTCGAATAAACCGGATGGAGTTTTCCCAAAACTCAAAATATATGTACTTTCGATTCACTTTGAATTCCATTTAAAGACTCTTTGTTGTTGTCTTAAATTGACTCATGTTATTTGTTAAAAAAGAAGAAAAAAAACGTATTTATTAAGGTTTTATGAAATAAAAAACACTGCCGATTGGTGTGGTTGGTGAATAACCTTTGTGAAAAACCGGATGGTGGTTACTAAACTGGATAATGAATGGAGTCGAAAATTGTAGTGCTTCCAACTATAAGTAACCGCGACCTAGGACCCGGGTCACTGTCCTTGGGTAATAAAGACAGCCAACAATGCTACAAGCAACTGAGTCATGCACGAACGTGTTCATAAAGACCACAATTTGCAGTCATGTTTTTCTTGCTATATATCTACGAAATTTTTAGTAAAATAAGGGCCGTTTTATTGAAAAATCCAAAGTTGACCAGCTTTGGGTTTGATTTCAAATCGAGAGTTGAATGGCAAATTGAAAACTGCTTTTATTCGCTATTTCAACTCTCGATTTAACTATTGAAATTTAAAAGTTGGCCTACTTGCAGTGTTCCCTGATATATTTGTGACTCAACTTGCATTTCGCGCGTCATTTTCGTTATGTGCCTACAAATTGTTCGGAAAAATGACAGAAAAAAAGAAAGGTGTATTGAATGGATTGATTTTAGCTCGATCTAACATCGGCTGAAAATACATGCGAACCAATCGAGAGAAAACGTAGTCAGTGGCTGCTGATTTTGCTTCCAAAGACGTAGCCGATGGAACTTATGTGGCGGCTAGCATATCAACCAATCTGGGCACTTCCGGTGGTGGTTGCGACACATTTTCGTCGATGGTGATCAATTATACTGTTTCCACTCTGCACCTTAAGCCAGTTGTCAACACTGGGAATCGCCTTTCCAAATCCCGTACGAACGTTCGACGCAATTGCGAGTGCGAATCTGTGATTCGTTGAATCAATTTTCAACGGCATTCGTGACATTCAGGAAAGGCATCTCAAAATAGCTCGTATTTATGTAGCCCGAATCACCTATGATAATGAAATACTGGAATTTCCCTCTTTCGAATCTTTGTTTCAAGCTCGGCAGATCGATGCTCGAAGAAGATGATGGCCAATTCTCCCAGAATAATAAATAATTAACGCGAAACATTATTTTAATTTTACAATTTCAAGAGCGAACGGTCGAAGGAAAAAATTTAAAGTTTGACGTAAAATCCCAAGTTTGCTCGGCTGACTTCTACTATTTCGAGGAGTTTACCAACTTTGGATTTTTTCAACTCCGGAATATCCAAAGTTGAGCGAGTCAACTTCTAGTAAATAAAAGCAATTTATCGAGTTGGCAATCAAAATTCCCAACTTCGAGAGAATAAAACGGTCCTAAATACTTTTCGCTAGTTTGTCAGAGCTAGTTGCTTCTGATCAGATAACCAAACAAGACAAACCAAGTTCTTGTTTAGTTTGTCCTTATATTCCAAAACGATCCTGTCGAGTAATTTAGAAAAGCATTGAGCACCTCTCTTTCTCTTTCTCTCTCCTAATACCCAGTTTTCCTCCGACGGATTATGGCAAAAATGTCCTGGGAATCATATCGAATTATTAATACTGGAAAAGAAGAAATAAAATACGAAATGGATCCATTTCATAAGGAACGTATTTCATCTTATAATTTGAGTTGTACTGAAAAAAAAAAACTTAACAATTCATTTATATTTTTTTTAAAAAAAAATATGTAAGGATCTAATGACGCTATGCGAAAGCATCATAAGGCCATACACGGCGTCGTCTTTAAATCATAGACAGGAAATAACTTCAGAAAATTTCTGGTTAAATTGTTGCCCACTTGAAGTGAAGTTAATTCCCAGGTGAAGTTATTTCCCGTGAAGTTATTTCTCTGTATAAGCTATACACCATTTTGTAAAAGCGACTCAGAAGAGTTGTGGGAGAGATTTGGAGGAGGAGTAGGCGGCGTTCAAGCAAGGTCGACAAACACAGAATCACATCTTTACATTAAGAGCCATCATGGGAAAATGTATTGATGAACAGCAGGGGGTTCAATATACTTCCTTGTCTTACTCCTTCTGATGTCATGAATTTTTCGGACATTGTATTACTTGTCCTTACGACAATATAAGTTTCTTTATATATACTCTTGATGGCTCGTACAAGATCTTCTGCGACCCCCTTGGCTTTCCAATATTTTTCTTCTGCTTATTGTGTCGAAATCTTTTTTTATATCTATAAAGCAAGTGTAAACTTTCGCCAGCTTTTTCTCCAAAACCTGCTGTACTGTAAAAGTATGGTCTTGTATGCTATAGGCTGGTCGGAAACGGCTTTGAACTTCCACTAGTTGTCTTTCTACTTTGCTTCTAAGCCTTCTTTCCAGGATTGACTCATACACTTTAAACGCTGTAGGAAGTGATGTGATACCTCTGTAGTTATTGCAATCTTTTGCATCTCCTTTTTTTAATACTATTTCCAATCTTCTGGAACCTCACTGCTTCCACACACCATGTTTAGGATTTCTAAGAGTTCTCTATTTCCTTCTTCTCCTACAGTTGTGGCGAACTAATTAAGAACGATCGTAAGTACTGGCAACACCATCGCTCCAATAATATGACAGATGGCAGCTAGAAGGAAAAGTACCGCTATCTGTGCACTCATGTCTGTGTTCATGTAAAACTGTAACTACCGAAGTTATTGCTCATTGTTTAACAGTTTAAATCGGTTTTAAGCATATTGGTCCATTATTCACTTGGCCATATAATTAAGAACGTTTCATTTAAATAATTTTGTTTGTAGAATTTCGCTATCCACGAAAAAAGTTTTTGATAAATATACTAATTCTATTATATAGTTTTTGTTGCGTTTAAAGACATTTTGGACGAAATATTGGAAAGAACAAGAGCTGCACTGCAGACATGAGGGATGCCATAATAAGACTTCGCAATGTTGAAAAATTTTCCTATAATGCTATTGGAAATAAGCTGCATGGCTCGAAAACAATGTAAAATATATCGATAAACATCAAACCACCGAAAGCGTAGTAAGACGTAAAACACCGCGTAAAACGATTGAAGCTCAAGATAGGATGATACTTCGCAGTGCAAAAAAAAAAAAAACATTTTTGAGCTCAAATGGTCATCGGAAAGAAGTTTTCGGCGAGGACCCAAATGCACTTTCTGTACGCTCTATTAGAGAGCGATTGAATGAGAGTCAGCTTTTTGGGAGATCAGCCAGAAAGCTGTTGCAAAGAAACACAAGGACTGGACCATCTCACAATGGAAACAAATTCTCCGGAGTGATGAGACTAAAATCAATAGAGTGGGTTCCGATGGTAAACAATATGTTCTACTGCCAAAAAATGAAGTGTCCAATCCCAAGTATACCACAGTGTATCATTTAACAACATTTTGCCAGTATATCGTTCCTAATTAGTTCACCACAACTGTATATATTTGACTCAGGCGCTATCTCATCGATTCCCGGTGGTTTAGATGGTTTCATTTTTTGCTATTGAGTTCTTCTTTTGTGATAAGATTTTCTCGGGGTTGCTCTTCTCCAACAATTTCTCCTACATTTACGTTAATGTTTTTTTTTTTATATATATATATAATTTGCACGTGTGAAAGGGGATATGAATACCCTTATACTAATTTTAGAACACGGGCGTTTTGTAGAAAGGGAAAGAGACAGAGAAAAGACAGATTGGTGTAATTGGTTTGAAACACAGGTGGTATTAAGTTTCAGTGAACTCCAAGGGTGGCGTCCAGATAACTGGGGAGTATTTTTTGTTTTGCTGTTATTATCGTTGCTTATGATTCACAGTATTTTTTTCCGTCCTCCTGATATCATCACGATCAAGTTCCATTTTAGCCATATGACCACCCTACTGCCAGTAGAGTTGACATAAGCTTTCGCAATTGATCGACTTTTTTATTTATTTCATGCAAAATAAATAGATGTTTCTTGACATCAGGATTCGAACCGTGAACCTGCAATGTGACAAGAGATGATGTTACCACTACACCATGGCCACCCAATATTTTAGTTAAGTTCATTGAAATATTTTCTCCATCTATTCACAATTTCCTTTTCTTTTACCTTACCGTCCTTGGTTTTAATTATTTGTAGTTTGAAGTATTTCCCATTTATAATTGTTTTGAGCATTTTATAAAACACTTTTAAGTTTTGCCTCTTGGTTGATTCCATCATTTTACCGAAATTTGTCCACAATTTTTGTTTGGATTCTATAACTTTTTTCTTTACTAGTGAGTTTTTTCGGTCTGGAATGTAGTCTTTCCACAACTTCTTCTTAATCTTTATTTCTTTCTTAACGTAAAAAAAAAAATCTAATCATGCAAAATACACCCTCGTATCAGGGTTATTTCCATGACGATTAAAATATTTAAACTAGAAAAAATCTTTAAGCTTTAGAATTCTTGAAAATTTTGGTGAATAATCGTTCTTATCTCGAAGCCATTGACATTGCATAATCAAATTATTCACATTCAAATGAAAATAAAATTTCATTGATGTGTTCTTCGAAGACCTAAACTGACATTTGTTTTTATCAACTTAATAACCATGCAGAAGTGGAATGAAACAAGTTTCGTGATAATATGTGTATATTCGACTTTGCCTGCAACATGTGAATGAACTTCAATAACAAACAAGCAGTCAAGCGCACGCATTTAAACACAAATCAAGTGAATCAAAAATGCAAATTTACAACAAACAAGCTTCTGTGTCTGTCCGATTCTTGTGGGCTTTACTTAATGACATCATCGACTTGGCGTTCAATACCAAAACGCACGGCAATGACGACGATGACAACGGTGTAAATTTCTACACTATTACACGAGTGTACAAGTATAGCTTCTCCGTTCGATTCTGGTTTTGTTGTGTGATGCTAATTTGCAATTGCGATAAAAATAGCTACACGATGATATTTCCACGAACCGAACTATGAATCGTGATTTTCAACGCTCAAATTGAACCGAAAAGATTCGAAACTTCTTACTTTTCTACTCCATGTCACTTGAAATGCTGAGAATGTTAAGCGAAAGTTTATCACATTTCTACAACAATTTCTATTTTTGGTCTTTTTCCAGAGGCAGAGCGAATCATTTAGCCAGAGATACATTTCATTTCTGTTTCAAGTAACCCCAGCCAAGTGGCATTTTGAATATTTCATAAACGGAATTGGTTGCTTGAAGTATCCGTACTTGGGACTTTTATACGAAGCATACCCCGTTCGTCATAATTCATTGAAATAGAAACCTTCATAATTTGTGTTAACATACACACGCCATACGACTAGTGCGGTTGTGTTGTTTAGCCGATCAGTGCAATTTTATTTGATTTGATTAATTTGAATTTGATTTGATGGAAGATGGGTATAAAAATAGACATGATGTTAGTATGAAGTTGGCCTGAACCATGTTTTGGTACATATGCGCTTGAACTTTATTGCCATAAAGTGACTGAGCATAATGTATGACATATGAATGTTCATTTTTACGAGTTATTTTTGTACTGTTTTCCGATACGGTGAAAGAAATTTACAGATACAAAATTTGCTGACTTTTGATTAGAAAAAAAAAACGCTTAAATGCGGTGGTGGGTGTCCATTTCGTCTTCTCCAGGATTTGACGTAATCTGTCGATCGGGCATACTTTCATCCGACCATATCTTACGGGTGAGTATATGCTCCCTACGAAACCATCTCCTGTAGCCTTAAAACCGTTCAGCTGTTAGCCCGTCTAAGTCAGCAACTTTGTTAGATTTCAACTTGGCTATAGCTGCTTTAAAATCATAAGCGAATAGAAAAAATCACAACAATTCTACTCGATTACTTCGGACACCACCCATGGTGAAGCAACTGAGCAGAGTTTCAAACCAACTGAGCAAAAAATAACTGAGCTTCAAACCACTGCACGAAAAATCTTAAATTCGCAAGTTTTTTTTACCCACAAGGCTAAAATTTTAGACTCTAAATTCTAAATTGAAACTTTATGGGATAAACTTTTGTTCGGTTCTATGCAAATAAATATGGTATTTTGGTTATATGCGGCGGTTGTGAGATTCATTCTATGATAGCATATGCATCGACGGTCTTATTGAAGGCCCTTGAGAAGAAATAGTGTATTTCAAACCTCACCAAGATCATAAGAACGACACCCACAGCCGCATTGAAGACGATTTTAAATCTCATCGTCAGGGCAGATAAAACTGCATTCAGGCTGAGGGAGGCGAGACTGTTTTTATGACCGGTTACGCTTCCATCTCGTATTGGTGGTAGGGTGCGATCAAATAGTCAAAAACATATAATGTGACTTCAATATTAGTTTTTGACAAGAGATTCTCTACCAGCATAGTAACGACTGGGTAAACCGGTTTGAAGAAAATCTGTCCAGCCGTTTAGGCTGCAGCCCGAGGTACAGAGAAACGGACAGATAGACAGAATTGAGAGAAATACTTTTTCGAGTTCCTCTATAATAGTAATACCAAAATTGATCAAAATCTAGAGATCTAAAGTTTTTACGAAGACAATACTTGCCACATAGGAGCAATTAAAAACGACTAATATCGTCAAAAATGTCATTACACTGACAGCCAAACAGCGTTAAAGCTTTCAAGTCAGCGGCATTCAGATCAAGATCAGTAAAACTCTGCAAGTGGCAGAGGTTTTTTTCACAGCTTTCCAGGTAATTGCACAATGAACCCACAACTGATCGAAGTAAGCTGTGGCTGTTGTCATAGTGTCTAACCGGACCCAACTTTGCAATAAACTTCGGTAATAAAAGTGCGGTATTGTAAGATTAAAGTTATAAATTTATAGTGAGACACCCTGTACTTGCATGTATGTATATAGGCTAAACAATTGAATTATGTAAAAACGGATGTACATCCATACGCTCCTATTTGCATAATAATTATTCTAGCAAGCTCAACGGAATTAGCATTACATAAGTACATATGTACATACAAACAAAACTTAATTAAATAGCGATAATTTACACAGACCGGTGGCAATTCACATAATTTAATGCCCTTGTTGTCAGTGGAGGAGACTTAAAACTTAATTGTTTTGCAAATTTATTCTACTAGAATATGACATTCGGTAATGCGAATTCCATATTGCAGTCAGACATAATGTATTGGCATGACCCTGTTACTGCTTCGCGAAATTACACTCAATATTCATTCGAAAATAACATGTGTCATCCGTGCGATGCTCAGAGATAAAGCAATGCATTAGTATTTTTAAGTACTTTAGTAAGCAATACATGCGAGTATTGTTATAATCCTGCATTGTGTGTACATGATCTCATCTTAATGATATTTAGATACTTTTACCCTTCTCAAACATATGATTTTATATAAGTTTTAATTAATGTGAGTCATAATATAAGCAACACATACCAGTGCAATGTGTAAATTTTAGAAAGATTGTCGTTACGATACTTTTATTATCGTTCTAAAACTGCGGAACTTTTGTTTGAAGTCAAATCTAACGTACGAATTATTATTGATTAAAGCGAAATCCAATAGCCAAATTAGCAGCTAACTTATAATAGTTTCGTCGTGTGCTGAGACTACAAGTGGTGACCTTAGCACCTGTCAAAGTAAGTATCTATCATTATTATTACCTACACAGAGTTCCTGCACTATTATTGCTCTTAATTGTGAACTAGGCTATTTGAGATACGTTCATATAATTTATTTACATACGTTTTAGAATCAAGTGAAAACAAAAACTTAATTCAGTATTATACTACCATGGGACTTTCGATCTTCACTCTTTCATTGATGTAGGGCCTAGTAGGAGCTCAAGAGCAGAAGGAATTGGATGATACGTCATAGTCCGCGAAATTTCTTTCTTAAGCATGCTTGGTAGATGACAGATAGATAGAAAGTGATCCTTGATAAGGTACACTTACACCAACATACGTCCATTTTGATAGCACTATGGAGCAGGATATTCGATTCTTATTTACTCCTCTTGATGGAGTCATTGATTTTGGTAGTATAGCGTCTACAGAAGTCATTGCTTGCAATTCACGGTATCTAAGCATGTCTGTAGATGTCACCCTCTCCGGGATTATGTTTATGAGTTTGGAGAGGTTCTATTCGCTGCTCGTAGGCAAAAACGATATCGACAATTTACATTGTGCCCTAGATCTTAATTCTTACATGCCGACCACGAAAAAAAAAACTAATATGTGATGCAACAAGAGACAACCCTCAAAGTTATAAAGGACAAGAAGTTACGGATATGTTCGTACGCTGAAGAGACCACGTGATGCCAACGGCGGAGTGCCGCGCACGCTACGAAGCGGGTATCATAATAATTTCGGAAATACCATAGGACTGCTCACTGGGGCGTGAGAAGAACCTACGACACATTCTACGAAGACTGCTACCGAGAGCAGATACAGCGATTATTTCGATGCGTGTACGAGTATATATACGAGGTGCAAACATCGACTCGGACCATTACCTGATTGTAGCAAAGGTAAGGAAAAGAATATCCAACGCTGTTATATCCCAGAAACGCCACCGTGAGGAGTTTCAATGTTAAAAGGCTGCAATTGCAGCCGATATGACAACAAAGGAGGATATGACATTGGTCCTTACGTCGAATTAATTCCTGTGCAAATCATTGTAACAAAATGTACTAAATGTCAATTTTAGACAGATGTATAATACTTTAAGAAAAAAAAAATTTAAAAAGGCTGCAATGCCAAGCAACTGCCTTTACTATCAGACATGCCGCAACTAATGTACAATGTTTCATTTCATCATCTACACGGAATCCCTGGTTCTATGCTGAATGCAGACATGTAAACTGCTCGTCAGCTCTACTAGCAGAAAAGAAGGGAAGAACAAGAAGTGTTCAGAAGGAAAAAAGAAGAAGCATGGGCAAAGTAAGATACATAGAAGTTACAGCAGCAAAGAGGTCCGGAACTTTTATAAAAGGGTAAATAGCACAACCCATAGTTTTGCTTCCCAAACAGAAAAGCAATTGTTGCTGAAAATATGGAGAGACTACTTCTGCGGACTGCTATACGGCGATGAAAGCCAAAATCCCGGTGTCGGCAATTCGATAGTCTCCACCTGGAGGATGACCAATTGCTCCATTCAGCCAACTGGCAACCATTATAAAGGTCCAGTGAGACATTCTGTATAAACTTCCGTCAAAGAAGGATCTACATCATCGACGATTCGATTAAAAAGTCACAATGGGAAAATTTACGAACACCTTGGCTCCACAATGTATTACATAAATCTGCTACCATAAGCTGACTGAGATGACTCTGTGTTCGGATCCTGGAAAGGTAAGTAAATTAGCTAAGTTTACTAGGCCACTTAGTGGGGGTGGAATTTGACCTAATCGAGACGCACAACATAGGCAAACGAAAATTTAGGATGAACCTGTTGATTGGAATGACGTATTAGTTTAAAGTCTTGGCTTATTCTCACAGTTTCTTTAGATAGCCTTGGAAACAAGTTCAAGTGAATCGTATGTTTTGAAAAAGTACTCAAGACACATAAAAATACTGAAAATGAGTGGACAGAAATATCTCCAGACAGTCTGCTGTATTGTACGGTGGTATCTATTTGAATACATGCGACAAGAAGTCTTGCAGTAGTCTTAACGAAACTCTGGAATTAGTTACTCGTAGATACTTTTACCACGTTTCACAATGCCACTACTTCGCCCACTTAAAGATCTCATCTTAGCTTAACCTCCTAACAATCCGACAATTTCATTGTTTTTCGATTTTACTTATCGTAAAAGTGTAATTATACGAATAAGTTCATCACATTTACATTATCGGGGAAAAATAAAAATCGTAACTTTCATTTTTAATAAGCATAACAGCAGCCCATCATCATCAACTATTCACACCAGTATCCGGCAAATTAACTCAACTTTCGAACTTTCCATTTTCTATTCTTTACCCATTAACCATAAAACATAAGTCTTTCTGCCTGCTTAACTAGTCTAATCTGCTTCCGCAGCATAAATTAAAACATTTTAATTACTTTTCATGGTGGTTACACTTACCTTTCCGCTCCTCATGGAGGAGTTCTTCCAATTATTCCTGTTCTGCTGCATAACATTCCTGCAATTTTGGCACAGCTCATTATTGTTGTTGTTACACGGCGGTGGACGAATCTCTTTAACATTTGTATCACTCTGTGATGTCGAACTATCATCGATGTATCGAAAATCGCCACTCTCCAGGGCATCCGGGGAGCCCAACAAAGTCGGTGTATACGAACTGTCATCGCTCTCATCAAGAACACATCCTAGGCTATTCGATCGATGCTTCTCGATCCTAGACACTATCTCACCACGTTCGTTGAGTAGTAACTCCACCGGTCGTGTTATTATCACAGTACGAGTTGTTTTTGTTGTTGTGGTGCGTTTGAACTCGGAACGCTTGTTGAAGACAATCGAGTTGCTGTCCGTGCTTGGCAAACGCAT
The DNA here is from genome assembly GCA_963082735.1 of Pocota personata. Classification (NCBI taxonomy): domain Eukaryota; kingdom Metazoa; phylum Arthropoda; class Insecta; order Diptera; family Syrphidae; genus Pocota; species Pocota personata. The sequence goes on along the minus strand of OY720430.1, from coordinate 161,171,881 downwards.
GATCCTAACATTACTCTTCTCATCAGTATCTGTCTCGTATTGAAGGCTTTGCTCTCGGCGGAAGATCGACGATGATGATGGTGGTGGCAGAGGCGAAGATGGTGGCGTTGGATGCTTCTGCTTTGGTTCCAGGTGGCAACAGCATTGCGAACACAATTGACTTACTCTCTTGCCGCTAACAAGACCTCGTCTGTCATCGTCATCGAGATTATCGCTGGAAGTTGCGGCAGTGATGGTCGTCGCCGTGGAAGACAATGGTGATGCTGGAAGTGGAGTGGACGCCAACGGGTGCACTCCGCCCGATGGCTCTATGTAAAAAGTGCTCTGTGATGTGAGGTCAATGCAACTTCTTTGGAATTTCTTGTCGACTTGGATGGACTTGTTCTTGTTGTTCTTTGGCTGACGGCGTAGCGATGAGAACCAGTTAGAGACGCTTGGTCTCTTTTGTTGTAATGATGACATTATTACACACTAGCGTTGTTTTTTTTAATTTTTTTTTTTTTTTGCGCTTTTTCCTTTTCACTTACTTATGTTATAGTTTACTCTCTGTGTTTATGGTTTTTTATGTTTCCGAGAAGAGTGAACACATTGAAATGTTTGTTTTTTTATTTTTGCGGTTTAATTGAGGTATCAACACTGTAATAGGTAGGGAAACATAAGGGAATTGTAGAAACATGTACACCTTGAGGTTTTTGCGACAACGAGAAAGGAGAGTAACAAAATACGGCGTTGATGTTGAAATATGTTTTTCTTATGACGAGAGAATCTTAGGTTTTTCTGTTTTCTGATTGAGGATAAGTTACAATTTGTTGGTTCATATTTGGTTAAAATCTATTGCCACCTTTCTAAGGATGCATTTTAATGGAGGCAAACATAAAATTGTCTGGGTTTAAGTTTTTAGTAATACAGAATCAATATCGTTGATTGAAAGAATGGAAGACGAATAAAACCTCAGCATCATTTATCCAATACTCAAGAAAGGAGACCCCCTGAACTACGCCACCTTCAGAGGCATCAATCAATATTGCACATAAGATCTTATCTCTCATGTTACGTGTATGCCTTAAACATACAAGAGTTAGATCAGATATTCACATTGCAACAGATCTTGAAAAAAAACGCAGAAGCTTTAAATTGATGCTCGCTAGCGTTTATAGACACAATCTGCCTAATTTTGGCGTCCCAGCCTGTCTTTGCAGAATGATGATGGAGAATGTACGCTGTTCCATCAAGGTCTGTAACAATATCACCGATGCCTTGGATGTCAAAAGAGGACAACGACAAGGTGACGTGCTGTAATGCAAGTTTTTGACTTCATACTTAAAAGTATTCTATACAATTCTCATGCCAACATCAGTGGTTGGATCTTTCGAAAGTCTAGACAACTAGTAACGCCTGCCGCCGACATTAACATAACGCAGCGGTTTCTCACTGTTGCAGCGACTATGGGTTTAGCGGATAACGAGGGTAAAACAAAATATATTCTGGCATCAAAAGGATATTCAAAACTAGTTCTACACCGGACTGTAATGCCATCTAAAGTAAAGTAAGTACATAAGAATAGATACTAATTTCTCTAAACATTTTAGAATTAACTGCAATATGGCAGGATAACAGATAATAACCTTCATGCCGACTTGTCAGCATAAACGGAGATCCTTGCGAATTAGCCAGCTCATATCGTTGGATAAAACTTACGAGGCATAAATATAAAAAAAAAACACAACTGCAAAGACTTTTTGATTCTGTTACAAGCTGTTTTAAGCAGGAATTGTAAGCCTTTATGATATGATTGCAAGCCTTTATGATATGATTATTTTTCGTTAAAATGGATAAACTTGAATATCGTGCGGTGATAAAATTCTTCGTTTTGGATGGGTTAACCCCTAAGGAAATTCATTCAAAGTTGACAAAAGTTTACGGGGACTCTGCTCCTTTCATGTCAACCGTTAAAAAGTGGGCAGCTGAATTTAAACGTGGTAGCACGTCCCTCGAAGATGACCCACGTGAAGGACGGCCAAAAACCGCAACCACACCCGAAACCATCGAAAAAGTCCATGATATCGATAGGCGAGTGAAGGTGAGTGAGATAGCTGAGGCTGTGTGTATATCGAAAGAGAGGGTGCGAAACATCTTGCACAAAAACTTAGGGATGCGAAAGCTCTGCACAAGATGGGTGCAGCATTTGCTGAATGCCGATCAAAAGCAAATGCGCAAACGATTTTCGCGACAATCTTTGGACCGATTCATTAGGGGTCCGACCGATTTTGTGCGGCGATTTGTCACCATGGATGATACATGGGTCCACCACTACACGCCAGAAACGAAACAGCAGTCATAGCAGTGGGTGGAAGCCAGTGGCTCAGCGCCAAAGAAAGCGAAGTCGATCGCATCTGCCGGAAAGGTCATGGCCAGTGTGTTTTGGGATGCTGCTAATTGATTACCTTGAGAAAGGCAGAATAATTACAGGCCAATATTACTCCAACCTTCTTGACCAGCTGGACGCCAAAATTCGCGAGAAGAGGCCTGGCTTGAAGAAGAAAAAAATCATCTTTCACCAGGACAATGCACCTGTACACAAGTGTGCGTTGGCGATGGGAAAACTGCGGGATTTGGGGTACGATTTGCTCGGCCATCCCCCCTATTCACCTGATTTGCTTCTAGGAAGCGCTTCGCATCCAATGCAGAAGTTGAGAGGGCCGTAGATGAATATTTTCACAGCCTTCCAGACTCTCACTTCCGAGAAGGAATACTGATGTTGGAGAAAGGCTGGACCAAATATGTTGAAGTCAAGGGAGATTATGTAGAAAAATAAAATCATTTTTTAACTGAAAATCGCAGTCTTTCATTGTCAGGCCGAGAACTTTTCACCTTGCCCTCGTAATATGTGCAGTGGAGGAAAATCTTAAATGACTTCCAGGTCTACACTTAGACTTGAGTGAATAACACCCTATGCCAGCAACACAAGCGCGTCTTTGTACTTTTTGCAAGGCGTTTGGGTCAGGGGTTTTTTCAACCTTTCCCACCACAGATAAGAGGTAATGTGAGTCTAGAGCTACCTACTCATAAATATTTGACTTTCTTTGACTAAGCGATCGAGTGTTATCATTCTATTGAAGGGAATGGAGGCAAACATGTTTGGACACGTTCGACGAGCCTGAAATTACCCCGGACCAGACGACGAGCCGAGCATGCTCACCTTTCCCATAGACGTATGGTCCAAATTAGCGAACATGAGTTGAGTCTTTTTCACCGAGACCTTCACATCCGAATATCAATAACAAAAAACAGCCACTTTTACAACCACTACTACAGTCACCCTATCACTAACACCCTATATAATATGAACAATTACTATGTCAAGAGGAGGAGCATGCTCGCCATGGCCACACACCTTCGAATATGTTCGTGGTCCGATCCGTGCTTTAACTTTGGCGTGGATTATTAAGAGAAAATGTCTTGCTCGATTAACTCCGACCACATCAAAGTCAATGGGTTATTCTCGCATAGGTATGTCAAAAACCTACACCTGTCTGCTTGAATTTAATAAAAGCCAGATAACCATTTACGGACTAAAACGCCATCCATCCGTTGTATTTTTCCATTAAGAAGATACCACGGAACGCAGTCGAATTAAAATCAAAGAATGCATTCGAATGACTTATAAGGCAATCCATACTTGGACGACGATTGAAAAACTTCATAACCAATTAAAGCAAATATTTCAAAACAATTTTCATTTTAATTGTCAACTCAATTATTCAAGTTATTGTTCATCAAAAATTTCTAGATTGCTAATTACGCTTTGATCAAATACCGAAGTTTGTAATGAATCCACACTACCTTGAGTCTACAAGATAAACAAAAATTGTCCCTAGATTGAAATACACAGACAGTCAGAAGAGATATCCCATTGCGTCAATTATATCTAAAGACTACCTAGCGCTCTCATCAATGACATGAGAAACCACAAATATGTTTGAACGGTTTTTCATTTTTTTTTTTTTGCTTCTTTTTTTTTTATTCAACTGTTTAGTCTTCGCATTGCATTACGTCCCTTCTCATCTATCCTTGGGTACATATTTGCCATATTAATTCAATGCTGATATATCCAAGGAAAGGAAACCCGTCGGCATTCTCATGGAATTGTTTTCCCCGACTACAACGACACAGACACCAATCGATTATGATGCATCGGACTAACTTCGGTTTTATGCGCAAAAAAAAAAAGAAGCTAATTCTCATTGGAATTGCATTAAGTTACCTTGCGAGTAATTTAAGCCTCTGGTGTTGGGGTAGAATGACATTAAAATAATCATAAAATAAAACTACACTTTCACTGCTGCTGTGGTTGGGAACTGGTTTTTTACTTAGGTACTTCTTACAAAGAATAAAGTGTCGATCCTTTTACTTCCGCCGAGGGAAATCTTGTTTTATACTGCAACAGGGCAAACATGCAAGGCCATAGACTTTGACGTCAATTCTAATGATATGCGATTTTTGATTAAGTGGATCGATTTACGAATGAAGTAAAATTTTAGTGTCAACAAAAATCGTTCGCATGAGCTACTAGAGTCGACACGTGACTTTTTCACCTCCGAAATCTTAACCTTGTTAGAAATTTATTTGCTTTTTCTATGTAGGCGCCTAAAATATTGCTAATATAGTTAGCATTTTAATAAACAAATACAATAAAATATCACTAAACCCACCCTTTGTCAAGCCTACTATGTATCTATGTATGTATCTCCGTCCGCCTATTAATTAATTTATTCAAGTAAACTGATTTGTAAACATTGCCTAACGTTTAAACAAATACATTAACTTGAACATTTTAATTTATATTTAGAAGTAAACACAAGAAACTGGTAATTTCAACATTTTGATTTATTTCTTTTCCTCTAGGAATTCCCCTACCTTGTGCTTTACAAAAAAATCAAACGTGCCCATTGCTGACAGATCTAGGATACCACTTGACACCATGAAACGCAAACAAAACATTGATCTCTGTTGTATTTCATTTATCACATGGCCAAGAGATACGCTTCGTTTATACTACTGACTAGGTAGAAGAATTTTTTTAGTGGCCTAGCATTTTAGGAGGTGTCGGCCGAAACCGATCATGTGTAAAACATGTGTGCAGTTACCATATTGCGAATACATGAGCTGTCAACAATTTGTTTTGCATGTGCCAAGCATTTGTTTACGATTGATGGTAAATTGATTGAAATAGCCCGTTGCTTGGTGAAGCATAGAGCGGAATAGGGTATGTACCTTCCAGCATATGGGTGAGTCATAGAACTTATATGGAAGATTGCGTAAATTTCTTTGGCACTCAAGTCGAAATGGCTTGGACACACATTTATTTTTAAGTGTTTTTGCAATATAGTATGTTTTAAATTACACACTTCGTCGATAGTGTGTAAATGAGAACATGCCCTTGCATAATGCTTAGAGAGGCATGTCTGGGATATTTTTATAATTTGTTTTGCGATTTTTCACGCAGGCAATATTTTAGTGACTAACTACATATTTGTACGAATCGAATTGCGTCTCCTTGACGCCAGCAGTGATACGTTTATGCACATTTATGTAACCTAAGTCCACTGCCCGATAGGATTGGAAAATGTCCTTAGCTTTTGTGTGGTAATGATCCCCACTTTTCATTCACGCATTTTTATGCCTATGTAGAGTTCGAAACTTAAGCAGACCGCTGCAGTTCATCAATTAGCGGAAATCATCGGCTGTAAGCATATGACGTCTTTAATAAAGTAACAAAAACTGCAACTTAAAATATCTTTAGTGTTTCTCTTAGAACCTACTAGAGATTAGAAATTAAGTTTTATTTTGCAACTTGAGATCGTTCTTGCAAATGACTGAGTGATTTTGGAAGGGGGATGTGAAACCCTTACCAAAATGCTTGCTCCGAGGAAAGACGAAATGCTTTGGTAGTCTCTTGATCTGCAAGACAAAGTCGGAAAGTATTTGAGATACTTTTACCTAAATTTTGAGATGTAAATGGCCATGAGAAAGTCTGTTAAGAGCTTTATGTCTTTGTTGATTAGTTAGGCACCATGTCAAAACTGCATTCGAGGACAACTGCCCTTATAAACCGAAGAAGTTTAAAAGAGGGAAAGGCAATGGTGACTGACAGAGCTGCTCTCAATATCTCTAGATACAAGCAGAAATTTAATAAGGCTAAAAAAGAATCCTTCAGACTCTTTTGGGATGACATCCCTGATGATACTACCTCATGATACCGTCTGCACAAAGTTCTTCCATCTGACATTGCATTACACGTTGAAGGAGCATTCAATAACACTACATAGGAACCTCACACCGACCATAATATAATGGATAAATGGATAAATCTCTAAAGTACAGAGATGGTGCATCAACGAAGGCACGAAAAAGACCTTTTACCAGAAGAAGAACCTAAACCTTTTCATTCCCCCCCTCCATATATAGCGAAACTATTCAATTCTCGCGAGAAGCAAGGTACCTTGGGGAAAACTTGGACAGTAAATTGTCCTGGAGCCCTCAAATTAACCGAAGAATGACTCAGTGTTCGAGTCCCGGAAAATACCAAACAGTTTTTCCACGTCTATCGAACGTTTGACAGACACCTCACAAAATTGTTATGAGAAGCTAAAACTAGAAAAGCATGTACATAGTATAATCGCTAAGCAGCGAATTTAATAAACTTCCTGATAGGCTGATGAGAAGTAGAAAAAATGGTGACTTCCTCAGCAGAGAGGAAGTCTGTAATCTCTACAAAATAATAAAGAGAGAACTCCAAAGTTTTGCTATCTAAGCCGGAGTATATAAAGACGATTAATGAACAACTGCCGCTAACATCACCAGTGCGCGGAAGGTCACATAAAGCTCATGGCGATAGAGTATCGACAGTTCCGGACTAGAGGATGAACAGGCAACTATGTAATCACTAGAAGTACTCTCCAACAATAAAAGATTTGTGTATACATTTTTTTACTTTCAGTTTACAAAAAGCTTCTGGCAGGCTGTACAGGTAGTATATTTAGCTTGCCTTGCGCAGGAGATGTGAAGATTTTGAGAACACTTAGGCAAGATGAGTTGGAAAAGATTAAAATACGTACACATATCAGTAAATTCATATTTGAATGCGCGAAAGTGTTAAGGAAGTCCTAAGACCTGAAAGGTGAAAAAGCCTATAAATAAAGCTTGTTATTTTATCATATCAAATTTTTATTTTTAATTTTTATTATATCAAATAGTCAATTCATACATGTCCAACATGCCCTAAACACAAGTTCAATAGACTTGAATGTTTTAACTAAACAATATTTGCCTACGGCGTCCCATAAATCAATCAGAACATTCGCTGTATTGACCTTGTTATTTCGTTTTGTCATTTAAATTTGCTAAATTTATTCACGTCAGTGTTTATACTCAAAACGTCTTGTCTAGAGTAGCAAGCATTCACTCATTTCATTGCTCAATGTAAATACTGTGTACACAATCTAATTCGGATGTTTAATCTGGAATGGAAATTGATTCATCACATTTAGCACCAGAAAAACATTTTTTCTCGTTTGCATTCCAACGATATTGCCGCGCTTTTATCTTTCACAAAAAACATAAACCCCCGGAGAAGTGGAACTCTACAATGTTGTATTGCAAACAGCCTTCCATTTGAATGTACTGAACGATAAAACACTTCCTGCGCATGATGATTTCAAGTAAATACCATGAGAATCAAATATACGCTTGTGCCTTATCTAAAAATGATTGTTGGCGTCTGTGGTGGTTGCTTTAACAGCGCCTCGACATATAGCGATGACTTTGCTCTAGTTGAATCATATATTCTCCAAACTAAAAAAGATATTTACATATACAATGAAAAACTTAAGTCATTGGTACTACTTGTACTTAAAGTAGCTATTTTCGTATACTTCTGCACCCACAGTATAAATAAGACGGTCACGAACTTTTTCTATCCGGCGTTAGTAGGGAGCACTGATCGTGGCGATTGCGTAGGCATACCATGAACATTAGAGGTCACTCGCACGATCGCACAATTTCGCAAGCGATCGTGTGCGAATACGAAATTAATTTGTTCTGATCTGGAGATGACGCAAGCTATAGAAGAGCTTTGCGTTTTTCCTTTTTTTTTATGGCACTCACAGCGATTTTATGGCACAGCCTAGATCAGCAATAAAACATGAACTAAGACAAGGCGCGCTAAATAACGAAACAGATTTAAATAATTTAGTCTGGGAATTAACTTTTTTTTGTTTGCCTCTATTGCTGACTGTTGTTGTTTACGTTTTGTGTAAAAAAGAAAAGAATAAAAGAGAAACAAGTGGAATAGATAATGAAAGACAAGGTGAATGAGTAATGTGTCTTTTTTAGCAAGCATTCCCAACATTTAAATATTTTTTCCCATCGTCATGCCCATCGTCAAAATAAAAAAGTTTAACTCACTTAAAGTGAACAATGATTGCTTGATGATCAATAATGATTTTCAGATCGAAATCAATGGTCTCAGTGATTGATTGAAGTTTAACAATTATACAGAGGGGCTAATTGCCTCTGGAATTGAATAGACGGCGGCGTAGAAATTTGGTCTAAGGTCAAGGGAACTAATACTCTGTTTACTTGTTTGTTGGTAAGTTTTTGCTTTTTTTTTTCATTTCTATGAATTTACAATCCTTAGACTATAGAGAAGTCAGAGATAGAGACACATCTTTTCGACTTAATAGAAAGGTTAGCACATTCGTAATATCACTATAGGAAAGAACCCACTCAACAAATCAACAAATATCAACTAACCTTTCCGGAAGAAGGAAAAGGGTTTTGCGTTATGGCGCCAAACACCTTCATAAACAAAAAGTCTATAAAGCGATTGCGTTGCCATCTTAACACGTGTAAGACGAGATCAAAAAGTGCGCCAAAAAATACTGCAGTGTGTAAGGCAGTATGTATTAGACCCCATAAATAATTCGGGTTTTTTATACGAGTACAATCGAATATTTAATATTTATTGTACAGCTATTCTTTATTTAATGTTTAGAATTTGAACCGAATAGATCGAATACTGTGTGAGATATTAACCATTTAAATGGATGTGACCAAGGGCATGTTGAAGTTTACTAACACTTGATAACAGCTGAGTTTCAAAACAATACACCAATCCTTCTTTCCCCTTTTCCCAAAACGCCCGTGTCACGAAATAGTATAAAGTTATTCATATCCCCTTTGGTGCGCGCAAATTATAACAAAAAAAAAATCCGCCATGTTTGGCTTTGGAAACATCATAAATATCGTAATGCGGACGAAGTTACAAGTGAAAGCCAGGCCCAAAGGTTGTTTAGACTAAGAAGGAAATTATGGGTTCAAAGAAAATGATCACACAGGACAGCCAGTCGACCTAGATAATAATGTAGTGCTTAACACCCCCGCATTCGTTAAGGAATTAGCTCAAAAGTTGAATTCTTCCAGCTGAAAAGTTAAATTCTTCCAGGCACTTAAAACCACTTATGAGAACATTTAGAACTGCAGCAAGTGCCTAAGGCAGGTTTGGTAGAATATGCATGACTTTGAACTGTTTTCCCCTGTCTAAAACATCACAAAGGAATATTATGGTCAGCAATTAAACTGACTGAAAAAAACCGGGTAGCATTGATAAATCGCCGAGAGTACTCGAAACTTTGGTTCATCATTAGGACCCTGGGAGTAAACAGGAGTCCGTGCTTACCCAAAGGTGTTCTGCTTCTGTACAAAAATTCTCTGATTGCACACAGCGCAAGTTGCTAAGGCTACTGTTCGACATTGCGAATTTAAATAGATCAACCATCCACAGTACAATCTTGACTTGCCCTCTAGTGACTATTACCTGTTCCTAAATTTGAAAAAAAAAAAACATCTTCGTTGACATCGATTTTCTGACAATGAAAATTTACTATTTACCAATACTATTGAGTGATCTGTTGGATCAGTTTGGGTTCTTCTCTACTCATTACTTTAGTTTACCAGCTAAACGGTTTCAAATCATTACTAGTGTTTTACTGATAGGAACAAGTTGAACAAACCTCTACCCAAAACTCTCAAAATCCAAGGGCACACTTCTTTTAGCATCACGGATACTCATTGTTCATGCCAATTGCTCAGTTTGTAACAAATTAAGAAATTTTCATCACCATAAAACTCACGATGCCTCTTCTTGAACTCTAAATTCGGGCGAAAGTTCCTTAGCTCATGATCGATTTGGCTTCTAATGGTAATTAAATTCCGAAACGCATATACGATATAATGGACGCCTCAACCTCTGTAACTTCATATAAATATGGCACACTGATTAATCAAAAAGGGACTTTCCCACAAAGGGAAAGGGCGTGTATGGTTATGTATGGTCTTAACCTCAAAGCACAAGTTCCAATCGGATGTACATATATCCTCAATCTAAGCTAAGGTATTAGCAAAACAACATCCTTTCAGACAGCCGAGCATAACTGAAAGCTTTGAACTTGTTAACATAACATCACTTCACTTGACAAAAAAAAGTTCCATGTTAAATTGCACAGCAAGGTTCACAATCTATTCCAAAAAAATGTCTAAAATTGACTGAAATAAGCTCTTTATTACTGAATGCAAACTGAAGGTCAGAGATAGGCTAAACAAACTTTATCAACAAAAATTCCCATTGTTAATATTTTGACGCTTGACAACATATCAAATTGTGAAAATGGTCTACTTTCATGTTAACTTTACAGCACATTAAATTTTAAGTCTTTTTTTTGTTTTTTGCACAGCAAATATGTGGACTTAATAACTTTTGACACGCTTCTTGCTTCGTGTTAATGACAATGTAAACAATAACCAGGAAAAATAAAGATCACTTTCCTTAGAAGCCTAAACGTTGTTTCTAATCCTAACCTTAAATGGTTAGGTTAAGGCTGATATTTTGTTTAGTATAAGTACACACACATGTACATACATATGTACGCTCACTTTAAAGACAAAATATTTACATTAATTATATTTTTCATAAATAAATTATGTTGCCATGTGACATAACAGCGTAACTGACCATCACAAAGGATAATTTAAGCATTCTACATATTATTGTATATTATGCTAAATTGCGTGCGAGAATAAAACATTTGTCCGCACGCACTCTAACAATTGTTTACAACTGTCTGTCTGCCCTCACACATATGTTTCTAAGGTTCGCATACGATTTATTTATTCGAATGGTACAAATGTTTACAAATCATATATCTTACAGGCAAGGGATGAAATAAATATAAGAAATAATGACACCAGAAGGGACAATGCACATAATGTGAATTGGATTATTAGACGGGCCAACACAAAATCAATTCATGACATGAATTTGAAATTATTCTTAATTTGAATAAGTCATCGGTTTCCAAATTTGTTTGGGGTGCTTTTGCGAAAAAGTCCGCTAGATCAAAGAATAAGCTTTATGAACATCAATAAATCGAAAATAAATGCTACACCACCTGAAGAGTCAACATGTAGCACGCTCAGCCAACAACGGACCAGGAGTCTAGTCTGTTACGTCCCTTGATTTCAATAGTCACTATAAATTTTAATATTCTTATTCGATGCACTCGGTATACATATATGGGTCTGACTAAATACAGAATAAATTGCGATAAGATGTAAAACTGTGTTTTGATCACCGACAAGCCAAGGCTCATAGACCGATTAGCATAGTAAAATTAGATCTGAAAATAGCATTTACTAAACAAAATGGGACTTTACACGAAATGGAGGAGGTTGATGTCAACAAATACATACTAAAATTCCCCACTTCTAGGACCATGACGTACCTCCCTTTTATTTAATAGGGAAAAAATTGTTATTAAAAAAATAAACAAAATTCTCGCAAACATTGATATTAATATTGTTTGTTTTGTTAAGAAAAGTCCATCTTTTCATTGGCAATTAAAAAAATAAGTAACTGCCTTATAGGAAATTGTGTGCCCTCTATTTTTAGTAATAAAAATATTTTTTCTAGGTTTCACCGTTTCAGAAATATTATAAAAAGACTATGAAAAAGTACACAGACAGTTATGGACAAAACAATAGGACCACCGAATATCGTTTTAAATTTCATTGAAAAACTCAAATATTTTGTAACTTTTAAACATTTTTTTTTCATTTTATTCTTATTTGAATAAAGGAAAATAAAATTAATTCATAAAAAATTATTTCAAAAAACATTTATACAAAAGGGGACAAAACAATAAGACCACTACACAAAATGTTAGAAATTCATAATTAATTTGTGATTTTCTTCAATTAATCTTAGTATTTCGTGAAATACCCTTTATTTTGAATTACTGCACGGATTCTTTTCGGCATGGACTCAACCAATGTGCGGCAAGTGCTCGTCGGCATGGCGTACCAAGCTGTTTGGATTTTGTTCCACAATTCTTCTTTATTTCTGAGCTTTTCGGTACCAAGAGATTTTTTTACGATTGCCCACAAATTTTCCAGGGGATTGAGGTCTGGAGATTGGGAGGGCCAGATCATAGGATCGACATTATGCACTTCCAGGCACCTTTTTACTTTGCCCGCCGTATGTTTCGAGTCGTTGTCGTGCATAAACTGCCACTTTAGTGGCATCTCCCACTCAGCATACCTCCTCTAATATTTTGGCGTATAAATGCTGGTCCATGGTGTCTTTTATCCAAAATATTGGACCCACACCATGCCACGAAAAACATCCCCAAACCATAATACTGCACCCTAAATGCTTGACGCTTTTGCTGGTGTACTGGGCTGGTATACTGCATTCTTTGGACGCCTGACCCATCTCTAACCATCCGATCCCACCAAATTTATTTTGGATTCATCGGACCAAAGAATATTTTGCCATTTTTTTTTTTTTTTTTCGTTTTCTGGCCCTATCCATTCCAGATGTTCTTTTGCGAATTGGATACGATTCTTTTGGTGCCTTTTGGTAAGAAGTGGTACCTCCCTGGGACTTCTGCCGAAGAGATGTTGTTCTTCTAGTCTCCGTCGCATTGTCCTAGAACAGACTGGCAAGTCTAGTTCGCGTTTAATATCTGCAGCTGACTTAAACGGGTCTTTTTTGGATAGGCGTTTGATTTGGGCGTCATCTTTGGGGATGTTTTTCGTAGTCGCCCCGTTGGTGTGTTGGATTTTGGGGGCTGTAAGGCATTATGAAGAAAGGTTTTTGATCTCCCAATAAGTGTGAGCTTTCGAATCAAATCTCTTTCGGTTGTAGAGCAGTGCTGTCCGAGACCCATATTGCCTGTTTCCGTCATTAATTTTATACATCTAATACAATTTTTTTTTTATTTTTATACTTACAGTAGTATACTTGAAAAAGAAAATCAAATTGAATTCCTCGCAACAAAAAAAATAGGCAAAAGTACCTGGTCTTATTGTTTTGTCCGCACGTCGAGGCAGTTCCTTCACATTTGACTACATTTTGCCTTCATATGATTATGTTTATGCATGATCTTTTTTGCTTGAAAGAGAGTACCGTTACCAACGACGAAAAATATCATGACAGACTTTTACAGTTAATTTCATGTTAATGAGAAAAGGATACTTGTTTGGGGTTTTTCCTACTGGTCTTATTGTTTTGTCCATAACTGTAGATCGCCCGCAATTTTTTTTATCATGATGAACTTACCACCAAACTGATTAGTAAAAACTTTTAGTATATTATGAAGTAAGCCCATAACAAAAATCGTATGGAAAAAAAAAAACATTATGAAGCATTTTTGTAGTCAGTGAATGACCTAAGTTTGCGGTATGGTTTTTTTCTTTTCTATTGAGTATAGAAAGAACTAAGGAAAACAAAAGCAACTATCTTGGAGCAAATCGTATGCTCTTTCTATTTGGCGCCTTTCACTTTTTACCTTAGATCCACAGTTTCCGAGATAATTCCGAAAACCCGGAGAAAAGTGTTCGTCGATATGCGGTTTTTCAAGATGGCGAAACTTGCGCAAAAAGTTTCATCGATCAAAACTTTTAAAATATTGCTAAGGAAGGCAATTACAATGTTTGTATTAGACGAAAACACTAATTATTAGCTATGTCGCCGACTGATGCTAAATCTCCCGATTTATTTGATCCACAATTTCTCCAAGATCGGATGTTGCACAAGTTAGATCCGGGAAGACTTTTGATCGTACGCAAAAAAGGAATGGAGACACTTTTCCTGATTTTGCATATCTTCATACTTTTTTCAGTTTTTTCGTATTAATACTTTCGCAGATGTAACGGGACATCCCTTTAGCGACGGTTTTCTGGCTTCTTTTGTTTAAAATTTTTTATAAGAAAAATATGTCTTTTTTTAAGTATTTCGGTGGACAAATTTGTTTTCTTGAGCTAGACTATCAACCACCCCAACGAAATATTTTTTTTTTTATAATTTTATTGTTTTCGTTTCACTACATACCATATTTCGTCTCGCTAGGTCAAACGTTACAACCCTGTAATAGTTTCACAAGCAGACACACAGACAGACCATTAGTGTTCCGTTTAACCATTCTGGTAGGGAAACCTAAAAGGAGCTACCTACATATCTTGAAGAAAAAGATATTGTGAAGAGTGAAATAAAAAAACAGCTATTTTACAATTTTACTATGTGCTAGTCACTCTGTTTAAGTCTGATATAGCGTAGATAATGTTTGTTTTTTTTTATTATTGAATTTCAGAAATCTAGATCTTTTCATACCTATCTACCATACTAATCGCCATTTGTATTTCAAGAATTCTTGAAACTAAGCTCTATAATAAGAAAATGGCTAAGAGAAGAATTAGTCACCAAAGTGAGTTTTAGTTTGTTCCACCTAAGTAGAACCAGATAGTGCAATAAGCGTGCTTCATAAGCCAATACTAGATTTTAATTATTTTTTTAATTTAATCTGCCGACTTAAAGTCCAACTGCTACTTCTACATGATAAATTCACATACTTTGTCTTTTTTAAAGCTATAATAATGATTAGAACGCAAATTGCACGAAAATAATCTTTGAAAATCCATAAAAAAAACGGATATACGATAAGAGACCACGCACTAGGAGCCTATCAAACGCTTGAAACGCCATGATTGTTTGCATATATTTTTTCCAAGTACTCCTACGTCATTTACAGAATGATAAGAAAACGTAAACATTTCATAATAAATTTTTAAAAATATACGTCAATTTCCTATGACAACAATGACAAATCACAGGTAAACGCGCTGCTTAAGTAAGTGTCCGGAACCAATTTTCAACGTTGATAACAAGTCAGCATTGTTTGCTTTACATAGAGGACAACAAATCCTGACTCAACTATGACGTTAATTCTTGAATAACAGTGATTGAGGCTGTATGTCATATTATATTGAAATCGATAAGACAAGAAATCTCAATTTACCAAAGTTTCTTTTCGTAAACAGTCATAAATATTTTCAAATTGTTTTATTTTTGTTTTCCCAAAAGCTCCGAAGGATTGTTGTGTAATATCAAGGCCACTTAAATCCTCGGTGCACAAAGCAACTTGGATAATCAAAAGTAATTATCCATTAGAGTAACCCTTACGTTTCTTAGATTTACGAGTAATTTACCCTAGTGTGTGGGATATTTGTGCGTCATTGGTTCCTATTTGAAGAAAGGTCATTTTATTTAATTATTCTCAAGGCCTTACCTATAGTATGATGTAAGTCAGTTGCAAATATTTTATGAATATTTTGTTAATGTCAACGAACTAAAATTAATCTGGGACATTAACCAATCCAGTTCTTATCACTGACGTGACCAAAATTTCAATTTGGGCAATTTATGGCTATTCTGACGACGCTCGCAAGTGCGATCATTATATCAAAGATTGTCATCATAATGCATAGATATGACTGACGTTATCTAAGTAGTATATCGACTTTAAGCAAATGGTCAGGAGCTGATAATTAATCACATATTTATGATGTAACTAACTGGCGATAATAGTACCCAAGGACAAGTATACATTTTGAAATTCAGCACATGTGGAGCAAAAAACAATTTTCGTAGTAAAGAAATACGATCTCTGGAAACCATTGGGCAACCCAGACATTTTTTTAGGGATTTTGCGACAATGCCTTGGTGTAAGAAAAGTTCTTCTCTTGATACAAAAGTCATTATGTAGGCAAAAAAACATTGGGAAGGGCACACAAGCGAAAGGTCAGATATCCCCGACTACTATAGACGAGTGATCTATCGGGTGGGGGAGGCCTTTTGCAATTATGTATTTAGTTTATATCGAATTGTTGCCAATTAACTCACAATTAGGAAGTTTTGTACTCTCTGAGTACCTCAGAATTAAACGACTGTAGAGTGAAATGGATAAGGAACATGATTAGGAAATTCAATAATCTTAAATTAAGGACACCATTTTCATTGCAACAACGTATTTTTCAGAAAGACGGGGTTGGTGAAAGCTGTAATCCTTGAACATTAGCGGACTGTCACAGTGTCTTCCTCAGTTGATAAAAACCCTCACAAATGTGTACTACGATCGTGACAGGGTTCACTGCAGACAACTTGAGGAGCACTTAAATATTTTAGACCAGATCTAACCCCTACGTTAAAATGCTAATTGGGACATTTATCGAAGAATGTGATTTAATACCGAGCGATGGAAATTTTGGTTTGATAATTGGTTTCTACCTGTGAAGAGTGCATTACAAAAAATTGTGGCATCAAGAGGTAGTCCCAAATCCAAATTAACCTCGATTGTTTCTCCACAGACCAGGAATTTCCAGTTTCCTTCGCCAAGTGAACGTGGAATCGGCCAAGAATCTCTACAGATTGCCGATAAGTTACTCAGGAACCCATGAGAAATGTATAGTCAATATCCACAGGAATGGATGAATGTTATGCATGCATTTCACCTTGATTATGTATTGTGTAACCTCATTACTTTGCTTGATCTTTTAAGTGCAACAAATATATAAGAAATAGACATGTTGTACACCTTAATCGTTTACCTTAACACCTAGCATCTTCGAAACCATCCAAATTTCATGTTCTAATGACACCCTCAAAATGTTTACTTTATTTATGTGTACAGATTCACTCTATAAAGGTCTTGCAACTCGTTATGTATCGCGCCTTGAATGAGGTGAAGATAAACGAAAAATCTTTTTTTCTTTAACCATCAATCAAAAAGATGCAAACAAAAAAAAAAGGGAAAATCGAAGAGTTTCCACTGAAAAACGCTGTGTCTGCTGCAATCCAGACAAAGAAAAAAAATTACACCCTTGAGGGTACTTAGCGCACACGACCAATCTATCTTAAGAGCACTCAACACAGTTTTTTAAAGAATTAGACATTCTTCTTCCTTCTAATAGTGACTGGGTACATCAAGACCCAAAACGTCAGAGTCACATTTGTCGACAAAAGTGAAAAAATAGGAAGATGATATAAGAAGGAATATTGTTTTGGAAATGTGTGGGCTGTAATCAATTATATACGTATAATCATAAGGAAATGAATAAAAGTCTTGAAATACTTTACTTTAAATACTGCAAGAGGAAATGACTTAATAGTAATAAGAGACGATGTTGTGCAAGAACTAATCAACCCACACATTAATTAACATTCTCATCAATATATCAAAGTGTATTTCATGGTTTATTTATACGGCAAGATGATTGAAATGTATTTCATTCCATAAATTGAGTCTTTTGATTTCATCTTTGATTGGTTGATTGGTTTTGTGCGGAAGACATTATTGGGTGGGGAATTAGGGGTTTAGAAATATGAACATATTCTTACGTCATTAGCTATAGATATTCTTATAATAAATTGAAACGTCTTAAAATGTAAAAAAAAAAAATATTTATCAAAATCGCAATGGTAATAATAGCACCGGCTGCCCGACTGATTTTTGTTCTTGGAACTACAAAACAGCTCAGCTCAGTACTTCATCCCGAATGTTCAATTCGGCATTTTTCTTTTGCTGGTTGATACTTTCGGATAATTGATTTTGTGGTCAAATGCAATCTTGTATCGAAAGAGATACAAATAAATAGTTTTGGCAGCTCGATGCAACATACACCTAACGGAAAAGCGATCTGATGCTAACTTGAAAATAACATAGAGACAATTGAAGTTAAGAAGTCTTAATCGAAATTAATTTAGGATTTCACTATGAAACTGTGCTAGACACTAACATGTATTAAACTAGAATAATTGTTTACAAATATGCACTATACATCCAATGGACACTACAAAGCTCTGTACATAACTTCACTATTAGAGGCTGTTTTGATTTGCAATTTATTTGCGAATATTTATATCGTGAAGAAAAATGTTTATACAACCTCAGTATACACTGAGACAGTCAATTTTCAGAATTTCTTTCTCGAATAAAACTTCAGACACGAGTGTCGTGAATAAACTGTCGTATCTGTTTACACACTATTAAATAGTTCGTAGAAGTAATTGCAGAACCATTTATATTAACCGTCACAAGCTGTAGAAAAGTAAAGTGAATAAAATGTTCTTGAGCAATTTTTTGCTATTCGGCTATAGGAAAATAAATGTATTGAGAGTTTACATTAAATCTGTGTTCTGCTACAGATTTATGTAGCGAAGATTTTGTGGCAGTGATTTTTGACAATAAAAATATTCACGATATTTCGACGATAGACAAATTCTCGACACAATATTCAGGAATATCGCAGAACCGTTCACACTGAAATATGAATAATTTTCTGATATTTTAGAAATGTAATGAATAAAAAATACTTTTGTTCAGAATATAAATATTCACGAATATATTACTGTAAATGTACATAGCGCCTTAAACTGTTTAGTTTTTTTTCTGCTGTAAGAAACGTTCCCTCGAGCTCTCAGACTCAATACTAGTCCAACCCTCTGTTCAGTGTTGAGGAGCTTGTGACCAGCAATCACAACGTCAGCCCCAACAAAAATCTGCAACTTAGCACGAGCAAAGATAGGACAATCACAGAGAAAGTGTAGCGCAGATGGTGGTAAAAAAAAGTGTAATGGACCGTAAGAACGCGAATTAGTTGACTTTTCTGCTCAGAGAATCAACAATCGTCGTGCCACCTATTGTTATGTTCATAGAAAACCCAACCGTGAATGTAACTCCTGACCCTGTACGTAGAAAGACCCCACGCAGGTTCAGGTGCTGAGAAGTTCTCTTTTGAGCTACATACGAGTACACACACAAGCTTATATCAAGTTCATCGGAGATCTCATTTTCCGTAATCCCATTGTGATGTGTGATCCAAACAAGCGCAACCATGCGAATGAATTCAGATAGATCTTGTAATCTCGAACTGTTTTGGAGGTGCCCTGGTGATGTCAAAGTCATAGTTTTCCGTTCTGCAAATATGCAATAACAAAGTCCGATTTTTGAATTATTTATAGAGTTAAGCAAAACTTAAGCGCAGTCTGACGAGAACTCGCATTTAGACTAGAACCAACGGTGCTAGAAAACAATCCCGTGCAGCCGAGACATACGGTTCTTTTAAATTTAGTGAAAGAAGCAGTGACTTATGAATTTACACGAATGCCCTTTTCATCAAACAACCAAGAGCATGGTTTGTATTTGTAAGCTTTGCCAGAAAACTGACAACGATCTGGCAGTCTTTCACTGAACATTTTTTAACCAAAGAAATTTAATATCCAAGATGACTCTTAAATATTTAACTTTATTGAAGAGTCACGTTGTGACAGTTATTCCTTCATGTAAACAGAGCAACATCAGTTTGGAGAGGATTCTAACGCCAAACAGTCGCTAGTCGCTTAAGCCTGAGCGTAAACAGTAGGTATACATACATATAAACATATATAGGTACTTCCTAACTTTGTTGTGATGTAGGTTTTGAGCAATGTAAAAGATTGTCGGTAGTCGATCTCCCTTTCTTTTACACATACTCTCTTAATCTACCCCTAAGGATGCTGAGTGAACATCTGTAATGTCAACGGAGAAGACATCCGTTTTAGGATTTGGTCATATCCACGTCACAGGCGATGCGAGGGGTCCACCCTCAATGCACTGTTGATGCCCCAAGATGTTTTCGGCAAACAGGCGCCTCCTGAAAGTGGCACACCAACTAATCAAGCAAGCCATTCCTTGATACTAGATGAGATTTGATCGTAACTTCTGGGCAACAATACCCACCCGCAATAAGTGGGAAGCTGAAGGTTCAAATCACTTCTATACAGATGACTGGAAAACTGAAAGTGGGTTGAGCAGAGGTGTCTTCTCTGAAATGTTCAATTTGAGCGAGTTTCAGGCAAACAATAATGGCGATAAATTAAAGCTTATCCTGGCGAAAATATAAAGTAATATCTGTCAGAGATAATAACATTTTTACTGACAGTCAAGCGGTAATAAAATATCTGAAGTCGTGCTCCCTTACATTGAAGACGATAGATCCCGTGGTATCACAATGAATATCCCTTAGTCTAAGTTCAGCTGCAAACAGTTTTACTGGTTTGTTCAAGACCAACATGGTCAGGCAAAGGTGAGGAATAAATTTGCTCATGATGTGGAACCATGAACTCTACGAGCTGTTAGGTACAAATATGTAAATGTAATCGAAAAAGCTAAGACTTAACGACTATATGTACGAGTACATCACAATTAAAGAGATAGAGACTCTAAAACAAACTATGTCATGGATGCGTTTTAATACTGTTAGAACTGCTTAAACTATTGGAAGTCATTTTAGTTGGGACAAAAGACAATACCAAAGACATCATGTCAAGTGATGATTTATTTCAAAAATTCACTCTAACAAACTAAATCATCGTCCTAATGTGTTTTCCCTTGTATCTTATTAACGCTGCATAATCCCATTCTTAAAACAAAATGCTTTACGTGCACACAAATTGAGCGGCCCACGTACTTTTAGCACACATCGTATCTCATCCTCCCAACATCACTTTGTCCAAACAAAATTAACTTGTAGATCATCACGTCACGTAGTTTGTTCAAATTACAACCCTCGTCGATTGGTTCTTCCAATCGAATAGAGAAAAAAATAAACAAATCATGCAGTTCAGAGATCACGAGAGAAATCACCAATTCACACACATCCATCCCCATTTTGTCATCCAATTAAGCCTCTCAAGACTCATCTGCTGACATCTTAACAGACGACCAAAACGCGCGAACAAGCAATTCAACGTGATCGCATAAATTTCAAGCATAACGCGCAAGTGTTACACATTTTATCCGCCAAGAGTATCTATCTATCTATAGTAGGGAGCGCGCCGTTTTTTAACATGTGTCATCAATGAAGTATCTCCTATAATTCATACGTTAATGTCTGCCTGGAGAACGAAAAAAACGAACAGCTTGCAGGCATTTGAAAAGGAGGGACGACTCAGTCTTGTAAAATACTATAATACAATTTATTGTTTCAATTTGTAGAGTGGTCTTTGTAGTTGTATTGCATTACGACGCTATATCTACCTCCCTCAAAACACTTATATGGGAGGGTATAGATTTAAATATTCGAAGAGTGTACTTAGAGAATTTACAACTTCATTGACCTCGCACATTTACACACCAACACGCACCACACGTTGGGAACAGATACGACGTATCTTCCTGTAAAACTAATCGTCGGTCTGTCTATTCGTTGCGGGGATAGTGAGCAGAATACATAAGTTCGAAAGTAGCATTTTGTCCAACTAATGCCATTAGGAGCGAAACCAATGCTCAGGGATGCTTTTATCCTAAATGCACGAAACATGATGTCTATAGAGGCCAGGCAGGAATGCGGGCCCATTTGAAGTTGAAAACAAAAACAACAAATTTCTGGCCCTGGGAATTATGTGACTGGGTGTAGTAGCCGTATTTAAGTTAATGTATTGTGTGCGTTCCGCTATAAATAATTCCCAACTTTTATTCGTCCGTATCCAATAAAAATAGATTTCTCTTTAAATTTGATGGCCTATTGTGTATTGTAACGATGTGGACGCGCTTTGGGGCGTTAAGATTAGCAACGATTTAGGAGAGCACTTCTTTGTTCACCTTAATCATAAATATTAAAAAAAAATATGTACATAAATCGGCTATGCTTTTTTATGAAAAGTATTTCAAAGTGTCCTCAAACTACATGGACGGATTTAGAACTTTCGAACGAAGGAGAACACAGAAATGAAGGTATTTATGACACATCGCTAAATTATTCGACTGCAATTAAAGTTCCCTGCACTCTTCTTCCCCTCATTTAAAATTCAGTGCTTTCCCTTTTTTTTTTTTGCTTGAATCCACTTACATTAAGCCTTACCACTTAGTAGCACACGTAGAATTCACAATCGCTATATCTTCTGGTGCGTTCTACTTCTTAAGGAAGAATGCGATGATGTGACTGGAAAAAATATAGTCACCGCGTACTTTGCGCTTACACATGACCATACATTCTTATGGAGTTTCAGTTTAAGCAATACGTTAAGCCTGTGTAAACATGAAGAATAAAGCTGAAATTCGCGCAACAGAAACAGTACAAAGAGCAACTACGAACAAACATTCATACGACTAATGGGGCAGATTAAAATGTAACCTCTTTATCGTGTTGCGACTGTTATCTCGTGAATTAAGTTCCGCGAGAACAAACGGAAAAACGAGACAACGTCTATGGGGATTGTAAATGTAGGTACAGTATTTCCTACCCCGCTTCACATGCTTAAGGTCTTAAAGCCATTATTAGTCAATGTTTTGCAAAGTTAATTGCGTTTTGGAATTTTTTTTTTTTTTGCATTTTAACAGGGCACCCTCTGTCTATAGAGAGTCGATCGCTTCATAGCACTTGACCCTTTTTGGCGCTAATTGCAACTCAGAGTACATGCAGGCGACGACTATTAATTAATCTTCCTCCTTCCTCACTAGTGGAATTCTTTGCAACTACACTTAGGGGATAGGTGGCGTAATTGCGCATATTGTAAAGAAGACTTTTAACCTCTTTTTAGCTTTGAGAATTTTTTTTTTTTTGTGTAGTTAATTAAGAATAAAATCGAATACGAAGAAAATAGTATTCAATAAACTCCTAACGGAATTATTTAAATTTCATTTAACACTACAGGGAAAAATATGTGGTAAAATTTGCTATTTCTTCACTTGTTTTTAGTTTTTTAGTGCGTTTTAGTTGCATTTTCGATCTCGAGGTTTTAATCAATTTTCGTATTATTACTATTATGGAAGGACTCGAAAAAGTAGGTCTCACAATTATATGTGTCTGCCTGTCCGCCTGTGTGCACGTCGGACTGCATGCCAATGACATGGCATTCAAAAATTTTGACATATAGTCAAAAAAGTGTTTAAGCTATTTTACGCATTTTTCGAAAACTAAAATTTTGTCGCCTGTTTTCAACTTTGCATACAAATAAATCTGAACAATATTCGAATGAACAGAATTTATGGAACAAGTACGTTCGGCATAGTCGTGCTTTGTTACTAAATTCAATTCAGTGCTTTTTGTTCCAGATGACAACCACTTTCGCATTTAATGCGTCTTGTAGTGGTGAAATATAATTTTGAATTATCTTGTCACACCTCTGATATTGCTAGATCTTGATTATTACATAAAAATCGGTACGGATTGATATACTGGTAAGCAACGACTTACGTTAGTAAGCAACCACACGACAGAATTTCATCTCGAATCAAGAAGCAACAGCTGAGATCCAATTGCTACTGCCATGGACAACCTTTTTCTGCACAATAAGTGTACACGAAGAAATAAGTTCAGTAGATTAACTAGCGCAAATCTTGACTGTTTAACATATGATGGTATAAGAGACTTAAATAATTCGCCAGTGAAGCCCTTACGCTGTTACAGAGGAGAGGTCGTCAATAGCTCCATTGTATGCTACATAACCCGAGATAAAACGCTAAAAAGAGTCTTAAATTGTGTGTCTGAAACTGGGCCTTAAACTTCAAATCTAAGGTCTATGTAGTTATACCCCAAGGTGAAATTGTCATTTTTATTCCACCCTTATAATTAACTGTACAAGAAACAAACTGTTTCATCAACAAAAGATGAACAAAAGCAGCGACTTCTACTAACATTATTTAAAGAAATGCATATATTTCAGGTGTATGTCTACTTGAAGTCCTGACAGGTAAGTGTCTTTTAATAGATTTGTGTCTGAGATGACAGAAGACTGTACAGTGTCCTCATTGACTTCCTCGTCTTCCTCGCAGCCCCTACAGATATCCTCGTCACTTAGCCTTACCTTATTCATATGATATCGCAGAGTATTATGCTCTGTAATCAGTCCTACAAGGGTGGAAATGATTTTTCTGTAGCCTATAGTCTTGCTGTTTGCTATGTAAGCTATCATAGCCTTCTTAATTCTTTCATTGATATTCTGTTTCCAGTTCAACTTCTTTTCCAGCTGAAGTCCCAGGTACACTGTCAGAGATCCTGACGGGGCTGCCCCCAACATAAGGTATTTTGAATTGCGTTATCTTAACACCTTAAGAGCTCCTTCTGTTTGCTCACTGATATTTGGAAGGAGTTTTTCTATGTACTTCAGTTATATTGTAAACTATAATTCTTTCCCGGAATGTACTTTTTTTTTTTTACTGTTACTGTTCAAACAAACAACAGATTGATTATAGATAATACTGTGTAAACACTATGTGCGTCAATATCTACCTAGTTCAAATTGTTATTAAATTACCGCACTTTATAGTACCTCAAAGTGTTATCCCAATTATAATGTGTATTCATAGGTTTTAAATGAGAATTTAATTTAATGATAGTTGACCGACTCTGTCCAAGCACTATGCCTGGTTGGTTGTTAGAACAATATAAGCTACCTAATGAACTTGTAGCTATGGAAATGCGCCTCTGATGTTATGTCCATTTTTGTTTCTATTTGTATGTGTAGTGGTTACAGTCTGGTCATAGGTTAGGCTAATTTAGGTAAGATTATTGTCCAAACTACGGCAAGGGCACATTTAGACCAAAGGCTAGTTCCATTATACATATATAAGTCATTAAGATTGTCGAAGAAGCATTCACCCAATGTTTCCATACTTAAAGTAGATAGAGTATGACAGGAGCACAGAAGGTAAGTTGCCTTTTCCACATCATCTCTACCATTCTTCTTACATGTCTATCTTCCTGTCAAACAATACACCGTGGGGTCTCCAATTGCCTTTTCCAATTATTAATGTATGTCCATTTTGTCTTTTCCAAGTTCCACTTTTACCAGACTTGTTCTTCACTGATAGTAGTAAAATGCACAACTCATAGTCCCGGGAAAACATCCGCAGGATCCCGCGAAAAGAATCCAAGCAAATATTTCAGACGTATAAGGTATCAATTCAATGCGTTCATAACACACAAAACTAAAAAAAATTCGATCGATACTGGTGAGGAAAATATTTAGCACTATTTTGTGTGGAAACTTTTTAGAAAACACCCAAAGTAATTTTCGAAAACTTTCTTACCACTGATGCAGTGAAAAAAGCGAACCATTGGTGGGCACATCATAATAACTGATACACTGCTAGGCTAATATGGTCAACACTGGACCTTAAATGGTCTAAGATACTGGTAGGGCACCGTAGGGATAACATCTCCAAACTCACAAACGTGATGCCGCATAGTGCGTCTTCGACAGCCATGCTCCAAGACTGGGCATTGTAAACAATAATTTCTGCAGAAGCTGCAAATACCAGGAGAAGGAGGATACTTCTTTCTTTGCCACATTAAATAACTGATACCTTAGAAGAATATTTGTTCAATGATCTGAGTTTCAACAAAGGGAGTAGATGGTTCCAACAGTAAATAGGGATCATAATCTCTATTCCATAGTGGTCTAAGTGTTTCTCATCGAGAACCATTATCGAGCATTTAAATTTTGTGAGAAATACCCCTTTTTTAAAATCACAGATATTTGATACCCCTGGTGTTTCTTTTGTGAGACGAAGAGTTGGCGAAGAGTACAACTCAGACTGCGTAGTGCCAAGTGTAAGACACGACTGAGGCGGCATTATGATCTGGGGTTGCAGAGCTGCAGACGAAGTCGGTTTAATGTTCTTTTGTGATTGTCGGATGGGCTCTAAAAAGTGCATTAACACATTGAAAAACATGCTGCGACCATCTTTTGGGAAGATTTTCGGGCACACGAACACGCAAAACTTAAATTCCAACAAAACAACGCACCGAAATAACATTGAGCTGCTTCCATGGTCTGCGCATTCCAGAGATCTAAACCCAATTGAGAATACGAGTAAGATCCGGGAGCACTCACAAAAAAAATTGTTTTGGAAAAAAGTTGAACGTCTAATACTTTTTGGCCACTAAAATAAAACAATTCGATTAGAATTTTATATAACATTTACATTTGTTCATATACTATTTCAAATCGCGGGATTATCCCGGAATCGCTCTGATTATTTCCCCGGAATCCAGGTATTGTGAAATGAGAAACCCTAAGTCTAATTGACTTATTGTAGGATGAAACTTCCACGATTGCGTAGGCAAGTTTCCAGCTCAGCATTTGTTCAACGTAAAAGTAGAGGTAACTGTCAATCTACAGGTTGTTAAGCGCAGTCGATATAGTCTCAGTTTTGACATTGTTGAAAGCCCCCTCTTTAAGGAAGCAACCATCGTGAACTCTTTATTTTCAAAGTAGTTACATATCTTCGGGTTTTCTTTTTAATTGAAAGAAATTTCTGGCCCCTGCTGGTACTTGAATCCATAACCTTCCATTTAAGATGTCAACAATAAAACGTGAAACTAGACACGTATACAGCAGGTAAGTTCACTTAAAGAAATAAGTTCGGAGAATGAGTTGGCCTTCACCACTACCCGCATAATTCAATCTGTAATATAACATACGTACTAGCCTTAATCGTCGAAATAATTTATTTTAAGCAAATATCCACGCGGAAATAGATAATTGACTAAAAAGTTAGCACTCCGCAGAATACTTCACTTCTTATAAAGTCTACCACGACATATACATACCTA
This sequence comes from Pocota personata, assembly GCA_963082735.1. NCBI lineage: Eukaryota > Metazoa > Arthropoda > Insecta > Diptera > Syrphidae > Pocota > Pocota personata. The sequence goes on along the minus strand of OY720430.1, from coordinate 161,144,890 downwards.
CAAACAACATTAATTGCTTCGACTATATTCTTCTTTCTTTTTTTTTTTTTTCATTTCACTGCTATTTTGCACTTTAACACCACCTTTCTTTACATATTAAATCCAATTAACATTTCCAACAACGCCCTGGGAAATAAAAACAAAAAGCTACAAGTTAATGGCATATCCATTATGGATGGGAGTCCCCTTCTCCCTGCTACCAACAACAGATTATAATTAATGTCAATTAAGAGTTATAAAAGGGAACTGAAGAAAAAAAAATAAGAAAAAAATCCAGAATCAAACAGAAAACAGAAAATACAAAAAAAAGAATATTAAAAATAAAATTCGCAATCAAATCTTATAATCAGTCATTTTCTAAGAAACAATTTTAAAAAAAAAAAATCAACAATCCAAAGTGTCATAGACAACTTCACTTCATTAGCGCGCGGAAGCCAAAGCACTCATTCGTCATAAGAAAAACATTTGTCATCGAAGTTTTTTTATTTCCTCTTTTCATTTAGTTATTTAATCGTTATGAATGGAATTTTAAGTACATATACGAGTATGTACAATGAAGATCGGATAAGTTTGCAATTCGATTTATTAGATTTTCGGATAATTGCAGTATTCGAGTTAATGCTCTTAACTAAGTGATCGTCGGATAAATGACCGACCCAGATAAATAAATGATTGATATTTCCGCCTGGGCATGGAATAAGTTATTTCATATCGGTACCAAATTTAACGGCTTTCGGATACACATTTCTTCGTTAAATGGATCTTTAATAATGTTGTTCTAATCATCAGATAAAGTATTTGTATTCAAAGGAATTACTAACTAAATTTAGACGAACTTCCGATAGATGAAGCTTTGATAAGAATTCGTCAGATTTGATATACCTATACTATGGGTATTATTTTGTAGAACGTACATATGTACACGTATCGCAGCAGCAATCGCCGTTGTTTAAAAATTGTCGAACATTTTTAAATAATTTAATATATCTTTTTGAAAACTTTGGGATAATTGTGCGAAAAATGATGGGGGGGAAGATCCAAGTTAAGTGCCGAAGCACGTAAAATACTATGAGAAGAATGCAGTTATAGAGATATTTTCTATCTTCTTCTACGACGTCTATCTGCGACTCTTCTGATAAAACTATAAAACAAGGATATCGAAATAAAAAAGCCACAACTACTATGTAACGAAAGAAAGAGCAAAAGTGTAGTTAAATAGTATTTTGTGCCGTATTAATTTATCCAAAGCGGATACACTATCGCAATAATGCATTGAAAGAAAAGTGTACATTGGTTTCCTGTTATCCAAGGTTAGTGCACTACTCGGATAAACGTGCAAACTGGACACAACATAAATTAACCGTGAATAAGTACATTGTATATACTTTAAAGAAATAAAATAGATGTAACTTGAATTACTTTTATTCGACTTTAATCTTTAGATTTAGAAGTCATAAAATGGATGCATATTGAATTTCACTTGTTCGACTTCAATAAACTTCTCGGATAAGTAATTATCATATATAAACACCTTTTGGAATATATAAACCAGCTCATCCGAGCAAGAAAAATTTGTTGAAATTAAGTTATATCTTTAGAATTAGGAGTCATAAAGTGGATGCAAATTGAATTACAATTATCCAATTTCAATAAACTTCTCGGATAAGTAAAACAAAAGTTTCACTTTAGTGTCATACATTTCGGAACGTGGTATTATCCGCGGTTTACAGATACCTATATCAGGTGCTGCAGAACGTCGGCATTAGTTTATCCGGATAAGCACTTTGAATTCTATCATATCTCAGATAAAGGCCAACAACCGAAGGCACTCATCCAAAATTACATTCTCCGTCAATTTTGTTATTTCGTATGCCACTTCCACTTATCCGGTCTTCATCGTACACCAAAATAAAAAAAAATAAAACCCCATCAATAGCTTACACTAATCCAAACGTCATAGGACTATGTGCTCTGACAATGAATGCTAAAAATCAAGAATTGGATATTATCATCGACTCAATAAGAGAAGGTATCGCAGCAGCAATCGCCGTCGTCGTCGTTGTAGTCATTCGTTATTCTCGCGATATCACTGCTTGGAGCCACTTTTTGCATTTTATTTCATTTTATGACTCTTTCTTGAGGTTTTTTTTTCTGAGGTTCACTAGTAATTGAATGCAAAGAATTTTAAATTATTCTACACACAGATACACGACAATACTAAAAGGTAATTTTCGAACACACACTTGAGAGGTAATGGTAATTTGCATTTGTTTTCTTTTTTTTGTATTATTCAAATTGACACTCCACTCCTATTTATCTTTATCCGTGTACAAATGGGATCGTATGTGATGGCGCTGCTATTCTGTTAGCTGTGTGTTTTTAGCCTCAATGCAATTTTAATGAAGTGAATATATTTTGTTTGGCACACGAAAGAGTAAGAGACATGAAACTATTATACGACTGTCACCCTGTTAAAAAAAAAAAAAAAAAAAACAGAATGCACTATCTACCGAGTTGCAGGGGACTTGCAAGTTTCATTTATTTATTTTTTTACACTCGTCAAAGATTTACACTATCGCTGCCACATTACGTAAAGAAATGTGTAAAATCAAACTCCTAACTAGAACTAGACCAGCTAGTTCTGATCAACCAACAACACCCGAGAGAGAGAGAGATTAAATCCAATTTAACTGTACGAACGCGGCGACACACAGAACGAATTATTGCAAAATAGAAAATGAAATAATTTTTTGCGATTTTTCTTGTTATCAACACGATTCTCTGTGGTATTTGTGCGGCGATAAGCGGATAATAATTTTTATTTTATTGACCACAAAAAAAAAAAAAAGAAGAAAAAAACAAAACGAATGGAAAAATTCCCTAAGCCAATGCGAACCACCGCCAGCGTCCGTTACGACACATTGCACACACAGTATACTCCACTAGCTCAGACTCAACTGACTGAAGTGTGATGATTCTTTTTTGGCCAGACAACCAAGGAACACACACAAGAATGGTGGAGTGGATATATTGCGATAGATATCCGCTCGGTGTGCCTGTGCTGTCAGTACACTACACTCTATACACAGTGTTTATGTTCCCACTACTTGTGGCTGTGGGTTGGTTTCTATTGTTGTGTCGGGGTGTCTGCTCACAAAAGAGACAGAGTAGAGAGCTAAACTAAACAATTTATTTTTATGACCTTACGTTTCCCTCTCTCTGGGCTGAATAGAGAGCATTTATGCTGGTTGGTAGTGAGAGGAGAAGACTGTAGGTGCCGATCGATACGGGAATTCCCTGGCTAATGGATCTTGGCAGCTCCTACAGCAGCTACAGCTACTCGTACACATGCTGGATGAGTGGGTAATAAAATTGCCAAACCATCTCGTGGGGGAATTGTATTTTGTAATTTTATGCACACGAGTACTTTGGGCTTTATTTCAGAGATGAAATTGGATTTTGTTAGCACGTTTCGAGGTCAAGCCAAAGAACAACCAACTTTTCGGGTGGATAATTGTGTTAATCGATATATTTGAAGCAATGAAAAACTTTATTTGGCCATGACGTGCGGTATACTGTGACGAGCATTGGTAGAAATGCTCAGAGCGCTGACACTATAAAGGTCAAATTAAATCAGGCGATGGACTATACCAATGAAGAAGGTCATTTATTAGACCTTCGTTGAGGAATACCATATTCATAGTCCCCACTGAAGTATAATGTGTACCTCAAAGCTTGTAGATGCTGTTTGGTAATATTGACACACCGACAACTAAATGTCGGATTTAAAACAAAAAGTGTACCTACTTTATTAACCAGCGAAAAACTTTTACAGCGCCTGGGCAGCCATTATTAAGTCCATCCAAGAAAATAAAAAAAAAAAAACATACTGACAACTTAAGTAACAATACACTGCTCTAATTTGACGTGCCATGGAAAAGTAGACGTGTTTAACCAGTCACCATAGAGAGAGCGCCTTGAGCGTTATCTGAACTCAAAGGAAATATGACCACATTCAATTTTGGCTACAAACATTTCTTTTAAAGCATCATTAGAACAAATCACTATCAAATACACAAACCGCTTGGACCGAATCGTATGGTATCCTATCCCTTATCGTTTATCCTATCCCTAATAAAGTAGACTATTTACATAAATACAATGACATCTGTTGTCGGGACTTTTTAAAGAAAGTAAACGTGGCTGTCATTATTTGTAACCAAAATCAAGGACAATGGGCAATATGACGCAATTTTTTAAGTTCGCGGAATGGGATAAAAAGAGACGGACATATTTCAATTTTATAATTTTATGTTTCCATATGATCTCCTTGAACATGAATACACTTCTTAAATCTATAGATTATTTTTTCTAAGTTTTCATAAAGATAATTCTCTTGTTTGCCTTCAAAATGCTAGTTTACGGCTACCTACAGCTTTCCTTATAAGTCTTTCTTCAAACTTGAGAACAAGTAATAACCACTACGTGCCAGGTCACGAAAAACACTGTTGACATGATCTTCCCAGCCGATGGAAAGAGCTTACAACTTTTTGGCGGCTAGATCACTCCTTCCACGCCCCTGCATGAACTTCTGCTTTGACTTAGGTTCATAAAAATGAACCCAAGTTTCATCTCCAGTAACAATTTTGTTGACAACTTCTGCTAGATTGTCGCAATACAGATCTCCGAAAACTACTCGCACAACATTCCACACGGTATTTTTTTTTTCTTTTTTGTTGATACGACAGGATGTTGACCTTGAGCTGATTTTTGACATATCCCGATAATCGTGTTGAATTTTGAAACTCGTTGTTTCGGATATTTTGAACCTTTCTGTAATCTCTTTTAGTTTGAGTCAACTATCTTCCATGAGGGCATATTCGACTTTTAGAACCATTTCATGTGTTGTGACGTCACTTGGTTTTCCAGGGCGGTCATCATCTTCTAATGACTCTCTACCTTGTTTAAATAAACCCGACCAATTGTATACCATAGGTTTACCGGGGCAAGCATTTAACTAAGTATTTTTTCTACACTTTCTCCTGCGCCGAACTCAATATTTGACATTTCTAAAATACCACAGACGAACTAATTGGTGAATTAAAGTTCACATTTATACCTAAAAAGGATTACCTGACAATAAAAAATATAATTCAAACCTCTTTCTACCTACACCCCTATTCCGCGTACTTAAAAAATCCCCTCCGAATGTAGCTAAATGTAGCTAAACAGTTATAAGTGATGACAACTCCAAACTGGTGACTTTGTTGATAAAACATATATGTATGCAGGTACAATTTTGTCAATAATTTTAAACTGTTTTCCGCACAAGAGAATATTGAATATACAAAAGAACGACAGTTAGCTGCACACAGATGACTCAAACATAGCAGGCGAATCAGGGTCTATTGCGTTAACCTACTAATTGAACTTGCTACCCATTTGAAACCTTTCATAACGGTATTATAAGCCATACTAAAGGGAATGGAAGTAGAATCCTCCAACCACAACCAAGAGCTAGCAAGGGAAGGGGCTAGAAACAAGAAACAGAACCTAGTCAAAACAATAGGCGGCCATGGGTGACTATAAAAACAGCCATATATGAACGGATATGACATCATTTTAAAAAATGCTGGTCAGATCTACCAACTAAACAACAACAATATAACGCGAGCTCTGGGCTCCAACAGAATGCAGTTAAGATTGACGATGGGACTAATATTAGGGCACATTAATCTTAATAAATACTCTTTTCGACTCAGTCTGGCGGAAAGAATGATCTGCATCAATGGTGAGGAAGGCGGAGGAAAACATGTAGCACTTGCTCTGCTAAAGCCGAAGTAACAACGAGGTTGGGACAGAAATTACTAGGGTCACTAATGTCTAATGAACCTCAGAGAAATAAGAATCGGTATATTATTGTTTTTGTCCTCTCATAGTTTCAAATACCCAAACACGATCCAAAAGAATCTAATCCTTACAGTACACAACGACGGGGAATAAAAAAAAAATAAAATATTTTGGCGCTAACAGCTCAATGAAGGGCCTGGCCTAGCTTTTCGCAGCCACTCGTGCTGTTTTTTACTCTCGGATGTTTGTCAGACGTTCGCGAGAGGTGAGACCGTGAGAAAACTATTTTTTTTTCTATTTTTATGTTTTCTTAGATTCGAACCTTGGAACCTCTCGATCGCCCACGACGGGGAATACACTTACTAAAAAAATTATTTAATGATAAAAGATAAAGTGACATGTGATTGGAGACCAGGACCTAACGAACCTCAGAAAACAAAAATCGGTATATTATAGTTTGTGAGCACGATCACTGAGCAGGAGGTTCAAGGTTCGAAGATTTGAACCGAAGAAAACACAACAAAAAAAAAGTTTTCTCACGCTCCCACCTCTCGACAACGTTTCACAAACATCCGAGAGTTAAATTGTCATGAAAAGCTTCTCTCGAACCAAAAAAAACTGCCTTCGAAAACGGTATTAAACTGTAGGTCCCAACCATACATGCGGCGCAGTGCGTAGGTCCCATAGTTTCAAATAACCGGGGGATCTGGCTATTTGAAGCTATGGGATTTACGCTGTGTGTATCTAATCAAGCTGTTATAAAATGACTAACATTTGTCGCAATTAAAACTTAGGAAGTGAAATCTTGCCGCTTATACGAGTAGCTGGAGAGAAAAACCTTATCGTCTGTTGAGTAGCTGATTATTACGACATTCCGAAAATGTACAGTTGACGAGCTATTATATTTAGATGTAGTTCATCCGGTAAAGACGACAGCATACAACGACACGGAAAGAGTTACACGCAATTTAAAACTTTCTAGGCTAAGTCACCTAATTCCTGTTCAAGTTCACCATAAACAGACAAATACCGCCTTTATCTTCTACGTTCAACGGCCCCAAAATGTATGTACTACATATTCATCCTATCGCACTTCGTATTAAAAAAAAAATCGTTTATTTGTTACAAGATTACACGATAAAACAAAGGGATTCTTTTATTGAAACGTTTATCAATGAATATCAACATGAATTTAATTATCACATTGAATGCCATCCGACCCAAATATCATTGACACTTAGCACTTAGCTAGATTCAGGTCGAGTAACCCAATGATTCAATTTGATGGATCATGTGAAAGTGTTAAATGACCGAGCGTAGAAAAACAGCAAAACTACATATTATAATAGATTTGGCATTATTAACTACAATTTAATGGTATTTGGGAAAAGATAAAAATAAATATTTCCACATGGTGTTCATATGTAGATCTGGAAAAAGCTTTCGAAAGAGGTTCACGAGAGCTTAAGCACCAAGAACGCAGAATATTCTTAAAGAGTACAGTAGGTTGATAACTGACTTGTATCAACAATGAACTACTGCTGTGAGGACCGCATATGGGATTACTAACACCTTCCAAGTACATCAAGGATCGGCCCCTCAGTCCATTTCTCTTTAATAAAATAATAAACATGCTCACCGAAGATATACAGAAAGATCTCCCAGGAACATCTTATACACAGACGATATATGTTGGAGAAAGAGCTTATGTTAATAATATATGGAATTTAGCTATGTAACGTAATGATCTATTTCATTTCGTATCGAAAAATGTTCCTCAAAATAAAATGTAAAATCTATAAGTCCGACAGATACTAACATACAACTTCGAATGGTAGACCGCGTTAAATACACAGCACTGAAATCAGAATGCTGAGATGGTTCAGAGGCGTAACTCTACGATACAAAGTACGGATCTTTCAAAGTAGATCCTATCAAAGAAAAGCTGAATGAACGCACACGTCTCAGGAAGAGAAGACTCGCACGCACCATGTACAGAAAGCATTTAATATCGAAGAAGGTCAAAGAATAAGAGGCAGACCCAAAGCAACGTGGCCAATTTTACTACAAAGTTACTAAACTTTCTGATCTGAGCTTGTTGCGTTTTCAACTTGTGAGCACAATCAAAACTAATAGTCATGAATTAAATATTATAGATTATGCTATTCATATGTTTTGTACATGACATCATAAGTGCGTAGCTAATATGAAATGTATGCAAAAAACATTCACTGAAACGCTGGCAACTTCAAGCCAGTTCAACCGATTTTAATGAAATTAATCAAAGAAGATTTGAAGTCATTACTTTTCCTTTTATGTTTTGCTCAAGCAAACACAAATTTTAATAAAACAATATGGAAAACAACGGATTCCCATCCTTCCTCTTTTTCTCTACGAATTCGTATGTCGTATGGTGGAATTGTGAGACTAAATTGATTACGGCTTTTATTCTAGTGTGTGTGTGTTCTAAGTGCATGTGACGTCATATAATCATGGCCGCCGTGCGCAATGCATAATCTTTAGTATTTGATTCATGGGTAACAGTCTTATTGTGTTTTCTTTGTAATTAGGGTGGCCGTGGTGTAGTGGTAACATCATCGCTTGTCACGCTGTTGGTTCACGGTTCAAATCCTGATGTCAAGAATCATCTATTTATTTCGCATGCAATAAATAAAAAAGTCGATCAATTGCGAAAGCTAAGTCAACTCTACTGCGAAGGCATAACACTGGCAGTAGAGCGGTCATATGGCTGAAATTGCAACTTGATCCTGATGATGACATCAGGTGGACGGAAAAAATACTGTGAATCATGAGCAACGACAAAAGCAAAACAAACAAGCTCCTACAGAAACTTAATACTACCTGAGTTTCAAACCACTACACTAAAATCTTTCTTTCTCTCTCTCTCTTTTCTTCACAACGCCCGTGTCCTGTAATAGTATAAAAGTATTAAAATCCTCTTTGGCGCGCGCAAATTATATAAAAAAAAAAAAAAACCTAAATTATATTATTTGCTACATCTATAATGGCAGACCTACAATTTTTGCCTTTGAAAATATTTTTATTACTCTTTACTTACTAATTAAAGGTAAATTGCCGTTTTTGTATACGAAGTATATCCTGAACGGTAGATTCTTATATGACCAATTGACATGAAATCCTCGTCAAATATAGAAAGGAATCAATTAATAGCATAATTCCTAATTAGTCATTTGCCAGTTCCTCAATTCAAAATCAATATTTAATGACCTGGGACTGATTAATGTCCCGGTGGTTGCGTGACCAAAGCTGCAATTACCTCTTTTTTTTTTTTTTTTTGATTTTATTTTACCTGTTTATTGTTCAAACGCATAGGGTACTCAGTTGGAACTTTTGCTTTATTTCAGTCATTATAGAGATAGTTTTCCAAGTAGTTACTCGTAGACACGATAAAGAAAAAAGGAAAACGATAATTCGGTTATTTCGTTTTGACACCAAACGTGTTACTGTAAATGGAAATGTTTGGTATTTAAGTGATTAGCAAACACTCTTCAAAGGTAAACGATTTTTGAGATCATCAGGAAGCAGTTCCTTCTTATTCAGGGTACCAAACACCAAACAAATGTAATTGGATAAGTTTTACGATTTATTTGTACATATATATATTTTGAATATAAAAAAATGTACCCCTTTTGCCTTAACATAGGCCCTTAGTCGCATCGGCCACGCATTAATCACAACACCTACCTCATTCATTGGAAAGTTGGCCGCAGCTTCGGTTAGAGCATGCTTTAGGGATTCGATGTTAGGGTATCTTTTGCGGCACACTATCCTCTCTAAAACAGTCTATAATTTGTAATCCAGAGATCTGGGCTGGCAGAACGCCAATCTTTGGTGCTGATGAAACGAGGTGCGTTGCTTCGGAGCCTAGCCTGAGTTGTTTTGGCCTTATGAGTTGGCACTGAATCCTATTGAAATTTAGAGGTTTCATAAGGGGTTCTAAAACGGTCTCCTGATAAACTTTGACCAATGTTTTTACGTCTTTTTTCGCAAAAATGCAGATCAGTGACCCGGTCACAGAAGACACCCCATTAAACTATTACTGACACAGAGTGGTGTCCTTTCTGGATCCTTGGGACTAGTTCAGAGGCTTCCTTAGATGACCGAGCATAAACTCGATCATTTTATTATATTTTTCTTGAACGGTGAAGATTTTCGCGTACGTAAACAATTTTTTCTGTGCCAAGAGGCACTTTAATTTGTTGAGCCTATTTTTTTAAGATCCCGAGTCAGTAATTGTTCAGTACGTCGTTTAAAGACCCCAAGTCCTAAATAATTTTTGATGAAGCGACAGAGAGGATTTCTTTGAATTCTGGCCTTAATGGCTTGCATCGTCTACCGTGCGTGGTCTACCAGATCGCTGGCGGTCTATATTTTAATGTCTCCAATATCACTTATTAATTGTATGCATCGATAAACAAACATTTGCCTAATGCCAAACATCTGTAGCGTATTCAAAACCTGCCTGTTACTCACAACGCACTTATCAGGCGCTACGAGAACGACACGGTTTTCCTTATCGGACCATTCCATGGCGAAAATAAGAGTGAATTGAAAATTATTTCAGAAAGAAACGACTGTAAACTCAACTGTTTAAAATATAATGGAAAAGTCTTGGAATGTCAGTCTAGACTGCAATAAATGTTGTAACAGTATTTTTGTCCCTACTATCATTTATCATTTCTGTCGGGAACACATGGACCACACGAGGGGCGACAATCAGGGGGACAATCAAAAATTACCATTCGAGGAACAAGTCACAATAAAAAGGTGAACTAGTAGATGAAATTCCAAATACAGGGTGCCAAACATTCTGGAAACAAAGTGAAAAAATGCCAACACTTAAGCATAGACACACTTAGACTAGAAATACGTCCATTGTGATACCATAAGAATCTAGATATTCTTCAGAAACTACTCCGGATCATCTAGAATTCCATGAGAAGCGATGGAGGAACCAAGGCTGTCGAAGAGGCATGCTCCTAAATGAAGCTTCCTTCTAATGGAGAGAGCTAGGCAAGAACAAATCAAATAAATAAAACCTACTCCCTCTCCTCGCCTACACAAATCATTTGAGAAAAGACTTTTGGCGTATCTTTCGATAAGTGATCAATTACTAAGTTCTGACTCTTGTGACTCTTGAGATTGTGTCTTTAGGGAATAGTACCTAACTTAGTGTTGTATTGCTCTGGTGTATTTTTTCGAACTTCAAGTTTACGTTTTTGAAGTGAATTTTGCTGACGATGACGCAGACAACCATGCGTGCAGGTTTCGGATAAAAAAATAAAAGAAAAACTAGAGACTTTCGCACGACAAGGGACCGAAAAGAGATTTATTTGCATTAAGCATACCGCATTTAGATTTTCTAATCGGCATTCTAACAAACCCAAACTGTTCTGCTAACAATAAACTGTGACTTACATGCGGTTAATAGTACCGTACATTTTCTCGTGGAAAGCAAAGGCTTATGAGACTTATAAAGTCGGCTTTTGGGGAGAGTACCTAATTCACCAATAAACTAAGCGAATTATAAGTAAAACCACCGAAGGCTTCAATAAAAATTCGTCTAGCTCTCTCTAGTTATACTTACTTCTACAAAAGCCAAGTATGTACATATTGGTTTCGTAAAAAAATTTTATCTGGATAGTTTGATCAAACTTAACATTACTGGAATAGAGGAATTCAAAACAGTGGGTATATCAATTCTGCCTATTTATATAAACTACATACATACATGTATATGTATTGTCGACTGCAGCCTTTTTCTTTTTTTTTTTTACTAATCTGTGCGCGCCAAAGGGATTATGAATACCCTTATATTTGTTCAGGGCACTGGCGTTTAAGAAAATGGGGAAGAGGAACAGAGGAGGCCTGTGCACGTTGGCTTGAAGGTTGTAGTGATGGGGAAATATACAGCTTGGTAGATCATTCCACATTCGGCTTATAAATGAATCCCAATATTTGACAGTACGACCGAAGTTGGGCTTAAGGGTGAACTGATGTGCATTCGAAGCATATCGCGTATAGCGGGTGAAACTTTGAAATGGAGGAATGCAACTGGGAATTTCGCTGGAGCATTTTTTTATAAAAAGGGATAAAATAGGGAAAGACACGAGACATTTCTCTGAAGTTCAAGTGAATGTATGGAATTCACAATGTCTCTATCACCTATAAGTTTTAACGCGCGATTTTGAACACTGTCTAGAATATGCAGAACGCTCTTGGGTGCAACAGACTAGATGTGGGCGTTATATTCCAGCTTTGAGCGGATGAATGCCTTATAAATTGAAGCCAGATCAGACGGGGTAAACAATTTCTTGCACCGTTTAAAGAATCCTAGACATTTTTGGCTACCTCGAATATGTGATCGTTCCATCGAAGATGGTTATTAATACATATACCGAGAATAGCAAGTCTTTCGGTTTCAGCGGAGAGTTATGGTTTCGCTTGAGAGACAGAACACAGCATTGTGTTTTGGAAGCATTAAATTCCACTCTGTTGGTTGAAACCCATTTGATTATGCTGTCCAGGTCGGAATTTAATGTGTTTAACATACGTTGCCATTCCTCTTCTACGGCCGAAGAGCAAGGACGGGAGTTAGGGAATGAATATGAAAAACTTTCGGTTTTCCTCAGATTTGTTGGCTTTATAAGACCGAAAATTTGAGGCAAAATCTATATTTTTATTATAACCCCAAAATTAACGGTACTTTACCAACTGCCAATGGCCAATTTTGAAATCAAATTCGATTTTATAGAACACGGCTGGTTTTTGAAAATTGGATATTTCTCGATTTTCAAATTTATCAGCCGCCCCTCGTATATATACGAGTATGATATTGAAATTCATTTTGAATTATATAAATTATAATCATTTAATATTGTCCGGGATTCACTGTCGCTTCCTGTTTTTGCCCTTTTAGGTGCAAGTAAAAACGTGAAGAACAAGAGCATTTTGATTGCGAAGGAAGCTACACGAGAGATACGGGTGTGCTTTATTCGTCTAGGTCAAACTGCCGTGTGTAGCTAGAAATCGCCAACCGCCATCTTTCCTGATTATAGAACAGGAAGGATAATCGATTTCTGGAACACCAATTTTGTTCTCTTAGGAGATTTGGACCTGCTGTGATTTAACCTGTGGACAGAGGTGCAGACAGCCACCCTAACTTAACCTATGAGTTTTGTACCCAGCTATTTTAGTTAATCCGAAATAGCAGCGGTTTCCTATCGTCAGTCGCCATCGGAACTCCACGACCGCGTCAATTGTGGAGTTTATGTATACTCCAATATAGATGAACGTTTTTACTTCGTAGAAACTTCGTGACCATAATAGTTCTTTGTCGTTCCCCAGACAGTTTGCACATACTATGTCGGATCAACAGCACACCGTGTTGCCTCACTCACTCCGCTAGGAATTCATTTCGATTCTCGTTGGAAAAAAAAAGAAGCTAGACGCGTGCTCTACTGGATCCCACATACTTGCACTTACATATGCATGTGTTATTTACTTGCAAATCATTCAGATTTGAGATTTAACCAAATTGTTAAAATATATTTTTTGAAATCCATTAAAAATTTTGCTGAGATGCACATCAGTTCACCCTTAAGCCCAACTTCGGTTGTACTGTCAAATATAGGGACTCGTTTATAAGATGAACGACACGAATGTGGAATGATCTACCAGGCTCTGTATTTCCGACAAACTACAACCTTCAAACATTTAAATGCAACGTGCATCTTCTCATTAGTGATAGCTCGTATCAGTAGTCACTGAAGAAAACATCGGGAAATTTGAAAAATTAGATCTGGCCGACCGAAGAATAAAAATGTGGCAGATAGCGGACGAGTTGCACATTAGCAAAGAATGGATTTGAGAAATTTTACACGAACAATTAAACATGAAACAAATTTGTGCGCGCGAGTGCAGCAAAGATTTTTTGGAGCTAGCCGGGGTAAATCTCGACGAAATTTGCAACCCAATCGTAACTGTAGATGAGACTTGGGTTCGCCAATACTACGAATGGTCAATATCACTAAGGCACGTGAAGCGGTCGTACGGAAGCGACATGGGAAACTCAAGCACGGAGTGTTGATCTTGCAGGATAACGTACCTGTTCACACGGCGCGGGTTTCGAGACAGGCCTTTAAAGACACAGGTTTTTAAACGGTAGACCATCCACCTGGCCCCGAGCGACTTTTTCCTTGTTTCCAATTTGAGAAAGGAGTTACGAGGCCGCAGATTTGCGGATGAGATCGAAATGAAGGTGGCCGTAGAAAGTCATTTTGAAGGCAAAGAAAAAGAATATTTTTTCGGTGGTATTATGCTCGATGTAACAAATGCATTTCGCTCGAGGGTGATTATATTGAGAAATAACATCTTATCTCTCCTTTCACTTAATGCCTTAGGCCTTGAACATATAGGTTTGTATACATAAAAATCATTGGATCTTTAATTAAGAAGAAAATTCAAAGTAATGAGGTAATGGCAAGTAGCTCTTCACAGATAACTCAACCCACTCCTGCTGCAGGGATCCCTTGATTGCCTCTAAACTTACATATGTGCCGTTTACCAAAAGCCCTGGCATGGAGACCCAGGGGAGTATGGAGGCAATTCTTCAACCGAAATGAAGGGGGGGAAATTATTCCCACACCAAGCCTGGATTAATTCAGACTTATAGGCAAAGCAGAGTCCCGTTGAAACCACTGAAAGCTCTAAGATGTTGTCTCTGTAAGATGCTTGGTCGACTTTAAACCCAGAATTGACAAAAATCAGTAGAGTTTTGCCGGTACAACAAATGCCTACTCAAACCGTGACCGATTGAGGTTTTTACCTCCAGTCAACGCTGTTGTCACTTGGTCTTGAAAGTTGTGCAGACCAAATGCCATCGTTTTCTACATTGAGAGACTGTTCTACGATGAACAGATTTTCATCGACACGATGCGACCGGCGTAACAATTCATTGCATTTCTGCAGACGTATGTTATAAAGATGAAGGTGATGATCGCCTTTCACCATACTTTTGGCAAATTTTGGTCTCTTATTCCGATCTGTGAGAATATTTTCCTTAAGGATTAACGCAGATTTCACTGCTTTCGTTGTCTAATGATATTTCGATTCCTGGGAGTGCAAACTTTGCTCGACGGTTAATAGCATTGGACATGGTTTGCTTAGTAAATACCCAAGTGCACAGCAATTCGTTTGTTGGCCATAATTAACAATTTTTTTAAATGACGGCAAAATAGCCAACGATTGTTTGAAGTCTAATAACTAGATAATCTAGGCCATTATGGTGCATGCGAAGGGCCTTACATTTGGAAATTTGAGCTTTCTAGGTCATCCGAGGGCTTCTGTAGTAGGCAATTTCTTAGCGAATAATATATTATGGATACTTTGCTTACTGTATTTCAAAAATGAAAAATTCGGCTCCGTAAAGACTTTCCCTGTGATTTGTTATACTTTCTTCTGAATCAGACTATTCGAGAGCCTCTGCAGCCTGCGAAGAGTCAATTGAGTAGGCACCTTCTTAGTGAATTTACGTCCTTTATCTTCATGCATTCAAATTTCAGTAAAATTAAAGAGATTCGGACGAGCAATAATTTCAGGAATATTGCTTGAGGGTACCGAATTACAAAATCTGGTTACTTCTCGTCAAATATAACATTACAAGGTCATATAAGGCATGCTTAATTTAAAAAAAAAGTTATTTTTAAAGTGCGTATTATGATTAAGTGCATGGGTAAATTAGGGGTTTTCCCTATTCAATTTAAGTTTTTTTTTTTTTCAAAGTAACAACTTGACAACACTGTTCTACAAACAACCTATAAACCGAGTACTGCCAATGGAATGTTTGTTGGTTGCAAATGAAGAGAGAACAAGATCTCTCTTAGTTGCTGCAGGCTGGAAGAGAACGCACAGATAATTTCTTTCTCTTTAACATTCATTATAGGTGGAAACTTTTAATTGCACTTTTTTATTAAGTAGATCGAATGTGCTATTTTACTATGAGGACTGGACATCTTGACGTAAGTGCCCTTAAGCCAATATTATACGTAAGTTTATTTATAAAGGAGTTATGCTCTGCACAAAATTTCGTCTCGATTATGGAAATTGTTTTTTTTTTTTTATTATTATTATTATTTATAATATAATTACAATAGCTAATAGGTAAGCACGGCATATTCCGTACTCCCGTACTCTCCTAGTCAATTTTGTTCTCCCCTACATAATGTTCCAACATTTTCCTTAAATTTATATAAATTAAATGTGAAAGCATACTTTAGATAAGATCCACTTCAATTAATTTTATTTCGGTAATAAATAATCTGAAGTCATAACACATTGAAGCATTGTGGAATGGCCATAATTTGCACAGCAAAACTGAATTAATTCGCTGTTATTTCTTAAATAATTAGAAGCAACGATCAAATGCGCGCGCCGAAGAGGATATGAATACCCTTAAACTGTTTCAGGACGCGGGCGTTTAGGAAAAGGGGTAAGAGGAACAGAGGAGGAGCCTGTGCACGTTGAATTTAAATGTTTGAAGGTTGTAGTGATGGGGAAATACAGAGTCTGGTAGATCATTCCACATACGTTGTCGTTCGGTTTATATATAAACGAACCCTATATTTGATAGTACGACTGAAGTTGGGCTTGAGGGTGAACTGATGTGCATTCGAAGCATGACGCGTAGTGCGGGTGAAATTTTGAATAGGAGGAATGCAACTGGCTATTTCGCTGGAGCATTTTTTATATTGGGTCAATAACTTAATTCGTGCGGTTTGCTAAGAGATGGCGTAACTTGTATTATTCCATTGTTATTATTCCATTGGAACATGCGTTGGAAAGCTACTGTCATTGTACGTCATTTCTGTATATGTCATTCATTTGAAGGGTAAACAACAATAATTTTTTTTCACTCAAATATGTCGAACTTTGTGCCTGAAAAAGTGTTTTTGCGGGGAGTTCTTCTTCAATACTTTAATATGAAGAAAACTGCTGCCGAAAGTCATCGTATTTTGGTGGAAGTTTATGGTGAACATGTGCTAGCTGAGCGAACGTGCCAAAAGTGATTTGCACGATTTAAAAGTGGTGATTTTGACTTGGAAGACGATGAACGTCCTGGGCAGCCAAAAAAGTTTGAACTGGAAGCATTACTCTATGAAGATTGTTGCCAAACACAAGAAGAGCTCGCAGAATCTTTGGGTGTCACTCAAGCAGCCATTTCATATATTCAAAAGCAAGGAAATTGGGTTCCACATGAACTCAAGCCGAGAGACGTCGAAAGGCGGTTTTGCATGTCCGAAATGCTGCTGGAACGCCACAAAAGGAAGTCATTTTTGCATCGGATTGTTACTGGTGATGAAAAATGGATCTATTATGACAACCCCAAGCGCAAAAAAATCATATGTGAAACCCGGCCAACCAGCCAAATCAACGGCAAGGCCGAATATCCATGGCGCGAAGGTAATGCTCTGTATTTGGTGGGATCAGAAGGGTGTGCTGTATTATGAGCTGCTAAAACCGGGTGAAACCATCAACGCTACCGAATACAATTAATCCGTTTGAAGAGAGCAGTAGCCGAAAAACGCCCGGAATATGCGACCAGACACGAGGCAATAATTTTCCATCATGACAACGCTCGGCCCCACGTTGCTATTCCGGTTAAGAACTATTTGGAAAACAGTGGATGGGAAGTTTTACCCCACCCTCCTTATAGCCCAGACCTTGCCCCTTCTGACTACCATTTGTTCCGGTCGATGCAGAACGCCCTCACTGAAATACGGTTCACATCAGAGCAGAATATCAAAAATTGGCTTGATTCATTCTTGGCTGCCAAGCCGGCGCAGTTCTTTTGGGATGGGATCGACAAATTGCCAGAAAGATGGGAAAAAGTCATAGCTTCAGATAGGCAATACTTTGAATAATACTATTGTACATGTTTTTCTTAAAAAAACGTTCAAATTTTGACAAAAAACCGCACGAATTAAGTTATAAACCCAATAAAAAAAGCGATAAAATAGGGAGAGGCACGTGACATTTCGACGATTTTCAAGTGAATGTATGGAGTTTACAATGTCTATCACCTATAAGTTTTAAGGCACGATTCTGTACCCTGTCTAGAATGTGCAAAACGGTCTTCGGTACACCAGACCAAATATGGGCGTTATATTCCCCCTTGCATATTCAAAACGACAGTCCTCTAGCTGGGTCGCTAGCGAAACAAATATTAAAAAAGAAGTTCCTGTTGTACACCATTCATTTTACATTAATATTACATTAAAATCGCTATAACTTCTGAAAGGGAAGATTCCAAGTTTTTTTATTAAAGTTTTAAAATCAGCACAATAACACCCATCAAATGGCAGCAACAAATATAAAAAAATAAAAATAAAAAAAAAAACTTGTATGGGAGATAAACACCGAAGTGCCCCAACAAACCAAAAATATTCAAAGAATAACAACAAAACATTACTCCATCTATAACAAATAAAATGCTCGACTAATTTAATTACCTCACCAGACTACACACAAAACAAGCAAAAGAATAACAAAAACAAAGAGAGCGTATTTGCCCATTGTGTGTTAGCAATCAACTAAGCCCGGACATAGTTTGGTGACTTTATCGTTCGTTTTCATGTCATTGCACTTCACCGGTAGTTTGCGACAGATATGTATCGAGTCCGTTGACCTAAAACTTTTATTGATTTCCTTCTTAAGAGGGGAGACAGGACATTAGTTAGTTTAGTCTTCTCCTGAACAAGTACTTGAAGAACCACTTCATAACTCACCATGCAGATGAGTATTTATCGACGTCGTCGTCGGTGTTCTTCCATTCTCTTTGACACAAAAAGAGCGCATAGATTGCACACCAAAAATAGAAGAATATAATTATGGTACCTAATGAACAACTGTTTCTCTTACTAACGGTGTGAAGCCAAAAAAACAAGTGTCGCTGGCTGTCATAATACAGTCCACGAATATGTCATTGACCTACTCTGCTTTAAATTTAAACAAAACCCCGAACCGAGATGCGAACGCACTTCCAACAAGGTCACCGATAGAGGAGACAAATAAGAATAATTGTTTGCTAGACTCACCTGAATTTCAAGTAAAAGTTCCTGCTTTCGCCTTTTCAATTCTATCAGCAATTTCTGTTGTTCTGGAGTTAATTCTGAAAAAACGAAAAATGAAACACTGATGAGGAAAACGCTCTTGCTCTTTGATTCCTCCGATCAAGTGGAGGAGTAGAATTAAACTGAAAAAAAACCATCGCCATCGTCCGACACAAAAGTGGACACAAACGTTTTAATTGAATAATGACACCGCCGCGGGACGGAAGGTAACGATCAAATTTTGGACATCGCACAATTGTAAACAACAGTTAGCTTGATGACGAATCATTTGTTAGGTATTCTATATATTTTTTTTTTTTTTTTGTTATTAAATTCAACTATTGTAGTCCATCATGGATACTTTCACTCAGCGGCGCATTATTGGAAATTTTTTTCTATGGCGCAACTTGGTTTTATTTAAACTTTGCAAATTTGAACTCATTCAATTAGTTTAATTGGTAATAGAACAAAGAATCAGAAAAGAAGGGTTTCACGCTAAACAAAACTAACCTGGGGTCGCAAATTCACCTCGGCCATTCGATTTTGCAATCGCACCATACGACCGATTATCCATTGTACTAATCATAGTTAATTCTAATGTATACTTTTCACACGCACACACAATTTATTAAAACATTTTATAATTTTCCTAAACAATAACCACACGAATAATTAAAAAAATTATCTCCCTCTCTCTGTATACAAAACACTGCCCTAGACGGCCATTTTGGATTCTTTCTTTCCAAAAAAAAATAGGTGTCACTTTTCGAATTCGAAATGCGTTGACTTTTTGATTGTGCGATGGAAGTGAGTTGAGTTATGGTGCAAACACAAGGAAAAACTTAGGAAATTGTCGAAAGGGAGTTTTGTATAAAATTTGATTAGCTACCGTCACGAAACACTTCTTTTGGGCAAAAATGAACAACCGATTTGTAATTTTTGACAGCTTGCTCTGATTGGTTAATAGATTTTCCAAAAATGGGAACGTTATGTCAAAAATTGTAAGCATGCATTTGTTAATTTTTGACAAGTATGAGATAGGCATGGAAAAATTATTTTTTTAACTGTACTGAAAACTAAAAATAAATTCTATTCAAATGAATGAATTGTACTTAAATTGGGTTATCAATAGTAACACCTTTGGTTTTACCCCGGATGCAATCTCGACGTTGACGATGCAATGCTCCGCTCACCACAGTTTATGCATCTTACTTACTTACTTACTTTAGGTGGCGCTACAGTCCGGGGTGGACCTGGTTTGCGCATCTAGCTGTCAAAAAAAAATTGTTATATGGAAACATATAGAAACAGGCAAATTGGATAGCTTCACGAAGGACACGACGCTCACGACGTTGTAATGAAGGTTTAGTTTGAACTTTTTACGCATTCTATTGTCAGTTTTGTGCTCTCAGCTGTTTGTTTATTGATGGTAAAATCTTAATTTTCATATTGCATGTTGAAATATTAATTAAATTGAACTAAATTATATAGAAATTGAATAAAAAATCCTGCAGAATGCATACAAATTTTAATTTAATAGCAAACAAGTGAAAGGAAATTGAGGGAATATTAAGTGTTGTGTGCGTCGTAGCTATCGAGGTTACCTCCACCATCGTGAGATTGCCCCCACATTAAACTGTCAAACTGTTAAACCGAATACAAGTATTTTTTTTTGTTGCTCCCAGTAGTTTTTTCTTTTTTTCTTTTTATAATTTGCGGGCGCCAAATGGGATATGAATATCCCTAAATTCTTTCAGGGCACGGACATTTTGTAGAAAGTGAGAGAGAGAGAAAGAAAGATTGGTATAGTGGGTTTGAAACTCAGGTGGTATTAAGTTTCAGTAAACTCCAAGGGTGGGGTCCAGATAACTGGGGAGATTTTTGCCTTGTTGTTATTGTCATTGCTTATGATTCACAGTACTTTTTTTTGTCAGTCCTCCAGATGTCATCATCACGGTCAAGTTGCATTTTCAGCCATGAACTTGCGCCGTGAACTTGCAGCATAACAAGCAATGATATTACCACTATACTACGGCCACCCTCAAGCTTTCTTCATAACTAAAAATTTATTTATTCGGCTTCGTTCAAAGTTGCGTTTGAATGGTAAACTATCTTTTTACGTCGATTCTTAACACTGGTGTGTAGATTTTACCCCGAATTTTTAATACATTTCGGGTGTTATTTTTGGTTTAGATTGCTATTCAGTTCTAACGTAACTGTCAACTTAAAACTGTTGCTGTTTACTTCAAATAACATTCCGTACCAATTTAACACAGAAGAAAGCAAACTATTCTATTCTATTCTTCTCAATCTTTTTGAGAAAGTGACGAAGTACATATCGCTAATACAGTATATTATAGTTACATTAAACTTTATTCTGTAAATCTGAATGGAACGCATGGGACACTTTTATTTGTTGTGATCGTTGCTCGAAATTCCACTTAAAGTGTGTTAATTTGTCAGGTATAGTTGATGACGCTATGACGCCGTTGTTAATTCCGCGATTGCTGAGTGAGAAGCTCAAGGTTCGAATCTAAGCAAATAAAAAGTAAAGCAAAAATAAGTTTTATCGCGGGTCCACCTTTCGTGAACGTCTGACAAACATCCGAATGTGAATTTGTCATGAGAAACGGTATAAAACTGTAGGTTCTAATCACCCATGCAGCGCACAGCATGAGTTTCTGCGAGACGATAGGCCAAGCCCTATAATAGGCCGTTAGTGCCAAAATATTTATGTTTATTTTTTTAATGGACTGCAGTGGTTTAGTACTCACTGTAGAAAATTTTCTACCGCTGTTTTACTCGAAATGCTTATTGACTACCGGTCATCTATAGTGAATAAAACTAGTGATTTGGTTCGCTTTCAAGAAGTGTTTAATATACATTGGTCTAATTTTAATAATCTATGCGAGGTGGTGGATACTAGAAAATTGGCTATCCAAAACTTCTGGGAATATGGGCATATACAGAAGAACTAGTTCAACTATTGGGAAACTCAAGACACCTGTTCCCAAGTGATCAGCACTTTGTCTACCTCTAGGTGTTATTACTGATGCTGCTGTTTCATCCGTTACTGCCCCGAATGCAGATGCTGTAGCTTTTGTTTCGGGATCTGATCCTTCCATTCATGGATCATTAAGAAATATTACTACTACTAATACTTACACTACTATTGCTGCTGCTGCTGTTCCTGTTTCCTTACGAGTACATGTAGAAAATCATCATGGTGCAATTTTAGACACCTTGTGAATCGTGAACAATTTTAATGACCCCCATGGTTTAACAACGAGGTTAACAGATTACGCAACCTAAAAAACAGAGTTTATAATACCTTGTTCGCAAGGCAGTTTTCCACAATAAAAATTCGCAAATGCTATAATGCGTTCGCACCGAAAAAATAAATTTTACCTAATTTTGTTCTGTCAAAAATTACAGCAACTGTCAACAACTGTGACCAAATCCTTTTCATTTTGTACTGTTAATTCTATACGAGTATGTGTCCTGTCAAACCACATATCGAAACTTAGAATAGCGGGGGTGGTGCTACGAATGTCAGAATTTTGAACTGAAAACTACATAATAAAATCCATAAGTAGGGTTGATAACAACCTGCAAAACAGATTAATAAAATGGTGGTATGATATGGCTAGCGCAAATTATTTGAGCTTTAACTAAATGGAGGAGAGCATCAATGGTTAGTAAGACAAGTTCTACCACAGCACGAGTATAGCTAGAGTCGGTGAATATTTTTACCAAAAATGTCTGAACAGAGGGCAAACATCATCAACCAGACTTAAGCCCCGAACATAACGCCTCCGACCATATCTTCTTGTTCTGGCAAAAAAGAATGGCGATTCCATGTTACTTAAAATGTGTGAAAAATAGTAAAATTGAAAATTGATGGCCCAATACTTTATTAATCAAGCTTTCCTGTTTTCATAAGCAAAAAAAAAGAGTTACAATTCCAATTCGAAATATACCTAAGTCCAAAAATAACGAAGTCCACCAAATATTTCGTTAAGTCGTTCAGTTAGCTGCATAAGTCAATGTTAAAGCTATTACATACTCGAATATTAAAGTACAACAGTTTGTTGAAAGAGATCGATTGGTGCATGCCTTTTTGTTATTTAGCCGCAAAATCAGAGTGTAGATTGTTGTAGAGATGGTTGCCGTGTATACGGTTGTATGTATTCAATTACTAACACAGATTGACACAAATCGAAATGCTCAAAGCAACTGATTTGCCGAAGTGCGCGCAGATACATTTCCTTGTGTATCCAGTTGCGTTCGCTCAACTTTTAAACGCGCTGCTATGTCGCCTAGCCTTACTGGATATACTTGAATACAATGTTTGTGGAAAATTTATAGTTGATAGTCACACAAAGAACTTCACCAAAGAAAAACAGAAGGGTACTTTTCAGTTTAACTTTTCTGTTTAACTAGCATTTCAAGGTAAATGTCTTCATTATATGCAAATATCAAGTATATTGATCAATTGCAAAGCCTACGAGGTTGAAAAATAAAACGTCATATAAGAAATTTGATGGAAATCAAAAAAAATTGTCCCAGCTTCTCGCAGCCTACGGAACCCTATGGAGGGACCTACAGCTTTATGCTATTTCTGGAGGTCAAATTTTTCGATTGAGGAGCTTCTCATGACAATTTTACTTTCGGATGTCCCGTAGGCAAATAGTTTTCCGGGCATACAAAGTACACGGGAATACCTTAAATCGGAAGATGTTTCAATTTCAAACACAAAACGTTTTATATGTGTGTAAAAAGGGACACTATTCCAGTTTTAATTTCTCATAAAATATCTAGAAAGCAAGTTAGTGAGTTACTCCGCTTCAACTAATTGAATTTCAATTTAATATTTCGTCTCTATTCGTTTCGAAATTGTGATCTTCCCCGACTTGTTCTTCCCGGAACTATAATGCTTTATATGATTGAAGTACGTTCGTGTTGTTTTAAAACATTTATTTTAATTTAATTCATACAAAACTTATATAATCTATGTTAAAAAAGCTATATAAAATAGAATCAAAGGCAACACAATGCTACGTTAATTGCATATATTGTAAGAAAAAAAATTACTGTCATAAAAATAAATAGCAATCTTTATCGTAAATAATAGTTATTCAAGCTTTGGTTTTTATTTAAATTTCCCATGAACAGCAACTCTGGAAATATAGAGAGTAACAATATTTGATAAGCATTAAAAAAAAATCTACCATTCTTACCTGTAAATACAGGTTTGATTAGGGTTTCCGTAATTCGATGTCACTTTGATTTTACAATATTGATAACTGTTTTCGTTGATTAAATGAAATGTTTGCGCTCGTCTGGCCATAGAATTATTATATTGAAATGTCCCTAGGAATACGTCGTTATTTGCTTTCAATGCCTCAAGACCCTATTTAAATTGTAAATAATATAATTTTAGAGTCACAAATGTGATCTGCTTACATAAACAAGGAAATCTTTTGGAGCGTTTGATATATCTCCAGTTAAAGACGCTGACGCCGGTATATGCTCAACTGTAACAGCTCGGATAAATATCTAGAAAATAATTCAAATAAGGAAATAATTAGCAAATAACTGCAATCCCACTTTTATGCATTCGATATTTTAACGGCGACTTACGCCTCACAGAGGCGTATTATGCATATTGCTAAGTCAAAGTAGTACATAAATACGAGTATGTCAAAATTTAACCCAGGCCCTCTCTCTCTGAGCATTATGTACATCCAATGCTGCAGGTATTAATAGCTTGGTCCATAAAAATACACTCATGTATTGATTTTCTTTGCTCCGTAAATAGACTGCAGAACCCTACTGATCTCACTCACTCGTTCGGCCATCTGTCTACCACCAACTTCTAGCTCCTAAGCTGTAAAAACTGGCTCTACGAATTAGCTCCTTTAGAAGGCAACATTTCCTTATAAATTGCTTACGAAATGCTACTTTAAGACAAATAAAATAACTCCAAACATAGATGAAATACAACTCCCAAAGTCATACTGATGAAATAAGTCCTAATTTTGACTTATGCCATCTGCATGGCTTTGGGAGTTATTTCATTATGGAATAACTCCTAACATTAAAAGATGTAATAAATCTAAATTTGATGAAAAAAGTCCCAACATTTAGGAGTTCTTTCATCTGTAATAACTCCTAACTTTGTATATAAATTCTTGGGACTTATTTAATTTTTTTCCTTTGGAGTTAATTCCTTTGCAGCCGTAAAAACTATATGCGTGATTTTTTCACGTTACGTAAAACAATGATAATGGAAGCCGGTATTAGAAAGAATTCTGCTCTTTTTTCGAATTTTGAATTTGTGCTCAATGTTTGCGAAAAGTAAGTGTATTTGGGAAAAATACCCATAGAATTTAAAGATATCACAAAGGAAACAAAATAATCTTCACTTTCTTGGCATCTAACCAAGAAAAAAAAAAATTACCAAAATCGGTTCAATAATTCAAACACAAATACATACAAGGGACCGACAAAACATTATGTTTGTTTTTCATAAGGAGTAATAGCTGGAATTTACAAGCCACTTCGTTCTAACGGAACCCTTTATATCCGAGCGGAAGGGAAATTACTAGATCAGAAAACCAAATTAGTTATGCATGTCGTTCGGCTTCATAAACTCGATTTATTCTTAAAATTTAAAATCCGTTTAGGCTTATTCATTTTTTCTTTTCTTATTTCTTAGTTCTTGGATGTCAGATTTCAAAGAAGACTATCCGCACTCCGGAAAAAATAGGGTTTAGATCGTTTAAAGGTAGCCCCAAACTTAGTGATTTCTTAGCAGAACTAGCTGTGCAGACAAAGAAAATGAAGTACGATGGCTAACTAGCATAGACATTCATAATTTTTGAATAGAACTATCTTTAATAAAAACAAACCAATAATCTACTTGGCTGGATTTCAGGATTGATTTGCAAGTATTAATCAAAATAAATCACTTATAATACATATATGTTATATATAAAAAAACAATTTCATAAATTCAAAAAAACATAGTTTTCAATTGTGATCTACATACATAAAATAAGAAAACCAAAAACACTCCTTAAGCAAATAGTCCATTGACCTTCGCTCTTTAGGCACGAGTTTTGTAACTAAATAATGCCCCATTGTACGAATACACGAGTATGTATGTACATTTATAGATTCTAACTCAAAACAGACATTTTTAGGTCCGGTATTTACAAGGCAACAAAAATTAAGAACAAATCCCTAAAAGTGGGAATCAGTTGTTTGTCTGTCTGTCACAGCCTCTTAACTTTTGTGCAGTTATACATAGGAGAATTTAATTATCTTTGCTTGTTTGTCTCTTTTAATTATAAATTAACTCTTTTCTACACCTTCTCTTTCACTTCATCACTGGCTTTTACAAACTTCAAAATACCCAATTCTAAGTTGTTGCTGCTAGGGCAACCTAGCAGCCCTCCACGTTTCTTTATAAAATCTTTGCATAATTTCAATACTATTGTTCAAGTATGTTTTTATATGAAGATCAAAAATTTGAGGCTAAGCTAACCGGGAAACGCATTTAAGCGGGATACATTTAAAAGGGGCAAATAGTACTCATTTTAAATACTAGGTACGCAACTAAGTTCTCGGCTTGCTTCGTGGACATCCTCAAAAGATGAACACTTTTACCGTAACGGTATTCGAGCTCTGCCAAAAAGATGGGAACAAGTTGTAGCTAGCAATGGGCAATACTTTGAATGATTCATTTGTAACCATTTTTTCACAATAAAGTTGCATTTTCATCAAAAAAAAAAACAGCGAGAACTCAGTTGCGCACATATTAGAATTTTTAGTTTGCTCAATCTCTTACCCAATTAAGCTGGAAACGTGATTAAGCGGGGCCCATATACCCGGATATAACTATATCTTGAACGCTCAAAACAGGCGTTGAGCCTAAATAGGAATAGCACGTGATTATTATCTTTGGTAGCATCTGTAGAACTTCGTATTGCATCCGTTCGAGAAAACCAGGACATCATTCAAAAGTCAAGATATAACCTACCCATACCAACACATACCAGTGTACAAAGCACTAGGTCGCCAAACAAAATATATTAATGTGTGATCACCCTATCCTACTTACTTTGGTCAAGTTTGGGCCCTTTTCTCATCCGTGCCAGACACCCGAGGTACACTAATTTGTAATTTTTGCATTTAATAAACATACATATGTATTTTTTCTAAAATAATCCGATGTAGGAATATATGTGCATGTTTTCACCTCTGGGACAGAAACTATTAGCGGTAGATCGCAAGGAAGCCATAGCATAGATCGAAGAACGTAAAGAACTTAAAGCTCACATTCTGGATATCACAGAGAGAATTGAACCCCTATTTCAATGTTATATGAAATTGAGGAATATAGAACTCAACTTCCGGCGTAACAAGCGCGGTGAAGGGTTTAGACAATTCCTTACTTACCTCGGATGAGTACCAGCAAAGAGAAATAGTTTGTTCAGAAATAATATTGAGATCTACGACGCATCAACACCAATAAAATACTTAAAACGCACGTACCTTATGGGACAGCTTTATAGTAAAGATGGATTTTTCCCCCTTAAATGCATAACAATTGCCGAGCTGCATTGAAGGGTCTAAAATCTTTCCCGGATAATTCGATTTATATCTAATTCCAAACAATTTTGAGAAAAAACCTGTTGGATGATAAGGAATATCATCAACATTCACTATTGAAGCACCTAAAATAAAAGATTTATTTTTGGTGTTAGGAGGTGTACACAAGTTTACCAATCGACTCCAATGCATAGTTGGGTTCTTCTTGGCTAACAACTTGTAAATTTGTTGGTGTTCTTTCACCTAGTCCACAGCCCCCACTAGTTGTACCCTCGATTATTTCCAGTTTCTTCTTAACAGCGATCAACTCGTCCCACAAACCTTCCGTACGTTTCTTCACGTAGCTATCGATTTGTGGTAGCAGTGCTTCATCCGGCTTTCGTCCTAAGATCACTTTCTGAAAATTTTAAAATGATTAATAAAATTGTATGCTGGTAGGCTAATTCAGTTCTTCACCGTTATCTCCTCCACTTCATACTGAAGCCGTTCCAATTTGGTTAGCGATGCAAAATGTGTAGACACCAGTGAGTAAACAAAGGCTGTGATTAAAAATGCAGTTATTATATAGCAAATGCAGATTCTAGCTCGATGCTCCATTTCAGATTCGAATAAAATATGAAAAAAAAAAATCGAAACATTTTTATGTCACTTGATTCAGGTGGCAGAGAAATCAGAATTGTGAAAAGGTGTTCAATCGAGATGTGAAAGATGTTTAAGTGTTTTTTTTTTTTACTTTTAAATCTAGTCTAGGATTAATGGGAACCAATATCGTAGGTGGAAGTTAATTATTCATGTACTCAAAAATTCTACGATTTCACAGCCAACTCAGCTCGGCAGTTAAAATCGGTGATCCAATACTTCAAAAAGCATATCGGTCGAAATACTCATATCGCAGAGCCGATTCTATATGAAGGGTGCAGGGGAAAAACCAACGAAGTAAAAATAAAAATAAAAATCAAAATTAGAACATACAATGTCTGTTTCTCTACTTTTTGTAAAAGTTCGAGCAAAATCTTATTCGTGTGGTGGGTGTACTAAACGCTTTAGACTTGTTTACAATGAATGAAGGGGAATAAATTGTTTTTATTATGAATTTTTTGAGGATGTGTTATTTAACTCTGGGTTTTCAAGATTTCAGACTGTTTAAATTAAATTTCTCAGTCAGCTTTCATTCATGAACCGCATTTATTTAATTACTTATATCGTACATATTTATTCGAACCTATCAATTTTCTTTTCTAGATCCTTCATAATTGAAATTGAACAGATTTCAAAATAAAACAGTTTCATATTCATATCAGGTCCATCCTCTTACTAGAAAATTCGCAAGAATTCACACGAAGTTTTACGAATTCTAGTCCAAGTCCAATCCCTAATCCAAAAAATTCGTAAAAGAGAAAGGCAACGAGAGACTAAAACATGTCCTCTCAGGGGAATAACTTACAAATTTTTATCCATCAAATTTCTTGTGAGTAAACTGTCAAATCACAAGCAAGTGCAATAATAAATATAAAAAGAAAATAAATGGAAGAAATAGCTACAAGTGAACATAAAATGCTATTGGAAGAAATTTATTCCCGATTATGAAATTGGTGGTTTCTCACAAACATATGTTCCCGACATTCATTCACCCATTCCCTGAAATTTGTAATTTTACGAATTTTAGTCCACAAAGTAAGGAAATGGACCTATTGTGTTGCGGTACAGCTTCACGTGCATATAACTTTTTGACAACTCAGACCCTAAAAAATATGACAGCTCTCTCTTCGGCTCTTGTCTGTGAATAGGTGTGAACCCCCGCGAAAACCGAAAACCAGTTGGCATTATTATACCTCTTGCAACGGTGAAAATAGCCGTGTTTCGTACACACAATTTGCTAATGGCTAACGTGTTAGAGTGTGGTACGTTCGTCAATGAAAAGTTCGCTTGGGAGGAACAGTTTTCTCCCTCTCTAACACTTTTTTTTTGCGATTTAGAAAATATTTTTCAGCTAATCTCTGCAAAAATTTACCCGGACAATTTTTTCACTAACGGCTGCAAACAAATGACCTGCCATCCCAGTTCAAAAAAAAATAATAATTCCAATTGATTCTAAAACTAATTTGCTTGTGAAAAAAAGATATTAATAAGACAACCATCCCTGGGCTTAAAATGACCAAAGCAAGTGTTTTTAATTGTGTGTATACACGATTTTCTTGGTTATATACATACTTCTTTACATTTTACTAGTATATGCACACGTTCTTTGAAGCATTATGTGTACATGCTTTTCCATTACTTCTCGGCATTTTACTTATTTAACTTATTTAAGGGAAACGTGGTGCAAATCGAACCAGAAGTACATACATATGTGGCTAAAATCCAAGGCGGCACTTTGCCATCGATGTCCAACGAACAAAGACTTTGCAAATCTCTCCTTGAACTTGACACAAATACAGTCTACATCGGTGGACGCCGACGAAGATCACACATCGCCAGTTACAGTGTCTTGCACCACATTCAAAATTTGTTTGTATTCCCTATAGGACAAAGTATTTTTTGATATATAGTTTGTGATATAGAGAAATAATAACGATAGACCCCCAAAAGCATACAATATTTCAGTTCGTAAGATAAAATTGCATATATGTACAAGTAAGGTATAGTAGCCGTGTTGGTGCTACCACATTACCTACCTTAAGTCTGTGGAGGAGAGATACATACATGTAAGCAGCAACGGTTTTGGAAGATTGACTTTGAGGGGCAGGCAGTCAATATCGAGTTCACAGCGAAGACGGTTGTTCGAAGCAGTACAGAAGTGAAGAAATTGGTTAATCCACTGAGTTATTTTTGTATAGTCCCTTCTGCCAAGTGATAGTTGCTATTTTTCTTATTTTTCTTAAACTAACATTATCGTAATTTATTCAATTAAATATAATTTTAAACTATAATTCCCAATATTTCAGCTTTCAATTCTTAATATATATATAAGCCTTTTAGAATTCGAGGAAGTACATGCAAGAATGGGTCGGTATTTCGGTAACAGTGACTTTTTCAAAAGTAGAAATCACAATCTGTTACCATATATATGAAGTAGTAGTGAATGAGATCTGGAAAAATATCTGTTACTGTTAACGTGACAGAATAGTAGGAGAGCATGATTGCAAGGGGTCTTATTTCTTGTACATCGTTGCTACTATTCCTTTCAAAATATTTAATATTACCGCAAATTGTCACCATTTATCATTAAATGACTTAAAAAAAAAAAAAAAATTTCGAAATCCCGGAGCACTCAGACTATACCGAAGTCCATTGTACTACGAGGCAGAACTCCTTTTGGTATAGTGTTTGGAGAAACTTGGATTTTATTCGATTCTCTTTTATGTTCGGGTGGCTGTGGTTGCTAATCCGCATCCAGGCTCGAACCTCCACAGTTCGGGTCATAAGCGAACATACTACTAGCTACACCTTGGCCACTCCTAAAAGAACTCTAAATATTCACAAATTACCGCAAATCTATCCCTCAACCATATTTTCGGCTTTTTATTATTTGGCATCTCGAACAGGACCCGAATCATTTGCAAAAACTCCAATTTTACATACGTTTAAAAATCTTAAAATCGTTTTTATTTTACAATATTTATTGCACGATAATAATAATTGTTTAAAAAATATCCACACTTGTTTTAGTAAGTGCATAGTCTTAATCGTACAATAACTATTTATTTATTTTGCAAATTAATTACAAAATTAGTCTTGTCGCACAATAATTTATCGGGCGTTTCTATAAATATCGCATAATTTTTTTTAATTTTGTTCTCATCTAAATAGAATCGACCTTCAAAAAAAAGTCCCATAACATTTTAAAAAGATATACATCTATCGCACTGAATCCATCCGTCTGAACCCATTCACAATCATCAAAATCAATTTATTATTGTGACCACATAGAATAAACATCAAAAAGAACAAGTGAAAAAATAAACCAAAAACTGTCAGCTGTGGGAAGAAAAGAAAAAACCAAAAGAAAAGAAAAATTCAATTTTCTTCGTCTTCCCAAAAAAGAAAGAACGGAAAAAGTGCGTTTCATCCGCAGTGTTTTCGTATCTGAAAAGTCCAATTTAAAACGATTCCAAAATTAAAAATTTAAATGGACTGGTGTGCACAGTAAATAATTGGCTTCCTTCTCGGTGAATATGTAAGCAGGAGTACGACAAATCGCTGGCCAAGAAGGAAAAAACGAAAAAACTCGTTAAGCTAATAAAATCCCTTTCTCGGTCTCCACTCTGCTCGCTCATCATGGAGACGACGGAGAAAAAGATTGAATTCAACCACCCGCCCTGGCTGGAGAAGGGCAAATGCAATAATAATAACATCTTCGAGGACAAAGAGAACTTCTGCGATGAAGGTGGCGATGCAAAGTCGGCCAAGTGCCAGTGCCACCGTATCCAACAACAGCAGGTACCAGTTATAGAGTTGCCACCGGCAGAATGTGCTGCCGGTGACGAAGCCGGTGGTGGTGGTGGTTTACAAACATCCCAGACAGAAGCAACAAATGGCACCAGTTTCGATGACGAAGACGAACTGCTTAGCACGGCCTTGGCAGCACATTCTCCACCCAACTCGAACCGCACCTCGGTGAATAATTCCACAGACAACCTCTCGTACAATAGTGACAATTACTACGTAGACGAGTTGATTGTCCTTCAGAACACACTGTCTGACGAAGAAGTGTCGTTGAATTCAGATGATTGCATTTACGCCTACCGTGGCGGAGCTGAGTTTGATATCGCCCTAGAGACCAGAAACAACAATGTTGAGGATGAGACAGATTTTCTTGAAATGGACTTCGATCCGGACCCTTCGTCCGAGGTTGATCCATCGATGGAGCTGCGTTCGTTACAGTATCCGCCATCGATTTTTCTCAGCAATTCCATGGGTGGTGGCTCAGTTAGTGTGGGAGGTGGAGCTGCTCTTCCCGAAAGACAGCTCTTCAGTTCGCCGATTGAAGATGGAGAGGCGGCACTTTGCCATCGATGTCCAACGAACAAAGACTTTGCAAATCTCTCCTTGAACTTGACACAAATACAGTCTACATCGGTGGACGCCGACGAAGATCGCACATCGCCAGTTACAGTGTCTTGCACCACAGACGATTCCAAATCAAAAGTAACTGGGGCCAAGCCAAAGCGCATCACAGAGCGAAGCATTTCCATGACAAAAAACCGCAAAACGACTCAGTTTCTGTACTCGAAGATGAACAAGGCAGGTGGGACGACAACGTCTCTCTGCTCCGTCGGTAGCTTAGACGAACGAGGAGGCGCTGCTGGGTTCCCGCCACTACACAGTGCCAATGCGTACACGCGAAGGGACCTCTCTGATGAGACGTGCTTGGACTGCTTGGAGAAAGAATTCTTAGCGAACACCATTGGCAAGCCCATCGAGTGGTCCGAGTGTCCAAAGTGCAAGAACAAACGGAGTCACCATCTGATGGCGTTCGGACATTGCAATAGCAGCGGCAGTAGCCGCAGTAGTAGCAGTAATACGGGTATATGCATAAGTAGCAGTAGTAGTGTTTTATGTTGTAAGCCACCCTCGTCGTCGTTGAGTTTCGATTTGAATGACTTATTGCCGACGGCGCGAGAGCGCGCGGTCGTCGATGTGGGCGTGGGAAGTGCTAGTGGCAGCGATGGTGGTACTGTTGGTGGTGATGATGGGGAGACAGACGTTGAAGAGGAGCAGCATACGCACAAGAATTACCAAAGAAGATCATCGTGTGATAATTTTGATGGAGATAAAGTAAGTCTGACTACACATTCCTTACAATTGAGCAATGTGATGATTTGGTTTTGTTTCTGTTTGCAGCGCTTAAAGAGGACTGAGAAAGTTGTTTCAATATTTTCAACTTTGAATGTAGACGAGAGTACGCTAGTGCAGGCACTGGTAAGAGTTATATACTGAACTTTCTGGTTCTTTTTTTTAAGCCTAAAAACCTATATTTGCTAATTTGAGAGACTGTCTACTTGATTTTCTTATTTGCTTGTCATTCGAATTAGAAAACGAGATGTGGGTTGGTTATCGTTTAAACATAAGATCCCTTTTTAAATAAGAGTTAAGAAACAAGAATAGGGGACCATTGGTAAGAATAGGACTTAATTGAGATAACTAGACCTCTAGGTGCTGAGCACTTGCAAAAGATTAGGTTAGATGTGTGGGTTAATGAAGAAAAGAGTTTTCCCAAAATTGTATTTCTTTCGATGCCAACTGCGTCACTACTCCCTGAAACATTGA
The DNA here is from genome assembly GCA_963082735.1 of Pocota personata. Classification (NCBI taxonomy): domain Eukaryota; kingdom Metazoa; phylum Arthropoda; class Insecta; order Diptera; family Syrphidae; genus Pocota; species Pocota personata. Next base: position 161,111,000 of record OY720430.1, on the reverse strand, counting down.
GTGGGAACCAGACAATCTTACCGATATCTTCAATATAGCTTTCATGAAATTCTGTCCTTCCGCCAGAACGAAAAGAAGAAAACGTCCGACACCGTGGAGAACAGAACTTCATATTTTTCGTCTAAAAATCAGAAGATCGACAGATCCAGCTTTAGGTGGCGAAGCTTGTAATACCAGCCTGATACTCTTTAGGAAAGAAGGTATTATGGCGTATCGTAACTTATGGTCCAAGTTGAAAACAATCATTCTAATTATCAAAAAAAAAAAACGAGTTTTCATGGCTTAAATTTATATTATAAAGCACATTACAAACAATCACACAACCTCAGGCCGATTAGCTTCACCTCATTTTTCTTTAAAACCCTCGAAAATATTTTAAATCTCTATTCAATACCACACTCTCAACAAACAAAACATATTCACTAATATCTACTAGGTCAGAGCTAGTCCTGTTCACTAGTCTTGAGAGCTATTCATTACAGGAATTCCAATTCAAAATTCTGGAAAAGACACTGATGTACTATGTATTTTATTTTATACGAGTATGTGGCATTAACTCTATTTTTACTCAAAGTAAAAATGCCATAAACTTTAGTTTATTAAAAAAATGTTGATGAGAATAATGAATAAAATTGAAAAAAATTGAATTGATCCATAATGTCAGCAAATGGCTGACTATCGCTGTAGCGCCGTAGTCTTCTTAACATCAGTAATATCTCACCCACCGAAAGAGGTTTCAATTTGAGCTGAAAGAAAAGATACAAATTATTTCCCGGCACTGCATTCTAGGTATGCACGGAGAGATGAGTTCATTGTTCACTCTCTCTGCACCTGCTTTGCCCTTGCCAATATCAGGAAAACTACTCTTGGTGAATACGCTTTCAATAAGGAAAAGCAAATGTTTTCAGAAGTAGCCCGTCTAAATGTACCTTATTGACAGCCAATCCAAAGCAACCAATTCACGAACCATATATATCATTTAGATTTAGTTGCATGCTGTAAGTTCTTAACAAAGTATACTTAGCATAGACATTATAGTTTAGTCATAGTTTCATAGTTTTTTTCATCTATTTTTTAGGGATGTGGATCTTCTATCCCATATTAAATGACGTGTGTGTATCTATGCTAGGAACTTGTCAAGTCGGTTTTTAACAAGTGAATAAAAATTCTTCCATGAAGGATACCTTATTTTGAACTGGAAATACGGACATTAAAACACTTTATGATTCATATAAGTATTACGTAATTTTATTGCATAGTGACAATGCTGCCATACCGTCATAACATTTAATGAAGGGATAGCGTGCATTTGAACAAAAGAATATTTATTGCTTGTTTTCCGCCTATTTGAAACAGCCTTTACGAGTATTATAACTCGTTTTATGTTCGACTAAAAAAATAACCGATACTTGAATGAAACTACCTAGAATTTAATATATCCCTTGACAAATGATTGTATTAAAGTAATTTATTTTTTATTGGGATTTAAATTGAATTGGGGGGAAAAATAGTTTGTTAACTTTAAATCTCCCACCTCCGTGGCAAGATTGCCAACGTCCTGCGCCAACGACAAGAACAGATTTTGTAATCGGCTGATCTGTAATCGAGTCCCTTCGGGGCAAATGAATATTTTAATATAATATTTTGTAGGTTTTTTAATTAATTTTTTCAGTTTATAATTATTATATTAACAAATTAGTTGTACAAGCCATTTCAATTGAGAAAGAAATATTTTTTAAAGAACTGCACAAAGAATAAAACACGTCCAGCATCAACCCTGACGCCTCCCCAGCTAAAATCTGGAATAGAATTCGAAGTTTAACGGGTAACCCCACATCACTTGCCATAAATTACATTAAAACACCGACTCAAACACTCTCCGACCCAATTCAAATCGGTAATTACATTGCCCACACCTGGTCCAGCTACTCAGATGACTCTAACTTTACAAACTCCTTCAATAATCAAAAACACGAGGCCATTTCTAATACCACTGTCATATGTCCGAGTAATTCATATGCTCAACTCATTGAGAGAAATATCTCCCTAACCGAACTTGAAGCATGTCTAAGTAAACTTAAAGGGTTAACCCCCAGCAGGGATAAAATATGATACCCAATGATTAAAAACCTCCCACACGATGCAAAACAAAGACTCCTCAGACTTTATAATAGCATTTTTAGCACAGGTGTCATCCCACGAAGCTGGAAAACAGCTTCTATAATACCCATACCTAAACCCAAAAAAGACAAGTATACAGTTGAGGGTTTCCGCCCAATCTCTCTCCTTCCATGCGCTGCAAAAGTACTAGAAAAAATAGTTGCAAATCGAATACTTTGGTATGCAGAAACAAAACACCACTTTAGTCGAAACCAAGTCGCATTCAAAGCCAATCGAGGATGCACCGATGCCCTACTCTACATAGATAACTATATCTCTAGAGCACTGAGCTCCAAAAACCATGTGTCAATACTTACCCTAGATTTCGAAAAAGCGTTTGACAGAATAGGAATCCATGTCGTCTTAAATAAACTCAAAGAATGGGGTGTTGGCCCTAACATTTTTTATTATGTGAAATCGTTTCTCAGTAATAGGAAATTTTGTATTAAATCCAATAATTCCTATTCTGCCACTTTGCCCCTATATAACGGGATCCCCCAAGGATCACCCTTATCCGTTATTCTATTTTCCGTTGCATTTGAACATATATCCGACATCTTAGCAAAGCACAAGTATTTAAGTCACTGCCTTTACGCAGATGACATATACATACTATGCAAAAGCCTAAATGTAAACGACATAAAAACACGTTTATCCAACGGAGTCAAAGACATTTTAAAATGAACAAGCTCTTCCGGGGCCAAACTCTCGTTACCAAAATGTAAAGTCCTACATGTTTGCCGCAAGCAATCTTGTATACCCCTTACTATAAATATCAATAATGTAGAAATAGAAAATGTTAAAAACTTAAAAATTCTAGGAATACTTTTTAATCATAAATATAAATGGAGTAGCCATTGTTTAGATCTTAAGAAGTCTCTAGCTGCAAGGTCTAATATCATTAAGTATTTATCTTGTAGAAAATGTAGTGTACATATTAACATACTTTGTAATATTACTAGACAGATAATTCTAAGTAAAATCGACTACGGCATCTACATCTATGACAACGCTCCAAGTTCAACTCTACAAATTATTAAACCAATTTACCATCAGGCAGCCAGATGCAGCGTTGGCGCTTTTCGCACAACGCCTATTAAAAACATATTGGCTGAAGCTGGTCTTCCTACTATCGAAGAGCGAAGAGATGCAGTGATTTCAAAGCTTTACTCGAAACTCACCTTTCCAAACAACTCAATAATTGACAAAGAAGTCAACCTTACGCTGGTACGCAAACGGATAGATAGAATTCCTTCCGCCATCTCTAATATCCTCAAATCCAATGATGACATCGAACCCGCTAAACGGGATTTTATCAACCCTACAGTTCCACAACCTCCATGGCTTATTGGCTCTGACTGTTTCATAATGGATTTAGCAATAAATCGGAAAACGGACACAAATAACGAGATACACCGCAAGCTATTCTCGAGTATTTCAGCCGATCTCAAAGCCAAAGGCTGGAATTTTATATTCACGGATGGATCCAAAACCATGGACAATACATCATTTGCAGTAACATTCGACGACGGTTCCATGCTAAGGCTTAGAACTCTCCCACAATTCGCGTCCATCTTTACTGCAGAAGCCCTTGCCATCCTTAAAGCCCTTCAGGCAACAATAAAATCGGGGAAAAAATATGTGATATGTACCGATAGTCTCTCCACCATAAAAGCTATCACAAACACAAGCAACAACACAGAGCTGATCAGTAATATTAGAAATATATTGATTAAATCTTTCAAATCCAGAAAACTCATGTGGATTCCTGGGCACGTTGGTATTCGAGGCAATGAGCTGGCAGACAAAGCTGCCAAATTCGCAAACAAAGCTCCAGTGTACCTATTCAATGTTTATACCAAGGCTGACCTCACCAAACACATTAAAAAAAGGATCTCTTCAGACGAACTAACTGATTGGAATCTGTACCAACACCACTACACCAAAACCAATCCCACAAAATCGCACCCTGCTTACCCCACAAACATCCCAAAAGTCAAGATAACAAACTTCGTTCGACTGCGGCTAGGTCACACTTCACACACTCATCTCCACCTACTAAAGAAGGAGCTTCCACCTACCTGCGATACCTGCCACACCGCCATAAATCTTCAACACCTGCTTTAACACTGTAATCGAGTAAGACCATTCATCAACAAAATATTCTGTGGAGAAGACGTCATCGAAATTTTAAAAAAAACCCAAACAAATCCAACATAGAAAGAATTAATGAATTTTTAATAAAGACAGGCATAGTTGTATAATTAACTCATAATTTAGATATAGTTAAATTAAATTAAGTAACATAGAGCGGAAGGCCTCTGCAGCTAGTAGCTCGTTAAATGAATTGTTAGCTTGTAATTTATTACATGTTTAATAAATATATAATAATAATAAAACATAGGTACACAGGCAGGGACCAAACCTGCGATAGACTTGGTTTTAGCCACCAATGCTCTCTAACAAATGAGCTATCCCTGTAGCGTGTACTCTGCTGCGTGGGCATTTGAAATGTAAAAAATCGATATATACAATAATAACTCATCGGCGCAACCCCTATTAGGTTTGAAAGCAACTTCGTTGGTATTAATGGGTTTATTGGATTCGAAAAACCAGAGTAGACGTCTTGCAACTATTTTTTCTAATACCATTGATAAACATGGAATTACCGATATAGGACGGTAAACATCGACGGTGTTTATTGGTTTAGTAGGCTGGCAAGGGGATAACCGTTACTGACTTCCTGTTTCCTGTCAATAACATTATTGTCCTTGATTTGATTGATGAAGGTAGGTTTTTAAACATAGGGTAGAAGATACGGTCGGTGTTTGGTGTTTTCCCCCTCAGTTTAATTAGGCAACTTTTCCACTTCGTTGATGTGCTGCAAGTGTTTTAAAGGCTTTTATTTTTGAAGTTCTTGAAAAACTGAAACTCTTCATAGATTTGACTACGTGTTGGTAAAAAAGTTGCTAAATTCTGAAGAAGACGATGTAGGAGCATCTCCTGAATAAAGCGTTGGATTTCTTATTGGCAATTAGATTTGTTGGAGTAGGGTGTTTCTTAAAAGTTCTCCAAGCCTTAACTTTTTGGTCCCACACGGTTTTTAATGTGGGATTCCATCATGGAATAGATCATTTAGTCGGGGTACGAGCGCTTTAAGGAATCAAGAATTTAGCGGCAGAACGTATTGCTTTTTTGAGCACAGAATGCTCTTTTGACGCCTCTCACAGTCGGATTTAATAAACCTGTTGCCATAGTGATATTAATTGAGAAGTGTTCGCAGTTGTGAAGGTAATGTAGATTACTCCAAGATGTTCGTGGATAGAGGGACGCCTTAGGTCAACATGTGAAAAATTACCGTGGGTAGAAAGATGTGTAGGAGAGCCGTCATTTAAAACCATAAGGTTTAAGCTTAACACGAAGTCCACCAAAACAGCTCCCCTATGATTAGTAGATAATGAGCCTTAAAGTACGTTCCAGGAATTAACATCGACAGCAAACAAATAAATAGAGACAACACAATGTGTCTCCTAAAGAGATATACTATAACACAAGGCGATTATACTTTGATCAGAATATTGAGCTCGTCGTACTTGATAATATAAACTTGTTTATTTCACTGGAGAGGTTTGAAGTCATATTGGCTTCGTGGAAAGTTTGGGTTGGTTGGGCTTATTAAAGAACCCGAATGATTTAATCCCCAAATGAAAGAGTCGGGTTTTTGAGTACTTAAATTCAACAACATTATGTCATCTTTTACCTACATTTTTGTATTTTTAATGAAGTATTTTTGGAGGAGATATTGTGTAACTGACGATATGTGTGAGTGTGTTATTGATGGGGTGTTGTTAGTGAATACATTTGAAAGAATGGAAGTGCATTGATTTTGTGTTGTAAGGTTTATGGAAGAGTCGGTAGATGATTGAATAGTTTTTATTGGATTGCTGGAATTGGAGTTATTATTTTGTTTAGTTTTCCGTACCAGAATGGCATAAAGTCTGCCCGTCGGCATGACGCACGCATGTCACTTTTGATCAGTTAGACTTAGAGAGCTGACAATTTGCACACAATTAGGATATGGTTAACCCAAAAATTATTAAAATTAATTAGAAAAATTGTACCTAGTATGAACAATAGTACTTTAAACACACATTTATTGCTATAAAACAAAGACCTCAAAAGATAATTTAATAAAACTTTCAGGATTTATTCAGATATGTATTCTGAATATAAAAATCCAAACTTTACTTGAAAGGACTTCTCTTGTCATTAATGCAAGTCTTTAGTCGTTTTGGCCACTCATCAGTCACAATAGGCACCTCATTAATTGGAAAATTGACCACGGCTTCGGTCAGAGCTCGCTTCATCATGATCAAGTGGATTAAGGTCTAGGGTGGTGGAAGGCTAGTCTTCGTACCAATAAAACGGGGTACATTTCTCTGGAGTCAGGTATGGGTAGTTTTCGTCTTATGAGCTGGCGTACGTTCTTGCTGGAATGGTTTAGAGGTTTCACAAAGGGACCCTTGAGCATGGCTCGATCACTTCCCTAGATGATCGTGCATATACCCTGTCACTTTATTTGTTTAATTTTTCTGCACCGTGAAGATCTTCTCATCGTTAAAAAGAATTGTTCTGTACAGAACAGTAGCGTATTCCACCAAGAGTAGCTTTGATTATTGGAACCATTTTTTGCAAAAGTCACAGTCAGCATTTTTCCAGTATGGCGTTTGAAAGGTGACATTAACTGCTACAAATGTTATGCCAATCTTTGGGTACGCCTAACTCTTGGCCCCACAATGGTTGCAACAAATGTAAAAACAGTATTTTTGTCCCTACTAAGTATAAAATATTTTTTGGGAGGGACTTTTGGGGGCATAATGTACCCCAATAAAAAATAAAATATTTTTTCACCCCAACATGCGACTATATTAAAACTGAACTTGTAAGGAATTCGAATATGTAACATATGACATTTTTCAACAAAAAATCTCAATAACAAAGGCAAAGGCGGTGTCCTTCCCTCTATCTCCGAGAGTATTTGCAAAGCCAGAGGAAGGCTACGCACAAAATATAAAAGGTCTCCTGGCACAAGCCGTTTTTGAAATATGTTGGAAGACGAGGGGTTAAAAATCACTATACCTCACCCCTGATTCATCCAATTTTGATGATTTTAAGGCACATCCACATATCCACCCTAGATCAAGATCCAAATTTTATCAAAATTTGTTAAGTGGTTCATGATTTAGATATGTGAGAAGGATGATTTGAAGATTTTTAAAACTCTTCCCCATATTTTACCCCCCCCCACACACACACACACACACACACACACACACACACACACTTCACCGGATTTAGATTATATTCAAGTGAGGCAGCTTTTTATGAAATTCGGATTGTAAGCTAATACTGACATTATTAGCTTACAATCCGAATTTCATGAAAATTTATCCAGACATTTTTGAGATTGTATTCAATTGTTAATCTTTGTCAGGGCCCGGTTTTTTTTTATAATTTCAGCTAACTGATATAGAGCGGGATTATCGTTATATTTGCCAGGCTTCACAGACGATGCAGCGACGGTTTGCCTTTATTTTAACTGATTTCTACTTTAGAAAAGTTGGACAAACAGGATCATACGGTGTGTGATTTTCTTCTTTACAATTTATGCAATTCACACGTACACCTAGCTTATTGCATGAGATGCAAATATGTGACCTAGGTTATTGCATGAGATGCAAATATAGGATGACCAGATAGCAATGATAGTTTTTCCAATTGTTATGTTTCAGCAGCTGTCAAAGTTATCAATGACATCCAGCTGTCAAAATATTCAGTAAGGTTTGCCATTTCATCATGCATCGTTTGACGCTTGATGACGTGGAAAAGTTTGAGCGTGAGTATACTCTTTTGGACCCTAAGCCACCAACCAGACAGAGATCGGTGCAAAGTGAAGAAAATATAGCCGCCGTAGCGGCCAGTATCGAAGAAGACCCAGGATTGAATTGGGCATCGCCAGAGAGTCAACCAGGCTTATTTTGCGGTTGGATTTGTGCCTACTTCCGTATAAAATTGTGCTGACGCAAGAATTGAAGCCGGACGACCAGAGACAACACCGTGAGTTCGCTAATTGGGCGCTGAAAATGTTGGCCGGAGATCCGGATTTTGGCCAAAAAAATCATCGTCTTGGACGAGGCCCATTTTTGGCTCAGCGGCTATGTCAACAAGCAAAATTGCCGTTATTAGAGCGACTACATTCCACAAGTGTTCTACCAAGCATCAATGCATCCATAAAGATTAACTGTTTGGGCGTCATCATTGGACCTTATTTCTTTCGGAGACACATCAATTGGCCGCCACGATCTTGCGACTTGACACCCCTCGATTATTTTCTCTGGGGCTACGTCAAGTTCTTAGTCTACGCTAATAAGCCAACCACTTTGGACAAGCTCGAGGCCAACATTCGAGACGCTATTGCCGGAATAACGCCGCACATATTGGATCGAGTCATCAAAAATTGGACTGACCGCTTGAAGCACTGCCAGCGAAACCGAGGCGGCCATTTAAATAATGTGCTACTTCATACATAATGGCATGAATGTAGCTTCAAAATAAATCCAGAATCAATTTGATAGCTCAACACCTTTGTTGATTTATTTAAATTTATTTTCCTATCATTCTATCTGGTCACCCTATACATATATGAGAATATCAGAAGCTTTTGTGAAAAAGTAGATAAAAAGATATAAAGAATGCGGTAATGTCGGTTACGGCTCAGGTAGAGTGTACAACAAAGCTACGTCGGCAAAGGGCAATAAAGTTTTTTGTGAATTGTTCGGGAGAAGCTCAACAATAAATTTGAGGAAACAAAGGACAAATTAACTAGAAGAGGAGTTAGAGTGTCTGTCAACACAAAAAATGCCGCTTAGCAGAATCTGGGATCAAGAACGGAGATACCAATCCTAAACCGCTACTGTTCGTAAAACATATCGAAAAAAGGCTAAGTTGGGCAACATTATATTTACGGATGAAGCATCTATTTTTGTCAATAATTTGAAGAAAGCCTGGCCAAAAAAAGGGGACAGTTGCTATATCGCACAGTGAAACATTCAGCAAGGGTTCATGTTTATGGGTGCCTTTCGGAAAGCTAATAGTGTTCACAAAGAACCTCGTAGCTCAATTCGTGATCAAACTATAATATATGAGAATGGTTTGCCAGTCTGTCGAATCTTTGTATGGGTCTCACTATTGCGACTAGATCTTGCAAGAGGATAACCATCCAACATCACTTCTGTTTAAAACAGGAAAATTGTATAACAACGTTAGAATGGCAGTCGCAGAGTCCTAATGTGAATCCAATAGAAATGTGTGGTCACTTATAGAGCTTAAGCTTTGAGAAAAAAAATTTAGTGGAAGTTTATAATAACGGAGACTGGACTACTTATTAATATAATTGCGCAGTTTATTTTAATGTGTATTTTAATAAAAAAAAAATAAGTTAATTAAAATCTGGTATTTTTCATAGTTTTTTTTTTAAAGACACGTTTCTCTAGATCACACTGTAGAACAACCTGAGATTCAGTGGGGTGTATAATAGGAATGGACAAAAATAACCGTTTTTTAAATAACCGATTAATCAGCGTCGGTTAATCGGTTATTTCTATCCTCTCGATTAACCATTAACCGGTTAATTATAAGAAAAATAACCGGTTATTTTATGCACACTCTTCTTCCTCTGGAAAAAATGTCTCGTTATCGACAGCTACAGTACTATTATTGTCTCAAATTCAACGGTTTAAGAGATCGATTAGTCCACCAAGAAGAAGTTGTTTCACAGCATGCTTCAAAGATGTATGAATTTAAATTATATATAAATCGATCTGCATTGCTATTGCTACGATCTTCCGATCCAATCGCGATTTCGATCAAACGGATTTTCTTCATATCTGGGGTCTGGGGGATAATGTCCAGAGGCAAAATCGGAATTTTCATTCTAGCCTCAAAATTAACGGTATTTTACTTATGACACATTCCTAAAAAGTGCAATTTTCTCGAAAACGGCTCTAAAGATTTCGATTGAATTACATGACTCCGTACTCAAAAATACGAATAACGTAATTTTACTTATGTATGTATTAATGGATTTGCAAAATTTGGCAATTTCTCGGATTATTACGATTTTATTCAAAATTAATATTTGAATCAATTTCGACATACGTAATGACATGGTATTCAAATTTTGGACATATGGTCAAAAAAGTTTTGTTTGTCTTTTAACGCATTTTTCGAAAACAAAAATTTTGTCGCCCCTTTTCAACTTTGCATAAATCTGAACAATATACTGTAATATGCTGGCTACGGCTCGAGTAGATAAAACGATTATTCTGTGAAATTTATTTCTTTATTTTCTAGTCTATAGAACAATTCAAGTTCACACTATACTATTCTTCGCAAATTCTTTTCTTACAAGGTCTCTTTCCTCTCAAATCACTTTATCTCCTTTCTATTACTTAATTCACAAATCCAAACTAATTACTTTTTCTTGTTCACTCTCAACTTTCAATTTATCACCAAATTACAACTTCGCCCATTATCACTTTTCCAATCTCTTCGCCACGGTTCTAAACCAACTGTGTCTTTTTTTTGATCGCCATCTGTCCTTATATAGCAGAAGTTTCTGATAGCCAGAAACTTCTAGCAAATTCTTCGACCACTGGAGCAAGAAAAATTCTGATATAATAATTCCAAGATGACAATCATTTCGTGCAGTTATAATTCTCTCTTGTTCTCTTTTATCCGCGATATTATCCGAGCTGTGGTGACTAATTTCAGACACGAACCTCAAAAGAAAACAATGAAAAGACACTTCGGAATTTGTTGCCTGTTCGAGGGCGTAGTTATTATGCTACATTATGTTACACTGCCCTCCTCTTAGACTTGTTCGTCCCGAACAAGTGTGTCCTCACTTCGGCCATTGTATCGACTCAGTCGGTCCACATGAACCACTTTCATTTTGGCCCTTGGTCCTCGCTGGATGCGGTAGACAACATCGTTGATGCGGGCTATTATTCTGTAGGGACCCTCCCAGTTCTGCTGCAACTTAGGTGATTTCCCCTTTTGGCGATGGGGATTATACAGCCACACTAGATCTCCTTCCTGGAATCCTGACGTTGTTGCCTTGGCATCATACCTGGTCTTCATGCGGTCGCTCGTCATCTTAATCTGGCTTCTGGTCCTTTGGTGTATGTCCCTAAGCCTTTCCCTCAGGTCCGCCACGTACTCTTCTTCATTTCTGGGCTCATTGGTAGGAGATCCAAATTTCACCTCACTGGGTAAACGAGCTATTCCACCAAATAAGATTTCGAACGGCGTATGTCGAGTAGTGCTATGCACGGCACTTCTATAGGCCATCAAAAACAAGGGAATCTGCCGGTCCCAATCCCGTTGGTAGTCACCTACGACCTTCGAGAGATGTTCGTCCAAAGTCCTATTGAAACGCTCCACCATACCGTCCGACTGTGGATGAAGCGGGGTTGTCCTTGTCTTTTTGATTCCGAGTAGTTGACACATCTCTTGGAAGATTCTTGACTCGAAGTTCCGCCCTTGGTCAGAATGCAATTCCAAGGGCACACCGAATCTGCTAACCCAATTGTAGACGATCTGCTCCGCCACGGTTCTGGCTTCCTGGTTAGGGATCGGAAACGCTTCCGGCCACTTACTGAAGTAGTCCATCACTACGAGGATATACCGATTACCATTGTCGGTTTCCGGAAAGGGCCCTGCGATGTCAATGGCGATTCGTTCGAAAGGTGCTCCCACGTTGTATTGGTGCATCTTACCTCGAGTTTTGATTCTCGGACCCTTGCTAGCTGCACACACGTCGCATTTTCTGCACCAGTCTTCGATATCTTCCTTCGCTTTTAACCAATAAAAACGTTCTCGTACCTTTTCTAACGTCTTATTCACTCCCAAGTGGCCTCCGGTCGCCCCGCCATGCATTTCCTGTAACACCTCCTTGACCCTCGTCCGTGGTACGACAAGCTGCATTATAAACGACTTTCCGTCGGAGGATTCCCATTTTCTTCTCGGAACACCTTCTTGGACATGGAGGGAGTCCCACTGCGCAAAATATGCCTTTAAGGTCGGGCTTCTGTGAGAGATGTCCTGATGATCCGGTTTCTCCATGTTCTCCTTCCAGGCCAGAATCGGCTCGATATCCGGGTCTTCCTTCTGAGCGTTCCGGATCTCATCTACGCTCCAGCCGGCGATAGGTTCGGCTCTCATTCTTTGGATGGAAACCAGCTCCCGTTCTTCCTGACGCGCACAATGTTTACAATCCGTTCTGCATGGTCTCCGGGACAGTGCATCCGCATTAGAGTGGAGTTTTCCTTTACGATGCTGTATTTCGTAGTCGTAGATTTGCAGCCTTTCGATCCATCTTGCGACCTGACCCTCAGGACTCTTGAACTGTAATAGCCATTTTAAGGCTGCATGGTCTGTGCGAAGAACGAACTTCCTCCCGTAGAGGTATTTGTGAAAATGCTTCGTAGCCAAGATCAAAGCTAGAAGTTCCCGCCTTGTCACGCAGTAGTTCCTTTCTGGCTTAGAGAGCACCTTGCTGAAGTACGCAACCACCTTCTCTTGGCCGTCATGCACCTGGGAGAGTACGGCTCCTACCCCGACATTACTAGCATCTGCATCCACAACGAACGTTTCCCCGGGAGTGGGGTAAGCCAGTATCGGGGCATCGCATAGCCGTTGTTTAAGTGCCTTGAAGCTCTTCTCGCACTCAATTGACCATTTGAATTGTTTTCCCTTTTCCGTCAACTGGTGCAGGTTCTTTGCGATCCCGGCAAAATCCTTCACGAACCGTCTGTAGTAGGTGGCTAGGCCCAGGAAGCTCCTTAGTTGGTGTTTGTCTTTGGGGACTGGCCAGTTTTTCACCGCTTCGACCTTCTCCGGATCGGTTCTCACTCCTTTCGCTGAAATTATGTGTCCCAGGTACTTGACTTCCGCTCTAAACAGGGCGCACTTCTTGGGGTTGAGCTTCAGGTGGGCACTTCGAAGCCTTTGAAACACATCCCTTAGATTGTCTCGGTGTTGCGCAAACGTTTTTCCTACGACGATGACATCATCCAAGTATACCAAACAGGTTTTCCATGTTAACCCTTGCAGGACACATTCCATCAATCGCTCGAAAGTCGCCGGAGCATTGCACAGCCCGAATGGCATTACCGTGAATTGCCATAGCCCATTTCCTGTGGTGAAGGCGGTTTTCTCCCGGTCTTCTGGATGGATCTGTACCTGCCAGTAGCCACTCTTCAAGTCGAGAGTGGAAAACCATCGGGCTCCTGATAGTGTGTCTAGCGTGTCGTCAATCCGTGGCAGAGGATAGCTGTCTTTCTTGGTGACGTAATTGAGCTGCCGATAGTCCACGCAGAACCGCGTGCTGCCATCTTTCTTCTTTACCAGTACAACCGGTGATGCCCACGGACTTTTGGAACTTTCAATCAGACCTTCTTTCTCCATTGCCGACACCATCTCTGCAACTTCTGTCTGCTTTGCCAATGGAAGGCGCCTAGCAGGCTGACGAATTGGTCTAGTATCACCAGTGTCTATTCGATGTTGTACCAGGTGTGTTCGGCCGTATTCTCCGTCCTGTGAGGCAAATACATCAGCGTACTCATTGATAAGATTCTCTGCCATAGTTCGCTGCTCCTGATTCAGCTCACTGGACTGGAGAATCGTCTCTCTCGTTTCCGCTGTCCAAGGTGATGGGAGAGGTTTTGGAGCATCACGTTCAGATATTGTTGCGACGGCGGTAATCGGCGTGCATTTTCCAGTCACATCCCCTCGCCTTAGTTTTACAGTGTGTGGTCTTGCGTTCAAAACCCTCACTGGAACCATGGTGTTCTTTGGTTCGACTAACGTCTTTCCCACGATGTAGTCTTGAGAATTCTTCTCTGGGTCTGGTTCTACTATGTAGAATCGGTGGCTCCCAAGATCACCTTCCAGCTTTGTCCAAATGATTGTCTCTGAAGACGGCGGCAAAACTTCGTCTTTGCTGATGACTGTCCTGAGAGTTACGGCATTCTCATTTCCGTACACCATCGGAATCTCCACATTTCGATACCTCAGTACTTGCATCCCGATGTCCAAGATTACTTCATTTGCTTTCATGAAGTCTACTCCGATGATGCACTCGTCGCATATATCTGCCACCAGAAACGCATGGGAGAACGTCAGTCCTGCCAGAGTAATCGTAAGACGAACTTCTCCAAATACCTTCGCCATTTCCCCTGTTGCAGTCTTCAGGCAGTAGCTGTTGGTGTTGTGCAGCCAGGAGCTTTTGACGATATCTCTTCTTACAATGGAGGCAGTGGCACCTGTGTCGATGGTGGCTACGCACTTCTTCTCGTTGATTAGTGCCTCCACTGTCAGGCTCTTGTTACCCCGTTTGGTTTGCGAAACTTGAATGGTGGTCCTGGGGGCCTCGATTCCAGTAACCAACTTCTGCCCCGCGAAGTTGGTCCTTACGCATCTCCCGACTGCTGGTTTTGGGAAGTCTGACCGACAGGATGCTTCCTCTCTGCTTCTCCTACTTCCGCAATGTGGACAATTTCCTCGTCTAGGTGCACTTCTGCACTGCCGTTGTAGGTGTCCGGTTTGGTTGCAATTCCAGCAACGGATTTGACTTCCGCGAGCTTTGACGGCTGTTCTCTGGCATGAGCATTCCACGACGGACATTTCCTTGACACGGTGTATTCCCTGGTATGCTTGGTCCGCAGCCTTCATTGACAAAGCGAATGCCAATGCCTCGGGGAGTGTTCGCTTTTCAGCCATCCTTACAGCCATTTGCAGTTGTCTGTCCTCTATGGCCTGAATAAAAGCTTCCACCGCCATTTCGTTGATAAGCTCCTCACCGGCTTTAGGGTATGAAAGATGGGCTAGTCGCTCTATATCCGCTTGCAACTGTTGGAGCGTTTCCCCCCTTTTCTGGACTCGACTACGCAGCTGAACCCTGTACACCTGCTGCATGTGTTCATCCCCAAACCGCATCTCGATAGCCTGAACCAGAGAGTCGTAGTTCTGCTGTTTATCTTCCGGGATGGTCTGCAAGAGCTCCGCAGCTGGACCCCTCAGTGCAAGTGTGAGTGCAATGGACTTCTCTTCATCGTCCCAGCTATTGGTCATTGCGGCCGCTTCGAATTGCCTTTTATAAATTGGCCATGATGTTTGACCATCGAAGATAGGAGGCTGCATCTCCTTTCTTCTCAGACCGTCAGTGGAATATTCCCGTGCTTTCTGTCTCTTCACGTTGCTGAGCTCCTTAGCAAGATTTTCGACTTGCTTTCCTACTATCTCGAATTTCGTATCCACTTTTTCAAATTGAGTCTCTATCTTCCCGAACTGAGTTTCATGTTTCTCAAAATTTTCATCGAATCTAATTTCGACTTTTTCGAGTTGCGTCTCGACCTTCTCGATTTTCTCTTCGATCACTTCGAATTTGGATTCCAAGTTCTTGTTTTGCTCATCAAGTTTACTTTCCAGAGCATCTAGAGAATTCTTTTGTTCGTCCATTGCTTTCTTTTGTTCGTCCATTGCTTTCTTTTGTTCGTCCAGCTTAAGTTCTAGAGAATTCCTTTGGTCGCCCATTGCTTTCTTTTGTTCGTCCATCGCTTTCTTTTGTTCATCCAGCTTAAGTTCTAGAGAATTCTTTTGTTCGTCCATTGCTTTCTTTTGTTCGTCCATCGCTTTCTTTTGTTCGTCCAGCTTAAGTTCTATAGAATTCCTTTGATCTTTTATTGCTTTCTTTTGTTCGTCCATGACTAACTTAAGTTGCAGGAGCAGACTTGTTATACCCGGGTCGGCTGCTGTACTTGCTGGTTCCTCTTCCACGTCAAACTCTACGTCATGCGGATTTTCACCTTCCTGCGTTACTGCTTCTTCCAAACGAATCAGTAGGGCATCTTTTCCCCCAGTTGTGTCGAGGTTCCGCTTACTGAGTTCTGCCTTTAGTTGAGTTATAGTTAGTTTTCCCAATTTGCGACCCATTTTGCGCAACTAATTAACTCAACACAGAAATCGTTTTTTTTTTTTTTTTTTTTTTTTTTAATTGTGCAATTTCACACCGCGGAAATAGTTATTCACAGAATAAGTTTTATCCCGCTTCTGACACCAATGTAATATGCTGGCTACGGCTCGAGTAGATAAAACGATTATTCTGTGAAATTTATTTCTTTATTTTCTAGTCTATAGAACAATTCAAGTTCACACTATACTATTCTTCGCAAATTCTTTTCTTACAAGGTCTCTTTCCTCTCAAATCACTTTATCTCCTTTCTATTACTTAATTCACAAATCCAAACTAATTACTTTTTCTTGTTCACTCTCAACTTTCAATTTATCACCAAATTACAACTTCGCCCATTATCACTTTTCCAATCTCTTCGCCACGGTTCTAAACCAACTGTGTCTTTTTTTTGATCGCCATCTGTCCTTATATAGCAGAAGTTTCTGATAGCCAGAAACTTCTAGCAAATTCTTCGACCACTGGAGCAAGAAAAATTCTGATATAATAATTCCAAGATGACAATCATTTCGTGCAGTTATAATTCTCTCTTGTTCTCTTTTATCCGCGATATTATCCGAGCTGTGGTGACTAATTTCAGACACGAACCTCAAAAGAAAACAATGAAAAGACACTTCGGAATTTGTTGCCTGTTCGAGGGCGTAGTTATTATGCTACATTATGTTACAATACGAATGAACAACACATATGTATGGAGCTAGTACTTGCGACACAGTCGTGCCCAGCCTCAGATCAACAGACAAACACTTTAAAACCTGCCCATATAAACTCTATTTTTCATCCCTATTTTTGAAATCACTGTACCATTCGCTGCTAGAGGTCTCAGTGCAAAATTTCAAGATTTATCCAGTTGAACCAATATTTAAATTTATTTTTCCTTTTCCGTTCTCGTTTACATTTTTAGGATAAACTAAAAATTTCATACAACAAAGAGCTCATAATATCATATTTCCAAGCGAGTCCACCAGAATTTAAAAATCTAAAACAATTTATTCTTCATCAATCCAAGAAGAATTGTAACCATCCAAAGTTAAGGAAGCTAATAGAACTCGCATGTAATGGCACAGTGACTGTGGAGTATCAGCCAGTAAGTTGAATTCGAAATCTTCTCCTACTATAAGTAATATAATATTCTTCTCATGTAGGATGAACAAATTTTGTATACCGAAATGGTTCAAGTTCAAGTGGCTGACATTCTACACCAATGGACAAGAAAAAACAATCTCGAATTACTCAAGCAATTAGATAAGCGATTCATTGAGAATAATATTTTGGGTAAGTTGTTGACAATATAGATTACAGTAAGAGGAACACCTTTGTACTGAAACATTTAAAGTTTAATTTATCTATTTATTTTCAGGAAAAATAATTTACATTATCAGACAAGCACAGCAAAGAAATAATGCAAAACCCCTTGCAGACTTTATTTCAATTCCGCAGTATTATAAGTCTGGATACATTTCTGTTGTAACCAAAAAGTAAAAAAAAAAATACACACACACTCACACACAAATCAAATGTTAAACTGTCTACCTAGTAGTATAATATGGTAAATAAAATAAAACACTTTTCCTAGAACATATCGGAGAATGTGTGCATTAGCTATGCACATTGAATATGATTTTTGGCACTTTTCCTAGAACATATCGGACAATGTGTGCATCAACTATGCATATCGAATATGAGTTTTGGCACTAACTCTAATCACCGACAAATATATATATACAGGATCTCGACGTCCAAACGGATAATGCGGTGTAGTCAGATAAAAGGAGCAGAACGACATTGCATGACGATACAGGAACTGTTAGTAAGTACCTATAGAACAGATTTACTATTATATTTACTTTAAACTTATTTTTGGATGCATAATTTACTGAAGCAAACTAAGTTGTATCTCTTAGCTATTTTTGAAATCCTAGTATCATACTAGTTTGGTTCGTGCATTTACTGGAAATTCATACTTAAAATACTGTAACAGATTTACACAAGTCTTTCTAGTTAGTTCAATCATCAGTTTCACTCTCATTGATTTAATGGACTACGTTTCGACTTGCCCGCTGACTGATGGATTCAAAGACTCTTCGGATAGAAGAGTTGATGTCTGAGCTAATGATATTGGTGTGGGCCAATATTAGGCCTTAATCCCAATTGTCATCTATCATTGTCTGCCTCTGATGATAAATCCGCACATTCATCACAATCTGACTCACCTTGCTGGGTCTTTTCGTCTCTCTTCCACAAATCATAATCATCATAGTCAGAGCTACGTTCTGAATTTCTCCAGACTTTCTCCCTGACGTTGATTCCTCCTGTATTTTTAATAGAATTATATCTGACTAATCTTTTTAGTTTCCAGCCAAGACTAGTAGCCTGTTATATCCCTTCTTCTGCTAGCTACTACCGTACGTTGACAGAGTGTGCTGTCGTCTCTATATACTCCAGGTGTAACCTGCGAGTATCGTCTTTCACAAGTCCCATCTACTTTACCCATCTGAAGTTACCTATACCATGTTCTGTGGATAGCGATATTATCCAATCGAGAGTTCCTCGCTGCATGCTTAGAACTTCTTATTACTTGTTTCTTCGTAGTGCCTAGCGACATCTGTCTTTCAAGCGGAGACTTATGCAATCCTAAGGGCTATGGACTCAGTGAGTCTAGTTTGGGTCCTAGGTCACAATGGGATTATTGGAAATGAGATCTTCGATGAACTTGCTAGACAAGGTTCGGAGAGGGCTTCTCAAGAGCCGAACCCCACGTTGATTCTTCCTGCGTCCTCGGTCAGGGCTTTCATTGACGGTTGAGTTTCCTATGAATATTATCCTGGGTGGCACGACTCTCCAGGATGTAGACAGACTAAAAGAATGCACCCGAATGTCTGTAAGAAATCCGCGGCTTTCTAGCTGTCCCTCAGTGGAAAAGACTGCAGACAACTTACTGGTATTCTTACGGGCCATGTCACTTTTGCAAAACATCTTAATGTGCTAGGCTTAAGCGACACCACCATCTGCGACTCCTGTGGAGAGGGCGACGATACAGCGAAACACTTCCTCTGCGATTTGAGTCGAAGTGGTGATGCTCCTCATCACTTTTCTCCGTCATCGGAGAAATTTCTTCTTTTTTTTATATGGCAGAACATGTGCAGCATGGATTTTATCCCTATGCGAACTTGTACTGGAGGTAAGCCCAGAAAAGCGTTGAGAAATGCTGTGGAGATGGAGCGTAAACAACCTGCCATGCAGATTTCAGCTAGGCGTTAGACTCCTTCCAGTTTTCTATCTGTAGTGGCTTTATTAGTTTTTGTCCACCTCCCTTAACATACTGCCGTGGATGACTCCTGGGTACTTTGCTTCTCGCAAAAATTGGAGAAGATTTAGGTTCTTCTTCTGGAAAAAAACACAATAGTCGTCTTTTTGGAGTTTACGGATAGACCTTCATTGGTGCACCATCTCTGTACTTCAGAAAGTGCATATAGCAGTTCTTCTAATACATAACGTTCATATTTATCGCTGGCATTATTGCTACGTTGTCGCCGTAACCCACGACCTTAAGCCATTGTTTTTTTTTAGAAACTGAAGTAGGTTGTATATAACGACAGACCAAATGAGATGCAAAAGAACTTCACCTTCTCTGGCAATGTTCAAGCCTCTTTTACTTCTTCAAAGATCTGGATCTCAACAAGGCCACCGAAGTTCATTTTGTTTTCAGTATGTTTCAGGGAGGTTTTCAATCTCTAACAAATATACTCACCTATACAAATCAGCTGAAAGAACGCAAATCAAAAAATGATTGTGATAACATTCCAATGATTTATTTTTATTTCAACAGTTAACTGTTATTTTTTTACATTATCTATTTTCCTTACCCTTGGCTGTTATTATGTTGGTGGTGGATAACGCTGGCGACCATACGGAGGCTGATAGTAACCACCACCTGGCGGTCCAATATGCTGCGGAGGTGGTGCAGGTCTATGCGAAGGAAGTGGTGGCGGTGGAGCTACTCCACCATAGTGCGGTGGAATCGGCTGAGAGGACATTGGAAATTGTGCTCCGTACATCGGTGGTGGTGGCAATGGTGGAGGGGCGGTTGTCGAGGGAACCATTTGCGAGGGTCCCGTTAATTGGGATGGATAGTGTGGTGGGCCATGTGTATACATTTGCATGTAATTATCTGTGTACATGTACGGCATAGGCTCCGGTGGTGGTTGTAGTGGTTTTACCGATGAAGTACTCGGGATGGTGTTCACTTCCATCTTTTCGTCAAGTGTTGGTTTGGTATATGGCTGGGGCGCCATAGAACTTTTTACCGCCGCCAAAGCCGCAGGTGATGCATCGCGCAAAGCTGATGGTGGTAATGGCTGCGGTATGCTAGTTGGCGATTCGGCACGGCTCGGCGGCTTCTGTGGAGGACTATTCGATTCGCTATTTACCGCCTGACTCGACTGATAGAGATCGAGCACTTGATGGCAAATATCCTCTAGAATCTCCATTGTCACATCAGAGACAAACATGTCCCACCATCTCAAGTGACTCGGCTGGCGTCCTACCCAATCAACAACAGTGAACTTACTTAGTTTACTGGCCAAATGTATTAGAGCCACAGCGATGATTTCTGGCTCCCATTGCAAGCACACAACCGTACTTAGCGAGTCATTTACAAAGTTCCATGCCATTTGAACCATTTTCTGCAACTTGGCCTGGTCGCCTTTAATGCATTTGGCATACTTGAGCAGGAAGCTATACGGGTGCTCCACTTGAAGATCGAATTTGATCGTCTGCAGCAGTATACGTTCCAGTGTCATGACTTCCTCTTTCGGATCATCGCCAAATGAATAGAACTGCGAGTCAGTTAGTAGCGCTCGTGCTGTCCTAATGATGTCCCGGCACTTCTTTGGTGTCTCTTCAACCTTCCCGGCTAGCAGCAGGCAACAACAGGCTGTAACATACCGCGGGAAGCTCTTGAACGAGTGAAACATGTAGAAACGATGAAAGTACACCACTCCCGTAGCCATTGTATTATGACCCAGTCCCATCTGCGTGCCACAATTCATGATGAAGCGTGCGCCCTCCTTACGGTAACGGCGCTCCGTCTCGAATGAAATCCCATCCTGAATAGATGGTGTCACTTTGAGGTCCTTCTTATCATAATACCAGCAAGGCATTTCGGCTGAGTCTGGTAGGAGGTATATGCATTCCTTCATTAAAATTTCCTTGTCGTGGTTTGTTTGGTTTTTGTAGTTTATGATCTGCTCTAGTATTTGACGTTTGTGCAGTGCTCAACAAGTAAGCGGAAAATTGCTAATTTAATTGAAAATTCTGCGAAAAAACACACGCACTGACCGAAAAAATCCACGGACAACTCTGACACGAAGGAAAATTTCTTAAACTGTCATTTCACTGATGGGCCGATGACAGTTGATATGTGCTGCATGTTTTGTCCGTTGGCGCTGTGTATTAGATAATTTCGAATGTGATATATAGGTGGCGCGGCCAATGAGTCAGTTCAGCTTCAAACTGAAAATAAAAACAATAAAAGAACCTGTACTAATAGTATAGGAACTTTATTGAGATATGTTTCAAATTAAAGAATGTTAGGCTGATTTGACTGTTTTGCCAACATTGAATTTATGAGCTCAATTCCAAAATGAACTATGAATCCTTACTACGAGGAAATTGCATATTGATGTCATAATAGGTTAACGTGAGCAATCTTTTTAGGATAATAATAATGAAGTATATTTCCCTAAATATGTTTTTTTTTTTCTATATAAATGACATTTCTTTTTGGAATAGAACTCTGCAATTTGTCTGGCTATAACAGAAGCATTATTGTATTAAATTCAATAAACAATTGTAATGAAAGCTTAGGTTAAATAAACATAACCTTTTCTTTAATTTATTTGAAGTGCAAGTGATGGCTGCCTTGCTTTCTGCTTTTTTGGTCACATCTATTGTTTAAATGAAACAAGATTCCATTAGTTTTCCCAGCATTTCGGCAGGGATTGTTGCCTACTTCAGTGGATCTTTATTGGAGAAAGTTAAATACAAAATGAGGGAACATTTATCGGGTGAACATTAATATAAATTAAGTACTTACATAACTTAAACATTACGAACATATTGAACAATTAAATTACAAATAGTTAACTTTGAAACAGTTAAACAATTTTAAAAGGAAAAAATAACACTTCTTCTAATGAATAGTTAGCTACTGCACTTCTAACGGACAAAATATAAAATTTAGAGCTTTGCAGAAACTACAAAGCAGTAAACAGATGAGATACGCTTTGATGTGTGCTTCTCACTCTGTAAGATCTTGATATTGTCAAAGTCTGGTCTATGGCTATTTTGAATACTGTGACTCGAAGTGCAGTTTTATTAACACTATTAGATCGTATGTACGATTTGTGGTTGGACATATGCTGCTTGAGGAGCTGCTTAATCGAACCAATGTAGCAAAGATCACAGGTTTCGTTCTCGTTTCCAATTCAATTGATTTTATGTATACTCATACTCAATTTTCGCCGTTAGCTACTAAAGAGATATGCAAGCGTTCTATTATAATTGTACTTTAGATTGACGTCTTTGGTGTTATTGACATCATTTGTTTGAAACCTTGACTTTGACTATATTCTTGTAGATCCCATTTCTTGCTTCGGCTTCATCATCACTTGGAGTCTTAGTTTGTTGGTGATCTAGTAGACTCCTTATAACCACCCCAGGATAGCTGTTATCCGTAAGAATCCGAGTCATTCTATTGACATTTGCGGAGTGAAATTTTCCGTCACTCAACGCGAAAACTGTTCTCACTAGGTTGAACGCAATGTTAATGACGATATGCCTGGCCTAGTTGAACCGAAAGTGGACAAGTCTTCCCGATTCAGTTTTTTTTTGTACCAGTTAAATGAGAGACGATCGTTTTTGTGATGGATTTTGACCTTTTTTGACATTCAGAAACTGTTTCGAATTAAAAAAGAAAAACGACTTTAGTATAATATAATTTCTTCAATTAACGTGCTCACTCAAAAAGGCATCGATTAGATGTACAGAAGCTGCATTTTGTTATTGAATTGAATTGATATCGAAAATAAACAGAGGGAAACAGATAGGATAAAATTCTATTCCACCTTCATATTTGCAAATCAAAATATAAATGACATCTATTCAGGCTAAGTATTGATCCATTGGGTTCACATTACTTGAACTCTTTGTTTTGTTTATTAAAAATTGGGGTGAACTGGATCAGTTCGATAATATAAACCATCTAATTTCAGATACTCCCAGGCATAAAAAGGAAAAATTGTCATGTATAAACATGACATGAAAGTGAGAATTTTGTTATTTCTTTAAACGGATACTGACATATTATGTTATTTATAAATGAGAGTCGAATTTTTTAATACTTATACTGACCATGACAGCGAATTATTTATAAATGAGAGTCAATTTTGTATCTGCGTTTGTAGTTATGAGAGCTAGATTATTCCATCGTATAGTTCGGCCGGAGTATATCCACCTTCTACCCACTAGCCTCCACCATTTAGCCTCTAGGCTAATCACTACCTATCTGCAGTGCTGCCTTAGATTAAAAACTCAAAATGCGAAAGCAGCAAAATTATAGATGGAAAATTATTAATTGGACCTTTTTGCAAATATTTTTGCACATTTATGGCACATACTGTGTGGCGTGTTTGTTTTGCGTGAGAATAACCTCGATTTCTTCGTTCTAAATGCAATCTAATTTTCTCAATTTTAAAGGACACAGTTTAAAACTGAAGATTTTATTTACTTCGAGTTGTCCCTTTGCCTCCTGATATATGTACCTGTGGTTATTTTTGTTTGCCCGGAATTTGGTTGCGGTGTTATTCAAGGGTGACAGTTCAGTGTCCCTGTTGAAAATAAATAAATAGTCACTCGGTTTAAGAGCACTTCATTTTTTATTATAATTCATGTGTATGTATTATTCTTAGTTTTACAAGAAATTTTTTAAAGTACTTAGAATTCGCGAAGCGCTTTAAAACTTTAAGTTGACAACATACGTCGCTGATGATCTTTTCTCAACTCCCGTATTAAAAAATGAATTTGCCTGCTTGTACCGCAGAAGGCAGACCGCTAGCTGAACCGTTGCGTTGGCTTTACATTGGAATTATGACAAATTGTATTTATGAGTAAGTTATGTATGTACAGATAAATATGCAAAAGTGTAAGTAAGAAAATATACAGGGTGACGGCGGTAACAGTCCCCTTGTACTTTAATTAAAGTAACAAACGATAGATGGCATTTACAATATGATTACGTCCTATAGAATGTACCTATTAACAAAATGTTTACAACTCGGCCACGAACAAAAATAATATTGTAAAATTTGTATTCTAAATATCTTAAAAGTCTACTTAAACGAACACTACATACTAGTTTACACTTACATCTAAATCATAAGTGTCGCTCCGACGCTCAATATTTACAGTCTCATCGTTAGGTTTTGAAAGCCATTTTCGGATTCTATTATCTTGAACAAAACTGTCATATGGTATCTGAGTTAACTGGCAATTTTCGATATCCCGTAATACATACATATGTATGTATTTATCATTTCCAAGAACTTTGTAGGCAACGAATGGTCCGCAGTATTTTTCTTTTGGTAAAAACTTCTAATTTGTCCCCACCATGGTATCGATATTCAGTATATCAAAAAAGTCACCAATCTGATAATGCTTGGCTTTCTTGCAGTACATAAGAAAATAATTATGTACATAAGAAAATAATTATTAATATTTATTATAAATTATATCCCTGAGATCTGACACAGATCACGAAGAGTCTCCGAAGTCAACTTATCTTCTAATTGTTCCATAATTTTGTCTACTAATTCTCCCCGCTGATCGGCACCAATACATAGCATACTGGGAGAAATTGTCGTAGTCTTATGAATTATTGATCGCATATTCTACCTTTAACAAATTACACGACCAATTTGCATGACTTATAGGTTCGCTCAACTTCCTCAGCATAGCTTTAAACACCTGATTGATTTTTTCTACTTGCCTATTTGCCTGGGATGATGCAGTAGCCTCAAAAGAAGTGAAGCACTTACCTCTATCCGTCACACTTCGTCTCAGTCGGCTGTAATACTGAAAGTATTTTTCTAATGAACCTATTACCACTTTCATACTTGTAGATTTCGTCGGATATAACTTGATAAATTTCATGAAAGGGTCTACCACAAACAAAATGTGTGTTCTTTTCGAACTTATAGACGGCAGCTAACCAAAATGGTCCACGAGGACTGTATCGAAATGTACTGGCTTTTTGGGTATATTATCAGGGGTCGAATTACCGCATCAGTTATCGAGCAATACGTGACTGATAAATGTTGATTTGGCATGACCGCTTAAGAGATCGAGTATCGAAATTTGGCATTCTATCATCAGTGACCATGTATTTTATTTATTCGATGTGGTTTCTGCTGACGAGCTGAGGTGCATTTGGTAGAAAATATGTAAGAATATCTTTGTTTATTATTATTTTTGCTTTTTTTTTAAATTTATTGTTTAAATTTTATTTCAGGTCAAATCTAAATAAAATTAACCCTCTGCAAAAGGACATTTGGCAAAGTTTATGAGCTGGGACAGCGGTTTAGGTGTATCCTCTAAAATTTATCTTCTCCATTCTGAATCTTTGATAAAACTGGGGTCGATTTACGGCATCAGTTACCAAGCAACACGTGACTGATAAACATTGATTTGGCATGACCGCTTAAGAGATCGAGCATCGAGTATCGAAATTTGGCATCAGTGATCGTGTATTTTTTTATTCGATATGGTTCCTGTTGACGAGCTGAGGTGCATTTGGGAAAAAATATGTGAGAATATCTTTGTTTATTGTTATTTTTGCGTTTGGTTAAATTTATTGTTTGAAATTTATTTCACGTTGAGTCTAAATAAAATTAACCCTCTGCAAAAGGACATTTGGCAAATTTTATGAGCTGGGACAGCGGTTTAGGTACATCCTCTAAAATTTATCTTCTCCATTATAAATAAGAATGTACTCTTATTTACCCTGAATCTTTTGATAAAACTGCAATCAAAAGTATACATTGTGAAAGATATTTTCAGAAAATTATAGTTTTGTATAAGTACGCAGAGTCTTTTAAAGAGAATGGATCGCTTTTATTTCTTAAACGTCTTCGTTCAATACACTCATAGTAAATACAAAACTTTTCCTCACACAAAAATAAATACTTGTAGTAGTACAATTTTCAAAGTGCACTCGATACGTGACCATTCTTATTTGATCATACCTCACTCGTTAACTGATGTCGTAATTCGACCCCAGATTTCTTTCACTAGAACGAACCGGAGCAGCTTTCATGATACATTTAAGACGATTTTGGATAAACTTTTAAATTTTTTGACACATACCCAGAAACCAGTAATAAGCAATAACCTTTTCATTATATTTATCGACCGCTTGATGTCCAAACTTTTCATGGATCAACCGTATGACATTAGCCTTCATTTCATTTGGAATATATAGCACATCCCGACCACCCTTTTTTACTTTAAATACAAGTCCATCAGTAAACGCAAATTCTTTAACCTTCTCAATTTTCATACGATCCCGCAATCTCTTAAATACTTCATCCCCCCTTGGGCAACTTAAATTTAAAAATCAACGTAGTCTACGTCCCTAATCGAATCAATCTGGCTCCTGCTTAGAGCATCTACGTGCATCATGGACATACCACTACGATGCTAAATCTTGTAATTGTAGTTTTCAAGATCTAAGACCCACCGGGCAATCCGTAGATTAACTTGTTTTTTTCTCTATCGTCATCGTCAGTGAACTGCAATCCGTCAAAACCTTAAAAGGTATCCCTTCTAAATAAACCCGGAAACGTCTTAATTCATAAATTATGGTTAGTGTATCTAGCTCGAAACTATGGTATCTGGCTTCGGCAGCGGAGGCAGATTTCGAAAAGTATGATACCGGATGACGTTACCCATCATTTTGGCTTTGAAGTAGAACGGCCCTAAAAGCAATTGAACTGGAATCACAAACTAATTTTGTCTCTTTTACGGGGTTGTTAATGGCAAGAATGGGCGCTTCAACTAATCTGGACTTCAGCTCGCTAAAACCATCAAGACAATGTTTGTCAAAATCAAAATCAGCATTTCTCTTTAATAGATTTTGCAATGGCTTTGCAATTCGGGGAAATGACGGCATAAATCGCCTAAAGTAAAATAATAAACCAAGACAAGAATGCAATTGCTATTGGTTAGTTGGCAATGGGTATCTTTTTATAGCCACAACATGAGAATCACTCGGCGCGTTATCATGTGATGAAACGGCATTATCCTAAATACTCTATTTCTGTATGACAAAAATTACACTTCGTAACAAAAGCAAATGTCCGTCAAAGTCAGCAGTAGCAATCAGTATACCTCCACATTCCATTTGTGGTCACAAACGCAATAAGAATAATAGATTCCTCATAAATCCGAACTTGGTGAAACCCGTTCTTCAAGTCTAGAAGCGTAAAATATTTTTCCCCTTCAAGGTATTTTATATAATCCTCAATCTTATTAAGACCGCGATAATTGACGCACATTCGAATCTCCCCGTTCTTCTTTTTGACCAATACTTAAAGTGACTTGGTGTAATAATTCCGTCTTTTTCTAACTGCCTTACTATTGACTGAACTCAAATTCGTTCAAAATGAAAAAGGTTGTGGAGGGGCACAATGGAACGGAACATCGTCGGCATTTAAATTAATTTTCATTTCGTAATCTAAAGGTTCCACTATCACATCTCTCGGAGAAACATAAGAATCTGCAATTAAGTTTCGCACGACAAGAAAACAAGCTGACCCAACTTCATAAACCGGCCCTGTCATTTCATGTCTATCATTAGTGGTAGTTAAATAATTATCTCTCAAAAGGCTATGTCTATTAATAATCGTATAAAATTCATTTGGCAAGGCACGCAATTCATTACATTGATTTAATGCAAGCAACTTTTCATTACGATATTTAAATCTTTGTTTAGTCAGGTGAATATTAGAAGCATATAACAAATTTTAACGACATGGTTTTGGCGTTTTCAAAATTCTCGGCAGTTCGCTTGGAACACATGATAACTTCATAAGGCTACTGGACAAATTTACAGCACTAATAACTTCCTCAACGTCTTCGTCAGCGTTATCCAGAACGCCCCTAAGAAGGCAGCAATTTATTTCTCAGCATTTGTAGCGGCAACTCGAGGCAGTATCTTCTTCTTCTTTTAATTTGAGCATGACCGGTGGTCATGTCTCATCTTCCAGCATTAATGTGTCCCGTTTGCGAACAATTAAAACGGAACTCTTATCGGCATTGAACTTCGTTGTGGCGGCAGATTTTGTTGTGGTGGCATTAGTGTTAGCTCCCTATACTCCCGCTGTACTTTGGTTGGGGTACCTTTTGTTGGTACCGGTTGATAAGTCGTTTCAGCTCGTCAGTAGATTGACGTTCGCTATATCGTTACCCACTCCGTTTATGATGATCATTTCCCTCTCGCTTACATCGGAACGTTTGGCAATTGTTTGCATATTCAGAATATAACAATGCAGCAACTCCTCCTGTTTTTTTCCATCGTCTCTGGCTCAGCATTCTGTAGCCATCTGGCAATGTCAAATTCGCTAATGAGTGCCACCCTCAGATCATTGTAGTTCAGAGCTACAGTTGACGACAAAAACACTCGAACAATCCCGATTAGTGAACGCCGCAAACTTAGTAGTTTAAAACAATCGTCGGGATTTACTGAAAATCACAGAGAAAGTTTCGGACGGCATGACCTAGATCGTCGTCAGTGAACTTTAGAATAGTGTGCTCGATATCACCAAAATCGGTCCTGATGAATTATGTCGGCCTGTGTATGCAGTTCATATGGGAATCTGCTAATCTCCTTCTGTCTACAAACAAATTTCTCACTTTCTTACTGTCCCACTTCTCGCAAACATCTGACAAACATCCGAGAGTAAAATTGTCATGACAAACTTCTCTCACGAGTGGCTGCGAGAAGCTAGGCCAGGACTTGTATTAGTCACATAATCATGTTAAATGTCTAACTAACTAAAAAAAAAGTTTGCATTTGTGTTAAGAGAGGAATATTTTGAATTTTCATGCATTCTCTACCAAATCGAGTTCGGAACCTATCTAGTCAAGTACAAGCCGTACAAAATCAAGTCGGTGATTTATAAAATCCAGTAATGTTTGTAGATTCTGCTCTTATATTCTTGGAGATTAAAGGTTTCTGAAAATATGACTTGGGACTCCTGGGAGTAAATTCAAAAATTTACTTGTCCTGTAGCAGAAGGAGTTTTGATAAAGGGATATCCGCAGCGTTGCTAGGTGGTCCTAGAGGTGATGAGCCTCAGTGGCTTGTCTAGTATAATGTTCAAATATCGTATTTCTAGTAATCATTCTATAGGCGTAAGTCAGCTACCAATCTTTGATGAGCTAATGGTTGGAGATTGGAAGTTAGTGCAGGATCTTCCATTTAGCGAACTGCTCGTCTCCGTATGCTGTCAAGGAGATAAAAATAATATTTTGGGGCCGAACCCCAAAAATGAGAACAATACTCAAGTCCTGGTCTAACTTGTGCTTCTATACAAAGAGAAGGAACTGTTGCGCTGTAAAGTATCTCTTTGCTCCAAATTGGTAGCTCAACCTGACGACAGAAAGATGCATGGTTTCCTTGGGATAGATTTTTTTTTTTATAATTTGCGCAAGTTATGTATTTAATTCTCTTTGGAGAACAACAAAAATGAAAGCAGAGGAAGAAATAAGAAGATCATACAATATTTAATAATTCAAAAATAAACATTTTTTTAATATATTCTAAGTCTCACATGTTGAACGGTAGAGACAAGACTACCTCTTACTTAATTCGTCGTAATCATTATCGACTGCAAAAAATGAATTTGCTGTTATTGCATTTCCTGTTGGGGATATGAATACCCTTAAACTGTTTCAGAGCTCGGGTGTTAGGAAAAGGGGGAAGAGGAACAGAGGAGGAGCCTTTGCACGTTGGCTTTGAATGTTTGAAGGTTGAAGTGATGGGGAAATACAGAGCCTGGTAGATTATTCCACATTCGTGTCGTTCGGCTTATAAACAAATCCCTATATTTGACAGTACGACCGAAATTGGGATTAAGGGTGAACTGATGTGCATTCGAAGCATGACGCGTATTGCGGGTGATATTTGGAAGGGGAGGAATGCACTGGCTATTTCGCTGGATCATTTTTTTATAAAAAAAACGATAAAACAGGGAGAGACAGGAGACATTTCTCCGATGTTCAAGTGAATGTATGGAATTCACAATGTCTGTATCGCCTACAAGTTTTAACGCGCGATTCTGTACCCTATGAAGAATGTGCAGAACGGTCTTGGGTGCACCAGACCAGATATGGGCTTTATATTCCAGCTTAGGGCGGATGAATGCCTTATAAATTGAGGCCAGATCAGACGGGGTAAAATATTTCTTGCACCGTTCATTTGAAAATGTGGTACAGTAGAAAAGTTATTTCTTTGGGTTTTCTTCGCGATGAAGTTGACTAAGTTTGCTTTTTCCCACTGCAAGATTTTCTATAGGTCTTCATTTAATGAGTTGATCTGGTCGCATCTCTGACGATGCGATGTGCTTGCATTCACGGGCATGCTGTAAGACCTTATAAGTTTTTCTTCAAATGTTTCTCTATTTTTAATAATAATAATTAATAATATTTACATATTAGGCCTCTCCGACCAGCTTGATTTTAGTTAACTGTCCGCAGTTTTGCACACCAAGTTAGTTCAAGTCCTTTTTCACTTCCTTT
This sequence comes from Pocota personata, assembly GCA_963082735.1. Taxonomy (NCBI): domain Eukaryota; kingdom Metazoa; phylum Arthropoda; class Insecta; order Diptera; family Syrphidae; genus Pocota; species Pocota personata. Next base: position 161,079,892 of record OY720430.1, on the reverse strand, counting down.
ATCGCTTTGGTGTCAATTCGCTCTGCATGTCCTTGAAATCTTAGATATAGCCTAAGATAATATATTATAATATTTCTGTATGGATAGCACTAATGCACTATAAATAAATAAATAACATAAAATTTATTGATATACTGCAAATACAGATATGGAGGTCCCGAAGACAGTCTCTGTCGATTCATAATGTTGAATGAGTTGATTGCTCTTTCTTGATGACAGATAGTATACACTATCGTTCATAAGTTTAAGACCACCACTATTTCCTTGATTGTACACATTTTTTTGCCAAGCCATTTACAGTTAAGAAATTATTTTTTTACTCAGTAATTGTGGCAATATACCTTTGCCCCAATTGTATTATACCTATGTACATCTTTTACTTGCATAATGCATGAAGCCTTATTGAAGAATTTTTTTTTAATTTGAGGCAATAAAAAATTGTGAGCTATTTGCGATTTTTAATGAAAATACTGTTGACAATATTACATATAATCTCGCCTACAAATGACTTATTTAAAAGGGTTACGCACGATATAATTTTTAGTTAAATATCAGTTTTCAAAGTGAAAAGTTAAAAATCAAGAACAAATTGAAATAAATTATTTAAAATTATTTGTCTTCAAAAATGGGTAAATCCGAAAGAGATATCTCCCAGAAACTTAATATTTCTAAATCTGGAGTGCATTACACCATCAATCGTTTTCGTGAAATCTAAAACAGTGATCCCAGATCGAGCAGTGGACGTCCAAAAAAAACCACTGCTCGGGAAGATAACTTGATTGTAATTATTAGCATGCGTAATCCAAGGCTTACGGCACCAGAAATCTGCGGAGAGATCAACTGGAATAGAGAAATCCCAGTCTCCGTTACAACAGTCAAAAGGAGTCTTTGGCGGACAAATTTTCAAAGATTTTCGTTCGACGCTTCGCAGAACAAACCGCCTTCCCGCAATGTGTTATGCCCACCGTAAAGCATGGAGGTGGATCGATTTTGATGGGAGCCTTTTCCTTCTGCGGAACCAATGATCTCGTTCGTATCAAAGGCATTTTGAACAAAGAGGACTACAATACATTCTAGATGACAATGCTATTCCAAGTGGTTTTCGGAGAAGGGTTCGTCTTTCAATAAGATAACGACCCTAAACACATTTCAATGTTGTGTTCAAGCTTTCTGCAGCAGAAGGAACAACATGGTTAGGCCACCAAAGTCGCCAGATTTGAACCCAGTTGGACTTTTATGGGATCACTTCGACCGGAAAGGTCCGCCAAATGTCTTCTTCTTCACCAGGAATCTTTTAGCAACAACTGAATGACACCTGGAATAGCATTCCAATGGAAACAATATCACAATTGATAGACAGGATGCCCAGACTTGTTAAAGCTTTTATAAAAGCTCGAGGAGGATACTTCGACGAAGTTCAAGTTTAATGGTTTTTTGTTTAAATAATTTATTTTGTTCATTTGTGTTTCCAAATTTCATTACAATACTATTTAAAATGCATCTACTATATACCTATTGTGCACTCCAAGAAATAAAAATAAGCGGAACAAAATAGTCGACCGCTTCTTGGTAATAACACCTTATTTTCATAGAACTTTTTGGTGGTTTTAAACTTATGAACGGTAGTGTATATGCACATTTACAATGCTTCTAAAATGTTGACCATTATTAAAAAAAAAAAACAACACTTGTGTAAAATGTAAATTTTATTAAAAAATAAGGGCACATCATTTTTTTTCCATTACTGTTATACAGTTAATGTAATAAACAATTCTTTGAAAGTACATACAACAAGGGGAGAAATATAAGGTTACTACAATGGAAAAGACTCTAAAAACAGGGAAAGACTAACTTTAATACAATATCTCTCTACATATATATTTTAATTTTTTTTTTCTTCAAAAAAGAAACGACTTAAACTTTTATGCTTAAATTGTATCTACAAAGAGGAGAAAACACACAAAAAAAACTTGAAATGTATAATATGTTAATATTTATGTTTGACAAAAAAAAAAAAAAAAAAAAAAACGAATAAACAATACAATAAAATATGAAATCGGGTCGGAGTCGGAATTGGTCATAAAAATAAAAATCGAGATATTAACATAATGATACTTGTATACGTATTAAAAATATGAACTTTCGTATAGTAAATTATTAAGGCACATAATATCTTCCAATTTTAGAAATTGCTCTTAGTTGCATTTTGATCACGTTTGTAGATGTGTACGAACTTTGCTTTGCACACCCAGTTTTACTATCTACCAATGGTTTATTTGTATATCTTATGCTGGGCATATTATTGTGTTTTATTTATTATCCATCAAATACCGATAATGAATACTTTTACATACTTAATCTTTAGATAGCTCTTATACTCTTTCGTTTATAATACGCGTGACATTTATGCTTCAAAAGTATGATGAATGATTTTAAATTTATAAGTAAATTATTAATTGCTGCCGGTCTAGATTAACCTGGTTCGTTTTAAGTAGGTTATAAGTAATGCGTAGATGAATTTATATTGCGCCAAAGACGGTATTATGCTATCACGTTGGTGTCGTAGTTGTCCGATGACCCTTGGAATATCTAGATCCTAAAATGAAGAAAAAAAAACGAAAATCTCTTAGTATAACAAAACTAATTATTTATTTTTTATATAATAATTTATTCATGTAAAACTCTTTTTGTTGTAATATAAAGCGTAGAATCCGACAAGCGCTCACTAGAATCTTTTCAAAATGAGTACTACTACCAATGGGTAAATTCCTTCAGTGAGAGCACTGCTGATTACAGAACACTCATAAAAGTTTTATGATCTTTTAAGGTCTATTACGAGTATACATATGTATTGATATGGATTTTATATTTTTATTGAGAGTGTGTGGAATGGAATTGAATTGAAGCAGTAGTCTTAGCCAGCCATTAAAACGAAATGTTATTTTCAATAATTCTGAATACCTAATTCAATTGATGATTTGAATTTAAGTGATTTGAAAAATCTATTTTCAAGTATTTTCCTATTAGCTGCTTCATTCAAATTTATACAAGACTTAGCTTTCGTCATCAAGGAATCGAGGTTACCGTGCTTAAATAAGAGGAAAGGTAAACGCACACATATCGCGACGGAAATTGTAACAGACAGCAGGGTAAACTAAGCGGGAATCGTGTTTGAATGAAAAAAAGACAATCAAATAATTAAAACTACGTAAATAATCAAACTACGAACCAGTCCATATATTTTTTCACTTTTTAGTGCTTTTCGTATTTTTTTTCTTTCTTAACGTCTCATCTAGCAACTATATCTAATTCAAACCACTCCTGAGATGAGATCACAAGAAACATATATATATATCTGTTTGTATCTACATTTCAAGAATTTTCTGAGCATGAACACAACCCTTTTCTTTTACAACTAACCGATAGCCCTAGTAGCTAGTATAGTATATAATAATAAAGAAATAATAAATAATAATAATAATAATTTTTGATATCAAAGAAGTAAACAAATGTATAGTGGATTTTTCGAATCTTAAGACATATGTATACGTAATAAAAATTATACAAAACACAACATGCAAAGGTGCACTAACTAAATAAATATGATGATCTGATAAAGACGTACAATGCAGATAGGGCTTTTACGTAGGTTATGGCATCGAAATTGTTTCAGTGGTTTTCTGTTTGAGTGGCAACAAAATTATGCTTATCTTTTTATGATACTGTGGGCTCAGTGGCTAATTGCGTGGACTACTGAGAGGAAGACTTAAGTTTTTGTTCTAGAAACACCAAGAAGTCTTTTCACGAGAGTAGAGCAGTTATTAAAAGGATTATCAATTATGCCATTCGGAAACGGTGATGAACTGCACTTCCTTTCTATTCGTGTGAAAAATAATACGCAAAGCACGAGTAGCTGCGAAAGGCTAGACTTGTATTTACTTATTTATAAATTTTAACCTTCTAATAGCAGTTCTAAAATTCTTAGCAATACATGTATGTATGTTATTATATAGAGGACGTACAATGTCAGTACGGACATTTCTGGTGGCTACCCGAAAGAGAGGGAACTCCGTCGTCCTTTTCCCATAATCCACGGTAGTCTGTTTGAAGTCGGCTGGTTTTTTGTTTTTCATGGCCGATTTAAATAGTTTAGGTTTAGGTATTATTAAATTAAAAAAAAAACACTTAAAAATAATACAAAAAAAAGTACGTATATAATTACGTAGTTAGAGTAAGGTAGAGTAAGATAGATTAAGGTAGAATAAGGTAGGTTAAGATTTATTTTAAGGATATAACTCTTATATAAGAAACAAACAAAAATGTTCATTTACTAAGTTTTTTGTATTTAATTAAAATTTGTCTTAGTATTCATTAGTTATTAATAATAAAAAAATTAAATAAATAAAGAATTTAAGTTAGTTACTTCGAAAGACATAGTTTTAAGTATTAGGTTTAACTTAGAGCGCCCGCATAGGGCCAGTAAGTTAGAATAACATAGTTAAGTTAGTTAAGCTAGTTTTAAGCGTTTTTTGTCCAGAAAGTAAGTTATAATGAATTCAAATTTAATAAAAATGCATTAAAAATGAAAAAAACAACATATATGTATATACAATGATACAATGCCCCCACGCAAAAAAAAAAGGGAAAATAGATATACATTGATATCATATAATTTCTTTACCCGTTTTGAGCATATACCTTTAAAATTTGTACGCGAGTTGTGAATTCGTGATAATTGCTCAGCTTTTACTAAGTGGGATGTTAATCTGTCCGTAAAAAAAAAAGAAAGAGAAACCCCTTTTTGGTGTAGTGGTTTCAGAAACTTCGATTTTGTTCATTTCTATCCTATGCTCCGGTGTTCCCCACTGTGGCCATCCCACAAAATCACTTCGCGTAAGTGTATTATTTTTGAATTCTCCTTTTGCATGTATGTTTGTTCTAATACATTTAATTAAATATTTAAATTTAAAATTTTGACCAGATTCCGATTCAGCGCTATCTTCATGTCCATTGATTTACTTCGACAGTTCACGGGAAAACTAAATTTTTTTGCGCCGCTCGAATTTTTACGAGATTTTAATAATCTTATTTCTTGTATTTTTTAAGAATTTTTGAGAAAAAAATTGGCCGAGTTGGAGACATTCCTTGGTTTGACCCTTTTTACTTGCACCTACATGGGCAAATATTGGTTTCGTAAAAATTATTATAGTAGAAAAACTCAAAAAAAATGAGTAATTTAATTTTGTCTGCCAGTCTCTGTGTGTGCGCCGGACTGAAATGTGAACCGCTGTGCAGATTTAGTCCAAACTTTATATCTGTAGTCTGCGGGGTCAGAGCTCCAGGCCAAATCGGAATTTTAATTCCAAACCCAATATTAACAGTACTTTGTTAATGGGCGATTTTGAAAGAAAAAAAAACGTTTTCGCTAAAACGACCCTAAAGAGTTTGTTTAAATTTTATATTTAGGTTGAGTTATAAACATATGTTCACTAGGTGGCGTTCCAGGATTTTTGTTATTTATTAGATATGACTCGCACGATTTTCCAAAAACATGGCATACAAAGTTTTTGAAAATTGTAAAAAAGTGTGTGCTTTTAACGCATGTTGAGAATTCTGTCTAAATTTCAAATCTGATTGATTGATAAAGAACCACGAGCATCACTTTGGTATAAGCAAAGTAAACTCCCTGAAATCACAGAAACTCTGCCAAAAAAGCTGTTCAAATATTGTTTAATAATATGTTTTTTCTATTGTAAATTTAAATGTTAATTTTGAATGTTAATTTATAAAATTGTTGTGAGTCACTGTATATAAATGCATCGCACCATCCTAGCCAAAGTCCATCATCCAACAGCCGACTATCTGCAATACCAGATAAATTAAGAATTCACCATCACGCCATTTCACACACACGCATCGGGCAGACATGCAGTTTTTCACCTCGCTGCAGCTAACACACACACTTGAATGCGTGCATGCATGCATTTCTCTCTGGTGCAGCACACACACTGCTCGTGGTAATTATTGGTTCGGCTGCTGATGGTTGCTGATGGTTGACCATCGTTGATCTCGTCCACTTGGATTTCGGACTCAGGACAATATACAACTTGGTGATATAATCTTACTCATACATATATTATATTTAAATAAATACACATATTTTTTGTTCCTACTTGGTCTTGGGTCGGTTCTTTCGTTTCTGGGTGCAAATTTACTTGATCGAACTTTACCCATTCATTAACAAATATCTTGATCCACAACATATGTCGGGCGTTGATGCATACTTTTGTTATTGCGTTACTTTGTACCACGTGTTTTCTATGTTCTAGGATGAGGATTTTTTTCAAGCTATAATTTTTTTAATTTTTGTTTTTTATTGGCCGAAGCAACAACATCCGAGAAAAGCGGTCAATTCTGCAGTTTGCCTCAAATTGCACTCTATCAGCGCCAAAAATTAGGTCAAAAAGTGGGTTATCAGCCAGGGTTACGACGGTTAGAAGGATAATATACAAAATATGAAAAAGAAATTAGTTCTAAGGTAAGTGTATAAGGAACTTCGAATGAATTTCTCCAGAGAGCATATAGCTTGAAGCAATGAATGGAAATGTGTTGTCTTTTCGGATGAAAAAAAGTTTAATCATGACGGACCCGATGATTACAACTTTTATTTAATCGATTAAGAACTTATTCAATACAATACATCACAGCCGTACATCAGGTGTCATAGTGTGGGGAGCTATCACCTACTATGGCAATCGAATTTGAGTTTCTAATTACTACAATAACGGAAATGCCTGCAAATGTTTGCTGGAACGGGCATTTTCAAAGCTGAAGAATATTTTTGGACCCCTACGTTGGATTTTCCAACAATATAACGCTCAAAATCGGAAAATTGAAGCTATCCATGATGCCTGGGACGGGATTTCGCCTGACTATTTAAAAAAAAAACTGTATGACGCGATGCGATTCGCTGCTAGCGATCAATTACATGCGTACATAAGGAGATGTTTATGGCGCAGCGATTTAGCGAAAAGCGAATTGAGCGACTGCAAGCGAATGAAGGCGACTGCGAACAATGAACAAATGCAATCAAAATATTTTGAATCATTTTAGCGAATCGCTCGTTCGACCTGGACACATTTATTGAACTTGTGCGTGAAAAGCAAAAACCACAATAAAACGCGGAAGTGGAAAAAAAAAAATCCGGTTTGCAGAGTAAGTTAAGAAATTATTTTTATTTCATAATGATTACATTAAGATTATTTAGCACATATTATTACATATTTTGTATGAGATGTACATCCTATATGATTGTGTTTTTCAGGAAATTGTTGGAGACGGAGGTGTAAATGATGAAATTCTCCATGACGTCTGCGTTCTTTGTTTATTGGATGCACTTGAAATCTCTTCTTTATTTTTAAAGTGTTGAAATATCTTTTACGCAGTAAATAGCTGCTTTCCAATAGTAATAAACGCCTAATTTTAGCGAGCATGCTGTTCACTTTACCACTGTCTAAGCACGAATGAAACTATTCGAAATTGCTCTACCATAAACACTCAATCGCTTCCGATTTCGCTGGCACCGATGTCGCTTGCGATCGCGCGAAAAACCATCGCGAATGCGCTTCGTCCTAAATACGGCCTATAGAGCTAATGTCAAAAAATGGCGGGCATACTCATTATTAATGAACAAAAACATAATAATTTAGTGTTTAAAAACCAAAAAATGTAAACATTTCTTTCATTTTTTCCTTTTTTATAAGATTTTTCAAGTGCCATCAATCAAGTGATAGTTGCATCACCATTTGTTAAAAGTTATACTTTTTTTAGTAGTTTATTAATAGAATTTGGGAAATTCCGATGAATTTTCTTTAATTTTATGGCTTTGTTTTTGGAAAATATGTACTTAATCACAATTAGCAAATATTTTTCGATAAAAAATTTACAACAGGTACGAGTATATATCGCGAAAAACGGTTGTTATGTACATAACTGTGTACTTACTACTCGTATTATGGTTTGCTAATCGAACAACTCTCATTCGCCCATTGAGGCGAATACAAACATTCAGTAACATAATCGGCGAATGAAAGGCGAAAAACCAGCCAATTTTGCTAGTTTATTATAACTAGAGCTATAAAGTATGAGTAAATGTGTATTAAGGACTTGAGTCATTTCAAGTACAAAAACTAGGTACTGATATTGGTACCTCTGTGCGCGGGTACTGGGACTTAAAAAAAGACAAGTACCGATACTTTTCAAATACTTTTACTTTCAAGTAATTTCATGAAGCAGTTGAAAGTACTGGTACTAACGCTTGAAAGTACGTAAGAATAAGGTACTTGATAGTTGTACTTAAGTACGTAAAAGATACTGATACTTGCCTTTTTTCAAGTGCATACTGTTTTTTTTTTTTTTTAATGAAAGGAAATTTCAAAATCTCGAAGCACTCGATTTTCGGTCCATTGTGGTACCAGATCGACACCTTTTTGGTGTATTGATAGGAAAAACGTTATTTCTAAATACCTGCATCCTAAGTCTTTTAAAGTTTATTAACCCAGAGATAGAGAGAGAGGAATGGGTAGAGAGGAGAATTAATGCGTGTTAGTTTTGAATCCTTGCCCATTTAAGTATCTCAAAATATTGAGGAAGGCAAGCTATTCCATATTCGTATTGAGTGGTTAAAAAATTATCTCCTGATTTTCACGATGCGCCTGAGAGGAGAGCTCTAGATATAGGTTTGTGCGGATGGTGTCGAACGCGTGTTGCGGTTAAACAGACGAACAGGCGGGATACAACTATAGATTTCATCTAAAAACTTGTTATGAACAACATTTCAGCGGTGTTCGAGCGAGGGAATCAGATTACGAATAGACTGATCACCGATCAGTCCACCTGCTTGACATTGAACGCGATAGAGTAAACTCAAGCATGTGATGGGAACTTCCGCCCAAATATACGAGTTGTATTCAAGGTGGGACGAATGGTAACTTTATAGATTGTAGCTAGGTTTGCATCTTCTGACATCTAGACATCTAGCACCGGTTTTAACAGCATCTGTAATTTGCTGATTCCAACGAAGGTCTGGGAAAATATACATGCCAATCATTAACAATCCATTAGATTCCTCAACACCAACTCCGTTCATTTTGAGTTTGGTTATCTGGGCACTGGGCTTTCAACGCATTGAACTCAACTCAGTTTTCCATACCCCAATTGATGATTGCATCAATGTCAAAGTTCAGTTCGGTTGACATTCACTGTAGCTCGGAGTCAACAACTTGAGATCCTTGTCGTATCGGAATGGATTGGATTGCGAGTAAGAGAGAGATAGAAAAAGGATGTTGATAAATAATAAAAAGAGGGTCGGAGAGACTGAACCCTGGGGTACACCAGCATTAGTGGAGGATGGGGTTTTTACCCCATTCTCCACTAATGCAATGTACATCGATCTAATACAACTTGTATTGATCAACTACTTAAAAAGCGCGCAATACATTGTGAGAAGATACTACCAACACCATAAGATTGAAGTTTATTTATGATAACGCTGTGCCACATTTTATCGAAAGCTTTGGATATATTACTCTACATTCATCATGTTGATGGTTGCATTAGTTCAATTTTTCGGACAGGTATACCATTAGGAGATGGTTTCTTTCGAGATATTTTATGAAGTGAGAATTGACAATGCTCTCCATGACCTTGGAAAACACTGACGTGAATGCTAAGGGGCGATAGTTAAAAGGGGATGTTTTATGATCCGCCAGGGTAGAAGAACACATCGGCATTCTCGTATTGCCAAATTGTTCTTCTAGAATATTTCTTGTTAACTGAATGCTGATAGAAGTACGAGAATTCCGCCTCTTGGCATTAGACAACAACAATCACAATGAGACACTATTCACTCACCTCATTATGATCCAAGGTATACAACAGTAGATCTGCCGTCAGCGTAACACCAGAACGCCCACCGCCTTCTAAGCAATGTATAAGTACTGGTGGATTAGTATTGTGACCAGGTGGCACTTCATTTATCGATGCCATTCTAACTGAATTCAATTCCTCCAGAAAGTCCAAAAAGTGATTAACTTCGCGCGGACAGTTCTGCTCAGCCCAATCGGTGTAATTCAAGTGCCAAACGGATCTGTAACGTCTCGATTGTACATGGTACAATCGTAGCTTACTCGTTATACACCTATCGGTTGTCTGCGAGAACTCTTGGTATACTTGGAACTGCAAAAAAAAAAAAAAGTAGAAACTTATTGATAGAAAATAAAGCCTTTGTCTAATACCTGTCCAAGTTCTAATCTCTGATTGGTATCGGGCGGAATATAGTTTAAATCCTCAGACAGTTGAACAATTAGGTAGACATCTGCTTCCCATACGCATTGCCAAAACATTTTTTTCGTCAACTCAACTTGAGGACTTTGAGCGACGATATAGAATCTTTGTTTCGTTCCCACGGTTGCCTGTAAAATAAACATATAAACATTATAGAAACTGGGTAGAGTGCACCACGCTAATATCGATTTACAGAAATATGCGACGCATTCACATAACCATGTCGATTTTCCATTGTCGGTGTTATTCGTACTCGATTATCATCGTATGGCAAAAAGTTCGGATCCGAATTTTTTCTCATGTTCTCTTCCAAAAGTGCACATTCGTACCGCGCACTCTCACGTCGTTTAGGTATTCGTTCAAACTCCATAAACAGCTGTGAGTCATTCAATTTTGCATCCAAAATTTGGCACTAAAAACAAAAAAAAAACAAAAAATAAATTGCCGCCTATACCTATAGATTATGTATAAGACCTACCAACTTGTCTTTACTGTACGTAGCCGATATCGGTTGAAGTCTCGGCAGTCCCGTCGACCATCGATGCCTCAAGTTCATGTCCTCTTGTGATAGCTCCACCTTCACTTGATTTTTACTCTTATCCCTTCCTAGGGTTGCACTTTTGCGTTCCTTCTCTGCTGAGTTTTTACTTCGGCCGAGGATGTTCCAGCGTTTTTTCCGTTTCTCTTTGGTGCCGCTACTGGCAGTCGAACTATTCACCGAGTCCAGTGTGGTGTTCAATGTCGTCTGAGTGGAATTCAAATACGAAGACGAATGCGAAGTGTTGAAGTGATCGTCATTGAAGTGTTTCGATGGATGCGGCAGGACATCCGATGTCGTCTTCATTAGATTCGTCTTGCGTGGTTGATCAACTGGTGATGGTGAGGATAAGTTCTCGTGACATGGTGGTGTCAATAGCGAAGGTGTTGGTGGTTTATGCATGTTTATCTGAAGAAGTGCGTCATTAGTGGCTTCCAATTGGGGTAACCCTCCATTGTTACTGCCGTTAGTGTGCAAACGTTGCATGTTCAGTGTGATTCCATCGATCTCAGAGTGCATTTGTGCGATTGGCGTCCCTTGGTGAATTCCACCGGGAGCCGACTGAATGCTAGACGTCCGATTCCGCATTTCGGTGGCATTTTCCGATGTGTAGCAATGTGGCAGAGGAACATTTTCGTAAATCGGTTCTATGGATCCATTGTGAGCCGACCTTTGAAGTCCCCCACCGTTTGGCTCCTGAAACTTGGGTGGACGATAAATTTGTTGTGGTGGCGTTGGTTGCATGGGCGGAGGTGGTGGTTGCTGCGTGGGCGGCTGCAGAGGTAACACCAACGACGGCTGCTCCTCGATCATATTCAAATTCTCGAACGTGCCATGCGGCAAATACGGTTGTGAATGACCGATGTGATTCATATATGGGTAATGGATGGGATGATACTGAGTATTGAGTAGATTCCTATTGGACACCAGATCAGGGCTAGATCCAGAGACATAAGCGCGATAACCTAACAACGTGCGATGACTAGCCACTGCCAAATCGGGCGTTGATGTGGAACTTAGCCGATTTGCCGGATATGGTGGTGGTGGTTTGACCCGCATCATCTGCAAACGCTGTGCCAAGTCGATTTTAGTGTACACGTTGTTCGGGTTCAAATGATTTTGCATAGTTTGAGCAGTTTGCGTGACATCTGGATATCGGTGGGGCGCTAAATGATGCAGAATGTTCTCCGTAGTCATTGCAGACATGTTGTGGACATCTGGCTGACTACCAGAATAGAAATTTGGATCGGCGGATAGCATAGCACCAGATGAAGTGACGCGTACTGCAGCTGCCGCGGCAATCGTCTGCTGGTTGATGTTGTGAATCTCATTAGCACTCGCGCGGTACTTTTGCTGCATAGCAGTTTCGTAGTCCGGAGCGGGTCTATACGTGGGCAGCATTGCCTTCAGTCGTTCTCGCTCCTGCGAGAAGTTGTTATTGTTACTCAGATCCAAGCAGGATGTACTCTGAATGCGGTTGTCCAGCGGATCCACAACCATGTTCGTAAAGCTACAATTCGTCGACGAGGCATACTCCTGCGGAATATTTGCCCAACTCTGATTGGGTGTCCGCGCCTGCTGATGGCTGCTTGTCGCAAGGGAAATATTCGACGACATAATTGAGTTCTGTACGCCTCCTGGTCCGACCATTTGAAACTCTGGCGTATATATTGCTCGTTGCTGCTCCAATAACAAATCCTCTCGGCTATCGCCAAAGTCTTGTACAAAATTCTGTATGGATTCCGGATGATGACCACCATTCTCACTGTCCGCCTCCTCGTCTATATAGCTTTTGAAAAAGATATGCTGCGTCACACACAACTTCCATATGTACCTCGCTGTATCGGCATCTGACAAAGTAAACGATGCCACCATGTATATGAGCTCATCCTTCTTTTGTTCGATGTTTATCGAGCGCTTTGCATTAACCACCATAAGAAAATCCTTCCACGGATAATACTGACGCCCAATCTGGGAGTTAACCACAATACCATTAATTGTTAATCCAAGCTGAATGTCATTGCCCAGGGAATCTTTTGCAGAAAATCTCTCCTCACCATAACCATCCAGTCGCTGGCAACACTTTATGTACATTTCTTCGGCCTGACTCTGGCTAAGATGTTGAATGGTTGGATTGAGCTGCTGAACTTCATCAATTAGACTTTCATCGAAACCATCGTGCATAAGGCTCTTTGGAAGTATCAACCTTGTCCTTAAGTAATCCTTTGTGTGTTTGTCTCGTTGATAGCTGTCGTATTCTGCTTGTCGACAGTAGAGGGCTAACAATATGGCTGTCCGTACATCACATGCAATACGTTCCTCCACCACATCGTTTTTTAGCTGCAGAAAATAGTAGTAGCGTGATACCTCATCGCTGAGGTGTTTTACACCAGTCGTTACATAATGAAGTACTCGTAAAAATATTTTAGGTCCGGCGGCATATTTTTCCAGTTGCCTACTAAGCGGACGGTCCAAATCAATCCACTTTAGTTCGTCCTCTTTGCCTTTCACTATATAGCGAAGGCCAAAGAGTTCTGGTTGACTGATAGACAGACGTTGACACACATTATCAAGACATTCTTGTCCTTTACTTTCCGAACTTAGAGTACAATCAACCGTTGATGAGGTGTCTGCAATGAACAGAATGGAAAATATTTGATAAATCGAAAAAATGCTAAACACGTAACTGCTAATACTGAATTTATTTATTTTTTTATTTATTTTGCACAGCTCGGGTCACAAGCAAACACACTACCCACTACATCGTGACCACCACTAAGATGGGATGCAATTAAGTTGAATATGTACGCAGAGAAAAAGAGTACCGGCAATAGCTATCTCGTGATAGCTACTCTCACGGCTATCGGTTCTACGCACCAGAACAGCTCGAAACCAGGATCAACAATTCTGCCTTCGACCGAGAGTAGTCACCTTCAGCAAAGGTGAACTATAATTATTATAGTTCATCTGTGCCTTCAGCTACATATTCGCCAAGACAATATGTAGCTGCTACAACATTGAAATTTTTTAAAGGAGACTACAATTTTTCTACATTTGAATCATGTCAATGCTATTTGCCTTATAAAAAAGGTTTATGTAATTTAAGTTGGTGGGCGCCGTGGATTAATTGGATAGTGTGTTTGACTCCTGAGCATGCTGACGAACTTGAATACGTATTTGAATATTTCCACAACACCACCTCTCTCTAATATCTGACAAATATCAGAAAGTACAATTGACATGAGTAGCTTCCAATATGCAGTTCGGATTTGACAATAAAATTGTAGGTCCCTTCCATCCATGCAAAAGAAAAGGTATACCCTCTATATTTTCGTTCTATCACTCATATTCAGCCCTTCAATTCATTTTCAAACAAAGTGAATCCCCCTCCACTGTCGACTAGAACAACCCACAGTTCTGACATGTCGGTTGGGATAGGTTAGATTTGTAAAGAACCAGAAGTGTAAGTTCGGGTAAGACTGGCAATTTTGGGCAGCAGCTTTTTCACAACGCGCTATTGTCGTTGTATTGTCATGCCTTCACATTCTCAACCTGTTCCATAAGAAAATAACTAGAATAATACGATAATAATTAACGAGGCAGCTTTCGAGGGGGAATGGCAATCATTTTCATCTGATTCTACACTGTGATTATCACCAGCATCAAATTGCTTGCTTTGGCTTTTAAACTGGAAGTACATTACTCTATGCGAAAGCAAGCCAGCATCGTTAGAATAAAAACAGGATGGACCGTAGAAATGTGGGTGGGAGCTTTCTTGGTCAAGCCTGCAAGAAGGACATCACTGATTTTCGCATTTGCGTAAAGTCAGACTTGCAGAGGGACGGCGTTCTAATAATTGTTTAGATCTTTAAAGGATGTCCCCCAACCAATGTACCACGGTCACCAGCTTTGTTCTTTCGTATAGCTCATTCGAAATTGGGACAATGACACTTTCTCCCAAAAGCTGCAGTACGGTTCATGCCACCTTCCGCGCTAATCCACAGCCGATATCAGCAGGAAACTGTCTGGACTCATTATTTGGAGCTCTGACCAGTTTACCAGCTCAATTAAAGATTCTACTCATCTATTTAAAGATTTTCGACTTATAAAGCCATTTACGTCCGCCACGGGTCAGACTATTTTGTACTTATTTGCTTTTCACTTTTCTTGGGGGCTCAGATTCGAGCTTAATCTACTACTCTACTGCTTAAGCAGCTGCATTGGAATTCGCTCGTAAATTGTAGGCAGAGTACAAGATCACAATATCTGTGGGTACCTACATACATACACTGCTGTGCAAAATAATGAGCACACATGGTTCCTTATCCCTATATGTCTCACTAACACTTTGAAGGATAACGCAGCCGGCTGGTTTTGCATTATTTTTGTTGCATGTTAATAACGGTTAAAATAAGTGTGCGCAGATGCATCTGCTTTGTTTACTTTAGTAGTTCAGAGCAGTTTGGGGAAGAAGGTTCATTTTCAAGTGTGCAAAATAATAAGCACAGACAACTTTTCCACCTGTTATTTTCTGTCGTATTCTCTTTTTGTACTTTTCCATTGTAAGTAATAACAACCTAATAAAAAGAGTTAATTTAACAATTGAAAATCTTAGTGTCTGTAATGAAAAATGGGTCGGAAGAAGCATTGCTCACCAGAATTAAGGAGCATAATAAACCAGCTTAGAACCGAAGGAAAATCACTGAGGGTTATTGCCAAAAACGTTTCTTGTTCTGTAGGAATGGTAAGAAATGCTACAAAATTTGAACATTCGGAAGAAACTCGGGGTCGAAAGCGTAAAACATCTTCTAAAACGGACCTCCGAATAGTTCGATGCGTCAAAAAGATCCATTTATAACATCGAAACAGATTAAAACGGATTTAAACTTAAGCATCGATGCTTCAATAATTAGAAGAAGGTTAATAGAATACAAACTTAAAGCTTCCCATCCAAAAAAAAAGTGTCCCCTTCTATCACAAAAAAATATAAAGGACCGTATTAAATTTTCGGAAACTAATTGCAACAGGCTACCTGAAAAATGGCGAAACATACTGTGGCCTGATGAGACAAAATTTAATTTATTTATTTATTATTTTATTTTTATATATCAATAACAAATTACAAATTTATTATTAATAAGGGGAATAAAAGCGCAAGCAGCAAAGGCTTTCGGCTCTATGTTAAATTGTATATATTACTAAATAATAATGTTAAGTGTAGCTAACAATTTATTTATTATAATTATGTTTTTGTCGCTAGGTTCGCTTAATATTTCCATAATACTCAATGTTTTATCAGGAGGGAGTACATTTTTGTTTGTTGTGAGAAAACATCTGCTAAGTAGGTGGGTTATGGTAATGTTACCGTTACACTTTGGGCAAGTAGGAGTTGGTTCTCTTTTAAGGAGGTGCTGGTGCGTCAAGGATGTATGACCCAGGCGTAGGCGTATGTAATTTTGAATCATTTCCTTTGATACATTTAGCGGGTAGATGGGATAGATCTTTTTTGGATTGATAATTGAATAGTGGTGTTTGTATGTTTCCCATTCTTTGAGTCGATTGTGTTCTATTTTTCGTTTTATAATCCTTTTGAGGTCGAGTCCACTGTAATGGTCAAATGTGTAGGTTGGTGCCATACGAGCAGCATTTGCGACTTTATCTGCAAGTTCATTGCCACGTATTCCTATATGGCCTGGGATCCACATTATTTTTATTTTAGTTGCTGACCTTATGACGATGTCCCGGATTTTGGAAATAAGTATAGAATGATGTTTGGGGTTGACAATAGCTTGCAGCACGGAGAGACTATCAGAGCAAATTGTCCATTTTCCCACAGTTTGCAAAGATATCTTGGCAGCCTCGAGTATAGCTACTGCTTCAGCCGTAAATATTGAGGCGATATTTGGCAAGATTCCTTGGGTTATGATAGAACCTTCTTTAGATACTACTGCAAAAGCTGTGTTTTCAGACGTTTTTGATCCATCTGTATATATAAAGCCCCAACCTTTAGAGCTCAATTCTGACGTTATTTCGAGAAACATGGATTTGTACATTGCATTGTTGGTGTTTTCTTTTGGGAAGTTGCAGAGATGCAATATTATGCTGTCTTTATCTAAGGACCAAGGTGGCTGAGATGGGATGTACTTGGGGAAGTGTTTGTATTGTATCTCCAGTTTAGTTCCTATATCCAAGATGTTGTTTATTGCTGAAGGTATTCGCCTGGGTCTGTTGTAGGTAAGGGCCTTTTTAGTGTCATTATCTATGACCGAACCAGTTTTGAAGCACAATTTAACTAGCAGTTTAGCTTTTACTTCCGCGTAGCGCTCCTCGATTGTAGGTAGCCCAGCTTCCGCTAAGATATTTTTTATTGGAGTTGTAGGGAAAGCATTTATGCTTCTTCTTGCCGCTTGATGGTAGGTTGGCTTAAGTATATTTAGTGTTGATTTAGGACAGGAACCATAAATAGCTAGAGCATAATCTATTTTGCTAAGGACTAACATTTTAGTTATATAACATAAAGAGTTAACATGTACTTTGCTTTTTTTTGAAGCTAAATATTTAATTATGTTTAGCCTTGCTGCCAACGATCTTTTAAGATTTAGACAATGAGTTTTCCAATTATACTTATTATTAATTAACAATCCAAGAATACTTAAATTAGTAACAGTTTCAATTCTAGTATTGTTAAGTGTTAAATCTAAGTTAGGGCAGTGTTTCTTGCGACAAATATGAAGAGTTTTACATTTTTCCAAAGCAAGGCTGGATCCGGCAACGGTGGACCATTCTGTGATTTCTTTAAGCAAATTTAAGAAGCATTCTTGCGTATAATTCAAATCATTGTGTTTACATAATATGTAGACATCGTCCGCATAGACACAGTGATCTAAATTCTTGTGTTTATATATAATTCGGCTTATTTCATCAAAAGCAATAGAGAACAAAATAACAGATAACGGAGAACCCTGCGGGATGCCGTTATGCAGTGGCATTGTTTTGGAGAATGTATCGCGAATTTTGACTGAAAATTTCCTATTGGTTAAAAAGGATTTAATATACCCGAATATTTTTGGGCCGATGCCCCATTCTTTTAATTTGGTAAGAACTAGGTGAGTGCCGATACGATCAAACGCTTTTTCGAAATCTAGTGCTAGTATTGAAACGTGATTCCGCGCAGAGAGTGCGTTGGATATCACGACATCGAGGTGTAGTAAAGCATCAATGCACCCCCGGTTGGGCTTGAAGGCCACTTGGTTTTTACTCATTAGCTTTCTAGATTCTGTGAACCATAGAATACGATTGGCGATTATTTTTTCTAGAATTTTAGATATGCATGAAAGTAGAGATATTGGCCGATATCCGTTGATGTTGTCGATACCCTTTTTAGGCTTAGGGACCGGAACAATTGCCGCTGTTTTCCAGTTCTGTGGTATTATGCCTTTGCTGAGAATTGCGTTGTAGAGCATAATAAGCCTGGTTTTAGCTGCAGCTGGTAAGTTTTTGATCATAGGGTATGAAATCTTGTCTCGGCCTGGAGTTTTGCCTCTTGCCTTGCACAAGCTACTTTCGAGTTCAATTAGCGTAATATTTTGCTCGATGCGCTGGGCGGTTACATTAGATGCAGGCTGTGGGGTAATATTAAGGTATTCTCCTTTTTTTTTGATGAAGAGTTGTGAGAAATTGCAGTTCTCTGAATTGGAGGACCAGGTATGTGCAAAAAAGTTGCTGATTTCTTCCGTGGTGGTTACAGTACCCGTTGGTGACTTGATAGAGATTATATTTCGTTTTGTCGAAACACCCGTTAAATTTCTAATATTCTCCCATATTTTGGTGGTGGGAGAGTGGGGGTTGATAGATGCAGTAAAATCATGGAAGCAATTTAATTTATTGATTTTCAACTGCCTTCTAAATTTGGCGTTTGATTTTTTAAAAGCTAATAGATTTATCTGGCTAGGATTTTTTTTGAAATTTTTCCAAGAGAGTACTTTTTCAGTTCTTAGCCTCGCTAGATCGGTGTTCCACCAGGGCACTACACGTTTTTGAGATGTTGGGGACGTTCGGGGAATAGAATTATTGGCAGCACAGCGGATACATTTGAGCAATATAGCTGCTTCCTTGTTAATGCAGGATATGGGATGAACTGATAAAGAGTTTTCGACGTAACGTTTGAATTTTTCCCAGTTGGCCAAATCAGTTTTATATTTTGGGATATGCCGTGATGCTCTTTCGTAGGCCTTTAACATTACTGATGTGAGTATGGGGAAATGATCGCTGTTGTGAAGTTCATCGAGGATATGCCACGCTGTTTTTGGAAGCAGTTCTGCTGAACAACAAGTAAGATCAATGTGAGTAAATGTGCTGTGTGTAGAGAGATGTGTTGGAGAACCGTCGTTTAATACCACGAGATCGGAGTTTGTAATAAAGTCTTCCAATATGGCTCCACGGTTGCTTGTGATAGGAGATCCCCAAAGATGGCACCACGAATTTACATCCCCTGTGATAATGTAGGGGGGATTAACTTGTTGTAGGATGTTTTCTAGATCAGTCTTAGAAAATCTTTGTTCTGGTAGAATATAAATGCAGATAATTGTAAATTTGATAGCTATATTAATTTCAACAGCCATTGAGAGTATATTGGAATTAATTGGTATATGTGTATGAGGAATGTTATTTTTAATAAGTAGGGCAATGCCTTGTTTAGCTGTAGTGTTGCAGGAAAAGTTGTTAAAATAACCTATGTAGGGTTTAGGTACAATAGGACAAAAAGTATATGGACAGTGAGTTTCTTGGAGAGATATTATATCTAAATTATTATCTTTAATGAGGATATTCAACTCGTCAAAATTGTTAATGAAACCTTTAATGTTCCATTGCAATATATTGAATGTTGTTGTTGTTTGAGATATCTTGCGGACATTATAACGAGGTATAATGTGAGAAGATGTGAAGTTTTGGTTGTCAAATAATTGTCGATGCCCGCACTTGCGGAGGGGAGCACAGTTTCCACCGCAACTGGGTGGTTCTGGTCCCCTCTCCGCAAGTGAAGGCATCGACATGGAATTAGCAGATAACTGATTAGGGTTATGTGCTGTCATCTATGTTAGATGGGTTTATATAATAGTTGTTTTTCTGGATTAGTGAATGGGTGATCGAAGAAAATGGTGATTGAGTATTTGTATTTTGTTGAGAAATTGGTGAATTTTGTAATGTGTTATTAGAAGTAATTGGTGTTGGTGAGGAAGGAATGGGGCGATTGTGCAATAGCGGATTAGTGTTATTAGGGGAAGACTTGGGTGTGGCGCTGACTGAAGGTGGCAGTGTCGAGATAACTTTTGTGGTGTTGTTGGTAGAAGAAGGTTGATTGGTATCTGTTTCAATAGATGTTGTTGTTTTATTAAAGGTTGAGGTATTAAGACTGGGCTTTTCTAGCACGGTAGTGCGGAGGGCTTGTTTGGCTCTTTCTGAGAATAATGTGGAGTTTGTAGTTGGTTGGGTTGGGTGCATTTGGTTGTAAGTGCGTTTGGCTTCCGCCATAGTACACTTGCTTCTAGTTTTAATTGTTAGAATTTCTTTATTTTGAAGATATTTCGGACAGGTTTTCGATGAAGAGGGATGGGCGTCGGAGCAGTTAGCACACATTGTACGACTGCATTGTTGGTGATCGTGAGGGGGGAGATTGCAGTTTTCGCACGTTTTGCTTTTAGTGCACCTTTTAATTGTATGTCCAAGGAGCTGACAATTACGACACCTCATTGGGTTAGGGATGTATTCCTGAACCTTGGACTTATACCATGCTATTTCTACAGTTGTAGGTGGTTGGTAGCGATCAAAAGTGAAAAGCATTAGGCCAGTCGGGCGTTGGGTATTTTCGGAAGTTTTTGTGAATTTATACACTTCAATAACCCCTTGAGATTTCATCTCAGCGACGATTTCGTCTTCGCTAATGTTAATCAAGCAAGGTGCATAGACTATGCCCTTGGATGAGTTAAGGCTAGTGTGGAGTTTGACCGTAACCGGACATTGGTTTGCCAAGTTGGTAATGCGAAGGAACTTATCTGCGACCTTTTGGGACTTGGCCAGAATGAGGATATTACCATCTCTAAGTTGAGAGATGTTTTCATATTCTGTACTTACTGCGTCGATTGCTTTCCTGAGCACAAAAACACTAACTGACGTAAGTGGTTGTTTTTCATCTTTTGGGGAGATGAGCACAAACCTCGGGTTTCTTATGTTAGTATTGTTCGGAAGAGTAGGAAATTCCTCCAAATTGGAGTGTTTATTTTTTTTTGGTCTGGGTTCCCAAGTTGGCGAATCAGCCAACTCGCTAAACCGATTCCCGGGATTCGTTTTATTTGGCCCCGGGGCCATTATATTAAGAAAGTGAAGTTTCCTGCGCGCGAAAAAATTAACACACGCGGTTAACCAAAAAACAACAGAAGAAAAAAAAGCTCCGTAGAGGGAGCGAGATGGGGTTATATTAGTGAGCGAGAAAGCTACTGAGCGAAACCACTATCACTGGAGAAGTCAACACGAAGTAGACGCTACGAGAGCTAGACGGTGACTGAAAATTTATTTGGACCGGATACATCAAAAAAGTATGGGAGAAGGCCACCTGAAATGCAATTTGACCCCAGGTTCACTGTTAAAACCGTGAACGGAGACATCATGGTCTGGGGATGCTTCTCTTATTATGGTGTTGGTCCCATTCATTGGATAGAAGATGTTCTAACAAAGGAAAAATATGTCGAAATCCTAGAAACAGTGATGCATCCATATGCAGATGACACCTTGCCCCTGATTTGGCAGTTCCAACAGGACAACGATCCCAAGCATACTGCCAAAGTAACAAAAAAGTGGTTTGCTGATAATAATGTTAGAGTTCTTGAATGGCTAGCACAGTCCCCAGACCTTAATCCCATAAAGAATCTTTGGGGACATGTTAAAAGAAGGTTAAATGAAACATCTAAACCCCATCTGCCAATGCTCCGAAACGTAATCACGACTACTTCAAGGAGTCTATAGTAGATGTGGTGATATCTCACCCGGCGACAAGGGGGTGGTGGACCCATGACTACCATCAAAATTGCTGCTCTAGCTGGAATAATCTATCATATTAAAGACCTTCTTTTCCACAGTTGAGAACAGTCCTAATCTTCCAGAATCTTATCGATATTCTTATTCAATAAGCTAAAAGACGTCCCATTTCAGATGCTTCGTGATTACTCCACTTAGTACGCCTATAGAGTATCGATCTAGAGCGAGAAGGCTCATTTTTTTGTTTTTATCTACATTCGGCCATGAAGTGCTTTACACAGTGTTATCTGAATTGCCAGCAATACAATTTTCCTACCGGTGGCAGTACCGAGATGTCGGTTTCACCAACATTATATAGCCGTTGCCATCGTTGCCAATTCATCCTCTTTTTCGTTCCCTTTTATATTTGTTATGTCCAGGAACTCATCATAGTTTACCCGTGCAGTGTGTGATAGTGATTAGTGAAGTTCGACATATTCTGATTGCAGTTGACTTGATTGCATTGGTATCTATTGATTTCAAAGTGGCTTGACTACGTACGAAGATAATTACGAAGGGGAAACTTGTATGCATCTTGCCGTTTTTTCTATTACTGGAATTTATGTTTGGAAGACACTACATGCGTTTAGTAATTCAAATGACTCCTGTTTTTACAATTTTTCTAAGTAGAAATCAGCTTCTATCAAAGGCCGATGAAAATATCTTTGGTTGTTTCGAACGAAAAATTCAACTAAAACAAAAGTAAAGTAAGGTAATCAAAATATTCACATCCAGCATCATAATATCCAAGGTAGTGAAAAATTGCCGCGTATCTCTTAACGAGATAGCTGGACAGTACAACCTCACCCTTTGCTGGGTTCTAGGTCACTGTGACGTCCCGGGGTACTACGAGGCTGGCGAATTTGCTAGACAAAGCTCTTTTGGTACTAATAGCATAATTGTAGCTAACACTGACGCACCGATGTCTTATGCTAAGTATCACATCCACGCCGATGCGCTTAACAAAACAAATCATTGATGGAGTCTACTTGGCGAATGCCGCACCGCTAGGCTACTGTGGCCAAAACTAGACCAAAGAAGATCTAATGGCCTTCTAAATAAGAGAGGAATCCTCTCTACACTAACCAATGTAATAACCGGACACTGTACGATAGGTTCGGTTGGGCATCTCCCACAACGACTTGTGCATGAGTTGCAGAAACGAGAAAGAACAGACAGACTTGCACTTCCTCTCCACGTGTCCTGCACTCGCCAACATTAGGGAGGCTACACTAGGTATTGATCTTAATACTGCCTCTACGGCTAACATAAACACATTGGTTCCAGGAGAGGACAGCGTGACCCGCCTGTCCCTACTAAGTGGAGCACAATGTTCCTATCTTGGTCTAAGTGTACCTCATCGAGGGCCACTTCAAACCAACTAACCAACCAAGTTAATCAAACGTCGAACAGTGATTTGGATTTACCAATTACAATTAACAACTATGTAAACTACTAGAAAAGACAACGTGACTAAACTGGATTAAGACTAGAGCACTTCAACTATGAGTACTTGCAAATGTTCCTAGTGTTGACTGACTGAAATCTATACACCGCGTAATTGTTGACTTCATGTCAAAGTCCCTTTTTTTCTTTAAAAAGCAAATGCGTAACCCTCCCCGCAAATGCAAAATATATAAAGCTAGATACGTACTTCGCGAAATCGTAATATATTTCCGTTTAATTTGTTGGCAAAATCTCAAAATACCATTTGGAAAGCTGTTTCGGTGTATAAAAGAAAAAAAAATGCGCCACCAACGCAACTTTTCCCCCACAAAAAACAACGACAACTTCAAATAATAAACAATAAACAAACAAAAAGCAAAAAAAAAATTGCAAAGAAAACAATGTTTTACCCTGCAAAATAGAAGAACGAGCTGCTGTATGGAACTGTGTGTTTTCTACAGAATAAAGCTGTTTTGAATATTTAATGGCATAAAGATCGCCATCCAATCACTTAATTTAGCCGGCTTTGGTATGTGCAAATGACATGTCTGCGTCAGCAGATTAAAGGGGAGAACTCTCATTATGAGCGGCGACGGAACGGGTACAAATTAATTCAATGAATACTAATGGACCTACTCTGTTCATGAATTGATATCATATGGCCGTGGCTGAGAGAAAAATTACGTTTGATAAGAGAAAAACACAGAAAATGTGAAATTTATCGTTTATCACTTGGATATGTGACAGCAGCGAGCGGAAAAAAAATACAAGAACACAGGTAGAAAGAAAAATATGAACAACGACGTCGACCACGCACACACATGACACACCTGATCCCAACTGTTCAGAGGCGACAACGATAAGAGTACAAGACACACAGGTAGCCCTAGCAGCAGCCGTACAGCGCTGCAGCACCTAGATCGGAACTACACAGGTTAACAGATAGACCGCCGCCGCACCGTGGTGGATTGATCTTTGTGTGTGCGTATTTCAGTTCAGATAATGGATGTGGAGGGAGTTCGACTCATTGGCATGGAATGTTGTTGAATGTGAATTTTATTAACGCCATTTGGGAGTGGGGCGGCAGCAGCAGCAATACAGACAAAAAAATGCGTACGGATGGAAGAACGTGTGCCCTGATAAGACTAACCGCCCCTGGAATTCTTCTTTCAACCCAATTGGATTGGCTAATTTGGATAACTGTGTGTTATCTAATTAAGTTTTAAAAAGAATGTTGACTTACCCAGGAGATGATGAACCGATATGACAAAGAGACTCTTCGAAGTAACATTATAGTGGCGAGATTTTTTCAAAAACTTTAATGGCATTCTTTAAATTTTCTTCGGGATTAATTTCTTTATAAAAATTCCCCTTGTTGGAGCGCATTTATACACTGAGGAGTATCCACGGCATTTATAGACTATAATACGAAGAGAATGACAAGTGCACAAAATTCACAAACGAACAACAAGAAATGAAAAGTGAAATGAAAAATTCCACAAAAAAAATAAGGTAGAACTGCAAAAAAATTTCTTCCAACGGAACAGGAACCGAATTTTTAAGGCAATTGATGTACATCTACTCGGTGAATTTCGTATTCTTACTCAAAAACACCTCACGAGTTGATTTTCAAAGAACTAGCCGAGAGAAATTTGCCTTTTCTTAGATTCTTTTTGGGTAAATAAAGTGAAATTTTTAGAAATTAGTGTAAAAAAAAAAAATATGAAAGGAAGGAATGCGACGACGGAGAAAATGACAGAAGCGCGACATCCAAAACTATTTGTGCTTCGGTTACGATGGTTGATTTTTGATGAGAGAAATGTTGTTTTCTATTTTACGGTAGATGGCACTGAGCAGAATTGCATTTCAGCGTGTGTTCAGAGCTGTAATCCAGTAAAACTACCTGAAAAGGGTGCGGATCCCGGGGTAAATGCAACTCGGTTAATTTTTCTTTGTTTCACAAAAAATTCTTAAAAAATACCAGAAATAAGATTATCAAATTTTCGCAAAATTAAGCAAACAAATTCAATATCCTTGTAAACTATTGAAATAAATCAAAGGACATTAATTCCCACATCACAATACTGCGTTAGTGTTACAGTCATCACGTTACGTCGGAAAAACTTCGGAGGTACTTCGCCAATACCAATGTATTTATTCCATCTGAGTCATCAGCTGTTCTCATTTGGGCTGACATTCTATTTTAGAGGGCCCACAAACGAGCAAGCATTTGTCGCAAACATGTCTTGCGTCAGCCTTATTTTGCTCATTCTGTGAATACTACTACACAGTAATATGAATGGTTGCCGAGAAACTCGCATTCCAAAGCAAATTATTTAATTTAATTTTGTTTCACGTTTTCATTTACCTTTTCGGTGGCGATTTGATGACACAAATTTGTATTGCGTTACGTTGTAGTACTAAGTAGTTTTACTGGACTAGAATACAAAATCTGATTGGTAAGCAACAAACTGTCATCTCTTAAGAATCTAACAGATTACTTCCGAACCAATCCGGTGGTTCCAGCAAAGTGGTGCGCAATTATTCCATTTACATACCCCGGGCTTCATTTTTAAAATGTGTAAATGGGATATACGTCAAGGAAGTACTTCGATCTTTCAACGCCGGTGTGGAGCTTCGACGAACAACGTCGATGAGTATAAAACAGCATCGAAATGGAGCGTCGACGCTGTTTCAATTTTTGTATTTTTTTTTTTTTTACTTAGAGGTAGAAAAAAAAATATTGGAAAGGGTATGAACTCTTTTGTGTTTGTTATTTGTGCATATAACCTCAATTCCTCTCAAAACCATTTAAATTTCTCAACAAACTTTTCCATTGTTGAAATTCTCGAAAACAATTAACGAACTTAATTGCGCCAATTCTGCCAACAGATAACAAATTTATAGGTTATGCCTTTCATACTATCCGGCAAAGGCTAATGTTTCCGATCCAATCCGCTCTGAAATCGAATTCGGAACATTCCTTCTAGGCAAGTCGAGTAAACCGTATAAAATTAAGCCACAGATTTTCTTGTGAAACT
This sequence comes from Pocota personata, assembly GCA_963082735.1. NCBI lineage: Eukaryota > Metazoa > Arthropoda > Insecta > Diptera > Syrphidae > Pocota > Pocota personata. The sequence goes on along the minus strand of OY720430.1, from coordinate 161,053,453 downwards.
TTGCTTTGGAAACCATCGAACAGGGTATTTAAGATAACAATTATAAAGTAAATCACGTTTTAAAATAAATAATCCTTGTTATTTATTCGTACAGCATCTTACATCTGGCTAATCTTGCGTTTGCGAATATGCGCAGTTTTTATAATTTCAACGATAAATTGCACGCTGAATATATTCATCAGAATTCAGCTTTGCTGTCATCAGACCTGTCAGTCAGTCCGAACAAAAATTCAGGAAAAACCGACAAAAACAATGGCCGAGTCTGTTATTCCCGAGGATAAAAATCTTCACGATATATACCTAGATGGGTGGGATTTATTCGAAGAGTTGGAAAAAACATCTTTACCATTTTCCAGTGTCGAATATCAGGTTAGTTAAGCTAAGTCTCCACCATCGGAAGCTGCTAATAGACTTCTTTTCGCAGCGAAAAGTTAAAGATTCCATTGGTCTTTTTGAGGACAGCACAAAGATAGTCAACGAAATAGGAATGTTTAGCTCAAATGAACTCATCGATGAAGTACCCACAGAGCATCTCCAATATCTGTTATTGCCATTTTTCTTGGCCAAATTGAGTACCAAGTTAAATGACACGGATCGGATGAGGATTCTCGAATTGGCTGAGATTTATTACAAGTGAGTTGAAGTGGAAATGCCTCTGGCTTACATGTATAAACTCTGGATCCATTTGTTCTAGTGATTTCCTCCAGCGTTGTGCTGACTACGAGCTTACCGAAGCCCCGAAGAAGAGTGACACCAATGCTGTCGTAGAAAGCAACGGCGGACCACAGAATGAACTTGCGAGCCTCCTCCGTGCTGCACACTCAAGAAATGATAAAATCGCTCAGTTTCGCAAAAAGAAAGAACTCGATGAACAAATTAAACAGCTGCACCAAGCAGTTCGCAATGAATCTGTGGACGATGAGATAAAACGTGATTTTTTCATGAAATTCATAAACAGAAGCGTCATTGAGTCCCGCGAAGAGCTGGACAGTTTGAAGCTAGAAAAGCAAATGGTTCAAATGCGAACAACAGAGATCTCTTCCAGTGGCCCATCGAAACCAGCTAGAGTTCAAGTTGCACCGCGACCCCCGATGAAGCCATTTATAATTACCCGCGATGACACACAGAAGGCAGTCTTTGGAATGGGTTATCCGAGCTTGCCAGTGATGACTGTTGGCGAGTTTTACCATCAGCGCGTCCATGATGGAATCTTTCCAAATGAGGATCAAGTCCAAGAAATGAACAAGCAGCAGCTTCTAGCTCGAATGGCCAACCCCGACGACAAGGAAGACGAAGAAAAGGCAGAAAATGAGATTCTCGTTGAAAATGATGATCCCGAGTATTTAGACCGACAGCGTGCCATGGACGAGTACAAAGACGTGGTGCGAAGAGGCGATGGCAACCGGCATAATCGCAGTTAGATTTGGCGTAAAGAAATGCATTCAATTCTGACGTGCGTGCAGTATGCCAGTAATTTTTTATTTAACAAAATATACAATATATCTTATAAGGTCCTTATAACCTACCGATAAATAAAAGCAACTTAACTCAAAGCAATTGTGTGTTTGCAGGAGTATTCTATATAGGCCCTATCTTATGTGCTATATTTAATAAAATTAAAAAAAAAATATAACAAAAACAAAGTATAAATGCAAGCAAAACTTCGCATTTGTGATATTGACAATTAGCTGGTCATGACCGATCGAATGGCATCGATTATTTCCTCCGGCAGGTCCAGTGGTTTGTCACTAAGCTGCCCTGTTTCTTTGCACAAAATGTAAATTTCATTGACAGTCTTATCGGGATTTGCTGGATCCACACTGGATACAAAAGCTAGTGTTCCATTAGCCAACTCGCTAAGGATGAGGCTAATAGATGCCTCACTTAGGCCTCCATTTTCTGTCATGGAATCCATAGTGTCCTCGGACATTACCGATGGATCTAATATATCGTTTAGTTCTCTTTCCAATAATATGTTCTCATCGATGGAATTGGAAGATGCTCGTGATGAGGCTGTTGTTCTTTTCCGTTTTTGTTTTGATTGAGATGTGGAGGTGCTGCCAACCACTCGTTTTGAGAGCTTCCCTTTAGTGATGTTTTCATTCTGATAGATTTCATCGCCGGACACAAGTACACGCGAGGATGAACTGGAGGCGTTTGTCGCCTGCGAAAGAAAAGAAAGTGGTGGCAGATTTTTGAAATAATTTACTAATGTACATCAAAAGAACTAGTCCTATTTTTTAAATAAAATGGCGCTACAGTACGGGTGGAGCTGGGCCTCAACCAGCAAGCGTCTTCAGCCAGCACGATCTTGGAGTAGCCGCCTCCAGTTTTGCACACGAAGTTTGCTGAGGACAAAAGTGAAGCACCTATTCCCCCATAAACTACCTACTATGTACACCACCACGAGGGAGACCAGCACGGGACACATCCCGGCAATCACGCCAGGACCCGACGGCAAAGGAAAGAAGTCGCCTGGAGAACATTTGTCATATCGGCCAATATGCCTGCTAGATACTACGGGAATGACCCTAGGACGTGTCATATACGGCAGACTGATCGCGGTATCAGAGAATAGAGGAACTCTGTCAGATGACCAGCTCGGTTTCAGAAAATGGCGTTCTACCGTCGATGACATAAAGGCTGTAGTAGATACAGCAGCTGAAACAATACTGTGGAGAAGATGGCGAGGGGACGCAAAGAAATACAGCGCAATAGTAAAGCTCGACGTAAAAAATGCCCTAAACACAGCGAACTGGTCATGCATTAGGAGATCGCTGACCAGAATAGATACACCATTCTACCTGCTGAAGATAGTCATGAACTACTTCACCAACAGGAAGTTGAGATACAAGACCCATGATGACGTTAAGTACTACAACGTTTCCGCGGGAGTTCCACAGGGGTCAGTCCTTGCATCTCTCCTGTGGAACATAATCTACGACGGACTCCTCCGACTAACGCTGCCACAAGGAGTTAAAGCGATCGGCTTTGCTGACGATATCGCCGTGGTTACTATGGCCAAACACATCCACGAGATAAAGTCTGCCACAGATGAAGCAGACGCCAAGATCTAATAGACCTAGCTGATGATAAGACCGAGGCTGTTCTAATAACCAGCCGAAAGACTGTGGAATATGCAAATTTCCAGGTTGGGAACCAGACAATTAGATGTAAAGATGCATTAAAATACCTAAGAGTAATGCTCGACAATAGACTGAACTTCAAAAGGCATATCGAGTATTCAAGTAAAAAGGCGTTACAGATGAATGCAGCATTTTCTCGTATGCTGCCAAACATCGGTAGGCCTGGATACGCCAGGAAGATCCTGCTATTCACAGTGGTAAGCTCAATTCTTCTAAACGCTGTCCTGATCTGAGCGGTGGTACTCACAACTAAGAAACAAGAAGGATGCTCTACTATAATCGGTTTCCGAACAATTTCGGACGAAGCAGCCTGTGTTATAGCCGGTATCTCGGCTCCCCATCTACATTCTCGGTAACGAGATGCAAAGGGTTTACCTTAGGTGAACCGCCAATCGCAGGTGCTTCGCAGAGGGAAGAATGAATCTGCCAAGTTCACAGCTTCTAATAAGTCACATGACGAGGTTAGATTGCTAACCAGCCCCGAGAAGTAATACCTAACTGCAGTCGCGCGGGGAGAGTGGTAGAAGTGTGCAGGGTGTGGATTAGTACATGGGCCCACTCATGCCATCGAATATTCTGGTTTTCGAATCTTGCATGCTGGTAGCCCGGCCTATTAGTATCTTTAGAAGTTTACCACATCCAATGGAGCCTCAAAAAATAAAAATAAAAAAATATTCTATGCCATATAGGAGGACTGGGATGATGAGGGTCTTATATTTGTCTTATAGTTGTCCGTGAGAGGGCTCTGCTACTCAATTGCCACTTCTCTTTTAATACTCCCGAAAGCACCACTAACAGCCCACTGCGTACGCAAGAATTTGTACAGACTTTTGAAAGATTATACCCCCGATGTTAGCTTGAGAACTTTAGGATAAACCCCCTCGTCGCCTGGTGAGAAATTAGCCATTAGTTAAGTACCGTCAATTTTGTTAATAATAGGAGGTTTTTTTCGATACCGAAAAGTTGTATAAAACGAAAACTGTTTTAATTTTTGATTTCTGTCAAAAGATATGACATATATGTTTAAAGTTTTCGCTGTCCCAAACGGGTATTGAACCTTTTAACAAATTTAAGGAAGGAAAATATCCGACATAGCGGAATGCACAAATTACCGCCCCGTCCGAAGTAACGCCTTTTTTGGCAACATGCCCAAAGAAATTTGCCCCCCAAAGACACCTTTTGATTGTTGTAACGGAGACTGAGATTTCCCTATTCCAGTTGATCTCTCCGCAGATTTTTCATGCCGTAAGCATTCGACTACGCTTGCTAGTAATCACAACCAAGTTATCTTCCCCAACAGTGGTTTTTCTTAGACGTCCACTGCTCGATCTAGGATCACTGTTTTAGATTTGGCGTAGTCTCTTGATGGTGTAATGTTCTCCCAAGTTTAGAAATATTAAGTTCCTGGGAGATATCCTTTCCGATTTACCCATTTTACGAAGACAAATAATGTGACTTCGTATTTCAATGGATAATACTTGCTTCGAACTACCCATTATTGTATTTATTTTAACTTATTTTTTTTTTTAAATTGCAAAAATGTTTAGAAAAAATCCTTACACTGGAAAAACTGATTAGCCCAAAGGCTTCAAGCGTCTACATGCAAGTAAAAGATGCAGATGTAATGTATTTAGGGCTAAGGTTACTACATATTGCCACAATGACCTGAGTAATGAAATTAATTTCCTAATTGTGAATGATTTGGTACACAAATGAGTACAATCAAGGTGGTCTAAATGTTATGAACGGTATATATGTCGAATGAGGACAATTTGTTGTAAAGCTTTAATATGCTGAACAATTTTTTTTTTCCATCAAATATTTTCTATCAGATCTTATAAATATTTTAATCCAGTTTTGGTAAGATGTATTTATTAGCAATAAACCAGGTGTTGGAAAGCCGCATCAGTGAATGAAGATTAGTCTCGATGCACAATACCACTGTTACATTTTTGAGGGATGTTATTTATACATATATACTGAATAAAGAAACAACTAGTAAACAGCGCCGCGGAAAATATTTGTTGTACATAGTAGAGTAAATAAGAAGAAATATGCATGGAATATTTACAACTTAAAAAAAAAAAAATCCTATTAGCTATCGTAAATGGCTCCTAACTCTAAACAAAATAGAGTACACGACTGGGTTGCACATATTTGCACCTACGTTGTTTATTTGCAAAACAATCAATTCAAAAAAAAAAAATTCTTTAATCGAAAAAAATATCTTGACAATTTAAAAAAAAAATATATGTCAAATATTGTTCGGATATCGATTTTGAACAAAATCGCCTTAGTCATATCATATGATGGGCCAATCTTCTAAAACCGGTAATTCAGTAAAGTATGGGTACTGTAAAATGGACGAACTTCTAAAATTCTTGGAAAGTAATGGGTTCAAATTTATAATGTATGCTGATGACCTCGCAATACTAATCACGGGAAAACATCTTAATACACTGGGAGAACTCATGCAATCTGACAGTTGCGGGCTATGTGCTAACCCTGGAAAGACCGCCAGGATGATTTTCTAGTTCCGTTTTTAGAGTGAGTAAAACTGTCTAAAAAATGATGTTAGGTATCTTGTGTGTTGGCAAGTTCGTAATTTCAGTCACTACTAACTTAGAAAAACAGAAGTCACTGTTCGCAACCACGCATTTTGGATCAGGTATGAACTGCTATTTATTTAAATTCTACAGAAATGAAAAGTGTGAGCTGATGTTAATAAAACTTTGTGTATGAAAAAAAGAGATAAATACCAAAGACTGGCAGCACTGTTAAACGTCACGAACGATTGGAAAACAGCAAAAATAAATTAATAAAAAATGGCGTTCTGTCATTATTTTAACGCAGGTTGCATCTTCTACTGAACAAATCTCTTCCATCGGAAAGACTTCGCCATATAAAACGAAATAAAGTTATTGAATTAATTCGAACTCAATAATTATCACTAAGAAATATTTATTTTCAATTATACTGCAAAAATGTCTATTGGAGTACCAATTAAAGTGTTGCACGAGGCCGAGGGCCATATCGTAACATGTGAAACAATCACCGGCGAAGTTTACCGCGGAAAATTGATCGAAGCCGAGGATAACATGAATTGCCAGCTAACGCAAATAACTGTGACATATCGCGACGGACGCACAACAAATTTGGAAAACGTTTACATTCGTGGATCGAAAATAAGATTTCTAATTTTGCCCGACATGCTGAAGAATGCTCCGATGTTTAAAAAGCAGTCTGGTAAGGGTGGTACGGCAGGTAGAGGGAAGTCGGCCATATTGAGGGCGCAAGGGATATGTAAGGACCATAAATACTATAGTGCGGTACTAGTTTGTTAATGTATTTAATTTTTTAGCCAGAGGAAGAGGCCGTGGTGGAGTTGGTGGTAGAGGCGCCCCACCGTCTGGTCGTGGGTCTTGGCAAGGAGGTGCTCCATCGGCAGGAAGAGGTCGGGGCGGTTTATAAGATGAAACATTTTTTTCTAAGCTACTATAATAAAAATATAAATGTGGACTAATTTAATGGAATTAATTTTTACTGAACTTGATAAATACGCATGAATGGTTTTTTTTCTACATACATAGGTACGTAAGCGAAGTGGACATGGAAGGACTACATTGGTATATGTTGTATGTATAACATCGAAAGGGGAAATTAATAAATTTAAACTTTGTGCACGCCAAGGCAGCAGCGGTGGCTGTAGCGATCAATACCGTACAAAAGAACGAATTACCGGTAGCACACATTTCAATTCGAACTTTCACAAATAGGTGGTACGCAGTAAAATGCAACTAATATACATGCTGCTCTTATTTAACTGCTCAGTCACATTGATTCGCAAAATCTGACAGAATAATTCGAACGCAGCCTTTGTTTTCCAGATTCTTATAAGCAGTAAAGCAAAGAATATATTTGGGATCTTCAAAACTCTGTGTCGGATATTTGGTCTTGTGTGCGAAGAGAGAACGAACGAAAAAATACAACTACGAACTCTATAAGCTGTATCAAGATATAGATGTAGTCATTCACATTGAGCGAATAAACAAAATCGTTCTAGTCAAGATATATTTCGAACACCAGTATATGCTAGGACCCTTAACCTCTTTCTCCTCATCTCTGTCATAGGACAGCCAGCATTTGAGCTACATTCGACCTGAATCCTTTTCTACACACATCTCATAATTAATGAGCGTGTACCTACCCTAAACTGCCTGACCTACCCATTTGTTGTGGAATTCTACCTGTCCGCTATCAAGTTGGCAGAAAATCGTGTAATCTTAGGATTCTAACATTTCCCATGTGTTGTTCTGTCATCGTGGTAGATGCTTAAGACTGGGGACTGAATTAGTAATTACGAGTAGTTGTTTCCCGACTACATCTGCAATCTATCAGCAAAGAGTGTAGTTTAGCTTGCAGTGCTCTTGTCGTAGTGGTCTTCACGATACCGGTGATACCGATACTTTTCCACAATTTCTAATGTGGAGTTCCGTCCTAAAGTGATCCTTTATACTATTACATCGTAAGTGAGTATCGGGATTAGTCTGGAACGCAAGGCCTTTTTACACAGGTATAATGAAACCATCCATTTCTTAAGACGTTCAGTAACATTTTAGCTTAATATATAGCTTGTATCCCATTTAGCTAGCACTCTTTTATAGAGCGAGGGTAGAGCCTTTAAACATACATAGGTGTATTGCAGTTTGAGATTAGCAAGGCCCTGTGGATACATGCTCCATGCTGAGATAGCGAGGTCGTATGAAGTTTATTTAGAAGTAGATTCCATAACAAAAGGTGATAGCATGCACGCCTGTGGCATACTATATTTCTAATCGAGCGACTGACAAAAGTAGCATTTATCACTGCTATTCATAACGTGGATACAGCACACAGGTGCGCATGAATTATTATCTTTGTTTCAATATTATTGAAACCACCGCCTAGACTATATCGAAACTACTACTGTGAATTTCTTGACCTGTGGATACTTGTCTAATACGGATGTAATGAGGTTATCTGCTTTGCTATAACTTAGATACCCAAGGCCTATTGAAGAATCGCATTTTTCAATCTGCTATTGAGAAGGGCGCTTATGATATAGGATGCAGGTTCGTATGGATTATTGACTCTACTATTTTTGAATTTTGTAGAATCCTTAATACATGAATTTCAGGAAATGTAAAGGATAATATTGCACACTAGAATTGTTCTCCTGGAATACTAGGTTCAAATATTCAACGAAATTTGCTAACTCATACTCTTCCCTATGAAGCCAACTAATTTGTCTTTCTATTGAAGAGCTATAATTGTAATTTAATTGATGTTTGCCTACACAAGGGACGGAAAGTAAATTCTTTCTTTTACAAACACAAGAAAAGTTCCAATCTGTATCATTTTAACAATTACCTTTTTAATTTGCTTCGCTTCCTTTGCCTTGATCTCCTTCCATAGGCGTTCTTGTTCAAGCCTCTCCTCTTCTTCTGCATCCAACTGTTCCTTCAAATCCTCAATATTGAATGTTCCTGGATAGAGTAATGCCTTGTTTATCAAATTTAAATTACATCTTTCCTCCTTTTTGAATTTCAGCTTAAGATCTCGGCGCGTGCGGTTTGGAAACAGCGTCAACATTAAAGAAAAATCTGTGCCAACCGTTTGTAGGCATCTATAGAATTTTATTGTCTCCTCGGGTAGCCAGTCTTTAGTACGTTTGTGCCTTCTGTAGAATCCCTCACTGCCGGTATTCTCATCATGATATATCAGACTGGAATTGGCTAGCACTTTGCGTGCTTCCACCTCCGCTGTAGTCTCAATTTCCAAGCTCTTCTCGTCGATCATCATCTCTCCATTAGAACCGAGTTTCAATTGTGGCACTGGCATTGCGGAATGAGGATTGGTCTCAGTGGCAGTTGTTTCAGGTGTTGCAGATTCCGCTGCACTTGATTCGGGTGTAGGTTCAGAATCCACTGCAGTTTGAGGTGCCCCTGCTGTTTTCTGCTCCATTGGATTTGTAGTTGGATTGTAGTAAATGAGATCAGACATTTTCAGTGTAGATTTGTCTACATTAACATTAAGATTGGTGCGATTAAGATACTCTCGTTTGGTTACATTGCGATGTTCGTCGCTGGCATGTTTTCGAGATGACCCTCTTGACTCGGATATCGTAGAACAGCCCGATTCGGTTCGTATTCGACCCAGATTCCCAGCTGCAAGTTTTCTCATGAGAAAACTGCTCGTCACATCCGATGAGGTACTGTTTGAGCTTCTCTGGCGTGTTCCTCCAGTTGTCTCGTCTTCCGTGTGCGGTGAGGGACTAGTTCCAACGAAACTATTGCGCCTTTGGCCAAATATTGGTGTTGGTCTGATTCGTTGACGAGATTTAGTCGGTGACATTGGAAAGCCGGGCGATTTCTGCAAGTCCATATGAAGAATGTTGTCTTCAAAGTCCGAAGCAGTGTTATCTTCTATGGGAACTACAGCCGAAGGTCGTTTATATTCAGGATTTTGTGGAGATTTAAAGGCATCTTGAAAGGGTTTTAGAGTGCTCTCCGAGGTTCTATTAAGAATTCCTTGACCGTCTAATGTTAGAGCTGGAGGAATGACATCCTCAAAGGGAACGTCAGTGGTTTGGGTTTCGCCTACAGTGTCCGAGTTAATTACAACTGACTCTTCAATATTCTCAATTGGCTCTATCTTTTGAACTGGACCAACTTCTATGACAACTTTATTGCTGTCAGACACATCAGTAGAAGCTTTTGGTTTACGTTTCGACGCTAAGGCCAGGTTGGCAGATGCCTTAATCCTCGGACGTCGTGTCGACATGATAGACATTGGGTTCCAAAATTTGCTATTAGGGAGGGTGACTAGTATTAATTGGTTGCCTATTGGTGGTGTAATGATTGATTACCTTTAAGAAGATCAATTAAATCGGAGAGTCACATACAAAATAAAATTTTCTCTTAACTTTATCGATAAAGAATTGCAGTGTCTGCACGTTAATACATTATATGCAATCATACCACGAGTGAAATTTTCATGCTGTTTGTTTTGAAGTTTAGTATATAAGCACAAAGTCAGGTGGTAAAAAGTTGAGAAATGGCAATGCCAACAAAAAGAAGTGAAGCCAAATTTAGGGGTTTCCAAATTTTAAATTTGTTGCTTGATTTTGTATGTTTTCTTTGACTTCCATAGAAAGGTGATTGTAAATCAAGCCATTGGGCCATTCCACACTGGCATTCTTGCATCAATTATAACAACGGTTTAATCAGTTCCACACTCATATTCTCGCATCTGTCATCATTTTCATTGGATGAATAATGGTCGATTTACATTATCACGCAAGTGAGCTCCACCATAAGGACGATTAATTACTTTTTCACTCCTATCCATTATAAGATAGTGCGTGTCAACACGAGAAGTATATATAATAATAATAAAGATAAAAGTATATCTTCAAAGTGGATCAGTTTGATAGAGGTATGCCCTTGCCTAAAAAAAAGGTAAGATCAATCATCGCATAAGTGAAGACTATTTCTAAAAAAGATATCTCAAAGCGTGTAAGAACAAGTTTCCGAAACGGACAATATTTTTCAATTTGCTCTTTTATGCAGAGGTAAATAATATTTTTAATCCTTCTGGGAAGATTGGAAAGAATTACAGGTAAAAGGGGCTGTATCTTGGTGGTTGAATATTTTCTATACACATATCTAGGATCTTTTTTCACATTCAAGATCATTAACGGTCTCCATGAAGAAATGGATGACGAAAGTGATCTGGATAAAAGAAATCCATTTGATTTTCCTACCTAATGGAAAACGATATTAATAAAACTGTATTAACTTTGAGTGGCATGAAACATCACTGTAGCAAGCACACACTTCCCGCACAGCAATATTGTAAACGGACGTTGCACTTTTTGTATTAGCTATTGTCACCCAGATTGATAAAATTTCTATTAATGCAAGACACTCTCCCAGTATTTTGGGTGTTTGAATCTTCCACGTCCACCACTCCACTACGTATGCAGATATCCCAAATACTACATCACCAAAGATGTTTTGTTAGAAAATTTAACACCTAATGTCAGCAAGCCATCAAAAATTCCGCTTATGATGTGCTGAGTTTCATGCAACCACCATAAAGAAACCCCTGGTTTGATGAAGGGTGGCTGCAGGAAAATAAGAGGTTTATAAAGTGACGCTACATAGAGTCACTAGAATACCTTACCACACCTACCAGAAAATGAGAAGGCAAAAACACCAACTTCTTTGAAAGTAGAACAAAAAGACCATAAAAACACATGATCAAATCAGTTTCCTCAACATTGCGCATACAATTTTATCTTATATACTACGTGAGCGCCTTAAACCTTCTTTTCAACAATCTGATTGGTCCGTATCACTGTAGCTTCAGGCAGGAAAGTCTCCCATAGATTACATAATCACACTGCAGCAGATTTTGGATCGGGCGTGGTGTAGTGGTAACGTCATCGCTTGTGACGCTAAAGATTCTGGGTTCAAATACTGATGTCAAGAATCATTTGTATATTTAACATGAAATAAATAAAAAAAAGTTTCTCACAACACCAATTTTTCTTTCTCTGTCTCTGTCTGACTTTCCAGCTTATGTAGTGCAGTTAATAACCCAATTAATTCCATTCAAGGAATTGCTCCTAAAGCTAAATTAAAAAAAAAAACAAGTCACCTAAGATAGAATTTATAAAAAAGAGAGAAGAGAAACTCTCCGTCCGAAAACTTGGATGTTAGAAAAGGGCTACGACAAGGCGACGTGCTGTCATGTGATTTCTTAAACATCATAGTTGAAAAGATTGTACAAAATTCTCAAATCAATATCAGAGGTACGATTTTTCAAGTCTGTACAAGTACTGGCGTATGATACTGACATTAACATAATTGACAGAATGCAGCAGGCTGTCGGTATTGAGACAGAATCAACAAAAATGGGGTTAGTGGTTAACAAGGAGAAAGCAAAATATATGACTTGCACAGAACGTCACAATAGACAACAATAATTTTAAGGTATCGTTTGTGTTTGTGTGAAGACACAACAACGAACTATACTCGTTATAGGGGTTCGAGTTCATCTCCTAAAATGGCTAGGATACGTAGAGCGAATGGACATCAATGCTGCCGTCCGGCCCGCACGCAAGTGGAAAGGGACCCCAACAAATTCGTGAACAAAACTGGATGCGGTTAGCTTAGTTGAGGTCCACTTCTTATAGTAGCACCACAGTATATGAAATATTTTGGCGCTAACTGCCCACAAATTGCATGGCCTAGTTTCTCGTAGTCACTTGTACGGTTTTTTCACACGAATGGAAGGAATCATAATAGCATAATAGTTTATTGTCGCTTCCAAGGGCATAATAGAAAAGCTTTTTCATAACAGTTTTAATATTGGATGTTCGTCAGGACAACTCAGATCGACAATATATTTAAGTTCGCAAGGCTCTGTTATCTAATTGAAATGTTTGTATTTTTTGTCAATTATGCACTTTAAAACCAACAATTCCATTTTCAGTATAATTGTTTGCGAAGTAGACGATGTATGAATATGACTAACCGACAAATATAAACAACATAATACAAATTATATAACCTTTTAGAGCACAACTGCTTTTAACTTTTACTATAACAATAAGAATAAAAAATAAAAAAAAAGTTCATGTACTAAGTTTCTTCTATAATAATTTTCTTAGTAACAATTAAAATTAAAAAAATTAAATAATTAAAGAATTTTCAGGATCGTTACGTCGAAAGACATAGTTTTAAGTATTAAGTTTAACTTAGAGCGCCCGCATAGGGCCAGTAAGTTAGAATAAGAATAGTTAAGTTAGTTAAGCTAGTTTTAAGCATTTTTTGTCTAGCTATAAGTTTAATTGAATTACATAATAAAAATGCATTAAAAATGAAAAAAAAGACAATATGAAGTAAAAGAAACAGCAGTTGAATAGGGTATTTCTTAAAATTGTACACAAAACTAAAATAAAGCTAATTAAGGCATTGAATCTCGAAATTTTAATATATAAAATGTCGGCGACTAACTTTTTATTTAAGTAATGCAAACAAATTGACAACCTCCAATCCAACTTTGCATGAAGCATTACGGCCTGATTCAGAAAGGTGGCGCCGGCAAGAGGAAAGAGAGCAGACTTCGAAACAATTAAGAAATGATCCTTGCCTAAAACATAACATTGAGCAGTGAATAAATTATAGTAGAGAAGTAATAGAAACTTTTTCAGTAATTTGCCTCTTAATTAGTTTCAAATAAGGGCCTTACCTATTTCGGTCTCGTAGCATTACATAATTATCCCATCTGGAGTTTGGCATCACTCAATGTGCTGCAGTTTTTTGACGTTACGAAATGACTTCTGTAACTGCACATATAGCTGGTTTAGTCACTCCTCATTGCGGAAAAAATGAAATCCGTCATTCGCGCTGCATCATTTCGTCTGACTGGATTTGGAATTGGAATTAGTAAATTTGACGACAAACGCTATTCACTAATCTTCAAGCATATTTCTCGTGATAATTGTAAGTATTCATTGTGCACTTTAATTTTTATATAATAAAAAATCCTTTTACAAGCTACCCACAAAGGAAAACCAGCAACAGTCAAAGAAACTATGGTCGCCAATCAGATTTTCGACTATCCCGTGGCACGGAAGGACGATGCCATCAACGATGATTTCCACGGGACCAAAGTAAGGAAAACTGAATTTAGCAATGCAAGTTGAAATCTGAGTAGCGGGATGTTTGTTTATTTAAGGTGAAAGATGTGTATCGTTGGCTGGAGGATCCCGATGCCGCAGATACACAAGCATATGTGGAGGAGCAGAATAAAATAAGTCAACCCTTTCTGGAGAACTGCGACGAATGGCAAAAGTTCAACACCAAATTGACAAAACTTTGGAACTTTCCGAAGTTTGGAGTCCCTGCAAAGCATGGAGATTTCTATTATTTCTATAAGAATTCTGGTCTCCAAAATCATAGGTAAGGGAGCTTTGTTTTAGGGAAGTAGTTTGTACGTGTAGCCCTGCTAGATACTCGTATGTATTGTTTATTCCAATAGAAAGTAAAAAACAATTATTGTGGCAACTATCCGGGGAATGTGTCGTTTGCTAAACGTCTTCGGGTTTCACTTAATCTTTAGTGATATTTTAAATTGTACGACTTCATTGCCTAAATTACTGTGTCGTAAAGTAATATTCTTTATCCCTGAATAGTGGATTCGAAAGATAAATTTTAGTCATCCCGCATTTTTTACTCTACACAGCTACTACGTGGAGTTATTTTTCCCTCTATTTAAAGCTTTAGAAGTAAGTACATATTCGTAGTGAATGAGTAAATGCATTCAAAAAATGTTGGACGAAAGACACCTATGTATGTCGTTATTTTTTTCATTCTTTGCACTAATATGGATACTTCTAAACGACCTTTTATGATATTGACTTATGTTTAGACTACCGCAAACTATAAATTATTTTATACAGGTCTACTTGCCCGTGAGCGCCGTGGCTCAGTGCTTAGTGAGTTAGACTACTGAGTGGGTCTGACAAACCTCTAAGAGTAAAGTTGTCATAAGAATTTGTTCAATTACATCCTTTGTATGCAATGTAAAGCCGTAGATCCGCTCCATTCGTGCATGGCACAAAACGGGAAGCTGCGGGAAGCTAGGCTCTGTATGGGATGCCTGCGCTTCATATTTATTTTATTTATTTGCTCATTTATTATATATACATATCGCTCGTACACATGTCGATTAAAGAAGAGTAAATAAAACAATCTTGTTTACCGACAAGTCATTAGCGTAAATTCTATAATATAATACACTACAGTTTTATTGCCACTTTATGTCACAATAACTATTCCTCTACAGCGTTGTAGTTTTAAAATGAATTAAATTTAATTAACAGCGTTAAGCGAGGGATGCCCGCATGGAAAGGCATTTATGTAGGTGGTAATATGAATTTAAGGTCATTGGAGCTTCGTGTAAACATTGAGAAAAACTGTCTATGTGAATGCATGTGATCCAAATCGTTGACTTCTTAAAATCCGTATATACACTTCCTCTTATTTTTTTTTTTCTTTTGCTTTCCTCCAGTTTTTCTTTGTGGTAATAACTGAATTTTTAGGGGGCTAATACATTAGTAAATTAACATCCTATTCTACAGTAATCTTAAATGGGCTTAGGAGTTTGAGTTGGTGACTGCAGTATTTTATAAGTTACAATCTTTGTCACTGATAGAGCAAAGAAACAAGATTCCGATCAATAACGATCGAGACATGGGCAGCGACACCATGAAAATTGAGGCAGTTGTCAAACCCTGAACAAAGTATGTATACGGCGTCCACAAGGCAATCTTTCACATAAAAGGTAAAACGAATGCAGATAAACTAAGCATAGAAAGCGCTCACACATCAACACATTTCCCTATCGATATTAAAAAAAAAAACAGAATACCCTATGAAAATCTGTGCTATATTTCGCAGCGTATGACTAGAATTGATTTGAAAATGTACCAGGAGCTTATTGGCAATTATAGACACTGAGTTATGCGCCTCCTGAGATGATGTTTCCTGTTTGAATTTAAAAACTTTAATTTTTTACTAATTCGCCGAAAAGTAAGCGAGAGTGTAAGTATATACGGATTTTAAGAAGTCAACGATTTGGATCACATGCATGTACATACACAGTTTTTCTAAGTCTGTTGCATCTTGATTATTCATACTTCCCCAATGCCAATACTTTTTTCTTTTTCTTTTAATAAGGATATCATATTTCGCCTATACAAACAGAACAAAAATTACTCGAAGAGCTTTCCTTTCGAAGTAGCAAAGTAGTTTTTTTTTTTTATAATGAGTCGTCCAGATTTCAAACTAGATATCGCTCTGTGTTGCTCGTTTCTATACAAGTATCATAGGTGACTTTAAAATTGATAACAAGATGATGAACACCAATTTGAAACTCAGCTTTTTCTCTAAGATCTGCTGCTATGTGAATATTTGGTCTATGGTAGCCTTTCATTTTACAGACGGTGGTCATCGTCAGGTTTCAACAGACCATTCTCGCTGACAGCTCGTCATTGTCGTTGAAGAGTTTGCAACTGTGACTATATTTTACTGTCCGTCCATGTTTGTCTTTTCTTTCATTCTCTTTCGCTCATAGAGCTCGCGAGCAGCTCCCATCCTTCTCTACATATTCGCTTTGTATGCCTCTTGTTTTGTTAGATGTAAGTGCTTTCTTTCTCTCATCATCAACCTAGAGGTTTCGCTGTGGTGGCCGAGAGAAACCCAGCACATCAGGGCCCCGGTAGTTTGTTGCCACTGGCCTTACACTCATTAGATGCTGACGCAATTCGACTTGAGGAGATTCAGATCTTCGATTTTGATTAATAATATCGACACTATCACCTTTTACCTTCCTGTAACAATCTAAATGTGTCCGCTGAACGATATAACATTTTTTTCATTACAGCGTACTTTATCAGCAAAAAAGTCTGACCAGTGAGCCAAGAGTGTTCTTAGATCCTAACGCTTTGTCAGAGGATGGGACAACTGCCTTATCTCAAACTTCCTTTTCAGAAGATGGCAATTTATTCGCCTATGGCCTAAGCGAAAGCGGTTCGGATTGGATTAAAATAAAGATCCGAGACGTTAAGACTGGCAAAGATTTTGAAGAAACACTGGAAAAAGTTAAATTTTCTCCCATGGAGTGGACCAAAGATAACAAGGGATTTTTTTATGGTGTAAGTAGTTTTTTTTCCTTATAAAAACTAACATGAAAGGAAGAAATTTTACTCTCTTTTACACAGCGCTATCCCGATCAAGCAGGTAAAACTGATGGGTCTGAAACACAGCAAAATGAAAACCAAAAATTATACTACCACAGAATTGGTGAACCACAACATAAAGATGTGCTTGTAGTTGAATTTCCCGAGCAACCATCATGGAGAATGTGAGTGTACATGATATTACGCTTCGTCATCTGTTTTTTTTTGTCTGTATTACTATAGAAACTGTGAAGTTACGCATTGTGGAAAATATTTGCTTCTCCTAATCGTAAAAGATTGCCGCGATAATATCGTGTTTTATGCCGATTTAGAAAAAGCTGGAGATATAAAATCTAAGCTCCAAATTCATGAAATCGTCACGAAATTTGAATCGGATTATGACGTATGTTAAATAAGAACTTTTATAATGAATTTTCGTGTTAACTGATTTTTTTTTCTTTTAATTTTATAGTATATTACAAATACCGGATCGAAAGTCTATTTCCGCACCAATAAGAAAGCACCTAACTACAGAGTAATTGCTATTAATTTAGAAAATCCAGCAGAAGAAAATTGGAGTACATTAATTACGGTAATAAGACATTGAAAGTTGTTGTTGAATAGTTGATATTCGATATATATTTTTTTGTTATTCCAGGAACATGAAAAGGATGTCCTAGACAGAGTCATGTGCGTAAATGAAAACAAACTTTTACTAGAGTATATACGGGATGTTAAGGTAAGTGAACATCAAAAGTCTCGTCAACTTTTTTATATGTATATATGTAGGTATATCCTGAAGGAGATACATAAATATTAAATTTAAAGAAGCAAAAGCGGAACACCTTACAGTATATAGAAAGAAGTGTTAGTTATTTGTTTAATTAGAGAGGTTAAGGACTCTTATTTTGTAAAAAAAAAATAGTGACAGCAGTAGAATATGGCTTTAGTCCCTTTAATTTCAACATCTTAAACTAGGGTCCGAGACATGGGTGGTATTCTAAAAGATGAGTTCAAGTTGTTTACTCATTTTTGTAAGTATTTGCTTAACATAGTATGCAAACAAAAAAATTCATTGACCGAGTTAATGCTCATGTTGTGAGATTAATTTCAAGTGTTGCCATTGATTTTATTTCGAAAGCTTGATGTAAGCCAGTGCTTGCATTCGTTTGCCAAAAGAAAAGAAAATGGTTGCTTACATGAGATCTTGCTCATAAATTGTTGAGTATGGCATTTTTTTTACTCAGTTCATATGCAGACATGGAGAATTTCAGCAAAATTTCGTGTTCAGTTGGTGAAGATTTTTGTCCGTTTATCGATTCTGTGAAGAAAGTTTATATTTAAGAAGTGTGCATTTTGGTAATTACTTAGAAAAAGGGAATCCTCACCGATTTTAATAAAATTTTAGTATCACTAAATGTTTTCGTTTCTTGACTATATCTCGGTCCGACAAAGAAAATACCTTTTTTTTAGGCAAAAATCATTTTATTCATCAACATAATCTCCTTCAAGAACGATACAATCAGTCCAACGCCTCTGTAACATTTCGATGCCTTTTTTGAAGAACACTCGGAATCATCGACACGTTGTCGTTTGTGGTCCATTGTGAGCAATTGCGGTACCCATTTTACAAATGTTCATGCAAAATATAACCAACATTCCATTGATATCTTTACGATGTCAGATATCTCATGCAACTTCACTTTGAAAACATTCAGTGGATTTTTATTATGTTTTCTGGAATAACAGCCTCATTTGGGCGTTCAGAGCGTGGTGCATCATCGGTGGTTGTACGACCGCGTTTAAATTCAACATACCAGTCAATGATGGTTGATTTTCCTAGTGCGGAGTTCGGACAACACTCATCAAGCCACTGCTTTGCTTGAACAGTATTTTTTTCCATCAAAAACAGTGTTTAATCAACACACGAAATTCTTTTTTTTTCCATTGTTTCGGAGACCACAAAAGTAGTATCACTGAAACTACTGCAACTTGTTTACTAATGGTCGGGTCGTCATGAAATTTTGACACATATCGTTTGAAGTTTGATACTTACTGAAAATGAATTTTGTATTTGTGGCGCCACCTGTTCGCCGAACCGGGGACTTTTTAGGCGATGTGTTATATGTATGTATATCAAAATACTCAGAAAACTTATACAATTTCATCAAAATCGGTGAAAAGGCGCTTTTCCTATAAATATTTACCGACTTTTTGGGACAGACGCTAAAAACGCGTATCAAGAGTGATTGATTTATTTATTATGTATGTACCAAACTATGCTTTGTGACTCTTTATTTTTTCCCCCGAGACCCCGAGGTAAATATATTCCTTTACTACTTCAATCGTTTCGTTGGAACAGCTCCTACACGCCCCTATGGAATACCATTACTTTAGATTTTTTTTTTTTTTTTCAAATTAACGACAAGGTTCCATAATCTGCAGTAATCCTGTAGGTGTTTGATCAATAGCTGTAAAGATTCCGGTGAGTATGCTAAAATGACAAGCTTGGGCTCAGGGTGCACCCCTGTTTAATTCCAGCCATCGACTTAAACCACTCGGATCACATCCCACCATACCAAATCTGTGCAGAATAAATTGGAAGACATTAAAGGAAGCCTATATTCAACAAGGGGATGTCAACGGGCTGGAAACCAACGAAGCTAGCCACACAAAGTTTTCCGGACGGCAACGGACGATAATATCATTATTATTCACTGTGTGCTAATGAGCAGAATAATATTAGCTACCTGTCTACCCGTCCAGACACAGTGAATTGTAATAATCTCAGCATTCGTTCGGAAAACTTTGTGTATGAGTAGTGTTAAGCCGAATCAATTTTAAATGATTGCAATTTACAAAAAAAATACGATCGGTTTAGGTAGGCGGTGGTCTAAACAAACAACTATGAAAGTTCCTTGATTGAGTTCGAAGTTTCAACTCCTTTTACAAGAGGCTGTCACCAAAAATGGTTACAGTAAAGGAATTCCAATAGAATGTATAATGATTTTTGTGCTTCCGACTCATTGTGGAGATAGAGTCAAGTACAGCTTCGTGAATATCATTCATTTACAAGACCTCCGACCCAGTGATGTCAGATTATGATATTGAAAAATCCTAAAATTGAGAATGAAAGTTTTATTTATCCCATTTAGAAAAACCAGGTACTAAAAGCGAAATATATTTCGTTCGTTTCTGTTTGGAACGAAATAACGGCTAAACCGATTTTAACAACATAGGTTCTTAGTAATAAACGAATTTGAACTCTCGTTTTTCTTAAAGTCACCTCTAACTCGAAATTGGCAGTAATAAACACGAATGTCACTTGTAAAATAAACAGTTTAGGAGCTGCTCACCAGTTGGTTCTAAAGTGACAGTCAATAGCATTTCAAGTGGAAATGGGATTCGATCAAATTTAATGTGTTTTGAATATTACTCATTGTAAGACAAATAATACAGTAAGCACGAATTACAAAAGAACGATTAAATGCTTTTTTCGAGCTGCCAATAGTTAGTGTGAAAATGTGAAAATAAATCACTATAACTATACTGAATTTTACTTCTGCTACATAAATGTGTTTTAGTGCTACGAAATGTTAAAAGCAACTTACAATCACCTAACTATATAACAGCGAATTTAAAAGTAGCTTTTAGTAGTTCTATTACTAAGGATCATTGTGTTAATTATTAATTTTTAAATTAATAAAAAATATGAATCAGCATGTAGCTCGCCTCCGTAATTCGATTGTGCCAATTTACTGCAGTTATCATCGAGAAGTGGTGCAATGAATGGTCAAGTGTCACAGAATTATATTCTCTGGTTCAAAACGTTCTGACAGATTAGATTGTGTGTAGCAGCCGCACAGAATTTCCTCCCATTCTAATAACATGCACATTTGCAAGGGGTCATGTGTGTAGCTTTAAGAGCATTTTAAGAAGTTCTATAATACTATCTGGTGTAAATGTTTTCTACAACCCACCTTTGATAAAACTGTATTCAACTGTCTTGGAGTTATAAGGAATTCGTAACGCTTTTTGAAAGATAAATACCTATAAACACTGAGAACAGAAAAAACTTACTTTTATTATTTTGTATAATTGATTTGTATGATATTCAAAAGAGCAAAGTTTTTTAATCAAATTGGGATTGATTAAAAAATGTTTCATAAAAAAAAAGAAAGTATTTTCAAAAAGGTTTAAAACAGGTTGATGGAATTTTTTATTTCGTTTTTAATCTGGAATGAAAAATAAAATGTTCGTTTTCGTTCTTATAAAAATTACAGTTCATTTTGTAATTTCGTCTTTGTTCTCCTTTCGTTTTTAAGCCTTGTACTAAAATAAAAATCCTTCGAAGATATTCCATACAAAATTGCAAATAAAACTTATTTACTTATATCCGAATAAATAAAAAAAACTGTTAATTAATGTCACGGCGTTCCCTTCTGCTAAATTTTGGAAACAAAAACAATTTTAAAATGAAATCACACGATCTGACATCACTGCCACGGCGGTCTACGAATAGTATTTGTTTCCGTCTCCGATTTATTATTCTTGATGACTGGTTTTCCTTACATGCGACTTAAATGAGGAACGGATTGTTTATTAGTTGCTAAAAACCCGCAGCAGTCGGTTTGAATTTGGCCTGCAGATTGACGCAATCTTGACTATCATTATAGACCTAATGCTGATTCAGAATGACGAACTAGAACCAATCGGCATAATATGTTTAGAATAGGCTTTCGAAATTTGGAATAATTTGCGATTGTTTACAAAGCAAAAAATCAGCTATGAAGGGTATAGAAAGACTAATCAGCTAAAGTGTAAAGGTTTGAATTTCCTAGGACTATTAACCTAAGTATCTTTTGTCAGCCAAATGAACCAGAAGTATTTAAGTATTGAAGAACAAATTTGTTCAAATAACTATAAAATCTATGACTAAGTTTCCCTAAAAGTAACTGAATTTCTATTTGTGAGAAGAAATTAGATTCAAGTGCTTTTAGAATTCAGAAAAAAGAATGAAAGAAATGTATGTATGTATGTATATATGGATCGAATGTGCTTAACTGAGAAAAAACATCGGTACATATCATGTCTGAAATATCTTAAAACGACGGACATGTTGACATATTAGATTGGTAAGCCTATTAAGATCCACTAATGAGATCATCAAATTATTCATAATTAATTTTTAATTTTGCATGCTAAAACATATTTGCCAAATAACACATAACTTGTTTCGTTTAAGCTGGCTTGTTAAGCTTGTATTACTTTTTGATAGAGCGATACATCTGTATTATTTTTAACGAAATTCCGGAATAAAATTTCATTTACGCACATACAAAGACTCAAAAACAACGAACTTTACAGGTTTTACAGCAACATCGACCTAGTCAAAAGGTTTCGAATTCACTGTTTAATATGGCTAGGATATGTAGAGCGAATAGACATCAAAGCCCCGGTGCGCTTACACAATCGAAAAGGGACCTCACCCAACTTCGTGTGCAAAACTGGAGGCGGATCGAACTGGCTTGAGACTCTTGTCGGTTTAGGCCCAGGTTCATTTCTTCTTTAATCTTTAATTGATGAACCTAGTTACCTAATTGTGGGAGCAAGACCAATTATTACAGTTAAGGGAAAGGTCCTGATTCATTACGGGCTGTAGCACCATTTAAATTAGACGTAAAATAAGCTTATGTTTGCAAAGTATTACGGATTTGAAGAATGCTTAAAGGTTACGACGTGAATAATATTAGTTGCAAAAAAAAAACTTCCTAAATTAAAGAGCAGTAGGATCTAGAATAATAAATTAAATATCTTAGAAATGTAGTCATGGTTAAATTGCTTATGTCTAGCATCTCGCAATACAGAATAGCTTCTTTCTTTTTTTTAGAGTGCCCTCCAAGCGCATTCCCTCGAAACTGGTGAACTGATACGTACATTTGACATTGACATCGGAACTATTGGAAGTATATCTGGAGAAAAGAAGTACTCGGAGATATTTTATCATTTTACATCGTTTCTAACTCCGGGAACAATTTATCACTTTGATTTCGAGAAGCCCAATGAGGAACCAAAGATATTCCGTGAAATAACTCTCAATCTAGAGGGTTTCGACAAGAAGGACTACAAGGTCGAGCAAGTATTCTACAGCAGCAAAGATGGTACAAAAGTTCCAATGTTTATTATTCGGAAGAATAAAGAAACTGTTACACCACGCCCGTGCCTTCTCTATGGATATGGTGGATTTAACATCAGCTTACAGCCTTCATTCGGTATAACTGGTTTGATGTTCATTGATGCCTTCGATGGAGTGCTTGCCTATCCGAATTTACGTGGTGGTGGAGAGTATGGTGAGAAATGGCACAATGGTGGGCGTCTATTGAACAAACAGAATGTGTTTGATGATTTCCAAATGTCAGCGGAATATTTGATAAATAACAATTATACGAGCAAAGATCGTATTGTGATTCAGGGAGGTTCAAATGGTGGGCTTCTAGTTGGTGCGTGCATTAATCAGCGTCCGGATTTGTTTGGTGCGGCTGTTGCACAAGTGGGGTAAGTCGAAGACTCCCAAACAGAGGTGTTGTTGATTGAAAACTTTGTAATTTTTTAAGTGTCATGGATATGCTGAGGTTCCATAAATTCACTATTGGTCATGCTTGGTGTTCAGACTATGGAAATCCGTCGGAGAAGACGCACTTTGATAATTTATACAAGTATTCACCACTACACAATGTGCACACACCAAAAAATGGTAAAAAATTAAATGTTCAATTTCTTTATTTCATCTAAGTCATCTCATAGTCGCAGTGTTCCATTAACATTCACTATTCTTCATATTTCTAAATAACTTTAATTTCATTCCCACATTCAAATTCCTCATATTGATTACACAAGTCAGACGATGAGGTGCATCTGTGAGTGACGTGCACAAACTTCGCTCATTAATCTTCTTCTCCTTGCAGCTAAAGAAGAATATCCATCAACATTGATACTTACTGCTGATCACGATGATCGTGTTAGCCCCTTACATTCGTTAAAGTTTGCTGCGGCTCTGCAAGAGGCCGTCAGAAAATCCGAAATACAAAAGAAGCCGATTTTATTACGTGTCTATAGCAAGGCAGGTCATGGAGCTGGTAAACCAACATCTAAACGCATTGAAGAAGCTACTGATATTCTGACTTTTATGTACAAGAGTCTAAATGTAGATGTGGTCAACCTGTGAGGGGAGTAGATAAAGAACAGCTATAAAAACAAATTTTCAATTACAGCATTTCTGCCATATTTTAATATATAGAAATCTTTTCTTCTTTCTTTTTTTTTTTAATGTTTGTATTATTGAAAATCATTACGTGGTTATAAATAAACTAATCTTGCTTTAACATCTAATTGTTTTTTTTTTTTCTGTTGTAGCTCTTGCTGTGGCCGTACAGCAAGAGCGACTACAGAACGAGAACGTAGGTCCATTTTACACGAACCTTCAAATTCTGGTGCGTCCGCTCGCAAAATAGAGGAGACAGTTTGAACTTCAGCCAGTGTCCGGAAAGTTCGTAGAGTGATTGAACAGTGTCTACATCCCCCACGGCAAAAACTAGAAAAAAAAGCCACACAGTGTTGATTGGAATTTTGCCGGGCTCATTTAAGCTGGAAGGAAGAATGGGAAGCCGTGATTTTTTCCGAGGAAAAAAAAAAAAATTATTTTGGTTGGGCCTTCAATATTACTTTCACGATTTGAGGAAATCTGAGTTGTTCCTGTCGTCACACTGCTGTTGGTATGGGCTGCAATTTTATTTCATGGCGCAATAGTAGATGTTTTAGAAGGTTGGCAGACCTTAATGGATTACATTGAGCTTCTTCAAACGCAAACAATCAATATCCACGAAATGTTCTAGGGCCAACGGTGGGTTTTTCAGCAGGATAACGCAGCCATCCACACAGGAGCATGCGTAAAACAGTGGTTTACAAGCAACAATGTGAATGTTTCGGATTGGACACCTCTATCTGCCGATCTAAATCTAATTGAAAATGTTTGGGGATGGTTGTCGCGAAAAATTTACGCAAAAGGAAGGGAATTCGAAAATAGAGAAGTTCGTTTTTTTTTTTATTTTTACAAATGAGGGTAATCAAGTGTCCCTGTTAAAGTAGGCAAAGAACCGAAAATGGAGAGTTCCCTTTTTACTTCATTAATTTTTTTCAAGTTTGTCATCAGGTAGCAGCAAGTGAACAAGTGAAAATAAGAGTTTTAGAAATGGATAGGAAGAAATATTACCATTATTATGATTTAGGTCTAAATTTTAAATGAAGGTGATCAAATGACCGAAGTGTATATCGAAGTAGCCCATATTAATTGTACACTAAATAGTTCGGCCTGACTGGAACCGTAGACACCGCCGTTGATTCCATCTTGGGAATTCATCTTGAGAGTAGGAGTTGCTAGACAGTCGATAATGTGTCGACGCCTTTGTCTTCGTATATTGCTCATGTCTATCATTAGCCGCATATAAAGTAAAGCAAATAAGTATTCTTAATAACGATTTTAACAGTTATGGACATTAACGTTCAGAGAAATCCGATTACATTGCAGAATTCTGATCTAACATGGCAAATGCTTGTGTAGTACCAAAATATTTACATTTGATAGCCTGAGTGTAGGGTGTAGTGCCTTCGTTTTTGCTGCAAGAATCATTAAATCATTACGATACGAGAATTGGTTTTTATTAAGTGGGCTCTATATTAAAAATGATTTGCATATGTAATGTCCGACGAGTGAAAAACAGTTGTCGAAGGTTATCAAATAAGGTAGTCACTAAGTAGTATGAAGTATCTGTTTTTTCTACCTGGATCACAAGTAAGTCTCTAGTGAAACTTTAGAGCTATCTCGTCTGTACCACAAACGACCTTGAAATTGTGTAAGAACAAGTAGCATTATGCCAACCATTTACATACAGTGAATGGTATCGACCTTAGTGCTATTTGTCATTCAGAAAACTGTTGGTGAGTAGGTTGCATTTAAATCATTGTCCTTTATCAAACGTTAGCCTTGTCTTTTTGATAACTGACGTCTTTTTTTCTCAGCAGAGCATCCACTTATTAGTTATGATATTGATTTAAATTTAGTTTTATCCTCCAAGTCATGTCATCCATCAGTTATCTGTTAGACTAGACTAGTGAGGTAATATAATTTTAAAAGACAATGGTCGCACAAATTTTAGGGAAATTCGATGGTACTCTTTATGCAAACTGAAGATTTCTTAATAAATTGCTAAAAAAAAGTTTAAATTCAGTTTTGAGTATAGCTGGGTAAAGAGAATACACTCCCAAATTTTAATATGTGTAACCCTAGTATTCTTACTATTACCAAGTTAATAACGGACACGACTGGCCGCACGTGCTTACCTCCATATGTGCTATTCGTCTGAAAATTATTTGGATTACAAATTCAAGCCAAATAATTAAGAAAGAACAAAAATTGGCTTTTTCATAAAATGCGTTAAAATGTTGAAAAACTTGTTCTACCATGTCAAAAATGTGAATTTCATATTCTTATATACATACATATGTCAAAAATGATGTATAGGTAGATATCGATTTTGAATAAATTCGCCTCAAATTTTCGCAATCCCGCTGATAAGTAATTTTAGCGAAAAACTGAGTACTTTTTAAAGTTGGCCTTACGTAAAGTACCGTTAATTTTGATGCTAGAATAAAAATAAGAAGTTTGAAGAAAATCCGACCAACCGTTTAGGGTGCAGTCATGCGTACAAACAGACAGACATAATTGAGAGCCCCCTTTTATTGAGTTTCTTTATCATAGTAATACCAAGTTTGATCAAAATTTAGAGATGGAACATTTTCAAGGAAACCAATACTTGACCTTATAGGTGCAAGTAAAATTAGAAACCACTATGTGAATGAGAAAAACGTAATAATCTTGTTATTCAAATTTAAAGTTATTTTATTAAGCAAATAATAATTTAAACAAAAACCTACCAACCATTTTTTATTTTTTATTTTTTTTCTTTTACTTTTTCAATACTTTTATAACAAACTAATAAGCAAAAACATTAATAATAAACAAATTGTCGGCCTGCCGAATACATCTCAACAAAATTTCGTACGAATCTCGGATCATACTTGACAACATTTATACAGAATTGTGTGATAGCTCTCGGTTCATGGTAATGCTCATAACATCATCGATAATCATCTCGGCTATCTGCCATGCGATCTCTTCTTGTATTTTATCCTCTGGAATGTTAACCAGTTTTCTTACTACACTTTTGATTGTACTGCCACCCATGGCCAAAGACCAGTTTTTGGACGCTGGACAAATGTCAAAGTCCCTTTCGTACCGGCCGAGTGAGTTGACACGACCAAACTTAAGCCCGTTGGCCTGGTGCCTTTGCCATAACATATCGGGATTCACGAAATGCCTCGAATCGATATGCATGTCAGGAGAACTACTCATTGAGGCACTCTTTTGTGAGTGGCTGCTGTGAGTCTCCATGGCCAGGAGCGTATTGTGCTGTGAAATAAAATGCTTCCTTAGATCCTTTGTGCTTTTGTTTGTGCAGTCTGACATGGTTTTGCGGTGTTTAGTGATTTTTTGCGCATGCTGCTGATTACCGCTACTGACAGCATCGGGACGTTTGTGATCACTCAACCTAGATTGAAGTTCATTGACGTACTTCGAATAAAGTTGAGATTCGATGAAACTCGGAAAGAATTCCTTCTCCAAGTAGTTTTCGATGATTTTCAATGGGCGATCAAAGCAACGGCTAATCCTCGAGGTCGTCTCATTGCTGCACATAGATTCCTCGACGATGCTGCGAATGCGGTCGGAGATTCTTAATGGACACTCGGCTTGAAGGGAAAAGTATTTTTCGTAGAGAATCATTGCATCGGACTGGGCTTCGTTTCGATTGAAACTTGAAATGGACATGCTTTCGTAGTGTTTGCGAAAGTTGATCGCAGCCATCCAGAAGTCCAGACAGTTGCGTTTATTTTCTTGCTCCAGGTACTCCATGAAATAAAAGAGAGCTGATTCGCTGTAGAGTATATCGATGAGGGTCATCTCGGAACTGCTGAGCAACTCGATGCAATACTTGCAGTACAAGTCGCTCTGTACAAAGTCATATAAGTACTCGTGTTCGAGCTTGTCCAGGACATACTGTTGGGCGTGTTCGAATAGGTTTGTAGGGATTTTTTGAGTATGGCACGATTGGCCGTCGGAGCAAAGAACCAGTGAAATCTCTGAAAGAAGGCCAACAGGCAGCGGCACATAATGCTCCGAGCTGGGCATGAAGTACTTCTTGTAGATGCAAATCGCATCTGTGGTCTTACAAGTGTGCTTAGTGTTAGAGGTGGTACTCTCGGATCTCTCCAGCTGACGTTTATTCTTCTCGGCATAAATCTGACTCTTCTCATCGTCAGTTAGTGACTTTCTCATAGATAGGTCATAGAGAGCTTTCAAACCAGGTACTATATTGTTGTCATCTTTTTGTGTGTCAATGCTGACTTCGCTTACCTTGCAAGCTTCGCCCACAGACTGCTGACTTTGAAGAGAAATACGATCACTGTTGAGGAATTCATCTGAAACAGTACAGAAGCAGCACTCCTCAGTTGGCACGCCAGGTGATTTTGGTTCTAGTTCCGATGCGTGCTTGAAATTTTCCGTGTCCAGATAGAATTTTATCAACGGCAGCGCTTTCTTCGCCTCAAGAAACTGCACGAAGTAGATGAGACAGTTCTTTTCATTGACGATAGCATTGAGATTCATAGATAGACGTGAACTATACTCAAAGACAGCGTACTCTTCGCTTGTGTCATAAATTTCATCGAGATTCGTAGTTTCATCACAAGAACTAGTCGATGGGCTCAGCGAATGCCTTTTCGTTTCACTTTTACCTGACTGAGAACGTTCACTCGATGTACGGCCAGTCCTTTTGAAGTATTTAAACATTTCTGTTATTATTTCGATATTCTCGCATCCGAGGACCGACACTCTGGTGTATTCATTCGCCGAGATTTCTTCTTTTCTTTAATTGTTGCATGGAGAGATGGCCACATAGACGATTGATGATGCTGCATCCGGGTTCTATGGATTGAGTGACAGTTTTCAGTTTGTTTTTGTTGTTGTGTTTTATCAACAAACACACTCAAAACACGCCACGGGACGCATAAATTAATTTATTTTGCATTAATTTAACGTTTTGCGATATAAAAAAAATATATACGAGTATTCCTCGGAACTATCAACAAAACTACGTCCACATCAAAAATCAGCTGCTTCTGACGTTTTTGTACTTCGCAGGAGGTGATGGAATACGTTCACATGGCGCAGACGCTTAATTATTGTATAAATTTGATTGTAATCGAAGACTGGGTTCTAAATTTAATTCAACAATTGATAGAGAAGTACCTAAACAATCTAGCAACTAATCTGGGGGCCACAATTGCTAGTTCTTCCACTTCTTTAATGAATAATCGTTTGGCGTCATTTTTTTTTGCTTGGCACACTCCTTTGAAGTATGATATCATATTCTTTATATCAAGTCAGACTCAATGTAGAGAAAAGGTCATCAAAATTTTACAAAGAACTGATGTTCGAAACATTCATACAAGAAGTTAGCGGTGACATTTCGTACTGGAACCAAAACTACAACGATTTCTCTACCTTGTTTCTACACGAATCAAGTCTTTAGAATTTGTAAGCTATCCGTAGCTTAAAGTTTGCGAGCGATAAAGACTTGATTAAAATTGGTTGGGTGTTTTATTTAATTTAAGCATATAATTTTGGTAATTTGTGCTAAATATGGAGAAAATATGCAACAAATATTACAAGCGTTCTTGGGGAGAAATAAGTCATATTAGATGTATTGGACTCTGTGGTAGAATATTTCTCAAAAAGTGTACTGGATTAGCCGATTTTGATGAGCGTTTGGTAGGCTCGAGTTAAAATGTTGCATTTATTTGTGATGATTGCGTGGACAACAGAAACGCGATTTAAAAACAAAATGGAAGAAATTCTAATATCTATTAAGGAAAATAAAACGGTAGTGATGGTATACTGGGTAGTGTGTTTGATTGTCACCCGAACTGTGTACGTTTGAACTCGATCTGGGAACAGCAACCAATTGCCATGGAACATAAAAGAAAAAGCGAATAAAATCTAAGTTTCTCCAACCACTACACCAAAAAAGGGTTTCTGTCTGATAATACAATGGTTCAAAAATCGAGTCTAGTGCTCTAGGAATTGGAGATTACCATAGAACAAGAAAAAGTAGTGCGCGACATTCTCGAAAAATTTAATTCTTTCAGTGCTCAAGCCAAGATAGTAAGCAACCGTCAGTTGTACTAAACGCAATGATCCATCAAATCCAAAAATTAGTGAAATAGCAGTCAAACACAACGGAATCATGGAAATATTGTGTGTAAGTGAGGGAGATAGGAATAAAGTTAAAAGTGCAGTGGAAGAGAAACAGGTAATGCGAGGGATCATTGGTAATTTTGAAACGATCGAAAAATTAGTGGACAATCATCTTTGATTGATTTGAATTGATCTCTTGCTTCTTACTGAAACGTATCTAATAAAAACATAGTTCTGAGGTCACCTTAGCTGGTTATAAAAGATATGATTGTTTGAGTATATCTAGACTTACTGGTGGTGTAACGATCTATATATGAACTGAAATAAGATTCGTTCATAAGAAAACGTTAGTAAACAGGAAAATCTGTATTCTATCAATTAAAATTACTTATAGGAGTGAAGAATGGAATGTAATATTAATATATGTATAGATCGGTGATGATGAATGCTCGTCAGTGTTTTGATTTTTTTAATGAATGGATTTTGAACAATTCAAGTGAAAATGAATAGAATTGTCGCCAAGTTTTTGAACAGTGTTGATTCAGCACTAGATATCAAAAGGGTTCTCAAATCCTAAATAATTGTCGACCTGGAGTTCAAGGGTCTTATATAAAACCCACACTTTAAAGTCATAAGAATTTATTTGAGATTCTTCACGTCTTTAGTAAACAACTCGTTAAAAATGGGAAAAGTCGCTAAATCCACAATCGAGACACGATCTGCAATCATCACCCTTCTTAAAGAAGGCAAATCGCAGCGGAAAGTTGCTTCGCAGTTGAAGGTATCAAGGCGCTGCGTTGAACGTACCATTGAACGACACGCTCAAACCGGAAGTTTTGAGGGTAAACCATGGTCAGGATGGCATAGAGCTACAACTAAATACGAGGATCGACTAAAGCGGCCCATACTCACAACACTTGTGTGCACACCGATGTCATGACACCGGTGTGGCCTTCTACCACACACGTGACACCGATTCGTACACATCAGTTGCTCGTCAGATTTCATAAGGAGAAAGCCGAAATCATGAGTCGTGAGAGTGATACCGATACGGTGGTTTGCGCGTCGATAATAGTCGCTTTGTGTACGGGCAAAAAAGAAAAAAAGTGCTTGGTCGAAGGCCTGGTTCTTGAAAAGAAACAAATTTTCGCATTTAGCCCTGCTAGCAGAATTCGAAAAAAACTCGCCTGGAACTTTTGACCTTAGTTGAACCAATAATTAAAAAGAGAGACACCCACATGCGCGATGCAATCTTTCTTCACGAAAGGCTTTCCGTTACTTTGCGATTTCTTGCATCCGGACAAAAACTTCGAGGATCTTAAATTTTTGACTACTATATCACCTCAGAGTTTGGGGAAAATCACTATAGAAACCTGTGAAGCCATTATCAAATCTCTCAAAGGATATATCCAAGTAAAGAAGTGATTATAAATTACTTTTTCATCTTTATTTAGTCAAGCAAATTATTGCTTCATTGGTTAAATAACGAAACCATTTTTTCTTATTAGAATAACAAAAAGAAAATATAAAAATAAACCAAAACAAAAAACTTTCGTTTTCTCTATATTTGTTTAGCATACATTCCCATGCTTTTTTCTTTTTATCCCTATTCTTAAATTCATTGCATTTAACCTGCCAAAGCTCAGGTACAGATTTGTAAAGATCAATGAATGATCTCCAAGAGTCACACTCGCGTATAGCCATTTTTCCTCGTTGTTCACAGCACAACGTTCCAACCGCTACTGATATTTTCCATAACTGTGCACACACATCACACCGATCGAGACACCGACACAAAAAATCAAAATATTTTCATTTTACCCACACCGTGTCTGACAGCGAGAAATCGGTGTGCACACCAGCCCATACACAGCACACTTCTTAAAGGCTGAACTATAATAGTAGAATGCTTCCGTACGACCACTTCCGAAACAGAGCGAATACAACGGCAGTGCAGAAGTGCACCTAGACGAGGAAATTGTCCACATTGCGGAAGTAGGAGAAGCAGAGAGGAAGCATCCGGCGGTGATAACATCCATCCTGTCGGTCAGACTTCAAAGTCAAATCCGTTGCTGGAATTGCAACCAAACCGGACACCTACAACGGCAGTGCAGAAGTGCACCTAGACGAGGAAATTGTCCACATTGCGGAAGTAGGAGAAGCAGAGAGGAAGCATCTGGCGGTGATAACATCCATCCTGTCAGTCAGACTTCCCAAAAACCAGCAGTCGGGAAATGCTCAAGGACCACCATTCAAGTTTCGCAAACCAAACGGGGTAACAAGAGCCTGACAGTGGAGGCACTAATCAACAAGAAGAAGTGCGTAGCCACCATCGACACAGGTGCCACCGCCTCCATAGTAAGAAGAGATATCGTCCGAAGCTCATGGCTGCACAACACCAAGAGCTACTGCCTGAAGACTGCAACAGGGGAAATGGCGAAGGTGTTTGGAGAAGTTCGTCTTACGATTACTCTGGCGGGACTGACATTCTCCCATGCGTTTCTGGTGGCAGATATATGCGACGAGTGCATCATCGGAATAGACTTCATGAAAGCAAATGAAGTAATTTTGGACATCGGGATGCAAGTACTGAGGTATCGAAATGTGCAGATTCCGATGGTGTACGGAAACGAGAATGCCGTAACTCTCAGCAAAGACGAAGTTTTGCCGCTGTCTTCAGAAACAATCATTTGGACGAAGCTGGAAGGTGATCTTGGGAGCCACCGATTCTACATAGTAGAACCAGACCCAGAGAAGAATTCTCAAGACTACATCGTGGGGAAGACGTTAGTCGAACCAAAGAACAACATGGTTCCAGTAAGGGTTTTGAACGCAAGACCACACACTGTCAAACTAAGGCGAGAGGAGGTGATGGAAAATGCACGCCGATTACCGCCGTCGCAACAATATCTGAACGTGATGCTCCAAAACCTCTCCCATCACCTTGGACAGCGGAAACGAGAGAGACGATTCTCCAGTCCAGTGAGCTGAATCAGGAGCAGCGAACTATGGCAGAGAATCTTATCAATGATGTATTTGCCTAACAGGACGGAGAATACGGCCGAACACACCTGGTACAACATCGAATAGACACTGGTGATACTAGACCAATTCGTCAGCCTGCTAAACGCCTTCCATTGGCAAAGCAGACAGAAGTTGCAGAGATGGTGTCGGCAATGGAGAAAGAAGGTCTGATTGAAAGTTCCAAAAGTCCGTGGGCATCACCGGTTGTACTGGTTAAGAAGAAAGATGGCAGCACGCGGTTCTGCGTGGATTATCGGCAGCTCAATTACGTCACCAAGAAAGACAGCTATCCTCTGCCACGGATTGACGACACGCTAGACACACTATCAGGAGCCCGATGGTTTTCCACTCTCGACTTGAAGAGTGGCTACTGGCAGGTACAGATCTATCCAGAAGACCGGGAGAAAACCGCCTTCACCGCAATTCACGGTAATGCCATTCGGGCTATGCAATGCTCCGGCGACTTTCGAGCGATTGATGGAATGTGTCCTGCAAGGGTTAACATGGAAAACCTGTTTGGTATACTTGGATGATGTCATCGTCGTAGGAAAAACGTTTGAGCAACACCGAGACAATCTAAGGGAAGTGTTTCAAAGGCTTCGTAGTGCCCACCTGAAGCTCAACCCCAAGAAGTGCGCCCTGTTTAGAGCGGAAGTCAAGTACTTGGGCCACATAATTTCAGCGAAAGGAGTGAGAACCGATCCAGAGAAGGTCGAAGCTTTGAAAAACTGGCCAGTCCCCAAGGATAAACACCAACTAAGGAGCTTCCTGGGCCTAGCCACCTACTACAGACGGTTCGTGAAGGATTTTGCCGGTATCGCAAAGAGCCTGCACCAGTTGACGGAAAAGGGAAAACAATTCAAATGGTCAATTGAGTGCAAGAAGAGCTTCAAGGCACTTAAACAACGGCTATGCGATGCCCCGATACTAGCCTACCCCACTCCCGGGGAAACGTTCATTGTGGATGCAGATGCTAGTAATGTCGGGGTAGGAGCCGTACTCTCCCAGGTGCATGATGGCCAAGAGAAGGTGGTTGCGTACTTCAGCAAGGTGCTCTCTAAGCCAGAAAGGAACTACTGCGTGACAAGGCGGGAACTTCTAGCTTTGATCTTGGCTACGAAGCATTTTCACAAATACCTCTACGGGAGGAAGTTCGTTCTTCGCACAGACCATGCAGCCTTAAAATGGCTATTACAGTTCAAGAGTCCTGAGGGTCAGGTCGCAAGATGGATCGAAAGGCTGCAAATCTACGACTACGAAATACAGCATCGTAAAGGAAAACTCCACTCTAATGCGGATGCACTGTCCCGGAGACCATGCAGAACGAATTGTAAACATTGTGCGCGTCAGGAAGAACGGGAGCTTGTTTCCATCCAAAGAATGAGAGCCGAACCTATCGCCGGCTGGAGCGTAGATGAGATCCGGAACGCTCAGAAGGAAGACCCGGATATCGAGCCGATTCTGGCCTGGAAGGAGAACATGGAGAAACCGGATCATCAGGACATCTCTCACAGAAGCCTGACCTTAAAGGCATATTTTGCGCAGTGGGACTCCCTCCATGTCCAAGAAGGTGTTCTGAGAAGAAAATGGGAATCCTCCGACGGAAAGTCGTTTGTAATGCAGCTTGTCGTACCGCAAACGAGGGTCAAGGAGGTGTTACAGGAAATGCATGGCGGGGCGTCCGGAGGCCACTTGGGAGTGAATAAGACGCTAGAAAAGGTACGAAAACGTTTTTATTGGTTAAAAGCGAAGGAAGATATCGAAGACTGGTGCAGAAAATGCGACGTGTGTGCAGCTAGCAAGGGTCCGAGAATCAAAACTCGAGGTAAGATGCACCAATACAACGTGGGAGCACCTTTCGAACGAATCGCCATTGACATCGCAGGGCCCTTTCCGGAAACCGACAATGGTAATTGGTATATACTCGTAGTAATGGACTACTTCAGTAAGTGGCCGGAAGCGTTTCCGATCCCTAACCAGGAAGCTAGAACCGTGGCGGAGCAGATCGTCTACAATTGGGTGAGCAGATTCGGTGTGCCCTTGGAATTGCATTCTGACCAAGGGCGAAATTTCGAGTCAAGGATCTTCCAAAAGATGTGTCAACTACTCGGAATCAAAAAGACACGGACAACCCCGCTTCATCCACAGTCGGACGGTATGGTGGAGCGTTTCAATAGGATTTTGGACGAACATCTCTCGAAGGTCGTAGGTGACTACCAACGGGATTGGGACCGGCAGATTCCCTTGTTTTTGATGGCCTATAGAAGTGCAGTGCATAGCACTACTCGACATACGCCGTTCGAAATCTTATTTGGTGGAATAGCTCGTTTACCCAGTGAGGTGAAATTTGGATCTCCTACCAATGAGCCCAGAAATGAAGAAGAGTACGTGGCGGACCTTAGGGAAAGGCTTAGGGACTTACACCAAAGGACCAGAAGCCAGATTAAGATGACGAGCGACCGCATGAAGACCAGGTATGATGCCAAGGCAACAACGTCAGGATTTCAGGAAGGAGATCTGGTGTGGCTGTATAATCCCCATCGCCAAAAGGGGAAATCACCTAAATTGCAGCGGAACTGGGAAGGTCCCTACAGAATAATTACCCGCATCAACGATGTTGTCTACCGCATCCAGCGAGGACCAAGGGCCAAAATGAAAGTGGTTCATGTCGACCGACTGAGTCGATACAATGGTCGAAATGAGGATGCACTTGTTCGGGACGAACACGTCTAAGAGGGGGGCAGTGTAACATAATAATAACTACGCTCTCTAAAAGTATAATGCAACAAATTCCGAAGCGTCTTTTCATTCTGGCAGAATTTTGGTCCGAAGTGTCCTTTCATTCGAGGTTCGTGTCTGCGGTTAGTCTCCACAGTTCATGTCTACGAAAGAGACGGATAATATCACGGATAAGAAAGAATTATAACTGCAAGAAATGATTGTCATCTTGGAATTATTACATCAGAATTTTTCTTGTTCCAGTGGTCGAAGAATTTGCTAGAAGTTTCTGGCTATCAGAAACTTCTGCTATATAAGGACAGATGGCGATCGAGAGCGGGCAGTTGGTTTAGAACCGTGGCGAAGAGATTGGAAAAGTGATAATGGGCGAAGTTGTAATTTTGTGATAAAATGAAAGTTGAGAGTTAACAAGAAGAAGTAATTAGTTTGGATTTGTGAATTAAGTAATTGAAAGGAGATAAAGTGATTTGAGAGGAAAGAGACCTTGTAAAAAAAAAATTTGCGAATAATAGTATAGTGTGAACAAATAAAGAAATAAATTTCACAGAATATCGTTTTATCTACTCGAGCCGTAGCTCGCATATTACAATATGTATTTATTGCAAAGTAATAGACATATCCCCGAATTCTTCTTAAAAACCGATCTTTCCTATTATTTGTTGCTATATTATTCATATGCTCTTCAAATTTTAAATTATGGTCTATTATTACGCCTAGATATTTTATTTTGTTCACTGTTTCTATCCCTTCATTATCAATGTTCAAGTTTAACATACAATTATCAAAGTTGTTAATTACCATTGCTTTTGTTTTAATTACTTACTTAGGAGGCGTTTCAGTTCGGGGTGCACCTGGGCCTCAAACAACAAGCCTCTTCAGTTAGCCCGGGCCTTAGCTAACTGCTTCCAGTTGCGCACTTCAAGATGGTCGAGGTCCCCTTCTACTTGTGCGCGCCACCTAAGGCGAGGTCTTCCTCTACTGCGTTGTTCCACCGGGTTCGATTCGAAGACTCTGTGGGCTGGAGCATTGGTGTTCATTCGCTCTACATGTCCTAGCCATCTTAGGCGACTGATGCCCGACTCGGTCAATGTCGCTGTACCGCTCGTATATTTCGTCGTTAAATCTTGTCTTCCAAAGCGCGTCAACGCAAACGGGACCGAATATCTTACGAAGAATTTTTCTCTCGAAACGACCGAGGATATCTTCATCCGCGTTTGGCAGTGTCCATGATTCAGCACCATAAAGTAGGACTGGTCTTGTATAGAGTCTCCTTAGTTGTTTGGGACACGGCCTTACGTTCCATAGAAACAGCGATTGGCAAGAGTTATTCTTCGTTTGATTTCTACTGAGGTGTCATTGTCAGAATTTCTAATAGACCCTAGGTAGACAAAGTTCCTTCTTGTTGACAGCATGTACTTGGTTTTTCCCTCATTCACCGCTAAACCCATTTTGGCAGCTTCCGATTTAGCGTCCGCTAATACTCGTAGTTGCTCAATATTAGAAAAATTGTGCACAATTCTTTCAAGTATGATGTTGAAGAAGTCACATGACGACGCATGACCTGCACAGACGGACGAGTTTGACAGGGATGCCAAAACTAGACATGGGTCTACATACATAGCTCGCCTCTATAAATACTGTCATATGCGGAATTAAAATCGATAAAAAGATGGTGGGTATCGATTTGGTCTTCTTCGGTTTTCTCCAGGATCTGCCGAAGTGTGAAAACTTGATCGACTGTGGACTTTCCTGGCCTAAAACCACACTAATAGGGGCCAATCAGATTGTTAATGATGGGTTTCAGGCGTTCACACAATTTGGCAGATAATAACTTGTACGCGATGTTAAGGAGGCTGATACCTCTAAAATTGGCGCAGTTGAAGGAGTCTTCCTTTATTGTGGATCGTGTAAACGATGCTGAGATTCCATTCATCAGGGATAGACTCGTTTGATAAAATGTTTGAAATGAGTTGGTGTATGCTCTCTACCAAGTCATCTCCAGCTGCTTTGAACATCTCGGCCGGTTGGCCATCAGGTCCAGAAGTTTGTTGGTTTTAAGTTTGCATATTGTTATCCTCACTTCGTTTTGGTCATGTGGCCGGTAGTTTTGGCTATCATCGTCTATGTTGAATGGTCCATTCTGCTTTACAGCTTTAAGATGTTATAGCGTGTGCTTGCAATAGCGACGTTTTGCCCCGCAGCAAAGTGAATAAGCGTAAGTCCGTTTCCAGATGTGGTGTCGTGTAGGCTATGCTTACCAAATGTAGTACCAAAGATTTCCTCCTTTCCTTTCCTAACTTGTCGTATTTAGGACATTGTCGAGGAGCTCGTCGAAACACTCTTTGGTGGCGACGTCTTTGTCCTCGGGGGGGTATGAGCGCATATTAGGGTAATGTTGTCGAATTTAGCCTTGATGCGGATTGTCATAAGACGCTCACTCACGTGTCGGAAGCTCAAGACTTCTTGCCTAAGTCTGTCGTGTGTAACAATCCGCACTCAAATAAGCGCTGCTTCTACTCTCTGTAGCAATCAGGGAAATAAATGTCACGGTTTTTCATTCTCTTTTTGCCCTGTCCATCCCATCGCACTTCCTGG
Source organism: Pocota personata (assembly GCA_963082735.1). NCBI lineage: Eukaryota > Metazoa > Arthropoda > Insecta > Diptera > Syrphidae > Pocota > Pocota personata. Next base: position 161,014,788 of record OY720430.1, on the reverse strand, counting down.
ATGGCTGTTAGATCTGCTTTATAGCAGTCTAGGGCCTCTGCTAATTGTTCGGCTGCACGCTACCAGATCCGAAGATCGTTGTCCTTATTTCGTTTGCCAGGGACGTCAACAGTAGGGTCCATCCAACACAATGGCAAGAGGTGAGGGTGGTGTTCCTGCCGAAACCCAGGAAAGATTTGTCGACAGCAAAGGGCTATAGACCTATTAGCCTAACGTCCTTCTTACTAAAATCAATGGAGAGAATCTGTGATAACTACATCAGAACACAGATTACAAATCCGCGGCTGTGTCCTAATCAACACGCATACCTCAAAGGAAAATCAGTTGAGACGGCACTACACCAGGTTGTATCCACAATAGAAGATGCTTCTGAAATCAAGGAATCAGTCGCAGGCATTTTTCTAGATATCGAAGGGGCATTTAACAATGTGAAAACTCAAAAAATTGTGGTGGCACTCTCGATATACTGTAAAAACCAAATAATAAACAATTGGCTAGAACACATGCTTACAAACCGCATTATATAGCTTCACTGGGAGACGAAACAAGAAGGGGAACAGTCCGTACGGGAACGCCACAGGGGGGATAATATCTCCTTTTCTGTGGGTGCTTACAATGGACAACCTTTTAAAAGCACTGAATGGAACCTGTGCGAAATGTGTAGCGTACGCAGATGACCTAGCCGTTCTGATAAGAGGTAAGCACCTGAACATCATAGGAGAGCTTATGCAAAACACCCTTCGAATAATAAAAAAAACGGAACTGGTTCTCTTTACAAAGAAATCCAAAACTAGTAACTTTCACATTCTACAACTCGGAGGAGTATCACTACAATTCCGCGACAGCGTCAAGTATCTTGGCATTATATTGGACAGGAAACTGACCTGGAGAAAGAACCTGGAAGAAAGAGTCACCAAAGCATAGAGAGCATATTGGATATGCAGGAGGGTCATCGGGACGTCATAGGGCTGGAAACCGAAACAGTTCCACTGGATATACGAATGCGTAATAAAACCTATCATCTTCTATGGTGCATTTCAGCCTCACGGCTTAGAACTATCGGCCATTTCATCGATGGTGCAAATACAGGACATCAAAAAATCACCGAAATGATAAGAGTTATGACACCACTCATCGATTGCCCCAGTGATGTTGTTGAAAAATCGTATACGTTCTCCAACAACTTCGAAACAATTTTCTCCGCAAGAGAATATTGAACGTATGAAAGAACGACAAGAAACTCCAATGGGGTATCGGTATATACAGACGGCTCTAACATATCAGGGGAATGAGGGACTGGCATCTTTAGTGCTAATCCACCGATTGAACTTGCTATTCACCTGGAACCATTTGTATCGGTGTTCCAAGCAGAAGTCTATGCAATTATGAAGGCAACTGAAATACTCGCAGAAGACACCAGCGAAGGGAGGCAAATCGACATCTGCTCGGACAGCAAAGCAGCAATTAGCGCGATTACAAACCCCATGTCGAAATCACGACTAGTAAGGGAGTGCAAAACTAAATTGAACTTGCTTGCCAGACGTAATAGAGTCCATCTTACGAGTACATGGGTACCGGGGCATGAAGGTGTACCGGGTAACGAAAAGGCAGACGAACAGGAAAGGAGGGGGCAACACAGAGCTGAACCCGGATAATACAATAGGGGTCCCTCTGACAACTATTAAAACAATAATCAATGAAAAGATACGACAGGAGTTCAATAACTACTGGACGAATCTAGACACGTGCAAAGTGACTAGATCTGTAATAACAAAACCGAGTAACAACACAGCAAATAGAGCTCTTAACTCAAGCAGAACAGAATTGAGATTGATGGTGAGACTTTTCACAGGGCACATCAATCTCAACAAACATTCGTTCAGAGTCGGGATAGCTGATACAACAATCTGTGCAAATTTGTGAGAAGGAGGAGGAAGATATAAAACATTTCCTCTGCCACTACCCTGCTACAGCGAGGTTAAGACTGAAAATTCTGGGATCTCCAAGGATTCCGGATATTACACACACACCTCAGTAAGAAAGGAATCGGGGATATATTGGAGTTCGCCAGACGAACACTACGATTCCCCGATCACTATACGATATAGTTTCCCGTTGATACTACCCATGATCCCAATACCTAAATCCTCTCAACACATAATTCCCAAAGCACAGCACTATTCCTTACAATTACATAGATGAGGGGAACACAACGGGCCCAATGGAAGCCTTAGTAAGCTCACCCTCTTAAACCAACCAACCAGGGTCATCCTTTTTACTGAGGCTTGTGTTTGTTTTAGTTACGTTTATTTCGAGCTTATTCGCTTTAAGCCACTCACTTAGTAGCTTTAAGGCTTCTTGAATTTTTGGTGCACCATCACTCATATTTTTGCAAAACAGTCCATCGTCCGCGAACGACAATCTACTATGTTTAATGGCTCTTTCCATATCGTTTACATGAATATTAAAAAATAGCGTCTCTACCACCGGTCGATGTGGTACACTAATATCAATTGTAGTGGGTTTCGATAATTTCGCATTCACTCTTGTTATTTGGGACCGACCATCGCCACCCATTCTCCCGGACACCATACTGTTCAAATTTGTTTAGCAAAATCGATCTATCCACTGTTTCAAATGCACTTTTTAACTCCAGAAATACACAGCTAACCACTCGCAATAACCATGCTAAGCGCACTTTCACATGAATAGCTCTTGCTAAAACCCGATTGATTTTCAACGAAGTATGTATGTATGAACCCAGTTTTTCAAACTTCTTCATATATTGGTAACGCGTTAACGGGCCTAAAATCTTCTCATGTTATTTGTGACACTTCCCAGCTATCAGGAAATTTTGTATTTTTATTATTTATTAATGAGTTGTTTAGTATTCTTTTTAGTGGATTAGCAATAATATTAAAAACGTCCAAAAATATTTGTAGGCTTAGAAAATTTAAATCTCTTTTCCTTGAAACGATTTTTAACACTTTATTTTTCTGATGTCTTTAAACTTGAATATACGATCTTTCATACAATTCGATTGGAATAAGGATTTAATTATTTCGTTTACATTCTCTACGAAAAATGTATTAAACTTTTCTGCTAAAGTAGAACTGTGTATAAATCATTTTAATTCACCGCCTTTTCCAAAAAATCAATACGTTTACTATACTAGAGCTTCAAATGAACGAATAAACCAAACATCCAAAGGAAACAATGCATGTTCTTGGCGTTTCAGGCAATTTTGTTGTAACATGGTACGACTACATATCCAACATCGCAAAATCATTGTTCATCAAGTTGAGCTATCTGTTTAGAGCAGAGATATTTTGCAGCTTGAAAATTGTCTACAGTATACTGAGAGAAGTTCGCTTAATTGAAGACCCCGCACTAACATCCAATCACCAACGATTGGTTCATCGAAGATTGTTAACAGACCTATGCGTTATATAGATACTACTATAGCAGATGTTCCGAAGAACTCAATGGAGTTATACCTAATAATGCTACCTTGGAGAGTTCTTTATGCAAGTCGCCAGTACACATCTCTGTATCAAAATTCCTTCTGCTACACGACAAGTAAATTTTCGAATACACTTCTAAGCTTCAGCTATTCCAGAATAGAACCAACAGGCATGTCGTGGCGCTGTTCCAGCGTTGTAGGTTCAACTTTCCTGAGTTTATAAAACTGCAATTCTATAAACCAACAACATACTCTAAAGTTATCACTAGTAATAGTTTTGTTCTTGTAATGTGAGAGCTTCGAATGCTCATCAGTATACCTATAAGCCTGTCTTCATATGTACAGTAAAATATATAGGTTCTTTCCTGAGGCGTACAGTACAACATGCACGTGAAATGCTCTACCAAGCTCAATTTTTTTCTTCTCACTACTATCACCTGAAACTTTTTTCCCTGAACGTTTGCGCTGGGTATTTAAAATACCTTGAGCGCATATGTATTATAAAAACAAAATAATGCAGATCCCTTTGCCTAGAATAGTGTAAGTCCATTAAACTTCAGTGATTCTGAGATTCCTAATGCAAAAGAGCATCTTGAAGCGGAACCTGTCAAAGGGTATTTTCCAAAAAGAAAAAGACCTGCATACTCTCAAAACCAACTTTTATTTGATTTCAACTCATTTTATAAAAATCGGAATAATAAATTCCTTTTCTCTCTCTCGGTTCCTCTTACTGCGTCTACTTCTCCTCTGGTTTGCTGAAGACGAAAGTCAAATTACACTTTCCGCAGTAGTGACGATCCTCGTGAGCAGCCATAAAGACCCCAGCACCACAGTTCTCGCCGGGGCATTCACGTCGCAGACGGTGAATTTTGCCATTCTCATCGACCTAAACAAAAAAAATTTCAAATTATTTAATTCTCACATGTGCGCGGGCACACAGGCAACAGTTGTGTTGCTTTGCGTCGTTCGATGTGTTAGCTCAAGATCAACAAAACTCAAGAATTCCTGTAGATCTGGATTGTCTTTTTTTTTTATCTCTCAACTAACCTTATAGTATTTCAGCACGGCTAGTTTGACCTTCTTCCTCTTGTGTTTGATCTTCTTGGGGGTCGAGTAATTCTTCTTCTTGCGTTTCTTGGCACCACCACGAAGGCGGAGCACCAAGTGCAATGTTGATTCCTTTTGAATGTTGTAATCGGACAAAGTGCGTCCATCTTCCAGCTGTTTGCCAGCGAAAATCAATCGCTGCTGATCTGGAGGAATTCCTTCTTTGTCTTGGATCTTGGCTTTAACATTTTCAATTGTATCTGAGGGCTCCACCTCGAGTGTGATGGTTTTGCCCGTTAGGGTCTTGACGAAAATCTGCATCTTGTTTGTGTCAGATGGTTACACTCTGCAAAGAAAGGTAGAAAGAATTTTTGTTAACATTATGAAGAATGAACTAGTTCGTGTAAGCAAAGAGAAACAGTCGAAATTTATGTTCACATTTTCATTTTATTTGTTTTTGTACCAATTACATCGTCATACCGTTAAAATCTAAAATCTTAAACTAAGAGCACAGCATTGATGACGCCATCATTTTCTGGGTTGTTCGTCACCTGTGCGTATTTACCCCAGACAACCTTGCCTGTCTGCGTGACCAGACCCAGTTCTGAGATATTCACCTCGATCACTGTACCCTTGGTGATAACGCCTAGTGATGTGAACATTGGTGAACTTGGATTCTTCTTGACTCCGATGATGGGCAGATGGAATGTTGCCTTCAATTCGGGATGAGTGACATGTGCCTTCTTAAAACGCAGTGCCATTGGGCGTATGAAACGCTCAAACTTTGGGGGTTTCCTTGTGAAATTCTCCCCAACAAAGGTGGCTTTGGTGACCACACGCTTCCATGCCTTGCGCTTGGTTTTGCCAGTCTTAAGAATTTTGAATACTTCTGCATCTGATTGAGCGCGAACTTTAGGAATGGGGACATCCCATTTGCCAGCTTTCTCCTTTCGCTTCTGTTTAATCATGTTCGAGAGTACTTTGGCGCTCGATTGGATACCACGATCAAGCAGATAGTGTGGCAACGCTCCATCTTCGACCTTCTCTTCCTGCTTTTTCACTTTTTTCTCTTCGTGAGCTTGGATTTTCTTTTTCATTTGGATCTTTTCATTGCGTCGCTCTTTGTTGAAGAGTTTGGCCTTGATGCCTCTCAATTTCCTTGCCTTGCGTGCCCGTTCTTTCGGCAGACGTGCCTCCTTCTTGCGCTTACGTTCCTCATAATCTAATCGCCGACCGTAGAGTTTACGGTGGCGTTCCATATACTCGTTCTGTGGCATTTTGTGGTGTCTTTGTTATTGATGTCAGTGGCAAATTCTGGAACGAAGGAAAAGAAAATATCCATCAATGACTCTCCTTCAGGCAGGACGATTATCAATCAGAAATTAGGTGATGGCTTTAGTTTTTCTTGCATGCAGCACTATTTTCTGAGCAATATCGTCCTGCTTTACTCACCGAAAAAAATAACACTCTATAAGCACTTAGTTTCTTTCAGCGATTTGATTTTGACACGTGCAGTTTTACTTCGAACCGAAAAAACGCGGAAAATTCATACGGAATTCATTAAAAACTTCACCCATATTAGACAACTTCAATGGAAACATTTTTAAATGCTTTTAAAGACATTTTTTACCTTTAGAAATATGAATTTTACTTAATAAATAAGACAGCGAAAAATAACCCACCTTTACTGACACACAGCACGATGAAAAAGGAAGATGGTTGAAGGGGTGGCAGCCATCAACAGGAAATGGATGATGGCGAATTGTCTACTGCGCGAATAAAGTGATGCCCGTCAATGTAATATGTGACGGCTAGATGGCGCTTATGAAATGGACATATTCCGCGCGTCAATTTAATTATCGATCAAACAATTCTATAAAAAATAAGGCGTCAAACAGAACAGAATACGCATGCAACATTTTGCACAACTCGTGTAGAAAATCGCAAAACAGCATTTTTCACGTACACACTATTCGACAAAACTTTGCATAGTGTGAAGTTAATTTAAAGTGTTTTGCAGGAATGCTCTTGTTTTTACCTATTTTAAAGCAATTTTTTGTTATTTACAATTTCCCAAGAAATTTCAGTTGTCAAACGTTGGAAAAAATAGACTGATAAATTAGTTCCAAAGAGATTTTTTTAACTTCAGCTGATTTTTTCCAGTTGAGTTCAGTAACAAAACTCTGCTTATATGCTCAAAAGTACATATATAGATTGGCACTCATTTATTGTTATAGTGCGTACTATTTGCAGGATAATTGCAAATTTTTTTATATGAAATGCACTAACATTTTTATAAATAAACATAATTATGATATATCTGTATATGCTTTGTTTTAAACTTTACTATTAGATATTTGTTATATAGATATTTTTTTTTGTAATTGTGCAATATATGCTTAGCTACAAGTGGAAATATGATTGATGAATCAAGTGATACCGATGGATAGAGTAGTTCCTCTAGCGTTGGATTATTGTTTGCGAAATATTAAGTACACTACGGACTTCACTACAAATGTTGCATAATGATGGGAATTCCCTTTTATATAAATGGGCCTTTATTGAACATTATATGCCCTAGTCATAACCAGCAAAGTTTTTCTGCTTGCATGATGTTGTTGCAGAGGTGATACCGGTGATAAAAATGGCTTATATTTTTTTTTTTTTTAGGAAGAAGCTGGATTGATTCCAGCGGTGTTCTTCTTCTTCACTTATGAGTTGAGTCCATACAGTTTTCGCAAATGGTGATATGGTTTATACCAGGGACATTTTAATAGCAACACGAACGCCATCATCTGCCTTTTCATTTTCTGGTATTATTACATTCCTGGTATTCCTTGTTGATTCCCATTCATGAAGTTGTTTTATGACTCCAAAAGCAGTAACTCCAAATGCTTTCTGCTTTCTCCAAATCCAAATTTGGGTACTCCTGCTGGGGCACAAATTAAACAGATTATCTATATATGTTTTGCAATGTTATCGGTTGAGGTAGGTTGATTTTGAGTAAAAATACCAGTTGGTGAGCTAGTGTAAGTATGGGAGATGCCGGATTTTATTAATATACGAGTAGCTGTGCCATGTTGGTTTGTTGTTAAAATAACCAGCGTAATTTTTGTTGTGGTAGAGGAGTTGTCTACTAATAATCTTGTTTTTTTGTAGCGCAATGATTGTGGGCACATATTTTAGGATAAATATGTCCAGATGAGGATGATTGTTGAAAAATCGTTGAATAACCATCGCAGAATTTTTAAATTAATCTTTCTGTTTTATCTGTCCATATTTTGCAATAGGTATATACTCGTATGTATGTATCATATAATTGCGAACTGTTTATTGTTTGTTTAATTTTGATTTTTCTGTTGGAAGCAATTTCTTTCCGGCATCAGAAGAAAGTTGAGTCGTTGACAGTGTAGGCCTTAAAAATCCTACCTATTTGTTAGTCTAATTCTTTTCCTGCTTCAGGAATTAAATATGTAAATGAGAAGTATGAAGCACTATTTGATGTGACTGGGGTAGGAGTCCAAGTTGAGTCGGATTGATTATCACAATCCAATTTCATAGTCTGGAGATTGGAGTGTGACTTTGATTTTACTTTCGTAAATCTTGGTGATTTTTTGTCCTTTTGTAATTATTTAATATGTTGTGAGGTTTTTGTGTTAAGCGTAGGCGTCGTGCTTATTGTTTTTGTTGTGGGAATGATGTCATTGTTATCTTTTAACATTGGGTTTGTAATGTTGGAGACTGTGCAGTTTTCAGTTACCTGTTTGGCGAAGTGCCTTTTGAGAGATCCTTTCTTTTATTGTTTTTACGAGAGGTTTCTTTGGTCCTTGTAGTTGAATTCTAGGTGTATACAGATGACCAGACTTCTTGTATTCCTCTCTGGCTTCCTTAACAGTGCATCGTTTCCTAGTTTTAAGTACCATTATAGTTGTTTCTCTTAAGTGCAAAGGACAACTCCTATCCTTTGACGAGTATTCATCGGTCACATAATTGAAGCAATACATTCTCTTACATTCATCTAGGTGTGGTGAAACTTCAGCATAGATTGAACTGATGTTAACTGTTTTTTTTTGCAGTAGTTTTTGTTTGTCCAATTCGTTGGCATATCCTATATGTCATTGGATTAGGATAGTACGGATCACAAATGACGACGGCATCCCCCGGTACATAGTGATTTCTGGAACGGAAGAAAAAGGTGAGAACCTGCGACCTCTCTCCTCATATAAGTCTTTCCAAATCAATCGCGGCTTGGAATTTATTTCTAAAGACGTTTTGGAAGTTAAAGCCATGCGATCGGGCGACCTCTTGGTTAAAGTGTTTAACCTCAATGCAGCATGCAAATTCCTAAAGGCTAAGTTAATCGAGTCTATACCAGTTCAAATAACATCTCACGTTTGTTTGAATTCAGTGCAAGGCAGAATTTTTTCCAGGCATATTATTGACAAACCTGAACACGAGTTATTAAGTGAGTTAAAAAAATGCAAAGCGATCGGTGTAAAAAAAATCTTAAGAAATGTAAACAGCGACATTGTTTCTATAGGCGCGGCAATCTTAACATTCTATCTAATCCATCACCCAAAAGACATTAAAGTAGGTTGGGTTAATTTTAAAATCGATGAATATATCCCAAATCCAATAAGTATATATCCAAAAATTGGGTCACACCAAAAACCGGTGCTCTAACGCAATGACATGTTATCTTCCCCCACCTCACGATAACTGTACACGGGTATATTGCATTAACTGCGATGCAGAGAACCATACTCCATATGATCTTACATGCCCAAGCTTTCTTTGCCACAAGGCAGTGAATAAGATCCGCGAGGCTTGGTAAATATTCAACTATAAATCCTTTGCTGGCAGGGGATTGAGGCATTCGGAATCTCCAGGAAGCCCGAATGCGTCAACATCATGGCAGTGGATCACTCACCCGCCACTCTTCACCCCCTATTTATACACATAAACCTCAGGAATTCAAAGCTCTACAGTGGAATATACAAGGGTATATTAACAACCTGGACGGGCTAAACATATTATTCGTAGAACTATCGCCTATAGCTGTATCTCTATAAGAGACACATTGCGCGTTTCAGTCTATACCATTAACCCCTAAAGTATATATTGGTTACTTTAATAATCTCCCACAAAACGTAACAGCTGGGCAAGGTATTGGCGTACTAATAAAAAAAAAAAACGTTCCGCACAAGCAACTAAACATCAACTGTAATATCCTAACATTAGCCTTAGAAATTAATTTGTCTTTTACTTTCACCATTATCTATATTTATATACCTCCAAAACAGACCTTCTCTCGCATTGGCCTGGATAAAATTTTAAGCCAAATTCACAGTCCTGTATTACTTGTTGGGGATGGTAACTCCTGGAGTGTTCTGTGGGGCTCAACATCCACTAACTACAGAGGATCCTGTGGAAAGAGCTTATCTATAACTCCGACCTTATGATTCTAAATGACGGTTCCGCCACCCACTTCTCTACACACAGCACTCTCACTCAAGTCGACCTGCCTTATTGCTCGCCCACGCTCTTTCCATGTACATCTTGGAAAATACTGGAAGATCTCCAAAACAGCGATCATTTCCCTATTACCATATCCATACCAATGGGTTCTGTTAAATCCAATACGCTTTCTACACCTACATAAGTTTAAAACTGACTTGGCCGACTGGGATATATTTCAAAGAATCATTAAAGATTGTCTGTCTGAAATCCCCCCCTCCTCCAATATCAACAAAGTAGCTGCTGTTCTTCTAAAAGCTATTCGATCCTCTGCCAATCAATCTATTCCCCAAAGCGTTCAGTTCACCACCAAATCATCAGTCCCTTGGTGGACTCCGGAGTTGAAAAAATGTAGGGACCAGAAAGTACTCGTATATATATATATATATCGCCTAGAGGTGTTTTTAAAAAACACCCTACTCAAACAAACTTATTTTCCAGGAGAGAAGTCAAAATTCGCAAAATCAAAAGCCCATTGGCCTTTACCTCAATGATTGACCCAAACTCCTCCCAGGCCAAAATCTGGCAAAACATTCGATGCCTCACTGGTACTTATGAGAGACTCCAACAGGACCCATCTGTTGCTCTTTAGACATCAGTATTTTTTTTCGCGCAAACTTGGTCCAACCACTCCAATGACGATAATTTTTCACAAAATTTCAACACAATGAAGTATAACAGCCTTTGGCACTCTATAACTCAAGACTCTTGAAGCCCATCAGCAAAACATATTGAGAGCCTCATATCGGAGTTATAATTTGATAGTCGTTTTAGGAAACTAAAAGGAAAAACACCAAGCAGGGACAGGATATCTTACTCCATGCTCAAAAACCTACCGCCTCCGACCGAGCAACGCCTTATCGGTCTTTATAATAATATCTTCGAAACCAGAGTCATCCCTCAGAGCTGGAATTCAGCTACCGTTTTACCCCTTCTAAAACCTAAGAGGGCAATTAACTACATTGAGAGCTACCGTCCAATATCACTTATTCCCTGTATGTTAAAGGGTTTAGAAAAAATGGTGGTAAGACTTTTTCTCTGGTACATTGAATCTAATAGGCTTATCAACATCAATCAAGTTGCCTTTAAAACCAATAGGGGTTGCTCCGACGCGCTGTCCATATCGCGCCGATATAATTAACTATTTAGCTGGTAAAAAACTCAATATCCATGTAAATACCCTTTGTAACATTACTAAATCTTTAGTCCTAAGTAAAATTGATTATGGCTTCAATATATATGGAAATGCGCTAAGTCAACACTAGCGGCCATATTATTCACTTCGGGTGTAAATCAGGTTTAAGTTAAACTTACACCCGACCATTTAATCCGCATTTTAATTAATGATGCATTTAACCCGGATTTAAAACGGTTTAAACCGATTTTAACCCGTTTTAAACCTACGTAATGTCAAATTTCACATAAAATGACATTATGCTTTTTTTTTTTGTCACATTTTAATTGGAAATTGATTTGATTTGTGGTGTGCCAAAGTTTTGTGTAATTTTTATTGAAATAAATTGAAATGGAACGAAAAATCAAAGGTGGCGGTAAGGTAAACGATGAGGACAACTGCAGCAGCAGTGATCGCGAAAATGAGCCGAAACTAAGGCCAGCAAAAAAGGAAAGCGGTTTTCACAAATGGAAAAAATTATTCTGTTGTCTATTGTGATACACTCAAATGTTAACATCATGGAGACAAATCGAATGACAACCAAAGGAGAAAATATGTAAACAAATACATACGATTGCACCTCCCGGTGAAATCATGCGAATATGGGTACAATCAATGCCTCCAATACATCGGGGGAAATCGGCCAATTCGGCGAATGCAGTCGCTTTCGCAAGTCGCTCTTAATGATTGCCTGAAGGTGTCGCAAAATGGCATCGCATACCTTTGGCAAAATATTAGCAACAGTAGGTTGCCCAATGCATATTGTAATCGACTGCAGTTTGCTCCATATTGCCGCAGGAAAACAGACACAACACAGCCAACAGCTTATGTCCGGCTGAAAGCTCTCGTGACCTAAAATGAAAACAAAATAAATAAAATAAATAAGCATACCGACGTTCATCACCATCCAATTCCTGTCGAATCATCGAATGTAGCCACCAAAATGCCTCTTTTTTCAGCCGAAAATACTTACGGAAATCCACGACATCGTAATCGTTGACTCAAGCCCGCTTGTGCATTCGGTACATTCGACGACGAGGACGAGGTTAACTAACCATCTGCTGTTCCATAAGCTCTTCGATTAATTCTTCTTCTGACGATGAAGCCATTAACATTTCGTCAATGTCACGAATAAAATCCATTTTTTTTATCGTATTGCTACTTTTTATATTTTATTTCAAATTCTTATTTCTTGCCTCCTGCGAGAGAAAAAATGTCAAAAATGTAACTGACCTAAACAAAAAGAGTGAATATTATGAAATTGAGTTTTAACCCGAGTTAAAGAACTTAAACTGGTCTCCGGAGTGTAGTTTAAATACAATCGGATTAAACGTCGTCAAGTTTAAAAAAGTGGGTTTATGTTCGGGTTTAACGAGTGAACATTATGGACTTGGGTTTAATTTTTGGGTTAAACTCACTTTTTATCCGGGTGTAAGTTTTAAACCGGATTAAAGTGAGTGAATAATATGGCCGTTAATCTTTTAAAAACATCACACTATCATGCTGCGTTGTATTTCGTACAACGCGGATCCATAACATAATGCCAGAAGCTGGATTCCCAAAATAGTAGACCCCGCAGCGAATTGGTGACGAGGATCTATTCATGGTTTAACCCAGCATTTTTTTTTCTTTTTTAAGAACAGTGCCAATAATAAAAGCAGCTACAACCTTCCGCTTATAAGAATACATTCACTACTTCCAACTGATAACTAGCAGGAGAATTATATCAAGTTATGAGAGTACTCTCAAGAAATAAACTCTCAAAATTCTACCAGAGAACTTGCGATATTAAAATCTCGAAAACAGTACTCTCAAATGGACAGCCACCCGAGAGCAACTCTCAAGAGTTTACTAGCGAAACTACTCTCAAATGGACACGTAACTTTACTCTGCAAAAGAAGCACAAACCGCGGTATCCACCGATCTATCTTCCTTAAAACCATGGAAGACCTAAAATCAGATGGTTGGAACCCAGTCTTTACAGACGGCTCTAAGTCTACTAATAACACATCCTTCGCCAACGCCTTGGAAAACGAGACCATTTTAAGAACCGGACTTTTGCCAGATTACGCTTCAATATTTACTGCAGAATCGGTCGCCATACTCGAGACAACTAAATATTTGGTAAAACTCCGCTCTAAATCTATAATATGTTTTGACAGCCTGTCGGTGTTAAAAGCTATCTTTAATCCAAACCCTGGTCCATTACTAACATCAGGGATCTCTTGATTAAGAATTTCAATAAAATAAAATTTATATGGGTACCAAATCACATTGGGATTCAAGGCAACGAGTTTGCCGGCATACCCGCAAAATTATGCTAATGAGCTCCTGTCCACACCTTTGACATTTTGTCAAAAAAAAAAAACCCTTCAAAAGCTCGTCAACCATAGGACAAAAAGGGAAAGGGTTTTAAACTGGTGTAATTACCATCATCACTTCTCCAAAATTAACCACATCATCGGAGTAATCCAATGCCCGCTATCCAGGGAATTTAATAAAATCCTTCAACCAATTCAATCAGCATACGACATACTCAGCATAGCAAACCATTCAAACATGTCAATGATTTTTTTTTAATCATGAGTTTTGTTTGTCAAATGGAATGCCTTTTTCCTGCTACTGAATCGGACTTAGTATTTTTTGACTTACAATTTTCAATTATGCCCAAAAAATCCGGTCAAAAATGATCAATTTGCGTAAATGAAAATCCTCCTTATTTAGTAACTCCGCAACTTGGCATCACTTATCGAAAGGTCTTTTTTTGTTTATTATTTAATACATCCCTGTATCTCGCTAGAATATGTCAAAATTGCGTCTTGGCGAAACTTTGCCGTTGATCCCAAAATAAGGGATAATTTGTTTTAATTAGCTGTTAAATTAATTATAAACAACTTTCCTATGTTTTTTGTTAAATAAAATTGGCAGTACTTCGTAATGGATCCCGACAACCAACCCTCAACATCAAAAAAAGCAAAAGGTGCCAAGAGTACTTCTGGTGCGTACATTCATTTGCTGTTTAAATAATTTCACTTCGCGCTTCATTTAAATGTTTATTAAATATTATTGGTTTTCTTTAGTAAATAATGAGCCACGCATCATTTATCCTGTTACATTCGAAGAGTTTACAAAATTCGCAAATGTGGAAGAGTATGTTTTAAAAGAAATGCAACGTGCTGGATCAGAGACATGCAGAATCAACTATAAGATACGACACAAGTACTATCCGGTTGTGTATAAGCAGTTCTATGCCAGCCATGTAAAAAGGGAGAAAATGCTACGCAATGGTCTGACACTAAAACCTATTCCGAAATTCCTTAAAGAAAAGCTGATGCAGATGCCTGTTGATGAAGGTAAGTTCATAAGCAAGACAAGTGCATTTCGTTGTCTAACAATTACGTCTTTCTCAGATGTGGTATGTATAGCTTAACTTTTGTATTTTTATATTGCGTGTTACCACACTTTAAAACTATACTCCATAGCCATTATATTAGTAGAAGAATACTCTTTAGTCCTATTTCAACAGTCTAGTCCTATCCGAACATTGTGACTAATGTGCTTGGGCTGATTGGACGTGAAAATCTAGTGGGACGTTATTCGCCAATACGAGTTGTTTGGCGTTTGTTTATATTTTTGAAGTTGAGCTCTTCAGAAATACATACGAGGGTGGGTCAATAAGTCCCTGCAAAATGAAATAAGGGACACTCTTCGGTATAAAAACATTTTATTTTTCAACATAGTCTCCTTTTAGCTCTATAAACTTCATCCAACGTTTCTCCAATTTTTTGATACCAAATAATACGATTCCTCGAGCCCCTCAAAATAAGCGTTTGTTTCAGCGATGACCTTCAGTCGACCCAAATCTCTTACCTCCGAGCCATTTCTTCATGTTTGGAAACGCAGGGGGCTTAATCTGGGGAATATGCTGGATGAGGGAGGAGTTCGTAGTCTAACTCATGCAATTTGCCATTGCGACTGCGGGCTTGTGCGGCGGTACGTTATCCTGGTGAAAAAGAAGTTTTTTTCTTCGCCAAATGCGGCCGTTTTTGTTTCAAATCGGCTTGGAATCGATCCAGCAGCTCTGCGTAATATGCGCCGGTGATCGTTTTACCCTTTTCAAGGTAATCGCTGTGAATAACACCGCGAGTATCCCAAAAAACTGTCGCCATGACCTTGTTTGCTGACAAACCCGCCTTGGCCTTCTTCGGCTTCGATTCACCAGGAGAAGTCCATTGTTTTGAGTGTTCCTTGGTTTCTGGTGTGTTGTGGTGAATCCAGGTTTCATCCACGGTTACGAAACGTCGCTGAATTTTTCTGGAACATCGCCAAACACACCTTTGAAGTTGTCAAACGAAGCGTTTGTTGTCGATTATGAGCAAACGCGGCACCCATCTTGCGGAAAGCTTTTTCATGTCCAAATATTTATGTAAAATCGAAATCACTGAGCCATGTGATAAGCCTGTGGGCTCTTCAAGCTCGCGCACTTTCACTCGCCGATCGTCCATTATCAAACCATGGATTTTGTCGACCATTTCTTGTGTGGTGACCTCAATTGGGCGACCAGATCGTTCGGCGTCACTTGTGCTTGAACGACCGCACTGAAATTGAGTAAACCAGTGGTGAATGGTTCCAATCGATGGTCAAGAGCCCCCATAATATTTGTCAATCTTTTAATTGGGTTGGCGTGATAGTTTTTTCTCCCAAAAAAATGTGTTTAATGAGCACTCGAAATTCACTTTTTTCCATTTTAAAGAAAATGCTAGTAGGCGTCTATATAAAATGGCTGCCACAACAAAACTATTTGACAGATCTATCTGAAAATTTAGGTGCGTTCTTTTGAAAGATGATTCTTGACAAAAAAAATTAAATTTAAGGTGACGACACAATTTGTGTTAATTTTCAGGGACTTATTGACCCACACTCGTAGATATATAAAAATCTCTCTTACCGCGGCTTTGCTTCGCAACTACGTTTCCAGACCTCTAGAACAGAGTGTGCGTCTTTTAGAACAAAACTCTTTATGGTACTTCTTCTCTTAGGAGGTTGGATATCATTCTTTTTTGTGTTTTCATGGGATGTGTTGCTCTTGAACAGTTCGATTGTGGGTATTCTGTACCAGTCACATAGCCATGATATTTGATGTCTGCCAACTACTCGATTCGCCGTTGTAGTGTGATCTGTAGCAGTGCTTATAAATTTAGTGTGTTGATCCTGAGACTATATTCTGCTTACTCGGTCTACTTTGTTTATCATGGTATTTAGTTCTTTTTCTCATTAGCGTACTTTGGGTTATTATTATTTTTCTGGTTCCTTTAACAGTGATTTCGTCTTAGTCATCATTTAAGGCTTCTTTAAAATTGTTTGGAATACATGTTGAACAGCGGGGTAATAAAAAAACAACTCTGTCACACTCCTCTTTAAAATATTTACTTTCTCTGATTCTAAATCATCTACTTTTATGCAGGTTCCGATTTATATCAGTATTTCAGTATTTCTAGCATTTTCTGGTGACTTTACGGAGTGCTTTCTCATAGTCTATGAAACACGTTTAGAGAAAGAAGGGTCTCCCGCGTTCCAAATCCTTTCTCAAGCTTCTCCACTTCTAGATTTAGTAGATCTTGTTGTGTTATTTTCAGGAAGAGCTTCAGCAAGTGACTCAGTAAGTTAATGGTTCTGTGATCTTCACATATTGTGGCATTACTTGTCTTGGGAGGCGTGTCAAATAGAAGGGGCCTCCAGCGTTCCAAATCCTTTCTCAAGCTTCTCCACTTCTAGATTTAGTAGATCTTGTTGTGTTATTTTCAGGAAGAGCTTCAGCAAGTGACTCAGTAAGTTAATGGTTCTGTGATCTTCACATATTGTGGCATTACTTGTCTTGGGAGGCGTGTCAAATAATGATCTTAGCATTTCGGAATTTTTTCGCTTTCGTACAGTGTTCATATATCTGGACATGATGATTCGGTTATCGGACGCCGTTCATTTCGTTCATAATGGAATAAATCCGTAATGTAGTTTACGTAAAGATGGGGCCCAGCGGTATGCCTAGTAGGAAGTCCAAATGTCGCATTAGTTCCTCGGATCTTTATAAGCCAACAATTGAAAATTGTATGTTAGTTTGGGCTCTTCTACTGAGCGAGTTGGTCGTCTCTACGTGCTGTCGAGCAGATGAAGAAACTGTTTTAGTGCTGAACTCCAATTAACCCTGCAGTCGTCGCGCACCAAAAAGTCACACCAGTCGTCGCGCGGATTACATATGTAATCCATTTTAAAATTAAAGTAAAACCCGTATGCTTTAATTTTTTCAAATTTGATAAAAAACATAAATTATTACTTCATAATACAAAAAAAAAAAAAAAAAAAAAAAATTAAAAAAATAAAAATTTCGGATTTCTTGTAGAAAAAAAGGAACTTTGGTGGATTACAATAGTAATCCGCGCGACGACTGCAGGATTAAGTCTCGATCTGAGAACTGAGAACTATAATTAAGTCTCGGTCTAATTTATGCTTTGTGCAAGGGAAGGAGTAGAAATAGAGTTGGTGAATGTGCAGACTCCTGGGCCACTTCAGCGTTTATAGTAAAGTTATCGGAAGACACAACTTCGACTATAACTCAAATTGATCCTGAAGAAGATTTCCCATTCAGTCCACAGAGCTGTGTTTTGTAAAAGGCTAACTTGTATTGTATAATAGGGCTCTATGCCAGAGATTTTCGGTGTGCTTTTAAGATATTCAGGGCCAGCTGCGATAACCATACTGTCGATTGCTTACTAGTCCTTGTAGTATGATATATGAAGGTACATTTTTTTTGCGCGTAAGACATAGAAAAAAGTCTACTTTTAATATGCGTCTACTTTTAATATGCGCAGATTATAACTCTGCAAAATATTCCGCATTCGAGTTGTACGATTAAAGAAGGATCTTTTGGATTTTGCTGTGCATACGTAGGAATATATAGAATGTATTATAGTAGGTCCTCAGGTGTTTCTACTATAGGTGAAGTCTTAAATTTGAATTGTGGAGTTCACCACTGGTGAAATAACAACACTTGTTCCGCATGTTTTTAACTCCTTCAGAGTCTTTGTTATACATATTTGCTTATTGCACTTTTTTCGTCCTTTGCTAAGCGCAGTTACAGACCTTTCTGAATATCTGATTGTTATAAGGGGATTGGTCAAGGTTATATTATTTATATTTGTTCATCCTGAATAGCTTTTAATCGACCATTTTTTTTATATATTTATTTGTAGCTGAAGCCTCCACGAGCAAACATAAACATCGAGAAAAGCCGCCTGAAAATGAATCGAAAGTCAGATATCTTCATGAAACATCTTGCATTAGTTCTTCTAACAAATTAGTAGCCGACAATAATAACAGCAAACTGAGCCACTTAGAAAAGGAAAACTCTTCGAAACCTAATCTCAAACCAGTATTGACTAAGGCTAAAAGTTCAGCAAAGCTTACTCCTAAAAATGATAAAATTAAAGGCAAATCTCCTGCCGCTGAGTCAGGGAAAATTACAAATTTCTTTTTTGCTCCTGCATTATCAAAGAAGTCTACAGATTTCAAATATTCTGAACTAAATCAAGATATTCGAAAAAGAAAACCTCTTCCCTCAGAAAGTGCCGAAACGGAACCGCAAATAAAACGACTCAAAGAATCAGGCGCCTCTCATTTTGAATCTATTCCAAAGAACAAAAATATTATACATAAAGTAATTGGAAAACTTCCCGAACATATTAGAAAAGCGAAACAAAAAGTAAACAAAGTTCAGAGTCAAAATGCCTGTAGGTTTCCTTCGAACTTGATCAGTGATGAATCAGATGCTGAGTCAAATCTTCAAATCATGGTAGACGTAGCAGTGCCTATTAATTCCGAATTAATTTACATCAAAGAAAATATGGATAATATTAAAAAATCACAGTCAAATTCTAAAAATAAAGTAAATCCGACAATCACAGAGACTAGTCGAGTTAAGAAGAGTCCCAATAGAAAAGCAAATGAGGAACATAAAAGGGAACGAAAAATAAATATCAATAAGCGAAAGAG
The DNA here is from genome assembly GCA_963082735.1 of Pocota personata. Taxonomy (NCBI): domain Eukaryota; kingdom Metazoa; phylum Arthropoda; class Insecta; order Diptera; family Syrphidae; genus Pocota; species Pocota personata. Next base: position 160,995,541 of record OY720430.1, on the reverse strand, counting down.
TAATGAAAGCAAGCGTAATAGTCGATGTAAAATTCGTTTGGATGATTTAATCAGTGATGACTCCGACATTCAATCAAATGTTGAAATGGTAGATCTGACACATGTAACAGGCAACGAGAAGATGGAAAATCCACAGTTATCTGTAACGTCACCACTTCCAAGACGGAATAGAACGGAAGACTTCAAGAAACCCACAAGTCCACGAAAGAAAGAAAATAAGAAAACAGCTCAAGGGCAAGAACGAAATCAACTGAGTGGTTCAGATACGGAAATGGCTTTGTTAACGCTTTCAGGAATGAGTACTGTCAAAGTGGTAAGTGTATTTGTTATCCCAATATTTTGATATTTTATGGAAAAAATTCTTGAGTATTAGGACGTATTTACACTTGACTTCTCAGTCCGTTTGCTTGTTCCGTGAATAGGTGGTCTGGTGTAGCAAACCCAATATAACTTAGGTCCTCTGTTTCCTTATGGGTCTTTGAGCATCTGACATGGTCACGTGTCATCGTATGCGGTTTCATGTCCAAATATTTATGTAAAATCGAAATCACTGAGCCATGTGATAAGCCTGTGGCCTCTTCAAGCTCGCGCACTTTCACTCGCCGATCGTCCATTATCAAACCATGGATTTTGTCGACCATTTCTTGTGTGGTGACCTCAATTGGGCGACCAGAACGTTCGGCGTCACTTGTGCTTGAACGGCCGCACCGAAATTGAGTAAACCAGTGGTGAATGGTTCCAATCGATGGTCAAGAGTCCCCATAATATTTGTCAAGCTTTTAATTGGGTTGGCGTGATAGTTTTTTCTCGCAAAAAATAGTGTTTAATGAGCGAAATTCACTTTTTTTCCATTTTAACGAAAATGCCAGTCTATATAAAATGGCTGCCACAACAAAACTATTTGACAGATCTATCTGAAAATTTAGGTGCGTTCTTTTGAAAGATGATTCTTGACAAAAAAAAATAAATTTAAGGTGACGACACAATTTGTGTTAATTTTCAGGGACTTATTGACCCACACTCGTAGATATATAAAAATCTCTCTTACCGCGGCTTTGCTTCGCAACTATGTTTCCAGACCTCTAGAACAGAGTGTGCGTCTTTTAGAACAAAACTCTTTATGGTACTTCTTCTCTTAGGAGGTTGAATATCATTCTTTTTTGTGTTTTCATGGGATGTGTTGCTCCTGAACAGTTCGATGGTGGGTATTCTGTACCAGTCACATAGACATGATATTTGATGTCTGCCAACTACTCTATTCGCCGTTGTAGTGTGATCTGTAGCAGTGCTTATAAATTTAGTGTGTTGATCCTGAGACTATATTCTGCTTACTCGGTCTACTTTGTTCATCATGGTATTTAGTTCCTTTTCTCATTAGCGTACTTTAGGTTGTTGATTCTGGTTCCTTTAACAGTGATTTCGTTTTAATCATCATTTAAGGCTTCTTTAAAAATGTTTGGAATACATGTTGAACAGCGGGGTAATAAAAAAACAACTTTGTCACACTCCTCTTTAAAATATTTACTTTCTCTGATTCTAAATCATCTACTTTTATGCAGGTTCCGATTGATATAAGTATTTCAGTATTTCTAGCATTTTCTGGTGACTTTATGGAGTGCTTTCTCATAGTCTATGAAACACGTTTAGAGAAAAAAGGGCCTCCCGCGTTCCAAATCCTTTCTCAAGCTTCTCCACTTCTAGATTTTGTAGATCTTGTTGTGTTATTTTCAGGAAGAGCTTCAGCAAGTGACTCAGTAAGTTAATGGTTCTGTGATCTTCACATATTTTGATATTTTATGGAAAAAATTCTTGAGTTTTAGGACGTATTTACACTTGACTTCTCAGTCCGTTTGCTTGTTCCGTGAATATGTGGTCTGGTGTAGCAAACCCAATATAACTTAGGTCCTCTGTTTCCTTATGGGTCTTTGAGCATCTGACGTGGTCACGTGTCATCGTGTGCGGTTTCATGTCCAAATATTTATGTAAAATCGAAATCACTGAGCCATGTGATAAGCCTGTGGCCTCTTCAAGCTCGCGCACTTTCACTCGCCGATCGTCCATTATCAAACCATGGATTTTGTCGACCATTTCTTGTGTGGTGACCTCAATTGGGCGACCAGAACGTTCGGCGTCACTTGTGCTTGAACGACCGCACCGAAATTGAGTAAACCAGTGGTGAATGGTTCCAATCGATGGTCAAGAGTCCCCATAATATATGGCGTGATAGTTTTTTCTCGCAAAAAAATGTGTTTGAGCACTCGAAATTCAGATCTATTTGACAGATCTATCTGAAAATTTAGGTGCGTTTTTTTGAAAGATGATTCTTTACAAAAAAAAAATTAAATTTAAGGTGACGACACAATTTGTGTTAATTTTCAGGGACTTATTGACCCACCCTCCTAGATATTTAAAAATCTCTCGTATCCCGGCTTTGCTTCGCAACTATGTTTCCAGACCTCTAGAACAGAGTGTGCGTCTTTTAGAACAAAACTCTTTATGGTACTTCTTCTCTTAGGAGGTTGAATATCATTCTTTTTTGTGTTTTCATGGGATGTGTTGCTCCTGAACAGTTCGATTGTGGGTATTCTGTACCAGTCACATAGACATGATATTTGATGTCTGCCAACTACTCGATTCGCCGTTGTAGTGTGATCTGTAGCAGTGCTTATAAATTTAGTCTGTTGATCCTGAGACTATATTCTGCTTACTCGGTCTACTTTGTTCATCATGGTATTTAGTTCCTTTTCTCATTAGCGTACTTTAGGTTGTTGATTCTGGTTCCTTTAACAGTGATTTCGTTTTAATCATCATTTAAGGCTTCTTTAAAATTGTTCGGAATACATGTTGAACAGCGGGGTAATAAAAAAACAACTCTGTCACACTCCTCTTTAAAATATTTACTTTCTCTGATTCTAAATCATCTACTTTTATGCAGGTTCCGATTGATATAAGTATTTCAGTATTTCTAACATTTTCTGGTGACTTTATCGAGTGCTTTCAAGATTTTCGTGGGCCACTTGCTCTTCTCTTGTTCACTCTCTCTCTCAGTTCACTGCCGTATTGGTTTCTGTATTATAGCATTAATACGGTCCTGACTCGTGCTCTCATATCGTTTGAAATACGGTTTTGTCAGAACACAAACAATATACGAGTTTTTCTGAGCCTACGATTTACAAAATTGTGCAACATTTTTTTTTTACATCGGAGATTCAATGCATTGGACATCCAATGTAAATATTTCCAGAAACACGTTTGATCAACACAAGCAATTAAATTAAGTAGTTCTTCGGTCTTGACATTATTTTTGTATAAATTATCTCTTCCTCGTCTGGTATGACATTTGCTCCAGCGCCGGTCCTCACGATTGAGAAAATTAATTACCATTCTTGCTCAACTAACGCTAACTCAACCATGTGAAGCTAATAACAACCAATTAACAGAATAGTCAAGAATAAGTTAATTTTACTGACAATCGATGGTTCTATTATAATACTGTAACATAATGTAGCATAATAACTACGCCCTCGAACAGGCAACAAATTCCGAAGTGTCTTTTCATTGCTTTCTTTTGAGGTTCGTGTCTGAAATTAGTCACCACAGCTCGGATAATATCGCGGATAAAAGAGAACAAGAGAGAATTATAACTGCACGAAATGATTGTCATAATTTTTAGGGATTTTGTTTTTAGGTATTTTTGTTTTTGGTCGAAGAATTTGCTAGAAGTTTCTGGCTATCAGAAACTTCTGCTATATAAGGACAGATGGCGATCAAAAAAAAGGGCAGTGATTTTTAAACTGTGGCGAAGAGATTAGAAAAGTGATAATAGGCGAAGTTGTAATTTTGTGATAAATTGAAAGTTGAGAGTGAACAAGAAAAAGTAATTAGTTTGGATTTGTAAATTAAGTAATTGAAAGGAGATAAAGTGATTTGAGAGGAAAGAGACCTTGTAAGAAAAGAATTTGCGAAGAATAGTATAGTGTGAACTTGAATTGTTCTATAGAGTAGAAAATAAAGAAATAAATTTCACAGAATATCGTTTTATCTACTCGAGCCGTAGCCTGCATATTACATTGGTGTCAGAAGCTGGGATAAAACTTATTCTGTGAATAACTATTTCCGTGGTGTGAAATTGCACAAGAAAAAAAAAAAAAAAAAAAACGATTTCTGCGTTGAGTTAATTAGTTGCGCAAAAATGGGTCGCAAGTTGGGAAAACTAACTATAATTCAACTAAAGGCAGAACTCAGTAAGCGGAATCTCGACACAACTGGGGGAAAAGATGCCCTACTGATTCGTCTGGAAGAAGCAGTAACGCAGGAAGGTGAAAATCCGCATGACATAGAGTTTGACGTGGAAGAGGAACCAGCAAGTACAGTAGCCGACCCGGGTATAACAAGTCTGCTCCTGCAACTTAAGTTAGTCATGGACGAACAAAAGAAAGCAATAGAAGATCAAAGTCATAAGCTCGATGACCAAAGGAATTCTCTAGAACTTAAGTTGGACGAACAAAAGAATTCTCTAGAACTTAAGATGGACGAACAAAAGAATTCTCTAGATGCTCTGGAAAGTAAACTTGATGAGCAAAACAAGAACTTGGAATCCAAATTCGAAGTGATCGAAGAGAAAATCGAGAAGGTAGAGACGCAACTCGAAAAAGTCGAAACTAGATTCGATGAAAACTTTGAGAAGCATGAAACTAAGTTCGGGAAAATAGAGACTCAGTTCGAAAAAGTAGAAAAACAAGTCGAAAATCTTACTAAGGAACTCAGCAACGTGAAGAGACAGAAAGCACGGGAATATTCCACCGACGGTCTGAGAAGAAAGGAGATGCAGCCTCCTATCTTCGATGGTCAAACATCATGGCCAATTTATAAAAGGCAATTCGAAGCGGCCGCAATGACCAATAGCTGGGACGATGAAGAGAAGTCCATTGCACTCACACTTGCACTGAGGGGTCCAGCTGCGGAGCTCTTGCAGACCATCCCGGAAGATAAACAGCAGAACTACGACTCTCTGGTTCAGGCTATCGAAATGCGGTTTGGGGATGAACACATGCAGCAGGTGTACAGGGTTCAGCTGCGTAGTCGAGTCCAAAAAAGGGGGGAAACGCTCCAACAGTTGCAAGCGGATATAGAGCGACTAGCCCATCTTTCATACCCTAAAGCCGGTGAGGAGCTTATCAACGAAATGGCGGTGGAAGCTTTTATTCAGGCCATAGAGGACAGACAACTGCAAATGGCTGTAAGGATGGCTGAAAAGCGAACACTCCCCGAGGCATTGGCATTCGCTTTGTCAATGAAGGCTGCGGACCAAGCATACCAGGGAATACACCGTGTCAGGGAAATGTCCGTCGTGGAATGCTCATGCCAGAGAACAGCCGTCATGGATGAAGACAGAGCTCGCGGAAGTCAAATCCGTTGCTGGAATTGCAACCAAACCGGACACCTACAACGGCAGTGCAGAAGTGCACCTAGACGAGGAAATTGTCCACATTGCGGAAGTAGGAGAAGCAGAGAGGAAGCATCTGGAGGTGATAACATCCATCCTGTCAGTCAGACTTCCCAAAACCAGCAGTCGGGAAATGCGTAAGGACCAACTTCGCGGGGCAGAAGTTGGTTACTGGAATCGAGGCCCCCAGGACCACCATTCAAGTTTCGCAAACCAAACGGGATAACAAGAGCCTGACAGTGGAGGCACTAATCAACAAGAAGAAGTGCGTAGCCACCATCGACACAGGTGCCACTGCCTCCATTGTAAGAAGAGATATCGTCAAAAGCTCCTGGCTGCACAACACCAACAGCTACTGCCTGAAGACTGCAATAGGGGAAATGGCGAAGGTATTTGGAGAAGTTCGTCTTACGCTTACTCTGGCAGGACTGACGTTCTCCCATGCGTTTCTGGTGGCAGACATATGCGACGAGTGCATCATCGGAATAGACTTCATGAAAGCAAATGAAGTAATCTTGGACATCGGGATGCAAGTACTGAGGTATCGAAATGTGGAGATTCCGATGGTGTACGGAAACGAGAATGCCGTAACTCTCAGGACAGTCATCAGCAAAGACGAAGTTTTGCCGCCGTCTTCAGAGACAATCATTTGGACGAAGCTGGAAGGTGATCTTGGGAGCCACCGATTCTACATAGTAGAACCAGACCCAGAGAAGAATTCTCAAGACTACATCGTGGGAAAGACGTTAGTCGAACCAAAGAACACCATGGTTCCAGTGAGAGTTTTGAACGCAAGACCACACACTGTCAAACTAAGGCGAGGGGAGGTGACTGGAAAATGCACGCCGATTACCGCCGTCGCAACAATATCTGAACGTGGTCCTCCAAAACCTCTCCCATCACCTTGGACAGCGGAAACGAGAGAGACGATTCTCCAGTCCAGTGAGCTGAATCACGAGCAGCGAACTATGGCAGAGAATCTTATCAATGAGTACGCTGATGTATTTGCCTCACAGGACGGAGAATACGGCCGAACACACCTGGTACAACATCGAATAGACACTGGTGATACTAGACCAATTCGTCAGCCTGCTAGGCGCCTTCCATTGGCAAAGCAGACAGAAGTTGCAGAGATGGTGTCGGCAATGGAGAAAGAAGGTGTGATTGAAAGTTCCAAAAGTCCGTGGGCATCACCGGTTGTACTGGTTAAGAAGAAAGATGGCAGCACGCGGTTCTGCGTGGACTATCGGCAGCTCAATTACGTCACCAAGAAAGACAGCTACCCTCTGCCACGGATTGACGACACGCTAGACACACTATCAGGAGCCCGATGGTTTTCCACTCTCGACTTGAAGAGTGGCTACTGGCAGGTACAGATCCATCCAGAAGACCGGGAGAAAACCGCCTTCACCGCAGGAAATGGGCTATGGCAATTCACGGTAATGCCATTCGGGCTGTGCAATGCTCCGGCGACTTTCGAGCGATTGATGGAATGTGTCCTGCAAGGGTTAACATGGAAAACCTGTTTGGTATACTTGGATGATGTCATCGTCGTAGGAAAAACGTTTGCGCAACACCGAGACAATCTAAGGGATGTATTTCAAAGGCTTCGAAGTGCCCACCTGAAGCTCAACCCCAAGAAGTGCGCCCTGTTTAGAGCGGAAGTCAAGTACCTGGGACACATAATTTCAGCGAAAGGAGTGAGAACCGATCCGGAGAAGGTCGAAGCGGTGAAAAACTGGCCAGTCCCCAAAGACAAACACCAACTAAGGAGCTTCCTGGGCCTAGCCACCTACTACAGACGGTTCGTGAAGGATTTTGCCGGGATCGCAAAGAACCTGCACCAGTTGACGGAAAAGGGAAAACAATTCAAATGGTCAATTGAGTGCGAGAAGAGCTTCAAGGCACTTAAACAACGGCTATGCGATGCCCCGATACTGGCTTACCCCACTCCCGGGGAAACGTTCGTTGTGGATGCAGATGCTAGTAATGTCGGGGTAGGAGCCGTACTCTCCCAGGTGCATGACGGCCAAGAGAAGGTGGTTGCGTACTTCAGCAAGGTGCTCTCTAAGCCAGAAAGGAACTACTGCGTGACAAGGCGGGAACTTCTAGCTTTGATCTTGGCTACGAAGCATTTTCACAAATACCTCTACGGGAGGAAGTTCGTTCTTCGCACAGACCATGCAGCCTTAAAATGGCTATTACAGTTCAAGAGTCCTGAGGGTCAGGTCGCAAGATGGATCGAAAGGCTGCAAATCTACGACTACGAAATACAGCATCGTAAAGGAAAACTCCACTCTAATGCGGATGCACTGTCCCGGAGACCATGCAGAACGGATTGTAAACATTGTGCGCGTCAGGAAGAACGGGAGCTGGTTTCCATCCAAAGAATGAGAGCCGAACCTATCGCCGGCTGGAGCGTAGATGAGATCCGGAACGCTCAGAAGGAAGACCCGGATATCGAGCCGATTCTGGCCTGGAAGGAGAACATGGAGAAACCGGATCATCAGGACATCTCTCACAGAAGCCCGACCTTAAAGGCATATTTTGCGCAGTGGGACTCCCTCCATGTCCAAGAAGGTGTTCTGAGAAGAAAATGGGAATCCTCCGACGGAAAGTCGTTTGTAATGCAGCTTGTCGTACCACGGACGAGGGTCAAGGAGGTGTTACAGGAAATGCATGGCGGGGCGACCGGAGGCCACTTGGGAGTGAATAAGACGTTAGAAAAGGTACGAGAACGTTTTTATTGGTTAAAAGCGAAGGAAGATATCGAAGACTGGTGCAGAAAATGCGACGTGTGTGCAGCTAGCAAGGGTCCGAGAATCAAAACTCGAGGTAAGATGCACCAATACAACGTGGGAGCACCTTTCGAACGAATCGCCATTGACATCGCAGGGCCCTTTCCGGAAACCGACAATGGTAATCGGTATATCCTCGTAGTGATGGACTACTTCAGTAAGTGGCCGGAAGCGTTTCCGATCCCTAACCAGGAAGCCAGAACCGTGGCGGAGCAGATCGTCTACAATTGGGTTAGCAGATTCGGTGTGCCCTTGGAATTGCATTCTGACCAAGGGCGGAACTTCGAGTCAAGAATCTTCCAAGAGATGTGTCAACTACTCGGAATCAAAAAGACAAGGACAACCCCGCTTCATCCACAGTCGGACGGTATGGTGGAGCGTTTCAATAGGACTTTGGACGAACATCTCTCGAAGGTCGTAGGTGACTACCAACGGGATTGGGACCGGCAGATTCCCTTGTTTTTGATGGCCTATAGAAGTGCCGTGCATAGCACTACTCGACATACGCCGTTCGAAATCTTATTTGGTGGAATAGCTCGTTTACCCAGTGAGGTGAAATTTGGATCTCCTACCAATGAGCCCAGAAATGAAGAAGAGTACGTGGCGGACCTGAGGGAAAGGCTTAGGGACATACACCAAAGGACCAGAAGCCAGATTAAGATGACGAGCGACCGCATGAAGACCAGGTATGATGCCAAGGCAACAACGTCAGGATTCCAGGAAGGAGATCTAGTGTGGCTGTATAATCCCCATCGCCAAAAGGGGAAATCACCTAAGTTGCAGCAGAACTGGGAGGGTCCCTACAGAATAATAGCCCGCATCAACGATGTTGTCTACCGCATCCAGCGAGGACCAAGGGCCAAAATGAAAGTGGTTCATGTGGACCGACTGAGTCGATACAATGGCCGAAGTGAGGACACACTTGTTCGGGACGAACAAGTCTAAGAGGAGGGCAGTGTAACATAATGTAGCATAATAACTACGCCCTCGAACAGGCAACAAATTCCGAAGTGTCTTTTCATTGCTTTCTTTTGAGGTTCGTGTCTGAAATTAGTCACCACAGCTCGGATAATATCGCGGATAAAAGAGAACAAGAGAGAATTATAACTGCACGAAATGATTGTCATAATTTTTAGGGATTTTGTTTTTAGGTATTTTTGTTTTTGGTCGAAGAATTTGCTAGAAGTTTCTGGCTATCAGAAACTTCTGCTATATAAGGACAGATGGCGATCAAAAAAAAGGGCAGTGATTTTTAAACTGTGGCGAAGAGATTAGAAAAGTGATAATAGGCGAAGTTGTAATTTTGTGATAAATTGAAAGTTGAGAGTGAACAAGAAAAAGTAATTAGTTTGGATTTGTAAATTAAGTAATTGAAAGGAGATAAAGTGATTTGAGAGGAAAGAGACCTTGTAAGAAAAGAATTTGCGAAGAATAGTATAGTGTGAACTTGAATTGTTCTATAGAGTAGAAAATAAAGAAATAAATTTCACAGAATATCGTTTTATCTACTCGAGCCGTAGCCTGCATATTACAATACTGTAGCATAATAATAACTACGCGCCTATGTCTATGCAGCAAATTCCGAAGTGACTTTCCATTTTGGCAGAATTTTGGTTCAAACTGTCCTTTCATTCGAGGTTCGTGTCTGGGACGAAGTCTCCACAGCTCATGTCAACGAAAGAGACGAATAATATCAGGGATAAAAGGGAATTATAACTGCAATAATTATTTCTCTTGTTCCAGTGGTCGAAGAATTTGCTAGAAGCTTCTGGCTATCAGAAACTTCTGCTATATAAGGACAGATGGCGATCAAAAAAAAACACAGTTGGTTTAGAACCGTGGCGAAGAGATTAGAAAAGTGATAATGGGCGAAGTTGTAATTTGGTGATAAATTGAAAGTTGAGAGTGAACAAGAAAAAGTAATTAGTTTGGATTTGTGAATTAAGAAATTGAAAGGAGATAAAGTGATTTGAGAGGAAAGAGACCTTGTAAGAAAAGAATAAGGCGAAGAATAGTATAGTGTGAACTTGAATTGTTCTATAGAGTAGAAAATAAAGAAATAATTTCTCAGAATAATTGTTTTATCTACTCGAGCCGTAGCCCGCATACTACATTGGTGTCAGAAGCGGGATAAAACTTATTCTGTGAATAACTATTTCCGTGGTGTGAAATTGCACAAGCAAAAAAAAAAAAAAAAACGATTTCTGTGTTGAGTTAATTAGTTGCGCAAAATGGGTCGCAAATTGGGAAAACTAACTATAACTCAACTAAAGGCAGAACTCAGTAAGCGGAACCTCGACACAACTGGGGGAAAAGATGCCCTACTGATTCGTCTGGAAGAAGCAGTAACGCAGGAAGGTGAAAATCCGCACGACGTAGAGTTTGACGTGGAAGAGGAAGCAGTAAGTACAGCAGCCGACCCGGGTATAACAAGTCTGCTCCTGCAACTTAAGTTAGTCATGGACGAACAAAAGAAAGCAATAGAAGATCAAAGGAATTCTCTAGAACTTAAGCTGGACGAACAAAAGAAAGCGATGGACGAACAAAAGAAAGCGATGGACGAACAAAAGAAAGCAATGGGCGACCAAAGGAATTCTCTAGAACTTAAGCTGGACGAACAAAAGAATTCTCTAGAACTTAAGTTGGATGAACAAAAGAAGGCAATGGATGAACAAAAGAAAGCAATGGACGAACAAAAGAATTCTCTAGATGCTCTGGAAAGTAAACTTGATGAGCAAAACAAGAACTTGGAATCCAAATTCGAAGTGATCGAAGAGAAAATCGAGAAGGTAGAGACGCAACTCGAAAAAGTCGAAACTAGATTCGATGAAAATTTTGAGAAACAGGAAACTCAGTTCGGGAAGATAGAGATTCAGTTTGAAAAAGTGGATACGCAATTCGAGATAGTAGGAAAGCAAGTCGAAAATCTTGCTAAGGAGCTCAGCAACGTGAAGAGACAGAAAGCACGGGAATATTCCACTGACGGTCTGAGAAGAAAGGAGATGCAGCCTCCTATCTTCGATGGTCAAACATCATGGCCAATTTATAAGAGGCAATTCGAAGCGGCCGCAATGACCAATAGCTGGGACGATGAAGAGAAGTCTATTGCACTCACGCTTGCACTGAGGGGTCCAGCTGCGGAGCTCTTGCAGACCATCCCGGAAGATAAACAGCAGAACTACGACTCTCTGGTTCAGGCTATCGAGATGCGGTTTGGGGATGAACACATGCAGCAGGTGTACAGGGTTCAGCTGCGTAGTCGAGTCCAGAAAAGGGGGGAAACGCTCCAACAGTTGCAAGCGGATATAGAGCGACTAGCCCATCTTTCATACCCTAAAGCCGGTGAGGAGCTTATCAACGAAATGGCGGTGGAAGCTTTTATTCAGGCCATAGAGGACAGACAACTGCAAATGGCTGTAAGGATGGCTGAAAAGCGAACACTCCCCGAGGCATTGGCATTCGCTTTGTCAATGAAGGCTGCGGACCAAGCATACCAGGGAATACACCGTGTCAGGGAAATGTCCGTCGTGGAATGCTCATGCCAGAGAACAGCCATCATGGATGAAGACAGAGCTCGCGGAAGTCAAATCCGTTGCTGGAATTGCAACCAAACCGGACACCTACAACGGCAGTGCAGAAGTGCACCTAGACGAGGAAATTGTTCACATTGCGGAAGTAGGAGAAGCAGAGAGGAAGCATCTGGCGGTGATAACATCCATCCTGTCAGTCAGACTTCCCAAAACCAGCAGTCGGGAAATGCGTAAGGACCAACTTCGCGGGGCAGAAGTTGGTTACTGGAATCGAGGCCCCCAGGACCACCATTCAAGTTTCGCAAACCAAACGGGGTAACAAGAGCCTGACAGTGGAGGCACTAATCAACGAGAAGAAGTGCGTAGCCACCATCGACACAGGTGCCACTGCCTCCATTGTAAGAAGAGATATCGTCAAAAGCTCCTGGCTGCACAACACCAACAGCTACTGCCTGAAGACTGCAACAGGGGAAATGGCGAAGGTATTTGGAGAAGTTCGTCTTACGATTACTCTGGCAGGACTGACGTTCTCCCATGCGTTTCTGGTGGCAGATATATGCGACGAGTGCATCATCGGAGTAGACTTCATGAAAGCAAATGAAGTAATCTTGGACATCGGGATGCAAGTACTGAGGTATCGAAATGTGGAGATTCCGATGGTGTACGGAAATGAGAAGAAAGAAGCAAAGACGAAGTTTTGCCGCCGTCTTCAGAGACAATCATTTGGACGAAACTGGAAGGTGATCTTGGGAGCCACCGATTCTACATAGTAGAACCAGACCCAGAGAAGAATTCTCAAGACTACATCGTGGGAAAGACGTTAGTCGAACCAAAGAACACCATGGTTCCAGTAAGAGTTTTGAACGCAAGACCACACACTGTCAAACTAAGGCGAGGGGAGGTGACTGGAAAATGCACGCCGATTACCGCCGTCGCAACAATATCTGAACGTGATGCTCCAAAACCTCTCACATCACCTTGGACAGCGGAAACGAGAGAAACGATTCTCCAGTCCAGTGAGCTGAATCAGGAGCAGCGAACTATGGCAGAGAATCTTATCAATGAGTATGCTGATGTATTTGCCTCACAGGACGGAGAATACGGCCGAACACACCTGGTACAACATCGAATAGACACTGGTGATACTAGACCAATTCGTCAGCCTGCTAGGCGCCTTCCATTGGCAAAGCAGACAGAAGTTGCAGAGATGGTGTCGGCAATGGAGAAAGAAGGTCTGATTGAAAGTTCCAAAAGTCCGTGGGCATCACCGGTTGTACTGGTTAAGAAGAAAGATGGCAGCACGCGGTTCTGCGTGGACTATCGGCAGCTCAATTACGTCACCAAGAAAGACAGCTACCCTCTGCCACGGATTGACGACACGCTAGACACACTATCAGGAGCCCGATGGTTTTCCACTCTCGACTTGAAGAGTGGCTACTGGCAGGTACAGATCCATCCAGAAGACCGGGAGAAAACCGCCTTCACCGCAGGAAATGGGCTATGGCAATTCACGGTAATGCCATTCGGGCTGTGCAATGCTCCGGCGACTTTCGAGCGATTGATGGAATGTGTCCTGCAAGGGTTAACATGGAAAACCTGTTTGGTTTACTTGGATGATGTCATCGTCATAGGAAAAACGTTTGCGCAACACCGAGACAATCTAAGGGATGTGTTTCAAAGGCTTCGAAGTGCCCGCCTGAAGCTCAACCCCAAGAAGTGCGCCCTGTTTAGAGCGGAAGTCAAGTACCTGGGACACATAATTTCAGCGAAAGGAGTGAGAACCGATCCGGAGAAGGTCGAAGCGGTGAAAAACTGGCCAGTCCCCAAAGACAAACACCAACTAAGGAGCTTCCTGGGCCTAGCCACCTACTACAGACGGTTCGTGAAGGATTTTGCCGGGATCGCAAAGAACCTGCACCAGTTGACGGAAAAGGGAAAACAATTCAAATGGTCAATTGAGTGCGAGAAGAGCTTCAAGGCACTTAAACAACGGCTATGCGATGCCCCGATACTGGCTTACCCCACTCCCGGGGAAACGTTCGTTGTGGATGCAGATGCTAGTAATGTCGGGGTAGGAGCCGTACTCTCCCAGGTGCATGACGGCCAAGAGAAGGTGGTTGCGTACTTCAGCAAGGTGCTCTCTAAGCCAGAAAGGAACTACTGCGTGACAAGGAGAGAACTTCTAGCTTTGATCTTGGCTACGAAGCATTTTCACAAATACCTCTACGGGAGGAAGTTCGTTCTTCGCACAGACCATGCAGCCTTAAAATGGCTATTACAGTTCAAGAGTCCTGAGGGTCAGGTCGCAAGATGGATCGAAAGGCTGCAAATCTACGACTACGAAATACAGCATCGTAAAGGAAGGCTCCACTCTAATGCGGATGCACTGTCCCGGAGACCATGCAGAACGGATTGTAAACATTGTGCGCGTCAGGAAGAACGGGAGCTGGTTTCCATCCAAAGAATGAGAGCCGAACCTATCGCCGGCTGGAGCGTAGATGAGATCCGGAACGCTCAGAAGGAAGACCCGGATATCGAGCCGATTCTGGCCTGGAAGGAGAACATGGAGAAACCGGATCATCAGGACATCTCTCACAGAAGCCCGACCTTAAAGGCATATTTTGCGCAGTGGGACTCCCTCCATGTCCAAGAAGGTGTTCTGAGAAGAAAATGGGAATCCTCCGACGGAAAGTCGTTTGTAATGCAGCTTGTCGTACCGCGGACGAGGGTCAAGGAGGTGTTACAGGAAATGCATGGCGGGGCGACCGGAGGCCACTTGGGAGTGAATAAGACGCTAGAAAAGGTACGAGAACGTTTTTATTGGTTAAAAGCGAAGGAAGATATCGAAGACTGGTGCAGAAAATGCGACGTGTGTGCAGCTAGCAAGGGTCCGAGAATCAAAACTCGAGGTAAGATGCACCAATACAACGTGGGAGCACCTTTCGAACGAATCGCCATTGACATCGCAGGGCCCTTTCCGGAAACCGACAATGGTAATCGGTATATACTCGTAGTGATGGACTACTTCAGTAAGTGGCCGGAAGCGTTTCCGATCCCTAACCAGGAAGCCAGAACCGTGACGGAGCAGATCGTCTACAATTGGGTTAGCAGATTCGGTGTGCCCTTGGAATTGCATTCTGACCAAGGGCGGAACTTCGAGTCAAGAATCTTCCAAGAGATGTGTCAACTACTCGGAATCAAAAAGACAAGGACAACCCCGCTTCATCCACAGTCGGACGGTATGGTGGAGCGTTTCAATAGGACTTTGGACGAACATCTCTCGAAGGTCGTAGGTGACTACCAACGGGATTGGGACCGGCAGATTCCCTTGTTTTTGATGGCCTATAGAAGTGCCGTGCATAGCACTACTCGACATACGCCGTTCGAAATCTTATTCGGTGGAATAGCTCGTTTACCCAGTGAGGTGAAATTTGGATCTCCTACCAATGAGCCCAGAAATGAAGAAGAGTACGTGGCGGACCTTAGGGAAAGGCTTAGGGACATACACCAAAGGACCAGAAGCCAGATTAAGATGACGAGCGACCGCATGAAGACCAGGTATGATGCCAAGGCAACAACGTCAGGATTCCAGGAAGGAGATCTGGTGTGGCTGTATAATCCCCATCGCCAAAAGGGGAAGTCACCTAAATTACAGCGGAACTGGGAAGGTCCCTACAGAATAGTAACCCGCATCAACGATGTTGTCTACCGCATCCAGCGAGGACCGAGGGCCAAAATGAAAGTGGTTCATGTGGACCGACTGAGTCGATACAATGGCCGAAATGAGGATGCACTTGTTCGGGACGAACACGTCTAAGAGGGGGGCAGTGTAGCATAATAATAACTACGCGCCTATGTCTATGCAGCAAATTCCGAAGTGACTTTCCATTTTGGCAGAATTTTGGTTCAAACTGTCCTTTCATTCGAGGTTCGTGTCTGGGACGAAGTCTCCACAGCTCATGTCAACGAAAGAGACGAATAATATCAGGGATAAAAGGGAATTATAACTGCAATAATTATTTCTCTTGTTCCAGTGGTCGAAGAATTTGCTAGAAGCTTCTGGCTATCAGAAACTTCTGCTATATAAGGACAGATGGCGATCAAAAAAAAACACAGTTGGTTTAGAACCGTGGCGAAGAGATTAGAAAAGTGATAATGGGCGAAGTTGTAATTTGGTGATAAATTGAAAGTTGAGAGTGAACAAGAAAAAGTAATTAGTTTGGATTTGTGAATTAAGAAATTGAAAGGAGATAAAGTGATTTGAGAGGAAAGAGACCTTGTAAGAAAAGAATAAGGCGAAGAATAGTATAGTGTGAACTTGAATTGTTCTATAGAGTAGAAAATAAAGAAATAATTTCTCAGAATAATTGTTTTATCTACTCGAGCCGTAGCCCGCATACTACAATACATATATCAAGTACTGATACGAGCACAAATGTAATAGTTTTCAATATTATTTTACTGTTTTAAAATATAGCTGTACCACTAAATTGGAGTTTGTTATTCTAATAAAATATATTTCTCGACAGAGTCGTACGATAAATGAAATCCACGAGTGGCTACAGAAAGGACTAAATGTATTGAAAGATGAAAGTGATGATGAACAAAACACTACCCAGTATCTCACTGAAGAGTATATTGTTGTTGATAGATTACAAGCGGTTAATAAGTATACCGACAAATTCCGAAAATATATCAAGTATTTGCTGAACTTGGAAATACAGAAAAGGAAGGCCACAGTGAGTACTCTATTAAAATCATTGCTTTCTAAATCACTGCACTATCTTGTACATATTCCATTCCATATCGTAGTGAATCATTGCATTTTTTCATATGCATGCCATAATAAACATACTCTTCCTTAAGATTAAATAAACTTGACCAAAACCATTACCCATGAACACATTCATGGTTTTAAATTAAAGGTACTTTACTTGAGCAAATCGTCCTTTCTTGAGCAAAAATCGAATAGTGAACCTATTGAAACATTCTTTGAGGCAATGTGGTTGACCACGATTTTTAAAAAAAGTTTCTTATATATGTATAATTTGTTTGGGACTGTGCATGTTTTTTTATCTTCTTACATCTACATTTTGTTGTTGGTGTGAAGAAGAGAATTCTTGAGTTTTTAGGTAGGCATTATATGTATATACAGTGGTAGTCAGAGAATTAGCACATTATGTCCCTATTCACTTTCTATCACGCTAAATCATTGCACAGAAACTATTCCTGAATACTTTTCGTATTTTTCCAAACTAGGGCATATCACCCTATGTATGTACACTGGAAAAGTACCGTTACAAATTTTTGTTGATCAGTTTCTTATTGCCCAAATTTGTTCGATCAGTAAAGTTAATGTGGCCATAGAATTAGCACATGGTACGAAATTATCGCATTTTTTGACTGAATAATTTATTAAAAATTGTTTAAATTACAGAGTAAGATTTTTAAGCACTGTTAATCGCATGATTTTTCAAAAATATTTAATTAGATGGGCCGGCAACAGTCGTGTACATCTGAGTTCAGGCAAATAATCATATTGCAAATGATGTGGGACGTTCAAGAAAATTGATGATGAACGCAATTCAGTTTTATGAGAAACACAATTCGGTCGATGCAATCAAGAGGGAGCCACTTCCAAGAAAGATAAGTGCTGTTGAAGATTGAATAATTGCGGCTTGTGCTCAAAAAAATCCTTTCATTACTTCAGCAGAAGGTCGATCTGAAATAAATTGAGTTCATAGGATAGCGATTAGTAGCAGAACTGTTAGGAGAAGGCTAAATAAAAAAAGCAATTGGTATCGAAAAAAAAATATGGCAGGCAGACTCCAATTTGCTAAAACGTATGGAAACAAGCCAATGTCATTATGGAAAAACGTTTTATGGAGTGACGACTCAAAATTGAATCGATTTGGTTCTGATAGGAAGCGACATGTGTGGTGTCCTCCAAAGCAAGAGCTTGCATTGTGGAGTGGGCTGTGTTTTCATGGCATGGCATAGACCCAATTGTAAAAATAGACGCTAAAATGGATCAGCACCAATATAAGAGTATATTGGAAAACAATTATGAAGCCTTTTGCTGGCGAAAATTTGCCATTAAATTGGACTTTCATGTATATGAGCCTTCATGATAATGAGCCTAAACACACTTCTCGGCTTGTGAAACAGTGGATTAGTGATCATCAAATAAATGTTTTAGCATGGCCTGCACAGCGTCCCGACCTTGATCCAATCGAGAATCTGTGGAACGATGTGGAGTACCAGATTAGATTAAGGAAACCCAAGAACTTAGCGGAACCCTTGGAAGCTGCTAGAGATGGATGGAAGATTCCTACCCACCAATGTCATTTCTTAGTTGAAAATGTTCCCCGTGGTTAATTAAATTTAGATTTCGAACGTAGAATATGTTTTTTTTTTTTTTTTAAATTCTGTGACCACAAAACAAGTGTAAACTTTGAAGAAAAATTGTAAATACTTTTGAATATTTTCAAATCAAAGCCTTTCAATAAAAATAATTATATAAATGTTGCAAAATTCTATGTACCCATTCCATCTATAATGGCACTAATACAGTTCTGACTATAAGACTATTATATATTGTACTCGTATTATAAGAAATTTAGAGACATTTTGCGTAAAATGGTAAAATGTTTGCTCTCTCTGATGCAAGCAAGAAATCAATGCAATTCTCGGGACAATTTTCAACATATTGCGTAAATTGAAAGAACCAACTAACCACAAAAGTGAAAACATACTTGTATTAACATTCCTTCATATCCACTAAGTATACCTAAATATTTATATATTGTAACATCCCCTAAAATTATGCTACAATAATGTAGAATAATAACTACGCTCCTCCAGCCCATTCCAAAGTGTCTTTTCATTCGAGGTTCGTGTCTGCGGCTAAGTCTCCACAGTTCATGTCTACGAAAGAGACGGATAATATCACGGATATTAATTCATCTTGGAATTATTACATCAGAATTTTTCTTGTTCCAGTGGTCGAAGAATTTGCTAGAAGTTACTGGCTATCAGAAACTTCTGCTATATAAGGACAGATGGCGATCGAAAGGAGGCAGTTGGTTTAGAACCGTGGCGAAGAGATTGGAAAAGTGATAACGGTCGAAGTTGTAATTTTGTGATAAATTGAAAGTTGAGAGTTAACAAGAAGAAGTAATTAGTTTGGATTTGTGAATTAAGTAATTGAAAGGAGATAAAGTGATTTGAGAGGAAAGAGACCTTGTAAGAAAAGAATTTGCGAAGAATAGTATAGTGTGAACTTGAATTGTTTTATAGATTAGAAAATAAAGAAATAAATTTCACAGAATATCGTTTTATCTACTCGAGCCGTAGCTCGTATATTACAATATGTTTATACTTTGCTAAACAAAATTGCTCCTGAGATGACTTAGACAGCCAAAATTTCTGAATGTTAGTCTCTTCGCGGCCACCATAAACCTCTAGATGACCTAGAAAGTTTAAGTTTTACACAAACTGATAGTATGGAAGAAGGGTCAGGATCTAAAGTAGCCAGGTTTTCGATTCTCAAAATACTGGTGGTACGAATAACTTTTTTTTTTCCTCTTTTATATAACAAGCTTAGCACGCTTGTCGTTGGTAGGCTTATCTATACACTAGTGCACATGTTATGAACCAAGTGATAAATGCAGCATTATACTTACATAATACTCTGGCATAATGCAGTGTGTACAATTGAACATAATATACGTACATATGTATCTATACACATCTTTGTATCTATACACATCATATTAAATAACAAAAGAGAAAAAAGAAATGTAGGAATTACCAATAAAAAAAGTATTGTCATTTATTCTGTTAGATAGTCACAGCACTCTAAATTTTCACTCGTACTTGAAAACCATTCAAAATAAGTTCATTATTATTTTTATTTGTTTTTATTGTTATTATGTAATATTAGTTTACATATAAACTAATATTTTGTTGGTACACCCTTGTTTTTGATGACTTCTTTAATGCAGTGGGGTAAGCTATCCACCAATCGTTTGCATATAGAAGGATTTATACTTTCCCACACTCTATGAATTGTACGTTCTAACTCCAATTTGTTTTTGCACTTGTGGGGACGGATGTTTTTTTTCAGATGAGCCTGTCGATGCTCAATTGGGTTAAGGTCTGGGCTCTGAGCGGGCCACTCTAAGACCCTAACCCGATTTCGCTAGAACCAAGCCTTGCTTTTGCTCGCAGTGTGGCACGGAACGTTATCCTGTTGGAAAATGGCTTGATTCTTTCGCCTTCCAAATAATTTTGCAATGGACGGCTCCAGAGTTTGCTCCAGCATATAAATATAGGTGTCGGAGTTCATCCGTCCCTGACAAATAAATAGAGAGACTCCATCGGGCGTCAGACAGCCTCAAATCATCACACTGCCCCCACCGTATAATTAGTATAAATGAACTAGACATTCGGGATTGTAAGCTTCCCTAACTCTGCAACGCGTGTGCACTACGCCAGAGGAGTCGAAAAGCTGGAAAGAAGCAAGCAAAAACTGTGTGAATGTTTAGGTTAAAAAATGTTCATGTTCTTATGTTTCCAGTTAAGATTGTGGTTTATTAACACATCACATCCTTTGCAATCCGGACCTGAGAAATTCCCATGGAGTGAAAAGTAAGATTTTTTTACGTTCGGCTTCACTTCACTCCCTTGTTTTTGGCATTCTATTATTTATTTATATTGCCTTTAAATAATCACGATCTTCCTAAAAGCTACCTTCATCAGTCGACGCTCCACACGAAATGATGCATTTTTACGCAAAAAATTGTTTTTCTTCAAAAGAAGTATAACGGATTTATGACCGTTATGACATTCCGCACTATTAACAGAAAACAGCAAGAAGAATAGAGAAAAATTTGTTTGCAGCAGTTGCGAAAACAGTAAGAAGAAAGGGGGTGCCTAATAAATTTGTCCATGGCTGTAAGTAAAGAACGAAAATTAGAAATCCTAAAATTAAAATTCCCAAACAAAAATGAAAACAGAATTGTCTCATTCTATACTCATTCTATAGTATATTGTATTTTTTCGACTGCTCTTTCTCAGTGTCTTGGTTTATTTATTTGTAAATAAACTTTTCGAACTATCGTCTATTCTTTCTGTGTGTGGTTCTTCTCCGAACTATGTTCGAATCTGAGTTCGACATTTTAGACAGAGACAGAGGCAATTTTGAAAATGTGCAATTTTCCTAAAAACGAAAATTAAATATCACAATAATTCTAATGTTTACAAATTAAGAATGCTGTTTTTCCGAAGAGAGGTCCTGATCCATTAACTTGAGCAATTCCATAACACGGGCGACCTTGATTCCGTACGTGTTCAAGTGGCTGAACTGTACTTTACTTATTAGCGGACTTCCGTAAACTGGCAATATCTTGGTTACCTTTTATTTAATTCAAAATTGATATATATATATAAAAAAAAAAAAAAAAAAGTGCACGACTGGGTCGCACATACTTGCACCTACATATGTATGTGTATGATTTTTATCTGCAAAAATTCAGAATTAAAGTAAAAAAAAAATAAAATTTGATAATTTTCCAAAACTTGGTTAGCCATGACCTTACGTACATATGTATATCAAATTTGTGTAAATAAAAATTTCAAACAAAATTAAACCTGGTACACCATCTGATAGCGTATGTCTACCCGAACTCAAATAATTTGATCAAAATCGTTCGAGCCGAAAAATTCAAAATCCATTTCATTACCATTAGAATGAAAATTCCGATTTCGTCTCGAATTGTGATCCCACAAACCCCAGATATAAAGTTTGAAGAAATGCATCGAACCTTTTAGGCTCCAATCGTGCGAACAGACAGATAGACACAGAATTGAGAGACCCATTTTATTGAGTTTCTCTATCGTAGTAATGCCAAGTTTGATCACTTGCCGTTATAGGTGCAAGTAAAAATTGTTTGGCCTTTTAACAAGTCGTTCCCTTTCTCTGCCATTTGGACAACTTAGTTCTATTTTGGGTTACGGAGTGTCACTGCAATAACGGAATCTGGGTAATGGAATTGTTGTACGTTCAAAGTTTATGATGAATATACTGCAATTACGTCGTTAATGGTGAAAAATATGCATATACATATGTATTTGTGGAAAGGATTTAAGGGCCATTCATTGTTTTTAGATAAATGTTTTAAAAAAAATTGTTTTAGGAATAGAATAGAATACCGCCTTAGCCAAAAGTATTGGGCACCCTTTAAAATTCGTTATATCTTCAAAAAACAAAAAAGTTTAACGAAATAAAAAGAGGCAGATATGATAAATAAATAGTTTTATTAGAGATTTTTAGTATTTAGTTGGGCCGCTTTTGGCTTTTATGACTGCAGCGACTCTTTTGGGCATAGTGCTGACTAGCTTGCGACACTTCCGAAGAAATATCACTCCACACTTACTGTAACAAATTTTTAAGTGTTTCTTTCGATGAAATCAATCAGAGAACATCAAAATTAGTTAAATTTGTTGATGTTTAACTTAAAAGTGATCCATAAATGAAACGTACCTCAAAGTTAGATTCATCTGACCACAGTATATTGGACCAATCTTTTTCAGTGAAATGCACATGTTTTTTCGCCCACTCCTTCTTGTTTTTTTCCGAGAGCCACGGCTTCTTCCTTGCTTTGCGTCCTTTAAGTCCAACTTCCCCAAGTTTTCTTGTAACGTTTCTTGAAGAAATTGTTTTTTCTCGATTCTGTCTCGCTCTACCGCTTAATTGCGTTTTGCACTGCACAATGTGAACAATCCACTTCTTTTGCTATTTCAGTTTGTTGTTTGCCTTTCTCAAATAAAAGCTGTATTTTAACACGTTTTACCAGACTAAGTTCACTTGTTTTTGGCATTTTAAAAGAAAAATTATTAATTATTATGAACAATAGAAAGCAAATTGGTCAAGCGTCTCTCGATTTCGAGCAATGATCGTATACTGATCCTACACCGGAAAAAATACATAAAAGTGCATTGGTGACCTTTTTTAAAAAATTGACACCATAATTCATAAAATTCAAACTAATTACTTCCGAGAAACGATTAGGCAGCAAAGGGAAAAAGAAAAGGGTGCATAGTTGCCGTGAAATATGAGCTTCCCTTGAAACCTACATCCTTAATAAATATCCCCACTTTGAAAGTAAATTTTTCGTGACTAAACCCTATAAATCTACTCAGTACTCTACTACATAAAGAACATCAATATTATTACCAAATCCATCAAACAATCAGGCCTATAGAATTCAATTAAAAAAAAAAATAAAAGTAAAATTTTACTAATTGTAGCTACAATTGTAACTATACAATACATTAAATAAGCCTTAGTTGCTATTGCTTTACTCTAATTTATAATGTTCATTATAAGCTATTACTTAAAAATAAATAAATAAATAAAAAATACTTATTGCAGTTTTTAATTTTGTTTTTTTCTTTTACATTTATTCTTTACAATTTTCCCAGAATTTGATACCGACTGTTGCTCAAGGAATAACTAAATCTAAAATAGTATCTGCCTTTTTGCAAATGACATTTGATGATTACAAGATCCTAGTAAATGCCGAAAATCTATTATCACAAAGATTGGCAGCCGGAGAATTAATAGACACAATCACAACAGATCTGAAAAATCAATATGAAGCTATTATTATAAAAGAAAGACCATGGCCTAAAGGAGTTTACATGAAATTGTCAGCGCTAAGAAAATATTTACGATCAAAAGGAATTCAAGAGCCGGTTCAATTGAAAGATATACCTCCACGGATTTTGAGTTTTGAAGAAGTCTTAGAACATACGAATTTGAAGAAATGCACTAGTTTAAGCCGCGATAAGCCCCCAGACACTTATAAACATCTGTTGGATTTGTGTAAAAAAGACTATCTGAAGTGCTGTCGGGAAGGTGTTTGGATTGAAGGAATTAAATTCAACAACAGCAAGGATGTGACAGAGGTACGAATTGGATAATAGATTTAAATTTCTGAACTTATCCAAATATTTCTTCTTTTGGAATAGAAGAGAGCTACCACTTTAGATGATAGTCCACTTAGTGAGTCCATGTCAATTGAGTCACTAAGAGTGCATTTTTCTGATTTAAAAAATACTCAACAGAGTTTAAATGCAGCTGATGTTGATGTAAGTGATCTTATTATTTTTTTTATTAGCAAACTTATTGTTTACTTACAGTTGAATCCAAACAATAAAAAAGGCAACACTCATGACGCCGCTACAGAGGATCTTGTAGATAGTGTTTTTAATGAATCCGGCAAAGTTATGTCGGGAAACATCGTTATCGATTCGTTAGAGAAATTAAAGTTTGTAAGATCAGAGAAAGCATCGATTCCAGTAGAATCTCATGAAAATACAGAAAAACATAAAAAATTTTCAAAACGTAATTCAAAACGTTCACAAAATAAAACGGCAACACAAAACATTAATAAAGAGGTGAACGTGGTCGTTGGAAAATCGTCCAACAATGTCGATGAAATTGAAAGGTATTTAGATGAAATCTTTAAGGAATCAGATGAACACGAGCCAGTAAATTCAACGACGGATACAAACGAGGCAAGGCCTACAGTGAACCATTTTCCAACTGATTATAATGCACTTAAAAATACATTGTCAGGAGACTTTGAAAAGCCTGCAGAACCATCTCTAAAAATATGTCAAACAAGTGGAGAGCAACGAATGCCTGAAGAGATTAATATGGCCGGTAAAACAGTTCATGCTGATGTCTTACCTGGTTCGCTAGAAGCGTCAGAAGGTATAATAATAAACGACTCGCCAGGTTCGGCCTGTCAGCTTTTAAATAATATAATCCAGCCGACATATTCCGCTCGATTGGAGTTTGCTACAAAAATAACTGAAACATCAAGTGCTATAAAACCTCAAGAAATGACAGGGCTAATACCTCCATCACCAAACCTATTCCAATCAAGTGGCGAAAGTGATCCAAAATGTTCTCAGAGTCAGCCGATTGAGGGGCGAGCTCCGGAAACAGTATACGTTCCTTGTAAACATAGTACGACATTTCACACAGAGGAAAACAATTTAACTGCGCTTAGCTTTGATCAAACAAGTGATAATACAGATCCATTTGCTGAAACGAGTAATAATGGAGAAGATATGATGATAAATGGAATGAATGTCACAATGCTACCAACACCGGATTCAGATATTATTGTGAAGCAGGGTAAGTTTTATGCAATAAGGTAGAATTGTTCAATATTTATTTTTAAAAAAACTAAGTAAGTTATCAAAATTCTATATGAATTGATAAAGATTTTTTTCCAGCTTTTTTCAATTTGTTTAAATATTGAAATAATTGAGGGAAATCTTGATGGTTTTCTTTTTTGAGGGTATTGCTGTGGTGGGGTGATAGTATGTATATGGAGTGAAAGGAATTTAGGATTAAATAGAAAAGGAGAGAGAGTTAAGTATTCATGCCAGTTTTGAGTTTCTGCGAATTTTAGATTTCTATAAATACTGAGGAAAGTATATTGTTCCACATACGTATTGAGTGACTAAGACGAAGATATCCTGAATTTCACGGTGCGACATCTTAACATATTATAAAATTTAAAATGTCTTTCTGTCTCTCCACTTAACCGATTTTGATGCGGTTTTGTCACATTGGACAATTTTCTGGGTACCTTCTTCTGGAATAAATGGCACTTCCGTACAGCATAAGAATGCTGGGCCCTGTAGCTTTTTGGGTGGGATGAAAAACATCAGTGCAACGCATTTAATTCGATATGACGGCTTAACTATAAATGGCATATCAATACGGTGTATGACAGACCTTGTGAGTTCAAAAGGATCTACCTGTACAAACAAATCCGCTAGAGCATACTACATACCTAAGATCACTAGATAGCTAGTAATAATTACTTTTTATGTTGTCAATGTTTTAAAGTTCAGCTTACTTTCGCACTATATAACTGGAGAACGAATGAGTCGATTTGAATGCAGTTATCTTCCGCCTATTATTGCCCGACATTTGGCAATATTTAATACAGTGAAACCTGTCAAATTGGCAACCCTTGTAAGTTGGCCACCTGCCGAAGTTGGCCAGTATATAGTAGCACCAAGAAAATTCCATACAAATATTCCTCCAAATACCTCTGTATGTTGGCCACCTGTCTATCTTGGAACTTAGCCGCACTTTTTGATATATTATTTCATCTTTCGTGCTAAATACTATTTTTTATTTTATTATTTTTTATTCTTTATTCTCATACAATCATTCATACAAATCTTACAATTCTTACAATTTATCTAAATTATGAGAATAGGTAGTGACATTTTTATTCAGTGAAAATAAATAGAGATAAATGTCACTTCACATAAATTCAATGTGGGGTGTACAAGTTTATGTATGTTAAAATTCATTCAAATTCATTTAATACAAAAATAGAAAACCTAATAAAAATAGCATTAAGGCAAAATTACATCAAATAATGAAGCGCAACAAAGTATCGATTTCATAGTGATTAATATCAAGAAGCCACACTTTAACTTTTTTTAAAAATTCCGGTAGAGTTCCAACGATTCGTATATCAGGGGGAAGACCATTAAATAATTTGCAAGAAACAATTGAATAGAAGTTTCTGTAGCTGGAGGTGCGAAAAAAAGGAATACAGACGAATGTTGCTGTGTTGCTTCGAAGGTTATAGGAATCAGAATTAGGGCTCTGCAAGTAGCCACCTCTTATGAAGAAAATTTTAAGGACTTTGAAGTAGTAAAGATGCCTTACAGGCAGAATTTTCATTTTTCTAAATAGCTCCATGGAGTGGGCTAACCGAGCCGATTTACAAACCTTCCTAATAGCACTTTTTTGTAGGACAACCAGCTGTTGGAGTTTATTAAAGTAAGCACCTCCCCAGCAGCTTATTCCGTACTGCAATCTGGAGTGGAAAATCCCGAAATAAATGGTTTTTAAAATCTTTGTAGAGCAGTATTTCCCAAGACGGTAGAGACTACGTAGAGACGATAGTAGATATTGCTTCAACATTGAAATGTGTTCGCGCCAACTCAAAGTATTGTCAATAATGACACCTAAGTATTTAAAATGCTCAACTATTTCAATTTTAAAGCAATTCACATTACAGGCAATATTTGAATTATACTAAATACTAAATACAACATAGTCGTCTGCTGGTCGCCATTGTGCACTGAACAAAATGTCCAGACAGGCATAGGTAAAATAATTTTCGAGTTAAATCTTGTTGGGATATATGTAGAATGACTTCAGTGTTTCTCTGACTTTCGTGGAGAATTACGAAAATACAAAAACGTACATAATTTTAAGGATTGATCTACACAATGTAAGAGAAACACGTGGATATGTAAAATTTATTAATTATAAGGGTCTTGTTTTAGATTTCAATATGCCACCAAGAAAATCTATATTTGAGCTTGCGTTAACTAAAAAAGGAGACATTTTGAAGGAATTAGAAAACGGGTCACAAAGGACTTTGGTAATAAAATTTGGAATCTCGAAGGCAACTGTTGGCAACATAAAGGCTCATAAGAAAAAAATGTTAGATGCATTAGAGAATAATCTGTCCGATGAAAGGAAGCGAAAGTTGAGAAAAACAAATTTTGAAGACGTAAACCTTTGGGTTCTCTTATTTTTCCAGAAATGCAGGTCAAAAAACATCCCATTACTACAAGCAAAAGCCAAACTATTGGCGGATAAACTGCAAATTGAAGACTTTCGTGCTAGCAATGGGTGGTTGGAAAGTTTTCGCAAGAGGAATAATATACAATTTCGAGTATTGTGCGGCGAGAGTGCTAATGTTAACCATCAGGCTGCAATTAGTTGGAAAAGCAACCTGCCTCAACTTTTAAAGGACTTTCCACCGCAAGACCAGTTTAACGCAGATGAAATTGGTATGTTTTACCGCCGGCTTCCAACAAAAAGTCTTGTTGCTAAAGGCGAAAATTGTAAAGGCGGAAAGATGGCAAAAAAAGGCTTAGTGAAAAATTAAAGCCCCTTATTATTGTAAATGCTGCCAAGCCAAGAGTTGTCGCCAAAATAAAATTGATGTCAATAACTTTATCGTCACGTGGGCACACAATAAAACAGTAATTTTCAACGATTGGCTTTGCTCCATTAATAGAGAAATGAAACTGCAAAAAAGGCGAATCATCCTCCTCGTGGATAATGCAACAAGCCATACTACTCTAAACGAATATTCGAATGTCGTCGTAAAGTATTTGACGCCAAACCTTACATCGGAAATTCAGCCCTTGGACCAGGGTATTATCCGAAATGTAAAAACTCGATACAGATCCAAAATGCTTCTATCACTCTTGGCAAAAATCGATGAGTGCGAGTCAGGAAGTGCATTTTCAAAATCGGTGAATGTATTAGACGCCATTAGATGGATTGTTTCTGCCTGGAACGATGTCGAGGCATCAACAATACAATCATGCTTTTATCGCGCTGGATTTGATGCTAACCCCATCGAAGGTCCTCCCGAAGATCTTCAAATAGCTGGGACAATAGCAAGCTTACCTGAAAATATAAGGGCAGAGTTGTTGCCGGCAGATCAGGTTACAAAAGCAGATGAAGGTTTGACTGTACACGAGATTGTGGCCGAATGAGAAACTGAAATAATGGAACAAGTTTTAAGAGAAGTTCAGAATGATACAAGAGATATAAGTGAAGAATCTGAAGAAGACGAAGACGAAAATGATGACTGCCAACCCATTACCACCGATGATGCTATTCATAATGTTAATCAGCTTCTTTTATATGTCTCTACAAACCAACCAGACCTAATTTCAGCAGTTCTGAACATTAAAACCAAAATTGAGGAACACTAGGGCAAATCAAAAATCCTAAAACAAACAACTTTGAATAAATGTGTTCAAACATAATTTTGATTCATTTTATGTACATATGTACATATTTAGTAAGTTCATATAGCTTTTGTTAAAACAAATACTGTGTATTGAAAACTTCTTTTATTGATTTTTTTTTGTTTTTAATTAATTGGTTTTAATAAACGCACAATATGGCTAAAAACGAAAAAAAAGGCACCCTTACAAGTTGGCCTCCTCTCTAAGTTGTCCAAAAATGCTTGCACCGCAGCTGGCCAACTTACGCAGGTTTCACTGTATTTGTAAAATATGCTTAGAAAGGTCTTATCATTGCCATGAGGACCTTTTTTGTGATAAGTTCCACGGCTTGCCGAAAGTTCCCTTACACTGCCAGAAAACTGAGAGCGCCTTGGCTGTCTTCGACTCAACAAGTTTTGACCAAAGAAGTTTATTATAAAGGATTACTTCTAAATACTTAGCTTCATTTCAGATTCGGATAGTGACGCCTTTACTTTATTACTTCTAAATACTTCATTTGAGATTCGGATAGTGACGCCTTCTTGTAAAGAGAACAACCTCAGTTTTGAGAGGATTAACCGGAAGCGTATTCCTAGTGCACCATTCATTGATCATGATCTGACAGAAAGTACGGCAACATCATCCGCGTATATCTGAGTGTAGATGTTAGAGCTGTTTAGCAGATAATCAACTACCATGCACCATAACAGTGGTCCTTCCGCTACCTTGCGCGAAGTCCCTGTTAACTTACCCCTGTCACTACATATTGGCTATAATCCGCATCCACAACCAAAGCTCTATTCATTAGCATTGTCTTAATCCACGACACTAATGGTTCGTCCACGCCTTGTTGTCTGGCAGAATCACACATACCATCAAAAGTCGCATTGTCAAGAGCACCCTGGATTTCGATGAAAATACTCATCGCGTACACATTTATATGAGAAGCGCACTCATTTCTGCCAACTAGATTCTGAAACGCAGTCTCGGTGGAATATACGCGTTGATAGTCATGTTGCATCTTAGACAGAGGATGTAATCTCAAAGCAACTTTGCACACTTGCAGTTTAACCAGTCTTTCAATGCTATTCAGCACGAATGAAGTTAGACTTATTGTCTGAAGCGAGCGAGTAGCCATCTCTACAATTTTAGGTATAAAAGCCACTTTAACTGTTGCCAGGCTGTGGCATGTATGACATTGCCAGGTTAGAATTTTTTCTCCCAAGTAAAGGTGAAAATCTTCCATAGACAGTACGAGGACCGCAGGCACGTGCTCATAGTAGTGTGACATTCTTACTCATCAAAAACATCTCCCTTCGATATAACATTGTTAGTTACTGCATCTAAATTAAGAGTTATCAAGCAATTTTTTATCACAAAATAAAGACGTTTAGTGGGGGTCTTTCCAATGAAAGTTCAAGCTTATTCCGCAATTTAGATGCGGTTAATCTTTATAGTGCTAAGTCCAAAAATTTGCCCCTTTGTAGACGGCGCAATCAATTTTTCTCGTCCAGAATTTGCAAGACTGTATTATTAACATTTGCATTTAATTGATTTTTTTTGCTTTCGCTCGAAGTTTTTGGTTACAGTTCTTTGTATTTGTTTTCGAGTTCTCTATGTTTCTTTTTCATGTGCAACTTACATTTCAGCTTTGCGTCGAGTATCATTCCGAGCTATTTAGCCTCGTTTGGGAACAGAATATGTTATTTACAAATAAGCAGTCCCGAATAAGAAAACCACATAGGAATACCTGGCGGGCATATATCGTCTTCAAATAAGAACTAAGCCATGATCCCTTCCAAAATAATCAGCTGCGAACAGTATCCGTTTCTCCAGGATACTCGTTTTTCAAATTACGAACTCACCAATACGTAGGGCTAGCAGCGCGTTTTTAATATCTATCCTTTCTTCTCTAATCTTTCATTCTCCTTATACCCTTTCCTTTATCTCCATCACTAGGTTAATAAACTTTAAAAGACTTCGTCTTAAGTGATGCAGAATATTAAAAAAAAAAACCTCGTAAGTCTATACAAGTTTAACATTCAAATGAAAACTCCAAGCCGCTGTCTTGTAAATTTGTTCGAAGTGCAAAGAAGCTCCTAATGCCCTCCTTAGTTGAGAATTTTGACGGAATGTGCAAGTACTGTATGTTACAATGGGAACATTTATGCTCTATCTGTTGTCCAAGCATTGGTAGACTGGTGTAAGAAACCTAATTTTCTTAATGTCTTGGAAGCTCGTAACTATCAGTATTGTATAAGAATGGCATAGAAGTGTTTGTTTCACAGAGAGATTCTAGTTAAATTTACCATAAGAATGACATCAAAACACAAGAAAGAAGCATGTTTTGATGTCGCGTGACTATAAAAGAAGAGCTATATATGAGCCTGAAATCTGTAAAGCTCAGAATACCGCGGTAAAAGTAGTGAATACAACGCTATTACAGTAGAACACTACATAAACATGGCGTATGAAATTTGAGGAACTAAGACGCTTTGTACACACGCACGCGTTGGTTACAAGAGCACCAACGAACGAAAGGCTCACTTTACAAATGACTTCAATGCGAAGATCACACAACTAAACACTCTTGTTCGAAATTAAATTTAAAAAATCAGTTGAAAAGAATCTGTATAAGATGAGAGAGAATAAATAAATACTTGCATACAGAAGTACAAATTCGTCGCATAAGATGAAGAGGCTCAATCCATTCTGAAAGAGCAACATCGTAACGTTACCTAACAAACTTGGAGCCCAAAACTCGAGACTTATTGATTAGTAGATAAATAAGTCTGGTAAGTAAGATTTATTATAACTATATTAGTCACTTTATTGTCCACATCGTTTGTTGAACACTCCTGATCCCGTAGATATGAGATTGTTTAAAACCAGATAATGACCAATAATTTCCATCTCCATCTAACCGGTTTTTCAATTTTGTTCTTCATTTTAGAAATACTTTCCACGCCTGATGTCACCGAAGGAGGCAGATATTTTGAACTCGATGACAGCGTTCAGATTTTAGATTTACCTGCATCAGAGCCAATTGTGATCGAAGATGAAGAAACAGCTCCAGATTTGTTAGAAATGCTGTTAAGCCGGCCGACCAGGACCACAAAGCCGCCAGCTGCTATTGCAAATTTGACAAGCCTACCGTCTTCTAGTTTTTTGGGGAATTTTCCACAGGCACAACAACTGCCTTCGAATTTTAATTTAACACAAAGTCAGTCGAATGCAACTCAATCACGAGATGTGTCTTCACTGCCACAAACATTGGGAGCTGAGAAGGATAAGGAGAGCGCAGGAGTCTCCGAAGCAACTGATTCACACGATAGATTACATTGTGTCGAATTTATAAAAATTGACAAAGAGTACGAGTTGGAATCTACTACATGCCAACGTGCTGAATTGGATTCCATATTGAATCTTCTTAAAACTGAAAGTCAAGAATCGAATTGTACTGTAAGTAGAAATAATACTTCTCATAAGAAAATTAGTTTTGAAAATTTGATTGAACAGCCAGAAAAGGAGAGTTCTCGAAAGTCTCTTGATAAACAAGAAGCAACCATTAAATCCCTTAATTCCAAGCAACCATTAAAAGAAACTCTACCGAGTGGATCATCGGTAGAAATGAGCTATGTTTCCATCGCCCCACAAAATATTCCCTCAGAAATAGACTTAACACAGAACAGTTCAAACAAGTCTTCTAATCAGTCAATGAACTCGAAAAAAGGGGACTTTCGGTCCAAGAACGTCATGTCGTCAACATCCATCCATGAAGCTAGTGAACGTCAGTCTGTGGTTGAAGCTGCACCGATTGCAAATACTGTTTCACCAAAGGAGATTAAAAATGCTACAGTGGCTGCTGATCAGCAAACATCAAAAGCTGCACAAGAATATTGTGATAAGTCTGTTGAATCCACAAAGTGTAGTCAAGAATCCGTGGTCTCTGTCTACTATGTCTATGTTACTAAGGAAGGTAATATTTCTGAAGTAATGTCTTCATCAAGTGAAGGTCAAGATGATCGGATGAATGTAGGTTTATCGAGGATTGAGGGATCTGAAGATGCAGAAGTTTCGAAAGATGAGTCTGACGAGGCTGAATCATCAAAAAAGACTCAAGCTGATGCAATTGTCAGGTCATCGGAGTATGTTTCTAAGGGCGCATCAGAATGTCTGGAATCATCAGAGGAGGACTTTCAGCAAAAGAACAAACATGTCAAATTGTCCACGACTACTCCCCATGCTGAAATCTCTAAAGATGACGATTCTGAAGAAGTGGAACTGATTGAATGTAGCGAAGAAGAAGATTTAGAATCGTCTACGAATATTCAAGATTCTGAAACTTCAGATATGATTAAGGATGTTATTCAAGACACTGCTCCTTCAGCCAGGGATACTCAACCACCTCTTACTGCTATGTATGAATCGAGAGTCCAATTGTCGAGAGTTGCTCCGAATGCTAATATTTCAGGAAATAACTCAGAAAATATTGACCCAGACTCGATTGTTTCACATATCGATGCTTCTGATTCCAGCGAAGTCGATTTGCTTGAAGAAAGCGATAAGGGTCCCATTGAAGATGCTGAAGATTTAGCCAGAGATCTTCAAGATAAACTTAAGCATGTTTTATCAGCCAATGTTACCGAGCAAAGTCATGTTCCTGTAGAGGAGTCTAAGGGAGTAGAGATATCCAGAGATCCTTCGAATGAAGACATTTCTAAATCAATTGTACATGAAAGTGAAGGAGCAGTGATTCAAGACTCTGGAGGAAGAGCAAGAGATGTTCAAGGGACTGTGTCTTCGCAAGATTATCATATTTCTATAGAGGAGTCGAGATCAAATGCCCATGCCAAGGTGCCTAGGTATGGTTGTCAGGAAATCGGACTGACGGAAATCAGCGAAGAAAAAGACATTGAGTCACCTGGAGAGAAAAGCGTTGAAATTAACGAAGATAAGCCTCAAAATGTCGATTCATCCGCAAATGATCCGCATGAATCCTCCACTGATGTACAAGAAAATGCAAATTATTCAAATGCGTCCGAAGCTTCTAGTAGAAGCGAAGTGGAGGTGTTTGACGCTGCCAAAAGGACTGGTGAATCCAAAAATGGTTATCCGATAGTCGAACTACTAGACATGAGTTCTAGTACTAATGAACTTCAAGATGCAAGTGGATACGTTTCTGAACGATCTAACGAAATCGCCATGGACACCACTGAAGTTCATAAGATAACTGACCCTCTAGTCGAGCTGAATCCACCGAATGCTAAAGCAATTTCAACGAATTTAACTAAGGATGTGGAAGTCAACAGTAGCCAACAATCCGAGTCAGGTCCCACAAACTCTCCTCAATCTGCAGACTTGGTAGTTTTAAAGGAAACAGCAGCTGGTCATGAAGTGATTTCACACACCACCCAGCAATCGCCGGTGACGCAAACAACAGCGGATGAAGATATTGCCCAACAATCAGTGACAATTGTAACTGAACAAATTGAAGAAACTACAAAATCTACTTCAAGACTTACATACAATCGCCTACCATTCAGGGTCCACAAACGGAAGATATACAATATTCCCGCTCTTCTTCCGCTCGCTGCGGTTCAGAATGACAGAAACAATGAAGTCATTGAAGCTATTTCAACCGTAGAAGGTGAAGACGAAAGTGAAGACCTTGTTCAAGTGCCTTTCTTAATAAACCGACGATTCATCGCATCTCTTCCATTCAACTTAGTTACTTCAGAACAAATGCAGCAAATCAACGAAGAATCTACGATCTTTGCTATCAAAGTCAATTTGGAAATCAAATTGAAAGAGCACTGCGTGCCTACTCACACGTGTCCAGAGCGTGTGGAAGTGATTGATGAGGAAGCAATAATCGGTGGTCAGGAAGCACAATTAAGTTCCACAATTCATCGCTGTCAATTTGACGAAAAAATTATTAGGGATTGGTTGGGTGATGAGGCTATTGCTACTGATAATAGTGTTTCTGAAACTACTTCAAACAATGTTCAACCAGTAGAACATGCAATTAGTGATCCGCAGTTTGATGATAATGCACAACACATAGGACATCATGCAATGTGTTTGAGGAATATGCAAAAATCGCAGAAAATGGACGGTACAGCACCTCTAAAACCATTAAGACTTGATACTGATAGTCTTATGACTGTAGCTGATGACCATAGCTACAGTAATTCTCCAGTACCTCCACAGGAAGACAACAGTGTTCTAGTTCAATCCAGTGCAGTGCCATCCAAAACAAAACCACCTCTTAAAACTAAAAAGAAAACGACAACACCAAAGAAATCTTTAAAGAAACACTCAGAATTAGACTTTGTTCCTCAGAGAACTCACGCTTTCCGATCGCTACCGCTTGGTACTAGTAAAAAACCTATTACTGAATCAAAACAATCATCCCTAACAGGAGTAGAAGAAATAGACTACCTCGTCGAAGATGCCTCTCAAGTGGTTGCCTCATCGACAGCATCACAAATCCTCGGCACCGATTGTACTTACTTCGAAGGCTCACAATTACTTCGAAATATAGATGACTACTGTGTACCAGAGATACTCCTCACCAAAGAACAACAACTATCAACTGAACCCCAGGTAAACAATTTTAATCGCATAATAATGTCTGAAGGGATTATGGCTCGGAAAGTCTGGCAAGTGAATCTCCAATGGAAGACCAAACAAAAAATGACAATTGAAGTGAGATTGACCGCCGACAACCGTAGTTTAACAGTTTGTGATAAATCTGCCAAGTTGCTGTTTAATTTTTCTCCAGCCACATGGTCCGATGTACTCAGGGTGTTAAGAGAAATCGATCATTTTGAGTATAAACGGATGGCTTTAAAAAACTGTCGAGTACTAACTCCATTACATAATGTGCTGCGGTCTTTGCTCGACTCTTCGGCACAAGTTGTCAATATTAGGATGATCAAT
Source organism: Pocota personata (assembly GCA_963082735.1). Lineage (NCBI taxonomy): Eukaryota > Metazoa > Arthropoda > Insecta > Diptera > Syrphidae > Pocota > Pocota personata. The sequence continues at coordinate 160,959,953 of OY720430.1, read as the reverse complement.
GACAGCTTCAACCCATACACGACCTGTGAGGAGGTCAAACACGTGTATAGAAGGCCATTTCAATGTCTGACAAAGACGATCCCAGCGAACGTTTTAAGTCGAATAAATATGCTAAAGGAGAATCTTCGAAAGAACAATTTGGAAGAATAAATCTGCTCCGGGCCTGCTCCCTGTAACACAGACTTGATTTGAAAATGCACAAAACTTGTGATGAAAAATACTGAACTATGAATTAATTTCTTTTTTTCCAGACATAACGATTGCCATTAGCCTGACTGTGACTCTGGTGTAAATTTTGTTGAGTTTTTATTTTAATTATTATATAAGAGGCATTGTTATAAATAAAAATAATGTTTAAGAGTTAAATTAGATTGTTTAAAAATCATAAAAGAAAAATAACCATTTGTATGAACGGATTGTACTATACTCTATCTCTAATATTTAACCAAACCTCAATAAAGAGGGCATGGTACGAGTACAAATTACGGATTTGTTGATTTTAATAAAGTATACTATTTTGATAATATCCATTGCGAACACAAACCTACGAGTATAACACCAATCGTGGCGCCACCTATAAATCATGAACACAATATCATGGTTATAAAGTTACCATACACAGCTTACGACCTAATTCAGTACCATGGACAGAAACGGTTGGGAAAAAAATCTCAGAACCAGAACTCTTATCAAGGCGCAACATCAATGGTTACAAACCAATTGGGATAACTTTTCATCATGCCTATGAAACATCTATGATACATATGTAAGAAACGACGTCAATGAAATAAGGCTGATCAGTGCAAGTGCAGTTGATAGCATATGTGGCACATTATCCCTATCGAAGTTGGCGGCATCCAAACCTCCTGAATACGAGCTTTACTCTTACGGCAGACCCACCGCTTATCTAGGAAATGTTTCACTAATGACGATAATGAAGGCAGACTTATGAATTGAGCTGATAACAATCTGCATTTAATATTTTATATCTGCTTCGTTACCTGCGACAATGAAAATCGCCCACTCACAGCTGCTGGAGTAGTGCTTTTGAATTATCTATAATTATAAAACAGGAATTAATTCCAATACCGGAAAGTTGCAAAAAGCTGTAGATAAGTCACAGGATTTGACATAAATTTGGCGCATTTGTACTACAGGCACTTAAGTTGGAAAGTCACCTGCAAAACGTGAAAAATGTGAAATGTACACTACTAAATAAGATTTACTTAAGTAGTTGTAGTACTAATTACGGTTGAAGGGAGGTGTTTTTATTAAGTAAAAATCTCACACTACTATGAGCATGACCTGCCGGTGTTCATAGTCTCATGGAAGATTTTCACCTACACTCGTAAAATATAAAATAAAAATTGCTTAATAGATTATATAGAATAGCCTATTACCTCAGATGTACGAGGGGCGTTTCCAAAGTTCTGGGAATCGCTCTCTCATTTAAACAAATCGCTCCAGAAAAAACTGAACAGTACTTGAACATGTCCTTACATGTTTGTTTATCCACATAAGCTAGTAAGTGATAATTTTTTGTTTTTGTAGACAAAGCGTTCGTCACACTACGGCAAATCTTGAAAAAAAACCAGGGGCTTCAAATCGATATCCTCCACCTTTTCATCGATTTTAAGGCCGCGTATGACAGCATTTATAGAGACGAACTATCATATATAGAGCAATGTCTAGTTTTGGTATCCCTGCAAACTAGTCCGTTTGTGCAGGATGACGATGGACAATGCACGCTGCTCCATCAAGGGCAGTAAAGACCTCACCGAGACCTTTGATGTCAAAAAAAGGATTCAGAGAAGGCGACGCGCTGTCATGCGATTTCTTTAACATCGTTCTTGAAACACCAGAGGCACAATCCTTCAAAAGTCAGTCCAATTACTCGCATACTTCGACGATATTGACATAATCGGAAAAACGTAGCGTGATGTCAGTGGCGTTTTCGTGAGTATTGAGGCAGAAGCGGCGAAGATGGGTTTAACGGTCTATGAGGGCAAGACCAAGTATATGCTGTCAACGAGAAAGGATAACCAACATCGACGTCTCGGGTAGAACGTTACCGTAGACAGATATTACTTTGAGGTAGTTAGGGACTTTGTCTACCTAGGATCCGCTATAAATTCAGACAACGACACGAGCGCTGAGATCAAACGAAGAATAACTCTGCTTTTTGGGCTAAGAAGGCAATTGAATAGCAAAGCCCTCTCGCGAACAACTAAAGTGACCCTTTATAAAACCATACTAGATGCATGGACTTTATCATAAGTGGATGAGGTTGCTCTTGGGTGTTTAGAGAGGACAATTTTTTAGGTGATTTTTGATCCCGTCAGCATAGATGGTGAGTAGATGAGGAGATACAACGACGAACTGTACGTGCTGTACAGCGACATCGACTTAGCCAGATGAGTGATAGTCTGATGGACACCAATGCTCCGGCCCGAGGGATGGCGCAGTAGAGGAAGACTGCGACTCAGGTGGCCCACGCAAGTGGAAGGGTACCTCAACTAACTTAGCGTGCGAAACTGGAGGCAGCTAACTAAAGATCGAGCTGTCTGGAGGCGCTTGTTGGTTGAAGCCCAGGTCCACCCCAGACTGTAGCGCCACCTTAAATAAGTAAGTAAGGATATGTATCGACACCCGTTCTATAGGCAGGTTTAGACAACTTCCAAAATGTGCGCGTTAATTGATATTTCTTCAGAGCAGGCATTGTATTGTTTTGATGCTTGGTAGTTTCTGTTTTCAGTAGTGCTGTCGAACATATTGCAAAAGCTCACATCCGTTTTTAATACTGTTTCATTTGTGTAATGCGTTGTGCATGAAAGAATATATTGCAAATTTATATTCCAAAAAATAGCTTCATGTTCACGTTCAACTTCTACAATTCCACAATCCATATGCCATTTCCAATGCGAATTTCGCGTTCACACTTTTGCCCTTGTCCCGAAAACAGTATCTTAAACGAGTATAATATAAACCTACAATCCATCCCGAATTGATCGGATTTTAGCTGTTGATGCCGGGGCATCTCGGTCGGTTTTCGATTTCCCTCGGTTTTTAAGAATGGAACCGCTAGAAAATAGATTCTGCGAACTGCTTAATGTCATCTGTCTATCTAATGCTTGAAGCATGACACCAATCAGGCTTGGCGATTTATATGTTAAAATCAGAAAAGAAAATTTAATTAGATCAGAAAATAAAGCGCTCTCTGGTAAATGTTGCTCAATGGTAGGCGCATGGAGGATTGACGTCGAAGCAATTGCAAAACACTGACATTAGTCTAGTAACTTTATCTATCATACAAGTCCACCTGAACTTCGGAACAATGACAATATAGAGAACATTATTCCCAAAATACCTATACACCAATTGGGATTACTATCGCCATCGTCGATTATATAGTTCTATTTAAGGAAGTGGGTGAATTCACTATAGGCCTGGTCACTACAGTCAATTAGGCTAACGAAAACAGACGAAAAATATAATTGTTCTAACAAACGGTAAGTTTGTACCGCGACGCTAATATCTCAAAAATAATACAAATTGATCGACTTCGATAGCTAGAAAGTTTAGAGTAGAGACCAGCAGAACATTCTCATGTCCTACCGTCTTCCAAAGAGAAAAAAAAGAAGAGACTAAGCGCTGGAAGATCTGCAGAAATTTGGTGTTCGAAATAGACGGATCGCTAAAAATCACAGCAGTTAACCGAAATCACTAAAGTTACAAGGCACTTGCAGAAATCGCCAACGAATTATGCAAGTAAACTTCGTTGGTTCTATTTTTGTTGAAACTTCTTTCATGTAAAAAAATGCGATTTAAATCGAAAAAAAATTAAACATTCCCTTTACTTACTTTCCTTATTATTTTATGATACTAGCGAATGAAATTAAAAGACTTATAGTTAACTTAATATTAACTATTGTAAAAAATACACTCAAATTACATAAAATAAAAGAAGCATATATTTTTGATTTTTTTTACATATATTGCATGCAAAATAATGCACTCAAATTTTGAATGTAATGCTTTGGTCATTTTTAAAACAACAGCACTTCAGTAGTTGGAATTTTTTCATAGCACTATCAGGATCTGCAATAGTAGTCTATTACTATCGAGCAGCGATTCGAAATAGCATATATGGACAATGGAAGGGTGTCTATATAGTGCGAATAAAAACAGAATGAAATTTGGAGTTAAATGCAAGTTTATAAGAATAGATAGCACCGATGTGATTAAAATATCAATGAAGAATATAACTTCTTCTTCTTTTTTTCCTTACGGCGAAGTTATGATCCGGAATAGAAGGATCACAACCCTCCCACTTTACTGCATCCCTACTGGTCCGCCTGGGGGGTTCGCCGGTTTGATCTCAGGAAGTACCGGTAGTCTTTCCGGTTTCGGATCACTTCGTCACTGAGGCCAATCAAATGCTGGTGTTTTCGCATTTGTGTGATCCAGTTGTTTTTTGGTCTGCCTTTTTTGCGCTATTGTGTAGGAACGTTGTTTGATATTGCCTTTTTGACGGGGTTCGAAGGACCCGGTCATGCTTTATTTTGCTTGTAATGGATTCTTTTACATGAAGGCTTCCTCGAATCTTTAAACTTCTTATTCAAAATCTTTGAACTTCTTAATCAATGAAGAATATAACATATAATATCTCAATCTGGTCAATCTGGGATAGTCAATCTGAGATAGGGAATTTGAATCAATTAAACAATTTATTATAGAAAATGAGATAACGAATCCAATAGTGATAGGGGACTTGAACGTCAGAATATAGGAGAGCTTCAAAAAATATGAAAGATTTACAAAAGACTATGTTTACAGCATGCACTTATAGAAGACTGTCAAAAGGTTAAATCCCAACCATTCGTGAGGCGTACAGATCGAATGGCTGCGAGAAGCTAGGCCAGGCCCTGCATTGGGTTGTTAGGGCCACAATATTATTATTATTATCTTTATATCCCGAAAAAGTTACAGTGTGGTGCGTTAATTGGTGTGGAGGAGTCATTGGACTATTCTTTTTCAGAGATGTGGTTTCAATAGGACTCTGCCACACCGCATGCAGCCAACGAAACAATGCAATTACTCTACCAATTATTTCCAGACCGAATCATCTCCAGAAATCGTGATGTCGAGTGGCCAGATTTAACAGCCCAGAATTATTTTTATGTAGATATCTAAAGAGCAGGGTGTATGCTAATAAACCACAAACGCCGCTGCAACTCAAGCAAAATATTCGAGATGAAATAAGTAGAATATAGGCTGATATGTCATTTAAAAAGCTCGAGTTTGTTTGGGTAATAGAGGCGGGCATCTGTTCGACATTATATTTCATACATAATTCCCGACCCTCAACAAAACATGCGTGTAAACCCATTTAATGTGTTTTCTTTCTTTACCTTCTCATGAAACACCCTGTACAAATATTTTCTTCTAACTGTGGTCCGAAGCTTTTTACCTGCAGTGTAGGTTTATCTTCCGAACCCTAGCTTAAATATTATCTATGATATTTTACTACTAAGTTACTAATATTAGTTGATTTTTAAAAGATTCCATTAGAAAAAGCTCCCAATCTAAATATCAACTGAAATGATTTAAGTAAAACAAAAAAAATAGTGATAATCGATGCAGCTCGATGTAGGGCCTTATCCATTTTTTTGGCAGGGGGCTAGCAAAAACATATACATATGTATAGATACATATCTAAAAGAAAAATGAGCCATACAAGCCATGACGTATTTCGTCTCGCCCTGAAGTATTTCTCTGCTGACCTTACTTCATCTATTGGCTCCTTAGATCGAATGTTTTCTTCTTTGTACAATTTTTCAACAATCACCCTTATTCCAACAGTTGTTTAAAGCCAATTAACAAAACGACAATGTGAAGGCGTCATTACAGCTAGCGTTTTGTGAGTCGTTTTATATCATTAAACGCTAGATGTCGTTTTAGTTCATGTCGCGCAACAAACTTCATCTTTATTCTATCAGGCGTATTAGTCTCACAAAACGACAAGTTAAACGCCATTTATTGTCGTTCGGAAATTTTGTAACCGCCAAGCAACAAAAATCGCCTTAAAATGTGAGTTTTGTTTAAATTTTCAAATAATTGAATTTATTTCACCTATTTAGTTATTTATTTTTCCTCAAGGGTGAAAATAACGAATCCAAAACAAATGAAACGCCTGGTAGAGTTAATGGAAAAGCATCCTCCTCTGGCAACAAATTTTAAATTTATTTAAAAGAGGTACTAAACGATTTAGGACCACCCATATGAGATGAAAAAACAATGGCAAAAAGTATACATCTAAAACTCTAATCTAAAAAGAAATAATTTAAAAATTGTATTTCATAGGTCTCTTTCGATGCAAAATTTAAAGTTAAAAAAAGCTTGTTTTTAACAAAAAAGAGTTGGAAGCCACAGAAGGAGGATCATTTAAGCAAAAATATTTGAATGAAACTGATGAAAGCATAGCGAAACTTCTTGCTTTGAACGAAGTAGTTATTCCGGTAGGGAAAGTATTTGGCCGTATGCATGCAGTACAGACTGGACAAACGATTCCATCATCGATTCCATCAACATTCACACCATCAGAACTTCCATCAACATCCACAGAAATCCCGCTACCTCCCCCATCAAATCCGTTTTTCCTTACATGTGCACCAACAACAGAGCAACAAATGCACCTTATGGAACCATCCAAAGAGAACTAAATGAATTAAGTTTCTTCGAAATGAATTAAATTATCTTTTTTAATGAAGTAAATAATAACAAATATATAAATAATTTATATTAATTTAATTAAACTGAACACATATTTAAGTTTTTGTTTAATAAAAAAAAATACTTTTTGTTTGATACAAAATTGTGTTACACAGGTTATTTCGTATGGTTACAGCCACTTGATCATCATTCGTGTTTTCGTTTGTCTCTCTACCCGGATTTGATGAAATTTCAAATACGTCAAGATGAACTCGTGGCTCTGATTTGTAATGCATGCAAATGTTGTGTAGAGCTGCACAAACATTTACAATTTAAGTTGCTTTTTGAGGGGAATAGAACAACTGTCTTGTCCCGAGAAGACATCGGAAGCGATTTTTCAAAACACCGATGGTTCTTTCAATGATGTTTCGTGTTTTTGAAAGCCGTATTTCATTACTACCATCGTCTGGTGTCCTATAAGGAGTCATTAACCATGGTTCAAGCCGATACCCAGCATCACCTGATATATATATATTTAAATAAAATATTTTTTTTTTAATACAAGACAAATGCGAACCTAACAACCAAGTATTTCTTTCGCATCCTTCTAAACTTCGCTGAAGTATTCCTCGAAGTTCACTCGCATTCCAAACATGCGAGTCATGATTGGCTCCAACATGTCTGGCATCAACGTAGTTGATGAACATTCGATGATCACAAGCCTAAAATTCGTATAAAATAGTATAGTATTTATATGTGTTCTTTAATGACGAAACAGAAATTTAACATTTTCAACTTACGATCATAGCGTTTAAACTATAGAACCTGTTGTAGTACCTGTGCTGTTCGTCTTTTTTTTGGAGACAAAATCTGTGCCGTCGACACATCCAATGATACCAGGGTTTCTAGCTTTACTTAAGGTCAAATTAGAAAAGTACCAATTTTCTCGAAGACAGCTCTAATGATTTCGATAAAAATTCATTCCTGAGTTAATGTGGGTAATAAGACGGTGTACTAAGTTTTTCCCTAAAAAATCGAATAACGATACTTTATTTATTAACAAATGCTTGCAAGAATCACCCATTGCTTGGACATGGCTCGAAAGATTTTATTAAAAATTTAAATCTAAGTAATTTTTGATATACCTACGCAAGAATATGGAATTAAAATTGTTGACAGAAATTGTTCAGCCTTTTAACGCATTTTGCGAAAAATCAATTTGTGCACTTCTTATCGGTTTCGCTTAAAACGAACAGCAAATATGAAGAAAGTACGTATAAACCAGTAGTGCCCTTTATTTGTCTCTTATTTTTAAACAACTAAATATGTAAATGTAGCTTAATTTCTAAGTCTTTCTTAGCCACCTGCCAAATAAATCAAAGGGAGACGAAACATGGTTAGGTTAATATTAAAAGATAGGCATTAATGCATTTTACCACACCCGGATTACAGATATCCCCTTTTTCTATTAAGAGTTCTTTTTATAAAATTGAATTAATAAAAACGGCACACCCATTGCACACAGCATGCAACAAACAACCCCACATCCATTGCAAAGTCATTAAATTAAATATGTTTCCTCATGAACATCATATGTCCTCCCGTTCGCGATGCTATTCCTTCCCATTGATTCTGTTAATCCTGTGATTTGTAATAATCGATTTCCTATTACCCACACCCTCTGATCCTTTTCTCCCTTCATCTTGCATTAACAAAAGGCAACATTTTCTTTTCCTTATGCACATACACATAATCCGCGAGATAGTGGCACTGGCAATCCTCCTCTACCCCCGGGGGAATTTTATGTCTGCGGCAGAAGAAAACAAATTCTCTGCAATAAAAAATAATCAAAGATCTGCAAGCAACCCCTGCGAGACCGCCGCGAAACACTAAAAAAAACAAGAAACAAATTCCAAGCCGACCCTTCAGCGATGTGTCGCATTCACTTCTGGTGCTTGGGTGTTTTCTTTTTTATTTTATTTTCATGTTACAAGAGCATAAAGGAAATGTTAATGCACAGAGAACTAACTCCCCTTTAATCCCATTGTAACACCTATGGGAATTCCAGTGAATCCTGAATTCGGAGCCCACCTCTTCTGTCCCATTCCCAGTGTTCTGCTCGTGTTGAACTTTGAACTGCACATGATTTCGGGTTGCCTTAATTTTTCACTCACTTTGTGTGCTGCGAGCGACAAGCATATTCTCGCAAGCACAACTCTCACGGGAGAAACTATTTTCAATATAAAAAAAACGTTACAGTAGTAAAAAAAAGCAAATACACTTACAAAGCGGAGGAAGAAAAAAAAAAAAAAAAGAGACTAAAGAACTGTTTATTCACCCTCCTCGTGTGTGCGGGCAGCGTTTTCGTCGATACACACCCTTGTGGCGCAAGTCTTTTTTTCAGTGGGGCCCAATGGGTGTGGAAGTGAGTCTAAATGTTTGGCACTGTAAGTGTGTAGGCCTAGGGGCAGTGCAGGCTGAAAGAACCCTTCTAAGGGGAATATAGTTGAAATGCAAGTTGATCATTTGCTTAGTTGACTTTTTGACGTGATTTACCAGTTTATAGGTTCCTAACTGATTCTAAAGTAAAACTTTTCGTACGAGATAACATTCGTTAAGTTTAGATTCAGCAGGGATGCAAATAGTTCAAAATTCACCTCAACTCACTTTTTGAATTAGTTAAATTTTTGAGTTCGCTCACTTCATGTGTGCGTAGTTTGTTTTGTTTCCACCAAACCTTTTACGTTACGTTCTAATAATTTCTTTATTGTGAATTGCATTCATTCACCTCACCCATCTTAGCTTAGATTTCGTTCTAAAAAAAACTAGCTTTTACCAACGAAATAAAGTTTTGTAAATAAAAAAGGTTGTCAACAACTTATCCACTGCTGTTGGCGATAGTATTCCACCAGAGACTGCAATTCCGAGATCGCGTCCCAAAATTCGATCCCGAAATTCCAGAATTCATAAACCGAAAATACTGGGATTTACCCCATAGGGTATATTAATTTTGATACATAGTTTGTACCGTAGAGAAATAATAATGCTGGACCCTCAAGAGTATATACATTCATATGTATATTTGTGATCAGTATCAAAAGTTATATCGATCTAGTCATGTCCGTCCGTCCGACTGTCCGTATGTTACCGCTTTTTGAGCCTTAAATTTCGAGTTGAAGTTTAAGCTAGAAAGACGAAATTTGGTATACCTATGCTATGACGCAGTATAAGTGTACACATTTTTTTACATCCGTTCACAGACACACCCACTTTAAAAAAAAACCTTTTTATGAATATTTTTCTAGAAACTGAATAATATCCCTTTAACGTAAAATATAAATGTTTACATTCCCTATAATTCTTCCATACACTGTATAATGCCACGTCCACTTTTGGGTGCATTTTCTTAAAAAAAAAAACGTATTTTGCTTTATTAAAGCTATGTATTTACAGTGATGATTAAGTCTTATTGTGAATACTTCACTAGAATTCTGTAACTTTGCCTACAAATGGCGACCGCCACGTTCACTTTCTTGTTCCAAAAAGTCTTAGCCACAAATTATGTGTTAAAATCACTTAAAATTTAAGAGAAAATCCTTTGAGTAGACAGATTTCACTGCATTTGAAGAAAAAAAGCTCACAACGCTACGCCCACTTTATTAGGGATGGATTAGAAGATGTAACTTTTCTGCATGCTTTTCTTTAATTTTCCCAGAAGGTACAAAAAGGGATTATAGCTGTTGCGCAATCGAAGCCGATGATTAATGGGAGCATTTTTGCTAGGCCTAATACGATGCCCAAGCAAATAAAAGTATTCCATAGGTACACCACATAACTTGGCTAAATGCAAACTAAGTAATTTTGGGGGCAAATTGGAGTCTCTACCAACATTTCGCCAGTATTATTATTCAGAACAATAAATTTCGACATTTGCAATAACTTTAAGGACAGGTATTATTTTTTTAGGAGCATGTATTGAAATTGTAGAAAATGGGGTTGATAAATAAGAAGCCTTACAAGGAATGTGCACACAAATTAATATACACGACAGAAGCAATCCGTCAACTCATTATTGTACCTTATCCTATAGAGTATTTTAATTTAGATACATACTTTGTAACATAAAAAAATAATTACGAATAGCCCCGCAAAAGTAGGTATGCATATTTGTGATCACCATCAAAAGTAATGTCGATCTAGTCATGTCCATGTTATTGCTAGAAACTGAAAAATATTGGGGACGTTTTGTTAAAAAAAACCTATATCGTTTTCTTAAAGCTATTTATGGTGATGGTTAAGTCTTATTGTGAATATCTCATCAAAATCCGAACGTTGGTTAGAAATTTTGACAGCCATGTCCCCATTCTGTGAAGAAAAGGTCCTAACAGAAGTTTGCTGATAAAACGTCTTGAAAATCGCGGATATATTTTCAGAATAAAAAGATATTGTTGGATGTGTTCTTAAAATTAAGCAAAGACATGCCCACTTTATTGCTGGTGGGTTAAAAGGTAGGATAGGCTATCATATGATCCGTTTCCGACAGATTGGAACTTCCTATGTGTTTATTATTACAGTTTTGTCTTATTGGACAAACTGCGATCTAAAGGATATTTTATGTTACCCTTTAAGCATTTCAAAGGCTGGTAAGTAAGTAAGTAAGATCCAGGAAATGTAAAGGAAAAACTATTGCTATCAACTCGAAATACCAGCATTGAAAATTGTTCCCGGTATTGCAGTCCTTACTTATTATCTGCTCAACTTGAGGACAACATAGATAATTTATTTATATGTAGGTAGGTTCAAATTATCGTACATTACTCTGCGATAAATATTTTTAATTTTATTCAAATCCGATGTGTTGTCTTTAAGTTTAGATATCGTAATGGATCAGTAGTATACGGAAAAGGTATTTTTTAAGGCTTTTAACCCCCTTAATCATACCTTAGAGTTACTATTTTGAAAAAGAACCGTCTCATCCTTCATCTAGCATTGAAAAAGAAACCACCATGCTAAATTTAAAATTTCTAGGTCCAGGGATTTCGGAGATTTTGTAATGAATGTGTCAACCTACAGGTTTTTCTTCCACGACCACGACACAACAGTAGTATAAACGCTTCATAATTGTCAATTCACCAATTCTTATCTGAATTCAGCAAGGAACCATCTAGCCTTTATGTGTTGTTTGGCCATCTGATCACCTATCAGATTGGCATCATAGGTGCTAAAATTACATCTGTTCACTGCTTCTTCTTGAGCAATGGCAACTGTGCTTCTTTCCTCTTCATATGTATGATACTGGGAATTCACCTCAAATAATATATTGTATTAGGTGCGCAACTAAGTTCTCACTGTTTTTTTTGATGAAAATGCAACTTTAATGTGAAAAAATAGTTACAAATGAATCATTTAAAGTATGCCATCGCTAGCTACAACTTTTCCCATCTTTTTGGCAGAGCTCGAATACCGTTACGATAAAAGTGTTCATCTTTTGAGGCTATCCACAAATCAAGCCATTTTTTAATGTTTTCATATGAGCGGAACTGCTGATCAGCCATACCATGTGCCATCGAACGGAACAAGTAATAATCGGATGGCGCAATATTTGGGGAATATGGAGGGTGGGGTAGGACTTCCTGTCTTCTTGGCAACATGAGGCCGAGCGTTGTCATGCTGTAGAATCACTTTTTCGTGCCTCTGCTCGTATTGTGGCCGTTTTTCGCGCAGTGCTCGGCTCAATCGCATCAATTGAAGTCGATACCGTTCCCCAGTGATGGTTTCGTTGGGTTTCAACAGTTCATAATACTCGTAAATGACACCGACCTGGTCCCACCAAATTCACAGCATAATCTTTGCAGCGTGAATATTCGGCCGAGCTGACGTCGTAAAAGCATGACCGGGCATCCCCCATGACTTTATTTTCTTTGGGTTGCTGTAATGAATCCATTTTTCATCACCCGTCACGATGCGATGAAGAAAACCCTTCCGGAGCAGTTGTTCACAGGCGAAAAAACGACGCTCAACGTCCCTTGGCTTCAAATCATAAGGAACTCAAGTTCCTTGTTTTTGGATCATTCCAAACGCATGCAACCAAAAGTATATGACGCCAAAACAAAATCACTAATGGTCAAAACAGTTTGTTTACCATATGTCTAAGCTCGGTTTATGACGTTTTGGATATGTCAAAATCTACCAGCACTTACTGCTGGAGTTATCTATTGACAGAACTTAGTTGCGCACCTAATAATTATAAAATTGATCGAAATAATTTCTTTGATCTGCTTTCAATATTTATTTTCATGTATTTGCAGATAGCTATGCCTTGTGTTGTTTGCACTTTAAACAACCTGACATATTCCCGCCTTTGCAAAAAATGTTTTTCACAGAACTCCTATGGGCATTTGTGCTCGAGTCTACCGAGCTTAGCTGCTTCCATCGGCCTAGGTTAGGTACGCAAAATTGGCTAACAGCAAAACCAAGAATTTAGAAAAAATCCTTGATTACTCTTAGTTGTTTTGCGAATTTGTTATTGACATCTTCAATGTCCCATGTTGTGATCACTGCTCCGATATCCGATACTGAGCACAGTTTCCGCAATACGTATAAAGCGTTTCTCTCCATATGTACATACCTATATATTCCACCACAGTCCTTCATATTATTTTCTACAGATAGCGATTCTATAAAACGATAGTTGGGCCGTCATCGTACATATAAAGGGACACCACACTCAAAAAATATCATTAGTGATAGTTTTCCCTTCAGTAAATTGATAAACGATAGCAAATTGTATGTAAAAGGAAAGAGGATAAATAATAGACCGCTAAACGATAGTTCACTATAGTTAGTGATATCTTTTGAGTGTGCTGTTTTATAGAATCGCACCCCTGCGTTCTGTGTACTTAATCTTTTTTATATGGCTTTGGTAAGTATACGACATTTATTCCCCTCCATAATACTGATAGTTGGTCGACCTTCTCGTTACCGGGAACACCCTTATGACCCGAGACCCAACTAAGTTTCTTTAACTAATTGCGACATCTTTATACTCTATCCAGGGTATATTAAGTTTGATACATAGCTTGTAACATAGAGAAATAATAGATAGACTCCCAAAAGTATATATATAGATTCCCAAAATTACATATATTTGTGATCACTGATCAGCATCAAAAGTTATGTCGATCTAGCCATGTCCGTCTGTCCGTCCGTATGTCACAACTTTTTGGGCCTTAAATTCGAGCTAGAAAAATGAAATTCGGTGTATAAAATTTCTGGAATCCGAAGCAGTATAAGTGGAAAAATTGTTAAAATCCGCCAATAGACACGCCCACTTTTCAGAAAATGTCGTTTTTCTCATCAAATATTGACGGATTATAACTTTTTCTGTAAGTTTTTGTTTTGTCACTGTTGATGAGATGGCTATGATCGTCACTGACTGTTTATATAAATGTCTCTATCTCTTCGTGAAGCTGTTATTGAGGACAGTCTCGAGAAGCTCTCACTCTGTGTTGTGAACATTCAAATCGGCTATTCGTCTGGATGGTATGAAGACAAACCTGACAGCACGACTAGCAAGGAAAAAAGCATTTCTTCTCATACGCTCTCCAAAGACCCAAGGCAGAGCAACAAAAACAGAGTACTCTTAACTTCCGCACAACTTTACTTAACCTGACTCATTGACCTATATACTGCACAGATTCCTTTGGCACGGTAGCCCTTAACCTTAACTTTGGGGAGATATCCACTTAGTTTTCGAGTCACATAAAGGTTACGTCAGATTATTTGTAGCTACTTAGCATGCAAACTTAACCTCTTTTAACAACGACAAGCAACGACAAGATGGCCAACATGGCCCAAACCCTAAATTCAGCTTCAATAAGAAATTAGTCACGTTCGTACCTCTATAATAGATACTCGTACATGTATGCCATCGATCACAATGTATGCTTCGATCAATCGATGTCCCTGCAAGTTATTTTTCGATGACACTGAATCCACGTAGTCCCACTGTACTATTAATACCCAGTCACATCCCCAGACTGACTCTCTAGGGTTAAAGAATGTACAAGAAGCTAGAAGCACCAAATTGGAATAAAATTTGCGAGAGCACACACCACAACCCTTAAATAGAAAGCAGATACCTACTATTGCTGGTCGTTCGTTCGTAACGTACATACATACATGCTATAGTTTGCCATTCCATCGGAGAGCTTGTTGCTGCGTTTCTGCGGCGCAAGTAATCCAAATATAATAACAGTAGAAGCAAGAAAAGTGGGAAAAAAGAACAAGTCCTGGGCCTCATCTGTTTTATAACCATTGGGGGATATAAAGGGATCAAATTCTCATTTGATATTCGTTCCTTCCGTCGTCGTAGCGTCGTCCATGCATCGTGTGGAGCAGAGAGGCCATTACCGCCCTGCCACAGCAGTCGTATCCTGAATGGGTACATTTAGGCTCTTAAGAGCGGTAAATGTCACTGCTGTGGTTTTGGTTTGGCATTTTCCCGTTTTCTTTTTTTCTTTCATCTTCCTTTTAAATGCTCTGCTAGGGTGCTGGTATCCCGCTTGTAACTCTGCGGGTGCGAATTGGAATGGTTACAAATAGGCGAACATTACCACTCGATGGGTGAGACCATTGGTGGAATGGGATAAACAAAAGTCCTCTGACAAAGATAATGATGCTGATGTTTTCCAATGGTTATGGCAGAGGACACACAAGATACACAAGAACTCAATGAAAGAGTATTATACGAGTATCGCTATGGTTTCGAGCCCTTGTTGCTTTGGTTCTTCCTTTTTTTCGTATCTATCAGACTGTAATTTTAATAAGAATCCCCTTTCAATTATCATTGCATGGGACCAGTGTTTCGATGTTAGGTATTTTCTAGGATAAGTTCCTTGACTGTGTGTTTACATTGAGGCGTATGTTCTAGAAATGGATTAATTGAATCGGATACCAGTGGCTTATGAAATACATAGATTAGGCAACTGTGTGCGCACACCTTGTGCTCTGTTTAGACTTTGGAAATTGAGATTAGCACGGAGTGTTCATAGCTTATTAGGGGATCAGAGGACATTTTCCATGAAAAAATAGGAAATTGCCTGGAATAAATTTCAGGGGAGGGAATTAATGGGCTTTGCAAAGAGGGTGCAATTTGTTCCTAGTTCCTAGCAATTCCCCGATACTCCAGAAAGGTTTACATTTCGCAGTGCTATGCTCTCTAGGACTGGAACATTACTTACATATAGCGTTCGGTTTTGATAATTCTGGTCTTAGAACGTCTTATGTCTACCCTTGACTAAAGATTGCTTAAATTTACATCCAATGTACTTCGTAACATAGTAATCCTCTACTTTCAATTTTAACAGTGAACATTTCTACAATATTAAATAAGTAGAATAGCGTTCTACTAGCTTTCTTATGTTGGACTGTAGTCTCAAATCTTACAACCATCTTGATTTTTAGCTTTTTTTTGCTGGCCTCAAAGTTTGTCCATTAGTTGATTAAATTTTGACCGCATTGCTGAAAGCCACCAAAGATAGCCTCCCTGTGATAAGGCCAAAGGTCTGTCGAATATTCGATTTTATTTTAGATAAGACTTTTGAAGATATTGTACCACGAGTAAATGAGCGCAATTGGACGATACATAGCCTTCGGTTTTATTTGAAAGTTAATTTGAATGCACCTCTTATTAAGTGTCGCTGAAACAGCCCTTTTGGCTGTAGCGGACTTTTTGTTCATCCACTTGAGCAATGATACGATGCAAGGTATGTGGATTTCAGCACTACCAACCACACTGTTATAGATTACACAATGTACATATGTGTATACGGACTGTCATAAAATCAGCACAATAACCACTGATTTACAGCGAAGTTCCCACCGAATGTGGGCTATGAATCTATAACTATTTATGAATCATATTTTAGATATCCGAAATGGATGTGGAGCCGATATCGGAATGGAACAAGAGCCAGATACGACACCGACAGGCAAGTGCCAGTCCACACGAGCATGTTCTTTGCGCGACTCACCTTAATCAAACAGATATTTTTCTATTGTCGCTAACAGTGTTGCCTCAAGGGTCTGAGAAAAAGTATTATACAGAAAACAAAAAAAAGTATCAAAAAATATCAAGTCTTTAAAAATCTGAATTCTTCAATTTGAAGAAAAAATCTGTATGGAGAACCCTACCGTTAGTTCCCAACAAACTTTATATAAAAAAATATAAATATTTTACACCACCGACCACTGGAGAACACGAAAGTACTTTGTCAACAAATGTCAACATTCGGGCAATGCATCCTCTCCCTCTAACACACGTCGAAATGCAAAACGAGGTCAGCAGCTATCTCCCTTTCACCAAATTGATAATGGCCGACTTACAGACAAGATGAAAGGATGCATTATTGCTGAGGCGACTACTTACCACACACATGACTCATAGGGGGCATTAATTCTTCAAAGGCAACACTTATTAAACTCAACGCATGTAAAAACACACACAGAGTTCCCAGAACATCATTGACCTTCATGTAAAATGCTGATCATCTGTTAATTTTACAGTAGTGACTAAAAGTTGTGTTTCATGGGAATAAGCGTGGAAATCACACTTCACTTGTCGGTTAGCAATCAACAGAGTCGGACAATAAAGAAAATTATAAAGTAAAGTGGATATAGTTTTCGATTTGTTTTACAATCGTTATCTCTTTGTGAATCATTAAATTCTCTATGAAAACCTAAATTCTTATTTCTAAGTGCAACTCAACTTAGAACACCTACAGTTATACAGGGGTTTCCAATAAGAGGCTACATTTTTTTGTTTTACATTTAAACGTTATAATCTTTATTTAGTAATCGATAATACTTACAAATACATTCATCAAATTTTACTTCATAATCGTGGTTTTTAGTTTTGCTTACTGCCATCGATGTCAAATTTGACAACCGCGTGTACTATATAAAAAATTGTTTTTCTTCCAGAAAGAAGAAAATTTCAATATACGCCACTAATTTTTTTCGAAATCTTTTTAGTACAACAATACACGATTGCAACACTGAATTTACAATAGGGGTGGGCCTTATAGAATTTTACTACCCTTGTAAGCGGTGCGTTTGCAGATTATGAAGATGCCCCACAACTTAACAGTAGGGGTGTGCCTTATAGAATTTTACTACCCATGTAAGCGATGTGTTTCTCAAAATGTGGAAATAATAAATAAATTAAGTACGCATAATGTTTGTAGTTTACATATTGTCATCGAAGTCCATTGTACTCGAAATGTCCAATTACATTTCCCTCTTATTAATCAAGTGCAAACGGCGATTTATCAAATATAATTGTGAATATGACATTCAGAAAATGGAAAAATATTTTTTTTTAATTTTGTAGAAAGTAAAAGTATCAAAATTCCAATATACAAGAGTCTGTGTCAATACTTGATTTCGTATGAGGGTCAGCTTATTTCTTTGTGTAGGTCATTAAGGTTGCCAATAAACATGTAAATGTGGCTTATGGTTTGGCGGTGATCAGTTCATTTTCTCACCGAAGCGATGTCCAAAATTCTGAGTTTCTCATCGTACTTCCAAGCATAAAAAAAATCTCGAAAGACCGAAGACACAATTAGAGTTGTCAAGTAACTCCCGAACGCATTGAGGAACATCTGGAAAACACTCTCGATAATAAGCAAGCAGAAGTTCTTATGCATTGATCTCATTACGCCTTCCCAAACAATTCTTTCATATTCTTCTATACTTTGGATGACAATGGTAAAATGTAAGAAACACATCGCCACTCTGACAGATCTTTTCCAAAAGCTAACGGATGTTGGTGATGTACCGAAGAAAAGTTGAATCATTGGAATAATACAGGAAGCCAAAAAAGAGTTTGACATTAGGCTTGGTCGAAATTGTTGAACGAGTTTCATTCGTATCGAATGCGGGAAGTCAGTAGTCCAGATAGTACAAAAACACACAGAAACGTTACAATCCCTATCCCTCATCTTCTAATCATCGCTAATAAAGAGGGCGTGGCGTTGTAATCCTTTTGGTTCAAATGCAATTAAGTCATGTTACAACACAATTTATGACTCCTAGAAGAAAGTGAGCGTAGCGCTCGCCATTTGTAGTCTAGAGTAATAATACTAAAATTAAAATTCGGCGAATTGAAAAGGTTGGAATATTTTCTTTATCGCTTTTTGTAAACTTCTTCTATATTAATTATAAATTATCCCACAACCACTAGAATAGAGTAATTAAGGGAGGTGCACATCCTATTCCGTACATATCAAGTGCTTCTGTTTTCTCGATATAAAATCATCATATTGGCAAATATCCTGACCATGCCAGACTCATTGAAGCAATATATTGGGCCCATTTCCAAAGGCAAATTTATCAAAGCAAAAGTTTCAAAAAGCAGTGCAAATGTGGGGTATATTATTCACAACTACCTCGTAATTTAAGCTGGTGCCCTACTCTGAATTCAGTTTCGAATTTAAAAACTATTCGATATTGTTTTTCGATCCAAATTTTCGAAATGAATGCTATATGTTGCTAAGCATCTTCCCATAACTTTCGAATTTTGTTGCGAGTCTCGCGCTCTGAAATATCAGCGATCAACGTCAACGGAAATTAATTGTAGTGTTCTGCATATTTGCTAGAAATGTTCTTGATTTACTTTGTCTTTAGCAATAATTTAAACAAAATTAATTAAAAAATAGTTTCAATTGATTCTGTTATATTTGTTAATTCTGCTTTTAAACGATGTATTCCATTGAATGCTTAACAATTTAATAAATTGACTAGCCTAGAGGCAGGCAGTGAACTTGAATTCCTATCATCTCTGAGGTTATCACTATATAAATTTGACATCATTTCAAGATGGCTCTTGGATTCACAGAAAATAAAACAGTTTTTGATGAAAATATCTATATAATAATATATATATATATAAATACCATTAACAAAAGTAAAAATGTACAAAAACCAATAAAATGCCATCTTTTAAATAATACGTTTTTCGTTTTTCATAAAAAATCTATCACTTTCAAGAAAAACAAAAAAAATAACCCGCAAGCTAAAACTTAACGAATGAAATACGCGAAATTCGAGTAACTTTGACACTAGAATTCGAATTACAAAGTGCAAATTTTTCGAAAGAAAATTTGATTGTTGCCGGCACCAATAGGTTGTTGTTCGACTGTCGAATATACCTATAGTAATTCGATTTTCAGATTACTGAGTGCTAATCATCCGCTTTCGAATATTTCGACTTTCGAATCGAAGTACATACAGAGTAAAGGTCCCTGCATTATCAGAAAAACTTTTAAAACTCCTTCTAAAAGGCTATCAAAATAGCTATTTTAGTGTAATAAATTGGACAATATATGAATTGGCGTACTGTCTTCACAATGGGGCGGGTATTGACCCTTGCTTCATGTTGGGCGCCAAAATGTTAAGCAGCAATTTCGCTCCACAGAGTACTAAGATTAGACCAAAATTCGTAGAAGATTGTCGTGTGTACAAGTCGTTTGTTTAATGTGAGTCAAGAATCAAGAATTTTCTGACAGACTCAGTAAAGCTAAGTATTTAAATTCCATGAATTTTGATAATGGTTAATATTGTTTTCAGAAAAAAATTAAAGGCAAATCCATGTCGATTTTTGGTAGAACATCAAAATTACTTTAAAGAGGACCTCAATTAAGTGAGGCGAAGTGTTTTAAATATACTGCGAATCTAGCTCTGTTTGTTTCGTTTGTTTCTTTATCGGTAACGTACCTGAGGTTGCAAAGAAGTATGGGGGGAGGAGGAAAATGCAAATTCTATTACTTTTTTTTTTATTAAGAAGCTTTTTATTTTCATGTATTTTTGAATACAGTGACTTTCGTTTTTGCTTTATTTTCTTAAATCAATTCAATTTTTACATTCTGTTCTTTTTTTTTAATTTATAGTCAGTGGTTGTACATTTTAACATTAACTCAGGAAATATCAGATGGATTTCTTATTTGCTTTTTTTTCTTTTCAGTTACAATAGTAATTAATAATAATCATTGCATCTGCCTTATGCTAAAATCTATTTCTATTAATAATAAAAAAGAAATTCTCATTTTATCTACTTGCATTGTCCTTTCGTTTACAGAGATGCATGCCGCGTTTTTATTATTTTTTATAATCTTGGTACTAATTTAAAGAGTAGTACTCGCAATTGAGTGCGATTAATTATAATATTTAATTTTTTATTTTTTATATTCCTTTTCTACCTGTGTTCCGCTTGGGTAGGGATCTATTCTTTTCATCTCCATTTTTGTTTATGTATAATAAATATTATTTCTGTTTTTTTTCTTGGATTCTACATTGGCTTTTGGTCCGTTCCTAAAAAATAAAATAATTCAGGACTTTCATTCTACCTTATAACAAGTAATATTCATTATAATTGTCTTGCATTCGCTATTGTTAATCTTAAAAAAATAGGTTAGTAAACCTAAAACAAAACAAAAATCACATCTACAGGTTTGTTTTTATTTAATTTAATTTTTACATTTAAAAATACATCATTTCTTCGGCATTTTATTTGTTTTTAATTTAATAAATGTGTCTTATTATTTTGTTTTCTTTTCAAATTAATATGTACATTGAATATTGCATTTGGAAAATATACCTTATACGATAAAAATACATGTCGTTTCCTGTGATTAGAATTCATATATATCTGTATATAATATAGTTTATGCGTTTTTATTTATTTATTTTCTTTTCATATAGTTTTTTTTTAATGTTTTATTAAAACGTGATTGTGCTCATCTTTTTGTTTTTTTAGTATATAGTAATTTTATTTAGTCAATTCATACAATTTATGCTTAAGTTTAATAAATTCCATTTTTGTATTGTATCTCTTTTCGATTAAAATATCCCAACAGTTACGTTATCATTATAAATAGACAATGTCTGTCATTCTAATACATATTTTTTTATTTCCTTTTGTTTATAAATTATATAAAAATAAAAGAAAACAAATATAAACAAACAATTAGTGACCTACCTCTAGCTATATACCAAAACTAATATCCAATCTTATCTACTAGTATGTGTATTTAATATTTAACTATTACTATTATTTTTTATCGTTGCAATAGACATTATGATATGACTTGTGTGACTGTATAATATATATGTAGGTATATATATTTTTAAATTTTGTTTTTAAGATTTTTTTTTTTATAAAATCGGCAACAGAAATTATTTGCTGAATTTATTTTGTTTTAAGATGAAATTATAAATTAGCTATTTTTTTACTTGAGGGGTGAGATTAAGTGCAGGAGTTAGGGTTAATATATAATTTATGTGTATACTAAGATAAGCGAAACCTTTTTTTATTTAAATATACTTAACACTACATTGAGAGAGTATTAGAGGAAGGCCAATGGTGTCCATGATGTCGATGAATGAAGACTTTTGTGATTGAAAAGTCAATGAATTAATCTAGAACAAATATCCGTACAAAAGCAAATGTAAGATAATTAATATTTAGTAGGCTTTCGACCCGCGAAGATTATCTTTCATGTCTGTGATAGCTTGGTCATTGGGTAACGGTGTTATATGCCTGAAATTGAAAAGCCCTCTTTTTTAGATACGTCAAGTGCGAGTCGGGGTAATATAAAGCTCTGATCGTTTTTGAATCAGTCATTTCAAAACAGAAAAATAGTTTGCTTGTCAGTTCTCAGAAACTGTGCTCAAGAATCATTGAACAGTTTTTTATGGTGATATATGTATATATGTATATACACGTAAAACTTAAAATAGTCACCAATTTTCGATTCGACATACTATCGCTAACAGCGGCCCAGCATGAATGGCTCGGCACAGCACAGAGGCGGGATGTTTGTGTTTTTATACCTGATTTACTGATTGTAATGCATAGATGAATGAATGGCTGTGCTAAAAATATTTTCACTAAAGTTATTTATATATACATATATTTATGATCAGAGTCAATAGAGAAATGGTTTGAGCCATGTCCGCCCGTCCGTTTGTATGTAACAGGTTTTGATTTGGTATTTCTCGAAAACGGCTCCAACAATTTCGGTAAAAATTCATATCTAAAAGCCTTCATTTAGGCTGCATCTTGGCTACGCACTCACAAAAGTAAACAAACAAAAACCAACAAGCACAAATGTCACAACATATGACAGATTGACACGAATGTCGCTTGCAGATTAGTACATAGTTCAGCACACTTCGGTGGGAGTTCACAAAATAAATTATATACAAATATTTTAACTTAAAGGCATCATAGTGCCAAAAGCAAATTGACATGGCTACGCCAGAGGGAATATGGCTAAATTAGCCATAAATGGCTTAAATTGGCATCACTGCTTCCGTATGTTTTTTCGGGGTTGGATTACATACGATAGGAATTGTTTTCGGTTGAGCTGTGGCTTGCTGATTTGATCTTTTTCGTGTGCTGAACTGCCCGAACACAATGGAAAAGCGCTGCAGCAGATGAAATCGCTGTAGTACAAACTGTCAAATAAGTCGCTCACTGAAGTAGCACACAATGGTGAAGTGCAGCTCGTTTACTCAAGCTGTCAAAATGGAAATGTTTTTTGTGGTGGATTTATTTCATAATAATGACTGAGGGAGAAGATATCGCATACTATGAATTTTTCCGTAGACGGCTCTGCCATTTTCATTCTTTTGTTTTTGTTTTTAACTGTCAAAAAGTAGTGCAGCTCGTTTTCGTACTTCAGCTGCAGCTTCGCATTGTGTGCGTGCTATAGAGAGTACGTGTATTTCAACTCTGACAGTGATGTGTACTGCAGCTTCAGCTTCACCATTGTGTTCAGGCAGTAAGAAATAATGTCAAAGGTGGTCTATCATATACATGTTACATTCAATACCATCAGCACATTCAGCTCATTTGTCTATATTAATTCACACGAACCAAAGGCGAATTCTTAAGAGGCGGATTCACATAGATCTGCACTGCATTATTCGCGTTTATTAATTCTGCATTGTACTAAAAAAGATATCCCGTTCGTAAATTTCAGCCTTGTACATTATACAATATATTGTTGGTAGATCTAGTAAGAACATAATACAAATTTTCTCCGTTAAAAGATAAATATGTACAACAAAACATTCGGCCGACAAACAAACTGGAGCCAATTCCGTCATTGTCTGGTCATATCTGTATGCTTGCCTAATATGTTGTTAAAGCCCTTGTGTATGTCTGCTCAAGCTCTTAGCACCGAGTTGCTCTGATGAGAATATAAAAATGCAAACGATTTTTTTATAATGATATTCATTCGGTTAAGAGAATTATTAATTGTGAAACTCTGATTAATTAAAAAAGTAATGATAAATAAAGCTAACAAGTTGACAAGAACAAATTCGTTCACATAATCCTCATCGACATCGAGGCATTTGACTAGTAGACATTTATAGATAAATTCAATCAGCAATATTATGTACTTAAGCCGCATTGTATTTAAATTTGTGGTTAATCTCGTGGCATTTGGATGTATATATAGAACAGCTAAGTAACACATAACTTATTAGAAAAGGAAGTACTGAGTGTGTGGACTTAATTGCATTTGAGGAAATTTTTTTTTTTAATATGACCTGATTTTATTATTGCTGCTATTTATCAATTTTTGTTTAACAATATTGGATCAATATGTCAACAAAAGAATTAAAGTTTGTGTGTATATAAATTATTGAGAGACAACACGAACAGCGGTTGTGAAAAGGCACAAGGGAAATCGGGATAGTTTAGAATTATGTTAAATATACTTATTTATTTTTCTTTTTATTTATAATTTAATTTTTTAATTTTTTTAATATATGAAATGCTGAGATTATAGATTTATGTACATGAATATACAAATAAATTCAGGGAGTTTATTTAAATATTTTAATTGACAATGAAGGTAAACGAAATAAGTTTTATGTTTCAAGGTTGGTTGGCAGTGTTGCTTACAGTTTCGGGAAGGTGGGAAAATATATTATAAAAATGAAAATAGGGGAAATATGCAGAGCTATTTAGGCAAGCACTTTGAATATTACTTAAATTACTAGACATTACTTAGAGTAAAGAATATTAATTGGAGTATTTAGGGCTCTTTTGCATATATTTTTTTTTGTATCAAATAAGGGTCATTTTTTACTAGGGCTTTGTGACAGCTAGTAAATCTAGACTTTTGTTTCTAGCTGGAAGATATATATTTAGTATTGTAAAGGGTGTTTTTTTTTTTTTGTCCGGTAAGGGTCTGCATTGCCCGTAACACGAGCTCCGGCCTCATTTTTGAAAAAGTAAGAACCGATGATGTCACCAGCGTGTGAACCGCACCAAACTGTGCATTTTTCAGATTTAATGGAGTTTCAAGAACTTCTTCAGGATTCTGCTCACTCAAAGTGCGGCAATTTTGTTTATTAACATACCCGTTAAGCCAACAATGAGCCTCGTCACTGAACACTATTTTTCAAAAAATGAACGAACCGCTCTATAAGTTTGGCAAACAGAACACGAATTTTGGAAATAAATTTCCACAAGAAGTAAGCTTTGTTGAGGCGTAATAATTTGCCAAAGTATACTGATCAAAAATGTCATATATGTACATCTGCCAAATTTGACAGCTGGTTTAACAGTTATCCCTACTGAAAGTTCCATCATTAAAAAAAAAAAACATAAGTAGTACCCTAAATAATGCTAATAATGCCAAGAAATGTAAATAAACCTCTGCCATTACCTTGAATTGGTACCTACTCTACTGGTAATCTAAATTTAAAAACTCTAAAAATACTGTTAAGGGCACAACAATGAAACTAGCAGGGCAATGATTCTTTTTTAAGTAGGTACTTAACCATTGCAATAGGCGGTCCAAAAGTTTAGAATTCAAAATTTAGAAAAAACCAGTAAAGAGTTTAGTGAAGAACAATTTCTTCTCACTTTCAACATATTTACATATTAGAAAATTATTTTCCATGGAAGCGTTGGCATCTTTTATTAGTAAAACAGTATTCAACTTAAAAATATATTCATAGGTATCGCAAATGTCAAGTTCTCAGGTAAACTGTTTCTTTTTTTTTTATTTATTTAACAAATTCAATATATCCAGCATTTCTTAATTTTTAAAATTTCTCTTCCTTAGTCAAATTTTGAGGCATATTCATAGAATTGAACTGCAAAACACTTAATTGAATTTTTAATTTTTTTATAATTATAATTACAATTCTTCATCATTCATTAAATATAATAATTCAAGATAATTTATTTTGAAAAGTACATATTACATATTTTGTTTACTTTTTTTTATTGTCAAAAATGATTTAAACAGGTTTCAGTACAGAGGGGAATAATATTATATATATATGTAGCTAGCTTATTATTAGGAATAATATTACAATATTGTGTAAAACTAAAAAATTAACTAAAAAAGGTAGATATTTATGAAAAAAAAAAAAAAAAAAAACATGGAAACAATATGCATATGCAAATGTGTAAGGTCCTCAAATTTGTTCCTATCAATAATATTCTACGTGAAATTTATTGCAAAATGTATAGCCGACAGGTGAAGAAAATAAAAAGATACCCTTTTTATGTCTAATTAAAACCTGTCAAGATAGATAGTACATAATATTCTTTTGTGGCTAGTGTAAAGAAAACAAATGTCAACGTCTCTGCCTCAAGCTTCTCAGCCCTTTTTTTTCACAAAATCTATGTTTCCAACACTTTTCTGAGCTATTGCAATGGGGTGTCCAACTTTCGTATCTTTTCACTGCATGCTTTGTTTTATTCAGAATAATCCCCTGCGTAAGGTCATTATAGGACATTGGCTTTGGGGTATTTTTACTAAACAGCCATCTGCTACTGGTCGTCTGTTGGAATATTGCTAGTGCGTTTATAAATTCAGTTTATTTAGTCTTTGACTTTAGTAAAAAAAAAACATTAAAAACATTAGACGCTCGAGATAAGGTGTGTTTGGAGTGTCTGACTCTCCGTATCGCAGAAGATTACAGATTTTTTCATTAAATAAGTGGAAATAGGGAATGAACAAAATTAATTATTCGCCCTTTTCCCGTAGTCGAAGTAATGACAGATTGTGACCTCACTTTAAAATTGGAGTCTGAAAGCCCAGAAGTCTTTTTGGAAAATTTATTTTTTATTATTGAAATTGAAAATATGCCCTTTCAAAAAATAAAACAAAATTGTTGGCTAGGATAAAGATCAACTACATCTTTTTTTTTTTTTTTTTATAATTTTACACGTGTGAAAGGGGTTATGAATACCCTTATACTAATTTTTAGGACACGGGCGTTTTTGAGGAAAGGGGAAGAGACAGAGAGAAAGACTACATCTAATTTTCAAATTTGATGATCCCAGCTTTTGTGTTGACGATTATTTTGACGATTATTTGATCCGTTTTCTAAAACGGCCTTTGAATGCGGGAAGACGTAGCCTCACTTTTGTGTGCATTCCCATAGTTGCTTGAATCGATTATGGTAATAGAAATTTGTACTCATCACTTCAACTTTTGGGTAAAATAAGGGCGATTATCTGATATTGAGATATGGTTGCAAATTTATTATGATAGTTAGCCTCATTGTTGCCAATGCAAACGTTAATATTGTTGCATTCAAGGGAAATACTTCTTGAAAAGCACCACGGAAACTCATGGACAACGTCGCCGGTATCATTTTCCAAAAACCCCTTATTTTGGAAGATGCTTCAGTACAAACAAAAGTCGCAAATATGCGCGCGCAGTGAAGGAGAATTTACCGAAAATGCCTTCCTTCTCATCCTGTCTTTGAAAGTACCTACAATTTTGTATATCGCTCCCCACGCGTCCTGAAAGAGTGACGTGTAAAATTGTTTATCTCAAAACTTGCCATGGATATGATCTAACGACGAAACAAAATTTCGACGAAATCGGTTCAATAATTCAGAAGTTATGATAAACGCCCGACAGAAGGCGCTGCGGAAAGCTTTTCATAATACGCGTATGTATTACATAATGAACCTTTTCGAAATTACCTTCTTTCTAACGAAACCCTTTATGCGCGGAGCATCGTTGGTGATGGTTTTGATAGTATGCACTAGAAAAGTGGCTACCAACATTTTTCGCTCGCAACCGAATAGAAAATCGGTTGTCGTTCCTTTGACTGAACTAAATTTGATTAACTTACAAGGGATTGATGTCTCTAAAGGAAGTGGTTTTACAAAGATTGTGTCCAGCTTATATATGGAGTACTGAGCTCGTGCAGCGACAAATAATATAACACATAATAGATGTTACTAAAGAAATACCGCGAACAAGATTGCAGATAGACGCGACGTATCCCTATGCTGGGTCCATTTCATAAGGACGTTGCAGGCAACTGCAGAGCGGATAGCCAGTACTGAATTTTAAAAAAATAAAATTTTGAGGGACAAATATATCAAAAGAATAGATATTCCCTAAGTTAAAACTTTCTAGATTATTTTACAAATTCGCTGGTTCGCGATATTAGTAAAAATACTGACTATAAAGCGACACTACGCTTAAAATTCATATCATAAGTGATAATTTTCCTTTCTGTAAAATACCTAATTGTATGTAAAAGGAATTCATCGTCTTATCGTTTAATATAATCGCAGCCCTCCTCTATCAAAGTTAAGAAGGAAAACCTTCTGTGAGTAGGTACCTACTTCTTCGAATCAGTGACCTTGTTAGACTTGATATCTACAAAACCAAGAAATTCGTGACATGGATTGAGAGTGCAACAGCTACCTAAATTTCACGCTCTCAAAGCGAATTTAGCATAAGCATGTTAGGTTCCTAGTACTGAATAATCCGATTAATATGTGGTAACACAATCGACCCTTTGGTCATAATGGGCCTGAGTAAAGGTGATCACCTAACCCAATACTACCTACATATGTAGTTGCCTGCAGCTGTTAACAAGAGTGTAAATTAAAAGACTTCCCCGAATCCTATGTAGATACTTCTATCTCATCTACCTCAGTTATCAGTCTCACAAAGTCCCTATCTTCGAAGTCATCTCTAAAGCGATTCATTTAATCTTAATAATTTCGTTGAAACTTTAGCACTTCAAAGTAAGCCACTAAGAGCTTTACATTTTACTGAATTTTTACAACATTTCAATATTAATCCTTACCTAATTTCATACAGTTCACACTTTAAGTCTTCCAAATAAATAACCAACTAAACTCTTTAGTACTTCTTCCATTAAATTCCAAGAAAATTAAAATATAAAATAAAATCTCGAATAACAATTCAAAGTAAGTGAAACATCCATTTCTACGTAATGCTTTGTATCCATAAATTCCCTCCCGCATCTAGTATACAATCGTCTTGTGCATTTTGGCTGAAACATAATACCCCTCCATCAAACGCAATCTCGAGGATATAACAAAAGCAGGAACTGCACGAGAAAATATGAAATTCAATCCATTTGAAAGGACTTTCTATGGAAAGAAAGAAAATCCTTATCTGAAATTCTCTGTATTTGAAAAGGGAATTACGAACTACCCACTCTTTCTACATCTCTACCTCTTCCATTCTCTCGGTGTGTTTCTGCATAATTCATTGTTATCCCTGTTGGTGTATTTAACCTGAACTAATGCATCTCCTCGCTCCATGAAGTAAATGGACAAGAGCCCTAAGTTTAAGTGGTGTTGGCCAACGTCCTTTTTTTCTCTGTTTTAAGTTACTAGGTAAAAAGGATGTTTTTTTGTATTTATTTAGTGCAGTGTGCAATTTAAAATGGTTTAAAATTAATTTTAAAATATGTTTGCCCAAGGCTTAGTGAATAAGCTTAAGAAGAGCCTGAATAGTACCGTCATTTACAGGCAATTATCGTTGCTTTGAAATCTTCTTCAATCTGGTCCATTTGAAATATTCTTTTTTATATTCAGTACAAAGGAATGGCCACTAATGGCCTTTCCACTTAACCCTTTTCTCTTCACGTAAAATTATCTGCTACTGAACATAAAATATAAGACTCTGTTTCCACTTTCTCGAATGACATGAGTGGGAAGACATGAGTCTCCATTCCGAAAATGCAGATTTTTGTTAGCTTAGCGCACCAAATATTTGTGACTTAGCATATACATATCTATAGATACATCATTTTTAAGTTTTTATTAAAAATCTGATCTCTTACCCCTTTATATCGAAATTTTCAGTTTTCAAGGGCCCGTCACGATAAGAAAGAATGTGGCCCCTTAGGCTTAGCACAAAACAAAGTGACGACGTACTGGCGTGTCAGTGCCATGACATCTGGCATGCATTTTAAAATTGAAATTCATGTAGACATAATGAGCCAACGCACACTTAAGCCACGCGGCGTGGCATGTATCTACATGTTTACGTGAGTTTGTGTCATACTGCCAGATCACATGTCACATCGCTTAGGTGTACTTTGGTCCCTACAATGACGGTCGGGTGTATAGCACAGTCTCATAACTACTAAACGGTTTAACGTAGAAAGTAAAAAAGTTGGAAGATAAATGAGCTTTGCTAACCCGCAGAGATTTCTATAGTTAAATTTTCGAAAAACGAAAAAAAAAATTAGAGTTAAAGATCTTCGTACACTTTTATTTCCAGATATCCCTCCGAAATTTATATTAATATAAATGTATCTGTTGGATGACCATTTTATAGAATTGTTACATGTTCTAAAATGGATGCACATAAGTCAATGACTTTGAAATGAAATATTTGTTTTTTTTGGCGCTCAGCGTCTTTTGTGCTCCTACGACCGTAAAGAAATTCAGTGAACCACTTGTGTACCATTCCATGCGAGGGAGCAGAGTTTTCATAATATTTTTTAAGTCTGTCTTTAGTCTCTTTAATGGTTTTATCGCGCAAAAACTAGTGCTTTATTAAAACAAGAAACTAACTTTTTTCCATTTTGGTCAAATCTCAAACCAAAGTTCTTGGTTTTGACAGGTCTATTTGATTTGAAGAAAGAAACAAAGATGACAGAAAAAATCCTCTAAGCGATCCGAGCGCCATCTTGCATCAAAGTCACTGACTTATCGAGCAGCCCTTGTACATATGTTGTTCGTGTCAAAAATTCGTGTTTACTCAAAATGTAAAAAGAATGGTTTTCTGATTCTTTCGCTTTTTTCGTTCACAATAACTTCTGTAAAAAATGAATCAATCTGAATGTTTTTTTTTTTGCAGAATGTTTTCCTCAACTATGACTAGAGACCTGTTGATCGTGGTGTAATTGGATTAGAGCTTATATGGCTGATCCTGAACGACCCCCCTGCGATTTAGTTCAAAATTGGTAGGAATATACAGGATTCTGCTTGGATTACGAGACAAAGGACGCCAAAGTTACGAATAAAAGCTGAATTTGAAAATTGTTTCTTAGTTTCAAAAAATTATAACTTTAGCACTACTACATAGTGGTAGAATAGTGAAGTAAATTGTGCTAAATTAAGAAATAGTAGAGCTTTTAAAAAAATTAAAAAAAAAATAAATATAATTTCTAAGGACTTAAATATCTCAAAAAATTCGTATATTAATGTTTTTATGTTATTTGTTTATTCACTCTATATCGACACTGAAAATTTTAAGTTTGGATCTCTTTTTATGGAAATTATAATAGTATCAAAAGTATAGTGGTGAATGAAAGGACAATTCTAAGATGAAAATATAATTATGGTGATTCTCGAGTTGGGTCTTAGTTTCGGAGATATGTTCGATTGAAAAATACAGGGGTATCATGCTGATTCGGTTTATTTAGTTTAGATTCATGCAAATGAAAAATTGTTAACAAATATAAAAGACGTTGCACATCTTATCATGGTGGCTTTAATACTTATGGAGATATATGACTTCCAAGTCGACGTCTTTTAACTGATTAACTTCAGAATTGTATATTGAATATGATGTATTAGACTTAATTAAGAAATTAAATCCATGTTTTAAACATACGCAAATTCAGAAAAATTCGTAAGGAAAAAAAACTGTTTTCTTTTATTTAATGTAAAAATGATAAAGAACAGACAATAATAAGACTACTGTACTAAACTCAAATTTTGCATAATCGAAAGAAATTTAAAAAAAAATGCTTTCTTCTTTCCATTCTATCTTCGTATTCAACAATTTCATTTCGCATTTCAACTTCATGGTTTTTTTGGTATACAATTTATCTGTAAATTATAGAAAATGCATACTTGATAACGAAGTTTTTGTGTGAGATTGTGCAAATTCACAAACAAATATGCAGGCGGTTAAAAAAAGGTCGATTTGATTGTCAAATATCTTCGCAGGTCTAATATTTAAGATGATAAGCTGTACATCGTCTTTTAGGCATATTAATTATCTTTTATTTGTATTTCCAGACATTTAAATAGAGTGCAAAGATGAACTAAGAAAACCAAATAAGCATATGTACCCATGTGTCGACTATATCGATTATACTCGTATCTCCGAACAATTTTTTTTTTTTGAGATATTCAGGTATGTAATTTAAAAATTGTATCCTTGAATATCCTTCGTCTTTGAAATTATATTTTTTTCTACAGCTTGGCTATTTCGCAATTTAACAAAATTTATTTCACTATTTTACGACTAGTAGTAGTAGTAGTTATGGTTATTTGAAACTAATGAAAAAAGTTCAAATTTAGGTGTTCTTCGTTACTTTGGCATTTCTTTTCTCGTAACCTAAGCAGAATTTTGCTCAATACCAATAGATACATTTGTGACAATTTTCAGATCGCAGGGGGTTATCGTTCAGAACTTAATGACTCATTAGCGATTTTGAAGTCAATGCTTATTTTGCAGTTTTTTTTGTCAACGATAACTCCTGCAAATTTGAACCGATTTGAATGTTTTTCAAAGTTCTCTTCATCCTTTTGTGTTAAGGGCTACTCTACAGCAATATTTAAGCTTCCCTTGTCCTCTGGGATTCGAGGTATTTTTCTCGTAGATATCAGACAGAGGAAATTATACAGGGTGATCTACGTTTATCCAATCAAGATTTCAGGATTTGCAGGTTGAGGTAAAACAAGAAAATGGTACTTGTTTGAGTTAAACAGGTTAAATTCTACGTATAACTTTTGAACGGTATCTCTTATTGCATTAACTTTAGCATTTTTAAAAAATAGAAAAAAGTATTATTCTTAGATTGATAAAAACTGTCTCAGAATTTTATCCACACACTTTAACGAATTTTTCAAAATGTTCATAGTGTTACACCTCAAGTTATGCTTAACATAATTCATTAAAATTATTGTATTTAGACATAAACTAACTCAAGCAAGATCCCTAAGGCAAAAGTTAACCAGCTTCTGACAGCGTTGATGTGCGTAACTTGGGAGGATTTATTGTGTATTTTTTTAAGTAAAATCCTTAGAAGCTTATATTGGCTAGGCGGCGCCGGCTGCATGATAAGATATCTTTACTATTTTTTTTATGTACGTCTAAGGCACGATCACGAAGCGCTTGTAGTGCCTACAAACATTTGCTTAGTTTAGGGATCTACCCTCCTAAATTGATGAAGGTTGCAACCCTACCTCAACGTAGGCCACCATTCAAAGGTTCACAATACTTCGTTTCTGTGGATGTTCCCTTAAGCTATTCGTTGAGCTGAGAAGATTCGCATACATTTTTGAATAAAAACAGGACCCAGTCCATTTCACAATTTTCCGTGACATGCGACAGGAAAAGTAAACAAAATAAATTACATTACGATCATCAACAAAAAATCAATCATGCAAACAAAAAGGAAACCAACAAAAAGAAGAAATCATTATCTGTTTATGTTTAAAGAAGAATAAAACAACCAAATAAAACAAAAATATTTTTTAAATTGAAAAATAAGTGTATTCTTGTTGTTTATTTAAACTTATGCCTACTCAATAAAATAAATTATTCACTACCATTTTTTTTTATATACAGAACAATTTAAAAAAAAAATTGTTAAGATTTTGTATGTTTCAAAATGTTGCTTAATTTTCAGTGTTATATAAATATTTGCTTAAAAATGTACAAAATTATTTTTGTTTTTCAGCAAGTGCATAATTTGATATTTCCATAAAATTTTGCGCGTGTGTAAAAGGAGTGTTGTTTAATCTACACAGAAATTTGTTTAAATGAACAAAAATTGTAGGAATAAAATATAATTTTTTGTAAAACATACATTTTATTTTAAGGTTTAAATACTAACTAGCTTATGGCCGATTGTTCCGATGGTTTTTAGTTCACATTTTGGTTTTCAATTCTTAAATATTTTTCTGTTCTTTTAAGTTTTATTTTTATACAAGTGTTTTTAAGTCTCATTGTTTTTGCATGATTTATTTTGTTTACCATTGTAAAATGTTTTTTTTTTTTATTTTATTTTTTTGTGGAGGATTAATTTAAAGTCACTTAATGATTTGAAATTCTAATATTTGAGTTCCTATTCAAAAAAATCGCTGATCTAAACTTTATCAAGGGGGCCGAATCCGAATATAGCCGATGTGAGTTTCACCTAGATACCTGAGCACCAGTAATCTGGCACGGATAGTAACTAGCATTAAACTACTAGAAGTGTCTGTTTTAAACACGGTTTCAGAGAAATTAATATCGTTAAACAGGAGTTCAGGCGATAGCTTATGCCAATTGTCCGGACCGTACAGCCAAGCAAAGGTCTTGCTTGATTGGCCCAGTTTCTCGCTGATGCTGATATTTGCGCTGTAAAAGGAAAACTATACAATTAAAGAAATTCACCATAAGAATAACATGAGCTTGTGAGGAGGAGCGGTGCAATTTCTTATTATTGACTTATTAATTGACTGCAACATGGGAACTAACTATTTTTTCGGGGACCTTTTAATCCAACTGCTAGTATCTAAGAATATCTGAGGCCACAAGACAGAATAGCTAAGGTTAAGGCGTTAATCGTATGAAATATTCCCTGTTAGATAGTGAAATAAAAAATTCAAAAAACGGTGTATTCGCAAATGGCTATTCTGTCGAGTATAGACTATTTCTAAAATTTCAATATCCCACCAGATCGTCGCTTTATGAACTGACATTTTGAATACTTTCCATGGTAACCATGTCTTATAATAGATAATTTTCCCTTTATTTCTTCTCATAATGATCGGAATCATTCTAAATTATGAAAAACGACTAGAACTGATTCCATGTCCTAAGTTCCCCTACATAATTCTAATCCAACCGGAGAAACAGCTAGTAACTAAAATAATAATCGGTCCAAAACAGTGCAATAGCCAAATCACGTTCCATCTGCAGAGTATAAGCAAATGTCCGTCTTCAGGTGAACACATATTTGATTCTTTGTAAGTAGTTGAGTATAAAAGTGAGTCAAAAACTGTGCGTACAACAAGCCATTTTCAGCGACAAAGTTTGTGACAAAATAATCCGTCAAATTGTCTTCCATCAGGTTAAAGTCCAACTCTGTGGCCACTTTTCGTACAAAGTGGAACAGCTGACTTCATAAATCCTTCTCTAGAACTGGGATATTTAGAAATTACTGGCTAATGCATCGATTTTTTTTAATCAGCGATGTATGTACATCGGAAATAAAAAAACAAGCTTTTCTGCATCTCATACCTCATATTGCAAAAAAAGATTTGGACAAAGCTGGATCTAAAAAAAAAAACTGTGTACAACTGCTTTTCAGAAAAGCAGGTAATGTGAATCTTTTCTTCAGTTGAAATAATAAATCAGAACCCAAACGCTGCTTCTCGAATAAGAACAAAAAACCTCATTAGCAGCCACTTATTCGACGATTGGTTGAGCAGTTATCAAGGCCTGCACAGCCTATCTAATAATTATTTAATTACGACGGACTACCTCATCAACTAAGTGGTTATTATTACTTAAAGAACTTCTAGTTAAATCTTTACAAAAGAAAGCCCATTCAATGCCAAGCGCAAAGTCTTCAACAGAAAATAACACCGGCAACAAATCTGTTATTTTTGACCGAAGGATACCATTCTTTAGCTGAGTAGTTTAACGCTGAAGCTCTGCTACCCAATCATAAAGAAATGTAACATCGACTTCAAAAAAGGAGCATATTATCTGTGCCCAGAGTCCCTTCAAGGACCAATCTTGGCTTTCGAACTGCTGTATAAACTTGAAAAAATGCAAATTACTTTGTGGGCATACAAGTGAATGACTGAATGATTAAAAAAAGAACTATTGGTGCAAAACTCTTCGGCCAAGACTGAACTCAAAAAAGTGGGAAAGTTTCTAGCCAGCTTAGGCACATTTATTTTTAATTCGGGAGGAGAGCAGGAAGTCAAAAATTTTCTCAAAATGAAGAGCAGCGAGGTTCTCTGCTCTCTGAGAAATTTATTTCTAAGGCTGAGGAAAGCCGAACATTTCGTAAGGACGTGAAGAGATGTTACGTCGTCCTCAAGTAAAATCTGCACAGGTGGTTTATAGTTTATAGTATGTTTAAGTCGGTGTAGATGCTTTTCAAGGCGCAGTGGCCACTTTCTTTCAAGATTCAACAGAAGGTTAGATTTTTTCTGGAA
Source organism: Pocota personata (assembly GCA_963082735.1). Classification (NCBI taxonomy): domain Eukaryota; kingdom Metazoa; phylum Arthropoda; class Insecta; order Diptera; family Syrphidae; genus Pocota; species Pocota personata. Next base: position 160,923,739 of record OY720430.1, on the reverse strand, counting down.
AAACTTTATTCTCTTCGCACAGCAACCAAACATTTTCACAGGCATAGTTCTATTGAGAAATAACAGCCAGGTTGGAGTTGTCAATGATTTATAAGCAAACATGTAGGAAAAGTTATTTCTCACTTTGATATACAGCCGCGGAAAACGGTGAATTTGAAGAAAAAATCTCATCATAAAGTGACTTCACAAAACGCAAACACTGCACAACTAAAATCATACACAGGAACAAAACAATTATCTCAAAGTGTTTGCAGTCTATTAGAAAAGAAAGAATAAAATATTATAACTACTATCTTACACAATATTTAATTTAAAACAATTAACTATAAAAAAAGTTTTTATTTACATTAAAATGCTATCTCAGGGGGAAAACAAAACTTAAATATAATTATAAAAAAAAATAAAAAATCAAACTTAAATATTTATAATAATTCCTTAAATATTTATATATACCTTAAAACTATAATATTACATCCTTTCGATCCATCATTGTCAAGTAGGTTTTTTTTTTTGTTGTTTCATTTTTAGATCAGGGACGCCCATCTGTTGAAAAGGCAGCCCCCTCTCCACCAGTTCCTTTGGTTTTACTTGTTCAAAAAATAAAATCACTGGATGCTTTCACATTGAGTTTCGTCTTTGTCTTCTTCTCTGGGGATACGTATGGAAATGTATGTCAGACGACAAAATAGTGAATGAAAATTAAAGAACAAAAAAAAAAAAAAAACGGCTCCAAGCTACGCTACCAAACGAAGTTAGTGAATGAAGCCGTTGGGTAATTTTCAATAAAGCGTTGACGTCGGCTTATAGCCGAGATTTTTTCGTTGTAGAAAGAGGTGAATTTCACGGAAATTAGGTCGATTCGATTCATTGCGTTGCCAGCATTCGCACATCAGATCGTAGATTTCACGTGGGCAGTTCATTGGCATTGGAAGAAGAACCTGTGAGCGAAAGATAAAAATCTAATTAATATAATAAAATTTGCAGTTTGAGTAAAATATTATACATAAATAGTGTGCCTTGAAGCTGTAATTCAGTGAGCCTCATGTTTTCAGAACATTTTTTTTTTTGCGCTGTACAATCAATTTATTACATATTTCAGATTTATTCACCCTTAAATGTTGACGCAACTTAATTGATATAGATAAAACAAAAAGAAGGTCAATCACAGAAGTTTCTAGTACACAATATTCTCCATTGCTTTTCTGGGACCAATGGGTACCAATGAACAATAGTGTTGAACAAAATTAATTTCAATCCGCTGATCTACAACATGGGCAACATGTCTCGAAACAAAATGAAGAAAAAACAGACAGGAAAGTTACAATCCGTTTGGAATAGATCCTATGATACCCTATTCCTCAATTTGTAACCCATGTCTAACAAAGTAGGCGTAGAAATCCGTTTGGAATGGATCGTATGACGCATAGTACCCTTTGGCAGGCAATCAATCAGCAAAACACCTTCGCTGTCACAAAAAACAGTCAAAGCCAACTTTTCCACCTTGAATTTCTTCGGCGGCCTCTCCCCTTTTTCAATCCATCGAAAATTTCTTTAGGCGATTTTCCTTTTTTTCACGAGGTACTTTATCATGGCGCGGTGCTCAAAATTGCGAGAATTTCCGATTTTGGCTGACATGGTGATGTTTACCTACCACAGATAATAACAAAATGAGATTGTTATTGAAACGCGGTGATATTTATACTACAAAAGAGTGCCGCAGTTAGTGCTATCACTAATGAGAAGATGACTCCTTGTTGAGTATCTCAGGCCGCAAACTTATCAGCCGCCCCTCCAAAGTTCAGAGCAATTACTTTTTATGCAGCTTCTTCCGAAACCTAACGCGCCTTAGAGATGAAACTAGTGGGTCAGATGGTACAGCAAGCATATTAAACAAACCTTCATTTATATAATTATTCCTGTGCTTCTTCCGAAAGTTCTCCTGTTGGCAAAGTTTGATGTCTTATGATTTGCCCACCATGGGCCAACACTATGTGAAGAAGCTTATGACTGTATTTTTCCTAGAGCAAATCCGAAGTCCTTTTTGCACATTCATCGGATTTATTCGCATTTATGGATTCTTAAGATGATAATGCATTTAAAATCACCTGTAATGGGTTATAGATGATGTTACTTCGGGATTGTCGAAAAATCTTCGGGAAGTATTAGCATCATTTGTATTATCAAATCCTTGTTTTGGAGTATCAACAATTAACCCGAGTTGTTGCCCAAATTCCACTTGTATTTTTGTTTTCTCCTTTTTTCTGCTTCCTTCTTGTCAATTGTTTCATCCTCTTGGTGGAGCCCATAAGTTAGTCTCAAAATGAACTCCATACATCTTATTCTAGCGTGTAATGGTGAAATTCCAAATTCATTCATTTTCATTTTCTAATTCTTGTTTTTGAAAGTTTTTTTTGTGTCCTCTCGCATATTGGATATGATAGTGTTGATTTTGTTTTTGTTATTTCATTTAACACTTTTCCGTCTATCATTGTCAGGAAAAAATCGTGCTGGATCACTACATTTTTTTTCTCTTTAATATTAAAAACTTTAGGTCTTATGTTACTTATAATGCTGATTGTCGTTTGAATAAGATCCATTGATTCCTTTGCGTATTTAAACAGAATTGGTCAGCAAAAATGAACAGATGATGGTCTCGGATTTTTCCAATGTTCAGCTATTTTACTTTTTAGACGAAGTGAAGCTAATGATGCCGTAAATATATTCGCATCCGATAAAATTTGGCCATCTGCTGAACTTATTGTTTCTTCGTATGCACTTTGTCCAGAAGATCTATCGCATCCCCATTTACTTAACATATTAAGACTTGTTGGTAACGACTGTAACTCCGATTGTTCATGCTGCTCAAAATCCTCTGTTGTATGGTCCATCAATTCTTGATGGATTCAACCCATGTTTCCTTTACCTGGCAGTTCGTTGGAATGGCTTATTTTTAGCTTCTGTTAAAACCTTATAGCTTAGAAGAATTATGGATCCTTAATGATATTCTCAGCACATTGTACTTTTCCTTGGAAATACCCAAATCCAAGAACAAAGCTAGTGCAGCCGGCCAAAATATTTTATGGGAATACTCTCCTTTAGCCGTTTGTACTCAAAGCGGACCTGCGTTAAAAACTGCTTTCGTGATATCCGTTTTTTTCGTTCCGTGATTCTTGTTATATTTCAATCGTAGTGCAGTTGAGATGTCCTCATTGCATGTAGTGCCTGACAGTTTTATTTTTTTTTTTTTTTTGAGTAAACGGAACATACATCCAAGGATTTTAAGAGTATTCCTCTTGATGTACTTGGTGAATCATCGTCTTCGATGACTTCACCAACTTCGACAGAAAATACCTTGTTCAGAAACTCTTCGCTCTTTTCAAGAAGTACACGTCTAGTTCTATAACAGGAACTCAATTTCAATTTAAAATAAGAATATAATTTCTTCAGCTTGCTTTAAATAAAAAAAAAGAAACAATCTCTTCAATACTTCGTTGGATTGCCCTTACTCTCTAAACAATTTGTGAGTGACTTCAGATGGAATTTTGATCCACTCTTCTAAAATTACTTGCTGTAACTGCGTTTTGGCCCGTGTTTGGTTATTAGTCCGTATTTTTTTGTCCAGATATTCCCATAAATACTCGATCGGGTTAAAGTCTGAACTTTGGGGTGGAGTTTCCATAACTTTGAGACAGTTGTATAACATCCACGTTCGCACAAGCAAAGATTTGTGCTTGTGGTCATTATCTTGATAGAAATGAAATGTCCTTTCTATCCCCAATTTCCGAGCACTTTGAACTAAATTTTTCTTTAAAATTGCTAAATACATTTCTTTATTGATATTGTCGTCAATAAACACCAGATTCCCGAGTCCTTCATGGCACATGCCACCCCATACCATCACTGATTGATCGTCATGCTTTATAGTGAAACAGACATTTTTTACCTTATATGCCTCATTTCGTTTTCTCCAAATTTTCTGCTGCCTTTTGTTACTTTAGAAGACAGAAAACTTGCTTTCGTCTATAAAAAGTACGTTTTTCCAAAATTCCTGTGTTTTGTCCTTATGTTCAACGCGAATTTCAGTCTTTTCTTTCGGTTTGTTTCGCTGATCAAAGATCTTGAGACACGGCAGAAGTGGTCGTTTTTCCGAGAAGCCGGCAAATTGTTATTGGATGAAAAACAGTGCCATTAAATTCTGTAAGCCTTGCCGCTGATTCTGTTGGAATCATCGCATTATAAATTTTTCATCTATAGGTGTTATTTTTCTAGGCCCTCTTGACGAAGGTAAATCTTCAATTCGTCCTTCCTTATGGCAGTGATCGCAAATACTTTGCACTGTAGCTTTCTTAAGGTTCACGATTTTTCCAATTTCGCTTAAAGATTTTAATTTTTCACGATGGAAAATTACATGCGACGTAATATTTATGGAAGTATTTTTACCCATTTTGACTTAAATTTTCTTTAAACTTACACGATCGCCAGACAGAGGAAACTAAACTACATTTGTACGTCAAAATGTGTAAAAAATCAACAAACGGTAGTTGAACCTAACGGGTTCTAACGCATGTTTTCTGTACCTCGCCTTATTAAGCTGTGTTTATTTTATTTGCGAAGTTCATTGTTTTCATTTTTTAGCACAAATTTTCTACAAATAATTCCTAACAAATGGATAAATTAAAAAAATGCTTCATTTCTTATAAAAATTATATATTTTAATGAGTATGAAATTGAATGTTCCTGTGTTACATATATGTATGTACCTCTTAATTTGAATTGGGTTCACAGTGAGGTGAAAATGAGGTATTTTCTTCTATCAGTGTGCCATATGTCACATGTCATGAACTATGTTGCCAATATTGTAGATCAGCGAATTGGAGTTTGTTTTACTCAAGAATTTTGTTCATTGGTGCTCATTTACCCTAGAAAATCAAAGGAAGTCAAAAATTGACGACAAAATTTTTGAATCGGGTCTAAGAGGGGTGAACAAAATAGATCTTTGATCTCAATTTTTCTTTAAGGCACGCTTCACAGCTTGTCTGTTCGTATCAAGCAACAATTTTGTTCATTGGTGGCCTCGAAATATTAAATTTACAAAAAAACATCTGAATTGTGTTCAAAGCGGCTTGGAAATTAGTTATAATTCTCCATTTTAGTTTGAGGCATACCCCACAGATTGCTACATGCCACATTTCATGCAACTATATTGCCCGTGGTGCAGATCATCGAACTGAAGTTCATTTTGCTTAAAACTATTGTTCATTGGTGCCCATTTGACCCAGAAATGCAAGGGGAAACGAAAAAAGGGCATCAGAATGTTGTATAAAGGGGAATGAGAATGAGGCGTTTTTCCCTATTGTTGCTTAAAACATGCCTGCCACATGTCGTGTAATTCTGTTGCCCATATTGTGGATCAGCGAATTGGAGTTATTTCGGCTTAAAACTTTTGTTCATCGGTGCCCGTTTGGCCCAGAAAAGCAAGGGGAAGCCGAAATTTGACGATAAAGCATCTGAGTGAGGTCCAAGCTTAGGTGAAAATCCGAAATTTAGTTCTCGTTTAATCCAGTTTCCCCTAAGAATTGGAGGTACTATATGGGATCTAGAGATGGAAGATCAGTTCCTTAGAATATGGTCCAGAGTCCCCTCCTCTGTTTTTGCCGGAGTTTTATTTTTTAATCATGACAAGGCTGCCTGAACGTGAAGAATTTTACCTGACAGGCCAATCAAATTTTGAGGTTTTCTAGCCTGATTGGCAGCAGCTGATGAAACTTTCTTTATTATGATTTCATTACATGTGTATGATACCATGATCGGAAAACTAACAGATTAACCGCAGTATGTGGTAAGTGCTATATGTAGGTATTTCGTCGGCATTTCAGGTATGAGTGTTTAGGCAGACCTGTTCGTGTGTAGTTTGTCTTGATGAGAAGGGGATGACTAAATATGGCTAGCCTAACCTTTTCGTAACCACTGTATGTGAATAAATATGTTTATTTAAATAATATGATTTTTGTTATACTGTTCGACTCTTTGCTACGGACAATTTGTTCTAAGTAGCAGCACTGAAAGAGACTAGTTTGGAACTCATTTGGATTTGCAATTTATTTGCATGGATGACAGTGTGCTCAACAAATGCCATTTATGCACATTTGGCCCGATCAAGTGAGCCAACTATAGAAGCATTCGTTTCCCAAATATTACATATAAGATCCTGTTTAACGTTTTATCTGAACGGCTTAAACCCTTGTCAAGAAATCGTCCTTATTAGTGTATTTTGAGAATGGCACCACATATAAAATTTTCACATTGCGGCGGATCATGATGATGTTGTTTCAGACTTTTAGAGACTGCTCTATGTTTCTAAGCTCACAGTTATCGCAAAAATCTATAAAAACTAACCAATACGATATCATATCAATATATTTTGCAATCTTCGTCCCAAAATTACCTCTCACAGGACCCATTCAACTTCATTTCTATATTTGTATATAATAAATCAAAATGTACCCACTTTAGTAACCCAATAAATAATAACATACAAACAAACACATATAAATTATACTTACGTATTTTTTATCGTCCTGATATATGTGACCAATATTCTCGATAACTTTTTCATCAGTCATATTCTCGTAAGGCTGCTCTCGGGCAAAAGTTAGAATTTCCCAAAGGGTAACAGCGAATGACCATACATCAGACTTTGAAGTGAATTTTCCCTGAAAAAAAAAGCAGAAGCACAAAACCCAATAAAAAACAATGAAAACGTGGAAAAACAAATCAGTGAGTGCAGGAGGAAAAAAAAAAAAAAAAAAAAAATCACAAATTGAAACAGATGGTACAAGTACAATATTTCGTGTCTAGATTGGCAGGCGATATCCTCCACTATGCTACACCCGGTAAACATACACAAAACACTCGCTATATTTGCCTCTAATGGGGTAGAGAGATCTAAATCCTGGGAAAGAGGGTGGACATGGTAATAGTTCGCTTCCAGCTCATATAGCAAAGGCATACGTCGTCGTCGTATTCGATGTACATAGGTATGTATATCAGTGGTACGTACTCTGTAAAAACAGTCAAAGTCTCTAAATCCCAGTATAGATTTTCAAAACGAATTTAATGAAAAATAATACGACGAAGAGTCGGGTTCGAGGTCTTTTCCTTTCGCTTGACGTGCGCGCGGCATATCCAGGACTCGATCCGTAACAACCACAAGGAATACCCTTGAGTGTTTTTCATTATGATTATTTCTTTTCTTTCAGTGTGTGCACTACCACATGACTGTGGATGTTGGGAAAAGGGATGCTCGTTGTAGCGAGAATGGTGGCCCTTGGCGGTGCACTACGTAGACGGGTATTTATTTAAAGGCTTACCAACTCACATGGAATAATATTTCAGGCAAAAGGAACTAAGAGTTTGCATGTTGGCTGAGTGCGAATAAAATAATCCACCAAGGTATATCAAGTAATCCAACAAAAGTATAAGCCAAATACGTGAAACCTACTTCCGCCTGCTCTTTACTGCATTGCACGATGTTAGTTTGACAGAAAATCGTTGCTGGATAACTTCAACTTGATCTCATTTAAAATTTAGACCATGTACATTTTGGTAGTGTTTGGCCAGGTTTCAAATTCTGTGACGTTTGATGTGGGTGTTCTTATTAAAATTAGTCATTATTTCCCTTGAAGCGAGTTTGCAGTAGTGAATTGGTGGTAGAAGATAAGGCTAATTGGTCATGGGGGATGACATATAGGACACCTATCAAAGCTACGAAAAACATTGCGGGACTCTGCTCTGATGGAATAATTACTTTAAATTATTGGGGCGTACAAATGCGAACACATGTAACACGTTAAAACAGTTGGTACGAAGAATCATGACCATGGCTGTATTGCGCAAGGGATGCGGATGGGTGTGGATTCGGGCCTAGTTGCATTACTAATTGTCCAAAACGTAGTTTGAGCCAGTAGCATAACAATTAAGTTCAGAACCAAGTGGTAAACCAGAGCACGAACTGATTTACGAGGTGGTAAACTATGAGGATTGGTTCCCAAACCATGAAGGGATTCACAAACGACCTCAGGGTCTCATCACACACGTTTCCTAATCTAACGTAGAGAAGCAGTCTAAAGCTAAAAAAATATGGTGAGGAGTGTGGTAGGCACAATACACAAATCTTTCTCTTAGACCATTCAGAGATAACCTCGTGAACGGATTATCTCCTATGAACAGAGGAAGCTCATTGAGGGCAAGATATACGAGTAGTAATGCCTTTGCGATCTCTTCCTTACAAATCCCTACCTCTTCACTCATCAAACCAACAAAAATGGTGCGGCTGACTTTAAGAAGTTAGGTGTGTAAGGATCAAAGTTCAGTCACATAGGCTGAGCGTCTGTGTGGGTTACGCTCAAAACGCGCTTGGGTCATAGCCACAATTGCTTACTAAGACCCTGGCCTTCCAATTAGCCTTCAACGAAGTTTTAAGCAACCTAAAGTTTGTGCACCCACACGTAATGTGCACGAATTTGGGCCAGACCATTCTAGGAGTCTCGGCAGTTAGTGAGGAGCTGGGGACTAAGCTTTTCGTTTCATGCCCAGAAAGTACTTGATTAGAAGAGAGTGAAGAAAAAGATTTAGCGGTGAACGTGGACAAACTTGTTAGTTGAGGCACTGCTCAACTACGGACTGTAACGTAATCCAACTGAATGTGTTCGAGAATTTCTTGCGTGGATCTTAGTAAAAATGTGCTTCCTTGGCTTTGAAAACTATAGAATTAGTATTCTTTCAGTACCGGTGTACTAGTACTGGAGTACAGGCACTTGAAAAAATACAAGCACCACCACTTTTCAAGTAAATATTACAATACTTACAAGCACTTTTAAATGCCCTTATTTTCTGTGGTTACAGAATCGTTAAGGTGGGAATCTTGCTTAATAACTTCTCGGACAGCAGCCTTCAGCTAGTGCTTGTACTTCCTTCAGTTTAGTCTGAAAAGCGATGGCTTCCTCTTCATCATTCCTACTGCAGAATAGAGTATTGCCGACAAAAGAAAGGCAATAGAAAGTTTTTCGAAAGGGATCTCAGAGCTTTGATCAAATTATTTGGATGGACGAATTCCCGGTGAAGTTCTTCTAAAAACTTGGATTTATCAGCCGTTCTATGATACATAAAACTTATACACGAAAACCTAGACAACTGGTGATGCCATCGAATATATCAAAAGAGTTTAATATTGCACTTTCAAGGCTTCACATTGTGACCCACGATTAACAAAGAAGCTGCCAATTCCTATCGTTATTTTCAAAAGCGCAAAACCACCTTTCAAACTAGCTTTGTACCGTCGTAGAGTGACGATAACGCGGATAATATTTCGTTGACTTACTGCCGACACTCCACTCTGGTGTACTTTCTAACCACGTCTTTTTCATGTTTCTGCCATGCCATTCTCAGACCACATGCTACGGCATTTCGGTGGGTATATGGTCTTAAAAAACACAAGTGATATTGTTATAATAGAATTAGATGCGAGGTGATTTCTAAATTGATTGGCTCCCAACACCTTCTTTACTACAAGCGTATTGTAGACGTACACCTATAAATTCCTTTTTTCACTTCACTCTTCAATGTCAACTTTTCGCTTAAGAGCTTTACCCGATTGAGATACGAGAGTTTAAAGACGTATTTAGAAGACTACACAACTGTAACAAAATACTTATGGCTATTTACCAATAAAACACTCTCCCACGACATCCATCTGATAGGCATTGGCTGTGATTGTCTCCCAGTACCTTCCAGTTGGCAGTAGTCGGCCACATATGCCGAACGGTTTATCACAGTTCCAATGGAGCACACTTTGACTTCAAGTTCTGGTCCGATTATGCAACTCCTGAAAGGGGACAAATAAGAAACAATGGTTAAGTATACATTTTATCAAGGGTTCAACAAGAGGGTTGAAAAATAATTAAATGCAATATGAGTGTGCGATGATTGCAACAGCAAGGCACCCCTCCTTTTATCCATATGGATGGATTCTCAAAGAAAGCCTTTGGCGTTTGCTTTAGAAATTACTATTCCTAGTTACGTCGTTGTCTACCTTTAGTGTGTGTGTGCATGTAAACGGTCAGTGAATTTTCGAAATTAATGGTTACACTGCGCACCGTGCGTTTCGGCCTACCACTACTAATATCACGATCGAAATGTCAATGGCTGTGGATAACAGAGAAAGAGGGATTCTTGGTTCTACCGTAGTAATCCTTAGATCGCACGTTTGGATGCATAGTACATTGCAAACAGCTGTCTTTCCATGCGTATCAATTGACAATGACGTGACACGTGCTACTGCTAGCTAAATACATGATTTTACGGATTTACACGGATGAGTTAGTCCAAAAGGATTTCTAAAGTAAACGTAGTGGAAATGTTCAACATACTGTGGTTGTTTGATGAGGTGCAAGTGGAAGACGAAGATGTAGTGCCTTACTTGAGCCTCGACTATAACGGTTGGGGATGCAATTAGAGTTTGTTTGCAACACTGTATTCGAATGGATTAAGTCCGGAAAGCTATCAACACAGTAGTCAGCAGTAGGGGTTGGACGGAATGTCAAAGTCAATTTGATTGGATTTTGATAGAATTGTGTTTGATTTGCTTAGGGGCTTCTCTTTGGTTTGCTGGTCGTGGAAATCAACAGACTGAAAGTTGATGGTACAGTTCATTTTGCAGGATTTAAGTAAAATTAAGATACATTACGTTTAGGATTTCTAAATACTCAAGTTGGAAAGTACCAAATTATTTTTCCAATAATGCAAGGATTCATTTGCCTCGTACAAAATCTCCTTTTTTGCAACACTGAAATGAATTAAGGATCCATCACTGCGTTCTACTATGAGAAGATGAATACTTTTCTTCTCGTAAGCTGAAGTTTAAGTTCCAACCTACCTTAGGAAGCAATATGCCGAATCGGTAATATGTTTTAAATTGAACAATGTCATACATAATAAATTTAATACAAATTTGTGACAACTTATGCCATATTTGAAAATTTAATTTTAATGTTTAAACATTTCCGATAAGGCATCACTACAGTCATACTGCTCAGGGTAGGTGAAGCCAGTAGTGTGAGAAAATCACAGTTAAGAGAGCAAGATTCAGGATTATCTCCAACTATGTAACGAATTTAAATGAGATATAGTCGAGTACACCCATAGAACTATAATCCACCTGACATTTAACATCATTTCGGATGGCGCCCAATGTGGGACTTCATTTATGTATGTACAAGCCAAAACTATTATATGCGGCAATGACCGTAGAGAAAACATGCCAGGCTATGAATATCGCCACTGTTGTATTTAAAGACGTCTTTTATTTCCCTACTGTATATAGGGCTTGTAGGTTCCTGAAGCAACAGTCGGCGAATCTAGAATCCATTGAGTAGGAGCCTAATGTTTTAAGCGCGGTTTGGCCATCCGTGTGTTTGTGGATTAATGTGCTCATGATGCCTGAGCTTAGCTTGATACTGGTTGGGCCCAAAGACACCGGCATCAACTGCAGTATTCATCCTCTATTCATTACTACACGATTCCTTTATTTCTCGGTTTGTGATCTTAATCTCAAGTTTCTCCCAGTGCTGAAGATGTACATTTCGAAAAGTTTAGAGAGTGAGGGAATCGAAATCCCGAAGCAGTCCTAGTCTCTAGTTGCTTGTTTTCATTCATTTCTCTTTTATATTTGGGTGATTGTTGGTTGGTGTCCCCGTTGACGCTCGAACTCGAAACGTTCAGGTTATAAGCAAATACAATACCCACTACAACGTGGCCACCCATGTATACATATGTGGGCGTGTAATTCGCATGTCAGTAGAAGGTGGGGAAATGAGACAAACCGATTAAAAAAATTCATAACTTTTTGTTTTGTCGTTCATTTCAATTAAGTTTTTTTTTCACATTACAACATTTTGGTGCCTAATCAGAACAGCTCCCACTAGAAACATTTAGTCTTTCGGTTTGAAAAACGGGGATCACATCCAAAACGGTTCCAATAATTTTATTCTCCATCTACCTGTCGCGGATCAAACATGTAAGTGATTGAAGTCAGAGACTCACCACTGATTTATATTTGCTCATGTTTTGCAAATGGTGTGGAACTGTGGATTCTACTTGGTATACTCAACTGAGGGTTTTTTCTGCACTGGTTCCATGAACACAACCGTACGCAAACACCGTATACTTAAACAATAAGCACACCTACATATACAAAAAAAAAAATTCTCAACTAAGAAGCTGGCTGTGGCAACCATAAAAAATGTATTCCTATCGCTGTGTGGTTGAAAGTATCCGTATGATCCTTAGCGATCAGCATGGTCAGTTTCAGTAATCTATCATCGACGCCTCGCAAAGCGGTCAGAGCAATGAAGGTCATGGCGGATTGCCATTGAAGTATATTAGAGGTGATACACAAACTAGAGGCTGGTGTCAAGTTTTTCTATTTTATGTAGTCCCGTGTGCGAGGCCTTTCGAACACAAATTGTTGATTTAAGATCCTCGGCAACGCTTGCAGTAAGTAACTCGTTTTTATTTACATCGAGAAACAAGGTGGAATATTTTTTATATAGTGGTGATGGTGGTGCTCAAAATTGCGACCGACGGTCCGGTTCATAGTACATTTTGCTTTTATGTTTGTTTACTGTTTTGATATTAGTAATGGAAAAAAATGTAATTATTGCGAAAAATTGTTTCACTAAGTATTTTATGTTTTCATTTCACCTAGGTTAAGATAATAATAATCACAGATAAATTCTGACAGATACATTCTTAATGTTGTAAAAGTTAAATGAACATTTAAAACAGGGTGCATGTAAAATATGTACATGTCAGGTTAACCCGTGACCTTATATCATATGATTTTTTATTGCACCTACATATAAGGGCAAGTATTGGTTTCCTCAAAATCTCGAGATTTTGATCATTCTTGACATTCCATTAAAGAGAATATCAAGAATATTTTGTTTAAATTTCACAATTGGTCATAATTCGAAGCAAAACTGGAATTTTCATTCTAACTCCAAAATTAACAATACTTAACTAATGGCCAAAAAAATCGTAAAAAATACGTAGATAATACTTTATTTATAGACTCATTCGCGGATGTACATAACTCAGGCAATTTTGTTAAACATAAGTATCTAAATTTTATTCGACATAGAAAGTTGTGGCAAGTTTTGGAAAATTACAGAAATTCGAGTATTTTTTTAACAATTTTATTTAAATTATGAACTGAGTGATTTGCAAATAAACCACACATACGCAGGTGAAAGCACTTTATTTCTTAATGAAACAGAAGGGTTAAACTGCAAGACTGCAGATTTTGGGGCTCTGTAAAATTCTTTGGATAGAACTGTTCTTTGTCAAACTGTGGGTTATTTGAAAGACATTATTATTCACTCTTAGTTCTAAAATATGTAAAAAATATATTTTTATTAGGTAATCTTAGGTGAACCCATCACATTCATCAAAGTTACATACATATTGCGATTGTTCTGAAGAATAATCTCTTTTAACATTTAGTGAGATAGGATTTTTCATGATCTGAAACACCTTCTTTGCATGAGGCAGTTTCACTACAAATAAAAATGTAAAACCCACACTAGTTCTTTAGATCTTCCTTCTAATTACAGTAATAACTGATTGAATTTATATCAAATCATTATTCAAATTATATTAAATTTCAAAACCCTGACCCTCATCCGATAATAGCAGTAAAACCCTAAATTCTCATATTCCTCGCTGATAATTTATTACACGATCCGATCCAATTATTATTATTTTGTTCGTTTTTCTAAAATTTCCCAAGTGTAATTACCGGAAAATTTTCGAACATACACATTAAAATGTTGCGGGAAAAATGTCCGTTCCCATCACACCGTGGCGCAGTGCACGTGCAAAACATCATTCAATCATAAAACACGCACTCGTCGTTGGTCGTAACTGCACTGCAAGCGGTCCATCACACAGCTGCAGTATCACCACCACACTACGTCAAATTGGCATCATTGCAATCATCTCTGAGTCCTTTAATTCCCTGGCCAATATGTTGATATCTTTCTCCCTTTCCCAATTGCCATGATCACACAATAGTTTTTCTTGTGCTCGCCAGCAATACAAAACATTACCACCCTCTTAAACGCGCTATCCATTCGTGTCCTGGGAATAGAACAAATGACGAATTACCCGCCATTGCCACTGCCATCGCCACACCGACACTACTGTTCGGTGTTCTGCTGCTCGTCACTCTCGACGTCTGCCTTTTGATTGTATATTTAATTAAATAAACCGGGGGGGTAGGCAGGGGGAAGCAAGAGTAATATTTGCCGGATGGAAAACGTCCTAGACATACGTTCCAAATAATAACAATGCCCGTGGTGAGAGTGTGAGTCCTGAATCCCATCGCCCATTATAATGTAAAAGCGCACTGTTTTTCGTCGGTTTTGGGTGTACAATTACGCTGATGGAATCCTTCCTTCTATCCGTGAACAATGCCACGGAGACCGATAGAATTTTGAACCCACATGTAAGTCGGTTTGCCTCTGGCATGCCTTTTCCCAAGGTGAGCGCGGAGAGTACACGAATCCTCGCATTAAATGCAATCGACGACGGTGACGCCAACGGGGGGCGGCCAGCGTTGTCGTGGTGGGCTGCTGCTCCCTTCATTGTGTGTTTTATAAAACACTATGAAACAGTGTGGATGATGGAACAATGGGGTATTGTAGTTTTGTTCAGTCAGAATGATTCGAAAATAAAAACGGAATTGGATTGGTGTTTTGTATTGTGTGTCTTTCTGTCATGAGGGACCGGGCCAGGAAACCAGGGAGGGTACACACATTAAAACAATCATATCATCCAGACAATGCCATGTATGAATTGATGTCTTTTGGGGACTTGCATGCATGTGTGTAGACCACGATGAATAGAGGTGCATTTATAATTTCAGTTCTTCTGTTTGACTGAGGTGGAACCCATTAACGAGTCGCTGACATGACACAACGATGTCATTAATTTTTGGACAGTAAAACTTGTAACATAAAAACTGTACCTCATGGGAGTGCTAAAAAGCCTTTGAATATGACCGTTTAATTTAAATATGGCTTTCATATGGAATTGTCGTCAAAAACAAAGCAAAATTCGAATTGATTTTTAAAAGTCGATGACGATTCCTTAGCCAGTTAAACATCTGCAGTTAAACTGTTTCCTATATCCACATCTAAACTCTCAAACCTAATATGTAACTATAATCAAGTATTTAGGTATTGTCATCGCTTATCAAAGGGTGTGGAAAAATCGACTGTGATAATGGTTATTGTGAGCAGATACTACGTGGCGCCCAATTGGGGACTAGACAAGGACAGATTTTGTTGGTGACAAAATCAGACCAATGCTTCGATGATTGTTGAGTTACTTTGTTTAATTATTCCATCTGAAGAAACCACCGGCAGTTGATGAATTATCAAGGAGAGCACCTTGAATTCATTGTAAATATATAGATGCTGCTCCGTTTTCGGACCCTTAGAGAGCCTATTGCTCATGGTCTAAGGGTAGATATACATGCATTTAAGAAGACACAACCGTCCATAGGTTTTTCAAACCAATCTCCGTTTAACAAATCCTAATACCTCCGTTTTACAAAGCTTAGTACCTCAACCCAAGATTGGGTCCCAACCCTTTCGGAAGGTCGTTGGTATCAGAAATAAAGAGAGAGAGAGTGTGAGAGAAAGAGAGAGATAGAGAGAGGAGTGGTTCTACTAACGACAGCGGAAGAATTCTAAAGAATGAAATCAATGTTGGCGTCAATAGTTCCAATCAAGTTAAACCACTTACTCGATACCTTGTATGGGATACCACGACATACTCGTATTTCAAGCTCGGGTCTATAAAGATGTTTAGGACTAGATCAGGGTTTTGGAAAAAGAGATGGTGGCGGATGAACCCATTATGTGTCAACGACAACTATCACTTAGCCGAAGGACGTTACTGGCGTATTAAGTCACGGATTGGCCCTCCAGTTTGGGCTCGCTCTATCAGTTGGGGTACTTCTTTACAACCCAGAAAGAACCTCGTCATCGGAGAGACATGGATACACTAATTTGATAACATGACCCGGAACATCCACAGACTACGATTCGAGACTATGCACTTGGAATGTGCACACCTTGAACATTGCGGTCGCTACTCTGAAACCGGAAACTATCCTCACGCATTATTGAGCAGACTAGTGTAAAAACTTGCCAATGGCAGACGTACTTAGCTTGTATAGGAGAGAACAAAAATTGATTTGTACTACCCGCATTACTAAAATCGAAAACCGGACTACGTTAGGTGCGGACCCTTATTTCATATAATACTATGAGTGTGTAAATTCTCAGCTTATAGTGAGGGTGAAGAGCTTAACAATCGGACATCGAGGACTTAAGTAGGCAATTTCTTATCAAATTATACATATATTGTGAATATATCTCTGCGATTCATGAGACACGCTGGATAGGACCAGGAATGTTAAAACGCATTCAGCAACGACATCTTAATATGTGCTGTGCACATGCTCCCACCAATGAGGTCAAAGACCACATCCCATCAAGGAAGAGTATGACCCTCTGGACAGAGCCTGTTCGGAGTATGAAGTCTCGTGGACTTCAAGGCTAACATAAAAAAAAAATATTTGTCGTATTGTTGTATCTCTAATGTGTAGAGATACAAAAAAAAAAAAAAAAAAAAAACAAATAAAAAACAAACAGGAGAGGGAAATGAAAAGATCCATCGAGATTCACTTTCAATATTCAAGTCATCAGTTCAAGTCGAAACGAGGTTGGTCTTTTAGTACGATCAACTTTTTCTGTTGCTTGACTTATCGTACCATTGCGAACGCGAAACAATATTGGTGAGTAAGTGTTTAAATGTTATTGCAATTCATTATTGTTTCGACGCAGGGCAATGACTTTGACGGATTCAATCAACGGCGACATCCACTCGTTCGAAATACCAGAGCACAACTGTCGGAGAGTACAGCTTATACTACATGACAACAAACAACTGCGGTAATAAGTAGCACTCGATTTTCTCACTGCCGAATCTACAAGAAACCTGGTTATCTCCAGATGGTCGAACCAATAATCAAATTGACCACGTGCTGCCTGATGGTAACGTGTCATCTATTTTGTATGCGCACACTTTCAGTAGTTGAACCCAAATCCAGAGCTCAAATGTTCCAAGAGCAGAAGCTTAATCTACAACTATCCAAGATTTTAGAACATTAAAATGGCGAAGCACGCATATTTCCATTTCTTTTCCACTCCTTAGTACTTTTTTAGTCGGTTTTTTTGGTTATTTCTTTTATTTTCATAGCAAGAGCAAAGTCCCTTGACAAACATTTCCCGCTAATTAGTTAGCATTAATGCCAACACTTAAGCGCATGACCTCATCTCTCCGAATTCCACCAATAACTACCATTTCAAAGCTCCTTCTGGTTGCTCGCAAACCTGTCAATGTCATCGTGCAAATCCATTTACGCAACAACTTCGAAAGGAAAACCTTTCATTAATCAACATACGCTGACAAGTTTATCGACACTTCCTCTGTTGCGGAAGCTCTTCAAAATGATCATCCAGCAACTATAATTGATAGCACATAGAGATACGCTCTCCATAGACATAGATGCTAAAGAGAAAGGACTTTACGAACACAACCACGTGTTTAGCCCTAAATAAATTGCCATGAAATTAACATTACTCTTTCCCCCTCCTCTGAGTCGATGGGAGTGTGTGTGACTCTGCCAGGATCGAACGAAGGAACAAGTGACAAGACAATAAATTGAATTTCATGACAACTCTTTTATGCTCTGGGAGCAAATAAATGAATATAAAATAGAGGTTATACACATAAAACCCACATGTACACGACGATCAATAATGTCAAAATTCGCAATATCCTAAGACCGTAACCTACCGTGTATTAACCACACTCTCTCCATCGGCCATATGGAACCGCCCTTAAATAAAATACTTAATGACATCATTTAATCAATTCAACAAGAAAACACTGTAACTATGGTGAGAGGGTGACGCTGTGAAGTTGGAAATGAAATATCCTCTCGGATCAAGGATAATGTGGGAGGAGATGAGATTAAACTACGGCATTAAACAGATGTCAGAGTGGCGTTGATGGTGATGGTGGTGGTGGTGGATTCTCGAGGGGTAACAACAATTGATTCATCCATTTATAACTTTGTTACGATTGGAATTGTGTTCGGTGTCAATCGGAAAAGGGCAAGGATATGGAAGCCGACTTAAATCAAATTTTGGTCACAATGAACAACAATACCGCGTCCTTTAAATTGCTTTCCTTGAATTGAAATTTGACACAGGATTGACGAAGCCCATGCACGTGTGCATGGCGAATTATGTTTGCAATGCATTTTAACGGATTCTTATACGGCACGGGCCGTGGTATTTATTCTCTATATCCTATTTCACAGACCCCCTCGGCGTGAGGGCTGATGATAATTCGTTAATCCGTCTCACTAGGAATATTATTTGCTTTCTGTTTTCAATTACACCTTGTCCACCCTAACACATACGTGATTCATTTTACGAAGTCTCCAGAGAATGTAACCATCTGTTAAGTTTTCGTAGACAAAAATTCTTCATCCTTGGGGCAAAAATCATGGTTAGACTAGCGCTGTAGTTATGGCGACAGTATTTACCTTAGAATGACGTCAGGTGAGAGAACGTAATCGTGGTGTCTCAGGTTTTATGTCCTGGTAGACACGAAAGACGGTACAAACAAAGAGTTTAAACATTTGTACCCCATTGTGGTTGGGTATAAGTTTAACCACATTACAGAAAGGACGAAGGTGGCGGTAGTGGCGGTGGTTGGTGTATCGCATGGTGAGGGTGGATTGTGGTTTTTACTATGGACATTTGGATTCATCTTGTCATGTTGATGTTAAACATTATTTTCAGTTAATTAACCTTAATAGTTAAGTCCTTGTTTTGTGGGGTTGACGCGGTGGGACTTTGTGTCGAAATGAGTTTTATGTTGTGTATCGTTGTCTGCTTTTGAAGGATGAGGTTTTGAAAATCTTCCCAACAATGACCCCTCTAATGACGAGAATTTGTGGTTTCACTCTAAAGAGGTGCTTACCAGAGCAAATTTGAAGAAAACTCTTGTTTAGATCATTATGATGTGTAAGGATTTATTTTGAGGTAAAAGATATGCTACATCATTATGTTCCATGTGGGGCATTATGGGACACTTGAGAACTGTACAAGAGGACTGCCAAGACTTTTCTGTTTTCCCTGGAATGGTGTATCAGATCCATGTCTGATTGCACTTCTACCAAAATTATTAAGTCTACTTCGAATTATTGCAGAGCTTACACATAGGATATGCTTGGTAGGAGCTGCGTTCAGAAGCTCATAGTGTATTAGGACAGAATTGTGTTCTTGTTTCTCTGACCTGACTTATGTTTTTTTTTTATGATTACGGCAATATGGCAAACATTGCCATAAGGTCAATATGGCACACATGTACCATACATATTACCCTTCACAAGCATTGCTTTTGACTTCCCCAACGATAAAACCTCCGTGGCTGAGATGGCTAGGAACTGCGCCAACGACGCGAACACATTGGCAAATGGACAAGATTGTTGGTCTACGAGAGGCACTGTAACAGAGCACATAAATTAACTACCTACCTACAGTCTAGCTTTTTTAGAAGCCAAACTAGCAAGGGCATACTAGAAGTAGAAACGTCATCCCAAGTCGTGCTAAATTCACACTTGATCAAAAAGTGATGCAAAAGATACTGCAATGCCATAAAGGTACATCTTTTTGGTCTTTCGTGAAAAGAATGAAAAAATTCTGCTTCATCCTCCTACCCGGCTCTTCTCTGCAATAATAATATTATCACGCACGCCAAAGTGATAGGTAATCTCTCTCTCTCTCTCTTTCTCTCTCTCTCTCTCTATTTATATCCAATATTCTTTGGGGCCAATATTTTTTCCAACACGTTCAGTAGCTCGAGTCCTACTCGTAAAAGATCTCCATAGTAACAAGACTTCAGGTTCAAACGGGATTTCTCCCCTTTCACCCTGGCCAAACCTTTGCGCAAGCTCTTCCACGTATCGTATTCGACAGGCATTTTCCGGATAGTTGCAAACTTCAACACTTATTATCAATTCCGAAAAAATAGCGATAAAACCTCCCCTTCTAACTACCGACCAATAGCTTTACCGTTATTATTGTCCAAGGGTACCTCCTTAATGACTCATGGTGAATGCAGAGTGGTTGCCCTTGATATCTATCTCTAAAGCTTTCGATTAAGTCGTGTCCTCGTTAACAAACTTGAAGCTCATGGTGTCGGAAAATTTTTTCTTAAATGGATTGCGAGTTTCTCAAGTGGTCGACCATTGCAGGTTGTATTAGATGAATGCTCGACTAATGCCGGTGTTCCCAAAGGCTCAGTTCTCTCTCCATTTATCCTTCTGATTTACATCAACGAACTCCTTTCTGTTACTCACAATCTGATTCATTCGTTCGCGGATGACAATATTCTTGACCTCGCCTATTCGCTAATGACACCACGACAAGGGCCCCAAATTCTCGAGTCACAGCAGCAGCAAATGTCAACCGAAAACAGTTCTGACATTGACGCAATCATCGTTTGGGGTGCGAAAAATCGAGTCGATTTTAACGCATAAAAAACCCAGTGCTGCCTCCTGGTTACTAAGCGGGATCCTAATGTGTTCAAACTTAGAATGAGTGGAGTTGATGTTGAGGAGTCTATTAGGACTAGGCGGGAGCTCCCATGCTTGAGTTTACTTGATCGTGTTGAGCGACAAGCTTGTGTAATTTGCATTTGTCCTTATCTGTCTCCTCTTTAACTCTTCTGCATACGTTCTCCTTTTACTCAATCACTTGGTTTTACAATCTTCAAAGAACGCTGTTCTAAGTGGTGGAGAACATTTAAAAATTAAAAAAAACCATCTCCCCATAGGTGCTAGTTCACAAAATGAAAAGAAACAGCCAGAGCCAGCCAGAAACAGCGGTGTTATAGGTATGCCTATCCTGACGGGCATACAAAAAAAAAACAGAAAGACATCTTGTTGTTCTGTAAGTAAGTCCTAGTCCCACCTCTACGTGCTACTACTCGTATCCAATAATTTGTTTGGAAATTGCGAATGGTGAGTGCTTGTGATTTTCGGTTTGTGGGCCAGCTACAAGTAAATAAAATTGTTAAGTTACGAAAAACAAATCAATGTCTGCACAATAAAACACCAACATATTTGTATGAACAAAATTGGTTTGCACAATCTGCGAACTCTCATAATCTTATACGAGTAACTTCCACCTCTAGTGGGTAGTGTGTTCGCTTGTGACGCGAACTGTGCAGGTTCGAGCCCGGACGGGGAACAGCAATCACAGCCACCCGAACATATAAGAAAAATGAATAAAATCTAAGTTTCTCCAACCACTACACCAAAAAGGAGTTTCTGCCTGGTAGTACAATGGATGCAGCAAAATGGAGTCTGAGTGCTCCGGGATTTGGAGCCATGGGGAATTTAAAATTAAAAGTACCTTGTTTGGGCATAAGACCTAGCACAGGATTCGGGTCTCAATCTATATGCAGGGAACAACCAATCAGATGAGACAGTTTGTTTGAGAAATTTCCTTTTTTATGCCCGAAACAAGTGTGAAACAATCGAATTAACATAATCCGAATACCGACATTCTTCACGATCTAGTAGTGCGCCCGCAATTTAGGGACTATCTTCCCGTACAACCGACCACAGATGAACAGTGGACAGATGTGATAACTGTTTTTGTTATTGGTCTAAGGACTTTGCCTGACTAAGGCAGAAATATCACAGCACATGGTTATCTGCGGACACTGATCATAAGAGCATATTTTACTCAAAGCTAGCATTGCAGCTGACTCAGCAGTAGAGAGAGTCGAGTTTGAAGAAAGGAAAGATTTAGAGATGTGCTGCTTCTCGTTTGATGTCTTAATTTTGGAGATAAATTCCCAAACAACATTATTTCCATCAGTTAATATCAATATTTGGTTTATCACTGTGCTGACTGGTCTTAGAAATTTATTATCTCCTCCTCTAGACCAGATTTGATCATCTCTTTCGAAAAATATTAATTTCCTTGGGAAATATTCCCTCTTTTCTCCAACCACTCTCTGAACAAAACAAAGTAATCACTCATCTTGTACATGTCTCTCTTTGTTTGCATTCCCAAGTGGCGCACACCTACCCCCCGAAAAGTGTGTGCAGATAAAAGTGGTTTGTTTCCTTCCGTCTGTCTGTCCATTTCATCCAGAGAGAGCATCTTATTAACATTTGTGCTCCAGAAAATTAACAATGGACGTACGGAAATGAGATGAAGAATGAAGGATACCTCTATTCTTCTTCTGGCATCCATAGCCTAATAATAAGGAGCGTTGCTGTAATGACCCTGGCCGCAATATGTCTGCAAACGACAGAACCAGAGTGTACAGTTGTAGTTAAGGATCCATGATGCGGCGGCAACCATGAACATTAGATTCCATTACATTGCGCATCATGTCGGTCGCATCAAAAAGGACGAACGACCGACGAAGATGAGCACAGATTAAGTTTACTGTTGTGTTATAATTGTTTAAACAATGAATAAAATGAATAAATGGAACGAAAATTTTTCGTAATTATCTCTCTGCTCTGCTATGCGCATAGATACGCGCGTTTGTGTGTTGTTAGGGGCGTCCTTTTAATTTTGCTTCATTCCATCTACCGTTGGAATCTCTGTGTCCCTTATTCCTGTTTTTTTTTTTTAATGCTTTTTCCGTGCACACGCTAAATGGTAATTACGCCGCTAAGGACTCAGATTCTTCCCCGCTGGGCCCTCAGAGGTTTCCTGAGAGTTGGGGAATGTTTTCGAAATTATCTGTTATGTGGTTTAGCTTATACATTTGGGGGAAGGTATATTTTTTTTCTGCATTTTTTTTGTGGAAGTCTTTTATTTGTTTTGGTTTTCTTGGGTTTTTTTTTGCCTGGAACCATTGTGGAATTATAAATAATTGTCACAAAAATATGCTTATGACTAGAGATTGTGTTAAATATTTGTTTGCGTTAATTTTAAACGGAACTCCGTAGCGCCAGTGTTTGTTTTTATTTGAGCGGAAGTTCCCATTTTTAATGTTAAATAGATTTGAAAGGTATGGATATGAGTGAGATTTATTTGAAAAAAGGTTTAAGAGTAAAATAAAAAGAAGGTAAAATTATTTTATTAGAAACTGTGGACCAATGATCCGAAATTCACAGTCCATGCATTAATTGAACTTCATTTCAAAGGTTAACAAATTGTACACATTATGCTCAGAAGCACAAAAAATATTATTTAGAAAGAAAGCAGCTAAAAATGAAGGCGTTCCGCTCAAGACTAAATCTTCAACGATAGAAGCCTCCACCCGCCAGTGCCTTGAATTTCATCCGGGTTATACATATCTCGCTCTTAAGGTGAGGTCTTGACAAATTCTGGCGGGAAGAAAAGGATCATAGAAAATAAAAAAAAGAGCACGCCATCAAGGAATTACTCTATTCCACCATGATCAAATAAGGTGGATCAGAAAAAGAAGTGTTCCAAAAACACGAACAAAGCGATGATAATGATACCAAACTATTTTCAACTTTCTTCTAGAAGGAATGCATTATCTTCAAAAAGCAGAAGATCGCTGTTACTACGGTTTGGGAAAATAAGAGCAACAACATAACTCCGTGGTTCAGTGGTGAAGTGCCCGATCAATGAGCGGGAGATACAGGGTTCAAATCTCATAAAAAAAGATTTCTCACGTAAAATTGTCATGACAAGCTTCTCACAATAGAAAAAACTGCCCTTAGGAAACGGTATAAAATTGTATGCCCCAACCATTCGTGCGATCCACAGCACGAGTGGCTGCGAGAAGGTAGGCTAGGCCAAAACTAGGTTAGCGCCAAAGTATTTATGTTTATTTATTTATAATAAAACTCCTAACTGAGACAACTGAATTAATGCTTTCCAGATGTTTTTCCTATATAGCAAGAAAGATGAACAAATATTAGCCTCTTTTGATAAAAAAAAATCGTCGTCTTGTGTGCGAGCAGGGTGAATGGAGGAAAAGATACAATCGCAAACTTAAGATATGTACGAAGATGTGGAAGTGGTCCAAAAAGCAAAGGCCGGCGTCTTACGAATGGGCAACCAATGATCCAGTCAAGAGGATCTTCGCATTCCACTTTCCATGTTCAAGAAGACCACAAAAATCTAGCCTCCGTTTTAAATAACAAAAGATTGCTGATGCCAAGCTACTTGGTGTAGGGATTTGGAACGATCTAACGATCTAACGATTTTGAAAGCCTGGGGTGTCTCAGGCAAAAACTCTCCACGGAGTAAACTTTTAGTTAATAAATTTTTATACCGTATCTCATAAGGCATTGGAGGGCTAGAAGTTTGTTTTCAGTTAAATCACTTATACTGCTGTAACTTTTTAATCGTATAACAGAAACTTATGAGGGAGGCAGATAGTTAAGATAGTTAAAAAATGTCGAACTAAATTTAAAAAAAAAAATCACTAGGAATTAGGAATTTTTTTTTTTTTTAAGAAAATCCATCAGCAGTTTAAGCTGTGAGATATAGATGGACAGAATTGAGAGACTCACCTTTTTGAGTTTCTCTTTAGTATCTATGAATACCAAGAGCAATCGAAATCTTGCGATCGAATATTTTCACGAAACCAATAATAGGTACTTATCCAAATTGTTTTTTACCTGCACCAATTGGTTTTGTGAAAATCATCGAACATTTAAGCAATATTTGACATTTGCAAGGACATGACATACTAAGTTTTGGACAATTGTCAAATAATTCTTTTTTTTTTAAGTATTTTTTTTTTTAATAAAAAAAAAACTACAATTTAACAACTTCGCTCAAATTTAAAATCTGATTGATTTGCGAATGAACGGTACGTGCGACCCAGTCGTGGACTTTATTTTTAGGGTATGTTTTGTCATGTCCACAAATTTCCTGAATTTTTAGAGGTGTCCAATGTGTTTCTATGACGTATACAAGTTATTTTTGTTCATACGGAGGGTCTAACAAAAGTTCGCTTAGTAGATGTTAATTTATTTTATTATATACTCGTATCTACATGCATATATATATGTGCATATAGTACATTAATTATTATATTGACAAAATAGATGTTGGTTGCCGATTTCTTATAGTCTAACGATATTCAAATTTAAATGGCAGACAAATCGGTAAAATTGGTGATATAAGGTTAGCAGAAATTCTACCACCAACACAGCACGCAATCTGCTTTGCCGTTTTCTTCGGATTTCGACTTCAACTCAGGCTAGTGCAATTTTTTTTCCACGGATATCAAAATTCGTATGGACTGATTGCAACATTCCTTGTAACTGTTTGCAAGTGCTTTCAAAGATTTCAGATTCGGTATTTTTCTGTGGAGAAGAACCTCGTGAAAATAATCAAATCTTCGACCGACGATACAAATATGGCTCTGGTGAAGGCAAAAAATTTAAGAAGATCCAAGAAAGATTCAGGAAATGATAGGTGATGAACTGGGCCTGGCTTGAATGTGATGGCTGTCAGAATATGAAATCATCACCTGAACTATTTGAAGAAATCTGCTCGATGGGTTCCACGAATTTTGAATGACGACCAAAGAAATGGACGCATACGTTTTCCCCCATATTTCTTGAACGAATTAGAAAACGTAGAGTCAAACTGCTTTAATAAATAAATAATAAATCGTAATAGGTGATGAATCTTGGTTTTATAAATACGACACGGAAATCAAACAGCAGCCCTTAGTATGGAGCTCAGAAGCTCCACGATAATGCACCTGCTCACACTGCAGAAAAAAAGAACAACTACTTTCTGACGATCTTGGGTCTCAATGAAATTCGGCCAGCACTTTATTCCCCGAACGCCATTGTGCCATTGGATTTCTGGCTGTTTCCGCAAATAAAAATTAAAAAAACAGGTAAAGAGTCTTCAGTTCCAATGAGGAGATCATTAATGAAGTCAATGTCGAGATTGAGAAGCTCCAAAAATACGATTTTGAGAAATATTTCGAAAGGTGACTCAACTAAAAAAGTATTGAAATAAATGGAAATTATGTAGAGAAATAAAAATGTGATGAAACGTAAAAATATTAAGCACAATTTGTTTTTTTTTTTTTTTTTTTCAACCAACTTAGTGAATTATTGCTAGTCCACTCGTATGTTACTCATAACTAATTCGATGTGAAATAAAAGAAAACACAACTGATTTCTCCTTAACGCTAGAAAAATCGGGGAGGAAAACCCCTAATATTGCAACACTAAGTGAGATATGCTTCAAAAACCAATTGAGTTTCCTATCCGGTGTGTAACACTGTTTATAACAATTAGAGATATGAAAAGTGATGCACACTTTGTTTTTTTTCCAACCAACTTAGTAGACTTTTCGTAGTCCGCTCGTATGTTGCTCATAACTTATTTGATATGAAATAAAAGAAAACACTACAATATGTTGTTCCCCTAAATATGTTGTTCCCCTAAATCTGCCCCTAATACTGGAAAATATCGCAAATCTGAAACGAAACCCATAATACACAACTGAGTGAGTTATTCTTAAAAAGACAATTGAATGTTCTATCCAAAAAGGAACACTGATTATAACATTATGCATCTCTACAATTTTCGTAAAATTTTTACATTTTACATGTTTTTCTGATAAAATCTCTTAAAAGTCAAAATAATATTCCATACGGATGTAACTTTTTGTAGGCTTTTTTTTATTATTATTATTGCTAGATATTCAAAACAAATTGTGTTCATAAAATATGATCTGTATTTGATCATACATTATACAGGTCCACGATCACTTTGGGGGTGAGTTTTATCCAAAACACAAGATTTTGCTATCTGAAGTCAATTATAAGCTTTATTGCGAATAGTAACAGAAACCCACACTTTTAACTGACAAAACGATTAGTTAATTAAGCAGCAAAATATAATTTCATTTGAACCGACAATCATCAAAAGTCCCACTAACACTAATAGGTTTTGTTAAAAGATGATGGATACGTAAATTATCATAAGAACTGCTCAAGATATTTTCTACCTTTTAAGCATGCTTCGCACACAGAGTGACATATGCCTAAATCAAGATGCGATGGCACAAGAAAATGAGTTTACGAACCAAAAGCCCCAGTGTGGAAAGCGACTTTTAAATACATATGCATAGACTAACAAGCAACTTAAACTAAATTTAAGTAGCGCCATGTGTACTTGTCATAAATAAAGAAAAAAAAAAAAAAAAGACAATTTCCTATCTACAGGCACCTCCATTTTAAGGTTTAAATCTCATAATGATTCTGAAATATTACTCTGCCAACTGCACAAAAAGCTTATTTTAAAACCAACCATTACAGCTGACCCCTTTTATACAAAAGCGAAAGACCAAAGAAAGTATTAAAAATTGCGGTCTAAGCTAAAACTTAATTGCCATTGGAAAATGGAAAATCCACTTGGCTCCTAGACAAAAGGACCAAACTGACGTTCATACCATATCTCCACCCTCCACTTTCAAAGTCAAATCATTCTGATTTATTGTTATTGTTATTGGCGGCGGGATTAAAATCAAACCGCCGAAGGACAGAATTTAATAAAAATATCAACCATGGCATGTCGGTAGCAGCTGTCTTTGTCATTATTAATATCTGTTAATTATTCACTTTAATGTTACATTCAAGGAGTTTTTTTTGTCGTCCTTTTCTTTATTTGGTGATGGTGTCCGTTTTTATATTCTTTGATATAAACGAACAAAAGTTTGCCCATTGTTAACGTCTTAAAAATAAAATAAACTTAAAAAAAAAAAAAAAAAAAATTGTTTATTTTAAGAATTTGTTATTTGAAAAATGGAGTGGTGTGCCTTCGAAGTTTCTTCAGCCGAACAAATTTTCGAACCTCATTAAAAATGCACAAAGCACTCAGACAGTGAGTGGATGCCATGATGTGAATGCCATGAAGTAATAACAACACAAGTTATTGAGGCGTACAATATTATACCAAATAATGATAAAAATTTGAAAAGTTTTCTTAAGAATATCTGTGATGTTTATTGAGCGTAGGTAGTGAAAAAGAGTTCAAAGAAGTTTCAAATGAATTTCAATGCTATTGTGTATAAAGTTACCTTACAGTTGTTTGTTGGAGAAGAGTATTGGGGGTGGGCTATTGAAACTTTCATTTCAAGTAAATTTCGGAAAATAGGAACTCAGTTTTATCATCAATCACTTTGGAGTTTACTCCACCTACAAGATGTCGAATACAGAAAATTGTAGGCCCTATTCCCCGATATCGTCATCACATTTAAACTACTTCGTAGTCCATTTCGAATAAGTCACTTTGGTTAATTTTCTGTGGAAGTTCTTGATTAAGACAAAGTGAAACGTCAACTAATTAACAGGAAATGAAATGTCACATATCAAAATACAATCCACCTCAATTCATTGACAAAAGTTGCATAAATTTCCAAAAAAAAAAAAAAAAAAATCCACCAAAGAAACCAATTTCCATGAAACACGAATCAATATTATAAAAAGCTTTCTCTTTTTTCCTGTGTTGGTAATCAATTTCAATTTACTTGCGCCCCGGTCATTTATCATTATTTTATTTCTGTCAAAAAAGTTTCGTTTCTCCATCATTAGTAATTATGTCGAATACCTATGAGTAAACAAAATCAATATACACTCCCACATGTATATACCACCATGATAATAGAGAGTATGTAGTATATGTAGGTATGTCCTCCAGGAGCAAAACAAGAACCGAAAAAGAAAAACTTTTCTTGTCCACTTTACTAATCAAACTTTGACATTTCTTGTTTCTTCGTATTGCGTTTGTCATGACATGGCACCCCGAAAAAACCATTAACGCAAAACAAAGGACATGAGAAGAGAAAATTCCATTTTGTCTTCGATGTTATCTATATTTGTGTCTATCTGTGCCCTATTGTACACACACACAGCCAAATACACCAAGAGGAAATATTTTGAAAACATTCTTAGAACTCTAGTATTGTCTATTCATGGCCAAAGGTATTTCCTTAGATCTGATGGATGAATGGATCAAAGATTAGAGGTAAGTCCTTCACTCTTTATCTTTATACGTCTCTCTTAATGCCTGCCTGTCGTTCTGTGGGAGAAAACGTTAACAATTAAGGAACCACCACCCCCAGATAGTTCCAAAATAGCCTTTTCTTTTAGTTAATTCAAAAATAAGTTACAATCATCTTCATAATCCACTGAAATGGTAAGGCTGCAAAACTCAACGGGACGGGAATGCCAACAGGAAATCAGGGACGGATTTGATTAGGAGACGGGTCTTAGAAAAAGTGGGGCGGCCGTAAAATGTCCGCATTGTGGAATTCACTTTGAGTACCCTGGGCAAACGGAAAGATGAGTGAGCCATTATCTGGGACACCTGAGTTCTATTTTCGAGAAGTAGAGAACTATGCAAAGATGCGCATAGTTTCTTTTAGTGTCCCTTACTGGAAGGAAAAAACGGAACTTTTATAGATGAATCACGGTGTCTGTGACATGGTTGAATAAATTTTCATTTGCATGTTTCTTCTTACGTACATACATGTATATACGTATGTATGTATGTATATAGTTTCGTTAAAAAAAACATTTCCTTCGACTACTTACCTTGCCGTAGTAGAGATGCTCAGTACGATCTGATGGTTCTAGAGGGCGATTGCAGCAGGGCAGGGCTACTTAAGCTGTAAGGTCTCTGGAGGAGGATCTAAATCTAAAGAGTAGTCAACCTGATTTCAGTGGTGGTCTGACCGTACAGTAAACCGTGCTCACGTGATGCAAGACTGAGGGTCAAACCAGTCACTTACGAGCTCCTTCAATTTTCCCTTGTCGTAATAGTGCCTTATCTCCCAGGCTATGCTGTGACGGACATTCTGAAGAGGAAATGAAAAAAGGACTAACCGCTTTTTAAAAAAATAATGTGATAAGTGATCATCACTTATGGCACATAAATTCAGGTACAGGAACATATTTCTATTCAAAAGTTCTGGTAGGACAGAAATCCCTGCAGGAGTTACAGAGACGAGAAGAAAACAGAATCGGTCCAATATCTACTATGCTACTACCCCACTTTGCAAGAACGATGGTTTTACGTCTAGAAAGTTATCGGGTGTACAGAAATTCATAAAGAGGACGAATTGGAAAGAAATGAGGATAGGCTCCCAAACCAACAATCGACTTCGGGGTCTCCGAGTGACCTAACCTAACTTTTGAATGCGTGAATGAATGAAACCTAACGCAATCTAAACATTTTGCAGAAAGAATTATTCAATTATATGATTTTTTGATACAAATAATTAAATAAATTTCGTCTCCAATGCGATACCATGGTAAACCTGAGGTGTACACTCTCCCAATCCTGAGAAAAGTTGACCGGCATATAAGTTCAGTAAATCTGGAACTCGATTTTCAGGCGGACCTAGCTAGCATTGCTGATCTTTGAACGAGCATTTGAAAACAATCGGTCTAAGAAACAATGGTCTTTGTGCGATGTGAACGGTGCAGTGTATTCGTTTCTGTTCCTACCTAAGGATTGAGGGCAATATAGCCCTGAGTCCGGTCTAAAAAACACACGAAATAAATTCCAAAAAATTATCTTTAGTTTAGCGAATTACTTAGAATCGCGTGAGCTCTCTTTGAAGAATGTTCCAAGTTTTTCGATTCAAAAGAAAAACACAGCTCCAATGAAAAGTCAGAGTGAGAAATCAGAGGAAAGCCTTGCCGGTGGCGGTGGTTGGTACTGCTTTCTTGTAAGACACAACAAATAATTTTCTAAAAAGCACAATCAATCATCCTCACATTTTTCCTCGTAAAGTCGTCCACGAAACAAGTAAAAGAAGAAGTAGACTCCCCCTGATGGGGATTTGGGGGGTACACACAATAACTTTTCCTCTGCTTCTTTTCGCTCCCACCATTGCTGGTATCTTCAGTCAGAAACACTTTTTAGAACAACCGAACAACCCAATATTTTTATAAGATGTTTGTTGAATTTTCCCAAAAAAAAAAAAAATTAAAATCTGAAAAAGAATAGAAAAGCAAATGAACATCTTTTTTCCTTTGTACCTGGAAAACTTCAGGTTGTTAATGGCGTAAGAAAACGATGGGAGGACGGGAGGCAAAATATACCATAGGAGCAGACATTTTGAGTGTACAAGATGGCTAACGAAGATGTACGAGTAGGAGATGGGGCAGGTCGCTGATGGTTGGTGTATGCGTTTTGCCGCTCTATCTCTCGGGGGAAAACTTTACTTACTTCGAAAGGAAAGAAGATATGATTTCTTTTTCACGTTACTACTTTTCCCAAACGAGAGATGCATGACGCAATAAAAATGTTAAATATTAATTTTAGACAACAAAGGAAAGAAAGTCGAAGAAAACGAACAAGAACAGAAGAACGAAGAAGAAGAAGAAGTATGAAAGTTTACATTCTGTAAATTTTCGGACTGAAATCTTATTATTAAGTTGTGGTTTCGCAGGTGGTGGTGGGGGATGATGGGTTTGGCAGAATATTTACCTCTATTCACTTTATAGACAAATGAAGGGAAGTTTTTTTTTTCCTGTAGACCGATTGCAGGTTTTGTTTGAAGTCTGCAGGAAATTTTGGCATAAGAAGCTAAATGAAATGTTTTCTTTGTTTTTGAAAGTTTTTTTTTTTTTATATATTGCATAAGGGTTTAACGTTCGTTACGATGCTTCTTTGGTATTTGCACATTATTTGCAAGTCATCTTTAGATGTTTGTGCCAAGATTAAAGTTTTTGTGTAGTCCACTAAGCCATTTGGCGTGAAAATTTGTTTTGATTACACCACCCGACCACTATCATCGATCTTTTTAATCCATCGTAAAGGACAGGGTTTACTCTAGAGAGATACGAGTATATGAGCAAGATAGTGGAACAAGTGGGATCAACACAAAGCCAAAAATGGAAGGGGTTTAGACTCTTTTTAACTAACGTTGGCAAACCACTCGAGTTCTGACCGCTCTCTAAAACCCCCCTGCAAATTTATTTCACTGTCCTTCTTGCAATTCAATCTTTTCTTTCGTGGACAATAGTCGATAAGACGGCAAGAGCTACATTTGTATTGCGAAATGCCAGCAGTAGCAAATATCTACTCAACTTTGGTATGCCATCATTTTGCAATAATCAATGGAAGACCGAAAACCGATTTGTTAAAACACGTCAAAACCTAGGACAGATGACGCTATATGGGTTGTATTCTTTGAAAGATACAAACTATTTTCCACTTCTACAAACTTGGCTATTAGTGACTTAAGAGCGAAACGAAATTCTGTATGCCAAATTGTTTCTTCAAAGACAATCATACAGAAATGGCTTTGGTACGGCAGTTTGTCCTCGGCGTGAACGGCGTGGTATTTGTGTAGAAGTGCGAATGTTTGTGGGCAGTCGAGTCAGTTCGAGGACTATTTTGTTTGGCTGTTGTCGTACCCTCAATGTGAGCACTTCGACAAGTATACTTGAAGTCATGAAGGGAACTCAATAGCAGTCGATGAGGTGGGTGTCCGTCCGCTGAATGGCTGTAGAGCAAGAAATCACTATGCTAGTATTCGACAATTAGAAAGCTTATTTATAACTTATACGCATGTTTTATGTGAAACAATAGCGCCTAAAACTCGTCAAAAAAGACATTCGATTTGCCCAGATGCAGCTCCTTTGAGAACGTAAATCTGATTTATATCTCATCTTGTTTCATAGTAGCACCCAGTTCCACCTAGCAGCGGAATATATTTATGACCTATTAAATTCCTGAAATTTCAAGGAAATCTACTTTTATTTCATCGAAATCAATTTTGTAGTTTTCGCTTTAGATAGCATCAAACATTCCTGCATTTACTGAGCCATCTACGGGCCCCCTTTAAGGACACTTCTGAAACTTCAAGGAATGCATAAATTTTGTTGTTGCCTGTGCTTACATCTCTTTTGATACATTCCCAGTCAAAATCTGCTTCTGACTTCTCGGATCTGTGTTACGAAGTTTTAATGACGAAGAAAACAACATTTTGAATCTACCTTTGCCTCAGAGTTCACATCTCCATTCATTCGTGGTTAAGTGGGACTACGATGAAATAACTATTGAATATTTCTCTGTAGTACATCTCTATATACTCGTACACTGTCACTCTTATCGAAATATTTGATGGATACACAAAGGAGCTATTCACAAAAATTGAAAAGCAAAGCCGTCGAGCTTCAAAAAGATCTTTATCTAAAATAATATTTTGAGATCTCAAACGACCGTAACGGTTTCCAAGTTTTTGTCAAACGAGAAAAATAAAATAAATTCCACGGCTTGATTGCAAAATCCAGTTATACGAGCCAGTATAAGCCAGTTGCTGCTAACTCTGAAGAGAATTTTCACTGCTGGGTTTGAAATTACATTATCTGGCTGAGACGCAACATGCCTATCAATGCGGAAAATACTGCGAGACTGCGCTTCACAATGTAGGCCGAATTGAACACGCTCTTGATAGAAATGAGTACGCGATTTTGACAGTACATATGTATGTGCGATTCTAACAGAGACGTAATTGAATCATTAGTATGGTGGATAAAACCAATGCTAATGAATTGAACTTTAGTTGTGGATGCGGATTGTGTTAGCCGGGGCTGCCCACAAGGTGGTCTTCTTTATCCACTGTTATGAGGCATGGTGATCGATTTTCTTCTAAACACTCTCAACAGCTCTAACGTCAACGCTCAAGCATACGCTGCTGATGTAGCTGTAGTTCTGTTGGATTATGTCTAGAGACTGTCTGCCGCGAGGCGCAAACAGTCTTACACGTAATCGATGAATGGTGCACTAGGAGTAGGCTTTCAGTCCTCAAAATCTCAAACCTGGGGTTGTTTGTACAAGAAGGAGGAAGTTGAACTGAAATTATTATATATTATTATATATTAGGATTGTATTTGGCCGGAATCTGAGCCAGGAAGGAATTGTAGTCGAATTTTCACGGATGGCTCCAAAACCAGTCAAGGGTCTGGTGCTGGTGTCGTCGTGGAGAACGATAACATTACGTTTCACCTCGTGTAGGGCAAACATGCATCTGTCATTCAGATGGAGACTTATGCAATCCTAATGACTATGGGCTATATTTTAAGGAATAGGCGGAGGGGTCGGAGTATCTGCGTCTGTAACTACAGCCAGACTGCGCTTGATGCCTCACTGAGCCCTTTAATAACTTCCAAATTAGTTCGCGAATGCAAGAACTATCTGAATTCGGTCACGAGGTTGAATGGGATTGGTGGAAACGACATCTCCGGTGAACCTGCTAGACAAGGTTCGGAGGAGAACTTCTCAGGACCTGACCCTGCGTTGGTATGACTCTACATGATGTAGTCAGACTAAAGGAATACTCTCGAATGACTGTAATGTAATTGCTGTCCCTCATTAGAAAGGACTACAGACAACTTACTGGCGTTCTTACGAGCCACTCTTGCCAAACATCTTAATGAGATGTTTATGCTCGCATAAGGTGGCATATCTTTGGAGACGATGTGGAGAGTGCTGATACCTTAAGGTCCTACAGCTCTTACTCGTTTTCTACAAAAGAAGAAGAAATAAATAAAATAAATTCACTAACAGGGAGTTGCTTTCTTGTAGTAAAATGGACCGATATCGAGCAGAGTGCTCCAGTGGAGATTTTGCTACGCCGAAAAAAAAAAAAAACGTTATTCAAATTTCTTGACAAAAACTTTGTATGCCTCGAATTGAGCCAACAGATTCTAGATCAGTGTGACCAAAAGCTTCCTTCAAAAATATTTCGGTTGATGTAACATTAAATAAATTTCATATTCCACACGACATCTTTATTTTCCACTTTTACATTCCGCTTTAAAATAGTCATTAATCTACAAAATAATGGAAGGTTATACTTCCACAAATAATTGTAGACACCCAAAAAATAAATGGTAAGACTGGGTCGCAGGTGCTTGCCGTTACATATCCTGAAAATGACAGATATTAAATTTAAGCCAAATCATGATAGCCATATTCCCTTCTTTTTTTTCGCTTTGATAAAGCCCAATGTTTGAATGCCTGAAGTGTCATAAGAATACAATTTTTTACTTCCTGCATTTTTGAAAAAATCATCGATTTTTCGCGGCTCTAATTTGAGAACGATCTATTATGATTTTTGTAGAATGTTTTATCGTGAACAATAAAGGTCTTAACATATTCGCGGAAAAGCTAGCTTCGACCACCAGAAGGGGGAATAATTTATATGTTGTTCATAAACTATTCCAGGTTTATGGAAATTAATTGAGGGTTTTATTAGTCTCTGATGCCTGGCCTATTAAGGAATCACAAAAACCGTTGTTGTGGTATTTTTGTGATTCAAGAGGAGGTCTACCACTCAGTAGGTCCACACACTTAACTACTTGTTTATGTGCTTGAATGTAAAAGAGTGATGTTCAAAGTCAAAATCCCTAAATTGAACGATTGGCATATAAAATCAACAAAAAACTAAAATGATACACCTAATTTGAAGGGAATATATTTTTCTGTGAATATTCTGTTTAGAGAAAATAATAGTCCACTTTTATATGCATGTTTTTATTGTTTTCAATTTTAAAATAAAGAATTGAAATAAATGAAATGAATTAATATTATATACTACTGCGGTCACACTGTCCCAGATATGAAGTTTGAAGGAAACCCATCCAACGGTTTAGGCTGCTATCTGCTGAACAGGTAGGCAGACAAAATTAAAAGACCCACTTCTTGTACACTAGTAATACATACAAAGTTTGATCAAAATCTCGAGATCAAAGCTGATGCCATAATCATCAACACAACTTTAGAGGAAAGCCTACTAACTTCAGATGTCGTTATAGTACAGCGTGAATCTGGACCTTAAAGAATAAACTTCTCCTACCAGCAAGACTCTTCGCCAATGTGGTAGTAGTGAACATGACTGATGATGTCAATGTCGTTCGCATTATCAAGTAGTTCTACAGATGTTGTCTAATGGTGCAACATTCCATTAAAGTACATACAAGAAAGGGGTATGAAAGCTGCTAAACAAACCATACGTCCTACGGATTATTGCTGTGTTCAACAGCACCTCCGCAGAAACGGGCAC
The DNA here is from genome assembly GCA_963082735.1 of Pocota personata. Classification (NCBI taxonomy): domain Eukaryota; kingdom Metazoa; phylum Arthropoda; class Insecta; order Diptera; family Syrphidae; genus Pocota; species Pocota personata. Next base: position 160,887,467 of record OY720430.1, on the reverse strand, counting down.
ACTTGTCGCTGTTGGTGAACAGCTTGTTGTGAAGTCAAAAATGAGATGTATTCGTGCTTAGCTGATCTCTATGGTTGTATCAAAACAAGTAATAAAAGTACCACTGTAATGGTAGGTTTCCACACATTGTCTCTTTTCAAGTTCAGCAATGGTTTGATGATAGTTCACTTTATCTAATGGACTGGAGTGGACAAATTTGGTGCAATTCCATTTGGCTATACCCACTCGATCTTGCTTTCACCAACACAAGACTAGAATGCCATTTGTTCATCACGAGTGTATTCCTATATCAAATATAAGATTGAAGTTTTTTTTAAATCACCCCTTCAATGATTTAGGAGGGAACGAGTATGTAATTTAACAGAAAAAAAACTGAATTGAAGTAATAAAAAGGAGAATAAAAGTGAAGGATTAGTACACACACTTAAGGGGCTCGACAACAAATTTTAACGCATGGCAGTCCAAAAAGAATTTCAGCACTTAGAAGAGTGTTGGAGGAATCTGAAATACATTATCACGTACCGTCTATTAGATGTCCCAAGATTCATAATAAAACATGCATATGACATTGGTAGTAAGTTAAGTGTCTCCTTTTTAGTGAGATACAATTTTCGTTGTCCCCGTAAAAGCTCAACGAACACTCAAAATGTTCGCGCTAAAAAAAAATCAATTTTGGACATTTGACGTAATCCTTAAGCCATTTAGCCAAAACGTTAAACAAAGTTAACGACATCGACTTTGCACAATCCCAAAATAGCCTAGCCCATACCCAACACAGTAATCCCAAGTCAGGTCCTGTTCTGCCCCAATTATAGCACGGCAAAGGCATTATTCAAATCGTTACCCTTTTTATAGCCGAAAGCAATTAGATTATAACCTGACATGGTGACATAAACCTCCCAACACAAAGAGCTTCGGTCCTCCGCTGTGTGCGCAAAAAAAAGAAAAAAAAATTATGTCTTTATTTTATGTATCCTAATTATACCTACTAAAGCAGAAAAAAGTGTCCTGTTATACACTACTACAAGGTTTCGCGAAAGCTACATTGTGTTCATATTTTTTCTTCGTTTTGTTGCTCATAATTACCGTAATGGAATATGCGAATTACTCATGAGAATTTGTTATGTTTTAGTCCTTGGACTCATTTTTCTCGTCGTTTTTTATGATCGCACACTCTGATAGAGCCGATAAATTTAGTTACCTACACATACAGTCATAAAAATTGAATGGGCGGTGGCTGGTCATAAATCGAATGTAGTGCTAAGAGCCCTCAGCCCATTCAGCAAGCGACCGACCGACCTGCACAAGGTAACAATAATGATTGCAATCATAAAGGACAAACAGCTTCACTGTGTCACATCCTTTTAAGTTTTCTCTTACTCATCTTCCCTTCTTTTGTACCGTTTTTTTACCCCAAGTAAAGGTATCTAGGATGTTAATCTCTTTATAGTTTCCAGAGGCGGGTGGTGTACCATAAAAAAAAGAATCCTCTCTATAACGATTCAATAAAGTGTAGCCCACATGTTGCAGAGGGCTACCGGACGTCCTGTAGTTGTGTGTGCGCCTCATTTAATGGAAACTAAAAAGCATTTTAGCCTCAAGGAGCAAACCATCATCATCATCCGCAACATGGACATCATCACCATCATGCTCGACGTCGACGTCGTCGTCAATAGTGTCCATTCAACTGTGTGGTGAAAAAATGGGGTTCCTAAGAGGATCTTACTTCCGATGTCCTACTGTCACCAATCAGGGTGATAGTTGGGGTCTAGTCCACATATACGGGTGCGAGGCTAATTTTAGTCGTAAATGACTCAATTCGTTGTCCTCGAGCCCCTATAAATGCGACGACCTTTTTGCACCTGATGCGAGTTGTAGTCCTTACTCTGTCTAGTCAACCTCCGGGGCCGAGTTGGTGAGAAGTAATTCAATTGATTTTTGTGGTTTAATTTTCGATTGGTTTCTCTCTGTGCACTGTGCAGCTCCATCCTTTTTTCCCTGTGGTGGATTTCTTTTGTGTCGGCTTGCCAAGCGCAACTCATTTTCAGTTTTAATTAATTTCGTGAATAGACCAGGTAAAGTGGTTGGGGTTAGCTCTGGAACGCTGCTGGTTTAGTGTTTAGTTTTAATTTTAAATTAAAATGTACATTTTCTACTTTGAAGGGAAAGAGAGTGCACACATTTTGGTTTGGTGGGAGGAGTCGGGCCCATAATTTACATTTGGGTCAAGTACTGTTACTCTAAGCATTATGAGGTCGAACAGTGAACAAATTTTGAGGATTAATTACGCTTTTGTGGGTGTTTAGAGTGCATCTATTGTTACGAGGTTAATAATTAGCGTAATTTTACGTTTAATGGTGCATTATGACCTAAGTGGATAAGTGTTGAACAACACAAGACTGTTTTAACTGTTGTTAAAATAATATAAATAAAATTACCACAAACGTGATTAATTTAGAGAATAAAGAATGTATCATGTCAAGTAGAAAATTTAACAAAAAGATAAATGCATTTCTAACTTACAAAAGGCAACGGTAATAGAATGATGCGGGATGTAAGAATTTGTATAGATGGCCGTGTTAAGAACAATGTTTGGTATTCTGCATCAAGTAAAAACGCATAGCATAGTCTAAGAATTCGAATCAACTTCTTTTCCAAAGAAATGTGCGAAACTATTTCACATGAATAGACGACCATTTCAGTGTTCATTATACCTTGTGAAAAGTAAAGTAAAGCAGATAATCGTGTTGGATTTAGGAGGAGGTTTTCTTTGTTTTTTTTTTTTTTTTGCAACAAGAGAAGCCCACACAACAAACTGCTACATGGTTGATCTGCACCAGTCGTAGTGGGTAAGATATTTGTTTATTACCCGAATGTTGGAAGTTCGAACGACAGCGGGTGTTAACAACTAACAGTCAATACAATTCTGAAATGTGTTCCTAGATGCGATCTTAAAAACTGACTTAAAAATCTTCAAAATACTTCTGATGTACCAACATCCGCGATTTGGATTGGACAACATCTCACCATACCAGCAGGCGATAACAACGGAGTTAAACTGTCGCTAGGTGAAGTGATTTTTCATTGACTGTATTTATGTAGAGCTTGAAGACGTGTCGGCAAAAATATGTTAAATTAAATTGCCTTTCCAGACTATGGAACCCTATTGCTCTTGCTAACGCGTCCATCCCTCTATCTGTCACGACCTTATAGTTCCTAGACTTTATTTCGATAATGCCGATGCCATTTATTAAAAGTCCGTTATTTGGAAGGAGGCTCCTGTTCAAGTAAAAGTAGAAAGAAATTTTTTTTTGTTCGTATATATCTACACTCCGGGACAAAATAATAAGACATCCCAGAAATTTTTAAGAAAAAAAAAGTGGGCGTAACATTTGTCAAATCTGATTGAATCATTAGGTAACAGGATGTATTTAGATCGCACTGCCATAAAATAAAAAACCCTTAATTTCCTTGTTTTGGGGGAAATTTTTGGTGAAAATAGTTGTACTCTTGTTTTGATGTTAAATTTGATAATTTTTTTCCAAAAAAAGACAACATTGGACGCGGACAAATGTTAAATTCAGCTGAAGTATTGAATTTTAGGATTCAAAGTCAGTGAAAAGAAGCCGAACAGTAGTGATAAATTTAATAAACGATACCAAAAATGATGGCAAAAGAAAGTCTCCTAGAAGACCACCAGCATGTGGATCTGGCTTTGTTTGGCTGTGGCTATTTTTAACAAAAGGCCATTAATTCTGGTGGAATATTCACAATAAGTATATTACAGAAAACGCCCCCAAATATTAGAGAATGGAAAAGCCATAGGTTTTGTAAAGTAAATGCTTTTCAGCTTTTAATAAAAATATTGAAAAAACGACATTTTTAAAAAGCGTCTTGATCTTATATGAATTGTCTATAATTTTAATAAATGTCGTCTCCTGTTATCGTGACACTGGCATCGAAGAGACTGGCTCAACACGAGATAGCGCAAGTGGAGGCAGACCAAGAACAGGTCGTTCGACCGAGAATATTGATGCTGCTGGATGTGAAAGAATGTCCAGAAACATCAACGAGACGACGGGCCACGCCATTTGGTACTACCAGGCAGTCTCTGCAGCGTACTTTGGTGAAAGACTTGAAGATGTTGCTGTATAAAACTCAGATGATACATCAGCTGCTGCCGGCAGACCACGAAACCCGTCTGGAATACAACCAGCGTATCAACATAAGGCTCAATTTTGAAAAGGACGATTTTCCTTCAAAATTAATAATGAGTGAACATTTCATCTGTCCGAACAAGCAGAATATTCGTTTTTGAGGCACTGAAAATCCGCGTTTTATTCAAGATTCGCCTTTACATCCACTGAAAGTTGTGGTGCGGCGCCTGTGCTGAGAGAGTGATTGGGGACTACTTTTTTGAAGACGGTGCTGGCAACGTTATAACTGTTATTGGCGAGCTATGTTACGTGACTTTTTGGGATGGATGAATTGGAGTTGAAGCACATGTGGTTTCAACACGACGATGCAACGGCGCTCACAGCGCTCACAGAGAGCGACACAATGGACTTAGTAAAGGACACTTTTCCAGCCCGTGTTATCTCCCGTTTTACTGATTTGCATTGGCCCGCAAAACCATTTTAGACTTCTTTCTTTCTTATATGAAGTCATTGGTCTATGTTCACAAACCACAGACTTCTGCAGTACTGAAAAACAACATTAGACAAGAAATAGAGAACCAGCGGAAATATTGAGAAAAAAAAGTGTGAAAAATGCCATAAAAAAGGTCAATTAATGGAACAAAATTCGAAGTCCAAATAAAAATAATAAAAAATCAAATCTTCGTTTTTTAATTTAGAGAAAAAGTTCTACCTAAATCAAATTGGGTCATTACTTTTGCGCCACCTTGTATTTCGTCAAATTCTAGAAATCACGGTAATAGAAAATTTTCAGATTTATAACGACAAATAATTTTGATTTTGAGGAATCAATTTTATTATTTATTTCATATCGCCAACACTGAATAGCATTTCAGTGTAAGATATAAAAATCGCACAAATGCCTTATAAATTATTATTCCAGATTCATGTAATGATGCATTTATCGAAGTAAAAAATGCGAGCACAGGGATATGGATTGGAAAATAAAGGTATTGACATTTTACCCTTTAGATAACTTCACAGTCTGTCTATCTGTTCATGAGTATGTCCTATAGAGCTGTAATTGTTCGCAAAATTAGTATGTGGTGAACCCCAAAAACACAAAAAAAAAAAAAAAAAATGTAAAAAAACATGGAACAAAAAGTGTTTGTTTTGATCTGACCCTTACAAATACGATTATACGAATATACTTGTACATACTCCTTTTCTCCGGATTAACGAGATGACTGTACTGCCTTGATCAATTTTCGTATTCCTAATACTACCAAACATTATAAGCTCTTCAAAAAACAAGGATTGACAATATTGTGTAAAACTACGTTACAAGTACGTATGAAATAAATATTGAATCCTTATTTAAAATAAGATCGTTTGTTATTTTAATCAAGGTAAGATTGCTTGGATTTTTTGGTCTAGTGTTTGAAAGTTTTAGTTTTACCTATAATTTGAAATAAATCGGCGACTCTTAACGACAGTCATGTCCTATATTCCCGATTCCAAGGTCACCTATCGTGCTTTCGATCCATAACAATTTATACTTCCGAAAATGAGTCGTTAAATTTCATGTCCCAATGTTCTCGATAGGCACTGCGTCAAAATGATATTTAAACAAAGTAATCAATATAACTCTCCTACCTTAAAGGGGGTTAAGACAATTTAATAAACACTTTAATTTCGGAAAAAAGGCACACCGGCCCCGCCTTGGGGGAACTTAATCAAATTCATTGTAAGTCACCTTTGCGCTTTGTACTACAATGCCACACGAAAAAAAGGTCTGCCACACAAATTGAATAATTAATCAAGACCAGGAGAGAGTACTCAAAAAGACAACAACTATACAACAACAACAATAGCTACACTAGAAATAATTCAAAGCATAAAGAACACGAAGCAAAAAAAGTGAACATTTTTAATGCGTAATTAGTATGAATGTCCCCAATGACAATGGGCAACGAAAATGCGATTAAAATCGGGCGAACGGGTCAGGATAGACTGATGGTTGTGTGTTGAGCGGGTTCAAATCCTGGGACTATGCTTATTGTGTTATAAGAGGCCAATGTGTCGCTCAGTTGTCCACAAACTCATTATTGTTCATTTATCATTATTATTACATTAGGTAAGAGGTGAGGTGGGGCTTGCTAAAGGGGGGGGTGTTGATAATGGGTGGTGGGAAACCTTTGAGCTTTTCATCTTTTATGAAAAATGACAGAAAGGACAAACTCATTTGCGCCCCCACATTTGATGAGGACGAAGCTGTGGCAGTAGCAGAAAAAAAAGGATTCATAATCATCATTGTAATGGAAATGAATGAATAAGCACTTTTTCCCGCCCGTCCATCATTATGCATTCAGATTTGGTATACTGTGTTTTCTTTTTGCGCTCGCGTTCTTTTTTTCACGCTGCTTATTTTGACGACCTTTTTGTGTAGCTTTTATGATGAGATAAATGAGTGAAGTGTATGGGTTTGGTTGTTTTTCCCTCTTTTTAAATAATTACATTTAAATTTTAAGTGGCGAAACGAGATTTGAGTTTTTGTGGACAGACGACCCCTCAGCTAAGAGTAAAAGGGGTAACGAGTTTGAAAGCAGATGTCTTTGAACTCAGCCATAATGGAAATGGGTGACCGATAATCTTACCCAGAAGGACACTTGCTTAAGTATTATGTCAAAAAAAAAAAAAAAAAAATAAAACAAAAAAAAATAGAAATATTCACTCAGGGGTTAATTAGAGTGAAGTTCAAAGTTGAATAGATGACCAACGAATGACCCCCAGATATTTCCATTGAATTTAGCAAATGGTGAAAGTAGAAGGCATAGCAACAGCCTAGGGAGTTGGCAAGGGTCCAAGCTCTTTTAAAGCACTTTGTGCTACCCTGGTTACCTGATGGCGAAGGTTTTGTTTAGGCAAACCCATAGTGATGGGTAGATAACAGAATCTTTTATGACACACCCACTTGGTATGAATGTATATAACCGTCAGAGACTTGTTAAAACTAGTTTTGATTGCGAACTCTCGTCCTAAAAAGACCCACTATAACCTGCACGCGGATGTGCAGGAAAGCACATTTCAACTTTCGACTTTCTAATAAGAGATTATTCGATGCTTCTGAATGGGATATAGTTAACGTTGAATCGGAGGGTGGCCTGCCTGAGTTGAGGCTATCGTTTAGGCTAAGTAGGCCTAGCCCTGACACGTATTTTTCAACGTTAAATTTTTGATCAAATGGTGGAATTAATGATACAATAGAGCAATAGTATCATTAACAATTGTATAATTAACACTGGACTACAGATCGTATGTCAGGGCCCAGCACAAAAAAAAAAAAAAAAAAAAAATACACTCCACGGAAGCTACACCCCTTCTAAAACTGAAAGTATGGTGTGTGGAGGTGTCTTCTTCCAAATGCTCAACTTTTGTCTCATCTCCTTTCGTCTCCCAGATTAGTATAATCTATTTCAGGCGGAAATAATAGAGGTAAATGTAATGTAATATCTGTCAGGGATGTTAACATTTTCGGGGAGTTTGGAGCTCTTTTCTTCGACAACCTTGTGACCATTGACGTCAGGAACATCTTCTGCTGCAAAAAAAGTTCCGGCTGGTTCAAATAGTTTATTGAATAGTTTAGAATAGCAACAGATTCCGTGCTATCACAATGAACCTCTGTTAGTCCCCAGAAGACTTTCATTAATACATACTAGTATAAATTTATCGCCTAAGGTGACCAGCAAATGTAGACCGAATGGACGTCAGCGTTCCGGCCGGAGAGTCTTACATTTTGGAAAGACATGCAATAAACGAAGATTCGCTATTTTAAGTAAAGTTAAATAAGAGAGGGGTTGATAGGTAAGAGGAGGGAGAAGATACATATATATATATACATATGTATAGGGAGGGGCAATTGTGTAGTGGAAACGTCGCGCTGAAGGTTCACGGTTCAAGTTCAAATCCGGATGTCAAGAATCATCTATGATATTTATTTCGCATGAAATAAATAAAAAAAGTCATTCAATTGTGAAAGTTATGTCAACTCTACTGAGAAGGCATAAATTGATCGTGATGTCCTCCTGATGTAAGACGGGACAAAAATACTGTGAAAGATTCTCCCCAGTTATCTGGACGCCACTCTCGAAGTTTACTGGAACTTAATACCACATACATATGTACTACACGATTCTTTCTTTTGCCTGTCTTTCCGGCTTACGTCGTGTATTTAATAATCCAATTAATTGCATTCAAGAGATTGCTCTATAGGCGTAAGCTTATATTAGAAAAAAAAAGTAAAAAATAAAAAATAATAATAATAATAATAATAATAATAAATGGTTAGGAGACGCCAAAAAATGGATATCAGCGTTCTACCTCGGATAGTCTATGAACCCACCGCAGACGATGAACTTTACTTTCGGTGTCGTGTACAAGTGAAAGTGTAGATAGTACGAGTAGGAATTGGCAAAAATAATAGTTTATAACCGGTAAATTAGCGCCAGTTAACCGATTAATAACCGGTTATTTGGTGGGTGGTTCTCCCGCTCAGTGATAGCGCATCTAACCACTGAACAACGGCGCCATACACATAAGTGAATAAATAACAGGGTACTGCGGTTATCACCTTGGCATTGTGGTGCCGTTAACCTTGAGACTGAAGAAGAATCAATCTAGTATCTAAAACAAATCAAAATAAACAAAACTTAAACAAACAAAGGAAGACTAAGAGAGCCTTCAAGAACGTGGCCTTTAAAAAATGCTCTGGAAAGCTTGGAAATAGAATAAAGAATAACCAACTGATTATGTTTAATGCTTTGCACTAGGAATATTAATTCCGCACAAGAACATAGCTCATTAAGGAAGGAAGTCATAACTATACTGTTATGGAAGCTGATCATCGATGGCGTCCTTAAGAAACTTAAGCGGGTGACACTTGTCTATCCTATCTATCTCGACTATCCACAATGATAGTCAGACCCATAATCGGATACGTAGCCCGTGTTTGGCAGAAAGCAATGTACATGAAAACAGTGCAGAGAACTACCAGTACTGCCATCACAAGTGATGTACGCGCAACTCTTACGGCGAGATTGGACACCTATTACTGCTTGGTTTACTGATTAAACACCAAGATGGAAACAGTGCACCATCTTTCATTGGAAAGAAAATAGGTAGAATTGCTACGAGATGAAAGAACGTAAAACTCCGTTTGCGCTCATAAAACGCAATCGCTATAGATGAAATAATCAAAAGGATGGTCTAACATAGGACATAGGGTATTCAAGGCCCTATGGCCGACGCTAGTTCGCAAAAGATCTAGAGAAATACTTAAGTAGGTCATAATTAAGAATAGCAATAGGAATCCTGTTTGTACACTGCCTTCTGAAACTTATATACGCAGACGCATGCATATACCGCAACGGCATATGCGCTGCAGAAGATATGATACTTATATTATGTGAATATTGCAAAATGCCGTGAGAAACACTTAGGCAGTTGCTTTCTATGGACAACAAAATCGCAATCAGGTGCTTTGATGTGTAGGTTAGGTATCTGCACCTTTATGAAGGTTCTCCAGGGATCACGATTAACCCAGTAAGACGCCTAGTGTTTTATGATAATAAAACGAAACTTTATAATCCTATTAAACCTAGCCTAACCTATACACACAAAAGGTTGAACTATCTTATAAAATAATATCTTATAAAATACTATCCTACACCAATGCATCAACGATGGATAGAAGTATGTAACCTCAATGAATCTGTCTACCTAGGCTGCTGTTATTTTGCCAAATACAACGATTCATAGCTATTTCTATTGTCTAAAAACTAATTCTAATGTGAAAGTAGGATGCAAGCTGATCTCGGCCACCTTGAATAAGATACATAGTAAGGCAACGCCAAGTGCTCCAGCAACATGAGCACCTTATCTACACCATACATTTCGTGGCTGAATTGTCACAGGATTTTCTTACTAGAGAACTTGGGCCCTACGGTAATGTTTTTGATGAAATATCAATACTTTTTGCAAAGATTAGGCATGCGTACATATGCAATGTAATAATTTAGTGACAAAAACGAACCATAGATAAGAAATTCTTAGGTAAGGCTTCAAGTTCTTGAGTAATTTGCGCTGCAAAGCTATCTGCATTACAAGAAAGCTTTTATAATACTAACTATTGAACTATGTGTCTAATTGAAATAAAATAAACGGTTCTGGAATCTGATGATATACCGCAATGAATAACATATGGCCGCGCCTCCGCTCATTTTTAGGCAAAGAAAAATATTTGGCCTTTGTCCCAAGTACTACCTCTGTACTAATTTTTAGGTTTCTACGTCCACTTGATGTACCCCATACGTTTTGATCTTAGAGCATACTGATACACCTTCCCCCTAATATTTTTTGGAAAGTTGGTTTTACTTATTTCATTCTTTGACCTCAAGCACTACCTCTGTACCAATTTGCAAGATTTTATCTCGACTAGAAGTACCCAACAGGTTTTGATACCTTCTATTGCACTGGTACACCCTTCTATTGCACTTGTACAGATTTTGACACTTTCCATATTATACTGTCACACACTCGCCCCGCCCATTTTTGGAAGCCATGTTGAAAAGTCCAACTTTCTAATTGTTTCCTTTGTCTGCACACCAAACCCTGCCTCTGTACCAATACCCTACAGATTTTGATGAGCCAGTCAGACAGTCCCAAAATAAGCGTTTTCGAAGTCTTGTCGGCAGCATCTTAAGTTAGAACTTAAAATTTGATAGGGTTACTAATATGTCTCAACTCAACACGGTGTACTCTTTTCTGTTCCTAACATTATTGGGAGCCGAGGTAGAGGGGATAAAAATGTGCTACGTTGTTTGGTGTAAATATGATGGTAGTGCACAAGTTGCTGGCGAAATTGGCTGTGCACTCACACGAGTACTCATGCGGCAGCCAACCATATTTTCAGCGTAATCTCCACACCGTACAGGAATTAATAATAATTAATTTCCCATTTAAAAACGGATTTCCATTTATAGACCAAGCAATTTAGTTCAACGGACGCGCCTGGTGATGACTTTTAGTTCAATCTGTGTGTGTACCCTTATGGCCACCCAATGTGGCACATATTGACATTTATTTTTACACTGCGCAATATTCAAAATCAATAAAAATCGTCACCTTTTCTACCATCCGGTAGAATTCGACGTTGTTACCATCATCACACCATTCCACATCACTGTCCTGGTCGGTTGAATGTTGTGTAAAGTTAAAGGAAAATCAATGTCCAACGCGTTCATGATTGACTAACTCCCTTGGGTCTTTACGGCGCGAATAAAATTCAGAAAGTCTGATCTTGATCCTTGATGGTTTAACAGATGGTTGATAATTTGAATGGTTTTGCTCACTGTGTGTGTATAGGTGTATCTTTCTATTCTCTGCATAGATGTCCTTACAGTGTTTGCGAATGGATTTTATTACTCTAAAGGTTGCGACGGAAAATCTGCTGTTGGAAATTATCAAGCGAAAAACAATAAAAGGAGAAAAAAAAAATTCAATTCGAGGGATAGAGGTGTGCGGATAATTTAATTTGGCAAAGCACAGTTGAAGGTCCTTTTTCATGGCCGATGTGACACCAAGCAACGCGCAAGAGATTTTCAGGGGTGGATTATGTTGAAAATCTGTTGGCATTCTTTTTTGATGTCCTTATTAGTCGTAGATGCTTATGATGGTAGCTATTCAGTTTTTTCGTGCGTAACCAAGGCACCTATAGCTGCGATAGAATCCCGTAGACTTTTTTTATTTTTTTTTTTCCAATTTTATGGCTGTTTCGTGGAAATAAATAATCCACGAGTTGGTTAAGAATTTAAAATACAAGGTAAACGTTTGTTTCACTGCTGCATATCCTTAAAATTCTTCAGATTATATATTGAATTATCCACCTGACTTCGTTTGATCCTTAAAAAAACAACGAAATAGAAGAGGCATTGCCGTTCCAATAATAGGAAATGAAAATATTGACTCAAATCAATTGTAACTGCTCCCAAAGTGCCTTCGCTCTTGAATGGGGACTACTACTAAAGTAAACATGGTAACAGCAAAAATATTTGATGACAAAAAACACTATTCTACATACTGGGATCTGTTCTGTGTATATTGGAAGTTGGCCCAAAGCCAGAATAAATTCCCACATGCACATTTGTTAACGCCTAAGCTCACAAAAAAGAGTCCTTCTACACTCATGTGCCCCCCAACTCCATCCTCGCTCATCGTGAAAGGAAAGATGAACAACTGTTCGAAATTAATCTTATGTCCTGTTTTATCCATATCCTGTAGCGATGTAAAACACTTTTACTTCTCTCTATAGCCACACATATCCGATAGATGTGTAGCTCTAAGGACAGTAATATTTCGGAGAAAGACTAACGACATGCGATGTGATCTGGAATGAAGGTGCAGTATAGTTAGTTTTCCACAGAAAAAGTAAACGTGTAACATAAGGATATCGTATTTTTAGATCAACATTTGCTGTAGAAGCAACGCGTCTATGCCAAGCAACTTGCACAAAAAAAGGAGAGATCACTTTGAAAAAAGAAAACATATGACATGCAAAAAGGTGCATAGGTGGCAGGAGGACATAAATACCCCTACGGCGGTAAAGGATTCTCTCCAGCTCGCCTGGTCTTATCTATCGTCCTGTTTTTACACTGGTCCCACTCGAATAACTAACTACTGCTAGTGTGATACAGAAAGAGAGCATATTTGGTTCTTGTTTCGCATGTGGTATGAGATGTCAAGGGATTCACTGCTGTTTGCTTATAGATGAGTGGTAAAAGTCTGCCTAAGCAAAAAGTATCTGCAGCCTCATCAGCATCCGTGTATAGCACAGCTACCTCGTCGATGCCAACACGAGAACTTCAATGTAATCTTCCCGGAAGCCGGTGAGAATGGGGGTAATTTTTATCCATCTGCACAGGCATCCATATGAAACGAACGAACTCGTTGAACCATTTCCAGGCGAAATATGTATATTGCTTCGGTGGAAAACATTGCAATCTCAAACTTTTGCTATATGACTCGACGAGGCGCAAAATGAAACAAAAAGTGAAAAACGGAAGTATAGAAAAATGAGATATGAAGCTACTGTCGATGTGACGGGGGAGTTCAAAGTCAGGGATGGATTCACTTTTCAATTTAAAATTGTAAGGTGTGGGGCCATACTTTATGACCAGGTAGAGTTAGCTTTTTTAAATTATACACCTCTGTCAATTAAAGTGACAACCGAACTAAAAGAATAAATGATTGCAACTGGACTTTTTTTTTTATCCTGGTAGGGATATAAATACATGTATACTAGTATATATTGTAGTACATTCTATCAAAATAAAACTTGCACTCAACAGGTTTAAAGGTGAATTTATTCTATTCTGGCACATAGAGGGTCCCGTTAAAGCAGACAGAGCATTCTGCAAGTCGTTTTCTTGTAAATTCTTAATTTAATTACTGACCCGAATTTAGTGAATTTTCTTTGTTGTTTAGAGAACTTTTTTGAGAAGCCTCGGGCGCTCCTTCAGGACGCTTGGGGAAGCGATATAAAACAAACGATCTGTTACTTACATAATATATAAATTAAGAAAAAAAATCGAATTTATTTGTGGTTATAAATCCGGAAATACTCTATTACTATGATTTTTTCCAAGTCTTAGGGTCCCGTACTTTGGAATGTGTTTGTTTTACTTATTTGTTAACAAAAAACTTTGCTATGGAGAAGGAGAATAATTTAAAAAAAATCTACGTTTAACCAGATTATACCAGCATAAAAAAAGTTAAATGTTGTAAAAAAAATACTTATATTATTACTTTGAGACATATGTAAGATTTGTAAAAGATTTATGCGATGTGACCATAGAAGTCATTTTAATGCCAATTGGATAAAGTTTTGCTGAATAGTCTCAATCCAATCTTGATGAACTTAATAAAATAGAGTCCAAACTTACGTATTCTGCATTCATTATCTTAGCAGTACTTGGGTGGCTCACTTCGCGGGATATAATGATTTCACACTATGGGACATTTCTTCGACTTATACACCGGACGGCCTTCGGCCTCACATGCAGGTCTCAGGGCGCCGCTATGCGGCGTGTAACCAAATACCGCATTTTAAAGTTTTTCCTACAATAAAATTTTTAGTTTCAATTTCGGAATTTTGGAGTAAACAACCGGTTAAGTAACAAAGTGCGAATTAACGGTTGGCAAGATAAGCCGCGGGGAAAAAAAACGAAAGCCGCTTGATAGAAGCGCTAAACATAGAACTGCAAAAAAAGAAATGCGAGTTAACCTTACGGCGAGATGAATGCAAGATGAAATGACAATTTGCCACATCACTTCTGCGAAATAGAGGAAATATATTTCGATAGTCGCGAGATAATAGACGGTCACCCACATTCAAGATGGGGACGGACGAAACAGTTATACAGAGAAACCTATGGGTTTTGAAACTCGTTTAGCCACCAATGTTAATGGGGTCTGATTACATGTTCACAGTAAGAATTAACCATCCTCACAAACAACTATGAAAAATCAAAATATAGTTGTTTACAGAAAACGCCCCAAAAATTGGGCGTGGCTATGTATAATGTATGGGCGAGATATATTTTGTTAAGATAATATTTCCTTGTTTCTAGTAAAAGTATTGAAAAAATTAAATTTTGTGCAAAGTGGGTGTGTTTGTTGGTCTATTTTAAAAATGTACTTGTATTTGTACTGCTTCGTATTCTAGAAAGATTATATGTATATGAAATGTCACCTTTCTAGCCCAAAATTTAAAGCCCGACATGGCTAGATCCAAATATACATATTTACTTTCGGGGGCCTATGGTTGTTATTTTTCTACGTTAAAACTCTACGTTAAACTCAAGATTAATATACCCTATGAGAAGGGCGGTAAAAGGTCGCGACCAAAAAAAGAGAACATGTTCTCAATGTACGCATTTTCTTACGTTTTTTACCAAATTGTAAGGTATGTTATCCGTTGTAGATAGTACATATAAGGCAACATAAATGTTCACCGAAGCATATCTTAGTCAGTAATGTGTCAAATTTACAGTGAATAATACTGATAAATATTTTTTGCAATTAAAAAAAAATAATGTTTTTTTTTTTTTTTTTGTTCACCAGGTCTCTAGATCAAACGGTTCAAAATGTACTAGAATGTGGTAGGCACACAGACACAGTTTTCTTTGATATGATTAAGGAATTACATTTATGTAAAAATAAGGTAGACAAAAATGTGTGATTGAATTGGCTGATGTGCTTTTGTAAAATGGTGCTGAGCAACAAAAAAAAAAAAAAAACATTATCATTGCATTTTTACGTATTTTATTAGTTTCGCCTTAGACATATGATTTTAAAAATGTCAATGAAAATAAAAACAAAACTTGTTTTCCTCATAAATGCGTTCCATACTTTGTCTCTCTTTTACTGTCAGATAAATACACCAAGCATTAACTCCTACAGAAGAACTCTTGATTGTATAATTAACAGTTTACAAAAAACTTCATGCTTAATGGGCGCTTGGCTAATTTGTTTCATACACGAGAGGCAGCCTACTAACCTGATTTTAGAAAACACAACTACTTCAACTTACGTGCGGTATTCGTAAGTAAAAAACGCTCTATAAATTCTTGATCTTAATACAAATCTTTATTCATTTGAAGGTGTTTTCGTTAACCTTTTGACATAAAAGTTGAGTGAATAGACTGTTAAAAGTTATGCATAAGAAGTCTATTTGCCTATTTGTTTCCTAGCTTGAGCTTCTCTTGGATTTCCCAGATGTTCAGTTCTAACTTCATGTGGATAGTATTTAAACCTCAAAATGGTTCAGGACAGATGTGAACCGATAGCACTTAAGTGTTCACAGGATTTGTGAAAATTTTAGTCCCAAAACGAAGTGTCAGAAAAAATGCTTACTTCAGCTCTCTTAAAATTTATTTTTATACACCCTCAACTGTTCTTCAACAGTTTTAAGAGTGCTCAATTTCTGGTATTTCAGAATCGTACATATTGCGTCTAAGCCTTGCTATAGTCCTAAAGTCCTACGAACAAACATCAACACTTACCTCACCTAAAATATCACATAAAAATAAAAGAAGAACTCAGTGAACGTGATGATGGCAGCAGTTTTCTAAGAATTAAACTTGTTAATCAATCTATTGACCCAGACTGAATCTATGTACCAGTAAGTAAGTAATCATGAAAGGAACTGAATCGGAACATCCAGCAATAAGTTTTACACTACCATGCTTGGAAGTTGTTAAACCATCTCGAAACAAAAAGCTAATGGTTTACAAAACCTTTCTAAAACCGAAACACTTTATAGAACAGATTGCCTATATAGCTCCGGCCCTGTTTCCTGCTTCACTCTGCAAAGCACACTTAAACTGCAATACTGCACAGCCTCATACACGTATGCTTTTTTTTTCCTCCTCGCCAAATTGTGTACACAGGACCAATACCATCTTCATCATCAACACCACCAACACCATCAGCACCAGTGCCACCATCAACACTCGAAGTAATAGGAACGTGACTAAGGGTGCGATAAGCGTTATTTGCTTATCTCCTTATTATACCATCAGAACACTTTTGCTGCGCCCTGCATAGACACTCATTGAAGAAGAGTGTGTTTTCTCTTGTAGGAAGATACATAGCTTAGTTCTCGACACATCCCCCTTTTATGAGGATACACTTCTCACCAAGCTACTCCTGATGGTGCTGTTGCTGATCATGATCAACACCACAACGACGACGATGAGAAGTTTGGACCGACCGGAAAGAAAACATGTCCCGGCAGCGGAAACAATATTTTTGGCTTTAAGCGTTATCCGTTCCTCGTACCGCTTGGTGGTTGCTTGCCAGTGGGGTGACAAAAATGTCATCAAGTTGAAGATGAAATCTCTGTCGTTCCGGTTTAGCTTTCCTTACATGATACACCACAATGACTTTCATTGGCCGATAATAAACTCAACCGAGGTATGTCTTTTTTTTGATTACGCAGCAGTATCTCGGGCTGCATTCAGACAGCCACCCACATACGAGAGGAGTGTATCTGTGTCCTGTAGATAGCAGATAGCATGGGTGCCAGAGTGCCTGACACTGGGTAAATATTCTATGATTGAAAATTGTGCATATTTTAAGGATCCATCCCTTTGGATGCAGGGCGAGAGGATGGGGAAGGTGAAATTAGCCCACAATATGGTGTAGACAACGACATACGTGCAGATGATTGAATTTGTAAAAGAGATTGACATTATTGGATGACTATTATCACATTTCGTGGTGTGGTGGTTGAACCGGAAAATCCTTTTTCGCTATTTTTCCTCTCTCTCTCTCTCTCTCTTTCTGTCATCACAGCAAAACTCCCAAATGACAATGACAAGTGACGTGGCATTTTCGGTTTTAGTCCCTTCTCTACTCTTCAGCACCCACTTAGTGTTGGAGGAATTTGGGTGAGCTGATGGTTTTGACATGAGCAGGATGTCTGATGTTGGGCGAAGGGAGACCGGTTGTGCTTTGGATGTGGACCGATTAATATGGACATTGGCAGAGATTGATGACGTTAAATCGATTGATGTGCAATGTATGGTAAACCGGAATATCTGCAGTGAATTTTTAATTTAAATGTCAAATTGAAGGTGAATGGCGTCAGTGTTGAAAACAGTGTGGGCAATGTGATAATGTATTTTCGGGGCAAGATCAAAATGTGTTTATTTCTGTGTTGTGATGGAAAGTCCCAAGGTGGTGAATAGACTAAGTGATTTTAATGTGAAATGCATGAAAGTTTTTTGAGTGATAACTGGGCTCATTATGTGGATTTTAACTTAATTGAAAATTATTATGTCGAACAGGTACATAGATGATGATGCCAATCATTGTTCAGTGGATAAGCTAACATTGGAAGCTTATTTGTACAACGTGGGATTAGTGCTTGATGAGGAATTTATAGGACAGCGAAGGTACGCTTGTTGGATGATATTGACATGACTTTGTTTGAATATTGCTTTTGAAATGTTTTCTATACTCAGATAGAGAGCCGTCATTGTATTGAATGGAAACAATTTTCTAGATATTGCCGGCTTTTATGTTGAGCGTGGTACAGTGATTGCAGATAACGTTCCGCCAATCAAATATTTGAAGGTAAAAAAAAATTACATAGCTTGCAACAATTGACTAGTGGCATAAACTTTTAATAAATATTGAATGAATGAATCACTTCTATTATATTCTATTATATATCTATTATATAATCCGTCGGGGGAAATAATTCACGATACTCAAAAATCGCATTGTTGGATCCGCCAAAGTATATCATTCTCTATACAAATGCCAATTTGGAGTGAAAGTAAATCGAATCACTACATTGTTGGTACCAAGTTACGTATGCGGATATCTCAAACACCACAACACCAAAGAAGTACTTTGTAAAAATTTAACATCCAACCGCTACAATCGTAAGAAACTGCCAGAGCCTTCGCCGATAGTGTTCCTGAACCTCTCAAGAAGTCCAATGCTGCCAACGTTAAGCGCAGATGAGCATTGGCATCATTGTCAGCAAGCCATCAAGAACGCCGCCTTTGATGTGCTGGGTTTCGCGCATTCACCACAGAGAAACCCCTGATTTGATGAAGAGTGCCGCCAAGCGCACGCAGAAAAGCAAAAAGCTCAAAAAGCGACAATCAGAAGAGAAGGGAAGAACATCAACTTCTAAAAAACAAGAAGAAAGAATATGAAAAACCCGAGACCGAGTCGATGGAGAGGTGTTATAGCAGGAATGATGTTTGAAAGATTTACAAGAAGTTAAAAAGAGAATGCCAAGACTACAAAACCCAAACAGATGCCTGTAGGGATGAAGAAGGAAATCTAGTATTACAGTCACAGTCGGTGCTGAGAATGACGATAAAAACTTCGCTGTCAGGCAGAATGTCCCATTCTACCCGAACGATGATGATCAACAATTCCGTCCGCCCGACCAAAGTGAAGGGAAAGTAGCAATATCTAAGCTTAAATTCAACAAAGCACTGAAGCCGACGGTCTAACTGCCCAGCTATTTAAAGCAGCTGATAATGATTTGGTACGGAGTATACATCAATTCATCTGTAAGATATCGCCGGATGAAAGTATGTCTGATGTATGGAACATCAGCATCGTTTGCCTGATCCTCAACAAAGGAGACCCTTTGAATCTAATACTACAGAAGTATTAGTCTCCGCAACATCGCTTATAAGATCCTCTCTGCCATATTATGAGAACTCCTTAAATCCTTTCATTAACTATTATTCAGGAACTACGAGTATATTTTTCGAATTTTCAAGTGGTATCACAAAATTCTAAAAGAGGATGGATCGCTTCAGAACAAGAAGCCTGGAGAAATGCTGGGGAAAGATGGGACTTGGGGAAGACAATACCAGCAGGTTGTGCCTGGAGGATTTGAAGAAGGTGGCACACATATTGTAGCAATGTCTGGCATTAGCAAGCAGAAGAAGGTATATAACAAATTACTACTTGTTGGAACCCGAGAAGTTTAAAATATGTATGTTATATAAAAAAAAAAAAATATGCTTACTAGTGTATAATAATTCGCTGAAATTCATCACACCATTGATTGTGTTGTTTGATGTTCATGAAATTCCATGAAATCCCGACATTTAGAATTCCCTCCACGTATTTCATTAAAATATCCTACAACTCTAACAAACGACCTGTGAATAGTGTGGAAAGCTGGCAGCATTGCTTGGTGTTAACCACCACTTTCAAAAGTCGTCGTGCACATGACACGCAATCGTACTCTGGCCAATTATTGTAATGCATGTTCTCCCACCTCCGTCAACAATTCAACTCCAACGGCGTATAAGTTAAAACCTAGGTGACAATTTTAATGTCACTGCCATACAGACAGAAGCCCGACAAAAAAAAAATCTGCTAACAAATTTCTTTTATACCCTTCCCTACTGTATGTATGTGAGGGCTTTAGCGCGCCACGTGTCGCCTTCAAAATTCCCATGAATATAATTAATGAGATTTTGAAAAATGTTCTTTCATTTCAATTACGGGTACGTACACGATTCCGTATAACGTACAACTTTTTCTGTCACCCCCAGAGAATAGACTGTCTCTAGAGGGACGTAAAAAAAAAAGTTTTCCCAGAGGCAGGGTGCTCTCGCGCGCGTTAAAACGCAACTGGTATTATGCTGCTGAGGCAAACGAGCCATGAAATTTTTATATCCTTCCCCGGCTATGTGTATATGTATATCTCATAGATATCTCAAGATTCCCAGGTTATTACACAGCAAATTAAGCCCTGTTATGTGGGGGTGTCAATTCATTAATGCAGTTGGAGGGTTTCCAACACAATTTATCAAAGACGGCGCACGACGTCTGAAAGTCTTATATTCTTTAAGTTTGCTGCCTCAGAGTGAGAAACTTCTTTTCTTTCCACCCACTACTGGGCGCACAAAGATGCCTACATTCAGTCAGCAGTTTTCGTTGCTTTTGCCTATTTCAGTTCAGTTTTTTTGCACTCTGTCGTTTTTTTTTTTCTTCAATTTCACTTAACCCCTGAAGGATCTTCGGTTCAACAAACACCAACTGGCAGTTTCGACCTTACTTTTAACCGAAATACAAATATAAGGTTATATTTTTCTCTCTGTATCCTCATAGATACATCTAGATACAGCTGGATGTGTATACAAACGTAAACACTTACGGTCAACAAGCATACATTATTCAATCGATTGGAATTAAAACTGAAAAGGCAGTAGAGTAGTAGCCCGACATCCGATATAACCCTTCACCTCCTCTATTGGTGTATCCGGGTTCGTACGTGTATCCGTCCAGTTGTAAGCCGAATAGCAACAACAGCAGCTCTTTTATGCTGTCGAAGCGCTGTGTGAAGGGCATACAACGACGACGGCAGAGCATTTTTGCGAATTTATTGTTTGGTGTGTCCTTATGAATCCCCGGCATAGCGCTGGTGGCAGCAATATGAACAGCAGGAGTAGTAAGAAAATCCCCATAAAAAAAAAATCCCTTAGCTAATTTCTTCTTTTTTTCGCTTTTTGCATGCCACAAAAAATAAACTTGACGTCAATTTCTAATGGAAATCCTTGAATGCGTTTGATTGTTCAAGGAGTGGGGGACTAAGTGTGAGTGGAGGTATGAGGTGGTATATTTTTGCAGAGTGAGTGTGAAGTGAAATTCTGCAGATACATAGGTATATGTACGATATTCTTTTTTTTTTCAGCCGTTTTTAGCAAAGTCGGTATTTTGTGTTTTATGGACGTGATTCGAATGACGTTTGATGTTTTCCTTTTTGGTTTTTTTTTTTCTTCCTTTTTTTATTTGAAAATTTAATGACTCAATATTTGAGTGGGAAATCTGGCTGTGAAATTAAGAAAAAGTGGAAAAAATACATCAATTTGTAGATGAGAGTAGGTACTTATAAGTTATTGACGAGAGGTAGAAAAATTAAGTGAAGTAAATTAATTTGTTATGTTTTAGGGTTCATTGATTAGAAGTGAGGTAGATGTATTCAAAAAGTGCCCAAATTTGGATCAGTTTAACTGAAGTTATGTGACGAGTCAAATTTTATATAAACATTTAATTCAGGCAACTAACTATAGCAAAAAGAAAACCGACCCCTGAGAAAAAATGCTTACTCCCATTCTAAGGAAAAATCAGCAATGTTTCAACGGTCATACGAGTAACTGTACAAAAGTGCCTAAGCGCCAAAATAGCTGAAAAAATACAGAAACATCTATGAAAAATATTGCTACGGCAAGAGTTGTAAGCAAATGCCTTGACGGTCAGAGGAAGAAGACAGGATGTTTGCATTATTAAATTCCTGAAAATACCACTTCGTGCTTTTCTAAGCCAGCAAATGATGTTATGAAAGGAATCCTGGGAGCACAAAAAGACACAACTTCAGGTTGAGACCTTTTCAACGCTATTCAAATTGTCAATTTAAGCATCCGCTGTCAGGCAACATGACTGTCGCAGAATATGCCATATTCTCTTAAATATGTACACTCTCTGGCCAATATAACCAATGCCTGGGTTTAACATATACTAAGTTCCTCTCCAATTTGATTCATACATGATTATTTTTTTCATACCTATGTAATTTATTTTAGTAAAATACTTACTAGTTTTTTTCTTTTTATGCTATTAACACTGAAATGACGTTATTGTAAAGTCAATGGACCAACATAACATTTGAAGGGCAAAAATACGTTCGAAATTTCCGTTTATAATGTGGTTTCGCCCATACATATATTCTCTCATGTTTTCCATTATTCGCTGTGAAAAATGTTCACCAGGAGTCATTTGTAAAATTGTAAGTAAGCTTCAAACAGAACGACTATATTGTAAAAACTGAGTGGAAACATTTACAAAATTATAGGAAAAATACTTAAAATTTGTGTAATTTTTGTTTTTTAATTATAAATAAACTTATTATGAAGTCATTGTGTGTATTTAGAATCAGCATTTTTATCTTTCATTTGATACCCATATTGCATTTATATAAAAAAAAACATCTTTTATTCTAGGGTACAAAACTTTTTTTTTCACATTTCCAAAATGTGTGTCGTTTCACTCGTTTCTAAGAAAATACTCGTATTTTCAAATTATTGAAATATTAGGAATTATGCCCAAGGTTTCTGTTTAATTTCCATAAAAAAACGCAGTAACTGAAAAACTACAGATGGTGCACAAATTTGAATTACCGGTATGTATTCTGCGTGTAATTCTACTTAAGTAACCGATTTACTTACATGTACTATACATGAGCGTGTCTTACAGAAACGGTTGCTAAAATGATCAAAACTCTTAAGATACGATTTAGGGTAAAATTGTATTGTATATTTGCAAGTATGGATTTTTCTCAACATATTTTGGAAGCACATCCCAAAGTCACCGTTCACCTTCTACATGTCAGAAAAAACTTAGAAACAAAATTTAATTAATATTCGTTCATTAGCCATGTGATAATTTTTGATATACAATCTCGCAAATCGTTACTTTAACAATTTTGGATGATTTTGAAAGTGGGCCATCTGCATGAGTACTAGACTAAACAAACAAACCAAATTTTATCAAAATCGAGAACAGTGGATCTAGAATTAGGTGGGTTTCATGGACCATTTTGGGAAGATTTTCAAACACATGGGGGTGGAGTTTGGAAAATCTTCCAAAAAAAAGTTCACAAAAGGCTTTGCACCTCTGGCAGCTCGTATTGCCGATACTAAAAATTTATGTGTGTATCTACCTCCACCTCATGCTAAAATATTGCTGGTGTACCTCAAGTTTTTTTTCATTCTTTCAACTTTTGTTCTACTTATCAACGACCTTCCGTATGCAATTCACTATTCGCTCATTTTACCTATAAACTGACTTCACAGCAACGCCCACAAGTTGTTGAGTTCAGAATGATTTGGGTTGAAGTAACTAGGTTCGGTACAATAGCCGGATGTTGACCATAAACGTTTCGCATTAAGAAGTTTTCGACTTCAACACAGAAGAAAGATAAGTACATCGGGAGGACAATTGCAAGAAATAGAGCTAGTAGATAAGTCCTTCTGTTAACGTTTTGTAAAAATAGGAACTTAAGGATTTGCTTTTATAAAAAATTTCAAAACTTTGTCAGTTCGATCCAAAGCCCCGCGTTCTACCAAACAAAGTTTACTTTCATCCTTATTCAATGAATTTTAAGTTTGAGAAAGAAATTTTAAAATTAATAAAATTACTCTTCTATTAGATAAATTTAATCCTCAAACCTGGTTATCCCTGACCCCGTAAAACAATCCAAAATACAATTCAACCTGAAGCAAAGTAAACTGGCAATACTGTGGCAGTTCCCAGTGTCTTTGCGTGACAGAAACAAAGGGAAAATCCGTTCACTTTATTAGGGCTGCCCAACCCAGGTTAGCCCCAGACAGACAAACCGAGTTTAACCACAAAAATGAAATCCAACTCTGAAATGTCTCGAATTTTGAATTCGTTTTGAAATTGCTACCTCTGTGTGTATGTGTTTAGATGAATAGGGTGAGTGACACACAGGATTGGGGGCTAAAAGGAAATGTAAATGTTTAATGTTCTCTGTCGACAGAATTATTCCGGTTGAATAAATCCAACCACTGCCCCTCACACTACTGGCATTGCTTCGTTCGTAAATTCAAATATCCTGTGGGCAAACAAATGAATTTTAAAAATGTTTGTAAAAATTACTTTGGCATCCTTTTTTCTCCATTTGCTCTTCACTATATGTACCATTTTAGTGCCGACGCCGCCGGTTGTAGATAGTAGAGGAAGGAAAATCGAATCAGACGGCAGCGAGTGTTATGTCAAGCCGAGCAGACACGAAGAATGCTCTATAAAAACCCGATGCTCAGTTATTTTCATTGAGAGACACGATGCTTCGGCAGGAGTAGCAAAAACAACAAGGCGCAGAGGATAAGACTTTGGATAATACGACGAAAAGTTTGCAGACACATTCTCCTTGGACACTTTGGAAGATTTAATTTTCATAGAAACTTGAAGGAAGGATTTGCTCTGCGATGCTGGATATGGACACATGGGGGTTAAAATGCAATTGTTTTAAGGCGAACACGTACGTACACTGTGGAAGTAAAGTGTTTCACCTCATCAGCAATGAGGATTTTATAAATGTCAATGAAGCTGTTAGTGAAAGAGTATTGCGCACATGTTTTTGATGCTTATCTAAATTGTAGCATCCGGTCTGAGATAAAATGAAGCCTGGAAGCTAATTTGAAATTTCAATCGTTAAGAACAGATGGGAACTGTGGTGACAGCGAACGATAGTGATATGTCGGACATTAATTCTTTAATGATTCTATGAGCAATGTAGTCCGGAACCCCGGTCCCTGATAAATAAAGTTCAGGTACATCTGCCACACAATGTGCAGTGCTGACACACTGGTCAGCGTCTGACCCCAGAAGAGCGGCTGTTAAACATACAGGACAGACGGGGGTCCACCTTCTTATCGCCCGGTGAGACACCACCACATCTAGCTATAAGCTCTGTGACAGCGTTATAGGTTCGCTTTTCCTGACAAATGTGTTTACAAATAAAGACAGCGATTAGATTGACGCCTTCTTTGAGAAATTTGTATTATTGGGTACATAGGTAATGTTCATATGTTGTAGGTTTCTTGGTGGCCACTACGAGGAGCATACAATTCCGGCAGGTGGCGGTGCCAGCCTGAAATTGACGTTTGTTTCATATGGTAACATTCTTCAAACCATGACATACAAAATATTAGACAGATATGCAAGTAACTTTGTGTTTGACAGCCATTGGAAGCAGTCAACTTCTTGTATTTTTGCAAACATGGACAAAAGTGAATTTTGTGTAGTGATAAAATATTATTATTTGAAGGAGAAAACAGCTGCAGAAGCCAAAGCAAAATTAGATAAACACTACAGGGACTCTGCACCGTCGCTTGAAATGATTTACAAATGGTTCCGAAATTTCTGATGCGGTGATATGAGCACAAAAGACGCCGAGTGTCCTGGACGTACAATTGAGGTCACCACACCAGACATTATCGGTAAGTGCGTGAGATTGCTGAGGTTGTAAGCATATCAAATGATCGAATTCAAAAATTATTTGGATTTGAGAAAGCTGTCGGCGCGATTGCTCACTCTGGACCAAAAATGGACCCGGATGACCACTTCGAAGCAGAACGAATTGCAAACGAATTGCGCTACGAATTGCTTCCTCATCCACCATATTCCCCAGATTTAGCCATGAAGAATTTGCTTGGAGGTAAAAGATTCGAACCAATAAGAGGTTATCGCCGCAACAGAGGCTTATTTTGCACAGTTCGACAAATCTTATTACTCGGACGGCTTAAAAAGGTTGGAGTATCGCTGGGCTAAGTGTATCGAGTAAAAAGGAAATTATATTGAAAAATAAAATTTGAACATGTTTTCTATATTATTGTACAGAATTATCGAACGCCCTACATATGTTGTGGTTAGTGAATCTATTTGTGACTCTAACATGGCCGCGGAATTAACGTAACGCTGTCATAAAGTTCCCCAACTTTTAGTAGAATGTGATCGAAAATATTATATTATAAGAAAACTGTTTAATAACCCAAGGTATTAATCAAATTTAGATCAAGAAATTTGAATACCTCTCTTGACAAAATTTCTGTGATTTTAAGATTTCGCTGCTTATACCACAGCGACGCTTGTTGTTCTTTGAAAAGCTCATCAATAAATCAGATTTGAGATTTAGACGGAATTCTCAACATGCACACACATTGTTACAATTTTCAAAAATTTGGTATTCCATGTCCTTGGAAAATCGTTTCATATCTGAGATATGATCAATTTTGAAAATTTTGGAACGCCATCTAGTGACATATAGTATATCTATAACTTATCGCAAATATAAAATTTAAACAAAATCGTTTTTTTTTTTTTTTT
This sequence comes from Pocota personata, assembly GCA_963082735.1. Lineage (NCBI taxonomy): Eukaryota > Metazoa > Arthropoda > Insecta > Diptera > Syrphidae > Pocota > Pocota personata. Next base: position 160,860,819 of record OY720430.1, on the reverse strand, counting down.
GCATTATTTGTTAATATTGGGGTTAGAATGAAAATTCTAATTTTGCCTGGAGTTCTGACCCCACAGACTCTAGATATGAAGTTAGGAGTAAATCCGTCCAGTGGTGTAGGTTGCAGTCCAGCGCATTGAGTTACCCACTTTTTTGAGTTTCCAAGATTGATCAAAATCTCGTGTTCGAAAATTTGCACGAAACCAATACTACTGTCTGCAACATCATATTTATTCAGTCAGTGCACCTTTGCATGTTATGTTTTGTATACTTTTTATTACGTATACATATTTCATAAGATTCGAAAAAATGCACTATACATTTTGTTACTTCTTTTATCAACATAATGAAAAATTCTTGAAATGTACAGATGTACCTATTCATATGTATATATTTCTTGTGATCTCATCTCAGGAGTGGTTTGAATTAGATTTAGTTAGATAAAATACGAAAAAGTGAAAAAATATGTGGACTGTTATTTACGTAGTTTTAACCTTTTGTAACTCCGTGTGACATTACATTACTGTCACAAACCGACAATGTGATACGTCTTTCACATACTAACGCATCACAATAGTGCGTGTAACAACATACAGGCACCGTTACTTTTTTATGGGAGTGAAATACGTTTTGCCAAGTTGAAATTGTGAAAATTAAAAATTATTACTTTTTGTGAAAATAACGGCTTGTTACTGACATCAACTTTTAGGTAAGTACTTCAGAAGTAATATTCATTGTAGGCAAAAAAGATGTTTTATGTTTTTGAATAGCAAAATAGAGTTATCATGTTTGTAACATATCTGTAACATTGAGTAACGTGGGTAAAAAATAGGATATTGTACAATAGTTGCTCATATTGTAACTTTTTTGTTTTAGGATGGTTTCTATAATTCTTCGCGATGAAGCAAGTATACAGGCACACCAGTACGATAACGAGGATGGGCTCGACGATGAAAATGACGACGACAGCGTAGCTGATGCCGATTTTCAACCAGAATTCGAAGAGTTGGAGCATTTATCAGAAGACTGTGAAGACAGCATTGATATTGATTCAATAATCCGTAATCCGGAGAACAGCGAGCCTACGGAGTCCATTCCAGCACAATCCTCAGCATCCGTTCCTGATCAACAGTCAGTGCGTGGAACAAGAAAAATCTTATGCTAAATGAACAACAACTACGTTTTACAGGCAATGATACTTTGACTTCCGACATTTTGCACCTAGATACCCCAATTCAATTTTGTTTGCATCTATTCCCAAAAGATTTAATTGTTGAACAAACAAACCTGTACATTGAACAAACAAACCTGTGCATTGCAAAGATCTAAGCAACAGCTTTTGCGTCACAGATATGAATATACTACAATTTTTTGGAAACGTTGGTGTAATGTCGTATGTAAAACTGCATAAAGTAACAACTCATTTGAAGAATTGTGTAGGGACACCTTTGATACAAGAAACAATGCCTGCACGAGTTTTTGAAAAAAAATACGGCAATACTTACACTTCAATGATAACTCGAAAAATCTTCCTCGAGATGATCCAAAGGTCGACAGATTATTCAAAATCAGGCCAGTTGTGACAAAACTAAATGAGACCTTTAATAGTGTTTCACTCGAGAAATATTTGTGCGTGGACGAACAAATTTGTTCAACAAAAGCCCGAAATAATCTGAAGCGATATAATCCCAAATAGTCAAATAAACAGGGTTCTAAAATATATGTCCTAAGTGGTGTTTCAGGTTTTGCGTACAATTTTGAGCCCGAAACTAGTGCTGAAAACGTTGTGCAGTCTGAAGAATCTGATTTAGGAGCTTCTTCGAATGTCGTCATGAGACTGGCAAGGATGATACCAAGACATCAAAATGATAGGCTTTATTTCGATAATTATTTTACTTCTATGCAATTACTAGAATATTTGGCCAAAAAAGGAATACTCAGTCTTGGAACTATGCGGCTAAATAGAATCCCCGACTGTAAAATGCCGATAGAAAAGGAAATGTCCAAAAAGGAAAGAGACATATGTAGCTGACGTCGAATGTGTCGATGTATCAACGGTGACATGGAAAGATAACAAAGTAGTGAACCTGGCAACTTTCGTCAGAGAAATGCCTAAAGAACAAGTCAGAATATATGATAAAAGTAATGAAAGATACGTGTTCATAGATCGTCCTAATATTGTCAACGACTGTTTTACCATTTTTTGGATCTAACCATAGCCAATGCTTGGCTTTTCTATAGAAGAGTTCGACAAGCCAAGAACATAAAAAGCAAGCAATTGTCGTCAGCTGGTTTTCGTCTGGAGATTGCTACTACGGAATGTAAAATCAAATATAAACAAAATGGGAGCAATTGAACAAGTAATTAAACTAAACGGCAAAGGTCCTGCAGAGCATGTTTCGTCTAATAAATTTTTTTTTTTTTTTTATGAAATACGTGTTTTTCAATTACCAAAACATTTCTTATTTCCAGTATTTGCTTTATTTTTGATAACTCGAGTTACAAGGGTTAATTAATTTATTTTCTTTTTTTTTCCTTCAAACACGATTTTCGCTTAGTTTACCCTGCTGTCTGTTACAATTTTTGTGTCGATGAGCGTGGGTTTAACTTTCCTCTTACTTATATATGTACAATAACCTCGATTCCTTGATGAAGAAAGCTAAGACTTGTATAAATTTGAATAAAGCAGCTAATAGGAAAATACTTGAAAATAAACTTTTCAAATCAATTAAATTAAAATCATCAATTGCGTTAGGTATTCAGAATTATTTAAAATAACATTTCCTTCTAATGGCTGGCTAAGACTGCTATTTCAATTCAATTCCATTTCATACACTCTCAATAAATATATAAAATCCATATCCATATATATACTCGTAGTAGACCTCAAAAGATCATAAAACCGTTCGTCTACTTCCACCTTCCGGTGTTCATTTCACACAAAAATACCCCAAAAACAATCCATATCCATACAATCAGCATAAAAGGATATATAAGAGAGAAAACATTTTAAACTTACCTTGTTGCAAGATCCCGATGTACAAAATTCATTTGCTCTAAATGCTTCATTCCTGATGCAATTTGTGTTGCTATATAAACTAAGCATCCATAGCTGCAGATATGTCGTGGTTGTTATTTTTGTTGTAGATGTTGTGAGCCGCAACAGCATAGTGTTGTTTTGTATATTTTCCAAAAGCGAAGGAAGAACAAGAATAGGGAAAACTTTATGTTTAACATTTCCAATAAAACTTTGTCTTCATCGTCCAGGAAGAGATGGGAATATAGATATACATATTTTTCGATAACATCCGGAGAAAGTTTTCTCGTTTTCTTTTTTTCGACTATCTCCGGCGTCCGTCCGTTTTTATATCATCTTCCCATCTCTCTCCCGGTTTATATCTTTTATTCGTACGGGATTTCCAGTTTATGGAATTTTTTTTTGTTCCTTGTTTTTTTTTTTTTTTTGGGGGGGGGGGGGGGAGGGGGGGGGGGAGAGATTTGTCGCACTTAACTTACCTCAAACTTTTGTTGGGTACACCCTTTAGACCCGTTTCGGCTATGTGCTCCTGAAGGAATTGATTCAAATCGCCCAGACAATTGCTATAATCGAGAACCATACAAATTGGCTCGTCCCGCAGACAGGCGCCCAGTATTTTGGCCACATTCGGATCATTAAGATGTGCCAAGTGCCTGGCCTTCGAACGGAATTCCTTTCGCATGTGGTCCGGAGCACCAGGACGTAAAGTTGCAACCGCAACTAGATTTGAGCTGTGAGGATGGTAAATGGATGGATGAATGGATGAGAAGAGAATTTAGAATGCACATTGAGAATTTTCATCATTAAGCAGATTTATTTACATGACTGAATCTCTGTACATATTTGTTAATTAAATACGAGAAAAGGTTGGGTTGGATGGATGGATGGATTGTGGCTTTGTGTTGTACGTGTATGTGCGGTTTGGGTGTTGACTTGTGAATCATTTTAAAGAGGGATTTGCAATGGGAGCGGGTGTATGGGTCTATTTGAGCGTATTCGCGGTTAGAATGAATTTGAATCGACTTTTACTGTGGAGAGTCACTTGCTTTGTTGAGAGAGACTTAATGAATGAATCAAGGCATGGGGACGTGTGTTTTAAGTTAAAACCAAAGTAGAGTGGTCTACTTTGATTGATGATTTGTGAACACTCAAACTTTTGAATTTTAGAGTGGCCTATGCAAGTGGACAAGACATGGTTGCCATGATTGGGTACGTATAGATTTAAAGGAGAATGCAGTAGGAATGGAGGCTTAACCGGCCACTCCTACTACAAAGTCATTGAAGCATCTCAATTAGAGTTCCAAATGTTATAAGATAAAATAAATCTTCGTTATTTTCCTAGAAATACTGCAAAATAGTAATCGACAACATACTCGTACCATTGGAACTTCCGGTCCGAGAAATCTTCACACTGATGCAGATCCTGCAAGTGACCAACGACTTTTAAGTCGATACCAACATCTTCTTCATCGACCTTTTAGTCAAGTATGATATGTGGTTTGGTTTACAATTTTACAACAATCATTAGGGAGATGGCTGGCTGTCAATGTAGACAGTGATGATCTATACAGATATATTACTACCCTTGATCAGTTTTCCTGCTTCAGTGACCTCGGCTTAGAATACAGGAAAACATGCGTAATACAGTTTCTGTCTACTAACTCCTACCGTCAACTCGTGCTACAATCAAATATTCGGTTCAAGAATGTCGTTGAAGGTAGCTAACGAAAGTGGTGGGAAGACACTACCAAGACACTTTTATTTCAATTCGGGCAGCAGCGAAAAAATCTTCCAGATGGAATCGACGTTTGCGCATACAGTTCCAGATAGGTCGAGCTACTTTGTGAATTCGTAATATGGGACACTTGGCCCATAGCTCCGAAACGTGATCGCGTCTACTTCACGAAGCATATATTATATATGTTGTGGCATCTAACCGGGCGACAAGGAGCTGCAGAATGCATTTGAAATTTAACAGTTCTGACTTTGGCAGCGTCTTGAGTTTTTCATGAAATAATATGAAAGCATATGCTCTGCTTTCGAAACCCAAACCTCCCTTAAAGAGTAAGCTAGAACAGCGATTTCCAAAAATTGCTATATTCAAACTAATGAATGAGACAAACGATCCGAGTAATGCACTTGGGCGTTTATTAAATGTTACCTCATACGAGTAGACATCACAAATGATACGAAACGCATTCTAGGTAGCACATTGTAGCGATTTTAGACTTTTCTTTAAATACAGACAAGTACTGATGTTGTTCAACCTACCGATGAATTCTTCAGATTTTCTATGTATATGAATTTTTCTATATAGAATATTGAAAAGAGAAGAGCTACAATCTCCAATTTATTCCGTCTTTCAAGTATAATAATTGTTTTCACAAATTAAAATAAAGTGCACGTATTTGTTGTTTATCTGCAAAAACTCAGTTTTGAAATTATGATAAAATTTATTTTATTTGAAATTCGAAAAAAAATATAAAATATTCTGACAATTTTCCAACAATTGGTATGCCACGTCCTTGGCATTATTTTTTATTATTTATTATTTTAAACAAAATCCATTGAGCTATAGCCGATAATAAATTTTTAAGAACCAGTTAATACTCGTAGGTATAGGTAAAGTACCATTATACGTATTTTTTGGGAAAAAACCTGGAACGCCATCTGATAGCATAAATCCGCCATAACTCAAATATTAAATTCGATTAAAATATGATAGTTTGAGTCCTTCTCGAGAAAATCGATTTCTTTTTAAATCCGCCATTAAAGTACATACGGATATTTGGGGTTGGAATGAAAATTGCGATTTAGCTCGAATTGTGAACCCACGGATCGCAGATATGAAGTTGGAAGAAAATCTGTCCAGGCGTTTGTGTCGCCGTCGATTAGACATATAGAAGACATACAGGCAGACAGAAAAACTAACAGTATCGTTGTTTAACTAATTTTACAGAATCACTCATGATACTTGATATTCGCGGTTGATAAGATAACTAATGATTGATTTGTGTCGCATTTTTGCATATAAACTTTTAACTAGTGCAATTATAAATTCCGCTTATTTATTATTATTTGGCTTTTAAAGTTGGAAAGTACCAGAGAATATATTGAAAGTCCCTCATAGGTGTGTCGATTTCAATGCCCTCTTTGGTCAACTCATCCTCTTTGTAGTTTCCTGAAATGTGCAACCCACGTTTTCAGATTTCGAAAAATAAAAAAGCTGTTTTTTTTTATCAATACTCAAGGGGGTATGCTATTTTTGAAGCATTAAGCCCCTATAACCTAAAAACTAGTTATTTCTGCGGAATTTACATAAGTTTCAGAATCGTAATCAGTGTCAAAAAATACGCCGATATTTTAATCATGAGACAAAACAAGAATTATGCCCAAGTTTTTGGGAAAAAAAAGTCGTAAAACGGTATTTTACTTATGTTTTTCAAAATTGATTATTTCTCGGTAGTGACTCAAACGATTTCTTTGAATATTTGACAGATGCAAGGCCATGGCATTCAAGTTTTAAAAAATTGGTGAAACGTTTTTTTTATATTTTAATAATTTTGAGTAAATTTCAAATAAAAGTTTTTTTTTTATAATTTGCCCGCGCCAAAGAGGATATAAATACTCTTATACTATTACAGGACACGGGCGTTGTGAAGAAGATAGAGAGAGAGAAAGAAAGATTTTAGTGTAGTGGTTTGAAACTCAGATAGTATTAAGTTTCTGTAAACTCCAAGGGTAGCGTCCAGATAACTGGGGAGCTTGTTTGTTTTCCTTTTGTCGTTGCTCATGATTCACAGTATTTTTTTCCGTCCACCTGATATCATCACGATCAAGTTGCATTTTCAGCCATATGACCACTCTACTGTCAGTGTTATGCCTTCGCAGTAGAGTTGACTTAGCTTTCGCAATTGATCGATTTTTTTATTTATTTCATGCGAAATAAATAGATGATTCTTGACATCAGGATTTGAAGCGTGAACCAACAGCGTGACAAGCGATGATGTTTCCACTACACCACGGCCACCATATCATGCGCAAGCAACCTTACCTAGTGTTGTACTTAGAAAAATAATGTAGTTATAATTTGTTTGTAAACTTAACTGTTTCGGAGATTCCTATTCAAGAAAGAAAATCTAAGTTTTTTTTTTTAAAAAAAAAAAAAGGGTTCGAGAGAAGAGAAAAATACTTACGAGAAAAAAAGTTGTAGGAAGCGTAATAAGTTTGTTGGTGATCTTGAATGTCCTTCATTTTAAAGATAGGAAGCAATACTCAATTGTTTTGTATGAAAATGGGCACTTCTGCAATTGCCAATGTTTAGAACAGGAAAAAATAATGTTTCTGAGCACTTTAGTGCGTCGTAAAGGACTGTTGTTCAATACTAATTTCTTCAATTCATACATTTACGCCAAAACCGTTTATGAGATAGCTATGGAGGAAAGAAAGACTCCAACTGCATTTCAAAAGGTTTCAATGTAATAAATGTTCTAAATTGTGGCCATTTTGAATAAGACATTCTTGTAAACGTCGGACAATTTTTGACAAACAAATTCTCACAACACATTCAAGGTTTCAGCTTAAGAGAAACTTGTTCTAGTATAGGTACAAACATTTTTAAAAATACAAAATTTTGTACTTGCATTGTTTTGAAAAATACCTAGGACTTTGAAAGTCCCATGCCAAACTTTCCAAGATTAAGAATTGAGGTTAGGTATAAGTTCAAATGTCTTTTTGTGGTTTAGTACAATATGTACCATTGATGAATACCATCGCGTATTAAAGCAATGAAGTTCAATGACTCCTGATTACATTCTGCTTAGATTTACGTATTCTAAACCACATCACGTGCAATCCCCATGGTTACACGCACTCCAGTTGACTTTTGATTTTCCATCCCATCATTGTCCATCTTAATTATTTCAACATCCAAATAGCAACATCATAGACGTAAGTTATAGAATAAATTAAGTAAAGTTCTGCTGACCAGCCTTTGGTCCCACTGGGTGCTGTCAATTTCGGTATTGACTTCATCTTTGGTATTCAATAACCGCAAACACTCTCATTTAAGGACCTTCATTGTGTGTATTAAATTTAAACATATCAAATTTTGAAACTTTAGAAGGAAGGAACGACAGAGAGGATGTGTAGACAAGCCAAGTACAATAGGAAACTTTTATCTACTCCTATGAATATGTGCAAGTATGTATAGATATACATAGTATAGTGTATAGTCCTTACCTTAATCCTTTGGTTTCGCATAAATGTAATTCACCAAAGATACCACAGCCTAATTTCTCGACAATAACTAAGGATTGCCTTGGAAATTCCTGCAGCTGTATTAGATCCTCGTCGGTGGAAATTGCATCGACATCACCATAAGGATTCATCGGTGGAGCTGTTGGGGTTGAATTTATCGTCCCGGTCGGAGTTGTGGCTGCTGTGTTGGCCCCCGTTCCGGCTGGACCCAGACTACTGCCTGTGTTACTGCTACCATTGCCATTGCCATTTGGTATTGGCTTACAAATCGCTGTGGCTGCATAATATTTCTCTGTGGGTGGCGGTGGGACTGGCGGTGGCGGTTTTGGAAATATATTATTCAATGGTGGAGGTGGTGGTGTCATGCGTACACCAACATAGTTGCCCGGTATTTTCGGTATGAGATCCTGCATGTGTGGCACGGCATATTCCTGGCAAACGATATCCGGAACATCTGCAAAAATAAAAGTGAGAATGCAACAGAGGGCTTTACATATTGCAATTGGATTTTTTTTGCACTTTTTGCGAATTTACTTAATCCCCGGTTCATTATATTCATATGGGGCAAACACACACTCGCATGCACACATACGCACACACACGAGCTGGCATCTACTCCTACACACAGTGATACCAAAGTTAATATTTAATGGAATTTTACAGTGCGGGAGGAATGGGACAATTCCGGTCCCATTTCGGAGTAAACTTTTCTCTATTCTCATGCGGTTATCGTTTGTTTTGCGACAAAAATCATTCCAAGGACATGTGAGTATAAGAGAGAGTGGAAGCCCCGGCGTTAAGTTGGAACTATAAATTCCTTTCGCTCATCGTGGGTGTGGGTGGAGGAAATCGAAAAACTTTTTCCCAGAACGAAAATCATTGAAGTAATGAAAAGATTTTCTGATGGTATGTGTTCCATGTAATGTGGTACTTCCTCCCTTAGAATTTGCCTAATACCGCATTCATTCGGAAAGGATCTCTTTGTTATTTTGCTGTTAATATTATTTTCGCGACACAATCTGGGTCATTCTTCTCCCTTCAGCGTCGTATGAATAAAACTATTGTGCAATTTAGGAAGGCGCAGTAAAGAGACATACACGTAGAGAAGCAGGAGATGGAAAGATACTTGAAATGGAAAAAGTTTCTCCAAATTTGTTTTCGTCTTATTTTTTTTTTTTTTGTCCTTCAGGCTTTGAATGAAACAATGAATTTAATTTAAGCAAAAGGACCAATGACATCATGAGTTCTGTTATAGTTTTGTGGGGCAGCTTTACCTCTGACTCTATACCTGATGACTGTGACTCTATAGAATATTTATTTAGTTTTAGCGTTTTCTGTTTTGCCCAAAAAGGTATCTAGTAGAAGTAGTTTCATGAATAACAAGAAAGACTTGACTAAGAACTTTACAGAGAGGAAGGAACAGATTTGGCTTGTATTGAATTTTGTGTAGAGACTCCTGGGCAGCAATCAAGAAATATTCATGAGGTGAAGCAAATGCAATTTATATTTAAATGCAAGTGGTCGTGCCTTTTTTTCTGTCCATTTACAGTAAATGAGGTGGTTGTAAATAGTCCTTACTCAAAAGGTAATGTTTTATCGAATTTCAGATTTACTATAAAGTTAGTCGATTTTGTATACAAATTGCATAAATTCATGAACTTTCAAAGATTATTTTTTGATGAAGGCCTATAAGCTAATTCTATTGCTCTGACAATGCGGTACCAAGGGTATCATCCATGACCGGCTTTGGGAATGATCATTACGCTATGCGCGTAAAAACCAGCACTCAACCGACATTAAAGCTTTACCTTCTACTACGAGAGAGACCTATTGATGGACCAGTTATGGACCTAAATAATTAGAAAGCGCCTACAAAACTGTGAAAGCTCCAGGCACAATAAACTCGAAAACTACATGTTTTTATTGTGTGTTTATTGTGTCTGGAGCTCAAAGAGGCACTGAATCACCGCACGGTGTTCGATTGTGGTCATTTCACAATTTTCTGAAAACTTGTCTCATTTAAAACCGAATAAAACGTAAACGACTGACAGTGAATATATGAAATTTCGTACTGTGAGAGTGAAAAAATCGAATAACTTCTATATGAGGCCACGAACTTTTCAATACACCCATACCATCTGGACAAACTCGTATCAATTTCATAGACTCTTTTATAATTTATCCTATAGTGTTATTCCCTATCCATAGAGAAATAATAACGATAGACCCCCCGAAATATATGTATTTGTGATCAGCATCGAAATCGTTCTAGGCATGTCCGTCAGTCTGTCTGTATGTCACCAAATTTTAGGGCTTAAATTTTTTTTTTTTTTGTATAGGGTTACCCCATCAGTGACGGATACGTCTTATTTTAAAAATCTCACTAGAATTCATGAATCATGGTTACAAACAGTCACAGCCACGCCTACTTTACAACGTTTTCGACAAAATCACTTCAAAATCGAAAAATTATTTCCCGAGTAGCAATCAATCATTTCATTTGAATCAACAATTTCACAACGTTACGCCTACTTTCATGAGGAACAGGGTATCGTATGATTCGTTCCAAACGGATTATAACTTTTCTGTATGTTTTTAATTGCATAAGATTTGTTCAAAATCTGAGAACATTATGAAATCATTGGATCAACAACTCCATCATATATTTGAAATAACTATTCAGACGCGAAAAGGAGTGAGATATACGAGGGCAAGGTGAAAAGTTCTCGGCCTGACAATGAAAGACTGCGATTTTCAGTTAAAAAATGATTTTATTTTTCTACATAATCTCCCTTGACTTCAACACACTTGGTCCAGCGTTTCATTTCGTGCCAAATGAGGTGAATAGGGGGGAATGCCGAGCAAATCGTACCCCAAATCCCGCAGTTTTCCCACACTTGTGTACAAGTGCAATGTCCTGGTGAAAGGTGATTTTTTCTTCTTCAAGACAGGCCTCTTCTCGCGAATTTTGGCATCCAGCAGGTCAAGAAGGTTGAAGTAATATTCGCCTGTAATTGATCTGCCTTTCTCAAGGTAATCGATTAACAGAATCCCTTTCGTATCCCAAAAAACACTGGACAATCGGTCCAAAATCGTTTGCACATTTGCTTTTGATCGGCATTCAGCAAATGCGGCACCCATTTTGCGCAGAGCTTTCGCATTCCTAAGTTTTTGTGGAAGATGTTTCGTACCCTCTCTTCCGATATACACACAGCCTCAGCTATCTCACCCACCTTCACTCGCCTTTTTCGATGGTTTCGGGTGTGGTTGAGGTTTTTGGCTGTCCTTCACGTCGGTCATCTTCGAGAGACGTGCGACCACGTTTAAATTCAGCTGCCCACTTTTTAACGGTTGACATGGAACGAGCAGAGTCCCCGTAAACTTTTGTCAACTTTGGATGAATTTCCTTAGGGGTTAACCCATCCAAAACGAAGAATTTTATCACCGCACGATATTCAAGTTTATCCATTTTAACGAAAACACTGCAAAAATTCGTGTAAAGAAACTACTTGAGAGAACAAGTTTAAACTTGTCACACGAACTAATGAGAAGTGCACCCAGGCAGCAAACATAAATTTTTGCTGACTGGAACGCCATCTCTGCGTCAGGTCGAGAACTTTTCACCTTGCCCTCGTAGAAGTGTGCCACATTCAACTTGTTTCAACTCGTTCCAGCTAAAAGCCTCAACTAAAATCGAATCCTTTGTCTATACCCCAGGTATTACCGCTGTACCGAATTTTATGACATTACTCCATTCATTTTTATGATACACCCTCCCCGTGCCCTATTTTTGGAAACCATACTCATCCTATCCTTTGTCTATACCCTAAGTACTACCATCGTACCAATGTTCAAGTTTTGAGGTTATACATATATTCATAAGAAGTACCCTACAGGTTTTGATGATCAGTGAGTATCTTATCAACAACTTGAGTTAGAAACTTAAAATTGGGAGTGATTGCTAATATGGTTCATCCCAAAGGTGTACAAAGGCAAACCAACCGACGAACGTTGAGCGGTCCATGTGAGTTCTCTTTTCAAAAAGTAGGGGACAGTGCAAAAAGGGCCTACGATGAACCGGTTAGAGGTCCATCATACGTCGTTTCGTAGCTTTCACTTACCTACCACGAAAGGGAAATTACTCAATGATGAAAACAAACCGATCCCCAGATAAAAAGAATGATGTAACTGTGGTCGACCGATGAATATCCACATCAGGGCCCAGTTTTATAACATCAGCAAGCCTTTGCCGATCGGGTGTACCTAAAGCTCTCCAGAAGTCCTGCAGCAGCAACAGCAATTGCAGAAGACCAGTGACAGCACTACCAGCAAGCTATCAAAAATGCCGAGACTGATGTGCAAAGTTTTCTACAGGCAAAGGCAAACAAAAACGACAGAAAAGGCGACACGAAAAAAGCGTACTCACAGGAAAGAAAAAGGAGCAAGAGAAATTTGAGAACTGTAAGAGATACGAAATTTCTAAAGAAACGTCAAGAGGGCAACCCAAGGTTTCGCTACCCAAACTGGAGCTTGCAAGAACAAAGACGATAACACCATAATTGAGATGTAGTCCGTGGTGAAGATATGAAAAGGCTACTTTTGCGGACTGAAGAACGCCGGTAAAAGCCAAAATTTCGCTGTCAGGCGGTTTCATATTCTCAATCTGGAGGACAACCAATCAGTACAACTCCCGAACCGAAAAGAAGTTAAAGCAGCCAAGCTTAAATCCCATAAGGCCGCAGGCCCAATTGACCTAGGAGCCGAGCTGTTCATCATCTGCCCAATCCATAAAAAATGAGACCTGTGCCCATTATACAGACTTCAGCCAATTTATGGTCGCTTTTACCAAACCCTATCTGGTGTAATGTTCTGACACCAATATGTCGATGATCTGGTCGGGAATTACCAGTGCAGTTTTAGGCCCGACAATCGATTAAATTTACACTTTACGCAAAATTCTGGAGAAGACCAAAGAATTCCGAATCGATACCCACAATCTATTCATTGATTTCAAGACCGCGTACGATAGTGTGAATAGGGATGAGTTATTTGTCACTATGTTCAGTTTTGGTATCCCTGCAAAACTCATTCGCTTATATAGGATGACATGACAGGCAGTATATTTCACAAATCAGTACAACTGTAGGGTTGCGCTGATGACATTGATATCATCGATAGAACGAAGCGAGAAGTTACTGACACTTTCGCAAATATCGTATCAGAAATGGGCGTGGTTGTAAACAAGGATGAAATGAAGTACATGCTGTCTATGAACACCGAGACACAATACCGACGTCTTGACTAAAACTTTACAATGGACAGCTATAACTTCGATTGAAAGCTAGGCTCTGCTATTAATCCTGCCAACGACATCAGCGCAAAGAGCAAACAAAGACTAACACTCACCAAACGCTGTTACTTGGGCTTAAGAAACAATTGTGCAGTAAGGTAACAAGAAGAACTAAGCAAACTTTGTATAAGACCTTTGCTGTATGACGAAAGAGTCTTCGAGAGAAAAGTTCTACGTTCGATCTACGGTTCCATCTGCATTGACGGTTCATGAAAAAAAGATTCAATCATGAACTATAGGAGCTTTACAGCGACATCAACCTAGTCAAACAAAAATACGCATTCAGCACTTAAGGTTGCTAGTTCATGTAGAGCGTATGAACACCGATGCTCCAGTCCAAACAATCTTTGCCTTCACCCCTGAGGGACTACGCAGAAGAGGGCGACTTAATTTTCCGTTGCGTCCACAATTGGACGGTGACATCAACCAACTTTGTGTATGCAACTGGAAACAGCTGGCTAAGGATCGAGCTGGCTGGAGAGGCTTGTTGCTTGAGGGCCTGGTTCACTGTATCGCCTTCAAACGCCAAGGCACAGGTTGCTGGAGAACTTACCGGTGAGCTACCGAGTACCTTGGTTACCAATAAATTTTGATTAGATGTACTGAAAATTTTAGTTTTTTTGAATTACGCTAATTTGCCAACAAAGTGACGACATTTTATGTGATTGCCAATGAATAGCTCATACTAGAATGAAACACTTTACCTCGATGTGAACAATACGCTGTCATATTGCCTCACTAACTTAACGTAACACAAGATCAAAATAATATTAAAAATTTCTAATTTAATCAAACATTTTCGACATTTTGCTTCTATCTAGAACAAAATGTGAAAAATATTTGGCAGTAAGAATTATAAATGCTGTTGAAGAATGCCTGTCACGCCCTAACGAGTTCGAACTACCTCACCCTCTCGCTGCTGATGAATGTTACGTCCACTCTCCTTGCTTATGGAAAGCAGGAAGAAACAAAGTCGGTTGAGAAGATCTGTGCAGAAGCAAATGATTAGGGTGATTAATATATATATTTAAGCTTTTGTAAGCCTTAAGAAGAGCAAGCAGATGCAGTGCTAGCAATCAGTCTCACATCCTTCTTAAGCTAAATGTTGGAAAGTATATCTGAAGAACACTAGAAAACACACTTCTAAGCTTTTCAGAGTCGTTGAAGGTATATAAATAGAATGTAAGAATGTTTCATTCTCTAGAGCGCTTTTAGAACTATAATTTGAAAACCTAAATTTCATAAATTTGATAGTACCAATTTTGCAATCATCATTCATTGCGATCATCAGTTAAATGCAAACTGGTGTTTCGAAAGTCCCTTGCCCAGATTTCTCAACATTTTAGGCTCTTATAATTTTGAAAAGATGTTATTCAATCGTTGATTTTGGTTTCAAAAACAGTTCACTGCGAGAAGTCACTTTAATCTTATACACAAATATAAACTATGTATGTAGTCATTTTACCAATTTTAATTAAATTTTGTATACTGTTTATGACTACCAGTAAACAGAGAATATAATTTTTATCGTCCCTAAGCTGTAATTAATTATAGCAAAAAAAACTCATTAAATAAATCAGGACGACTCCTTCATTACTGTAAATACTTGTATTTATACGAGTATCATATGCATCATCATCATCTCTTTGTCCCTGACGAGTAACTAGTTTAATGCATTTATATTATAATTAAATTTTCCAAACTACCCTCAACTAGTAATTAGTAATAATAATTACGATACTTTACCTGTATAGTCCGGTGTTACATGGTGCCGCTGCAAATCATTCATTGAACATCCACTAGCCGCGCTGGTATACATATTCACATTGAAAGGCTCATGGTACAGACTGTTCTTATCGATCGATTCGTTGTCATCCATTGCAACCTGAAATAGATGGCAATTCTGATTCGACTGGGATTAGTTAGGATTGCTTGGAAATTAAATTGAAATAATAAATAAATGTAGTTTTTTAATCTATACTATGTGATTTAGTGATTAAATATTGGAACTAATTTACATAATCTACGTTTTAAACTTTAGAGGATAATTGTTCGAAAAACAAAAACAAAAAAGGAGAAGAAATATTGGCGAAATCCGTCCTGCTTATGTATTTTATTACAGACTTACACGTTACACTAGTGTCAGAAGTGGGATAAAAACTTATAGAAGTAAACATTTTAATTCTTTTGACGAATGACGAAGGATTTATGTAATATTTTTTTGTCTCAATTTAGTAGACGTAATTCACGTCCATATACGCAAAGTATAGAGACAATTTACAGACCCTAAAACTCGAATTTTGTACACCCAACAACAATGATTTATACATATACATATATTCAAAAACAAATATAAGTTGTAAAATAAATTTTAATCAACCTTTAGGAAGAACAAGTATGTACAAAGTAAAAATGGAGTCATGGCTACTATGATAAATTTGTTCCTCGAAAAGTATGATGAACACAAGATCACTGTTATTGTCGAATGACAAATATGAACAGAATCCTTAAGTTTGATCAGTTAAACAAGGGAGGAGCTTCCATCCTGAAAATTCCAAATAGTTGAAGTCAGAATTGAAATAATCGAATAAAAAGGAAGAGGTGGAAGAGCAATTTGAAGTACTCATCAAAAAAAAAAATAAAAAATATCTCAAAGACTGCCAAACAACGAAACGTGCGCTCTGTATACAGATACCGAGTTCAATAGAGTCTAGGTGAGAGTATTTGTCTGCAAGTCTAATAAGAAGTACATCCATGAACTGGTGATAAAAACGTTTATACCTATGTATGTAGGTACAATCCACTGAGTACAGAAAACTGCGATTAGCGGTGAGGATGATCGACAATTGAACACTTCCTGAGGTATTGACATTCGCTTTGAAGATGGACGCTGAAGAGCAGGCGACAAACAAATGTTTTACTGTAACAAATGTTAATATTCACACATGGGGTGTTGTTGTCGATTCAAACAAAGTATCTGTTCACACCAGTCAAAAGGGAATGCGAAATTCAAGCAAACATCAGGACCTTCTTTGAATGGCGATCAGGTCTGAGAGGGTTCTTGCTGGCTGGCGAGTATAATTCCGAAGGTTTGGCATAGGATATTTGCCGGGATTGGATGGACTAAAAGCAACTACAAATAAATTTAACTGTGGACTAGATTTCTAACCTAGAAGATATATATTTTATTATTATATAATTAATTTGCGATCTTGGCGTTAATTTCGATTCCAAACTGTATTTTAATGAGCACATTGACCTCATTATCAATAAAGCCAAAAGCAGAGTAAGGCTTCATTTCTAGATGGTCGATATAATTATCTGACCCATAATTAAAAAATCCTGGTGCCCAACTATTCTGTCCATATTGTTTGTATTGAATCTGTCCAAAAACACTTTTTGTTATTTGTTTTGTACCTTTCCTTGGAGTAGGAAAGTTTAGTCCGCCTCCCTATCTAAATTATTTACTTCTCTTGCAACTCACTTTATATTCGAAGTGTTGAATGGATCCATAAATTGTCCTACACTTCTTGGTATGATTAATATATGATAAATCCGGTATGAAATTGGCAAAATCCCAACCCGCCAGACAAGTCGGACATTTGACTTATTGGGTCCTGCCTTAGTACCACAGACTTATTGGCCGGTTTTGGAAAAATTGTTCATTCTCGGGTTTGATTAGGGCGATTTCGCCCAAAATCCATATCTAAACAATATTTGATATACACAAGGTTTTTTTTTTTTATTTTTAACAGAATTTTTGGAAAAATATCAAACTGAGTGATTTGCAAATAAACAACATGTAGGTGCAAGTACGTGCGACCCAGTCGTGTATTTTATTTCTCAATAGTTATTATAAATGTACTAGATGTCCTCAGACGAATATCTTGTCCATCGCTGCCACTTTACTACGATCGTAGCAAATTTGTTACATTTTTGAAAAGAATACACCCATTTGCTACTTTACTTTCCCATTTGACTAAATTCATGGATTTTGCTACGTTTTACATTTTTCTCACTTTGACATTTTTCTTTTTACTACCTCAGTAATCACCACAGAAAACGAATTTAAAAGTGAGCGCGCTTCTAAATTTATGAAAATTGTAGGCGAATTTACCTTTTTAGTTTTTAGTGCCGGGTTACCAATACGCTTTTAATTTTCGTAAAGTTTGCGTGGATAAAAAGGATGCCCAAACTGAGGTGGGAAAAATATATATGTAATACCATATTAATCTCTAGTTTACAAAGGAACCCTAATAGATAAACTACAATTTATGTCTAATCCATACAAGAGTCATTGCAATTGGTACTAAATCTGTAAGGCCGAAGCAATACTACTTTTCCGTGAGGGGCAACAAATAAAATCAAATACTCGTATCTTCGAAATTTTAAAGTCAACTCCAGCAATTTCTGGAGATTTGAATGAGGAAAAGGATTCTAGTGAAAGCCCAATAATTTACAAAAGGAAGTGCGCACTGGGAGAAATTTTCCAGATACTAGGATGAAAATATCAGCGTGGGCAAACACGTTGGGGCTACGTCTTGTCAACGTAGCCATGAATATGAGTGCCAAGAGAACGATGTCCTGAGGTGTATCACCGCGAGCTCAACGAGATCCTCCTTACCGGTAGCAATTAGTATGGTACGCATGTTTTCGAGAATTCGATCGAAAAAAAATGCATCCAAATGATGCTCTTAAGCAACGTATTTCCTGTGTTTGCCAAGATGACATCCGATTTCTTCTTTACGTGTTTTATCCCCCGAGCATGCTACAAAACTTTGACACCTCTGTTCAATGGAGAGAATCATTGGCCAAAGGAGAACTGGCCAGTAGTCTAAGCTTCACTACGAGATTATACATATGTATGTACATATATTTCTGGATTGAACGGAACGCAGCCTTTGACAATTTAGTACGCAGCAGAACTCGGGATTTCGAAAGTACCTTTAGCTGGTGCTGGCAAGACACTCATGGACGGTTGGCCTAGTGAGTTTATGAGAAGTTCGGGGATACCAAGAGCCGCTGCAGCTAGTAATGACAAAATCTATGTTTCGTCGGCCAGATTTTGTATCCCCGAGCACTCGTATTGACTCGTTTGCCTGTGTTACACGTGACTGATTGATTAATTCGTCGAAGGCTTGGTCAATCGGATTAACCATAGTCAAATAGTTACTGTCTTTAACACTTTAGACCCGGACAGTATGCGAAAATCATTTGATTAAATCATTCATATGTCTTGAACGCTTAAAAGTATGTCAGATGCTGTTTTTAGTTGAGCACAAAAACATCGGCTAGCGCTTGGACTTGTAGACCTTTCGGGCACACAATATTATTTTTTTTTTTATTTCTACCGAGTTTTAACAAAAATTTGAACTTTTCGCCTGTGTTTCTCGTCAAAACCTCAAAACAAAAATAAAAGTTATCAGTTCTGAAATCTGATGGGTCAAAGAATATTGTGACGTCATGGTTGGTGCAAATTGGTAAAGTAGGAGAATAACTTTATTCAAATTTAAAATCTAACCCACAGACGTCTTATTTAGCCCCTCCAACCAACATATCATGTACTTCCATAGTCTACAATGTCACCTGTGCCACGGTGTACTATTATAACCGCGCTTTGAAATAATAAATTGCATCACTCTCAGCAGATATCTATTAATCCTTAAAACTAATTACCCAAATATAACTTTATCAGCCAGTCCCCACCTAGCCACACTACGAGTATTACTTTCAATTTAGATAAAACTTACCTTCATGTTGCTATTCAGCCGCTTGTCAGTTCCCAACGTGTCCGGATTGAAATTGTGCTGGAATGCATCCAGGACATTACTACCTCTTGCACGCTTGTTTTTGGCAATTATCAACAGGATAACAGCAACCAGCAAGAGAATAATTGTGGTCAGCACGGCTATTATCACTCCGACGAAATTCGGTTCAGGTTCCTGGTCGATAGGTTTCGGCGAAATGACTATAAAAAAAGAAAACAGGATACACCCATACACATTAAGTAAAATAAAAAGTGATGGTGAATGAGAAGATGAACAAAATACTGTAAAACCAAGGAAACGATGATGGAAGACCGCAAAAATGTATAAAGTGAGTGAAAATAAGGCGAGGATGAGGGCAAAAAGTAGACAAAAAAAAACCGCTCTAAATGGAATTTTTCCTTTTAGGACACTTTGTGTGGTCGTTTTTTACGTGTGTATGTGTATACATCATTATGAAGCTCAACAAAAGAAGATGATGATAAGGAATAGGAAGATAGCGGATTGTGTTGGGTAACGGTGGCTGCGGAGATGGTGTGCAACAATGGATGAAGGAGTGAGTGTTGGATATTAAATAGAATGGGATGAAAACAACATAAGGAGGTGAAGAAGAACTTAAAAATTCTTACTTTGTGGTACGTGGCTGCGTTCTCCTTTGCTGGGGTCCGTTTGAACTTCATCCCTCTGTAGTGGGTACTCTGGTGTATCTTGGGGCGACGTACTTCCGCTTATTTCTTCGTCCGTGAAATTTCCCACTACTGGCACTATTATGGGAAACGACGAGCGGCGAATATTTACGTTGAAAAGAATTCATTTTCGGTGGAGGTACATGAAAAAAGAAAAAAAAAATATGTTTTTCGGTTAAGAAAAGGCACCAAGAAGTAGAAAATAAAAAGAGAGCACAAGAAGTATTTCAAAAAAAATATGAGTAGTTTGTGAAGACGACGAAGGAAAAACCTTCCAGCAGTATTGGGGACGGGAAAATAATAAGAAAAACTGTAAAATGAATTCCCATCATGGATCTTTACAAAGGGAGAGGAGCTACGCCACGTAGTAACATTATGAAAAATTATGAACAGCTATTGTGTGGAGGAACTTTTCAGCTTGGCAATATTAAATTTTAAGGTATTTTCAAATCAAGCGAAGCATTATGAAGTTTTGAAAATGGAGCGGGAGATTTTTTTTTTATTGAAAATAAATTTACCGTGCACCTTAGCATGAAAGCTAGAATGGGTTGCGCCGTTGAATAGGAAAGTCCTCAAATGAGATATGATGTCTGGATAGCACTGATTGAATAAGAGAGAGGAACCACTATCTATCGTGTTTTATGAATAAGTAGGTAGGTAGTTTTATTGAATTTTAACGCTTGGTAGTTCAGTTTATTCAACTTGTCCTTAAGTTGAGTTATAAACTTTGCTGTAGAGGAGATTATGGACATTCACCAGAGAAAGCGTATAGTCATTAAGGGACCTCTGATAACAAAACTGCAATGAAAGTTTCTGCAAATCAAACTAGCATTCCAATAACCGCAGCTTATCTATTATGTAGATAGTGATTGAGGTTAAGATGTACTACAAAGAAACCGTTCGCTTCAGCTATATAGGAAATTTTGGACATTGAGACTGCCCCAGAAAGTCGAAAAGCGATGTTTAAGAATGTCTCAGAGTAGCAGCGACCCTAATAATTGATATTTATTCATAAATATAGGGGATCAGATCCCAACCCAAATCTGAAAATAACTTTCTTCACAAACTGCCCAAGAATAGAACAGTCAAACGATTGGGTACTTTTCGGATCACTGCTAAATACAATTTAATGTTAGCATCAGGCGAAATTATTCCATTTTTAAGATTATTCATTAGTTATACTTTTAGACGCAAGCGAATGAAGGAGAAGGCGGATAGAGATAAATTAGTCTTAAGTTGGACGTTATAAGAGGTGGTGGTAATAAAGAATTATTTCTTTTTAATCGTGCGTTTTCATTGAAGGTTACTCCGACCTTCGGTTTCTTAGTTACCCCGAAGAGGTAACCTTAACTTACATTTATTTATTTATTTATATGTATAATACATTATTTATCTATTTATTTATTTAATTACATGTGTTTATTTATTTATTTGTCCCTTTACTCGTTTATTACTATGCCTCTTTCTTCCCAAATTGCAATACCGTTTTAATATTACAGTGCATATGCATATTATAACAGTAGCAGCAATTGTCTGCTGCTAGTCAAGGCCCTACATTAGTATTAAGACACACAGTCAACCACTGTAGTCTTAAGTTAGTTATTTAATTATAAATGCTTCATTTACCTTGACACTACCACAGGTGCTGCTTCCACAGATAGAAGAGCCAGAGAATATATACTTCCATAAGGCTAAATGTGCCTTTGTGGAGCTCAAAAAAGATTTAGAGCTCATCTTATGTATAAACCAGTAACAAACTGTGCATTTTCAACTCTAATGTTAAATCTGTCCTATTACATACGAGGGACGGCTGATTGAGGTTGCGGCCTGAGATACTCAACAACGAGTCATCTTCTCATTAGTAATAGCACTAACTGCGGCACTCTTTAGTAGTATAAATATCACCTCGTTTCAATAATAATTTAATTTTGTTATTATATGTGGTAGGATAAACATCACCATGTTAGCCGACATTGGAAATTCTCGCAATTTTTAGCACCGCGCCGTGATAAAGTACCTCGTGAAAAAAGGAAAATCGCCTAAAGAAATTTTCGAATACATGTCATCGACTCTTCAGGATTCTGGGCCTTCGTATACCATGGTCAAAAAATGAGCTAGCTTATTTCAACAAGGGCGAGAGAGCTGTGAAGACGACCCCCGCCCAGGGCGTCCTGTATCAGTGGTCACTGCAGATAACGTCGGAAAAGTTGATAAATTAGTTCTGGCCGACCGAAGAATAAAATTGTGGCAGATAGCGGACGAGTTTCACATCAGCAAAGAACGGATTGGAGAAATTTTGCACGAGCATTTAAACATGAAAAAAATTTGTTCGCGCTGGGTACCGAAAATGCCCACGCCGTTCGACAAGCAACGATGACTCGAGTGCTGTAAAGATTTTTTTGCAGTTAGCCGGGGACAATCTCGACGAAATTTGCAACCAAATCGTAACTGTAGATGAGACTTGGGTTCGTCAATACATTCCGGAGTCTAAACAAGAGTCTATGCAGTGGACTGAAATGGGGAGAGGCCAACGAAGAAATTCATGGTGCAAAAGTCGACTTTAAAGCTTATGGCGACTGTTTTTTGGGACAGCGAAGGTGTTTTGCTGATTGATTAGCTGCCGAAGGGGACTACGTTGAATGGTCAATATGACGCAATTTTATTGACTCAGGCACGTGAAGCGGTCTTACGGAAGCGACGTGGGAAACTCAGGCACGGAGTATTGTATATGCAGTATTAGGCGTCTGTTTACACACCGCGGGTTTCGAGACAGGCCTTAAAAGACACATGTTTTTCAACGATAGACCACCGCCCTACAGCGCAGACTTGGCCCCGAGCGACTTTTCCCTTTTTTTCCTATTTGAAAAATGAGTTACGAGGCCGGAGATTTGCAGATGAGAACGAGATCAAGGCAGCCGTAGAGTCATTTTCAAGGAAAAGAAAAATAATACTTTCTCGGTGGTATTAGGGCACTATATGCCCGACGTGAGAAATGCATTTCACTCGAGTATATTGTAATCATATAATATTATGTACATATATAAATTTATTCCTCGATATTGAGTAATAACATTTTTTAATTGGATCTCTTTTGTCACTTAATGTATTAGGCCGCGAACTTATCAGCTACGAAATTTAGTTGGTAACTGATACGCCGACAACCAAACTCCAAGTGTTTGTTAATAGATGCATAAGGGGCACCTTGGAAATCTAAAGGCCCAACACTATTTCTAACGCAGGTTTTCAGAAAAGTGTCAAAAAATACCGATCGTAGATGAAACATATGGGGCGGTTATAACCCTTTCCTATCTGACGGTACTAATTCGTACCACCTATTTTGCCGCCAAATATTTCAAATACCCGACCGTGTAACAGACAATTATCATTGTTGATCATTAAAAGTACCGTTTGGCTGGCCAATCACAGTACGTTATTTGAATTCTAGCGAAAAATAAACAATCTGTGAAAAGCTTGCAAGTTGAGACTTGAAGAAACGGCGGAGCAAGTGGAGTGTGAAAATTTCAAAAATATATTAAAAATAGAAATTGCAAGGTAAGTTTAATTTTCTTTTTGAATTAGTTAGTTAGCCTTATCAATAAAAGTATTTTTACGAGTTTTACATATATTTCAAGTTATTTCAAAGTACCGTCAAGTTTATTTTTATTTGAAATAATGAGTGGTACATACTCGAATTTCCTAAGTAATTGTAGCGTTGCTTCAGGTCATTTACGACGGATATCTCCAATAACATCGCGCTGATCGAAGACTATCTTCTAGAAGACCTTCCAGAATGTACCGCAGGATCTGATGTAGAAGTGTCCGATGATGAGAATCAAGAAGATATTCAACCACAACCCTTGAGGGTTGAAAGACTAGAAATAGACCGAGAGTGGCCAAATGCGATAAGCAAACTAACTTGTCAGAATATTCTGGTAATACTGGAGCAGCTGAAGCATTTTTTTCGGATTGAGATACGCCAAAAGATACTTTTTTGGTTTTCACTGATTCCATATTAGAGAGCATAGTGTATCAAAGCAACCTTTACGCTACCACCAAAAAATAAAATACTAAATTTGAAGAAAGAAGAGTTGATTGCCTTCATAGGTACATATAAACTTTTATATGGGCTATGAATCGAGACCAGCTTGGACTGACAATTTCTCTTCGGTGTCTTATTTAAACAACGCTCTTATATGCAAAACAGACAGATTTGCGGCAATACTGTCATCTTTACATTGTAATGATAATTCTATGATGCCCCGGAACTGTAAAGATAAGTATGAAACAATATTTTCTGATGAAACCTATAAAAAGGGGATATAAACTATGGTTCTTGAGTTTATGATTTATCAAAGCAAAGATGAAGAAATGATGGCGAAGTTTGCAGATTATTCACTTGCAAAAGGAGTTGTATTGGAACTGACGGAAAATGAATGGCGCAAAAACAAAGTCAGATATTTTGACAATTTTTTCTCATCTGTTCCCATACTGGAGAAATTTATAAAGGACCTTTGGCTGTGGAACAATCAGAAGTAACCGAAAGGGACTGTTAGGCACTGTTAGGCAGCTGATAACAAATTGAAAAGAAGAGATTATGACTACAGGTTTTCGAATCTAGACATTGGGTTTTGGAAGTGGAAAGACAACAAGGTTGTGCATTTTGTCTCTAATTTCCATGGTAAAGAGGAAACCACTGTTTCGGTAAAAAAAAAGATGGCACGAGATCTTCAGTTTTCTGTCCCATGGTTGTGAAAGATTACAATCAATTCATGGGAGGGGTCGATACCGCAGATCGTTTGAGAACCTTGTACTGTGTAGAAAGAAAGTCTCCAAAGTGGTGGCACAGATTATTCTGGGACATGCTACATATACGAGGTGACCCACCCATAAGTCCCTGAAAATTAACACAAATTGTATCGTCACCTTAAATTTAATTTTTTTTTTTTCTCAAGAATCATCTTTCAGAAGAACGCACCCAAATTTTCAAACAGATCTGTCAAATAGTTTTGTTGTGGCAGGCATTTTATATAGACGGCTACTAGCATTTTCGTTAAAATGGAAAAAAGTGAAGTTCGAGTGCTCATTAAACACTATTTTTTGCGAGAAAAAACTATCACGCAAACCAAACAAAAGCTTGACAAATATTATGGGGACTCTTCACCATCGATTAGAACCATTCACCACTGATTTACTCAATTTCGGTACGGTCATTCAAGCACAAGTGACGCCGAACGTTCTGGTCGCCCAATTGAGGTCACCACACCAGAAATGGTCGACAAAATACATGGTTTGATAATGGACGATCGGCGAGTGAAAGTGCGCGAGCTTAAAGAGGCCACAGGCTTATCACATGGCTCAGTGATTTAGATTTTACATAAATATTTGGACATGAAAAAGCTTTCCGCAAGATGGGTGCCGCGTTTGCTCACAATCGACAACAAACGCATTCGTTTGACAACTTCAAAGGTGTGTTTGACGATGTTCCAGAAAAATTCGGCTGAGTTTTTGCGCCGTTTCGTAACCGTGGATGAAACCTGGATTCACCACAACACACCAGAAACCAAGGAACAGTCAAAACAATGGACTTCTCCTGGTGAATCGAAGCCGAAGAAGGCCAAAGCGGATTTGTCAGCTAACAAGGTCATGGCGACAGTTTTTTGGGATGCGCGCGGTGTTATTCACATCGATTACCTTGGAAAGGGTAAAACGATCACCGCATATTACGCAGAGCTGCTGGATCGATTCCAAGCCGATTTGAAGCAAAAACGGCCACATTTGGCGAAGAAAAAAGTTCTTTTTCACCAGGACAACGCACCGGCGCACAAGTCCGCAGTCGCATTGCAAAATTGCATGAGTTAGGCTACGAACTCCTCCCTCATCCAGCATATTCCCCAGATTTAGCCCCCTGCGACTATTTCTTGTTTCCAAACATGAAGAAATGGCTCGGATCGCTTATTTTGAGAGGCTCGAGAAATCGTATTATTTGGAGGGCATCGAAAAATTGGAGAAACGTTGGATGAAGTGTATAGAGCTAAAAGGAGACTATGTTGAAAAATAAAATCTTTTTATACCGAAGAGTGTTCCTTATTTAATTTTTCAGGGACTTATTGATCCACCCTCGTAGCATTTGTATATGCCTATATTATGGACTAATATAGGAGAAAATGACACTAAAAGAGTTTAGAAGGTCAGTGGCACAAGGTTTTATGTCGAAGAAAGAGCTACCAGTTTCTAAAAAAAGGATGGTCAGCAGACAATGTTTCAAGCTTAAGTGTGTCAAAGCGACGTAAATCGGGGTTCTCTACCCTCAAAGATGTAAGGATGGCAAACAGAGGGATTCATTGGCGCTTCGACAAAAGCGGGGCAAGATGTGAAGTCTGCAGCATGAAAAACATACAGTCAAAGTCTCATACAAAATGCTCGCATTGTAATGTTTTCCAGAATACTACGATGTCGATTAGTTAGTAGATAAGTGTTGAAAATAAGTCCAAAAAGTTCCTAAGTTTGTAAAATCCAGACTTTTTGGTACACAAAGTTCCTGGCGGTACCAAAAAGTCTAGGTTTTGGAAAGTGTTCTTAGAAGTCTAATAAAAATCTAAAAAAAATATATGTTTTTCTTTTTATATCACTTTAAAAGATTTTAATGCAAAAAGTTATATTTTCTTATTATTTCTAGTAGTCGTTTGGAAAGGGATAATCCGTCCGTTATGAATTGTGTTATACACTTTTAATTTTTTTCTCCAAGCAAGAGATGTACCCAGTCACCCAGTCATCAGGTTGTTACATCAGTTTTGTCTGAGACGTCAGTGCGGCAACATCTATTTATTTACTTAGAGAATTGTTTTTGTATTATAGTTGAATACGTGCGTAATTATCTTCCTTTTGGCAATTTTTCCGTTATCAAAAACCAACAAACATCTATGTTTTTGTTTTCTTTTTCAGAAATGCTTACTACTAGAGATATTAAGGTACTTTTCCTTTTTGAATTTACATGACAACTAAACGCAGCGACAACAGCTCGGGAAATTAACCAGGCTTTTAATGATTTTCAGCGAGAGAGGTTTTGATATGGAAAATGAAGCCCGTGAAAGATCGATGACCAGCATGGATGATACTGAATTATAGGCGGAAGTTGAACGTGATTCATCGACGACTGTATGATGCTTTGCAGGAAAGTTTGAAATATCTACAGCAGCCATAGGCCATCTCGGGCAGATCGGTAACATCAAACAAACTTGATAGATGGGTACCCTACGAATTGACTGCAACCAATAAATTACGAAGACTGCAGGTCACTGGTAGCTTAGTTAATCACAACAGAATTGAGGCATTTTTAAATCAGATATTTATGTGTCCTCTTCGATTACTTACCTTGTCGCGGTGGGGATGTTCAGTAGGATCTAGTGATCCTGGAGAGCGATTGCAGCAGGGTCACCCAAGCTGTAAGGTCTCCAGAGGAAGGTTCGAAGCTAAAGAGTAATCAACCTGATTCCAGTGGCGGTGTGAGCAGATAGTAAACTGTACCCAAGGATGCAAGGCTGAGGGTCAAATCAGTCGCTAACGAGCTCCTTCAGGTGCCCTGGCAGAACCGGCTATGTAGCGATGGACAGTTTCCATACCGGCTTACTCATGGGAACATGCATAAAAATAAAAATAAACATACAAACAAAACCAATACAAATAGTAAAACAGATGCGACCGGTCCTCCTTTGAAACCGGACGGTAGCACGGCGATCAAGCTGTTTACCGATATTACCAAAATTAATACACAAAGTATTCTAGATGAGACCGGTCCTCCTTTAAAACCGGACGGTAGCACGGCGATCAAGCTGTTTACCGGTAAAACTCCAAAGGAACTGGACAGCAAAAGGATTGTGGATTCACATGGTCCTTCTGCTGCCAAAAGCCGCACGGAGCCCAGCAAAGTTACTTTGCAAACTAATAAAACATCTTCGGGAGCGGCTTGTAGCTTTGGCTCACGACAAGTCGCTCCCTCAAAACAGACGTACAAAGATAGTCGCTCAGCTGGCCGTATTCTCCAGAAATTCGGCAAAATTCCGGATAATAAAATTAATGATAGGGTGAAAAACCTAGTCGATTGGGCCAAAAAGATCGTCAGTACTCAACCTGACAAGACCATCAGAGACTTCACGTCTAAAAGACAGAGATCGTTGGAAGAATCCGGGTCGGATTCAAAAAGACCTAAGGTGCACAAAACCAGCACCTCCTCCAGGCCATCCAACGTCATATCGGAGTCATATAGTGAAGTACTCAGGGACAGGTTTGTACTGGCTGTCATCGATAATAACGATATCGATGGTACAATCACTCCGGATAAATGGAGGATGATTCCAGCCAAACTGGCAACTTGCTTCCTTGATATTATGAAGGAAAATCCCGACCTTCCTCCCAACTGTCGTGACGGCGGTTGGCATCAAGGCCATGTCCTCCAAATCACCAACCCGTCGATTCCTACTCACAACTGGAAGGTCGCCTGGAGGAGCAGAGAGGACTTTACAGATGCGCGTTAATTGTGATCAATAAGGAATCTTTTGCTCCTTTGGCGAAGACCGAAGGAGTGATTAGCTATGAGTTCGATGCCATAACCTTGAAATTCTACAAAAAGGACGAGGCGGATGGTGAAAAACTTCCCCCTCATCCTTCAGACCCTACCGTTGGTAATATAGACCCTGAGAAATCAATCTCCTTCCCTTCTTTGGAGGATGATGACTCTCAGTCTACCATACAACCATCTTTAGTCGATGACGGTTCGCTATCAGACTTGGAGATGGTTGTTATCTCAGACAAAGCACCTTTGAGTGAGGATGAACTTCTTGGATTATCCTCAGACTCGGAGGGCTTCAATACCACTGTGGTGAACTAACTGCAGCAATGTTGTTACAATCAGGCAGAAAAACCTCCATCACTTCAAAACGGTTTCGGCCGGCCTTCTTCTCCGTCTTTCAAAGGATAGGGAAGATATTGTCCTGATCCAAGAACCTTGGGTTGTTAACAGCCTGGTTTGTGGACTCAGGACTCCTGAATACTATTCCCTGTATGTCAAGGATAAAGGTACACCTAGATCGTGCATATTGGTAAAAAGTAGCATTAAAGTAATTTTACTTCCTAATTATAATGATCGGGAAATAACGGTAGCGTTGCTAGAAACAAGCAAACGCTCCTACTATCTAGCTTCAGCTTATCTCGCCCACAACATCATAGACCTTCCTGGACCCAATATGACACAGCTGGTAGCAGACGCTGAAAAAAGTAAAACGGAAGTCATAGTTGGCTGTGATGCTAATGCTCACCACTCCGCGTGGGGTAGCTCTGACATCAACGAAAGAGGTGAGTTACTTTTTGACTATATTTTAAACTAACCTCATTTTGTGCAACATCGGTAACGAACCTACATTTATAATTAGAAATCGTCAGGAGGTTCTAGATATAACTCTTGTCTCCGACAACATTAATCAAATGATCAAGAACTGGAAGGTTTCTGGTGAACACTCTTTTTCTGACCACCGATACCTTCAATTTAGTCTTGACGACGATCCTCCAAGCCCATCGGTTTACAGAAATATCCGTAATACTAACTGGCCCAAATATAGGGAAACTTTTAAAAAATTGGTTAATTCCGACACTCTAAAGTCCCCGAATAATACTCAAGAGCTTGATTGCATGGTCAAGGACCTTACCATGGCCCTCAATAAAGCGTTGTCTTCTTCTTGTCCTTCGGTTAGGGTTAGGGGCAAGAAAAAACCACACTGGTGGACCTCTGATCTTGGACCACTCAGGAATACCTGCAAAAAACTTTTCAACAAAGGCAAAAGTACAAGAGATGCATCTGACTGGGACTTGCACAAAGAATCCCTAAAAACATATAAAAAAGAATTGAGGAAAGCCAAACGTAACTCTTGGAAACTCTTTTCTGGTAAAATAGAAGAATCTTCTGAGGCGTCTAGGCTGAAAAAAGCTCTCGACAAATCCTTCAGTGCCCAGCTGTTTACTAAAAACAGATGGGTCTTGGACAACTTCTAGTGTAGACACATTAAACTTACTTATTGATACACACTTCCCAAGTAATTCCCTGACTGCCAACAATATTGACTCTATCAAGTCAAATGCTCAAGAAACCAACCTTTCAAGTCTGATTGCGCAGGACAAACTCCTTTGGGCGCTACATAGCTTCAAACCATATAAATCCGTTGGACCAGACGGCATAACACCTGCTGAACAACAAATGTCATCAGACATTATCCTGCCAGTTCTAAATAATATTTTTCAGAGCTGTCTGAACCTGGTCCATATTCCGCATATATGGAGAGAAGTCAATGTGGTATTCATACCCAAAGCTGGTAAATATTCACATGTCAGTCCAAAAGACCTCAGACCTATTAGTCTATCATCTTTTCTTCTAAAAACACTAGAACGACAGATTGATATCCATTTACGTGATAGTATTGACACACGACTACTGTCCACGGCTCAACATGCATACTGTAAGGGCAAATCAGTCGAAATAGCATTGCATACGTTAGTCAATAAAACCGAATACTCCATGTATCATAAGGAGTACACTATGGTAGCTTTTCTTGATATTGAAGGCGTTTTTAACAACGTCTACTCATCTATGATAATCAAAGCACTGTCAAATCTGAAATAGATAGTTCACTTGTCGAGCTGATTAATTTACTGCTTAATGGTCGGATTATTAACTCAAAGCTGGGCGGGTCATCTGTCAGAAGATATGTTAGTAGGGGTACCCCTCAAGGGGGCGTCCTATCCCCACTTCCTTGGAATCTGGTCAATGGTCAATGAGCTACTGTTAATCCTGGAAGCTGAGGGTTGCGAAGTTATAGCCTATGCGAACGATGTTGCTATAGCAGTATCCGGTAAACACCTCACTACCTTAAAAGAGCTCCTACTAAACGCTTTGAATAAGCTATCTAGATGGACAGCTCGGTGTGGTCTAGGAGTGAACCCCCACAAAACCGAACTAGTCCTCTTCTCAAGAAAATACAAAATTCCACCTATTGACCCTCCATCCCTTAATGAAACAAGCTGAATTTTCTCCAACGAAGCAAAATACCTAGGTCTTATTTTGGATAGGAAACTAAGCTGGAAACCTAATATACAGGAAAGAGTTAAGAAAGCCACTGTCGCACTCTTCTCTTGCTATCGGGTGCAAATGGGGCTTACAGCCCAGACTATCTCACTGGCTCTATATCTCGGTCATTAGACCGATCCTCATGTACGGGGTAGTTGTCTGGTGGACTGTCTTGGAGGCAATAAACCAGAAGTTATTAAGCAAACTCCAACGTTCAGCTTGTCTGTGCATTAGTGGAGCACTGCGGACGACACCTTCCGCAGCTATGGACATTCTTTTTCATTTAACACCCCTTGATATTTATAGTAGGCAATCCTCTGATAGGCTTAATTTAAACCTCTCTTTTCGTCTCCCAAACTAGGAATTTGATTTCTCTAAATAGGAAGCATATTAGTGCTGTTATAGGTGTCATTACTGGGCGCTGTCTAAGAGGTAAGCATGCAACAAGGCTTGGCGTATTCTCTAACGATTTCTGCAGAAGCTGCATGGACGAGGAGGAGGAAGAGACTATTCTTCACCTTCTTTGAACCTGCCCAGCTCTCTCCCAAAGAAGGAAACTCCACTTAGGAGCCTTCTGTTTCAATGACCTAGATGATCTGAATAACATTGACGTTAGGTACACTCTACGCTTCATCAGAAGCTCTAAATGGTTCCACGAGTAGGCTAGAGGCCACGTCTCAAACACATTTTTTCATTTTTTTTTTTCATTTTAAATGCATTTTTAATACCTCAATTCGATTATAACTTAAATGCCAGACAAAAAACGCTTAAAACTAGCTTAATCAACTTAACTATGTTATTATAACTTACTGGCCCTATGCGGGCGCTCTAAGCTAAACCTAAGACTTAAAACTATGCCTTTCGACGTACCGTACTTAACTGTTTTATTTGTCTTATTGCTTAATTATTAATAAATACTAAGAAAAATTTTTGGATAAAATTACAAAAAACTTAGTATATGTAGTTTTTTTTTTTTTTGTTCTTATAATAAAACTTAAAAACTACCTTAAAATAAATTTCAAACTACCTAATTCTACCTTATTCTATCTTACTCTAATTATGTAATTAAATACATACTTTTTTTTTTCAGTTTTTTTTTTTTTTTTTTTTTCCTACCTAAAAATACCTACAGATACCTTAAACTATGTAAGTCGGCCAAGACCAATCAGCCAACTTTACACGGGCTACCCCGGATTGTGAGGGAACGACGAAGGAGTTCCCTCTCTTTCAGTTAGTCACCAAAATTGTGAGAACTGACGTTCAACGTCCTTCATATCGCGACCCGATACCGCCCTACTAAACCGGAGACGCTCCACACTGCCGTGTGCAACGTCTCTGTCGTAGTTGAGTCGCCTATCCACAGCTGTCCGAGCAACGTGGAAGATTAGCGGTACTGCCAATCTGTCCTGGATCAGACCCTTCTTATCAAGATAGAGGAACGCCTCTGGGGGAACAAAGCCGTTAAGGCGCACTCTTTCGTGATACTCATAATTAGGGTAATAAGCCCCGGAGATCAGGTTGTTCATCGAGCACATTGCTCTTACAACGTGCCTTCGAATCAGCTTAATAACGAAATTATCCACTCTTATTAGGTTAGCTCTGTTGTACAGGACCTCATTGGGATAGAATTTTATGTACTGGGATTCTGGTGTTCTGTATAAATGAAGGCAAGCCCGAAGGCAAGCCCTCTCAAACACCCGAATCTTTTCCAACAAGCTTGCTCCCACGTTGAACCACACCGGGCACCCATATACGAGCATGGGCCGGATAAGGGCCATGTAGCAGATTACCTTTACCCTTGCATCGAGTTGCTTGCTATAAAAAAGTCTCTTTGTAAGGGCAAAAGCACCTCTGGCTCTGGCCAGAGCAGCATCTATATGTTTGTTAAAATATAGATATTGGTCTAACCAAAGCCCTAGGTATCTGACTACACTTCGACTCGCAAGTGGCTGTCCGTGCGGTCCAACGATTGAGAACTTTCGCCAATTCTTTCTAGTATCCCTAGAGGCCCCAGACAACGGCGTGCTAAAAAGAATGGTTTTCGATTTCTCGAAGTTGATCTTCAACTTCCAGTCATCGCAATATCGCTGAATCTTATCGAAGTCACGTTGCAAGAGCAGTGCTATGACCTCGATTTTTGGTTCTGATCTGTACGCGATCAAGTCGTCTGCGTACGCTATGGCATGGTGAAGTGATCCTATGAGATCGCTCGTGTATATGTTGAAAAGGATCGGTGAATTCACCGCACCTTGTTGCAGACCGTTTTTGATTTGAAATGTTCCAGCAGAGGTCACATTGCCATTTTTGACAATGAACTGTCTACTTGTGAGCATGTTATAAAGTATGTACAGCAGTGGTTTGCTTATGCCCAGCCTGTTCAGCTTGTAGAAGAGTCCCTCTAACCATACGGTGTCGAAGGCCTTCTCCAAGTCAATCAGGCAGGCACCCGTGCACTGTTTCTTGCTTTTGTTCCATTGGATATCCGATACCAGTTTAGACGCGGCATGTATTGTATCATGCCCCGCCTTAAAACCGAATTGGTTATCCGGAATTATTTTATTGTTCTTAGTCCACTTAATCAGGGCTCTATTGATCAATTTTTCGAATACCTTGCTGATATTCGGCAGGAGACTTATCGACCGGAGATTTGCCGGATTGGAGTTGTCTTTACCCCTTTTGGGGATGGGTTGTATCACTGCTATTTTCCAATGCGCTGGATAATGTGCATTATTCAGCGCATTGTTAAACAGAGTGGTGTAAATGTCCACCGCTTCTGGAGGGAGATGTCGAAGCACAATGTTCGACACTCCGTCGATTCCCACAGATTTCTTCCTTCTCAATGATTCGAAGATAGCTTGCAGCTCCACCTTCGATATGTACGGGGGATGTACCCTTTCATCGGCGATGACATTATTTGCCATAATATCGTCATTGAACTCGGTAAAACCTATGTTCTCGGATCGCCAGTGCTCTATATCATTTCGAAGGTAGAAGTTGTGCACAAGAACGCGATTTTCCAGGTCGTGGTTCGGGCAGATGGTATCATTCACCTTGTACACTTCCTGGAAAGTCGCTCCAATAGCCTCTACCTTCTCCTGCGGATCTTCGATCACAAAGAAGTTGTCATCCTCTACTGCATTATCTGGATCTATACCTGCTTTATTTATTTACAGAAAGTCTGTAGTTATCCCTGATTAATTTCTGGAGGTTTTTAATCAACGACTTCAGCATCCTAACCTTCGAGTTTTGTCTGTCAGTAAACTGTCTGTACAAGGTTTTTAGTCTCGACAGCAGTCTACTTTTGTGTTGGTGTAGTGCGTCAATTGTTGCATTACGGAATATGTCTGCGTTGTCAGTTGATACTGAGGTATCATGTTGATACCGAGGTATCGTATTGTCCATAGTTCGTTTAATTGTCTCGTCCATTTGTTTTAGGTACCAGTCAATCTCCTCGTTTGACAGATTCCTATTGGACGGTGGGTAGAGCGAATTCGAGGAGAGTGCTCTTGTCAAAGTTCTTGAGAAGCGAGTCCAACGCGTCCTACTATAATTGTAGGAGTACGTTTGGACGAACTCCTCCAACTCCGCAATTTTGTTGGGAATCGTTATTACAGCACTGAGTCCGCAATGGTCACTGTCGTACACAAATGTGTGCAGGCAGTTTAAAGTTTGTCGGTCCATGTCTGTCAGTTGTAACCGTACGTCAAATAGCATAAGATCCAGATAGGACCCGCTTCTA
Organism: Pocota personata; assembly: GCA_963082735.1. Taxonomy (NCBI): domain Eukaryota; kingdom Metazoa; phylum Arthropoda; class Insecta; order Diptera; family Syrphidae; genus Pocota; species Pocota personata. The sequence continues at coordinate 160,825,884 of OY720430.1, read as the reverse complement.
GGAAACGACGGACTATCAGTAGCTTTCAAATCGAGTTTATACTCGACACTGTGCTGACCCCACCAATTGAATAGTAGGTTCCCTCTAGGATTTGGTGTGTTCTTTCCCCAATCTCTATGTTTGGCGTTTAGATCTCCGGCCATGATGAAATAATTCTCCTCCGACTCCAACCTTAGGCATCGAAAAAGTGTCTCGAGCTCTGAAATAAATAACGTAGATTGAGTAGCTTCAGGTGCATAGAGTGCTATCATGTACATCTTCTTTCCACTATGGAGAGGGATGCACACGATACACGCTTCCAGCACCTGGAACCTTCGCACTTCACCGCTGTACACTAAATTGCAGTTGTTTTTTAATGAAGATCGCAACACCTCCTCCTTGTATCGAGTTGGGTCGGTCTCTTCTGACAATATTGTATTTATTGTGCCCCAATTTGTGTTTCTGGGATAGCTTTGTTTCGCTAACCATAAGCACATCAGAGGTTTGGTCATCAAGCAACTTAAACAATACGGCTCTTCGCTCGATCCTAATCAGTGAATTCACATTCACCGCAAGGATCTTCAAGGATTGCTCCTCCATGTTCGTACCCATTACGACTGGAGGTGCGTTAGGCTCGGCAGAAGTACGTAGATCTGGTCGACCCGCTTCGCCTGCTCCTGTACCTGACGCTGAAGCTGACCCATCTGCCCTTGGATAGCGAGCAAGATGGCTAGCAAGTCAGTTTGAGCCTCCGGTGCTCTAGGCGCTGAAGCAACCTTCGGTCTTTCCTGTTCCGTATTTCCCCGACCTGCCGCCATTTGTGCGTAGGTCACTTGGGGAGTCACGGATTGTGTTTCAATTGGAGCAGGTGGACGTTTCACTACGACCTTCTGCTGACGAACCAGATATACTTTCTTAATATACTGGAACTTAGGACAACCCCGATAGTTTGCGGTGTGCCCCGAGTTCCTGCATAAAGCACACGAGAGCTGGCTCTTATCTGCAACTCCATCCTTACCCAGAGTGCACTTCTGCTTTGTGGTTCTTTCCACACTTAACACATCGAGGCTGCATTTCGCAGTTCGACGCGGCGTGACCAAACCTTTGACAACGAACACATTGTAAAATGTTTTCGCTCCTTTTCAATTTTTCCCATGCGACAACCTGGTAGTCTAGGACTTTTATACTCCTTAGACCATCCAGTTTGCTGTTGGGTGAGAGCTGAACAAGGAAGAACGGCAGTTTTCGCTTCTCCCTTTTGGCCCTAGCTGTGATAAATGGCTTAACCCCTACGAAATGGAGGTCGTCGCACTCCTTCTCTTTAAGCAGCGCAAGGAGCGCCTCCGGATCAGTAGACGGATCAATTCCCCTCAGCAGCATTGTTTGCAGCTTTTCCCCCTTCGGGGTGAAGGAAAAGAACTCCGTCGTAGTATCCCTCAATAAATCTTTAATTTTTTTATATTGTTCCACAGTGTTGCAGTGGATCGTATGTCTATCTGCATTCAAACGCTTTACATAAAAGTTATCGCCTATGGCCGACTTACATAGATTAATGGTATCCTGAAGCTCAATCTTATAGGTGTTGATTGGCGGCACCCTCGTCTTTGAAGTCGTCTTCTTTTGCTGCTGCTGTTGCTGTTGTTTTCGCTGCTGTTGTTGTTGCACATTTTGCTGTGGTTTCTGCTGCTGTTGTTGTTGCACATTTAGCTGTGGTTTTTGCTAGTGTTGTTGTTGCTGCTTATTAATCTGCTTCACGTCTCAAACACATGTGGTATCACAATGGACCTATTATTTCTTGGTCTAAGTGTGTTGGCTTCTTTCGCTGACAGCCACTTCAACCTAACCTATTATGTGTGATGAAAAGTGGATTTAGTATGACAACCGTAGGATAGGATAGTGGCTTGCCCGTGGTGAAACCCCAAGGCAAGGTGCGAGATAATCACTTTATCCGAGAAAGGTTATGGTAACCGTATGGTAGATTAGCGAGGGAATAATTCACTACTCTTTCTTGCAACCCGGTGAAACCATCACAGCAGTCATATTGCGAAGAAATTGCGATTATGCAAAATTAAGCCAATTACAGCCGGCTCTTGTCAATAGACGTGGGTCAATTCTCCTGCACGCCAATGCAAGACAACTTGCGTCGCAACGATTCGTGGTAAAACTTATTGAGTTGGAATACAGAGTTTTTCCTCATCCACCATACTCACCTGATCATTCGCCGTTCGATTACCACTTTTTTCGGAGTCTAATCGCTGATCGAGACGCAATAATTTCGACCTTCAAAAATTTCATTCGCCCCAAAAACAACGATTTTTTTAAAAATGGAATTTTCTTATTGCCAGAGCGTTGGCAACCAATAATCAATGCAGTGGTGATTCTTTCGAAGAATAAATTTTGATTTCTTTAAAATCACGGCCTTTCATTTATCGCTTACGAAATCTGACATTTCATACATATCTACTTTAGCCAGAAGTCGTGATTTATGGACTTTTTTATGCACTCGTATTATACTTGTGAAAACTTCAATCAGATATTCACGCAATTACCAATCATGAAACATAAGAGACCACAACCGTTTCTAGTCCGTAAGCTAGATAGTGCCCAAATAACAGCGTCTTTCTTATAAATTGATTTAATATGTGTGCATTACTGGAGTCCGGATGACCGGACTTAGGCTGAACTGTATATACTTTACATTTACAGGTCATATGTTGGACAAACTACGGATTAAAAGTATTATACCACTATCAGCTGATAGGGTACAAATAAAAATACCAAAGTAGACCTGGATCGGTCACTTTCACAGAAAGCCTGAACCTTGCCGGTAGGCTATATAATGGATTCTATAGGGCAGCATTGAAAAAAGAAGGCCAAAAACCACCAAAACATTGAAAAAAGAGATCCAAGAATGCGAAATGCTGCCCCCCATCATTTCGCATTCTTGGATCTATGCTGTAAAACGATAGCAATAGAGAAAATTGCAATCGATGGAGGACTTTCGTTCAGACCCTATGCTCCACAAGGAGCGACAGAACATAGTTATAATAAGAGTGAACGATGTAGTCAAAACTTTGATACTTTTTCAAACGTGAACAAAGTCAGGTGGTGTGCCGTAGCTAACTGTATAATTCTTCCATTCACTGTCTATAAACATGCGACCACCCTACTCTTGCTGGTTAAAATCACCAACTTGTTAACTAAAGTAAGGGCTACCCATCCTATCAATTTCCTTTGCCACAAACCACTGACTCTGAACAACTATCAAATAAAGTATACCTACATGTCATAGATAAATTACTCGAGGGTAGGTGATAATGGTTTGCGACATGATCCGATGACTTTCCGCACACACAACGTTTCCCAAGAAAGGATTATTTTAAGTCCAAAACATTCACGCATAATTGAAGACCGTGTTATTTACCCCCTCGAGGGTTGCAAACACTTGACAAAGGAGTGTTGTGTGTATCCTAGAGCCGGAAACGTTTCGCCAAAACACCAAAAACGTAAAATATGTTGCATCATTTCAATGATGCAGTCGTTCATTTCACCGTAGATACAAGAGAGGATAGAAAGAAAGTACTTTGTACCCATTGGTAGAATTGAATGGAGCGTAAAATGCTTAAGTGTCATAGTGCGGATTTTGTCCCATTACCAACATCCACCATCCACATCATCATCGCCGTAGTCTGTCGTAGGGGTCCTCATCATCATCATTTTCGATTTTGATGTTGCGAGTACTCGAGCTTGTGTGAGAGTACATATCTGATGTGCGCTCACTGATGCGCGAATGCACTTTCGTTATATAAATCATGAGGTTTTCCGAATGCAGCTGTTTCTACCTATTTATCCTGTGTCGGTCGGTCGGGTTTGGGTTCGACGTTGTGTAAAAGGGATTTATACTGCAGACGTGATTTACCAATGTCGTCTTAGGTACACGAGTAGGTACATATACAAAGTGGTGGAAAAATTTTACTCCTGTAGGCGATGAATTCATGTGTGTGTCCTGAAGAAACTGTATACAGAGCGGAAAAAGTACAAAACTTGAAGAATTTTCCTTTAGAATTCATTGTTCAAAGTTTACTTGAAGTTGGCAATGAAAAATGGTAAATCTGAATGGATATTCGGCAAATGTTGTTCGGAGTTTCAAGTGTGGTCTTTACGGTGGAAGGAGTAAGAACATAACAGCTGCATGGTTTAACTATTCATTTTGCTGTTTGCGAAATGTGATCCTAGCGGAAGCAGTAGAAAATAAACTGAGAAAATGGAAAAGTTTGTGAAACTAGGCAAACATCAAACTCCATGGGAGATTTGACTGAAGTGCATCAATCAATTTTATGAGGAATCGTGTGATAGTCTGTAGTGGAATTAAGGCTCAAATAATAACAAATTTTCTTCCATTGACTGAGTCACATGTAGGCATCTACCTACTAAAAAAATTTAAATCGATAAACAGAACACTCTTCGATCACTAGGTCTGTTTGTTGACCTTAGCCGGAGAGAAAGATTTAAATTGAAACGAGCATCCTGACTCGTTTATGTAAGTTCCAGCTTTTTCAGAGTTCTATAACTTAAAAGGTAAGCAACATAAGAAGAGCCTCATCGTTTTTTAACCATCTGATGTAGAAATTTGAAATTCGAGCAAGAAATTAATTTTGCTAACTCGCAGACCTTGCTGGGAATTGTAATTGTCACCCTGACGGCGAAATTTGTCATCACGTCGCAAAATAAAGATTCATTGCCCTCCAAATTTCCTGGTTTGAGATTTGATTCTTAGATCTTCCCCAATATCGTGCCATCTAAAGCTGTATAAACTTACTCGTATACAATTGCACCAAATGTCACCGGTTTGGTGAAAGAAACAAACTTAATAGGGCTGAAGATAAAATAAAATATACAGCCTTACTAGTAACCCATCAACGTTAAGTAAGCATCGCTGAGCAACAGATCGAGACAGTTCAGAACTTCCGGTACCTCGGAAGCAAAGGCTGTGTTTGGTATGTTTTCAAGATTCAGAGAGTCAGGGCATCGTGTTGGTCCTGCTATAATATGGGTGCTGCTTCTGAAAAGTGACCATCGATGTCACAAGAAAGCTGCACACTTTTGTTAATGGCGGAATAAAGTTGGATAAATCCGGTTTTTCTTTTTTCACAAACAATAAATAAAATGCACTAGGTGGCGCTAAGACAACGAGGAGTTCCAGAAACCTACGTGCGCATGATCATGGACATGTATGAGGGAGCAAGGATAAGAGTACGATGTCCCGCAGGAGTCACCGAAGAGTTCCCAATCAAAGTCGGTGTACACCAGGGAAGCGTCTTCAGTCCTTTGCTATTTATTGCAGTCCTTGATTATCTGCTTGAAGGAAAAGTGACGGACCCCAAAGTACATCAGTTATTCTTTGCTGACGATGGGACTATCATAAGTGAAGATCAAATGGCCCTGCAACGAGCACTTGATGTATGGGTGGATGTTTTGGAGGGAAATGGGTATCGTATTAGTTCAAAAAATACAGAGTATCTTTACTGCCAGACATTTACTTGAATGGGAAAGTGCTTCCCAAGTGCGAAATGTTCAAATATCTGGGATCTATTATCAATAGCGAAGCAACTTGTGATGATGACATCAATCATTGCGTAAGCGTAGGGTGGATGAAGTGGCGGGAAAACTCCGCTATCTTCTGTGATCGAAAAATGTCCCCTAAGCTGAAAGGAAGGCTCTACACCGCAGTTGTGCGTCCGGCGCTCACATACGGTTCACAATGCTAGACAATGTACAAAAAGTATGAGGGCAAATTAACGGCAGCTGAGATGAAGATGCTTCGTATGACGGCAGGAGTGACGAAGCTTAATAGAATAAGAAGTTCAAAGATTCGAGGAAGCTTTCATGTTCAAAGGAGAGATCCTTCGAATCCCGTAAAAAAGGCAATATCAATCAACGTTCCTCCACAATTGCGCAAAAAAGGTAGACCAAAAAACAACTGGATCACACAAAAACACCAGCATTCGATTAGCCTCAGTGACGAAGAGATCCGAAACCGGGAAGCCTGCCGGTACTTCCTGAGGTCAAACCGGCAAACCCCACATTCGGACCAGTAGGGATACAGTAAAGTGGGAGGGTTGTGATCAATCTACTCCGGATCATAACTTCGCCGTAATAAGAAGAAGAAGAATAAATAAAATGCACGATTGCGTCGCACCTTCATATATGTTGTTTATCTGTATATCACTCAGATTTAAAATTTAAAGAACATCGTTAATTTTTTTTTTTTTTTTTTAAATTCAACAATTGGTATGCAATAGTCTTGTACATGTCAAATATTGATTTCGAACAAAATCGATCCAGTCAAAGCCGTTTTTTTTTTTTGGAAACCTGTTACCCAAATATTAAAATTTAATAAAATTGTTAGAGCCGTTTTCGAGAAAATCGATTTATTATAAAATCGGCCTTTAGTAAAGTACCATTAATTTTGGGGTTACAATGAGAACACCGTCCCCTGATATGAAGTTTGAAGAAAATCCGTTCAGCCGTCTAAGCTGCAATAAGATATATATACATACAGACAGACAGGCAGAATTTAGATTCCAACTTTTTTGAGTTTTTCCCTATTATAGTAATGTCAAGTTTTATCAAAATCTCGAGATCGAACATTTTCTAGAAATCAATACTTGCAAGTCAAAACTATGTAATTCTGAATTTCTCTGGTTCTGATTAGACACGCGCCATAGCTCAGTTAAGCGCGCAATCACTGAACTGAAGATTCAAGGTTCGAGACCCGACAAATACCAACAAGTTTTTTCTACGGTCTTAGCTTTCACGAATGTCCGACAAACATCTGAGAGTAAAATTGTCATGAGAAGATTCTCTTAATAAAAAAAATTGCCCTTCGGAAACGGCATAAAACTGTAGGTTCTTATCCCTAATATTAGTGTGCCGCATAGCACTGAGAAAAGCTAGGACTGACCCCGTATGTTCTGGCCACCTCTAGAAACCCCTTACTTTCGTATGCTGTTTTCGAGTGAATTGTTAATAAGTTTTCTATGCAGAATCAGATGCAATTTAGGATACTAGGACTAATAGAAAATAAATTAATTTCTTCCCGAACTGAATATATCCGATTTTGTTCCGTCACTCAAAATTTTACTTGCAAGTTGGCATTCAGCATTGGCAGAGATTGGAACCAATCTCTTTTTCAAAAATCGAGTCAAAAATATGTTTAATTCTCAGACAGTCAAGCTGCTCTCAAGTTGGTCTTGGAAACCTTTAGAGATCCAGCTCAGGATTTGGGTTTCGTTGCCGTTAGGAAGGGATTCGATAGCATGTTGTATTACCATCTATAGGAATGATTAAAATATTTCATTTTAAAAATGAAACTAACTCAGCAGGGATTAAAATTGCCTGGTGTTTTTCAATTTTCAACTAAAAAAGGCCTGTAAAAGTTGTAGACGTAAACTTGAACTTTTTTCAAAACTTAATACCACCTAAGTTTCAAAACCCAGAAAGTTGGCAGCAGAACACAACAAATGAAGTGATATTTATCGTTCTGCGATAAATGGCAACGGGAAAATATGTGCCTATGAAGTTTAAGCGTATCAGCTCAACCATTTAAGCTACTCATTCATGCAGTTTTCTAGCTGGCTATCGAATCAGACATATGGAACATACATGGAGAGCCAGACAAGCAGATATAGAAGAGAAAGAAACAGACAGCTTACTAGAAATTTATTTTAGTTTATAATATATTTATTAAAATATAGTTTCTCGCAGCCACTTGTGATGTGCGCCTCACGAATGGTCGGGACTTACAGTTTTATGACGTTTCCGAAGGGCAATTTTTTTGATTGAGAGAAGCTTCTCATGACAGTTTTACTCTCGGATGTTTGTCAGACGTTCGCGAGAGGCGGCACCGTGAGAAAACTTTTATTTTTTTTTATTTTTGTGTTTTCGAACCTCTCACTCAGTGATCGCACACTTAACCACTGAGCCACGGCGCCCACTATTAAGTACATATTAAAATGCCGCTTTATGGAAAAACCAAACCTTATACAGTCCCCTGGGACAGAGAAATAAACATTTATTAATTAAATGTATCCTGGTTAGAAGGACAGATTTGTCCTTTTTGTTTGCTTTTTTTTCAAATTGTGTTCTATCATACATTACATATTGGATAAACATACATATAGTATGTACATATATAAATGAGACATTTCTTTTTGTTGGTGAGCAATAATAAAGATTTTACTTGATTAGATGTGGTAAATCTACATAGGTAGACATAGCGCGAATAAAGGAAAAACTTTTGTTTTTTTTTGCGATGGACAATAATCTTTGTTTTTTTTGACTGTGGAAAATGGTATTATTTTTAGCCACATCGACATAAATGAATGACTTTGAGACTTTAAAAGAAAAATTTTAATTTTTAACACAAATTAAAAAAAAAAAATTGTCAGGAAAAATCCAGAAAAAATGGGGAAAAAAATTGGCAACCCTAGATATAAATGTAAGTAAAATCGTTAAAAAAATATATTTTTTGGGAAGATTCGTTAAAAATAAATTTCTGACAAATTTTCCAAAACTTTGTATGCGAAGTTTTTCAGGTTTCTTATGTAGTGTATACAATTCTCGCTTTTTATAGGAAAACATCAGGGAATCAATTTAAATTGTTGTGAAACAAGGTTTTTTATCTTTTAATTTGTTTAATACTCGTACATGCGCAATATTTTAACACTTAAAATATAATGACAAAGTCGAACTCACCTGATATGAAGGATATTTCACTTAGCATTATCCATCGGAGAGCAAAATATAAATGCACTTGTAAATAACGTCCGATTCGGTGGTGTAATTTGATTGTCACATCTCTGGCATGATCCAGAACAGTGTCTGGCATGTAGGAAAATTGTACTGGCTCGCCGGTGAAATGACGGCCACCAATGCTAAAGAATACTTTTGCATGAACGAAAACCTGTAAAAGAAGAGGACAAAATTATTTGAATTAGACAATAATTTGAATAATAAACTAGCAATAAGTACACATTAAACAGAAACTTTAAATTGAAACAACACGGAGATGCATAGAAGTTTTAATTTTTGCATAACGCAACAAACATAAGGTTGTAGGTGATTAACAAGGTTAACAACAAGATATTCGTAACACGGTCTATTAGACGAGATCGTTTGTGGGGAAGTGTCTGACTAGTGTAATGCATGGGTGTCTATAGGTATAGGTCTACTGTCTACTGTAATCGCGCGATCCCTATTACTGTCACAAGATTTGCTACGCAAACAAGTTCAATTTTGCATAAGCTATAGCGAACTAAAGAACATGCGGAAATTACACAAAATTAACTATATTTATAAAACCGTTCCGATTGACACCAAAACAAATAGGAATTGACAAATAAGGATTCAGTCATTACTAAGCCAAACACCACGCAAGAAGTATTGTCAATATCGCTGCATTTTTGCTCAAGTTATCGTAAACGAAAAAAATGCAGTTAAAAACGTCAAACAATTAACTGTAGATCAATAGATCTCGAATACTACTTCAGGATAACACTGTGCATCATTCAAATCAGTGTAATATCGTGAATCAAAGAGACGAAAGACAATGCCACAGTAAAACACACATACTCGTAGACGGACAGACAGACACACGCACAGCCACCACGCGGAAAACCACTTTTTTTGACATAATGTGAATGAGCCATAATTTTTGCAAATAGCGTCAAATGTCATTGTGTTTTAACAATTACGAGGGCAAGGCGTAAAGTTCTCGGTCTGACAATGAAAGACTGCGATTTTCAGTAAAAAAAAAATGATTTTATTTTTCTACATAATCTCCCTTGACTTCAACACACTTGGTCCAGCGTTTCTCCAACATCAGTATTCCTTCTCGGAAGTGAGAGTCTGGAAGGCTGTGAAATATTCATCTACGGCCTTCTCAACTTCTGCATTGGATGCGAAGCGCTTCCCAGAAACAAATTTCTTCAAGTTTGGGAACAAATGGAAGTCTGCGGGTGCCAAATCAGGTGAATAGAGGGGATGGCCGAGCAAATCGTACCCCAAATCCCGCAGTTTTCCCACACTTGTGTACAAGGGCATTGTCCTGGTGAAAAACGATTTTTTTCTTCAAGCCAGGCCTTTTCTAGCGAATTTTGGCATCCAGCTGGTCAAGAAGGTTGGAGTAATATTCGCCTGTAATTGTTCTGCCTTTTTCAAGGTAATCAATTAACAGGATCCCTTTTGCATCCCAAAACACACTGGCCATGACCTTTCCGGCAGATACGATCGATTTCGCTTTCTTAGGCGCTAAACCACCGGCTTCCACCCACTGCTTCGACTGCCCCTGCACTTCCATTTCCTTAGAATATGGAAGTAAAAAAAAAACAATTTCTTATGATAAATTGTGTGCCCTTTATTTTTAGTTTTACATACTTTTTTTCTAAGACCAACACTTCAGAATTATTGGCAAAAAAAAATAAAAAATCGTATGCTTTTTATATTCGGTCATGTACACTGCTAAGGAAGGTAACTACAATATTATTTGTATGAACAAAAAAGTTAGATATGTCGCCGATTGCTACTAATTCGCCAGACGATTTGTTTTTTTTGAAAACGCTATATTTTTTTCCTGGGCAAAATAAAGATGTAAAGAAAAACCAAAGTAAGTATCTTGTACACAATTTCGTTTGTTACAGTAATTATACTTAATGCTATGCGTTCTAAATTTTTTTTTCTTTTACGGTATACTAAAACAAATCCAATGTATTCATATTTTATGTATGCATATTTTGCTTTAGAGTTCTAAGTAAACGGTTAGGCCGATTTTTACGAAAAAAAGGTATCAAATTTTTTTCAAATGATTTTTCTTGTCGATGTTCGCAAAAATCAATATGGCGGGCGGCAGATAGCATTTTGTCTATCTCTCTGATTTGTATAAATTTTTCAGAAACTGCAAATAACGTATGTATGCACTTAAAAATTTATAAACACATTGTTTGGAAAAAAGACATAGAAAAAACAACTAATTCGCAAAAAAAAAAAAATCTTTTTGAGTACTCACCTGAACATCCTTTGAGAACATGTTGTTCGTATGCAATACGATTGCACTAAAATTTCGAACAGAATCGAATTCAAAAACTATTTCCACAGGCTTGCCCATCAATCCAGGGGTATCATTTCTCCAACCAACCCATTCGTATCCTAAAAAGAAACCAACAAATATAGGTATACTGCAAAGTTTAATTGTATGTAAATAAATACAATAGTGTGCGTGAACATCTGTGATCATCATATTCAGAATGAAAAAAAAGTTTATCTGTTCGAAGTGCCTTATCGACAAAACGGGATATCGTATACCTATGCTACTACTACTACTACTTAAGCTTTAAGCAATTTCGCACCACATTAATCAGCACGTATCAGTGGGTATCTGGTAGAGCATTGAATTTTAGACAAAAAATATGTTATAAGCATGGATTCGACTTGTTTCCTTGGAAGTTAGAGACAAACTCGATTTTTCGTAATTGTTTCCAAATTTTTTCACTCAAAAATCGAGTTTATGTCCAACTTAAAAGGAAACTACAAACCCTATGTCTTTAAAATATTAGATCATAGAATTTGGATCACCAGATATTTTGTGTTCGACTAAGAGTAAAATTGTTCGAATCGGTACAAATTTAGTAGATACAGTCAATTTAAAAAGGTGGTAAACAAATATATATAATAGCAAAAATCGGACTTATATAACAACACATTTTTTGCTCGAAATTCAATCCCCGGACCAAATCCCGGAAGAATTTAAGAAACACCCTGTATAAACCGAATTGTACAAAGGATTACAATTCCGCCGAACTATTCTAAACGTACACAAGATACATACGTATAAGCATACAATACCGCGAACGGGAAATAACGTTCCTGGAATCGAGGAGCCTGAAAGCGTATGTTTCCAATTATAACCGCTATAGTTAGTTATTAGCTGGGATTTAATTTTTGCATATGTCTCCGGTTAGAGCGACCGGTGGCAGTTAAAATAAAATTTGCCGCGGAATCGTACCCTGCCCTTGTTTTCATACAAATCTTTAACCTATATTTTATTGATATGGCGAAGAAAACTATGTTCAACATCAGTTCAGAGAAGACAGACTAAAAATAAAATCTGTAACATCTTGGAGAAAAGTAGGTGGTTCTAACAAATAATATTTAATATAATCTTAATCGTAAAAAAAAGAAGTGCAGCCAAAACTTGATGTCCTGGAAGAAAACGGGTTGGAGCCATCTACGGAGATTTCTATATCGAAAATTCAGTCTTAGTATCAGAGGAATATATGATACGTTGATCGACTGCCACTTGTTCAATTAATAGTTTGCAAAACTAAAATAAACGCCTCTTAGTCAAGCGAATGAATAAAAGGAAGTAAATTTCTTCACTTTCTTGTTCGAAGTGATAAAGGATCTGAAGCATTCTTTAGTTTCCTTCGTCCTTTTAAGAGTTCTCCTCGCTCTTCGTTTTCATCATAGCTTCTTTCCAATAGCAATATACCGAACCATACTGAAACATGTTTTCTATTTTAAATTTATTAAAAAAAAAAAACACTTTTGATCTTTAAACACGGCATTAAAATAGCTATCGTGCAAATGTACTGTCCCGACGACAGTATTTGACAATTTTCTTTTATGTGAAGCAACGAGTAAATCCTCAAAACGATGTCGTCGAGACAATAGCATTCTATGTATTGTACATGGTACACGATTATCGTCAAAACGTTATCGTTAGACGATTGTCGTCTTAAGTGATAAGAACCCTGGGTTGAAAATCAATTTGATTTCAATAAAGTCCCTCAATTCTATGTATATATTAACCGACGGTATCCAATAAATTATATTATTCAAGATGAACAAAAATGTCAGTCAACTGTTAGCACTTCTTTTTTTTTTATTCATTTGAATGGTAGTATAAATAGTGAGTTAGATGAAGACTTCGTTCCAGCGATCACAGCATGGAATGACTTTTGGAAACACCATACACAGAAAATGAAGAAAACAGAAAGGATGAACTACAATTTATTTGTTAAAAATTAATTAAGTAGGAAATTTACGGCTAGAATGCCCTGTGCCACTCAAAACAGAAATACTTGACTAAAATATATTAAAATAAATCAATTTAGTACAAGGAAAAAAGGGCTGCGTAGCTCGAAAAAAAAAACAATATTTAAAAAAATTAAACTGAGGACAGGTTTTATCGCTGATGAAAAAAAGTGCTCAATGGCATTCGGCTATTATAAAAAGCTACTGCAAAGAGAAGATGACAAGTGTCCTCACTTGGTAATACTGCATCACAAAGTGATATTCCAACCATGTCGTAAGGTAACGGTATTTAAACCACCTCTTCATCTTTTAAATATCTTTCCTTACCCACGTCAACCATTTTATAAAAATACTTAAGGGAAATATTTAATTGGAAATAATTTCCTTCGGGTTCCAAAACGACCAACAAATAAGTATCTACGAGAACTATTAGCCAACAGCTATTGTTTACTTGGTTAATAATCTCATCCGAAAAGTTTGAAAACAAAAGCCACACCACACTCTCGTGGTATCCCATTTCAGTTTTTCGAAAACATAAATCTAACTTAAGGCTAAAAATCTTTACCCGAAAAACAAAATCTCTCCCAAAACGAAAACCCTTTCTTACTTACCCTTTCCAAATCCATGAATATCCGTCCGAAAGTTATCCTTTCCCTTTTGGCCATCGACCAACTGACCCAAACCATCCACGTATCTGTCGCCATCCTCATGGCCATCGTACGTTTTATCGGATAAATCGATTTCCATACCACGTTGAACGCCCTTCGGTATGCTGTAGGATACGATGCCTTCTGCAAAATATAACCAAAACACAAAAAGTCAATTCAAGTGTTTTCACTGAAATACACAGACTATAGAGATACAAATTTAGAAGTACATCCCCGAGATACAAACAAAAAATAGCCTGGGTAAATGCATTGATTGAGTGTGTCAAAGAAAACAAATTTTTCAAATATTCTAAACAAAAAGTATTGGATTTTCTCGTTTTTGTTTACTTTTCGAAATTATTATTTTTATGTGTTCATATTTAAGCGCTGTAAAGTACCCCACTGCGATCAAAGCTGTATGAGGGATGATGTTTACTTATTTCATCTTTAAGATTCAATTTGTCAACAGCTCCTGGTATTCAAAATAAAAAAAAAAAAATTAAAAAAAAAAAACAAAACAATTTTGTTGATAAAAAAAAAAAAAAAAAAATACAACACGAGAGAGAAACATCTGAATTTTCGTGGAATTCGAACAATTTTCAATACTGGGCCACCATCCCGCATACATAAAACAAAATGCGTATCTCTGAAGGAGAGTGATGACAGAGATTCACTTGTCAAAGGACTCACTCTCTCACTGCGGGGTTGTTTTCTTTTTTTTTTCATTTGATTCAAAGCCTTTTTCTTCTCAATTTATTATTTCATACTGCTATGGATTTTTTTAATTGAAATGACAACGTGAAGGATTGAGTTTATTGAAAAGGTTTTCTGTTTGGTAATTTACATATGTAGATACTTACAGTGAGCGACAGAGAAATGTTGAATTAAAAATAAGTATGATAAAAAAAAACACGTGACTACATACATTTATATGAACACATACGAGGGGTGTTTGATAATTCCGTACAATCTCGACAGGTGGCGGTGCCAGCCGCAAATTGACGTTTGTTTCATGTGGTAACATTCTTAAAAGCATCACATACAAAATATGTACATATGTCATTTACTTTGTATTTGACAGCCATTGGAAGCAGACAACTTTTCGTATTTTTACAAACAAGTAGAAAAGTGAATTTCGTATAGCGATAAAACATTATTATTTGAAGAAGAAAACATCTGCGGAAGCCAAAGCAAAGTTGGATAAACATCACGGGGACTCTGCAACGTCGCTTGAAATGATTTGCAAATGGTTTCGAAATTTCCGATGAGGTGATATGAGCACAAAGGACACCGAGAAATAGTCGGTAAAATTCATGGTATGGTGATGGACGAGCGGAGAATTAAATTGCGTGAGATTGCTGAGGCTGTAAGCATATCAAATGATCGCACTGAAAAATTATTTGGATATGAGAAAGCTGTCGGTGGGATTGCTCACTCTGGACCAAAAACGGATCCGGATGACCACTTGGAAGCAGAACGAATTGCGCTACGAATTGCTTCCCCATCTACCATATTCTCCAGATCTAACTATGAAGAAATGGCTTGTAGGTAAGAGATAAACATCAAATGAAGAGGTTATCGCCGCAACAGAGGTCTATTTTGCAAAGTTCGACAAATTTAATTACTCGGACAGCTTAGAAAAGTTGAAACATAGCGCGGCTAAGTGTATCGAGTTAAAAGGAGATTATGTTGAGAAATAAAATTGATTTTTGGCGAAAAAACCATGTTTTCTATATTATTGTACCAAATTATCGATTGTAGATATTTATAAAAATTGATTGGATCCCAGTTGTATCTTTTTTGAGGACCATGCATTGAACAAATGATGACACTTTAGGATACATATTGTATTTTTTTTTGTAAAGGCTTTCTTCAATGAGGCAATTGGAATACATAGAGCTAGAAGATTTTATTAATTCACCGATATATGCATGTAAACAAATTTTATTGCAACTAATGCGCTACATGGGCCAAAGTCATACGTGGATGGCATGCAGATTTGCAAACAATTGCACATTTAGCTATAGCAATTAAAATAAAATTTTAATAGCATTAACAAGCATCCCAAAAAGCTTATCGAAGCAACGATTTGAGCGAGTCCGCGCCTATTGGTGAAGTTGTTCGTCAAGTTAGGCAGTTGAGTTGCAGACTAAGCCAATCATCATTCTCTTTCCTTCCCTATTCAATCCTTAATTCTTCCTTGTACTCTTTCTTTTCACTCCATCTCTGAGTCTTAAAAGTTCCAAGTTGTTATTAACTTGACTGCTTGTTGGCCAATTAGGCGATCGCTTTCAGTTCATTTTAAGTCATGCACTGCACAGTGCTCTTTCCATTACCAATCATAAAGAGCACGATTATTGAGCTATTTGGTGTAAAAGTTAGATCGCGTACGTAACAGTTTGTCTAATACTATTCGATAGGCAAGTTGACCCGACTGTCGCTGCGTTTATGCCAGACTATAGACTCAAAAGAAAGCAACAATAAAAACGCCCTCGCAGTGATTCTTGTATTCTTCAGATGTGAGGAAGGTAACGAATGAAGCGATCGGAATGCGCTTGGGTTCGTCGAGGATAAAATGCCGTCGTATCTCAGGTAGACTTCATAAGTCGACAAATAACACGAATATGATCAACAACCGCAGTGCTTACATGACTCTAGCCATATTGAGGGTATCTTATTAATTCTCCTACATGTCTGCCAACAGCCAATAAAAATAATAGCAAGAATCTAGAGAAAATATCGCTTAGCACAATTCTCTTTCGTAGACTGTACATTAGTCCAACAGTGGTGAACATGAATATGCTCTTCAAATAATTACAATATGTATGTGCTCAGTACCCTCTTTCCAATTGAGATTTTATCCTGCGGGACGAGCGCGGACAATCCTAAAAGGTACACAATTACAATAGACAATTGAAATTCTTCCCTTGAATTACGACATGATCCCAACTTCATGCAGGAATTCAGCACCACCATCACAAACAGCAGCAGCACTCGAAATCAAATGTGATTCCAGGAATATTCCCTGTGTGTGGAGTGACATCCAGCTTACGCATTCCAGTTGAATGTTTGTGATTGTTTTCGGCGAATGCATGACAAAAGCGCCTGCTCTCAAACGGGGAATTCTATTCTGCGCCGTTAAATTTTAATCCGATTTAGTATATCTTTGAGTTCTCTGCTGTTTTTTTTTTTTTTTTGTTCGGGGATGACGTCCATCCATCAGATACGCTTCAATGTTTACCCCTTTCGGATTGTTGTTTGGTATTCTATCTCTTGTGTGGATTAAATTCAAAAGGGGTCATGCACAACAATAGTGATATTCATCTGTCATTTTCCAGGATAAATACAATAATTGTAATGCGATGTATCAATTACAAATGTGTCGTATGCCTAAGATAACATGAACTTGTAAGGATACTGGTCATTGTTAGCGAGCTAATGCAAGGAACTGCGATATTGGTGGGTATGACATTGTAGTTTTAGTGGCCCAAATGATTTTATTTCTTTTTAGGGTAATCTCTACAGATGCACAAACTTTTATATGTATATTTGTAAATAGAGTAAGCGCTTTGAGAAAGATTAACCTAGAAAACGGACTTCTAGCCCATAAAAAAAAAACATGAAGATAGTTTAAATCTGTCCAAAATGGATCGTATACCTATACCTCATCTTTTAACTCAGCCCTATTAAAGTTGACGTGTCGTTTGATTCAATTATCAGTTACCAGGAAAGCTGTTTAAAGGGTAACCAAATTCTGGAGCAATGCGGCTCTATTCATGCTTCAGCAGAACATACATATGTACTAAAATTGGAATGATACAAAAAAAAAAAAACTATTATTATGTATGAATTTCAAAGAAAGAACAGTGTTCGTGGCTATCACCGTTTTTAATGTAAATTTAGAGTTTCTGATAAGATCTTGGTGTAAATACATCTCAAAACGGAATTTTAGACGAAATTTGAGTCAAACCTCCGAATAAATTATGTGTAGCTGAAAATATCGAAATAGGCCTTAGTTTTTCCTTGCGCTCGCCATGGTTTTCCTCGAAAAATCGCGAAAATCTTCTAATAATGTTTGGGGGGATAATGTACCCTAAGAAAAAAAAAATATTTTTTCACCCCAACATGCGATAACTCGTATAAAATGAAATCAGGAATTCTAAGGAATTCGAATAAGTAAAAATATTTATATTTTTTTGACAAAGTTTGCTGAACAAAAAAACTTTAAAAACCCAGGCAAACGCAATGTACCCCAATATGGTTTATGATATTTGGCCCCAAACCGCACAGTTGAACAGTTTTTAAATACAATAATTTCCTAAGAAATTTCTGAATGTGCCTGTTTCTTATCGCTATCTGCAGTTACTCGTATAACATAGAAACAATACAAAATGTTACACAAAATATTTTTCTTCTGATTTACATTACAAGCAATTTCATTATGACGCTCGGATGACTTAGAAAGCTGACCTTACAGATTTATAGCAAAAACCATGGAGAAAAAGAAAATGGAGCCGAATTTTAGATTTTCCAAGTACCTACAGCGTGTTAGACAAAACATTTATATAAAATATAATGTCAAATTTTATATTTTCAGAGACGTGTGTGTTTTCCTGCAGCCAGTGTCACTTGAAAGCTATAAAACAGCCTTTTAAATAAAATAACAACAAGGTATATTAGACTTAGGCTCTTTTCACACTATTCGATCGATATTCTTTTAGTGGCGTGAAGAAGAGCATGGCCCCTGTCACATTACAGGGTGACGGCATTCTTTTAGTGGCGTGAAGAAGAGCATGGCCCCTGTCACATTACAGGGTGACGGCATTTTGCCGTTTAGATGGTTTTAAATCTAACGATCAGTTTTCCTCGAGCCACTGTAGTTTAATTTGTTTACGATTCCATTATGACCAAACAGCACACCACTCAACCACAAACTGAGCTTGTGACGGAAAAAAAACCCGTGCATAAACCGTATAGTGTGAACGCCAATTAGTATTTTCGCCGTTCGATTTTTTGCCATCCGGTCAAAACCGAATAGTTTGAAAAGAGCCTTATAGTTCAAGAATAAGCAAATTGTAGACAACGCCGCAAAAATTGTGTTCTATACTAAATTAAAACAAACTGTAGAGAAAGCGAAAGACAAAGTCAAGCGATTTTGTTGGTTACACATCTACTGGTTCTCGTTCTAAAGGTATGTACATATATACATATGTACGTATTACACTAGTTTCAATTACTTAACGAAGAATGTCTTATTTCTCTATAGATATTACAAACTATGTGTCTAAATTAATACTAAAGATCGAATACAGATCTTTAATACACTTCCTTTTCAATGTTTTCGAAATGGATTTTGTTAAGAAAGAAAAGCAAAACGCCGGAATTGATTTTAGGATTTAGCATCTTAGAGAGGAACACACGCAATCTACAGTTTAGCTTTGTGTGTCTTTTGATAACTGAAAAGACATAAATTGGCCGTCCCATTGTACAAAACTTATCTGATTTTATTTACAAAAGCAACTACATACGAGGGCAAGGTGAAAAGTTCTCGGCCTGACGCAGATATGTCGTTCCAATCAGCTAAAATTTATGTTTCCTGTCTGGGTGCACTTCTCATTAGTTCGTATGACAAGTTTCTTCTTTACACGAATTTTTGCAGTAGACGTCTTGCGTGTTTTTCATTAAAATGGATAAACTTGAATATCGTGCGGTGATAAAATTCTTCGTTTTGGATGGGTTAACCCCTTAGGAAATTCATCCAAAGTTGACAAAAGTTTACGGGGACTCTGCTCCTTCCATGTCAACCGTTAAAAAGTGGGCAGCTGAATTTAAACGAGTCGCTTGTCCCTCGAAGATGACCCACGTGAAGGACGGCCAAAAACCACAACCACACTCGAAACCATCGAAAAAGGCGAGTGAAGGTGAGTGCGATAGCTGAGGCTGTGTGTATATCGGAAGAGAGGGTGCGAAACACCTTGCCCAAAAACTTAGGGATGCGAAAGCTCTGCGCAAGATGGGTGCCGCATTTGCTGAATACCGATCAAAAGCAAATGTGCAAAAATATGCAATTTTGGCGGGAATCTTTGGACCGATTCAATAGGGATCCGACCGATCAGCTGGATGCCAAAATTCGCGAGAAGAGGCTTGGCTTGAAGAAGAAAAAAAAATCATCTTTCACCAGGACAATGCACCTGCACACAAGTGTGCGTTGGCGATGGGAAAACTGCGGGATTTGGGGTACGATTTCCTCGGCCATCACCCCAATTCACCTGATTTGGCACCCTCAGACTTCCATCTGTTCCCAAACTTGAAGAAATTTGTTTCTGGGAAGCGCTTCGCGTCCAATGCGGAAGTTCCGAGAAGGAATACTGATGTTGGAGAAACGCTAGACTAAGTGTGTTGAAGTCAAGGGAGATTATGTAGAAAAATAAAATCATTTTTTAACTAAAAATCGCAGTCTTTCATTGTCAGGCCGAGAACTTTTCACCTTGCCCTCGTACATATGTATATTGATTTGTGATTTTCAGCGCCGGTCGGTGGAATCGGAGTAAAATTACATATTTACTCGTAGCATATGTACTGACAAGAAAACAGTCACCATAGTACCTAGTTGATTCAGAAATGAATACGCTGCAGATGAATCCTTAAACGGCAGCATTCACATACTTTAATTCATCAGAGCTTTTGTCCTGACTTTCTTTTTTTTAGAAATTAAAAGCACATTCATGTACTGCATTCGAAAAATCACCAGACAACACAGTAACCTAATAACACAAGTTGATTCCGTTCATCGATTTGCAACCTCGTTAACCTACCCCAGATTTGTCTGAAGATTGTAGACAACATCCAATTACGGTGATACCAGACGCAATTCAATAAACCCTTTCTATGGAAACAATGTCAATGTTTCGTTGCTAGGCTCCAAATTACACACAAGCATAGCATGCATAGAATTCAGAAAATTTGAGCAAAATGTTTGTGCTGCGTTTCAAAGAATTTAGGAACTAAGCTTTTAATCTTATTAGAATGACTTACCTTCCCATGGACATCCAACGACTTCAGCTCTTAGACAGACCGTTCTATCGTACTGACTGTATGGATAGATGCGAACTTTCGATGCGAAAATAATTGGCTGCAGAATATTTTCAACTTCACTGTATGTATTGATGTTTCCAGGTAAAATCTGTAAAACACATCATCAATAGAACTGCGTCTACATGAACACCATCCCCTGGTAATGCTTACCTCCTTTCCTTGAATGTTCTTCCAACGAACCCATTTCGTGAAACCAGTACGCCAATACTCCAGTACATACGCCTCTGTGTACTCTTGTCCTTGACCCTTGCCAAATCGTCCCTGGGTGCGAATTGACGTAATCACGTGAACTTGAAGAAGATCGATTTGCAGATATTCTTTAAGTCCACGTGAAACCATATGCTTCGGACACCATGCCCCGCCATTGTTATCGATTTTCAGTCTGCAATAATAGACACAAAAATTGGGAACGTTTGTTTATACAATAATTAATTGTTGCTCGAAAGTGGAGGTGCGGGTGGATGAATGGATATACAGTTAAGGGATGCAAATTGCGATGCAATGGTGAAACTACAAGTAGGTATTCCAGTTCAGCATTTTTATGCAGAGAGAGAAAACAAAGAAACACATTGACGCGTAAAATAGTTTTCGTTCGTTTTCTCATAAATTGCAAATGCAAATTTCGAAAACTCATGACATAAATAAAATCTCAGATAGATACAGAGATGCAAGAGCACTGGCGATAGAGCGGAGCTACTGAAGTACGCTGTATTCGATGTCACACATGTTTGAATGGATGCAGTTTAATCCTTTTCGTTTTGAATGGTACCCCCAGGATATTGTGATAAAGAAGAACTGGGTCATATTTTCTCTATTGGAGGAATAAATTTATAGCGGTTGGGATTTTACTTTTTTTTTTACGTTCTCGTCTTTTGGAAAACACTACGCTATCAGGAAATGGGGGGAAATGGAGTCCAGTTGGGGTGGGTAGGTGTCCTTTTTTTTTCAACAACCGCAATGTATATTCCTTGTACAGCTTGATACGGATGTTTTAACGAATTTAATAAAAATAAATACACTCAAGAGGGATATAATGGAGAACGCGGAGTGCTTCAAGACCACAGGAAAAAAAAGATGTTATGGCTTAACAGCCCTTGTAAAGATACCAAATGGAGTATTGCAGGAAAGTGAGAATAGCGGGCTGGCCATGAAGAAGTGAAGATTTTATTAAAGTCAAAGTAAATGTATGTATGACCTCGATACATTCAGAATATTGTCGACTTCAGAGAGTTTTTTGTTTTGAGAGAGATTGAATGAGCAACTACTGATGGTTTAAAGACTGAATTGGGCTGGTATAGCTTTCCAAGTTAAGAAAGTTCTAGCTATAATATCTTCTACATAGCGAGGGGTAATTAAGCTGTTCTAATTAAATGCGAGGAGTGAATGCTATTAGAAGTAGCAGATCTCTATGTGCTGGCTTTTGTGAGCTCTATTTCTTCTCGGAAACCATTAAAAAAAATCCAAAAAAAGACATTAAAAAACATACACACAATTTACATCGGCCTGGAATGGATCGTACGATACATTATCTCACACCTTTGAACTCAACCATAACAAACTGGATGTTGCAATGTGAAAATAATTGCTGTTTTCACAAAAAAAAAAAAATCAAACAGAAGACCTCGAGATTTTGATCAGTCTTGGTATTATTATAATGAAGAATTTCAATAAAGTGTGTCCCTCAAATCTGTCTGTCTGTCTGTATGTAGATTAGATTAGATTAGTTGAAGGGGTAATGGGAAGAAATTTAGCCTCCTAACACTTCGACCAGAAGAGTATTATAGCCTGAGTATGTTTTTTGGAGGTAAGTTTTGGAATAGTCTGTGTCTACTGCGAAGAGACAAAATTTCATCAGCTCGATGTTATGAAAAATCAATTAATTTCTTGGCCTGTCAAAAGCCCTGTGTTGCGTTCCATTTATATATTGATACAAGTTTTGCCCAGGAGTTCAAATCGAGTTTCAGGTGGCTAACAGGTGGTCCTGTGAATGGTAATGCTGAGCCGCGTCTTCCAAGTTCATCCGCTCGTTCGTTACCATTTATACCCCTGTGGCCAGGAACCCAAACGATTGTAAAGTTATTGTGAGCGGCTAGCTGCTTTAAGGTGTTTAGGCAATTCCAGGCCAGCTTACACCTAAAGCAGAAGGAGTACATTTAGGGCTTTAATAGTCTCTTAACTGTCAGACAGAGTGTTAATATTGGTCTGGAAAATCGAAGCAGAATGTCCCAAAGGACTGTCAATTGGAAATTAGAGCCGAACATTCCCGCATTTACTCCATGTACCATCTTTGATCCGTTTGTGTACTATGTTGAGTAAGTACAGTTCTGGGGAGGAGGACATGCATAGCTGACTTGGAAAGTACCGGGAGCCTGTTTAGGATTTTTAGATGCCCTTTGAGATCTCCCAAATTAAAATTTTAAACTAGGTGAAGATTTGCACTTATCGCTGCAGCTTTTTTGACTCTGATATGGAGAGCGGAGAGCTGTAGGGGAGCTTCTAATGCAATTGTTGGACAGGAGCGCATAGCGTCTGTAATTCCGATGCAGGCTCATCTTTGGACTTTTTGTAGTGCACTCTGGGCAGTTATTTGTTCAACCTTTTCCCACCAAATCAGTGAAGCATACGTTATAGTCGGTAGGACTATTGATACGGTAGGTCTATTGAACCATTTTGGTCTTAGTCCCTGTTTCCTTCGAAAATGATTTGAGCACGCCCATGGTACGCACATGGCTTTCTTGATAGTATTATCTAGGTGTTTGTTCCAATTTAGTCTATGATCAAAAGTGATTCCCAAGTAATTGATTTCCTTGGAAAAATGGATTTGTGTGTTGCTTAACATTAGATTTCAGAGATTAATTAATCTTTTTCTTGTGAAGGGGATGATGATCATTTTATTAGGGTTAACATTGAGCCCCTCAAGTTGACACCATTCCCAAACTTTATCTATGGCATTCTATGTACATGAGGTCAGTGATAGTAGTTTCATGTGTGCCTCTGATTATTTCGACTAGGTCATCGGCACAGCCTTGAGTTGTATATCCGGAGTTGCTAGATCGTTCAGGAGTCGATAACTATTGACCATAGTAGAGGTGATAGGACGCCTCTATGACGACAGCCTTTAATGGTACTAATTGTGGCAGATGTGTGACCTAATTCGGCAGAGATGATCCTGTTAGTTAGCATGGCACGTATCCATCTGATCGTTGGTTTGTCTAAGCCTTTTGCAGCTGCAGCTCTTTCATACATACATATGTATGTATGCTCGACTGAAGCCTAAATAGCTGGGCGGTTTTTCTTCCAAGTTCATATTTAGAGTCTGTGGTTTCACAATTCGAGGCGAAATCTGAATTTTCTCATTTTTAAATTTTCATTTGTAAAAAATCCATTTTCTCGAAAACTGATAAAATGATTTTGTTCAAATTTAATATTTGGATTACAGAAAATATATGCCACCAGATGGCGTACCGGGGTTTTTCGTATAACGGTGCTTTGCTATTTACTGACTTTACATTAGCGGGTTTTTGAAAATTTGCTATTTCAAACAATATTTGACATGTACAAGATTATGGGGTATCAAGTTTCAAAAATTTTCAATTTTCCATTTTATTTTTAATGAACTTACAAAAAAAAATATAAAAACGATTTTAGTTAAATTTTAAATCTGAGTGATTCGCAGACAAACAATATATACATACATATGTATGGAAGTATAGTATGTCCGACCCAGTCGTGCACTTTATTTTTAATTTTTTATTTTTTTTTTGTTATTGGTTTAAATGTATGCATTCAACTTTGGATTGACTTTTTGCTTTCTTTTTTCCCTCTGCCCGTCGTACATACAACGCGAATGGGAGACGTATATGACAATATTTTTGGTTAAGAAAAGTCTATTCTTTGCTTGAGCAGTAACCATTGTGAATCTAAACCGATTTTTATGAAAGCTTTCTTTGTTGGTTGAAAGATTATTCTGTGAACTTAGAAATATGTACGTTCAAAGAGATGCATAACATGTGACAATAAGCAAAACATCTGACTGGAATGATTATGTTCTTTTGTAGTGGACGGGAAAAGCTTTTATAATAATACTCGGACAGACGAAGCCGAACACGGATTAGCTAGTTTACAGTAAGTCTATAATTAAATTCAGTGTGTTCATAGGTCTATTAATGTTCGAGAGAAACTACAACTCATACACGCTAAGACCGTTACAGAAAATAAAAAGCACGACGAGATTTCAAATTTCGGCAAAATGAAACGACAAAATCGGGATTTTCGTAAAATGTATTAAAAAGCTGAAAAACTGTTTTGACCATAAGTCAGATATCAAATTTGAATAAATTCGTTTAAGCTATATCCCAAATATAACCAGTTTTCGCACGTCCGCTACTAAGTACCGTTATTCAACTTTTTAGCAAAAAAACAACAGACCCATAGATATGAAGTTTGAAGTAAATTGCGATACTCATTTTTTCGAGTTCCTTTTTAATAGCAATATAAATTTTCGTCGAAAATGTTCACGGAGCAATACTTGGCTTATAGCAAATAAAATTGTAAATAGCTTCATCAATATTATACTCGTATGTATCTAGTGAAATGAACAAATTAATTGAACCTAATAAATAAATAGAGTTAGACCTCTTTTTCGTCGAAAAATCCACTTCGTACTTGCACGAGGCATTCCATCGATGAGCTTCTTAATAGTTTCCAATTTTATTGATCTGTCTTCGAACGTTTTTGTGAAGT
Source organism: Pocota personata (assembly GCA_963082735.1). NCBI lineage: Eukaryota > Metazoa > Arthropoda > Insecta > Diptera > Syrphidae > Pocota > Pocota personata. The sequence continues at coordinate 160,800,328 of OY720430.1, read as the reverse complement.
TCGTCCCAAAGCAGATCTATTGGGTTGAGGTCGGGGGATTGGGAAGGACATTTCATATTTTTCAGTGTTTCTTCTGTTCTTCTTGGTCGACGGATCCTCGGCAAAACTTGAAGGAATGTTTCGGATCATCATCTTGCATTAATATGAAACTAGGGCCTATTAATCGCAAACCCGGTGGTAAGGTGTGTTCTTCTAATATTTGTCTGTACTTTTCCTTATTCATAATTTCATCGATTGATTCTTCGAGCCACACAGCTAGGGAGTAGACCGCGAACGTAAACTCTGTTTTCGTACTGATATTCGATCGTGAAGGCCTACGGCAGCTAAATGCATTTTTGTCGTTGTTACTAATATCTGTTTTGAGTGCGAACTCTGAACAGATTTCTGGAGCTGTAAGCCGTCGGTCCCTCTTGCTTATTAATTTTATAGTCTGTACCTCCTGTTTTAATATGAATTTGGAACTTCCGTTTCTCTTCCAGGTCTTAAGAGTCGATGATCCTTTAAAGCGACGTATGGTAACGTGCACTGTCGATTTCGATATTTTAAGTTTGTCTGAAATATCACGCACTTTATGCCCTTCTTTATGCCAAGACGTTCAACTTCACATGTTTCCTTGTTCCTTCCCATTTGAGTTTTTTTTTTACTCTTTATCGGTTAACTTTATATATTGGGGTTTTAAGACTAACTGAGGCCGGAAGAATACGCAACCTGCTTTTATATACAAACTTAGTTTTCCCAAAAACATACCTAAATTTCAGTTTTTCGGGAAAATTTTTTAACAAAAAAAAAAACAAATTATTTCCGTTTTATTGATTTTATGATAAGTTATTAACGTTGCAGTTTTGTTTTAATACTGTCTACATCGGTTTATGCCTTAACCGGTTATGTTTATGTGTCCGTAACCATTGTACGTTGTAGTTAGGTTGTCATCGAGGATGTCAGCGTTCGGGGTTGGGTCTTGTCTAACAACCCTTTATAATTGTAATTGGTCATTCTTGATATTTCAATTTTGTTTGTTCATCTTGTGTTAGCTATTTGGTTCCACGAGTATATTAGGAAGTAAGTACTTCTGAGCAGAGCCGATATACTGGGATAAGGTAACTGATTACTTTGGCAACTGTAGAAGCTCGTTCGCAACTGGTTTAAACCCCAGACTTTCATTCTGGGACACGGACTGTTGCACTAAGATGCACTCACACCATCTTAGAAACGTATGACCAGAGTCCATATAGCGAATGTTGAACTACATATTGAAGAGTAAAGGAACAGGCTGGTTATGCCCCCTGATTTTAACCACCAACTACGAACAAAACAGCTGGAGACATTATTACCAGCCCGCACCCATTGGTAGACTATGGGATGGAGGTGCCATTGGGTCAGCTATCTCAAACACCTCAATTACGCCAACAATGTTTGCCTGTTATTAAGGACTTGCACTAAAATTATTAAGAATTCCCAGACTTTCCAAAACTTGGTGCAGAACAATCGAAAAAAAATCTCGGTAGTTAAGGCACATTTTATGAATCATACACGATGCTGCGTGGACGCGGTACATGCCCTGACATCATAAGGAGACATAGGACTTAAGTAATAAAAAAATAAAATCTCCAATTGCTTTCAGTAAAACAAAACATAATTTTCAACATTACTAGGTTATGGTCATGCAAACTATGATCTAGAACTATGTGCATAATATACCTACATCTATGTTAGCAAACACTTTCTTGACGAAAGCACAATAGGCTCACTTGTGCCTTACGGGCATATGTGCAGATGAAGTCAGTAGTACTAACACCTTCACTTTTAATCTCCAGTAGTAGAAAAGGAGCAACGAAAGTGGAAAAACGATGAAGACATCTGAATTCAGATGTGGGGGGAGCGTTTGCCACGTGCCACAAGACGAACGATGGAAAACAGGATATGAATAATTTGTTACCACCATTAAAGTAGAGTCTCAAAAGTGAAAAATGGAAAAAGTCGTAAAGAGCAATAATACACCAACAACATTTGAATATGATAACACGTAGTAGGCGTTCCGGAGTTGTTACAGGATTCGAAAGAACACTGACGCCAACTATCTTCTCCCACAGTATTACTTTCGAAGAACCAACAAACTTTTATTAGTTGTTGCTGTAATAAAAAATTCAATACTGTATAGGTGAACCATCGTCATACACCCAATCATAAATATTCTTCATTCTCTCGGCGTGAATCAGCTAAAGGACATTTCGTTGTCGAACCGAAAATTTACTATCCTTGTATGGCTTCTCATATTAGTTTCCATTCGAAGGAATCGCCGTTGCGAGGGAATTACTTATCCCAACATAACCACACAACTATACATGTCCTTCTGGAGGAAAAAAAGGGATACGTTTATTCACACAACACAGGTGGATGTACATCAAATAAGGTCACAACACTTTTATAGGCATAATTATTTGTACCTATATACACATTACAATTAACCCCACACACACAACTATAGTCCATACACATAGAAATATTAACTTTGGCATAAAAAGGCAATGTTCGAGGATAAAAGCTTTTTCGTCGTAAAAATTTCAAAGAATTTCGAATGAGCCCGGCAGGAGATCGCAGAGGCGGAATAGGGCTGCAACAGAAGGGCTGAAGAAGGAGATTGACTTCACTGCTGGTGGTGGCAGGAAACACGACTCCCTTTCGCCCGAACCACCTACCTGTTCAGGTCACAAAAGTAATGGGGGCATGATGTGCGGAGTCATCGTCGTCGTCGTAGTCGAAGGTACTTTGTTGTCATGCGCTGTACTAAGGACTAAGGATATTGATTTTGATGAGGCACAAAATTGTGTAGTAAATAAAGTGAATTGTAATGTTTATAATTTTTTTTTCTGCTTTTTTGATTGCATGGAGTAAATCTAATCTGGTCCAATGGGGACTACACAAGGCGGGGGCAGGCGGTCGATGAGATTTCGTTTGTTGTTTTGTCAGTTGCTGTTGTTTTTTTCCGGGGAAATAAATGGCATAATTAATATGCCTGAGGCGTACAGTACACATTCACAAACAGACACAACAGAGACGCAGAAACCGGCTGAATGCTGAGGAGGGAGAGTACTACCCAGGACATGAAAAGACCATATCCATGAATAATGAATGCCCCCCACCGGATGGGGAGAACAAAAAAAAAGAAAATATAGACTCGAAAGCGAAATGTATCTGTTAAAAAGTAATTTTTGATGTGATCCTGTGTCCCGAACTGGATAACTCGGTAATTTTTAAAATTCTGAAGAATTCTGTTTCTCTTTTTAAACAAAGGAATGCAGCCAAACCGAAAAAAAAAGATTTACTAAATTCGATTAACCGTCCACCCCTCTCCTTAGGGGGAAGGATACACAATTTTTTAACTGAACATCTTTTCATTCTCTTATTTACCGGTGGAGCACATTCGAAATTGATTTCATTCTGAAAAGTGAGAAATTTTATCGTCCGCATTCCATTCCATCATCATTCCTTTCGGTTACAAATCCGAAGCAAAGTTGGGTCCTTTTGGACACATTCCCGGCGTGTTCACGGTTCTGTTGTAAAATATGTCCTGCATTTTAATAATAAAAATCATCGGATGTCATATCGTGCAGAGACAATGAAAATTCCATGCGGTTTTCGGATAGTTGTTCATAGTGAAAAATATTTTCAACTTGGCAGGGCGGGAGAGGAAAGACTAAGGTGACAAGGTTCGAGGAAAATAACTTACCTTGCATGCTGAGGGCCAACGTTGCCCATGTCATGTGCTGAACTTGCTGTGATTTGAAAATCGGCAATGGCTCCAGATTCCATACCAAGGGGATTTTTGCATGTCGCTGAAATTAAAAGGAAAAATGTGTTTGAGAATATTTTATTTCGTAAAACGATGAGCTTTTGTGCTTGAGTGGTAATTACAGGTGGGTATACATACAATTGGGGGATCAATGGATTACGCTTCATGGCATGAAAATTCTCGATAAATTAACTGTTCATAAAGTTTGGGTCTACACACCGTAGATACGAGTATGTATTATCATGAGATTGGGACAAATTGGATAAAAGACATTATTATTATTATTATTATTTTTCCGAGCTCGATGAGGATTTTATGTTACAGCAACTAAGACTTGAATAGGAGTTTTCAAATAGATTTGTTCGTGGACCAAAATCAAGTCGGATTTGATTAGTATGCACTGCGAGTGTAGTAGGTTTATTGTGATACCAGAAAGATCATCAAAAATCACACCTACCTGCAAGCCTAACATTCGCATTTACCAGGTCAACAAGTTGTCAAAGAAATACATATGCCTCCAAATTAAGTTTTATTCTAATGAAAAGGCTGGATAAGTACAAAGAAGATGAAGAAGTATCACTAACTCTTCCTTGCGTCTGTTAGAGAAATAGTTTGAGAAAAACCCAAAGCCTTTATGGAAAATCAAATAAATAAAAACAAACAAAATGTAACAAAAATAACAGAAAGTTAACGAACAAATATGAAAACGATACGATGAACAAAGAGGTCACAGAAAACCACTTCAGGGGGAAATCCGTGCGATTGCATTCACCGCCAATAAGATTTATCAGCGAATCGCTTATAGAACAGCAAAAAAAGAGTATGAGTACCTCAATACCAGCGGAACTCAAAGCCAACCACTCCCCAGCATGGCCATTCAAAATAAATGTAATAGGAAGCAAATCGGATGAGGAAAATGTTGCTAATAAAAACAATTGCAACGCAGGACAGGACAGAAAACCTTTTACTGAACTAAGCAAGAAGATCTTGGAACTTACTGAGTACCTAAAGGAAAAAACAAATGTGCATCACAAAATAAGAAGCTATGTACGCTCAATTAAAGTATTATACATTGATGCCCAGCTAAAGACAGGAGGGAGTGTTGGAAAAGTCACACAAACGACAACTGTCGCAGAGGTACGACAGCAAATATTAAAACGCAATACAGTCAGGCACTCAAAAGTGGTAAAACAACAGTAACAACAGCACTGAAATCGCGTAACTTAACAGCAACGGAATCAAACATGCGACTCCCAATACCTAAGAAAACATGCAATTCTACGGTTAGCAGGATTTGAAATTGACCAAAAACGGAAGATCAAAAGTCTGGAAGTAACTTTAAATAACAAAATGCTCTAGAACAAACATATATTACAGAAAGTAGTTGGTAAACCCACTCGAATTTTCATCGCACGCCCTGGAATGTACATACAAGTTTGCTTGTATTTCCAGTACCCTGAGGGATTGAAGAAATCAAAAGATCCAAGCTATGGATAGGTACTTCCAAGACTGAACACTCATCAGCAACAATAACGGGAACAGATCTTAAGCCTTTATAATCTTAAGCAAAAACAAAATAAGAATGTTAATGGTCTTAGATAAGAAACAACTTAGGGAGCTAAGAAATCGACTGAACTTACAGATTCTGTGGGGCACTGATTAGTTTAAGGATAAACTGTCTGGGGACTACCATATAGACGACGCTACAGATACATAGTTTCTAAAAAAAAACTAGACTGGTTAATGTGCTTTAATCTGAGAATGACTGGCAGAAGGAGAGCATGAATTCATCCTTAGCCACCTTGGAATTAAGGCGACGGGATTGGGCTTTTAGGCTGTGGACAATCAACAGCAGAACACCTCTGGGTTCGCCACCCATATAGCTGCTTGTGTTAAACGAGACTAAAAATCTTGACCGAAGAATTTAAAGGAGAGCAAGATTTCTCAGCGTGATTTTACATTCCAAGCTAAGCTGAAAGGAAAACATCGTGCGGGACATATCAAAGAATGTAAGGTAGTGTCTGAAGGTTCAAGCCGAGTTTGAACCGTTTGGTGAACTGCTTTTGAGAAGAAACTCTATATTTTAAATAGAGAACCAGTATGCTAAATAAGGGTTGTGTACTATTTCCTGTATTTAAGAAGCCTGCAGGTACTACAAAACTTGTTCCACATTTGCTTGCATTTTAAAAGCCTGATCATAAATGACTGTATTACAAGAGACTGTATCATAAAAGCACATGTTAAAGGCTTTTAAAATACATAAAAGTTAATCTTTGTGATCAGATAGTTTTCTTCGAACATACACATATTAATAAATATGATGGATAAAAAATTATTCAGTTTGAATTTCTAATAAATTCACACAATGAACGCAGTTTTTCAATCATTCACAAACTTCCTTGTGAACTTCATCAATCGCATCACAGTTCTCTTTCTTGGTAAGTCAAAGGGGGGGGCAAATTTGTGCTCAGATATTAGACACACAGGCTTCTCCAATCCTGTATTTTAAATACAGTCAGTAATACAGGCATCTCTAATACAGGCAAAAGGTAACACCGGTTTCTCATATATAGATTTTGTATTTACAGATTTAATAAAATATACAAGCTTTTGTGTATACAGGATTTTAAAATACAGGAATTTGTGGGTTTTGAAAAATAAATAGCTTTCACATCTCCCAAATTACTGTCATCGGTTTACCCGATTAACCTAGAAGTTGGAGGTTTTCCCGTCTGAGCAATTTTGTTATCACACAAAAAGAGCTAGTTAGAGACACCAGCCTCTTAATGGATCCCCTCATTTGACAACACGATCCGAAACGTCCACGGACTAGGATTTCACAATATGCTTTTGGAGTGTACGCACCATGTAAATATCGGATGCTACTCAAACACTGGAGACTGTCCTCCCGAAGTCCTCATATTTTACTGTGATGTTAAAAACTGCGTCATTTATTACACCTGTTACAAAAAAAAAAAATAATACATTTGACAGCATGCAGATTCGTTGTAGAAGATCGACTGCGGTTAAGGTTTATTGACTTTCAAGCCGATAAGAGATCGCCCGGCTGAGATCTGCTGTCAAAATCGTAGAGAAAACTGAACCTTTTAAAGATTCGCCCATAATAAAGTACAGTTCATTTTGAGGTTAGAATGAAAATTCTGTTTCCGCCTCGGGGTATAGGTCCGCAGACCCCAGATATAAAGATTTAAGTTCAGCCGTTGAGGCTCCATTCCGGTACAGACCATTTTTTCGAGTTCTCTGTTATATTTATATATTCCAAAATTTCGAGATCAACGATTTTCATGAAAACAATACTTAGATTTGGAATTGAGGCGGGCAGAAGCCCATACTACATTTTTTTTATTATAAAGGGTGTCCCTAAATTCACGCAAGTAATTTTGATAGAAAACACAGGTTTTTAATTAAAAATTGGCATAAAGTACACAGTATAGAGCTATGTATGGAATAGCTTATCGGGTAAATGACTTACGGGTTTGCTGGCACATATGCCCTCTTTCGACCGTTTAGTATAAATGTAGCTCAATTTCGTTGATACAGCGCTCAATTTGCTCCTTCAAGGCGTGGGTGGTCGTGGGCTTGTTGGCATAAACCTTAGACTTCAAAAAACCCCAAAGAATAAAATCCAACGGCGTTAAATCGCATGATCTGAGCAGCCAATTCTGATCACCAAAACGGGAAATTTGTCTTGCTGAAACCACATGTCGTCCACATCCATATCTTACAATTTAGGCACAAAAAACTGGATTATCATGTCACGATAGCGAGCACCATTGACTGTTATTGCCTGGCCAGGTGCATTTTCGAAGAAGAATGGTCCGATGATGCCTCCAGCCCAAAATCCGCACCAAACAGTGACACGTTTTGGGTGCATTTGTTTCTCAACAATCACTTGTGGATTTTCTGAACCCCAAATTCGACAATTTTGACGATTAACAAAGCCATCAAGATGAAATTGAGGCCCATCGCTGAAGAAGATTCTGTTTGAAAAATCAGCAACTGTAGCTGCCAAACCTTCATTATTTTTAAAATATTGCTCAACAATGAAAACGTGTTATTCTTTCGTGTAGCACTCTTTTTAATGTAGCACCTTTTTAATAACCCTTTGTCGCACAAATGGCGCAAAATTCAAATCTTGCGTGAATTTTGGGACACCCTTTACATACATACATATTACATATTAGGTATACTCGTGGGTACAAATTGGAAATTTGTTGATAGCAACTTATCAATAAGAACACCGAATACGAGATTTTTTTTTACTGTCTAATATCCGTGACAAAAAAGACGGATACGGATATTTTATTTTGGCGGATTATCCGCGAATAAGGCTATCCAGCACATCTCCGCTCGATATACACATATTCAGGAGGGGTAAACTCAACTCTGACCATTTATTAGTTGCATCCAAATTCAGAGCTCGACTGACCAATAATAAGCTGCGAACCGTGCAGACAAAAAAATTCAACGATGTCAACACGATAGGCTCTATCTTCAACAAGTCCAATTGCTGGAATACGCAGACAATATTAACATCATAGGTCGTCGTAGCGTATCGTAAAAGAGGCTTTCACATTTAACATTTGTACACGTCGTCAGCAAACAAAGAATCAAATGATACCTTCGACGAGATCCAATGACAACTGACCCTAGGAAACCGTTGTTACTTCGATTTGGGGAAACAATTGTGTTCAAAACACCTAACTCGTGGAACAAAATTAAAGCTCTACAAACTGATGATCATGATTAATCCAGATATGTACATATGTATGTATAGGTATATTATCTAACATCAAAGATTAAATTTAAGACCAAAAGGAAGTATCCTTTTCATCCCAGCAATAATTTTGTTAAGCATTCGGTTTGGATCAAATAGAAATAATTTAATAGCGAAATTGCGTGGGTATAACTCACTCATTAGGAATCATTGCATGGTGAAATTACCTGAAACCATGTAACTTTCAACTGCATTTACTGTCCTTGAAAACTCACCTGCGCGTTGTTACACTAAAACAAAATATGGCAACTCCTTTAAGGAGGATTTTGCCTTTAGTTCTCTTTAATTTGATTAATTCTCGAGACTCAGAAAAAAAGATTTTCAGATATACTAAATGCAATCAACTTCAAAATCAAATTAATCGTAAACGCAATCCACGTAAAACCAGTACAAGGCCGTGTTAGCGTGACTTGAACAACCCCAAGTCCCCATTGTTTCATGTAGTCACGCAATAAAAGCAACACAACATAAATTAAAAAAAAAAGGAATTCAACATCAAACAAGGTAGTAACTAGCACTCATCCTTACCAATATCCAAGGCTCCAGCCGGTCCTATGTGAAGCACAGCAGCGGCGCATGTTAGCAACAGCACCTGGATAAAATGATTTCTACTCCTCGTACTTCTGGGCCGAGTCTGATGGATGACGCTGCCGTCGACGTTGTCATCGCCGCCGCCAATTCGATTGCAAAAATATTTTCTAACCAGATTTGTTATGGTTGTCGTCGACGGTCCGATTGCTGCTAGTGTCGTCGTTGCTGTTGTTGTTGATAGCATTTTCTCGTTAGCGGATGGGAGAGAGAAAAAATGAGTCTCGGTTTATAACCCTCCTACCACAACCATTGCCTCTTTGTTATCACTTTGAAATTGTTTCAGGGTGTCCTTCTCCCTGTGTACAGCTCAACTAGGCTGGAGTTTTATTGATCTCGGCAGCAACTGCGTATTTCCAAACTAGGCCAGCAAAGCCCACAGTATGGTGTTGGCCCGTTTTATTTATTTTCCTTTTTTTTAATTCAATGGGTTAACTGCTAAGAGTATTGGACACATCAACATGCCGCCTAGTGCACATGATATTAGAAAGAATTTTTTTTCATTCCGACGGTCTTCCACTTGGTGTCGAGGTGACCTAAAAATTAAAAGAGTGAGAGAAAGAAAAATAAGTAACTTAGTCATGTTGCAAACTAGAAAAGAATAGAGGGGGAGGGCAAAGGAAAGGAAATATTGCACTGCAAGAAAAAATCAATCTAAATACACAAACGCCTCACATAACGTAATTTTAATCTCCCCTAAGGCTGACAGAAGAAGAGACTCGCACCGTAGGCGGACCGGACAACAGCATAGAGCCAGCTACCGTTCGATGGAAGTAGAAAAACCCACTCAAATTAATCTGGAGACTGTTGTAACCATTGAACACTACATCACCTCGTGCCACATCGATGGGCGTTCATCAAAGATGCAGTCATGCTAAAGCTATACGTGCTGCTAGAGAGTGCGGAACACATAGATACAGTTGCTAGTGTATAAAGGAGGAGATATTATTAATTTAAATTGTAAATGAATGATGACGAGCGACGTGCTTCTCCTTCTCCGGAGTAAGACAAAGTACATTGAGATTCCCTCTGTACAGAGAGTGAGTGTAACAACATCAAAGGATCGAGTTGCTACTGATGGAAGATACGTACGGTCGGCGGATGCAATGGCAATGGCATACTGCAGTAAGTATCTATTGGTGAATCTGCCCCACTGAATTATCTTTGATGAGACTAGCTGGTTGCTCCATTTTTCTTTGATGGCCCTTTTAACGGGAACGGAGTTATCCGTCTGCATGATGCTGCGTGTCGTGTTTGTTTGATGACAACGGCGAGAGGTAAATTCTATCTCATTGTATTTTTAATAAGCGAGTAATACTAGTTCGTTAAGAATGTAAATACGAGTAGGTGCACTTAAAAGTAAATAATTACAAAAATACAGTAAGGAGCATGATTAGATGACCTTTAGGAACTGTGATTTATCACAAAGGGTATAATATGTGAGCGCAAATACTCGTAGTGGAAAAATACTCCAGCTAATGCAGCTCCACGATATTAGTCTCATTTGATGCCAGACGATCCACCCGGGGTTTTCTCATCGTGTATACATACATAGGAATGTATGAGTATGTACATATTAAAAGTCAGGCTATTTAAATGATCTAACGAGACCCAGTTGCGGGTAAAATTATTTCGACCCTTTTATTTGATGCCAAAACAAATAAAAATAGACTCTAAAAATATATGTTTGTCAACAATTTCCAAATTTTTCAATTAAAATTGTAGAAATTAATACGCATTCAGCGTATTCTCGATTGGTATGAAATGTTTTTAAGTCTCAAATAATGTGAATGGAAAAAAATTGATTTGATTTTAGAAATTAACAAACTATAGTAGTAATAATCTTTACCAGATGATCCTTACTCAACTAGTTTTTTCTGAAAGTCACACAAATCTGAATGTACGTCGTCATGAAAGTGTCCTATTTTGTGGACATTTCAAAAGAAAGAAAAATCATTTTGAGTTCGCAGAATATGGTACATGATATTAATGGTCTTATGTCGCTTTATCAAAGTGTCATAATGTCAAATTTTGAGATTTGGCCTTATGTCGCTTGGCCTTCCCGGCACCGCACAATCGTATTACTATATGGTAAGAGAGATTTGGTTTTGTTTCATTGTTCTTTTCCTGTTTTCCATACATAAGTCGTTCGAAAAGTTTTGACCTCAACCTGAAGGCGTTATTCGTCAAAACAATTCTGGTAATAAAATTGTACTAGCTTTGGAAATCCAGTCATTTTTGACACTCAGTTGTTGTTTTTCAGCCGTTTGCATCAGTCTATATATGGTAGTGCTATTGTATATGGAAAACAAATCAAATATATTGCTATAATTAAATTTTTGCATTTAAAAGGCAATACGTAAATTAAAGCCGAGTTAGGCGCTGTTTATGGGGACTCCGCTCTGTCATTTGCCATCGTGAAAAGATGGGCAGCTGAATTTAAACGTGTTCGTATCAGCTTTGTTGACGATGATCGTTCGGGAAGGTCAGTACTGACTGATAACTTCGCACCAAATAATATTGGATAGCCGTGGTCGAATCAAGGTTAGAGAGATGGCAGAGGCTGTGAGCATATCGAAGGAACGCATTCATCATATTTTACATATACATACATACATACGAGTATAGGTAGAATTAGACTTGAGAAAACTGCACGTTGGGTGCTTGCTCTCGAGCTTGCTTACTTTAGACCAAAAACGTATTATCCTACTTCGGCGGTCACCATGGCCAATATTCAAGGAATTCGAATATTTAAAAATTTTTTTTTTTTTTTTTATAAAATTTGTTGAACGAAAAACTTCAAAAACAAAGGCAAAGGCGATGTAACCCCGTCCCCCAAATCCTACCCACTCACCATCCAATTTGACAGCTTTTTACGAAACTACACACATACATATGTACATATTTAAGCCAAACATACAAATCAAATTTCGTCAACATTTCTTCAGTAGTTCTCAATCGAGCCGTATGAGAACAAACATGCAGGTAGATATGGAACAAAAAGTGTTTTGAACTGATGAGGAAACTAAATTACAATGCAATTAAAATTACAATAAGGAACACTAATCGAGGCCCGACTCGCAATTGACTAATTCGTTCTGTTTCCTAAACTCAAAGTTTGACTCGAATGAAGGACAATTTCATCGAACGACGAGGTCATTTTCTACTTTGCGGAGCAAGATGTCAATAAATATTCGGACGAGTTAAAGAGGTGGAGCATCACTAGAAAAAGTGTATCGAATTCAAATAAAATCATGTTGAAAAATGAAACCGAAAAAATACTTGTTTCTGTTAGGCTTAAAACTTTTGTTTACACGGGGTGTCGGCGAATGTATGGCTAATAGGAACTTGTTAGTGCGTTTGAATGGTGCATTTTTTGTTTACTAAAACAGTACCTACTTTTGAAGAAGTGTTGTTTGGATTTAAGGCATTAGGAAGCGAAAAGTTTACACACATACATATATACAGGCAATAACTTGCAGAGGAATTATTAAAGGCAAAATTAAAGTGTTTGAACAAAATCGTCATAGCCGTTTTTGAGAAAATCGCCATTGGTAAAGTAGAATTAATTTTTAGGTTAGAATGCGTCGAATTACGAGCCTACAGACTCCAGATAAGAAGTTTAAAGACAATCCGTCCAGTCGGCCACACATATATACATACATACATACAGACAAACAGACAGAACAGAGAGATACACTATTTTGAGTTTTTCTATTACAGTAATGTCAAGTTGGATCAAAATTTCGAATTCAACATTTTCAGGAAACCTACACTTGCCCTTATAGGTGTAAGTAATGAGCGAAATCAACAATACTGTCTTCGGTGAAGAAATGATTCGAATTGTGAGAAACAGACAGAAGATCGTTGCTAAATAATAGAAAAAGTACGCCAGCATTCGCCAATAAGGAAATAGAAGTACATCTAATACAACCTGTATGATCTTCTTCTTCTTCTTACGGCGAAGTTATGATCCGGAGTATAAGGATCACAACCCTCCCACTTTACTGCATCCCTACTGGTCCGCCTGTGGGGTTTGCCGGTTTGACTTCAGGAAGTACCGGCAGGCTTCCCGGTTGCGGATCACTTCGTCACTGAGGCCAATCGAATGCTCGTGTTTTTGCATTTGTGTGATCCACAAATGCGCTATTGCGTAGGAACGTTGATTGATATTGCATTTTTGACGGGGTTCGAAGGATCTCTCCTTTGAACATGACAATACCAACTGAACCGGCCGTGCTCTATCTTGCTTGTGATGGGTTGTTTTACATGAAGGCTTCCCCGAACCTGTATGATCGATTAGTTAAAAAACCCGCAACCCATTTTGAGGAGAAGTTACCAACACCATAGGTTTGAAATTTGTTTATGAAGGCGATATGCTGTATTTTAACAACAAAATTGGAGATATCCGCGGACCGGTATGGGGCTTTACTTTTTGATAAAAATTGTTTAACAAAAAAAAAAAAAAATCTTAAACGAGGGTCGAGTATACTCCTTTTTAATTTATTCGACCATTTCTGGACTATCTACAATAAGGGGTAGATTCTTGATAAGCTGACAACATCTGTTTGTGTATGATTTTTTGGTGTTTTTTTCCTTATATTGTGAGGAACTTAATCACAATTCGAGTAAGAAAATTAATTAAAAATGGTATTAATATAATTATTTTTAGAATTTATACCCAGTGATAGAAATTAACAAATACCAGAAATAATTACCTAATCATCCCAGTACCGAAAACTTATTGAACTCGTACATACGTCACAGAATAGCTGCCCCATTCTCCATTCATACTCTTATTCATCACATTTGTTTGTATGGCGATAATGTCTACTCCGTACACAGCGGGTAGGTCATCTTCAGCATAAGAGTGTATGCACATTATACTTGAAGTTGAAGTTGTAAATTAAAAAATACCCTGCAACTCGACCTTTGAATGAATTTATTCAAACTGAGTACAGAAAATTGAATATTTTCAGTACCTAAGTAAATTTTAGCCTACCCTACATAAGACTGATTAATGAACTTACTTCGAATTAAAGGCATTTATCCAACCATTTGATTCTTCTAGGGATTAAAGTTAGCCTTCAGAACGAAATTATTTATTCAAATCGGGGCTGCCAATGTAAATCACTGCTGCCGCTGGCTGGTCTCCCCATATCGCTTCTACTACTACTCGTACTTTTATTCAATTATCAACGGTCCATCCATTAAGCAGATTTATTTCGTTAATTCCATTTTGCTTTTGAACGAGAAGAAACAGAAAAAAAAAGAAGAAAAAAAGTATACTTCGTTCGTTTTTGATTCATTACGATTTCAATGGAATTTATATGCTTTTTTTTCTTCGCCTAGTTGTTCTATCCAATTAAGAGACTTTTCCCGAATTGCCCTATTCATTGAAGCATGAAAAGGTGCATGAAACCAACCAACAACACATTTTTTTTTTCTTCCCCACTCTCTCTAATCCGTTCTTGTTCTTATTCAATCTTCTTCGTTGGAGCTCGTTATGTTGAAACCATTTTAGTCCAATCATAAGTAATTAGTCCAAACTGAGTTAATAAAACCAGGACCGGAATGGGAATACCGAAATAGAAAAAAGATATTCTGCCAGCAGAATGATTTCAATAACGCTTTTCCGGGTTTTATTTTATTTTTTTTAGGATAAAGAAGAATTTTTCTTAACGAAAGTGCTCTGCAGTGGTGAAGAATAAACATGAACATTCGTTCAACTCTGATGCTCTTGGTAAAATGTTTTTCAAATGTCCTCTTAACCACAATTAGGGAGTAAAGATATTTAAAAAAAAATCTTTTGCAAGTAACTACAAGGGTTGAGCATGCATTGCAGAGCTGGCGACAACGAATGGTAAGAGAACGTAGGAAAAGCAGAAAATTTAAGGGTGAAGGTGCTAAGCACAATTTAAGAATATACCACGGAGTTTCGTCTGTTATGTGGTGGGCATTAACAATATGGTCGGTCTGGAACATGTTACTCCTCACTCGCAGCGCAGCTTCTTTGAGTTATGTGAGACGTAAAATTTAGTCGGAGGAAACGTTAAGTGTGTAATTATCATAAAATGAAGTTTTACGAGGGCTATATGATGGAGCATTCACTTCTTCATCCAAATAAAGCCGGTTGGTGGTGGATGATGGCGATGGAGAATGCACAACATTCTCAAGGTCCATGACAATCTGAGGATATAAATAACGAAAAATAAAGACTAAATAGGCACATAGTGCGACTTCGGCATTTAATTACATAGATGAGAATAGTGATAGAGATTTTTTCAATGACACACTAAGTACACTAACTAAGTAGGTACATACATATGTACATGGTACAATCTTCTAGCAACTGGAATAGGCAGTTAAGACAGATCATACACTAAAAGCAATTTATTTTAAGACGAAGGTCTGTCCACAAAATTATGTACGGTTGTCAGGTCGACGCAAAGATTATTCTGAATAAACGCTCTAATACTGAGATCTAAGCAAGCTATCGTTTCAAAAACTTAGACAGATAGAAATGGTACCTACATTTCCCTTTCGCGCATTGGGACGTCATTCCTACTCTCACTTCCACGGGGTGAACCCTGGGTTCCTTGGATTCTATATCAACTGAAGCTTGAGTTTCAATTCCTTCGGAAGGTCATTGGTGACAGAAAACGAGAGGAGGGAGGTGGAGCGGATGTTCTTCACTCGAATCCCGGTGGAAGTGCGTCTTCAGTTCCAGTTGGAATAATTAATGTACCTAAATCTGATATAGGCGACTTCGACAGAAGAAGAGCAAGCCAATGCTGCCAAGAACAAAGCCTACAAACAATGCTGCTTCAACCGACAGAGCAAACAAGACCTAACTTCGATCGAATCCGTGGAGAAAACTAATACTAACAAGCTTCTTGAATGCTCTAGTAGCTTTTGATTTTTCTGCTGAAAGGCAAAAATGATAAAAAACAACTTCAGCCAGAATACTCAAACAAAAACCCGATCTTTTTAGTATTTTGTACCAGATATCTGCTGTCTATCTGTGTGTCTATTACACACCTGTTACCAGTAACACAATAAATTATTTCTAGAAAATAAAACCATTAAACTTTAACTTTGTCGAAGCATCCTGCTCGAGATTTTGTAACAGTTTTGACAAGTCTAGGCATCCTCTCTATAAATTTTGATATAGTTTCGGTTGGAATGCTATTCCAGGTGTCGTTCAGTTGCTACCAAAAGATTCCTGGTGAAGAAGATCACATTTTGAGAATTTTTCTGTCCAAGTGATTCCATAAAAGCTCTTCTCCAATCAACTGAAGACCACTTGGAATAGCATTCTCATCTAGAATGGTTCTGTACCCCTCTTTGTTGGAAATGTCTTCGATACAAACGAGATCACTGGTTTCGCTGCAGAAAAATGCACCCCACACCACAATACATTGCGACTAGGCGGTTTGTTTTGCGAATCGTCGATCGAAAACCCAAATTTAGAAATATGGAGTTCATGGGTGTTATCTCTTTCGGATGTACGGATTTTATGAAGTCAAATAATTTGATTTCGTAGTTCAATGGACATTTGCTTCGAACGACCCATCATTTTACTTATTTTAATTTTGTTTCTTGTTTTTCAACCTTTCACTTTGAAATCTAATAGTCAACTAAAAAATTTATCGTGTGTAACCGTTTTAAATAAATCCTTTATAGGAAAAATTATACCTAAAGTTGTCAAAAGTATTTCACTATCATTAAAAAAAAATAACTCACAATTTGTTATTGCCTCAATTAAAAAAAAATATTGGAAAAAGTCCTATATTGGGAAAATCGATTACCCCGAATGCGTCTACATGCAAGTAAAAGATGCGGATGATTACACAATGACTTGAGTAATGAAAATAATTTTCTAACTGTAAATGGTTTCGTAAAAAAAAATGGCTACAATTAAAGAAATAGTAGTGGTCTTAAATTTATGAACGATAGTGTAACTATCTGTCATCAAGAAAGAGCAATCAACTCATGCAACACTATGGACCGATAGAGACTGTTTTCGGAGACTCCATATTCGTATTCGCAGAAACATTAAATTGCACTATGGATTGTCTTAGGCTCGGTTTATGGCTCAAAATCATGCACGTTTTAAAAAGGGGTTTTACAGTGAATACATAAATATGCTTGGTTATTTAGGAACAAAATTAAATTCTTTTTGATAGTACTGTAAGTAAGAACCTTTCACTTTGAAATCTAATAGTCAACTAAAAAATTTATCGTGTGTAACCGTTTTAAATAAATCCTTTATAGGAAAAATTATACCTAAAGTTGTCAAAAGTATTTCACTATCATTAAAAAAAAATAACTCACAATTTGTTATTGCCTCAATTAAAAAAAAATATTGGAAAAAGTCCTATATTGGGAAAATCGATTACCCCGAATGCGTCTACATGCAAGTAAAAGATGCGGATGATTACACAATGACTTGAGTAATGAAAATAATTTCCTAACTGTAAATGGTTTCGTAAAAAACAATGGCTACAATTAAAGAAATAGTAGTGGTCTTAAATTTACGAACGATAGTGTAACTATCTGTCATCAAGAAAGAGCAATCAACTCATGCAACACTATGGACCGACAGAGACTGTTTTCGGAGACTCCATATTCGTATTCGCAGAAACATTAAATTGCACTATGGATTGTCTTAGGCTCGGTTTATGGCTCAAAATCATGCACGTTTTAAAAAGGGGTTTTACAGTGAATACATAAATATGCTTGGTTATTTAGGAACAAAATTAAATTCTTTTTGATAGTACTGTAAGTAAGAAAGGCTAGAATTCATCGTCTACGATTTCAAAGACATGCAGAGCGAATAGACACCAAAGCGATAAAGGAAGTGAAGCAGAACTTCAACCAACTTGGTGTACAAAACTGCAGACATTTAACTAAAATCAAACTGGTCGGAGAGGTCTAATATATACATATTCATATGTACTATTTATTGCCAAATTCATTCATCATTATCAAGTAAGGTACGTTAACCACTGGAACATAATGCCAACCTTAGCCTCTCCGTCTAAAAGTCACTAACTTTGTTCATCCTCCAATACTAGAGCTTCAAATGAGTGAACAAACGGTTCAACCCGAGGAAACAATGCATTTTTTTGGCGCTACAGTCAATTCTGGTGTAATATGGCACGACCATATATCCAACAACGCAAAATCGGCATCCGTAAAATTTGAGCTACTTACTTAGAGCAAAAAGATACTTTACAGTGCAACAGATCCTTCATCTATACAAAGTACGAGTTAGACCAAGACTTGAGTATTGTTCTTATGTTTGGAATTCGGCCCCAAAACATTCTCTTCATCTGCTCGGCAGCATACAGACGCGAGCAGTCCGCTTAATAGATCAAAACTCATTTTGCTATAGAACAAGTACACTTTGGAATTTACTCCCAGGAAACATATTTCCAGAAACCTTTAAACTCCAACAATTCAAGAGCAGAATTAACAGGTATCTACAAATATCACTGGATTTTAAAAATCAGAGGCTTGATTTTCTACTACTTGTACTTGCCTAGAGGGAATGTTCCGGAATCGATTTGGTAGCGAATATATGAAACTACAATTCATGGAAAACCGAGCAACTCCCTAGGAGCTTCTACAAACGTCAGACTCTTACTTAGTTATCCATACACGAACTATTCGCTCCAAAAACAATATTGGCAACATAATTGTTAAATTGAATAATACAGCAGACATGCGACGCATTTTGCAATCGGCATCTAAACTTCGTGGAACTGATGTCTCTATACACAAAGATTGAACTAAACCTTTGTGGGAAAGAAGAAGGCGTTGATGAATTTAAAATCTGAAAATGCCATTGAGAACAACATAAAAATTAAACTGCGATAAACCATCCTACTTTGATGGCGACAATATGTGCAATGTGATGGGGAGGACGGAATGTCAATATTTCACCAGATGATCGATGCCAGTACTCTTGTGATAGCGACAGTGACTTGAGGTGAAACCAGAAATGGTTATGGGGTGAGGTTATTGAATGATACCAACGCTAGTGACAAATTTGTTGATCTCGCCTTCGATGCATAGCAATGAATATCGGAGCTCTTATGTAACTGACATGGAAGTTTAACAAGACCCATATTCTGACCGCCTTCCGATTGTGGTCACATTTGAGCATATCATTACAAAAAACTAGGCAAATAGGGTCATGAGGTATTCCTATGCTTCATGAGGTGTTCTTATGTTTCCCAAGTTGGTGTGGACTAATTTCAAAGCAGTTATATATAAAAGGATATTATTAGAGAGTAGTGCCCTATAACCGCCCAAAAGAGCAGTAGCAGAAAGCTAGGCAAAGACCCATGGTTCGATGCTGAATGCAGGCTTAGATTATTTCGCAATTTAAATTACGGCGCTCTCAAAAACGAGTCCCTAAAAGCCAATAGTGAGTGAGCTACTGAACCCATCTGTGAGTAGGTGAAACTTTAAATATATCCAGGTATCCAGAATAATATTTTAGATAGTCCCATTACTCTTTAGAAAGTTAAAGGAGCCCTGAGGTGTTTGAAAGACGGGAAAGTTGCAGGATCGAATGGGATTCCTCTTCAATTCTATAAGTACGGCACAGACGAACTCAATGTCAAATTCACGACTTTATTCAACAATGATTTAAAGAAGCTCTGATCTTTCCCATTCACAAAAAAGGTGCTACATCAGATCCGAATTATTGAGTCATTTTTCCTTCTTAAACGCATAGTATATCTTTACGTCGATACTGTAAAGTCGATTGATATCATCGATAAATGCCAATAGTCTGCTAATGGAATTTTAAGCAGAATTTAGGCCAGGACATTCCACCGTTAACCACGTTTTTGTACTGCGTTGTCATTCAGTTTGCAGAAAAAAAAGCTTTACGCATTATTTGTAGACTTTAAGGCGGCTTTTGATTTGGTTCTTTATTCTATAAGCATTATTGCACTGGCATGCACTTGGACGTATCTTAGAAAGCTTTTATGGCGATACCAGAGCAGCGGTATGAGATGGTGAGGTGTTATTAGAGTGGTTTCAATCGATGACCGACGTTAGTCAGAGATGTACACTGACTTCAAGCATGTTTGCTCTTTTTCTTGACGATATAATTGATTTTCAGCCAGGAGGTGTAGCGTACGCAGCATTGCTGATCAAAGCTCTCATATTTGCGGATGATACTGTCATTTTAGCATACTCACAGCTAATGATCAATAGCCTAGCCTAGAGGATTTCTACAGATTATGGAACCTTGTCGTTAATATGAATAAATGTAAGGTAATGGTATTCCAGGGGGTGGGATCTCAGTATGGAGACACATCTAGTGGAAAAACTGAAGAGTTCTAAAACTGGCATCAATACCGCATATAAAACCTTTTCCATGCGGCGCAATTTTGGGGAAGTAAGAAATTCGATACTGTTCAAAAACTGCTGAGGTATTACCTAAAGAGAACTTTCCATTTGCCGTCCAACACGCTTAACTACATGCTAATGCTAGCAACTGGATTATCTCCGCTTTTCACAAAAACCTTCAAACTGCAAATGGACTATGTGCTTAAGTATGTCAGACTACCAACTTCCAAAAAAAAAGCAGCCCTACAAGCTATACGTGGTAAAACTGTATGGTTCAATGATTGCTTGGAACTTATCGCGTATATGGGCTTGAATTGGATTTCGACGGTAAAAGGAAGCCTCTAATTTACTAGCTCATTGGAAAGGTGGATGAACAGCAAAAACAAGATTTCTAGAAAAAGCATAGGGATCACTTCAAAGATCGATCTACAGCCAGCTGCAGCACAATTTGCAGCATAACAATTATTTTAGGGATGAGTGCAGCATTGGCGAAACAGCAACGATCTTCAAATTTAGGGGTAAATCTCCAAGTTTACGACAAGCAAAGAGGCACATTTTTGGAAGTGCGTATGGAAAATAGGCTAAAAAGCGACGGCATATGTAGATTCTGCAATGAAGGTGAGAAGACTCTGAACAGTATTCTAAGGAACTGTTTTTTTAAATTCGACTCAGGTTCTTAATTCGATAAGGGATACTACATTGGGTGAAGTGTTTTAGTACCGAGTCGGTACAATAGATTTTTTATAACAAGTAAAAAGTCAATACAAAAATTTTGTATTGAAGCGTCTGTTATTAAAAAAAAAAAAAATGTTGCATCTGACGAATTTCAGACAGTTATTCCCTCCTGAAACGCCATTTTACTAAAAATAGCATAGCACCACACAAATAAACAAAACTAAGTGTTGCTTTGCACATACTGATGGTCCTTCGTTTTTCTTTTTTTATTATTTTTATAATGAGTTGCTAGGATATTTTGTTGACATTTGCACAAGTCACGCGAGCATACTTAAAAAGGATGTTCATGGGATTTTCGTCGTTCGTGTCAGTGGGCAGTTGAAGCTCATGTTTCATGACTCCGACTGAGAAAATGTTATTTTGCAATTCGATTTATGGTGGCGCCAACGTCAGTTAAATGTCAATTTTAAAGTTAAGCATTTGTTGGCTCTGATATTGTTTATAATAATACGGGGAGGATTGTTATTAAATTTTTTTTTTATGAAAGTCGCTTTGTTAGTTTTTTTTTAATTTTTTATTGGCATAAAACCAATTACTTAAGGAATTTGTCACGTTCCAATGGATACACCCTTTCTGTGTGAATAATATATATCCAATTGAAGGATTTCTTATTGGGTTTATTGATTTTTCTTTGCCATCTTCTTAGCAACCGATTTATGAATACTTATTTTTACTTCAGTTAAGCATCATTCATTGTTGAATGTTGAAAGCTTTTCTTAGTTTTCTCTCTTTCTGTCCCTAATGGACCCAAAGAGTCTATTGTCCATCTTCTTATTGAATATTACAGAACCAACCTTCGAGGAATAATTTTTCTTCAAGAAAAAACAACTTTATGACATTTCAAATAAAACTGCGTATCTTTTATGCTGATTGCTTTGATTTGAACAGCCTCCTGGTCTTGTTGATGAATGGAGAAGAACTCCTTCAATTCTATTCACATCCTTTTGTAGGAAATTGAATTTCTCTTTAAGATAAACGCGAGACCTGCTTTGCGTCTATAAAAAGTTTCCTACCTTCTTCCCGTGTGGTATTGATTTTATTTTGTTTCCCCGCTGCAGATACATACATAGATGTAGAGTTCATGTTTGGATTTTTTTAGAATTCAGTTCACCCTTGATATGAGCCTTATTTAAAGGTGTTGGCTTGAATTGATAGATAAACAGTATGCAATTTGAATATTATATAAGGATACACCAACCCTCGAGCGAAATCATGTCATCAATGGTTTTGTAGTGTTTTTCTCAATAGAGACAAGAAGAGTTTGCAGGTGTTTAACGATGGAAGGGGGTGGCAGTATCACTTTCACAATGGTGTTGTCATAGCCTAGAGAGAAAAAGAAAGATCTTGCCAAACAAAACATGGCAATTTCCTTGCTAAGTGCTTATGGTGGTAACAGGAAATTCATTCTCATGCCACGTGCATGTTTGCACACTCCCCTCAAAAAGAAAAAAGAAAAAAGATGAATGTCTAAATCACTCAGTGATTCTTGTCTTGGTTGTTACATCCTCTAATTTTGAATAGGTATATCGAATGAACAGGGAGGGTGGGTGATTGCTCTGCTGAAAACGCAGTGAACGATTTTTAAAATACCCAAGGGGTACGGGAGATAGGTGATTAAGCCATATCTTAGAAGTGATAGTGGAGAACCAATGCAGTTAAAAATTGAAATACTATGTATACACAACGATGCCCTAACATTGAAAAAATTCATTCGTAAGAATGAATGGATAGTGTAGGTTATATGCATTGCCACCTATTGGTCTTTTGATCTGGTGTTTGCTGAAGCTTTTCTAAGCACCTCGACCAGCTTAGTTTCTGTCACCTGGAACAAATTTGGAGGTCTTTGTCGCGGGACAGCGCTCCAAGTCTCAACTCTGCTTCATGGCAACAGAATCTGCACATTCCGTCGCTTTCAAGAGCTTGGTTCCTGAGTTGTTTTTTGAGTTTAAAGTGTCCTGTGAGGAAGCCCATTACAATTCGTTGCCTATTTCTACTTAAACTAGGAAAAGCTTTAGATCTTTTCTGGGTAAAATTCCTGAGAAGTACTTTTGCCCGCTTTAGGTACCTGATAAACGCCGTGGCTCAGTGTCGAAGTTACACTACCGTGCTTTCCGACTAATCCCCGAAGATATTTATGTTATTTTTGGAGTTGAAAGTGCCGAGCAAGATTTTGGTATCGTACTTTGGACATGCTCATAAAATTTCTCCAGTGCTTTATCTAGGAAGCAGCTCAGCTCATCATAAGTTATCCAGAGAGTCTACATATAAGAAAAGCTAGTTATTGGCTGCTGGCTTTTAGCCTGGAATGCAGGCTCATTTTGAAAAATGTTGCTTTGAGCGCAGCCAGGCGGTGGCTTATCGGATTAAAGTCACTAACCTTTGACCGAAGCCAATTTCCCAACTCCTGATGCTATTCAGCCTATCTTCTGGATCGTATTAATATCTGTTTCAAACCGACAGTTTCCAGAGTAGCACCCGGAGCATATATATTTTATTTTTAAATATTAACTTACTCCTAATCCCTTGAATGCAATTAATTGGTTTATTAATTGCACAGCGTACATTAGTTAGAAATACAGACAAGAGAGAGAGAAAAAGAGTGTAGTAGTTTGAAATTCAGGTGATAGGTTTCAGTAAATGCCGTGGGTGCCGTCCAGATAACTGGAGAGTTTTTTTTTTTTTTTTTTTGTTATTATTGACTTTACTTTATGATTACCAGTATTTTTTTCCATCCTCCTGCTGTTATCAAAGCGCGTATATATTCTACATTTCCAGTCTTTAGTCCCAAATCGAAAACTGTGGAAGTTTCCAGTCGTATTATCTATTGCGTCTATTGCTTGTGTCGTTCTCATAACTAGCTATTTTACTCAGAAATTATCCCGAAGACTCAGCCCCAAGATGGAGGGCCGCCAGTGCGTTGTTTAATAACTCTATGATATGGGGCTAAGTAAACCGATCTCAGTAATCGAAAGAAGTGCGGTAGCTGCCATTAACCCACTAAGTGTTTATCGGCTTGGAATCTTGGGAACACTTTTAGGCCTGAACACTAAATACGTCGAAGTAGCTCACAATAGGTGTACTATAAACCGTTGATTCCATCTGAAGAGTTCTGCCGCCTGCATTCAAGGAGAAAAGTCGGTCTGAAGACATACAAATTTTGATTTGCGTAATAGGTTTTGTCAAAAAATAACATTAGGTACAACAGTGTAAGATGTACCTGAAGGTCGACGTTGCATATGAAGAAACCCTTCGCTTTCTTTTCCTTTGTTTGTCAATTGTACAATCTTATACTTATACGATTGCTTTACGCCACCTTGCTTTTCATTTAAAACTAGCCACTTGTATATCCCTTTAAAATAGCTCTTCAACTGTTGTATGTCCTTGGGTGTGCTTTTTTGCTGTTAAAATTTCCAAGGTAGTCTTTACACAGTTACGTCAAAAATAACATTCTGTCATTTGGAATATTTTGCATTTTATAAATTTTTAAATTACAGTCAACATAGTATAGCACCAGAGCCTACCCAGAAAACTGGAAATATAAAATCCTCTAGGGAGAAGTAGTAATAATTGAAAGCATTACCTACTTCTCGGTCCTCAACCAGCCATAGTTTTATCTCATCTGGCAAGTGCACAATTATATGAATAGCTCTTTAAACATTTATTACATCACACAAACAGTACGACTGATAGGGGGGAGTATGTATATATGTATGGATCCTTGTGCGGGTAGGTACTTTTGAAATGTTCCATTGCTACAATTTTTATTCATATTGTGCATAAATTTCTGCTGCTCCCTTTTTTGTTATGTATAACCTGCTTTCGACGCATTCAGCTGCAGCTGATTAAGCTTGAGAAGGAATACAAAAAAATCCACCAACCGTCATCGTCCTGGAACCCCATCGCTTCGTATGGTACTTGTTTAAAATTACACTTTTGTCTTCTAGAGTATTCTCGGGCATATTCTCGGGTTTCGTTTCCAGCTTGTGTGCACTTTTAGCGTAGAAACGTAAAACTTCAACCAGCTAGCAGCCTCCTTTTTGCCAGTTCTTTGCTAGAGTTGGAGTTGGTAATGAACGTGTTAAATTCGTAATTTCTCTTAACAGTGAACCAGAAACAGAAATAAAAGAAGGGAACCGGCCGCCCAACCAGGTGAAAAAACACCATTGTACTGCTATTATTTTTCGAACGAAATTGGAGCGTTCATGAACGGTTGCAAACTTCCACCGACTTTGACTTGAGTTTTGGCACAAGGAAATAAAATATTTATTTTAAATATATGTATATGTACTTTTCTTTGCCACCCACACGTCGTACATGGATCATTAAAACCCCACTTCTCTCAACCACCTCTTACTCTCAACCATGGGGGAGCTCTTCGAAATTTCAGTAAAATTCGTTGCGAAAAAAAACGAAAATCCTTCATCCGGCATCCTTAGGTATACGTGTGCATTCGTGTATCTTTTTGTATATATCTGAATATGTGGATCGATATTCCTCGCTGTAATAGTGCTGTAGCAGCGTCGGTTTCTAAATGTGTGCTGCTTTTTGCATGGAATTGGATCTTCACTCATGGCGAATGGGGTGAAAGAAGTGGGTCTCCAATACCACCTACGAGAGCACAATGTGTCCGGGAGCACTGCAAGCGTTATGCAGACTCAGGCCAATATTAGGGAAACACACTTTGTGTTCATATTACAAAACTCTTGTCAGAGGAGTTTCCTTTCTTTCTTTTTTTGTTGAATCTTTTCTTAGTGTTTTTTTGTTTCTAACTGTGAAGGAGTAGAATGAAGGATAAGAATGCAGGCACAATATCCCGGAATATTTTTGGAATTTCAGGATGTTGCTTCATGCAGTGTGGTGCAGGTTTTTTTTTCATTTTTTGTTAAGTAACTTTTATGGGATTTGTGATTAATATAATGAAGGGGTGAGCCTCTGGTTGTAGGTAAAACTTTGGGGTTATGTGGGCTGCTTGCCAAGAAATTATATTGAGTTTTTCAATTATTTGTTCATGGGATCAAGCGCTTTACAATGTTCTTAAAAACTTATTCAAATATACCATGCAAAGAGGGGATACGTTTCTTGTGGACTTTTGAGAATGTTTGTCCTTGTAAGTGGGGGAACTTTAAGGTCATATGTACGTACTGCTGAAATGTTAACACTAATATGAAAGTGGTCTTCTTCTTTAAGGTCAAGATAGTCTTGATCATGATTTCTTAGTCATTGATTTTTATTTATAGTTGTCGGAGTTTCGGTTCGATGACATTTGAGCTGGTTTTATGCAATTAAAAAAATAAGTTTTGAGAGAAACACAATATAATGACGTGACGAATGAAAATGACGTGATTGTTGCGAGATTTTTGATGTTTACCGACAGAAGATTAAAAAAAAGAATACAGACAAGTCACAATGCGATTAGAATGGATTATAATCATTCACTAAACCAGACATAATAAGGATATCCGCTCGATATTTAATTTTTATCAGAAAAACCGCTGTTAAACATATTGATAAAAAAAAAATGTTTCTAAGTAATGTCGATGGTTAAGTCTTATTTTGAATAACTCATCAGAATTCGTGAACTTCAGTGGCAAACAAATAGATTTGAGACAGATAAGATAACATCAAGATAGGCGGCCAACAAAAATCTTTTAAACATTTTTTTATCACGCCCTAACACACGCTTTATCCGATTTTGACAAAATCTTGTTGAAACTACCTACATATCAGAGCAAACACGTTAACCAAATTTCTTTAAAATGTGTTCGATGGTTCCTGAGCAAAGCGTTTGTTAACAAACAGAGAGGCAGAAACGAGACAAAAAGTATTTCTTTTGACCCCACCCTTCCAAAAACCATCATAGCTTTCTTCTCCGGATAACAATCAATTAAAATAAGAAAAAGTTTAAAAAAGATGGTACGGAATACTAACTGCACGAAACCTGATTCGCAATTGACGCGAAATATTTGAAATAAAGGGTGACCAAATAGCAATGATAGTTTTTCCACATGTTATGTTTCAGCAGCTGTCAAAGTTACCAAAGACGTCTAGCTGTCAAAATATTCAGTAAAGTTTGCCATTTCATCGTGCATCACTTGACGCTTCCCGAACGTGTGGAATTTATTAAAAAATATCATCGAAATTTCGGCTCAGTTGTAAATACGCAACCTGAATTTCGTGTGGTCGGTCGTCATCATGGCTTCAGTGCGCGTCTTTTGAACCTTTAACCAGCAACCAGACAATGATCGGTGCGAAGTGAAGAAAACATAGCCGCCGTAGCGACCAGTATCGAAGAAGACCCAGAAATGTCGATTCGGCGCCTATCAGCTGAATTGGGCATCGCCAGAGAGTCTATATCCGTATAAGATTGTGCCTAAATCCGAATAAGATTGTGCTGACGCAGGAATTGAAGCCGGACGACCATAGACAACGCCGTAAGTTCGCTTATTGGGCGCTAGAAATGTTGGCCGGAGATCCGGATTTTGGCCAAAAAATCATCTTCTCGGACAACGACCATTTTTGGCTCAGCAGGTTTGTCAACAAGCAAAATTGCCATTATTGGAGCGACCACAATCCACAAGTGTTCGACCAAGCATCAATGCATCCACAAAGATTGACTGTTTGGTGCGGTTTATGGCACGGCGGCATCATCGGACCATATTTCTTTCAAAATGAGGAAGGAGACACCGTTATAATCAATGGTCCTCAGTATAGAGCAATGTTAACCGACTTTCTGTGGCCAGAGCTCATGCCATACAAGCGATGCAACGCTCGAAGTGGTGAAGGGGAAATTTGGCGATTGGGTCATCTCACGGTGAGCGTTCATCAGTTGGGCGCCGTGATTATGCGACTTGACACCTTGGTCTACGCTAACAAGCCAACCACTTTGGACGAGCTCGAGGCCAACATTCTAGACGCTATTGCCGGAATAACGCCGCACCGACAGACAGAGGCGGCCATTTAAATGATGTGCTATTCCATACATAATGGCATGAATGTAGCTTCAAAATAAAGCCAGAATCAATTTGATATCTCACACCGTTGTTGTTTTATTTAAATTTCTTTTCCTATCGTTCTTATCTGGTCACTCTATATTTAAATCAACCGAAAAAATTGGTCACTCAATTTTTAGCGTAAGTGATACTATATATGTTTATATGGATGAGAGAAAAAAATACGGATTTGCAATAAGATTGTATACTCATATTACATTTCAAACTCTTGATTAAATGTACATATACGTACAAACGTCACGACTTAAATTACAATCATTTCTGTAAGGAAAACTATTTTCCTACCAATCTCAAACAGCACCCAAATCTCGATACAAAAATTACAGACGCAAATGCATATTAAATAAAAAGAATGATTCACAGCGTCGACGCACAAAAAAATTCCAAAATCACTTTAACCTAATAAATTACCAGACACAAAGCCTCCTCATAAAACCACCCGTTTTCACACACAGCCAGCCAATTCTCAGAGCTGCTGGTTAAACCAATTTAAAGTGTATTGTCCGGCATTCTCCCAAACAATCTAACGCGCTATTAAATTTAATTTTACTTGCGTTATACCGCTTTTATGTGCACTACGCCTAAATCATTTTGAACGATCGGATAATTCTATAGCTAGTGTACTCTGTCGACGACGGAGACACAAACATTGGGCTTCGTAAAGATCGTTGCCACTGCTACAATCAACTTAATAGTTTAAGGGTTAACGAGTTTGATTTAAAAAAAAAAAGTAATTCAATTTTCAAATGGAAACTACGTATCGCAAGGAAATTGCAGTTTCATTAGATTTTTATTTTTATTTATAAGTGCATCTCGATAATTTAATGGGGTATATCCTGTTGTTAGAGTGCATCAGGGTATGCAGGTAGTTAATCAAATGAATATGCTGGAATTTCCTTTTATTGGAGTAAGAGTGCCAATTTTTTTATTTTATAAAACGGTGAATGAAAGGGAATATTAAACAGGGACGACAGTCTAAAAATAGCTATATTCGAAGTGAATTAGTTAACAGTAACCAATTACCCGGCAACGAAAACGCTCATTATAAATACTTCAATATATGATATATATGTATGTATTTGGAGTATCAGGTCAGTGAGGAACGTCTAGAATTGCATTCAGATTTTGAAACAGAGGTGGTAGTGGAACATCTATTTTATATGTCAAAGTATAGCGCTAAAAGTCCCAGAAGTAGATCATAGATATAAAAAGTACGTACTGCCGTACAACATATGAAGGCCATAGACTACTAAAAAGCAGTTATCGCCGCCATACAGGATGTGAGATGGGATGGACCGGACATGAGGATGAAAAAACTGTGACATTTACTATGGAAAATGCTGCAAGGAGCAAAACCTGAGTTTATTGTAGACAGAAGAAGACTTAGACAAGAAACCCTGTTACAATTCATTTAAAAGAAAAGTTCGATAATGTAAGTCTGATATGCTATGTGTTCACTCCTTCGAAAGGAGAGTGCGATAACGTCGCCAAAGATTGCTTCAGTAATAGGAAAGCCGTGTCCGAAGTATAACATTAAAATCATACTTGGCGAGGCGACCTTCCAAGATAGAAAATGAAGGCATCTCTGGTACGGTCAGAAAATGCCGCCTGCACGAGACCACCTCCGGAAACAACTTAAGTGTAATCGACCTTACAACGGAACGAAATTAGTGTCGGGAACTATCGAATGAATTCAACTACCGACAGTTAACAACTAAATGAATTTAACTATCGAATGATTTCGTTCGTTGAATTAAAAAGCGCGAAAAAAATAATAAAACAAGGCTCCTTACTCAAATATCAGTTTCAGTTATTTTTTTTTCCACAGAAATCGGCATTCATCTTATACAAAGTTTGTAAACTGAAAATTTCGAACATAATAATTTTTTTGAGAAATTTTTACTCAATTACAATTTTCCAAAATTTAAAAAAAATCGGAATACAGAGAATTGCAAAAAAAACTTCAATCTTGCTATTTATTTCATTTCATAGCACTGCTTTCGACACATCCGTACTCAAAAAAGATTTCCCCATTAATTTCGTGGTAAAGTCGGGCATATTAGAAGATTGTGCCCCAATAATTTTCGAAAACCCGACGCACCGCTTTTGAGATAATCACACTCAAATACGTTTTTTATTAACTTCGGAGTAAAGCCGGACACTTTTGAAGATTCCGTACCTGCAATTTTGTAAATTTTTGTGAAAACTTGGCATCCATCTTGTAGAAAATTTTAGAACCTAACTTTTCGATCTCAATAATTTTGTTCGTACGATCCACCGTTTTCGAAAAGTTCACTCTCAAAAACGATTTCCATTAACTTCGAAAGAAGTTTGGAAAGATTGCGGCGTATCTACTTAGCTCATTAAGCTAACAATCAAATCAAAAAGACAGAAAGAAAAAATTAAAGAATGCAAGTATTAAGTGATGAACGAAAATAGTAATAGAGAAAATTAATAATGATAAGAAAGTAATGAAATGAAATAGTAATTAACGTAAATAGAATTGAACGAATGAATATTCAAATATCAATATCAAATGAATGTTTGAACTCAATCGAACCAGGCGAATTTAACTCCTTTTAATGAAAGCGAAGAAAAAAAGTATATTACGCACTTACATATAAACATAAAAATTATAAAATATTACTTTTTCAATCTAAAATCTTTCCCATTAAATTTAATTCTTCTTTTTATGATTCAATCTTCCACACAACAAAAATCATTCATACCTTCTTACGGACGTCTAATTATCCGGTGCTTAGTATTCCCTTTGTAAAGAAAATACCTAATAACAGCAGCATAGCAAATCCTTCCTTTTAAACAAAAGCGCAATATCCATTTTATAGCAACAACAGCTCTCGCTAGCATTATTGTTTATGAAAATCTTAATATCAAGGTTTTCCTTCTCAACCAATTAGCATGGGTATAACTATTTAAACTCCTTAATTAACCCGACTGCAGGGTACTAAAATTGAGCGTGTGTTCCTTTATTGAATCATATAACGAATAGCATTCATTACATCGTAGTCGTGGCCGTCGACGGTTGTACCGATCTCACGCATTCCCTACTCTTTTCACAAATAACCGCGGCGGCGGCGGTATTTCCTTCTATTTATGTATAATATACCCTATGGCGCCTTGTTGCTTCTTTGTGATTAAATAAAATTATGAATTCGTGATATCAAACATGGCCAGGTGAATCACACACATTCCAGCTCAATATAATTATTGTTATACCGATGTGAATTGAGCTATTAAAGTCGGTTAATAACTATCTTCAGGCCCTAATGCAGGTTTCTCTTTCATATTAAATTATGCAAAACGACTAAAAACCAATTTGTTTGTTGCTCACTCGAATAGTTTGTCCCATTAAATAAATTTGATTGCATTTTAATTTTCGAGGAAAATCCGGAACTTTACCTAATGGACTTGGCTAACTTTGAAAGAAGAAAAAAAAAAAAAACTTGTCAATAACAATAAAAAAAAATAAATAAACTGACGATGTTGTCAAACATATAAAACCACATGTGTTTATTTCTTAAATTTATGTTTAAGAAAATTTTTCATCTCTATATTGATGTGTCAATCACTTAACGCCATAGGTGGGAGGGAAAGTATTTAATGATGCTGCAAAGTTGACGAAAATAAAAAAAATATATATTTACTTCGTTTTTATAACCCGACGTTTCTACATAGAAAGTAGGTTAGGCTTAGGCGCCATAGGGACCCCATTCGTCATTGCGGCAAATGTTTGTCACGCCATATGTTTCAATTACTCGTACATGCAATTTGTGGGTTGTTTTTCTCTTACAAACTACTAAATTGCTTATACTCGTACGTAGGTAGGTCCAAGCACCCACTTTATTTATTCGTATAATATTATTCTCGTCAATTTTTGTAATAGACCAGTTGAATGCATCAATAGAAATCTTCAGACAATTTTTTGCTTTCCCCACCACTTATAAACCATATTCTTCAAAGTTTATAAAACTGAGAAATGTATTAGCAGGAAAGTTACTGGGCAGAATTAAAGATAGGATCCGGAAAAGAAGGGAGTGCGGTGACATTACGGTTCAATATTTATATAGAAAAAAAAATAAATTGCTCTACATACTTGTGCATACATTGAGTGGTTACTGACCTTCTGAATTCGACTGTGCATTCGAAAGCAGAATTTAAAATATATGTATTATACAGCCGGCATAGAACCTAGGTGCACATTTTCGCAACCATTCTTGCTGTCGAACAGTGAACGAATGAAAGGGTGCACATTTTCGCAACCATTCCTGCTGTCGAACAGTGAACGAATGAAAGGGACTGAAGTTTTCGAAAGGAAAGGTCCTCACACTTAAGCACGACGCCCACAATTTCTTGCAATCTAGCCGGTCAAAAGACCGAAAATTAAATTGCATACAAGTCATAACTTCGATCTCGAGATATTGTTATAACGTCACATTACTATAAAGATAATTTCAAAAAAGCGGGTCTCACACTATCTATCCGTCGGTCTGTCTACCTGTAAGTAAAGGGTGATTCAATTGGAGGTTTCAAATAAAACACATTGGTTTTTGATAAACTGCTGATATTTTTATGTCAATATAATGTTGAGACGTTGACATTTAACATGAAAAATTATATCGGCCAAATGTGTGCCGTTGCTGGCCTTGCAGACCGCAAAAGGGCGGAAGTCGATTTTTTCAAAATATAGAATTTGAAAAAAACCATTCAAGCTGTTTTCGAGAAAATTGATTTGAAATCGACCTTTAGCAAAGTACCGTAAATTTTGGGGTCAGGGTAAAAATTTTGATTTGGCGTCGAATTCTGACCCTACAGGTCTCAGAAATGAATTTTAAAGAAAATTCGTCCAACCGTTTAGGCTGCAGTCGGCCATACATACAGATCGATAGACCGACAGACCGATAGACCGACAGACCGACAAAATTAAGACATCCACTTTTTTGAGATTCTCTTTTATACCAAGATTGATCAAAATCTAGAACACGAAACCAATTCTTATAGATGCAAGTAAAAATATCCTATAATATATCGTCTCACAAAAACTAATGCACAACTTAGGCAAGATGGACTTTTCGCTATTACCTGGAAATTGTTTATGATGAAATTATTGCGTTTTGTGACGGATCTTCATAAATATTAACACTCATTTTATAAAAGACCTTAAGTCGATTCTATTTCTTTCTCATTCACTCAATTTCGTTGGTACGATCTAACCCCAAAATTAACGGTACTTTACTTATGATCGATTTTGGAAAAACAGCTCTAACGATTTTGTTCAAATATGATAACAGAGTTACAGTGAGTTTATGCGAACAAATGGCGTACCAAGTTTTTGCCAAAAAAATCGTATAACGGAACTGTACTTATTGACCGCTTTTTGAAAATTGGCTCGTTTCCAAATCTACACAATATTTGACTTTTTATATCCAAGTTTTTGCAGATAAACACATACATACACTGGCGATCACTAGGATGAGGCCATACATTTTGCAATCGATTTTCACTCTTTATACCTGTTGAAAATGTTGTACCCGGAAACTTTTACTACCTGTGAACAAGTACATTTTTTCCCTATTCACCGGACTTAAACATAATCGAGAATGTTTGGGCATGGTTATCTCGTAAAGTGTATGAAGGCGGCAGACAATTTGAAGACAAGGACACTTTAATCGAAGCTATCGTGATGCCTGGGCCCAAATTTCTCTTGATTATTTAAAAAAAAACTGTATGATTCTATTCCAAACCGTCTTATAGAAGTCATATCGAAAAATGGGGGGCATACTCATTATTAATGTAGAAAAACGTAATAAATAAATGTTTTAAAACCAAACCATAAAATGTAAACATTTTATTCATTTTTTCCTTTCATTCGAAGATTTTGCATGTGGCCTCATCCTAGTGGCGCATCTTTTTATACCCTTTTCAAGTAGTTCATTGTTTGATCTTGGGAAATTCCAACGGTAGTTTTTTATTTATTCACAGGTAGTAAAAGTTTCCGGGTACAAAATTTTCAACAGGTATAAAGAGTGAAAATCGATTGCAAAATGTATGGCCTCATCCTAGTGATCGCCAGTGTATATTGTAGGTGCAAGTACGTGTGATCTAGCCGTGCACATTATTTTTTTCAGTGGTCGCAAAGTGTTAGGACTAATTCCGAGATTAACCAAATTTTCAGATTCGCCTAAAATTCTGAACTATTAGAGCTTAGTAGGTTTACTATCATAGTAGGTTTTATAGCAGAAAATCACAAACATCTCTTTTTAAAATATATTTACTTGTGTAACATTATTGCAATAAATTTTGATTGAAGTTTGTAAGGTTTTTTTTTTGTTTCTTTTATTTACAAATGTTTATATAAATGCCAAAAAATACAAACTTTTTGAGCTAAAACTAGTACTTAAGAAAAAGTAGTTGTATTTGTATAACTAGCTAACATGTAAGCATAAAAATACGAAAGTGTACATAAACAGGCAATTTTCAAAATTGTGTTGCACTGCGTTATTACCTATTATTTATGTTTAAAAGACGTTTTTTGCCTATTATAATGAAAAACATCAAGTAAAACGAAACTAGTTGACTTATAGTGCATCTGATGCTTTTTCATTGTGGCATTATGTATTTTTTTTCAAGCTGAACTGTTTCTAACAAAATTGCGAAAACCCTGATAAGAAACCCTTGATCCATCATTTTTCTAAGATGGGAGACGTTGCATAGTTTGGATTTTTCAGAACTCTTTATATGTTGTATAGGAATGCAGTTACAATGATGGTACGGAAAATATTGTAAAAGGTAAATTCCACCTTCGTCACGTAACTTTGTTATAACTTCGAACAAAAAAACATTAAAAACAAAACTACGACCTAGGCTATAACCTTACCCTATCTTTTAACTATTTGCCGAGCCCTTACGACGTAGGCGTGGCATTGTGCAAATTTTGGTTGAAATGCAACATCTTTAAACTTAAGTACTATTCTGCCAATTTTGATATTTAGTGAGAAAAACAATTTTAAAACCTTGGTCTTAAAGCAAAGTGTGAATGACAGTAATCATTTACTAGGTACCGGGGTTTCTGAGATACGATGATAATTTTGTCAGTAAGTCAATCGGTTTGCCTTTCATATTATTTAAGATAACAGGGTCGCCAAAGTTCGGATTTGTTTTCTCCGGTTTTATTTTTATTTTTTTATTTTTTTTTTTCTAATTTTTTATGTTTTTTTTTTTCGAGACGTACTTTTAGTTATTTTAAAGTAAATTTTTGTATTAAATTAAAAACATACTTGTACATATTTCCATTAATTCACGGTTTGTACACACAATAAGTTTGACTTATTTTTATTGTAGGAATTCATCATTAGAGTGGCATATACTCGTACGAGAGGTGTCCATCAGAATCGATAAATATGAAGATCTTACCCAAGATCATTTTTAAATTTTTACTCAAAAATTATATTTTGCATATTTTGTATTCGCAGAAAAAATTGTTATAATCCTGAGATTAGTTCCACAATCTACTGAATATTATTCAAACCTAATGAAGTTGTATGGGTATGCTTCTTTGTCACATAACCTATCAAAAATGAGGCGAATATAATTGTGTATTATATGTAGCTACTGTTTTACACCGTATCTAACAATCTAAATGTATTATTTATGGACATTTGCAATATTTTCTACCTAATGTCAGAGTTCCTTTGTCGGGATTCGGTTAATCACTGTGAATATATGAATGTTATAAAATTAACGCCGGAAAAGTATCTTCTACAAAACAAGATTCATCAAACTCGTTCGTTATAGTTCAATAGCACACCTATGCATTTATTTCAATAAAATACAATGTTTACAACCAATTCGCGTTCTCTTAATTAACTCAACTTAATAATAATTCAATTTATTCTAAACAAAAGTGATAATTTGTATTTTTTATTGTTACTGTTGATTATGAATAAATTTGCAAATCATTAGCATCACACATTTCATACATTTAGGTACATATTTCACCTTTGAATATGCGGCTTTTAATTACGAAAACCTCAAACGATGGTATTTTAATTAATTTTGATTAGATATGAATGTTGGTTTACTTTTTCTTACTTAGATATTGTTGATTAATTAATAAATTATTCATAATTTTAATTATTTTTTTCCTCCATCTTGCAAAAGTGTCAATAACTATCATTATGTCTAATTATGTACCAACTCATTAAAGATGGTAAATGGTTTACGCTACTTTGAATAGAAATGAAATTTTAATTTATGATGTAAAAATACAGGGTCGAAGAGTAACATTCAACAAAGCTTGTCAACAACTAAACAACTCAATTTTAAGACACAGAATGACGGGTGGTATTTTAAAGGTTTTAGGGAATTTACAGACAAATTACATTTTAAACTCCCGGTTTCACTGTTAACGTTTAAAACTTTGTCATAAAGATACGTGCCGCTGAAATGAAAACATCACCTCAAGACATACGGAGAATTGAGTGGCCAATAAAGTGCCAATCAGAATGGCATTTTTGAGTGACAACTAAACAGTATGCAAGCGTTGGGCGCATAACCTAAGATATTTATTACAGCAGGTGCTACGGAAAATGGAATCTAAGTTGTGTCCGTATCTAATGGGTAAACGAAACTGTGAAATATTATTCGACGAGAAGATTCCCCAATTCGTTGTGTAGACGAAGGTGCCAGCTATGATGACGAAAGTAACTAGGCGTTGTACTTATTGAAGCCAAACCGAATTATTAATATTGACAATCCCGCAGAAATCTGACGATGATTAACCATGGACTTTTGGCGGGAAAAATTATAATTATTTTTGCAGATTTCTTTGATCCGAAAATTCGTGAATGGCACCAAACT
The DNA here is from genome assembly GCA_963082735.1 of Pocota personata. Taxonomy (NCBI): domain Eukaryota; kingdom Metazoa; phylum Arthropoda; class Insecta; order Diptera; family Syrphidae; genus Pocota; species Pocota personata. The sequence goes on along the minus strand of OY720430.1, from coordinate 160,763,157 downwards.
TGAACTATTTTATTACTATTTGCAATTTTTATGCAGATTTGCCACTTATTTATATTATTAACTTAATTCGCCGGCGTCGCATGTCCCTTACAAATACACATTTATTAGTTCGCGCTATAAAGACGTTTCTCAAAAAAAAAAAAGTGTTACACCATTGATTGTTTCCGTATGAACGGATCCCTTATAGTGAGTCAGTTGTCTGTCCGTCCGTATATCTGTTACACTCTCATAACTTTTGAATCGCTGAACCTAAAGTATTGAAATTAGGACCAAAGTTGAGTCTTACTAACCCGCACTTAGCTGTAGAAATTTTTTGGAAAAGTGAAAAAAATAGGTTTTGGATGTTAGTGCAATTGAAAAAAAAAGTGTTTGTATAATTACAAGGGTATCAAATGAAATGTAACGACGTGCTGATACCAAAAATATTTTTTATTTGTTATGTTATTCTTTACTTCATCGAATTTCGAGATAAATGAAAAATAAAATTTCCTAAAAAACAATGCACACAACAAGGGAAATGAACTCAATTACAATGGGAGAAACATAGAAACAAACCATTGACTTTTCAATCTTATTTGTTTTCTACGCCATTCGTTTAATTAATTTTGTTTTAAACTTCAAAGAGTGTAGTGCAGCGCTGTAGTGTCGAACAAAAATACAGTGCTTCAAATGGGTGCCAATGGAGTGCCACTATAGTAAAATTAAATTAAATTAAAAACAGCACTTTTAAAATAAACGGCTTGTTCGCACGTACATACATACTCGTACATACTATTACTCGTATGTTCATTTGCAAATCAGTCAGATTTGAAATCTAGGGATTAAAGTTAAAGTATAATTATTTCCAAGTTCCTATCCGTCTAAACAAAACGTCACTGTCGACAGAACCAACTACAAAGTATAGTTAGGAAGTTCACCTAACAGGAAGTAAATGTAAACCTCACAAGTGATACCTGCTGATACTTCGCTTTGGAAAGTAACTGGATGCTAAACTTTGGACTCGAAGGACAAGATTGATACTCTATGTATAAATAAATGATCCTGTTTTTTTTTGTTATACTGTGCCGAGTGCTGGACGATAAAAGGAAATTAGAGTCGATATTAATCTCTATGTACAGTTATCCAGCCAGCCTATTCAGGACCAAGTATTCAAATCCTTAGGTTCGAAACAACAAGGGACAAATATTGAAATATATGCAAAGTGTTATCGTAAAAAAATTTAGAGTAGCATTGTACGTAAAAAAAAAAATCGAAAAGTAAAAATTTAACAAAGTGCCAAGCTTAATTTTTTAGCGTGCCAAAGTGCCAATGTAGCACTGAAGTGCCAATTTCAGTAGGTTCAGGTATAGTGGTTGGTAGCATAATAAAATAAATAAGGCACAAACAACTCATAGAGGGTGAACATTTATATAAAAAAAAACCAAAACACACCTAATATTTTCCAGTTTAATGAGATGCTGTAAATCGTATTTACATCGTAACTAAAAGAGTGTACAAATAATGAGGGTTAATGGTTATCACAGTCACACACTTTTGTTAAGTATTTAAGTGTACATTTGATTTTTTTTTCTTTTTCTGTAGCACGGTAATTACTCATGTGCAAAACGTAAGAGAGGTGTTTAAGATTTTTTTTGTTTTTAATATGGAGAGAAAGACAGGCTAGAAGAGCTTTATTGGACCTAGTTGTATTTAGGTTAATTAAGGTAAGGTAAAGCGGGACTATGAGGAGGGAGTGCAGTTGTTATTATATAAAACATATTAATGGTGATGAGTTGCAACTACTTCACTGAAGAATGTCAAATCTTTCAGCCACATAACTTGTTTAATAGCATTGAAGAGTCTTCATTTAGAACAGTCTTCATTTATCTAGAAGCTTCTTACGTGAACAAAACTAGTGTATCGGACTCTTTAGTATGGAAATATCGAAATCGACAAGTTTTACAGCTTTATTTGATCCACAAAATTTATTGTATTACATAAAGTAGGTACACCCCCATAGGGTACCTGGGACAGACCAAACGGCTGGATTGGTCTTACTTTGAATGTGTACTACTAGACGAAATCGGAATTTTCATTGTAACTTCAAAACTAACGATGCAATCATGCCTTGCGCGAAACTTTTCATTCCCCTAACACCCGCGCAAAGCAAAGTATGAAGCTTATATGCTATAATGAGGGGTTACGTTCCTATGAAGAAGGAATTGATAATATTACAATATAATTCTTCTACTTTTTGAATGATAACTAGAACTACGAGGCATTAAAAACATCATACATGAAGGTTCGTAAAATTACAACAAAAACGTTCACTTTGTAAACATTACATTTCAAAAACGTTGTGTATAGTATTTCCGCAAAAAACAATTTTTAGTGAACTACTCGATTTATCATTTTAAACAAAAACTGATTTTAAAAATGTCTTTTGCATTCATTTTATGCATCAAATACACGAGCAACGATGTGACGTCATTGCTGGACAGGGGAATTGACGAAGTAGATTAGTTTAAGGGAGTATTCCTTTATTAATTAAAACATAATATCTTAAAGAAAATTCGGGATGAAAAAAATAAAGAAACAAAAAAGCAAGTAATTGTACAATATTATAAAATATGCACATGCGTATAAATATAACTTTCCAATAAACCTATATATTTACCTCAAAAACCAATTTTTCATAATTTCCCCGCAGCAAAAATAAAAAGAATGCATTCGGAAACGAAATATTTCGGGGTGAATGAAGAAACGCGGAATGAGTGAGCTAATAGCTCCTAATGGTCTTGGTTACTCGTTTCAGTCACTATCGTTTCGTTAAACCTTAATAATTAACAACTAGATAAACTGATTCACAAATGTCTTTTCTTCCTTTCTTGACATTTTTTTTAACTTCAGAACCCAGCCAATGTTTTATTCTTCGACCAAATCTCTCTTCCAGGTATTACAGATCATGATCTACATAATTCTGTCTAACAAAATCTTAAGGAAAAATTGGAAGAAGATTGGCATTTCTTTTAAAGAAGTTGTGGCACGTTCAGAAGATCCGAATGTTCTAATAGGATCTTTTTTCCCCAGCAGACTCGTCAGTGAAAAACAACACCGGTAGCGTAACTCGTCTTCCTTTCGACAATCCTCCGCCGTAGGAAGCCATGTTTAACTTCATGCATGTCCATCTGAAGTTTGTAACTTTTTATGCATTATGCCATCAACTTTTCCAAATGCTTGAAAACTTGTAAACATTATTCCTATACCTAAAAATCAGTCTAACTGTTCGAAATTCCGGCCAATAAACCTTTCTTATATAAAATTATTAAAATGATTGAGTTGCCACGAATTTCATTCTTCTTGCAATCCAACAATGATCTCCAGTCAGGTTCTCGGCCATATCACAGCTGCACTACAGCATAAGCTTACTACTAAGTTAAATTTCTCTTCCACTGCAATTAAGTTAGTACTTAGCTATCTTAGTGACTATAGAAGTACCACAGGGATCCATTCTTGGTTCTTTGCTGTTTTCAATGTTGATCTTTTTGAACAGCTAACTTACAGTGAAATTCGTCTCTATGCAAACGACGTGCAGCTTTTCCTTAACAAATCTTTGGGTCTTCTTAAAGACGGTATAAGTTGCATGAACTATGATGAACGATGCTATTTATCGATAGTCCCTTGAAATAAGTCCAAGGCCATGATTATCTTCAAACAAGTCTCTCAACAGTTCAACTACGAGTATTCCTTTTGTTAAATCTGCCCCAAGCTTAGGGATCATATTAAACTCCATCTTAACCTGGAATAATAGTATAAATTCCATCATTCAAAAGATCTATGGGTCTCAAGTCACTTCACCCCTGTCTCAAGCAGACTACCTTGGGTTCGCTCCTTACTGTTGCCCAACCAACCTTCTTCAATTTGTCAGATCTATGCGAACATGTAGTACCATTACAAGACCTACATCTAATTTACTTATTACTAGGCGTCTATTTTTCAGTCACACCTTAAAACTCTTTACATAATTAATTGAAAACTTCGATATGCTCGTATCTCACCTCTTTTAGGTCACTCAAGCAAGATTTAATTAATCAAATCATTTCTCATTAATTTTCGAATTATGATATTTCCTCGTATCTATTTATTGGAGCTTAAGTTTAGTACAAGCCATAACTTAAAAGCTAAATTAGTCTAACTTAATCTAATTTAACCTAATAATTGTTTTCTTTTTTATTTACTATCATTAACCGGGCCCTAGGGCCTACACAATTATTACAATCTAAGAAACTTAAACTAAAATAGGTTATGAATTTGAAAATAAGAGGAGAGGTCAAGAGGTGTAGATATAATTTCTAAGGGAAGGTATACTGGAATGAAAGTAAAGGGTGTTCTGTACATTGTTGGCCAGATGCAACATTCTGGAGATTGATTTGAAATGGCCGTAGTTGGTGCGGTGGAGAAGGAGGCGAGAGAGCGGTACGGACCTAAGGTTACATGGCTTAGTGTGAAGGGAAATCATTTCCAGTAATGCGGGGGAATCAATCGTACCAGTTAATAATTGATGCACGAAGAGTATGTTAGCGACTTAGCGATGTTTTACAAGAGTTTGTTAGTTAATCAATTTTAGCTGATTTTCGTAGAGGGTGAAGATATACGTATAGTTGTCGGCCCATGGGAGACCACGTAAGGCAAATCGGATAAACTTGCTTCTATTCTAAGCGAGTGGGTGTCGTGAAATTGTGACCAAACTTGGCTGGCGTATTCGATGAGTGATCTGACAAAGGTAATGTAAAGGGATTTTGTAACGTAAGGGTTCGAACATTCTTTAGACCAGCGTTTTATGAAACCGAGAGAAGAATTGGCCTTGTGTATAATTTGATCAATGTGGGAAAGAAAGTGAAGCTCCCTGCAACAAATAATACCCAGATTGCGTATAGAGGAGACTGGCAGAACAGTCTCGTTACGAAAGTAATAGGTTCTGAGGGGTGGAGGAAGTCGTTTACGGAAGATGGTTATGGATTGACATTTACCGACGTTAAGTTCTAAGAAGTTTTCGTCGCACCATATGTAGAATGTATTTAGTTCGTTTTGAAATAAGAGAGAATCGGTGGGGGTAGATATTACCTTAATGATGTTCATGTCATCCGCGTTAATAGACAGATCTGAGTCTTTTATGATGTGTCCAACATCGTTTATTGTTAAGACCAAGATCAGTGGACCAAGATGACTGCCTTGAGGAACACCCGAAGTGGCGTTAATGAGAGAGAACCCTGTACTGGCATTTCACTGAGATGAAAAAAGGGTGGGAAACCGAGGACTTTAAGTTTAAGGTAAATAGTTAGTTGACTTATTTTATCAAACGCCCTGTTGTAGTCGGTCGCAATGTCTTCTACTTCCTCACCTTTCTCTAATGCTTGCAGCGTTTTAGAAACGAATTCGGTTAGGTTAATTGTTGTGTTGACCTACCCTTTAAGAAGCCGAGCTGTTGCGGGGAAAAGATGGATTTGCAGAGAAAATACAGTGAGTCGTAGACAATGCTTTCGAAGAGCTTAGGGATAAAAGAGAGTTAGCTATGGGTCGGTAGTTTGATATGTCGTTTTTACTGCATTTTGTATGGATAGGGAAAATAAAGGATTTCATTCATAATTTTGGGAAAACGGCTTGAGAGAGTCAGAGTCGAAATAGAGTTGAAAGGGGCTGAAATAAAACATTTACACATTTTTTTAGAAATATGGTGGGCAGACCATCGGGACCGGGGGAAAAGTCATCCTTGAGCCGATTAATCTTTTCAAATACCATATTATATGTCAACCGAGACAAGGGAGGTTTGTGGGCAGTTATTCAGGTAGCTGAAATAGTCAAGATCCGGTTCGTGAACGTGGTCACTATGTGTATTGGCTGAAGAAGGTCGCAAGTGGTTGGCGATTGCTTTAGAGTCAGTAGATGATGTATTAAATAATTTAAGAGTGGAAGGGAAACCATCGCAAATATTTTTGACGTTAATAAATTGGTAAAAACCTATAGGATCTGTGATTAGGCTTAATTGCATTCTGTCGAGGTATTCGAGATAGAGGGATTCGTAGAGGATGGAAAAGCGGGAATAAGCTTGCTGAATTTGATGTTATTGACTAGGTTATTAAGTTTAACGAAGTCAGCTTTACGAAAGTAAAGCAAACCCCACAGGCGGACCAGTAGGGATGCAGTAAAGTGGGAGGGTTGTGATCCTTCTACTCCGGATCATAACTTCGCCGTAAGAAGAAGAAGAAGCTTCACGAAAGTTGAAAGAAAGAGAGTTCTCTAAATCAAAGGTAATGTTGTCATGCTCATACGAAAAGGTAAGAGCGGGAGGGGGGTGATAGTGGTCTCGGGTGGAGAGAAGATGGTTACTCGCGGTAACGAGGGAATTATGGGCGTCGGATGAGAAAATTAGATCTAGCTACCTGCCGAAGTTGTTGATGACACCACTAATCTGAAAAAAGTAAGAGTCAAAAAGACGATCTGTAAGGAGGGTTTCCTTTTCTGAGAACGAATTCGTTGGAATAAAAGATGGTTCGTTCTCCGATGGAGCCCATTGAAAAAGGGGAAGGTTGAAGTTGCCAACAATTATAAAATTGTCACCGGGATCTGCGACGTGAAACAAAGTCAACTGCATCAACAGCCAGTTACTTGGGTGGGTTGAGAAGGGCGAATATAACAGCAGAGAATGTATACGCTCCGTTTGGATACAGATATTTTAGCACATACGAATTCAAATGAGGAGGATTTTGAGATTTTAACAAGGGTTGCATAAAGACGATGATGGTCGTCATTATCAGCGCGAAATACTCTGAAATCAGAAGTGAATAATTCACAGTTTAGAAAATTGGGACAAAAGTTCGTTTCAGTTAGGGCAAAAATGTCATAGCGAAGTGTGAGTTATGCCCAAAAAATATGTGCAGTACTCTGTATGCAGTGAAATTAGAATACTCATTTTTTTATTCGCGAAGCTATATATAAATGCTGCATGCGGTACTCTCTCTTTCTAAATTCGCTGCAATCGACAGTGTTGGCACAACACAAAAATATAAAAATTAAAAAGTGAGGTATTGGTATCACCAACTTTTGAAGTTTCATTGTTCATTTATGTGTTTAAGATGGAAGAACAACTTATTGAGTTTATAAAAGAAAATGGATTTCTTTACAATAAAAAGGAGCCGGCATTATAAAAATATAATGCTACGAGACAACAAGTTGAAGGAGCTCTCAAGAAAAATAAAAGTTCCAATGTGGTCAGCAATAAATGTATGTTTTCCTACATGCTTTGTTTTATTCTTTTTTTTTTTTCAGCCAAGAAATTAAAGGATAGATAGCGAACTCTGAGAGATAAATTCTACAGAGAATTAAAATCGAATAAATATCCTTCAGGAACTGGAGCGATCTCTCAAAAAAAAAAATGGAGGTGGATGGATCAGCTCATGTTCTTAAAAGATGTGGAATTTGCAAATGAAAAATAAGTACTTCAAATGGATTACAGTCAGACATACATATGCATTTACAATGAGAATAATATCTATTTATAGTAATTCAAGCAACTTTTCGAAGGATTCAAGTAGTTCATCCAATGAACATTTGGTAGAAAGTCTCCCATCGTGCTCCGGTTCTGCAGATTTGACGCCAAAAACCCCATACTTGGAGCGCCCGGGAACTTCTGCTTCTACTGACACGTTTTTTCACGATGTCGGTTACGAGATGTTTGAAGAAAGGATCCACTCCTCAAAAGAGTAAGAAGGCGAAAGGAATTTCAGGCATTCTGAAGGAAGCAAAGGTCGAAATGTCTGAAATTGTCCTCTTGGCGAAAGGGGCTTTTACGGAACCGGAGCCAAAAAAAACCATGGCTCAACACTTTTTTGAAGGTCTTGCAACGCAAGTGGATCGAAAGTAGATTGAGATGCAGTAGGTGGCGAGTTGGCCGAATAGGGTGCAGAGAAGGCGGTAGAATTGTTAAGAGAGGCAGTGGACTTGGAAGGGACAGAAGTGCTCAGATAGGCTGAATAAGAAGAATTTGCGGGTGGAAGGATGGAGAAGGCTTGAGAGTGTGGGAGTGAATGAAATTCGGGTAATTAGCGGAGGCAGGTCTAATACAAGGTGAGTTTTTGGGTGTATAGGGAGCAGAAATGGGCGTCCGATTAAATGAGACACGGTTACGTTGAGGAAAAAGGGAGAAGAGTGTTTAACGGATTAGTAGACACATTAGAGATTTTATTGCGGAAGGGAGAAGTATGGCGAAACAGGGGGGTGTGATTTGGGTGGATTCCCCTCCAACTCCAATTGGGGTCTAGTTTGCGTTGAAGAAAGAAGTAAGAAGAATTAGAACTAAGGTTGCGTTTAGGTTTATTGTTAAAATTAGTTTTACGATTAAACTTAACGTTGTCAGCTTCCGAGATCTTGGGATTAACTCTTCTCATAGTCATTTTATCCAGCTGTAAAACATTACCAGATGGGTTGAAGAAAAGCCATCTGTATTTCTTGGGAATTTTGAGGCTGAAAGAGCTGGGTTTCTTGGCATTTGATGGGGAGATTTTCATACAGTCTTTGCTGATGATGGTGAATTTCCGATGAAAGAATTGTATCATCCAGACGGCATCTGCTTGTCGAGGAGCTCCGTTAACGATGAAATCAGTGTAATCAACGGATTTTAATTTCTTACCGTTACTAAGTTTGTCAAGCCTTTGATTCCATTCGGAGAGGGTCCATGTTGTTCCAAGATGCACAACTGTGGTTAAGGGTTGCGAAACAGGTTGCAGAGCGGGTTGTGAACCAGATCACAGAGCAGGTGGTGGGCATGGTTTGGTTTCCAAGGAAAGGCTGGTGTGTGGTAACATGAATGAAAATGGAGGAGAAGAATGTGGTTCTGACGGGGTGGGGCACACAGTTTTTATAATCTCGGCGAGGATCGAAGTATATACTCGTATACATATAATATATACAGATCTGGAGTGCGGCAGAGGAATGTCGTCAATTTTGTTCGACGTTATTTTAATCTATTCAGTAATGATTCGGGAAGCAGCGACTTCATTGCCTAAGTTATCCATTCTACGCGCTAAATCGAGAAAGCGTTGGTCAGCATTGGGGTTTTGGAAATGCTCTTCCAGATCAGAACGAAGGGATTTTAACAAGCCATTGAATGCTGGCTAATGGGATCCTAAGAAAGACTGAACGTAAGAATTAAAGTTATCGTTAATTAAGGGCAGGCGTCAGTCAAGGGCAGATAGCAAGTCATTTCTAAGCGATAGAAGATTGGGCTTCGAAGAGTCACTTGGGGGATTTCTTAACACATCAGCAATACTTGTAAGTTGCTTGTCTATACTTTTTAGTTTAGACTTGCAAAGAATTGTTGATCGGTAATGCTGCTCAATTCATCAAAACATTTATTAAGCTCATCAAACTTTGATAGCTGGCCAAGTAATTTCTTATACCACAGTTTATTGTCCGAAGTTAATGGAGTCACTTAATAGCACGCATTAAATGAGAAATGATTTTGCATTCGTCACAGAAAAACAAAAAGTTATTGGTGAATTCTTTGAGGTAAAGACCATTACACTATTAACAATTAACAATTCGGGTACCCACAGAGTTTCGTAATTGTTTAAGTTTTGGGGTAGGTCACCGAAGAAAAGAAGTGAAAAAGCTAAGCAAAATCGGGTGTATGTGTAATGCAGTTTGTTGAACATAATAACACAGTGCGCGATTAAAAGTTCGCGATTGCTCAAATCAGCAAAACTGATAAGTATGGGGTGAATGTAGTTTCTTGGCACAATAACACAGTGCGCGATTGCAGAATTAAACAAAACTGCGCGGAAAACAAAGTGACACGGATACAAATTCACGAAAGCAATATGAAGCTTTTTTTTTTATAATTTGCACGTGTTAAAGGGGATATGAATACCCTTATACTAATTTTTAGAACACGTGCGTTTTGTGGAAAGAGGAGAAAGACAGAGTGGTGTAGTTTGAAACTCAGGTGGTATTAAGTTTCTGTAAACTCCAAGGGTGGCTGTCCAGATAACTGGGGAGTATTTTGTTTGTTTTCGCTATTATTGTCATTGCTTATGATTCACAGTATTTTTTTCCATCCTCCTGATGTCATCATCATGACCAAGTTGCATTTTAGCCATATGACCACCCTACTGCTAGTGTTATGCCTTCACAGTAGAGTTGACTTAGCTTTCGCAAGTGATCGACTTTTTTATTTATTTCATGCGAAATAAATAGATGATTCTTGACATCAGGATTCGAACCGTGAATCAACAGCGTGACAAGCGATAATGTTAACACTACACCACGGCCACCATAAGCCTCGCGAAATAAAAGCGATAACCGAAAAAGACAAATTTCACTTAATTTGAGGGCCGGGAGAAAAGGAAATACATGTCCGAACAGTTGCAAGGTTGAACTGATTAAATTCCTTAGATTCAATACATGCAGTTATACTATTATTATTACAATATAATCCTTAATATTTTAAATTATTTTCTCAATTCTTTCATAAACCAATAGTTTATTCTACATTTTATTCTTTTTTTCTATTTATGTACATATCTTCTTTTTACATCTACATTCTTATAATAAATTAAATTGAAATATTTTGTATCTACGTCAGCCCCGAAACCAGCTGGATAATACTGGTCATGCGCTCGCAGCATAGAGAAAAGTAAATGAAAATCGACATTTCTAAAATCTGGTTTTATTTATTTTCCGTAATGATTCTTTGGTGCGGATAAGCTTTAAGCTATAAAATTATCATCTGGACATTCGAGAATATTTTTTCCTGGACATGCGCAATTGATCTTTGGACATGCGCAGCCGTACCACGCCGTACTGTGGATACGGGGCTAATCTACGTGCATAAGTCAGTTTCGCATATTTTGGACAAATAGTGAAAAAATATTTTTTTTATCAGTTTAACGCATTTTGCGTAGTGCGCAATAACCAGACATACTTCCATTCATAGACCTTTGTAAATGAAGAATTAATACACATAAAGATACAAAACATGACTTTTTCAGTGCTTGTCGAGCTTTTACTCGTGAAATTCTCAAGAAACAAAAAAAAAAAAAAAAAAAAACTCAAAATTGACATCACCTAAGAAATTTAGTTTGACGGAATTCATAAATCCAACAATCTTAGGCAAGTGCCAGAACTATGGTAAATGCACCCATAGATTATTTAATACGAACAAAAAAATCAGTTAAGGTTTCAACTCTCAAAAAGAGGCGCAACAAGTTGAAAAATTATATTTTTATCGAGTAAACTACAGAACAAAAACAAAATGCCTAAAAGAACAATTTAGCCGTTTCACAAGCAAACACCCAAACAACATTTCTCAAAGTTCAAAATTTAAATTACATTCTAAATTTCGGGGGAAACACCATTTGCTTCATTCCCACACAATTCACGCCGAGACGAGCATTAGGGTTAATTATGTCGAAAGAAAACCCTTTCCTTCTGTTTTTGTTGTTTTACTAAATTTGTCCCTTAAGTTGGAATATTCTTCAAGAATACATTATGTTTTAGAAGGCACTCGTATTTTGTTCTTTAAATTACCTTCACGGTAGGTGGCGACTTATTTATAGCCCAGCAAGACCTCCAACGCATTAAAGACCATTTACTTTCACCTACCTGCCAATAATTTATGATAAAGACATGAAATTACATGTTAGCTGCGGTATCGGCTGCACCCATCTTCATGATTCTTTTGTAAAACGAACTACCTTTTCGATTGCAGTCCCATGGGGTCATTATCAGGATACAAACCGTAATCATGATGCGGAAAATTGATTCGATTCAGACAGATGATGATGGGAGGGATGGAAGGACGGTAAGGGACAGAGAAAAGCGCAGAGAAGCCTCTTGAACGTGTGTGTTCCTAATTACCCTCTCTAATATTCAATAATTGGTTCAATCAGAGGGAAATTCGTTGGAATGAGACATCGAAGGAAAGGGTGTTTGCAAGGATGACAGAGTTTGTTGTTGTGTGCTATTCAGAAACGGTAGGAATTTCAATTAGTTGCATATGTTTAAAATTCCAGTACAGTCACTGTAGGCATTTGTACACATGTGTGCATAGGAAATCGGTTTGCGATTTCTATATTTGCTTAGATGCGCCTTCCGCATGCATGGCTGCATATTTTCACAACTATTCGATAAATAAATACCTGAGCAATCTTAATAAATATTAGATATATTTTATTTATTTATTTAAAGATTTTTGAAGAGGATGGGTATTGAGATGTTTTACAAATGGCACTGTTCAGGTACAGACATATTGTAAGACATCTTTTTTTTTCTTTTTGAAAAGAAAATGAGAAAATAAAAGAATTATGGACAAAAACAGGAGATTTGTCTGGCTACGTGGGTAATTCAGTTTGTATCTAAGTATACATATATTTATAATATCCAAAAATGATGAAGACAGTTCTATGTATTTTCAAATAAGTACATAATTCATTATGCGCCAATAAAAAAGGTTCTGTATTTCAGAGTCTAGCCAAAGGTAAGCTTCATGGTATGGCAAATAGTTAGTGATGTGAAACAGATTTACGTGTCTCTCCTTGAAGATATGTGGCCGAGTGCCAACTATGGAGCATTTCAATGATGTTTGTGTAAAAACATTTGACATAAAAAGGACCTTCACCTTGTCTGTTAAACTTTCGTGCATTGAGTATATGTACTTTCATTGAAACATGCGAGCGAATATTCGAATAATGTTAATCAATAGGTGTGTTTTAATGAAACACATTATTTGCAGCCGCCAAAAATGGTAGTGGTAACGCCAGCCGGATTATGGCAGTAGTATAATTTTATTAACGACTGAACTGTTTTCAGAGCAGTACTTTGATGGGGATGAAAGCAAGAGCAGTCTCAACTGATATTAAAAGATATAGGAAAAATAACACTTAGAACGCACAAATGATAAAAGAATAACAACGACTTGGTCTCAGCTATGATAGAATCCAGGATCGAGCGGCATACAGTCGAATCTGGAGGTTCACGACAATAGCCAACCCCATAAGCTGAACGGCAGCAATGCAGTAAAAATGGGAAACTTATGTACATGTTCGTATAATGAGGAAAGGGTTAACAAAAGAAAATAATTAGTTATTAATAAATTACTCTTCCGTACAGTTATTTAATATACAGTGACGTGAAAAATAATAAGGACACTCCTACAGCACTGTCTCAAAAGCTTCTTATTTATGTGAACACGAAGTTAAGCAGAGAAAATTATTGAGATCTTAAGCTTGAAAGGATAGAATACCGCTTTCTACACATAAATAGTCCGCATTCCAAATTTTATCATTAGTGTTAAGTTTCGGCTGTGCAAATAATTAATAAATAATTGTTTTGACTTTTTTTTTTAAAGAAAAGAGGTAATGTTAGAGTTTGGGCTTATATAACAAAATAAAATTTTTGCATTTAATAGAAATTACTGCTTAAAAATAGATCGGTCCCAATATTGCAGCGCTATTCAAAGAAAACAAATAAAATAAGTTTTCTTACCACAAAATTGCTGGAATTTTTGGATGTTCTAAGACAATGGTGGAAAACACAATCCAGTGGCAATCTAAGACAGAAACACATGAGAAAACTGAAAATCTCAAATTCCCTTAAACAAAAAAAAAAACGATTTTTCGGCACGTAACAAAGGAACCTTTCGCTTCATCCAGAACAATAAAACAAAGAATTTAACTTCGACGTCAACACCTCTACTATTCGCAAAATTCGAATTCAAAACAATTTAAAGGCAAGGAGGTCCAGGAAAGTACCATGGCTGTCAAAATAGAATGAAAGAAGGTTGCATTTTGCCGAAGAATATGTCAGCTGGCCTGAAAGTAAATGGCGCAACATCATTTAATCAGATGAGACCAAAATTAATGTATTCAACTCGGATCGCTACAGCCCGCTTGTGCGGAGCCCCCAAATACAGCACATTGCGACAATTATACTATAAAAACAGTCAAACACAGTGCGGGCCGCATCATAGTATGGGGATGTTTCTCCTACCAGGGTGTATGTCCCATTTATAGAATCGAAGGCACAATGACAGCAGTATCAGACAGACTTAAATCCGATTGAGAACCTCTATTGAGATGTCAAAGTAGCATTGAGACGTGTACTCGTAAAACCATCAAATAATAAGCAATTATGGTTATTTGTATAGGCTGTATATGAAGCTATTCCACCGAGTACTTGCCTAGATTCGATGCCGCGGCGGTGCTTGGCTGTAATCAGCGACAAGGGCTATTCAACGAAATACTGAAGTAGCTATTTGATAAAATGTTTCGTTTGCTATACATACACCCCGCGCAACAAAAAAAGCCGCATACGGGTTTTCCATTTTTTTGCGCTAATTACCTTTAAGGGATTCGCCGAATTATATTTTATTGCTTCTGGGTTAGGTAATGCACATTTTGGAATGTGTCGAAATTCATTCTGGCAGTATTTAACAGTGCGTGCAGTTGTATTTCTTAAATAAAAGTGAAAAGAGTATATCGCGATGTCTAAAAGGGTAAAGAAAATAAGGCAGTTATCGTCGCCTTATCCAAACAGAATCAGTCATTTCGTGAAATTGCTCGACAAATTGGATGCAATGAGAGTTCTGTAAGAAGATTCTGTAACAAATATCGTCGAGATCACAATCTGGACAGAAAAATTGGCACAGGATTGAAGAGATGTACCACTGTTCGGGAGGACCGGGAACTGAAGAGGCTAAGCTTGAGAAACAGGTTTAAAAATGCATCGGAGTTAAGAGCTGACCTGCGAGAAGCTACTGGGGCTGAAGTTAGCGTCAGAACTATCCAGAATCGTCTCAACGAGATGGGTTTGCTAGCAAGGAGACCAGCGAAAAAGCCACTTCTGACCAGCAAAATGAAGAAAATGCGTCTTAGCTAGGCTAAGGAAAGGCAAAACTGGAGTGTTCAAGATTGGTCAAATGTGGTGTTCTCTGATGAGTCCAAGTTTAACCTAATCGGACCGGATGGGAAACAGATAGTTCGTCGTAGAAAAGGGGAACGCTACAGCGACGAATGCATAGCTCACACCGTAAAACATTCTCCTTATGTTATGGTGTGGGGATGCATCACCGCAATCGGAGATGGATCTCTAATTATGCTCGAGGGCACTGTTAACGCCATGCAGTACAAACAAATTATCTTAGATGGTGTTGTACCGAGTATGGAAATGATAACAGCAGAAACATCAACACCAATTTTTCAAGATGATTCAGCACCTTGCCACCGAGCAAAATCTGTGAGTAATTCGAAGTTTTTTTTCATATTTATGGGTGTTTTGAAAATCTTATGATTTTAATTTTTAAATTTCCTCCACAGATTAAAACTTTGAAAGAAGAATTAGGAATAGAATCCCTAATTTGGCCGGGAAACAGTCCAGATCTCAACCCCATCGAATATGTCTGGGCTCTTATGGGAAAGAAGATCCAAGATAAAAAACCAAAAACCATGCAGCATCTAGAGAGCATCATTGAAGAAGTGTGGTTCAATGAAATTAATAACAAAACCTCGGTAATCTTTATGCCTCCATGCCAAACAGGGTTCATGACGTTGTTAGGGCGAAGGGTGGTGCTACGAAATACTAGAATCATTTTTTAGTATTATGAAAGTCTTAAATTATGTAAAAAGGTTTCTTAGTTAATAAAAATATGAAAAAAGAAATTTGCTTTTCAAATTGTTGCTCTTTTTTTAATTTATGTATATTGATAGTACTTGGGTAATATCTGATATTTTGTAGTCTGATCTTCACGATCATTACTTTTTTTCAATTAGGCTACGAAATGTGTTAACTTAAATGTTAAACATCAAAAATACAAAGTGACTACGCTGTGATTAGTCATCATTTATTAAATTTTTTTACATATTCGAATTCCTTGGAACTTTGGTTTTCATTTGATACATACGAGTATGTACATTATGACCCACTAAAATATTCTTTATAATTTTGCTTCCTAATTATTTTTGGTTCAGCACATACAATTTTCGTGCAAAGTTTCAGTTATCTAGGTCTAACGGTTCAAAAGCGTCAAGCGCGCGACATACTGACGGACAGACAGACAGACACCGTATTGAATCCGTTAATGTTGTGTTTTATACCAGACACCAGACTTAGAAGAATAAGCTAAGAACCACTGAGGAGCAATGTCTCGATAAAACACGTCTAATAATATCAGTGCGTGCCGTGGCTCAGTTGTTAAGCGTGAGACTCAAGGTTTGAGTCCTAAAAACACAAAAAGAAACAAGTTTTTCCCTTTCCCACCTTTCGTGAACGTCTGGCAAAGATCCGATATTAAAATTGTCATGAGAAACTTTTCTCAACCGAAAAAAAGGCCTTTCGGAAACGGCATAAAACTGTAGGTCCCTACCATTCGTGTGTCGCATAGCACGAATGGTTGCGAGAAGCTAGGCCAGGCCTTGGCTCTTAGCGTTGAAATATTTATTTATTTATTTTAATAATGTTAATTCGTATCAGCAACATCGCACCTCCATTCCTTGAACAGAACCCAATTGCAACTGCATCATTTTTAATAAAATTTTATGGCAAACATGTTTTTGATACAGCTGCCCAGTTTGTTGACATCAGATTAAAGTTTAATCTTAGGTTTAATTCATTGATAACCGGAGATGTCGGGGTAAAGGGCTTACTCAGTAAAATTATTTCCCGAGATTCTAAGGTTAAGCTAATCGACCCCACGTTAACTTATCCAGACACATTTCTAGGGTTAACACGGTAACCCTCAGATTAATTAATTGCAAATTGAAGAGTATATTGAATTGAGCGTACCACTTAAAATGCAAGCATTCAACCATTGACCTCTGTACAGCTCTTGAAAACCTTTGAAAGCTTGAAGTTCAAATTACGACAGGTCATGCCTGTACGCCTATATACCTCAGGAAAAGAGTCTTCCCTGTCAGGCACGGAAACGAATACTCGCAATTCAAAGAAATTTCAGCTGGCCGCAAGGAAGCGTTCTTGACCCGTTTCTGTATCGTGGTACCCGTGGTATACTGCAAGAAAAAGGCACCATCTTAGCTACGTTTGCCAATGACACTGCTATCCAAGCAATAGGTAAAACATAAGAAGAAACAACTGTAAAACTGAAAAGTGAATTAATGGACAATGACCTGGTGGAACGCCCTCAACATAACCAAATCTGTACATGAAAGTTTCACATATAAAAAACGAACAGCTTACCTATCCTTATAAACTCGGTTCGTATTCCGTTCGCAAACGAAGCTAAATCTCGACGCAAAGCTGAAATGGAAGTCGCACGTGAAAAAGAAACGTAAAGAACTCGAAAACAAATACAAAGAAATGGTCCGGTTATTTCGAAAATATTCCAAGCTTAACATTGGGAATAAGTTGCTCTTATATAAGCAACTGCTGAAGCCAATGTGGACCTATAGTATACAACTATCTAGTGTCTATAGAATATTTTCACCTACCAAAAAATTCAAAATCGTTTTTTTTTTTATTTAATTAAATTGGTGAATTGAAGTCAAGAAGTTACAGCAATGCATTCTTTCTTAAAATTCTGATCTGCATAAGAACGAAATGATAAATTGTAGGGTTATTACCATTCTGGGTATGATCGAAAGTGGGATATTTACTTGAAACTCAGGGGGAGAACTTTTGTACGAGTAACTAGTCTATCAGTAAGTTAAAGGGAAAGTGCTCCATCTATCTACTTCAACAGTGAAGAAATTCGAGAAAAACCAGCATGCTTATTAGATGTCCAATGCACAGTCGTGTTTCATATCTCCCTTGCTTGGAGACACAATCTGAGAACCTTGAAAATTCAAGTATACATTGGTGATTCTATACCGTTCTGGAAACTGATATAGCCGTTACAATATGTAGTTTAGTTTCAATTTTGAAATTAATTAATTTGAAATTGAAAAGTAATTTTAGGGATTAAACGTGACAACAAAAATTGGAAAGTTCCAACAAAGTGTTGACCCGTGTCAAAAAATAGCTTAACAAACGCTTTTGCATTCAGGGTAAGTTTTAACCCAAGACTAAGGAAAACCCCGGGTTTCATAATTTTCAAATTATAACAAACTGTGTGCCTAAGTGTTAATGCTCCCTACTGACTGACACACGATTTGACGAGGACTTGTTCGATACAATTGCGATTGAGCCATCACATGATAATATCCTTTAAAATCGATTTTCGGTCAATGATTGATATTCCACACAGAATCTTTTATCTCGAGAAATAAAAAACTTTACGTATTCTACGTCGACTTTAAAGCAGCCTTTGATACAATAGACCGCAGAGCTTTAATTTACAAGCTGTTTGGCATGGCATTGTCGCGAAAGTTCGGAAGAGTCATCCAGAACCTTTATGAAGATACACAGGTGTTGGTTTGGAATGGAAGGGAAAAACCCGAATGATTAGAAGCAAGATCAGGAGTAAGGCAAGGGTGCACATTGAGTCCCCTCTTATTTGCACTATTTATAGAAGACTTAGTGGATTCCCTGCCTGGAGGCATTGAATTTGCAGGTATACTCATCAAGGCGTTGCTTTTTGCGGATGATATAGTTATGATTGCATATTCACCTGAAGCTTTGCAGCTGATGATTAATCGGGTATACAATTACTGTAGTTTATGGGGTCTTTTTGTCAACTTAGAGAAGTCGAAAGTTATGATTTTCAAGAAAAGGGGAGGTAGAATTTACTTAAACGAGAAGTGGA
The DNA here is from genome assembly GCA_963082735.1 of Pocota personata. Lineage (NCBI taxonomy): Eukaryota > Metazoa > Arthropoda > Insecta > Diptera > Syrphidae > Pocota > Pocota personata. Next base: position 160,744,430 of record OY720430.1, on the reverse strand, counting down.
CCTATAATGGTGAAATCATTGAGATAGTTAAGGACTACAAATATCTTGGAGTTTATTTTACGAGCAATTTATGCATGGAGAAGCATCTGGGAGAAAAACTGATCAAAGCCAAAACCGCAGTGAATACAACGTGGAAAAAATGTTTCCTCGATAAGAATATAGCCCACAGTAGCAAATATAGAGTATTCGAAGCTGCCTCCGAAACTATTTTGCTGTATGCTGCATAAGTATGAGGACATACAAAATATGAAACTATGGAGAGACTCTTGCGATATTATATCAAAAGGTCATTTCGTCTTCCTTCTAACACTCCTAACTGCGTAATCATGCTGGAAACGGGTCCCCAAACTTTATGAAGACCTTAAAATTGCAAATCGATTATATAAACATGCCGACTGAGAGACTTCCCAAGATCGCAGCCCTTAAAACTATATCTAATAGGAGCAGCTGGTATGGTGAATGGCTGGAGTTAGCGTAAAAACGTGGATTGGTTCTAAACTACAGGGAAGCTGATCCTGCAAGCTGGAAAGCTAACTTATACCATCTAATACCAAAAGTGGACGAACAATGCAGAAACGGATTCATAGACAATGCTTTGGGGTCTCTACACAGATCGATTTACAGTAGGCTAAATCATAATTTGCAACCTAAAAGTAATTACTTTTGAGATGAGCTGAGTATTCATGATATATCTATGATGGTGAGACTGCGAGGAGAACTTCTTCCCTTATACTACGTACCTCATCGGAACGACCTCCCAATTATATGTGGTATATGCAATGTTACAGAGAGGGAAGATGTAATTCATATCATTGGCAGGTGTCCTACCCTACGAGAAATAAGAAGACATATCCTTGGAGCTGATTTTTTACCAGACGATCGGGTGTTCAAACTCCTTAATGAGCTGCATACCCACAAGCATTACTGTAAGACAGTAATATCATATAGGGACCGAATACTGAATGAAAACTTCTAATAAATCTAAATTAAGTTGTATCTCTGTTGAAAAGTAATCTTAAAAACAAAAATGGTATATTAATTGTTAACAGTGTTGTCAATCTGGCAGACGGCACAGGCCATGTCTTTGATGTTCGTATAAACCAAATTTATGTAACTAACTGAAGAGTAAATAAAATCTATCATATGAGTAAAGAAATTGGCATTTATTTCGGCATAATACATGAAAACAAATGTTTGCCCGGCAAAATTAATAAGACCTTTTCTGTAAAGAATTTCCTCAGCTTTGATTTTGTCATGCGATCCATAGATAAGGAAATATTCGTGAAAATTTCATTTTTAAATACCCTTTGACCTTATAAAAGCTTTACCTAGCGTGGCAGCACTAGGAATTTTTGAAAATTTTTTTTTACTAAATAAACATGAGTATCAAAATTCAGCCTTTTGCTAATTTTCCTAAATGATTTGACTAACTGTCCTTCAGTCCGATGCTCAGAACAGCGAATCAGAATTTTCCCACATTTCATTGAAGAACGAACTTGCGCGACCCAAATGAATGAAACGTCGCAAAATTGTTACATTCCGATGGTTTGGGGCTCTGATTTGAACGCAGGTCTGTACTTGCGCCGAAAGTTTGTTAAGGTGTCAGTTGAGTACGCATTGGGCACAAACTGTACTACGTTATGAAGCCTTTGAGCAAGTTTAATTTCCATGCACTAAAAAAGATTATATGCGCCGGTCCATAAAGCAAAGTCGTCGCATTTCTCAACACCTGATGTGAACCATCGTCATGGCGGCCATTTTTAATAAAAAAGTGTAACAGTATTTATGAGACCACGAGGTAGTTTTTTATATGTACATACATATGTAGATGGCGCTATGGTTCAGAGTGGTGGGTTAGCCCTCAACCAACCAAGGTAGGTAAAGTATAAGTACGACAGTTGGCCACCAATGTACTCGTAAGTTTATATCGATTTCCCCCGCCATTCTAAATCCAATAGTGTGTAGTAAGTTTTACCTTATTTATTGATAGAGTATGACATTTCTTTACTCGTGAGTAGGTATAGTTTACACAGCTCCTATGCAAGTGACAGTCTAATAAACACCTATCGGTCTACCCTTTTCATAGACGACCATATTTGACTCTACCCCACCGGTAATATGTATCAAATATCCTCCACTAATTTTGCAATTTATTAATGGACCCTCTATTTCGTAGCCATAGGGTTACGAACTACCCTCCCTGCTTTCACAGCACAACACCAGCAACACTTTGAATTATAATTATTATTGCAAACCCTTGCCTCAAAAAATCCACCCTATTTCCCTGTTCAACCACCCAAGCATTTCCCTAATAACAAAATCCCTACATCCATTAAACTCAAATTTGAAAGCCAGTCCCATATTTTACTTATCACCTTCGTCGCCCCCCAACCGTTCAGGATCCTTTTCGTCTAAAAAAGGACTCCCTTGTCTCTGCATGTGCGTAACAAGTGGCAACAGTATGTTGGCACACCGAACGGATGGAGCCTTCTGATACAAGAAATAATGGTGACTTTGCCTCCCCTTTTTATCGTCGTTTACCCTACCTCCCCGCTCGTATACACACATTTAATGTCACATCGTAGATTTGGGTTATATTCAACGGTAAAGAGGAAAATTTGTTTCGTTCTTTCTTTGCAAAGAAAAACAGAACTCAAGGAGGCTGCACTTGAACTAAAATGAATGAGTGCTTCTTCAGTTTTGTCTTGTGAATGGGTTCAAGGTCATTGATGATACAACCACAAATGATGGCAATAATCATAAAAAATAAAAATCAATTTCAACACTTACTTCACTTTAATTAAATTCAATAAATCCCCCGGACAGTTTGGTATCCAACAGTTTAATCCATTTGCAGTTAGAGATACCTTCTGCGTACTTTCTATCTAATTCTTTTCACCACCACTTTGGCATCATATTTCATTGCATAATTAATGATTGGCCTCTTTTGTATTCTCACAACAAAATACTTTTAGCCATAAATTTTTGATTTTATAGCTAAATGAATGTAATTGCCTTCAAACACTCAAAAGATCAACTTCAAGGAGCTCTCTCCGCTCACACTCGCGTAAATCGCGAACACAAAACTCGTAAAATTCGCAACAAATTGCCGACCAACACTTTAATACTTAAACGCGAGGGAAGCGAAAGTCCTTGGAAAGGATTCGTTTTTTGCTCCTTCTTTTCACATTTGATTACAGGTAACGAGATAATGTCTTTGGTCTTCACGAAGAAGAAATCCAATTGAAGCGTATAAAAACTCAAATTCTGCGTGTGAATGTATGTGCATAGGTATGTGTGTACAACCGCGCGCGGCGTATCGCTACGTACGACGAATGTATGTCCGGCCGACGATCACGACAAATCCGTATCCGTATCCGAACGTATGTGTATCCCTGAATGAATAATTCATCCGAGACAAAACAAAAACATCCAAACTGTGTGTAAAAGTGGAATCTAACTAGAATGAACCTGAAGGGTTAGAGCAGACTCTGTGTGTGAGTGGGGTGGCAATGGCCCAATCGAGTTTTTCTTTTTTGCTTGTTGCCCCAATTGAGATCTAACGGGACCACGCGACGTTACTTCGGCAAGAGTTCCACTGTGACTGTTTTGAGTTCGATTTCCGTTCCCCATAGGTTGTTGGTTGGTTGTGTGTCGGGGATGATTTTTCGCTTTCGTTGGTTCATGCTTGATTACAGTTGCCTGTGACTCTGCTGCTGCTTGTGAAGCTAGCGGTGCTGCTGTGCTGTTAGCTACACGAACACACACACACACAGTCAATGAAAAAGTTATACAAAATCCGGAAAAGTGAGAACGATAATGACCTCGAAGAGAAGCAAAGGTAAAATTGCTGATTGGGAGCGATTGTATTTGTGCGCACAACCAGACGAAGTGGGAAATGAACAAAATGAACTTAAGAGAAAATTAGTGTGCAGCCAGGGTTGAATAAAGAGATGTTATTGACTTTGCAGAAATAGACTTTTGTTATCTGACATACTCGATACGATAGGAGTGAAAAATGAATTGGGTAACACTGAACCACTTGATTTATTAACGTATTATATCTAATTGTGATCGGTTGTCTATGTCCGGGCACATTTTCCGTAACAATTAGTGAAATAAATATGTATTAACAGGAAAGAGTTATGTGCATAGTTGACCACCCCGTTACTGCTCGTTTTTAGTTACACCTAATGTATTGGATTCATGAATATTGGCAAATTCTAGATTTTGGTCGGAATTTCCATTCTGACCCCAAAATTAAAGGTACACTGTACTAATGACCAATTTTGAAAATATTGATATTTCGGCTGGGTTAGGCATATACCACTAGATGGCGCACCAATTTTTTTTTAAAGACGTATAACCGTACTTATTAACGAACTTCTAAAAATGAGTTATTTCTCGGATATAACTCAAACTAATTTTAAATATGTATGTATATGCAAGAAAATGGCATAAGTACCAAGTTTTGGAAAATTGTCAAAATAAGTTTTTTTGCATTTTAACGGATTTACAAAATAAAATACTGTAATATGCGAGCTACGGCTCGAGTAGATAAAACGTTATTCTGTGAGATTATTTCTTTATTTTCTAGTCTATAGAACAATTCAAGTTCACACTACAATGTTCTTCGCAAATTCTTTCCTTTCAAGGTCTCTTTCTTCTCAAATCACTATATCTCATTTCAATTACTTAATTCACAAATCCAAACTAATTACTTCTTCTTGTTAACTCTCAACTTTCAATTTATCACAAAATTACAACTTCGCCTATTATCACTTTTCCAATCTCTTCGTGCGGTTCAAAACCCAACTGCGCTGCCTCGATCGCCATCTGTTCTTATATAGTCGCATTTCTGATAGCCAGAAACTTCTAGCAAATTCTTCGACCACTGGAACGAGAAAATTCTGATGTAATAATTCCAAGATGGCAGCTGCAGCCAATAATCTCTTGTGGTTATAATTCTCTCTTAATTCAGCGACGTCGTCTTAGACATAATCCTATTCTATCCGTGGACACGAACCTCGAATGTGTTCAGAAGGAAGACATTTCGGAATGTGTTGCTTACTTTTGGGGCGTAGTTATTATGCTACATTATCTTACAATATATTAACAATTTTGCCTAAATTCCAAATTTAATTGCTATGCTGAACATGAATATACTCATATGCTGCGAACTTTTTTTTCTAAATTTAGTTTAATAAGGTAAACAGCTACCCACTATATTTTAGAAAATAAAAGCATAAAATAAATAAAATTTATTTTAAAATAGAAAAAAATAAAATTTAAACTTCATAACAAAAACAATAAACTTCCGCTAAAGAGGGTCCAGTGGTCTTACAAAAGAACGAAAAACTTCTGAAGAAAGAGATTAGGATTCGCAAAGAAGAACTCATGGTGGAATTTCTGCGGGTCCATCGTATTCACCACACTCGTCTGAGACTGGTTCTCGCCATACCATCAATTCGAACGATTTCTAGATCATTCTCCTAATTCAAGGAAAATACGGGGTTGAATTACAAATTTCAACAGCTAAAAGACATTCATTTGTTTGCAACTTTTAAAAAAGGACCAGCCGCAATATGCTGTCTCTTAACTTTTATTTTTAGTGAGGCAATACACATGCAAAGTAATTATGGGTCAATCAATACTATTTTCCAAAATTTTCTGAGAATGATCACGGCCAAATCCACCGCAGGACTGACCCACAAAAATCCACAGTTAAGGTTACCAAAACTCAGTCACCCCTATCAACATATGTTTGAAGTTGGTCGATTATTGTAGTATAAAGACCGAAAATACATATTAATTAAGAGTATACACGCAGAACCAATTTCGATTACGCTCCACGAAGTTGTGCGAACTATTGGAAAAACAATTCATTACAAACAATACACCCTAGCCACCTTCTTAGACGTCGAATATAACACTGTACCTTTTACCAATTGACCTTCATATTCTATTAGGTGCGCAACTAAGTTCTCTCTTTTTTGATGAAGATGCAACTCTATTGTGAAAAAATGGTTATCTACAAATGAATCATTTAAAGTATTGCCCATCGCTAGCTACAACTTTTTCCCATCTTTCTGGCAGAGCTAGAATATCGTTATGATAAAAGTGTTCATCTTTTGAGGCTATCCACGAATCAAGCCATTTTTTAATGTCTTCATATGAGCGGAACTGCTGTTCAGCCAGACCATGTGCCATCGAACGGAACAAGTAATAATCGGATGGCACAATATCTGGGGTATAATGCGGGTGGGGTAGGACTTCTCATTTGAGTGTTTCCTGGTAGGTTTTAACGGGTTTGGCAACGTGAGGCCGAGCGTGGTCATGCTGTAGATCACTTTCTCGTGCCTCTGCTCGTATTGTGGCCGTTTTTCGCGCAGTGCTCGGGTCAATGGCATCAATTGAAGTCGATACCGTTTCCAGTGATGGTTTCGTTGGGTTTCAACAGTTCATAATAAATGACACCGACCTGATCCCACCAAATACGCAGACGGTCGTCAACATCGAAATCACCGTAGAGCAGCATCTCCATAAATTTTTTGAAGTTCTCGATGCACTTCAGCCGCCGTTTTCTTCGAATGAAAGAAGAAAATCAACACTTCCCGCAAATGACGATTATTTTCTCTGACACCCTCAATATATCAAAATCATACCGGCTACCGGATTCATGCAGCGTCTTCCAGGCGGAAGTTCTTGAAGTACTTGAAACTCACCGTCTATTGAAAAACATCAGTACACCAACAAACAATCGCTATCCTCATTGATAGCCAGGCCGCGATCAAGGCAATTGTATCCGCTACGTCTTCCTTCAAGCTGGTGAAATAATGCGAAACTCGTCTCGCTAGGTCATCGACGAGCGAGCTAACGAGGCGGGGATCTGCTCTTGACAGATATAAGAACGTGAACGTAGAACCTTTAAATTTGGCACAGAAGTAATATTTGGGGTGTAAACAAAGGAAATAATTTTGTGCTTGAATTATAGAGAAAGGATTAAATAAGTGAAACTTATAATATTTTTAAATATAGTTTCCAAAATATGGAGTGCGGGTATCATTAAAACCTATAGGGTATATCTAGTCAACGCAGAATCTTGAAATTTAGTACAGAATTAGTACTTCTTGGAGTGCAGGCTAAGCATTAAATAGGAAAATTTTACTTTTCCTAAAAATGGACGGGAGTGTTATATATAAATCATTATGGCATATTATTATGTAAAAGAAAAGAGGAACCATCTCTGGGCTAACTAACGTATTCCCTACATTTATTTCTGCAGAACCTGCAGGAATGAGGAGGAGGACATCATAGATACCTCCAATACGCAAGTATATCTATTTGTGTGGACTATCCAGGAGTAAGGTATAACTACTTATAATGAGGCATGAAACTATTCCACTCTTCGGACGAATTCCCGACCTATTATAACAAGTTCTCTACAAGAGGGTGCGGTAAGTCTGTCGATATTCTTGAAATTACTTGAAGAAGTTCGGCAGAAATACTCTAAAATACTATTGCCTTGATCGCAATGGTTTTCATTTCATTATTGGGATTTGTTTTGAGAACTCGGTAAACTTGTGTATAATACGACTCAGTTTGACTTGATGATACATCACAAAGCGGTATTTTTAAAATACAATTCTGCACCATCAATAATTCGAAAGCACAGCAGAAGTGATTGTTTTACGACTTTTACACCACCCTGTGCTTTTTTTATAGTTACGTCTGTAATGTTTATTTTAGGCAAACAGACAACATTCACACAATCGATTAGGAGTTGGAGGCGACTCCAATTATTACACCTGAAAGTTACTCTAAAAATATTTCTTTATTTGTTTTTGGTGCGCACAGCACGGAAGATCGACTGCTGGAAAAGCTTACATGTGGTGTTCTCCAATCCAACCACATGAGGCATTCGATTTTCGATTAACCCTGGGAGCAATCTGATTGTGGCAGACAGAATGGCGGCACGCAGATACACCATGTGTGGTTCGTCGAGTGAACAAAGAAAGTTGAATTATCTTGCTTTTTTTATAAACATAGTCCGCGGGGTGGCGACCCAGATTTACAATGAAGTTATCCCGAATGTTTAAGTGGGAGTTTTAGCAGATGTTACCAGCGCTATGATGTTGGGTAGACAACCAAGGGAAGGGGCTATTTACAAATTGATTTGATGCTGAAGAAGTAAAATTAATTAGATTTCTATCAACAAGTCACTGGAACGTCAATTTTTTTTTTTTTTACCTCAATGGGAATGAACTAAGCAGGTGCACGTTGAATTGAATTGAATGTTAAATTGTGAGTTCTAGATGTTTGTTTTGGAGTTGAGTATCCTCGCAAATGACTTGAGTTGTTGATTACTGCCCCAGTGAACATATTAACATGAGATTAACATGATCCTCCACTGTTCCATAGGAGGATAAATCTTAAACCTTATGCTCTCAGCTATATATGTGAATGAATATGGTTGATATGGACGAATGGGGAAATCAAGAATAATTTCCACAACCAAATGGAGACTGTTACAACCGAAGAGCATTTGTGTCCGAGTTTAGATGTTAAATAACAACAGTTGTTCATATGCTTCAAAATCGATTTATGTATGATACATACATACATATGTATTTACCTACATGGTTCGGAGTGGAGTTCGAGTTTAATCCTCTTTACTGCTATAAAAATAAGTGTGGTGGCATTGCTGTCTGTAGATATGTATGTGTATGTATGTACAATATGCTCGAAAAATACTTAACCGATTTTAGTGCAGGCTTAACAATTGGCTGGCATATTTATGCATTATGCAGACTATAAATGAATACACATACGAGAAAATTTCGCTGAAACTCCTGTTGAGCCCTAGGCAAACTGAAGTCTGGAGGCATTATTTAAAAAAAAAAAATAAACAAACTCATCTCGCACGATTCAAACCTACAAAATAATCATGGAATTGCACTTACTTAAAACCGCACTTGGCTTAAAAGATACCATTACTCCACCGTAACAAACTATTCTCCTTCTTGATGCATCAAAAACACTTCATTATAATCCCTCGAATCGTTGGACTATTTTAGTAAATACTATCATTTACTTCACATGTGTAAATTTCCGACCAATTAAAATTCTAGATATTTGCGAGATTTTGCGAGAACAAGACTAACGAGGACTACTGCAGATGAGCTGATGATTTGTTCCACATATTTGGCGCATTGCAAATGTGACGTTATGATAAATTATATGTTACTTGGAATATCATCGGCTAATGCAGAGATCCGGGTGTTGGAATGTCTGAAGCGCTAGAGTTGACTAGAGCTCCCCAAATGCAACATGCAGCGCAGCAGTGAGTGTATGATTTTATGTAAATTTCGAAAGAAATTCTATTTAGGGAACCACAGAGGAAGTTGCAAGTTTTTCGTTTATCAGTTTTTGATTCTCTATTTTCATTGAGAGCGAGCGTGATTTAAATCCAATAATGCGGAAAAGGAGTTGGTGAAATCTTGCTTTTCAGGGTTTCGTCACTTGAAATGTAAACAAAAGTAAGACCGCAACCATTACGTGGAGATTCCTTTGCCTATTCATCTTTCTATCACACAGCATCATAACTTTTGAAGCCTATGACGTGGAAAAGTGGAAAACTGGAAAAACAAAAAAGTTTCACACGTAGAGCAATAAATTTGGCAAAACAACTCACTTTTCTCCTTAAAATGTCTCTATAAGTCTCTGAAACATTTGGATGAAGTAGTTTCTCCTGTGATGCAGCGTTTTGTATCAGGGATTCTCCTCCCAATAATAAGAGATCTGATGGAATCAACTCTAAGGAAACTTGTCAATCCAAGACGGAACTAGTTATATTCAAAAAGAGGTATCAAGCTCAGAGGCACAGCAGACCACTTCACATAATTGAAAATAATCCTTTATACAAAAAACCCAATTTACAAAACCATGTCAGGAAGGCCCCGATCGCTGTTAGCCCAAAATGGGCCCTTCAGCCTTGAATCATCAGCTGGATATATGTATAAGGCGAGCGAGAGAACTATTCTGATGTACGGGGTTTTAGTCTGGTGGCACTAGACAAAAATGTACTTTTAGAAAGAATATAGAAGTTAGAATGTATCTTTATAACAAGTGCTCTGAAAACAACTTCACCTAGTTCCCGTTGATATTTTTGGAAAACTGTTATCCGCAAAAGTAGTGGATGAATAGGTAATAAGCAACCAACAACTGGCAACAAACGATATAATTGCTAAATCTAATCCTAATTTAATCTAATCCACAGCAATAGACAAGAAGCAAATGGAAACTAGCAATAAACAATATTATTTTCAGGACAACGGAAAACAAGCAATCTTCCGATTATATGTAAATATTTATAACCGAATGTTGAAATATTACAATAATAAAAGTTTCCAGAAAATTTGTTTTTAAAGTCGGCCATTAGTAAAGTTTCGCTACACAATCGCGCAAAAAAGGCATACCAAAAAACACTGGATCACACAAATGCGAAAACACCAGCATTTGATTGGCCTCAGTGGTCCGAAACCGGGAAGCTTGCCGGTACTTCCTGAGGTCAAACCGGCAAACCCCACAGGCGGACCAGTAGGGTTTGCAGTAAAGTGAGAGGGTTGTGATCCTTCTACTCCGGATCATAAGGAAAAGAAGACCGCTAATTGGATTTAGAATGAAATTCCAATTTCGCCACAAATTGTTGCTTTCTTTCTCTTAGGACAGAACCTACAACGCTGTAATAGCGCCCGAAGATGCCTGTAGTGCAGGCACGTCTGTCAAGCTCCGAAAAGTATCAAGATTAATTCATGCAGCCTATAGCAAGGTATTCATCCGGACGAAAAAGGGAGTGAGTCCCTGTTTACGACCTGTGTGTGTAGCAGCCGCCCCTTTGGGATCAAATGCTGACCAGTGTGCTGCATAGACGCATTTGGATTGTACCTTCAGTTTCGCCTTTCAACTATGACCTTACTGTCTAGGGAGGCCCTGCCATGGACCGGGGTCCTGGACAGCATTGCTTATGGCATCATATGAAATGTTGAAAAGAGCCATACTACGAATCCTACCGAATTTGAGGTTTCTAACTTAAGCGGTTGATGAAATATAGATAAGACTTAAAAGAACGTTGGCTCACTGATCATCAAAATCTATAGGGTACTTCCCGTAAACGTAGAATCTTGAAATTTAGAATGGACGTAGTATTTGCGGTGTAAACAAAGGAAACAGGATTCTGCTTGGGATATAGAGAAAGGAGTAAATGAGTAAAATTATGTTTTAAATATGGTTTCCAAAGAATTGGGAGCGTGAATATTTTCAAAACCCCTCAGCCGATTGACACGAGATTTGGCGTAGGTAGGTCCTTTTTATGTTTTTTAACCTGTAATAAGACACTTTCAAATCTTAGCTTTATCGTAGATATAATCTTGAATGAACGCAAGGCATAATTGAAGTACATACATATAATGCAAAACCGATTATACAGGGTGTTTTTTGGGACTGCGGCCGATTTGAAATTGGCTCCATTTTTCACAGAGATGATTTTATTTTGTGAAAGTTGGCAGTAGTGTGCAGCTGACAATGCCATTTTATCATGGAGAGTTTGAGGCCCAACAACGTGTTTTGGTTTATCTATTATTGCAGCACAGTGTAAATAACGTAATTTTTTTTGGTCGTCGTGGAGTGCCTGTAAAGAGCACTATTCTAAAAATTATCCAGAATTTCGACAACCTTTACACAGTAAGTGATTTACCTAGACTTCGGTAAATCACTTACTGTGTAAAGGTTGTCGAAATTCTGGACGTCGTACACCGCGTATACAACAAAACATTGATACAGTTAGGGACAATGTGAGTGAAATCCGCTAACTTCGATTCGACATCGTGCTCAACAAATTGGAATTTCTCCAACATCTAAGTGGAAAATTATGCATCAAGAACTTCAAGAAAATGACCACCAGGGACGATGGAACTAGAGTGCAAAAAATTACCAATTGAATAGAGATGACCCTGAATTTGTTCAAAAATCGATTATGAGTAACGAGGCGCATTTTGACTTAAGTGGGGCTGTAACCAAAGAGAATAGTCGGATATGGAGAGCGGATAGCCCACGAGCAATTCATGAACAACCTATTCATCCTCGTAGTGTGACTGTTTGGTGTGCGATGTAGGCTGGTGGTAGAAAATGACGATGGCGAAACTATTACTGTTACCGGCGATCGATATCGTGCGATGTTACACCATTTTTTTTTTTGCCTGAAGTTGCTCGGCTTCGTCTCCGAAAAATGTTGTTTCAACAAGGCGGTGCCATATGCCATACAGCCAGTTTAACAATGGAATTTGTAAACAGGCATTTCCAGGCCGGGTTATGCTTAAATTTGAGGATATCAATTAGCCGCCGCGCTCACCAGATTTAACAGCTCCCGACTTTTTTCGCTGGGGTTACTTGAAGGACCGGGTGTACGCTATCAAACCAACAACATTGTAACAATTGAAAGACAATATACGCAACGCAATTGCAAATATTCCGGATGACATGCTGCAGAGTGTGATGAAAAATGTGATTGAAAGGGCACGCGTTTATCTAGTACTAGAGGTGGCCGACATTATTTTTCATCATTAATGGCAATGAATACATAATACATTTGTAACAAAACCCAAAGATTTATGTGTTTGTTTTTAAATGATTCTAATTTCAAATCCGCCACAGTCCCAAAAAACAACCTGTATTTTTAGCAAAAACTCTAATGCGATTAATACCTGAATCAATACGTTTTGAATTCTAGTTCAGATTACTAGTTTGCGAAAAGTATCATTCAAATCGATGACTTTTTGCTCAAGTGTGCGAACTTATCAAGCTTTGCAGGTTGGGTCATGGTCAACACAATCTTCAATACCGCTAATCCGATTGACATTAAAATCAACAGGATTCAAGTCATTATTCAGGCATTTTTTAAAAAGAATCATTGAAATTGGTTCATTGGCAACATTATACGAAACTAACTGCATTTTAAAGACCGCTAATCCAATTGCCACCAAAAACGATAGTCGATTCCTCATTAATACAAATTGTATAAATGAATACTTACATTTCCTTAAAGCATGGAATTAAAAATAAAGTAGACGGTAATCAAAGATAGAATAAGAGCGGATAGCCTCAAAAAACAACCGTATGACGGTTGAAGAGGAATCTAAGCAATCACAGAACAGCTGGATATAGCTGAGACACATCGTCAGGAATCTCTGCAGGCAGATTTGATACATGACTTAATTAAGATATATGTATGAGAAATGGAACCAATCTCTCCATCACTTCGGCGAAAGTAAGATGGTTGCGCTTGATATTTCAAAGGCATTTGAAGTTTGGCATCACGCTCTTTTGTCGAAAATGTTGCATATGCCGTCGATGAGTCTCTTCTTCAATGGATTAGGGGGCGTTCAATGCAAGTTGTCTTGGAGGGCTTCAAGTCTGCAAGTCTACAGTGGAATTGTATGCTTCCAAAACACAATGCTGTCTTCTGTCTCTCAAGCGAACCCATAACCCTCATTGAAACCGCAAGACTTGCTATTCTCGGTGTGTGTATTAATAACCATTTTCGATGGAATGATCACATTTTCGAAGTCGCTAAAAACGCTGCAAAATGTTAAGGATTCCTGAAGAGGTTCAAGATCTGGACTCAATTTATAAGGCCAAGCTAGAATATAACCCCCATATCTGCTCTTGTGCACCCAAGACCGTTCTGCACATTCTAGACAGGATATCCGTGCCCTGAAACAATTTAAGGGTATTCATACTCCCTTTGGTGCAAATTATATAAAAAAAAGGGGATTTAAAGGAAGGCAGTAAAGTATACGAACAGTTTTATTGATGTATTGTGACCGGTTCTATTCGCCAGGAGATTCTATTTTAATTTCTATCAAAATCATTTTTTCTTTCACGCATCTGGCCTAACCTGGATTTAAACAAAACAAAAAGACTTATTTTTCTACAAATTGGAAAGGCTTGACCAGACTCGATATCTATAGAATCAGGAACTTTGCCTCTGGGTCAAAGTACCGCGGTAAAAAGAAAAAAAAATGGAACAACAATGGGTTAAAGCCGTTGCAGTTACTCAAAAATGATGCTCCCTTAAAAGGAAATTCATCATGTAAGGTTCCTGGTGCTAGTAATGCCATATGCCTTTTGGTTAAAGGAAACCATGTTATTGGGGTGTAAAGTCGTGTCACCCAGCTTGACTCGACACAACATTTTAATTTTTGCAAATTATGACGAAATTTTCACACAAAATTCTGCCGAATTTTCATAAACAACATGCCGGTGTTCTCAGTTTTAATTGTTTCACTTCACAATGCTAACAGATAACAGATTGTTATCCAACTCAAATAAAACGTGTCCTGTCGGGCAGAGCGACACAAAAAATGCACATAATTGTATGTACGGATATGCCTGCAGAACGAAGATTAACGACTTTTGACATCGCTACGAGTAACACTATTGTATAATATCAGGGGTTACTAAGGCATTAACTATTCTTACGCTCGATAGTATCGTATAGTGGTTTGGAATCTCTGCAGCGCATGAATTTTTTGTTCATAATTTTCTGTATTCATTTTTAATTAACAAAATTATAGGTAGCAATAAATCAAAAAACATTCTTAAGTGAGTGTATTCGAAGTATAAAGAACTATTACTTTTTGGAGAAGAAGAAAACATTTTAAAAAGTAGCATGATCGTTCCTTGTCGTTGAGAAAATGCAATTCTCCAAAAATAAATCATTTTTTACACACACATTTTTTATAAGGCAATTTTAAATCGATACAATTCAGCGGACGTGATGGCTTAAGAAACAAGCAAACAGATTTGGTATAAAATCCGAAAAAGAAAAATAAACTGCACTTGCTCACCCACTGCCCCACTCGTAGAAGACAAGCTACGAATCAAACTTGACATTTATCTCTCTGGTAATCTTCAAAAATTTAATTATGGGGAAAAATGCATAATAAACAATGTTTTATTGGATTTTGAAAAACGTCGTCGATTCTCATATCAATAATAAACATTCAACCATAATGTGAATTCAAAAGAATCAAATGTGCACCAACAACAACCGGCTGACGACGACGACGATGACGACGTCGTCGATGACATTCTCCTTTCGTTTGATTCGTTTGAATCACGATAAAAAATTTATTGCCTGCAAACCTTATAATTCAATATGCGAATGCATGCATCTAGATATCCGTACCTACTCACAAGTGTGCTGTGTTTGTTGTGACTGTTGTCTGCACATGCGATGTGTCTTTCGACCGTCTGACTGTCTCCTTTCACAAGACTTTATTAGTTCTTTTCCATATGTGATAAATACAAACTTTGAAGTTGGTTTATTTTCCCTTATTCTGTTTATTAGTCTTTTTGTAATGGGGCCCTCAAGGCATAAATGTCAAATAAACGTAACTTTCAAATCAATGCAAAGATTTGGATTTGGAAGGAGCTCTTCATTTGATTTTTTGATGAAAACTAAATAAACTCGATGGGTTTGACACTTGGCTAATTGAAAGATTTCAAAGTAAAGCTTTTTTTGGAAACTGGTAGTTTATCTAAAAAACAATCGTAAAACTATTTATTTTATTATTCTAGTCGGTACCTAGCTAATCAAGGTCAGGCACCACCTAATAAAAAATTAAATCAGAAAAAATATTATACTTAAAATACTGTTTGTGTTGTCTGTCTTTTAGTTCCATTAAACGACTGGATGGAGTCTTGAGAATTCAGCATTTGAAAGGGATTGACGAAAGACCCGATTAGGGGTATAATCGACAAAAACACTTCTCCTTACGGCGAAGTTATGATCCGGAGTAGAAGGATCACAACCCTTCCACTTTACTGCATCCCTACTGGTCCGCCTGTGGGGATTGTCGATTTGACTTCAGAAACAACCGACAGGCTTCC
The DNA here is from genome assembly GCA_963082735.1 of Pocota personata. Lineage (NCBI taxonomy): Eukaryota > Metazoa > Arthropoda > Insecta > Diptera > Syrphidae > Pocota > Pocota personata. The sequence continues at coordinate 160,728,479 of OY720430.1, read as the reverse complement.
CGGTTTCGGATCACTTCGTCACTGAGTCCAATAGAATGCTGGTAGTTTTGCAACAAAATTAACTATTTATTTTACGTAATACGATTGCAATAAGTATTTAAGCTTGTAAAAATATAATTTTAGAAGCTTAAAGATTCCAGAGTTAACCGCGAGGAGATGGCAATTTATGTGCAATTATGACTTCATGGCGAGTTCCGCCTGCCTCTCACTCGCATATGTATGTGTATCTCGATCTTAGGTGCTTATTTACCGTGACTTCTCTTTACCTGTCACTTTTCGTTATTTACCCATGTAACTAAAACTTGACTTTTCGTGCTAAAGCGAATTCATTTACCACTACATCAAAATTTATTTGCAAACCCACCTGATGTTCACCGACAATTTTTCAAGGCTTGTCAATCTTACTACCACAACTGGAAATCAAAAAAAAAAAATAATGTACGTACTAGGTGGGGTGAAAAGTAACCTCCTTGACCGACAAAATGTGCTGCTACTGCAAAAAAGGTTATGGTGCCTTGAAGTCCATTCATATTTAGGCAGACATGCCAAATTTCAGTGTGATACTGTCTGTAGTATATGTCCATTTCTGAAAGCTAACAAATGTTTGGTTTCCGATTTCAAGCAGTTTTCAATGGCACCTGGTTTTTGGGTCCGGTCCACGTCTAGTACTTATAAATAGTTGCACATAAAGATTATTAAAATCGGATTGAGGGGTAAGATATACTCGTACAGCTATAGGTGGTTGACTGCTAATGAAATATTTTAATTGTTGATTATTTCTAGCTTAATTTGATTTTAAGAGCAGATTTGAAAATCATCAACATTTAACAAAACGGTGGTAAGATATGAAATTTAAAAATCATCAAAAATGCTGCCCGTATTCCGGCTAACTAAAGAACTTCTTCATGGATTTTTATGAAATTTGGGTCATTGGTTTGATCTGGTGCTTAGACGGTGAGGTTGCAAAAATCTTCAAACATTTTCTGAACCTTACATCCAACTTAATAATCCTAGCAAGGATCTTTATGACATTTTTGTTGTTAGTTTGGAATAGTGTATAGATAATTACATATAAGATTCATCAAAATTTGAGTGGGTGGGCTTCCAAAATCTTTGTAAAACACACAACTCGAGAAATACTAAACGGATTATGATGAAATTCGATTCCTAAGTTTGCGACATTGAGTGCAGATAAGATTTATATATGGGGTTCAGAAAACGAATACAAGGAAACGCTGTACCATCACTTGGCAGACTGTTTTAAGACTCCTATTCTAAAATTTTAGACCGACCGCATATAAGGCAACGTGACAGTCTCTTTAAAAACTGACCTCCACTAAAACGATTTTGCAATCGGAAGGCACTCCTCCAGTGTACTAAGTACTCGAATTTTCAATGTACAATTTGACCATTACCTTGGATAAATATCCAACGATGTGCACAACATCCAGAACCGTCATAATGAGAAAGTTCAACGATGAACGACTACAATGCCAGACTACTTGCCTGTCCTGTTACCCTAGAGTTCCGGAATATTTACAGTGGTAACACTGCAAACCATTGGAACTGGTGTACAGGTTTTCACTCGAATACCTGCTCGAAACCACTAGTTTCGATGGCGATTGCCAGCGTTTAATAGCTGAAACAAGTAACCAAATCTGTGTACTGCTGAATGGGGACAAAATCCAAAATCCCATGCCCAAGTCTGGATGAGGACCAATATTCCAAACCAACCGACCGCACTAAAATCAAAGCAGCTGAAGCCAACATTAAATTAAACAGAACTGGCAATTCAGACGGACGGACTAAAAGCTAAACTGTTTAAAACTGCCGACCGTCTATAAGATATGGTATACAATTTGAGAGGCAATTCGATGTCATACAAATGTTTCATTTGTACAATTTTTGTCAAGACATTGCAGCTTCTGACATCGTCGTTAGCGTCGTCGAGCAGTCAATGATTTCTACCACCACCAAAATGTCACACTTGACTTGAGGGTAGCCAAGCAATTTGTCTTCCTAACTATTAACCTAATGGCATAAATATGTCTGTAAGAACTAAGATAAACGAAGAATCAAACTTGCCAACCTCTGTCTCTTTGGGATAAGAAGGCAATTCAGCAGCAGTAGGGACCTGTCAAGAAGAACTTAGGAGACGGTTGCAGCTATCAAAGGGTCGTGATGGATGGATAGACCACAATAATAAAATAAATATTTGGCGGAAACAGCCACACACATAAATGGAAGAGACCTACAGTATTAGGCTGCGGACACTTGAAGCGCTTTCTGGCGTAGCAACATGTTCCTAATTTGCGAGCTGTTGTTTTAAAGCACTTCATGACGCAGCGCAGTCTTATGACTTTTCTGAAGGGTGTAATTAAGAATATTCTCATAACAATTTTACTTTCGAATACCTGTCAGACTTTCGCGAGAGGTGGTAATAAAACTGTGGAAAAACGTTTAGTGTTGTTTTTTTCGGGGATACAAGACCTTGGACCTTCCGCTCAGTAGCCTAATGCACTAATCACTTAGCCACGGCGACCACCTTCGTCTGTAGCGCCATCAAAAGAAAACTAAGTACTTCCCCTGTACACAATGAGCTGTTGGTTTGAAGCCATACAAGTCATCCAACAGTGACTGCGACTTTAATGGACCATATACCTGCCAAGAAAGTTGCTTTCTATATCGACATTACAAACTTTATGTCCCAATTAAAATGATGACTCTTCTTCGTTACATAGGAAGTACACATCATCACAACTGCCCTAATTGCAGTGTTATCTTTCTTTTAATAGCAATTCGATTTGGTTCCGCTCGATATCGTGGATCGACAAAAAAGAAATACCGAGCAATCGTTGAAAAGCGCAATTAAAGTCGGTATTGCCATAAATCATTTATGAGACCGACAATTTTCGTTGGTTTTTTTTTTCATGGAGACATATTATAGACCCTTAATCCCTGGTGTCATTGGTGTCTTAAGTTCTTACATCTTACTCCTGTCATTTTTTTCTTTTAGATTTTTCATGTTTTCCCCATTCCGTGTGGTTCTGGAAAGCAAATTGAAAGCAATTCCATTTGCAACCTCCACAAAGGAGAGGAACCATTCTAAGAGTTATTGCATTTTCTAATTACAGAACGAAGGACCGTCGCAAAAAGAAGCAGTTATTAATAGCATGACATGCATGGCAGGGGTGCAGTGAAGTTGGTGTGTGTATGTGTATCTAAAATGCACGACGTAGTAGCATGAAATGAATCTGAAAATTGGTAAAGTGGATTCGAAAGAGTGTTCTTGGTTTGGGTTTTGTTCGTACCTATGTATGTATGTAGTGAGACATTCAATAAATTCTTAAAAAGGTATGCGGTATTGATTCGTTATGCACACGTGATGAGAATTCTGGCGGCATAGTGTCTGGAGTGGTAGGCACCACTCTATTCATCGACAGACCGACAATGCACGAAGTAATCCCCATGTCAGTTTTATTACCCCGTGATATGAAATCATTTGAAGAGACTTGTTCTTCCGCTCTATGCAGGTGTTCTGTAGTTCCGTTGACGGTTTTTCATTTCTTGAAAAGAAGAGGAAATTTCGTTTCATTGGTGACGTAGGTTGTTTCCTTGTATTAAATCGCGGAACCAGTGGGTGTATGAGAGGGGAAACAATCGATTAATGTGTACTTTTTAATTAAAAAATGCTGAACATGTACGATGCAATTGTCAGACGTACACATACATATGTACATTAAAGTTTGGTTAGTTTGGGTGGTAATGAGACTTAAGTGCTTTCGAGGCATGCACTACCTATGCAGGTGGTCCACAATATTGATTAGTTTTCCATTATTCTTAGGAGAGGTAAGGTAATGGGAAATAGAACGGCCGCTGAGAAATCAAATTTCGACCCTGACCATTTTATTATACTGGCTCAGAGGAAGCCTAAAGTTGGACGCTTAAGTGACCATCGTCAGCTGCAGACATCAGCGACCAGTGAATAATCCAACACTGTGGCGTAAAGAAAAAAATTCTTGTATCTTTAAAACTAGAGGTTAAGTCTGATCTTCCGTAAGATCGAGATCATGAAGGAGCCTGACGATTCTTCTACCAGATGAGTGGCTAATTTCGAGTAGGAAAATTAAATCCATCAAATTATTTGCTTTAGCTTAGCTTTTTATGATGAAAGTCGAGTGAGCCAACGAGTGGCCAATGATGAAATCTGAAGGGCGTTCCATATTCAAACACGGGAACAATCCGTAATAAATTGCACGACGATTTTAGTACTGCCTAATGTTTCAAGTTTATGTGTAATTTTCACATGCTGCGTCTAATAGAAGACATGGCTCTAGTTGAAGACTGTATATGCATATTTCCCGTTTTCAGAATTCCATAAATAGACCACGGAGCCCTATTGCCTAAGAACTTCCAGATCGTGGATGTAAGGTTGTCAGCGAAGAGCACCGAATAGTACCTACATATATACATACATATACATGTGTTTAGACCTCCCCCACACCTGGAATACATTTTTTGCCAAGAGATAACCCGGATCGACAACTTTTAGCAAATCAAGCAGCAAAGTAAAAACTTTATGTTGCCAATAATGGTTGCCTGCGCGATATTTGATGCCGTTAAAATAATATTCATTTAATTTAAATTATCATAGATATTTCAACGTCTTTCTGTTTTATTTAGTTACTTGAATCCCCCAATTTCCCTCTTAGCCTACTCTCTTTTTGATTATCAAGATGGGTTTCTTGAAAATTTCCATAAAATACTTGTTTTTGTTCTGGAAATAATCTATTGTCCAGGAATTGAACTTATAGTTTAATCAAAAAATCGAAAATTAATATTTTCCCTCATCAATAAACGTGCACTAATATTTAAGCGAGTGTTAATCATCCGTTTGAAAACCAAGTTTAGGGACCGAATGACATATCGCAGACCTAATAAGAAAACCCGTTTTTGATGAAAATGATATTCTGATGCAAAATGTTAGCAAATCAGTTAACGCACCATTATTATTACAAATTCAAAATATGCTCTATCGTCTTCCTTGATATAACACAGGCTTTTGATAATGTGTGGCATTAAGGACTAGTCTATAAGCTTCAAAAATATCTACCAAAACAATATTCAGAAATCCTAGAGTCATATATAACGCAAAGATTATTTAGAATAAAGCAAGAAGATGAGTACTCCACATTGAAACATATAAAAGCTAGCGTACCCCCAGGTAGTGTATTAGGACCTGTCTTGTTCCTATTATACACCAATGATCTACCACAAAGTGAGGAAACTTCTGTTGCCACATTTGCAGACGATACTGCTGTACTTACTGTCGGTAACACCGTGTAGGAAGTTACTGGAAAACTTCAAAGGGCAGTAAATGATATTTATGAATGGCCCAGAAAATGACAAATAAAATTAAATGAACAACATATACCTGTGTACATAAATCGCAATGCAGTTCTCTTTGTGAACTCAGTACTTAGACAAGACTCTCGACGCGAAATTGAGCTGGAAAGCTCGTGTAAAGAAAAAACATGACGAATTAAACATACTGTATAAAAAAATGTATTGGCTCTTAGGGAGGTATTCCTGTCTCTCAATATACCATAAATTACTGCTCTACAAGCAAGTATTAAAGCCAAAATGGACATATGGTCTCCAGCTTTGGGGGTGCACAAGTAAGACAAACATAGAAAAGCATACAATACTTCCAGAATAAAGTACTACACAATATAGTTGGGTTGGGGTCAAAATCCCGAAAACTGAAATCCCGAAAGTCCAAAATCCCGAAAAACCAAAATCCTAAAAATCCAAAATCCTGAAAGGCCAAAATCCCGAAAAATTATATAAAATTAAAAATTGTCACTTTCAAATGTTCAAATATATATATATATGTATTATATCCACAATGCATAAACAGTAGAATATTTATGAGGGGCATGTTGCCCCCCTGCAACCCCCCTGCTTGGGGTCACTGTAGGATTTGGAGTGCGTGCGAGGTTGGGTGTATGCACAGTTTCTTTATTTTCGGAAATTTGGCCTTTCGGGATTGTGGATTTTCGGAATTTTAGGTTTTCGGGACTTTGGGTTTTCGGGATTATGTTTTTCGGGATTCTGTCCGACTCCCAATATAGTTAATGCGCTATGATACGTTGTAACGTTGATCTACTCGCAAGAAGACATGAAGTTAGACTTCGCAATCACACCAATTCAGAAGTAGTTGAACTAAACCCTTCTAACTTCGAACTAGAAAAAAAATATACATAAAATAAAAATTTTTAACATGATTACACTAGAGTGATTGAAACTACCTACATATGTAGGTACTCCAAAATAAAAAGTAACTGACAAAATACAGTTACTGAATATACAAACTTTCAAGTATTAAAAACAAATTGGTAATTAGTTTGACGACTAGGTGCGATAATTGGAAAGATGACATTAAATCATGCCTTTTCGGGTATTTTTATTGGATTAAAGTTCCACACTACGATGTCTTTTGATGATTTTCACCAATTCAATACTACTTTTGATAATTAAAAAGAGAGAATTAACAAACAGTTTTTTAATAATCAATCTAAGATAATTGGTCATATATGTATATGTACATATGAAATATATTGCAATTATGCTAATGAATGTACATTTGAATATCCGCATTTATATTGATGAACTCCGTTCAGACATTAGGTGTGGTTTTTTCCGAAAAAAAAAATTTCACTACTCCAGTTTTTGGTTGTGGTGTGTGTTTTTGTTATTGCGTTAATTTCTACTTTTGATAATTTCACTTCGAATCGTTCTTTTGCTTTGCCATAGAAATAAGTATTTCGCAAGAGAACTCACCTATTGTCACTATATAAGTTAACCATGCTTTGAAAGGCGTTGAGTTGCGTTAAAACGCAAAACATTATTTGTTCTGCAGGTTATTATTTGCTCTACACATTACCTTATTGATGTACAATAGTTTGCACTAGCTTTCAGGTTTTTCAGACAAATTTGTTTGAGCTCTGATTCAATATGTATTGCGAAGGTGGGATGAATAAATTCGAATTCTTCAAGTTTCTGAAATCAAAAAACTTGGTAAACAGGCGTTAATAACAACCTTAACCTCAAGACCTCCAAACCTAACAACTCCAGGCACATTTTCAATAATCAATAAATAGCGCGAACAATATTGGACTAAGAACACATCCTTGGGAAACGCCTGCCGAAGTAACGCACCATTATAGAAACAAATAATTCAAACAAATATTTAATTACTAATAGAAAAAAGAAAAGAAGAGTATAAAATGCAAAGTAAGTATCGTTCCTCCCCAAAAATTTCGAATTTTGGAAATATGTACGAGGTTTTCTTTATATAAATAACTGAGAACTACAGGCAGCTATCTGGGATGTGATTTTATAAAACGTTACTTGGGCCGCAGTTCTATAAACTGACACCACACTCAAAAGATATCATAATTGAAAATGTTGCTTTCTGAAAAAGTGATAAATAATAGTAAATCCAAAAAGAGGGAAGGGATAAAGACAGAAAAACGAGAGTTCAATATCATTTTTACTTTACAAAAAAATATCACTAGTAACATCTTTATAAAATCGCAGCTTTGCATAAATATTTTGTTGATAATTTCGAAATTGGGTTCAAAATAATGAGATGGTTCAACAAAAATAAACACAAGGCATGGTTTCACTCGAACACGGACACGCCCACTTTTCTTAAAAACACTACTCTGAAGTTAGTTTTTTTCCCACAGACAGATATTGTCTTTATTAATTTTAAATTACGGGCAATTAAATCATTCGTGTTCTGCTTTTTTTTGTTTTTCTTTGTTTTTCTTACATGATTGAAAAGTACTCACCTCCGATTTGCTTAAAATTTTTTGTAAGTATAGTCAGAAAAGAAAGGACTTCGTCGCTCCGTTAAGGGTATGTCAACAACTGTCAGGCAGGCGCCTATGTACCTCCCAAGGTACCTCCCAGCGCTCGTTCAACAGTGGATGAATGTCACTTCTAAGGAAATAAACTGTTCATAATTAAGTATTAAGTTGCAAAAAATATAGCGTCTTTGGTACCGTTAAAAAGGTTTTAAAATGTAGTTTCGTAATAAAAGTCTTAAAGAAAAAAGGTACATTGATACAATTGTTTTTGAAAAATAAAAGCTTTTTCCCTAAAAATATTAGCACATTTTCCAAAAATTGATTATATCTCCAAAACTTGTATATGGATTATAAAGTTTTTTATTTCAATTGGGGGTTGTTAATTGTAGCTTTAATTTGTGGTATCATCTATATAAATACGTGTTATAGTTTTGAAGATATTTGAGTTTTTTCTTCAGGATATTCAAACTTTGCATGTGCTTTTAGTTCTTTCCAGCAGTTTGCGCCAAAAAGCGATTTTGATTTTTACTTCTGACATATTAGACTTTACGTAGAAAAAAAATTGAAGAAAATCTGAGATGAGTACTATTCGGAACTGCACCTGTTTTGTTTTTTTAATTCTGAAGTGATTTTCCATTGAGAAAAATGATTTTTTTCCCAATGGAAAACGACATTAGATAAGTCTGCGGAGAGGATAAAGAGGAACACCAACTCCAATTGCAGGGTGCAAGCAAAGTTCACAAATTTTCAAAATGCGATTATGATTGAATAGCTTGGTCTTATTTTTGAAGAAATAACAAATATTTCATCAAAATTCAATTAAATTTTTATTCAGAAGTAGGTTTTTTTAATTCTGCAATAGCAACGTAACGATGAATGTTCTTTCTCATTTTGCATAATTAAAGTACTTCTTTGTAGCAAAAAAAATGACACATGTTTCTTAATAATACGAGTATACCGAATATTTATAGATATTTCAAGAAAAAGGGTGACGCTATTCTGGTGGTATATTTACAAAGAAATTCGAAAAAAGGTGATCTGCCAATTTGCAAAAATTTGAGAGAAACAGCACCACTTGAATATCACACAAATTAACATATACACAAGATAAACTATTTCTTAATTCCATGTCGCATTCGCACCTGTTAAAATTGTAAAGACCCGGAGCAGCTTCGTAGAAATTAAGATAAAAGAACAATTCGGGGCAAATAGATTCGCGGGATTGTACTACAGATGCGATGCTGTGCACATCTTGTAAAAAAAGATTTTCATATTCCACTTAACTTCAAATTGCCGTCGGCCCTAATGTCCACGAAATGAGAGGTCTATTTATCCGAAATGTGTACGTATATATGTACATAAATATCAATTATAAATAATGTTTCCTTTAAATACTTCAAAATGGTGGATCTTACCCCAAAAATACGGGAAAAGTCACATGCAGCACGTTTCCATCAATTTTCCAACACCTATTTACGTACATACATATGTACATATGTATTCAGAGGTAATTTCCATCTAAAAAAAACTGATAAAATGGGCTATATTAGCCAAATAGTCACTGAACAAATTACCCAGAGTAATTTACCGTTAGAACGAATGGTTCATTTTTATTCACCGACTTGTTTTTAAGAGGGTCAGGTCGACGTAAAGCGGCTCTTACACGGTTAATCGATTGAAATCAAGCATGGTGTATATGTGGATTGACGCTACCCCTTACACAGTTCAATCGATTGACGTAAAATTTTTAGTTTTTGTTAGTTTTCATGGTGTACGGATGTGCGATGAGTAAAACTTCATATGGTTGCCTCTTTTTTTTCGGTCGCTGTCATCTTTCCTTTTCACATCCCATAGACTCGGCAATGACTGATAAGTTTCAATTAAAACCCATGCAAATGCTCAGTTTCCATCGTCCCTTAATTTTACGCTAGCGACAGGCATGGTTTCCCTTCCGCGACACAACACATAATGAAGTAATTATGTCAATCCAACCCTTACACACATCAATCAGCATGACTTTGGTCATGCAAAATCAAAAATGTTTTGATTTTCCTTAATCAAACTTCACCTAATGTGTGTGACGCATACAGATACATTTTCACAAGCCATGCAAGTGATTGCTCTCAATCGTTTGACCGTGTATGGGCCGCTTAAGGCCTTGGCTGAATTATGAATTTCCCAACTCCCAATTGTTCTCCACCTTATTTCCTCATTGCAGTAAGCAATGTTCGAGGGCGTAGGGTTTTTTTGTATGTAAATAATATTTTTATTTGATTTTAATAAAAGATTGACCAGAAACTCGACGTAAAAGGATTGCGAATGTTCTTGCCCACCTATGAATATTCATAGGAGGGCAAGGACATTCACAATGTGTAATTACGTCTATAAGTACGATTAAAATGTGGCCCGAGCAGGATAACACAATTAATGGGGTTTGTAACAATAGAGCTTAGGCAAAATTTTAGGAGATTTTTGTATTATTAGACTTTAGCCAATTCTCTTCTTATTTTTAAAAAAAATTTTTAAGGACAATTTACGGAACGCAGGCAAAAAAAGCTCTGCATAGCTTAAATTTCTCGCACTGCATCTGTATAATATCAAAAGTTAACATAACAAAATGATGCTTCTGAAATACTAAAGGATGTGAAATTGGAAACATTATGTACATATATATGTAGTTTGAAAAATTTACGAACAATACTCTTCTGCTTTTATTAAATGAGGGGGATTTTTTATGTAAGGAATATTTCTGAATAGAATAAAAAGTTATTGGCGGCTTTGCAAATTGGTTTGAAATGTAATAATTATCAGATTATAGATTGCAAAATAGAAATGTTGTATCTTATATTTTGAGCAAAGTACTTTGTGCGAAAAATTCGTAAAACTATTATAGTTTACTGGAAGATTGGTTTTTGTAAATTGGTTGGTTTACGTATAATAAATGTGTATCGAAATAAAAATGTAAACAATATTTAACATATGCAAGGTCAATTAATTCCATGGTTTGGAAAAACGTCACAATGCGTCTTTTGCTTTCTAAAAAAATTTAACGATTTTGTTTGAATATCAGTATGAGTTGAGATTTAGTTTCGGAGATTGGACCTATTTAAAACACACGGGTTATGACTTTTGAAGTTCTCTGAGTCGGTTTTATGAGTTTAACTTTGAAAGTCTACATTGAACTTAAATGTTTGGCCATGCATTATTATTAAATGACCTAAAATTTGGTATTCAACTTATCATCCTAGCTTTTATATTTGTGGAGATATTTGGCACCCAATTCAACTTCATTTAAGCGCCCATTAACTTTTTTGAAAATCGACATCGTCATTAACTACTTATATATATTTTAAACATTTTTGGTAAGCCCAATTTTAGATTAGATGTGATTTTATTTAAACAAACAAATTATTGTATACAAAATAAAATTCACAATTAAAGTTTGGAAGTTGCCGTTAGGCGAAAAGAGATAGGTTTTATATAATTCAAATGCAAAAGTAATGTGTAGTATAAAGGAAAAAGATAAAAGTAGTTTTAAAAATTTTCATTTGTAATTTGGTTACGTATTTTAAACGTAGATTGATTTAACGTAGCTAACAAGAGTTGACTAACTGTGACCATTTATAATGTGTGCAAGATCTTCAATCGTTAAACAAATTTTTCCCCAGTGCGAGTGTCTAATGGAGTTAAAGATGGGACAGGTACCAATAAAATGAATAACATATTCTTTTTTATACAGGTTGCACAGTGAACATTCGACATTACCACCAGTTCTGTGGGTAGATAAAGTGTTTATACTGTGATCATAGTGAAAGTAATTGTTTCCTAAACTGTGCTCCAAAATCCGATACATGATCCTGGACTCGCTTTGTTGTGCCCTTTCGTGGAAAAACCTAAATTTATCTTCTCTTATAATGTCTGAAGAGAATTTTTCCATGATGCGGGGTTATTACTGCCTAGGTTAATGTTGTTTTCCAGGCACAATATTGACCACTCGTCAAAGAATTGTGTCTTGCGCGGTATGATGTGGGTAGACACAATTTTAGGTAGTCTATGTGACTGGTACTCCATAATACAAATAGAGAGGAGGTAGCAGGTGTAGCATGTAGTTCGGCCCTTACCACCACTTCATACAGATGGTACTTCACGCTTGTTGCTATGTTACTCCTACCAAAGACCCCTTTCCAGTTACAGTTACTTCAGGAAGCTAAAACTGTTATAGTTTTAGCTTCCTGAAGTTTACATTGGAAGTGTTTTTTTAATGAAAGATTAGGTGTGATCATGATTCCTAGACACTTATACTTCTTAACTTTTCCAATTCCTCGCCTTCCCATGTCCATTTTTCTTCTCTAGCGTATCGGCCCGTAACTTTTCGAAAGACCATCATTTTTGATTTGCTAGTATTGACCTTGAGAGTAGGGGGCTCAGTAAACATCCTTGCTTGACTCCCATTTTCGTATCGAACCATATTGATTACCATTCCGCACTGCTGGTTGGTTTATCTCATACCAGCTGTATATTATCTTCAGGAACTCCGTTGATACCCCTAAGTTGCTTAGTTTAAGAAAAACAGCATTCCTATCGATCGAATCGAAAGCCGCCTTAAAATCCACAAAGAAAACGAATAATTTCTTACCACCATTAACGTACGTCTTTGCTATACTTGTTAGTGTGAAAATGTTATCAACCGTTGAATATTCTGCCTGCTTGAAATTCGCTAAGTAAATTATTTTCCACTACCCACTTCGTTAAGCGTTTTAGTAGAATTGCTGAGAAAATAGCATTTCATAAGTTTTTTGGGGAATTGCTCTGAGGAGTATTTAAAGAATTCGTAGTGTATACGATCTTCTCCTGGTTTTTCTTCACAGATACTCTTGTATTCTGTATTGGCCTATTGGTACACCATTTTAGCTGGCGAAGTTCCCGTTCTTTTCGTAATCCGAAGGCAAATAAACTATTTTTTTTCTGGCCCTTTTGCAGTCTGCGATATACCATGGTTGGATTTTCACAGAACTTCCCCTTGTTTGAAAAGAGCTCACAGCATCTGTCTATTCCTCGGCTGCTTTGTAGTTGAGTCCCATTAATTGCATCTAGTGCTCGATCCACATTTTGCGCAAAATTTTCTCTCCATCTAACCTTTGGCAGAAGTTACATTTCAGGTACCACGTTCTCTCCTTGAGTTTAAATTTTTGCTGTTATCATAAAAGTCAGATGGCCGGAGTAAGGATATTAGCCCACCTCAAGATCAGTCACACAACTTAACCACTCTTCGCGCACCAGACAATAATCTATTGTTGAAGCCGCATTGCATTTCCTCTGATGAAAGTTAAACAACCGTCTTCATCGCTTTTAGTTTGTCCATTTAACATTGTCAAGCCAATCGACGCACATTTCTGCAAACTTTTTCCATTACTATCAATTGTTTTGTCTGTTGCTTTTCTGGTAACATAAGTTGACCCGGGCATAAATTCTGGTTGTAACAAATTCAGTTGTGTAGTTCCGACCCTTGCTCTCCAACCACCATCATATTTTGTTGTTCAAATTCAAGTAGAAAGTTGAACAAGACTCTTGCAACCATACACTGCCATTTATATACATATATCGGGAGTATGAGTATGTATAACTTTTGTTCATTGTTTGTGAGTTCTACTAGAGTTCTGTCCCATTCGACTATGAAACAGCATTGAAATGTTTTGCGTAAATACTTGTTGAAACCATACAGGCATCCTCCGCTAGCTCTACCTTGGTGAATGTTCTTGTTGCCGGAATACAGAGTATTTCATATTTCTCAAAAAAGTGAGTGTAGTGATCTATATTGGTTTCAATAAAAGTTTCATATCGGAAGAAAATATCGTACTGTCTAATTAATTCAAAAAATTCATTAATAGGTCATTTGTTACACAACCATGCTATATTATACGAAATTATTTTTAAAGAGCTAAAATTTAAACTTAAATTACTATTTTTATTTTTATTAAAGGAGCTGACGGCCTTATTACTAAAAGTTATGTTTCTGAACGCTGTCCACAGTTTGACAGTCGCTAGAAACAGCTGCCAGAGTCGCAATACTATTGCCATCAATAAGCTTCTGAAGAAACGTCAACCCTTCCTTATCTTCACATGCAAGCATAGATAAACTAATGCCTTGATTTTCTTATCCTTCGCGATGACTTCCCTTTTTATTTGTGTTAAACGCCTTCTACTCTCCTGCGCTGCAGCTGGATAATCTCTATGCAGTGAGATGTCTTCGCCACGGTGTTTTGATGTGAGCATTAAGCAGATGCATAATGGCGTCCACATCATCTTTGCTTTGAAGTTCGACCAAAACATTGTTTATTTTCGGGTTTCTAGAGCGTAGTGTTCGAATTTCTGAAATTGCAGCCGAATTATTGGTTTTGAGCAACTCCAAGCATACTGTTTTTGTATTGTCCAATTGGCCTGCTGCAATTGGGATATGCCAAATTAGGTTTTTTCTCATTTGCTTTTTTGGCTAGCCAATCAGGACAAAACATTTCGACTCCATTTGTTGCAGTTTATTTTAAAGTGCCAAATTGTTTTGCTTTAACTCATGAATTTCTGCACCGATTCTTTCTAGGGCGAACTTTGTGCATATATTTTTCAGCTTTTCGTCGAGAACTGAAGACATTACCATACGTAGGTCATTAATCGACGTGCTGCCAACGGCTGTATTATCCTTTTTTGCTGACATTTTTGGAGGGGGAAATGTGGTTAGGGGTAGCAGTACTAATAGTTGTGCTGTTTTTTCGGCTGATTTTACTGGTGTTCATTGCAATGACATACTCGTACCTACCTACTTTGTGCGTTGAATTTTTGAAAATTTTCTATTTGTGATCAACGTTAAAAAAAAGAGGGTTGACTCACCTTGAGAGTTTTCTTGTTTATTTGTGCACAAAAGAATGTTTTCCCGGCTTCTAATTCAATTTAGTTGGCAAATTTCTCAAATTAAGTTACACTTTGGCTGGAACTAATCATAAACACAACTTCTTCACACACATTTTCACTCTCTCAATTGATTACCTATAAACTTGAAACTAGACCTAGTATGTAACAACACAAAATAAACCTTGTTTGTATGTATGTATATGCCAAACGTTGCTTGGATTGGATATTACTTTAGAACAAAATCTACTGAGTAAGTAAAGTACCATTATACGTTCACAAAAATCTGGTACGCTATCTTATAGCACATGTTTACCCCAACTGAAATATCAAAATCGTTAAAGTTGTCTTCGAGAAAATTGATTTTTTTTTTCCAAAATCGTCCATTAGTAAAGTATCATTGATTTAGGGGTTGCACCGATCCCTATCTCAGATATGAAGTTTGAAGAAAATCCGTCCAGCAATTTAGGCTACAATCGACGAGACATGCAAACAGACAGACAGGCAGAATTGAGAGACTTGAGAAAACCACTTCCTCGAATCCTCGAATTGAAAAATTTTCTGAAAAACAATGCTTGTTCTTGTAAGTGCAAGTAAAAAGAGTTTACTCACGAGCACTCCTGCTCAGTTTTGTCCATTCTTCTTCGCGAGAAAAATCCGATTAGGCTACATTCGACGGAACAGACAGGCACAATTGAGCAAAATTCTCTCGCGAGTAAAAAAAATAATAAATTCAAGTTTTTATTAAGACAAATTTTAAAAAATTGTAGCTTTATGGAAAATATTTTTGCGTTCATATCCCTGGCTTATAATCCAAAAAAGTACCGTTAATTCTTAGCGAACAACTGAGTACGCAGTCTTATTGCCAACGTCTCCGTTACCTCAGATGTGAATTGTAATCAAAATCGTTAAAGAAGTTTTCGCGAAAATGGTTCTATTTAAATTAGCCTTAGGTATAGTACCGCTAGTTTTGAAGTACCACTTTTTCTCTGTTAGATATTAATCCACAGACCGAAGATAAAATGTATGTATGTGCTGTTAATTTGCAAACCACTCAAATTTAAAATTTAAGCAAAATCGTTTATTTTTTTTTTTTAAATCCATTAAAAGCAATGAATTTATTTGAACGTGTTCAAAAAACTTGGAATGCATTGATCTTGTGTATGTGTATATGTTAAATATTGTTAAAATTTTTATTTCGATACAAATTTACTGAGTATTATCCGAGTACTAACCGATTTTCAAAACCAATCTTTTAGTAAATTATATCTTTAAGAATTTTTTTGTTAAAATACAATGGCCTACAAGATAGTATCAAGCCAAAGGACATATTTCGCCACAATCTGTATAGCATTGTTTTTTTGCAATCTATAATCTGAAAATTATTATATTTCAAACCAATCTGCAAAAAAAAAAAAAAAAAAACGATTATAAATTTTTGCATTTCTTAGATCTACCTAAATAACCGTCAATAACTTTTCATTCTATTCAGAAATCTTCGTTACTTAACTTAGCAACTTACAAGCATATGAAAGCATTATTTGCATAAAAAAACATACAATTTTGAGGTTTGAAGATTTGGGTTACGTTAGATATGTATGTATATCATAGCAAAAAGAGCTCTAAACTCAAGCAGACACAATTGAGATAGATGGTGGGACTTTTAACAGGGCACATCAATCTCAACAAACATTCGTTCAGACTCGGAATAGCTGATACAACAATCTGTACCAACTGTGAGGAGGAGGAGGAAGATATAGAACACTTTCTCTGCCACTGCCCTGCTACAGCGAGGTTAAGACTGAAAATTCTGGATTATTACACACCTCAGCAAGAAAGGAATCGGGGATATATTGGAGTTCGCCAGAGGAACAGTACGATTCCCCGATCACTATACGATATAGTTTCCCGTTGATACTCCCCATGATCCCAATACATAAATCCCCTCTCAACGCATAATTCCCATAGCACTATTGCTTACAGTTCGATAGACGAGGGGAACCAAACGGGCCCAATGGAAGCTTAAGTGAAGAGCATAAGCTCACCCTCGTAAATCAACCAACCAACCATGTACCATATCTTTTGTTTCGAAAATCATAAAAATCGGATGAAGATGGGGTGACTTTTCACCACATCTATGCCAATATTTTTCAAGAACTGTTTGTGGCAGATTTTTACAAATTTTGAGTTATGTTATATATGTAGATAGCATGTTATGTTGCGGTGAATTTTCACCTATCTATTTAAATATTTTTCAAGAACTGTTTGTAGCAGATTTTTTTTTAGATAGATAGATATACGTGATGTTCTTCAAATTATCAAAATCGGATGAAAGTGGGGCAAGTTATGGTTGGGTGACTTTTCACCCACCTATTACAATATTTTTCAAAAACTGGTTGTGGCAATCTTTTTTATAATTTTCTGCTTACCTACTCATAAATCTACGTTCTCTCGATTTTTTTTTTATTTTGTTTTGATATGTTACATGATGGGGTGTAAAAATATTTTTTTCCTTGGGATGCATTATGCCCCAAAAGCGAAAGGAACATTTCAGCGCTCTAGGTTAAACTGTTCGAAAGTTACAAGCGTGTGACAGACACACGTACAGATGGACACTGTGTTGAATCCATTAGTGTTCTGTTTATATAATTCTGTTGCGGAACACTAAAAAACTTTTTGTATCAAAATAAATATCCCTTCGCCTTTTAACACTGCTTACTACAATAAGGAAGAGAGATGTGGAACAATTGCAAATTGAGAAATTCATAATTCAGCTATGGCCGAAATTCATAATTGGCTATTGTCCTAACGGTAAAGCTGATTTAACCACTTTTTTTTACTTACTTATTTGGCCAAAATAATCCATTCCATCAGTTTTTATTTAACTAGTCGCAGTGGTTAAAGAGTTGTGACAGATTAAAAAGTGGGAAGTTTGTAAGAAAAGAAGAAGTTATTGTGGTTTGTTGAAAAAGAAATGAAAATTATTTCGTCATACATTGGTACTTACATATGTATGTATATTGAAATAGCCGGCGGAAAATTGATAAAGCATTCAGCATATCCAAATTTTCCTGTATTTTTAAGGTAAGTCCGTCCATTTTAATTTGAATGGACAATTATTTATAAATTATATGCGTGCATACATATGTACATATTTACATATTTTGGATAAAGAAACTGAGCGCCTCTCATTTGGTCACATTCCAAAGTAAATAGCTGTTCGTGGCCACTCAGCTCTACCTCTTTTTTTCTTCATGGAATCCAAGATGGAGGATGTGTAGATTGTATAACATTTGTTTTTTTTATTGAAGCTTAGCTTATAGTATATACTTTTGCCATTAAATGGCTTTTCCCCACATAATGGCCTACATGTAGAACTATCATTGATTTTATCTAAGGTAAGTATATTTTAAAAGAAGTCCCATTTTGATTGGTCGAGGTCCTGATTCGGGGGGGTTTCAACAATTTAAATGCTCAACTCGCGAAAAACTGAACGGATTTTATTAAAATTTGGTGTATAAATTTGTTCCGGCATACATGTACATATGTATGTATATGTTATGTATGAAAGATGGTTAACATTCAGTGCTGATAAGATTTGGAGGTGGAGTTCTAAAAACGAGCACTAGGAATCGCTGTACCATAACTGCAAATTTTTATTGGTTACGAATTAGCGTTAAATAATGACTCGTTGTATAAGCACATATGTACATGCATATACATATTTACTTTTAATTGGGTTCTCGGATATAAGAAATTCATGCAAAATCCGGTTACAAGCAACACTATTCAATGTGCTATTATGCGTCGAGTACTGCATTTTTCCTTTTTTTTTTTTTAGATAAAAGGGGTTTGAGTTTTCTTTTTTGTTCTAGAAACTATCCAAAACCAATATTTTATACTCCCCGAAAGTTATCCATAATTGTTCTTGGTCCACCTCGTACCATTCTTGTGCAAAATAGCAGCTTTTAAACGGTTCAAAAATTACAAGCGTTTTTACCATTCTGGTACAGAACACTGACAAATTAAAGCGAGATCATATCATTTGTATAAGCATTCAAAATTTCACTCGAATTTACATTTGAATTCGGTACATTTTTGCACTAGTATCGTGCTCCAAAAAAATGACTGCTAAAATTACTTAAAATCTAATTTATTTTTCGTTAATCTGATTAACACAAAAAACTTCACGTCTTCAGTCCTATAAATCATATTAACAAATCGAGTCGCGAAATATAGGAAATTATGCGAAAGCCGAGCTGCAGGATATAAGCTTTAGATATAAAGGTTAACTGTGAATAAGTTTTTATTTAATAATAGGCAGTCCCGAACAAGCAGCGGGTATTGGATAGGTGTAGAACAATTTGCGGATTATCTCTGTGGTTTCCAAAAAAAAAAAAAAAAACATTTGCTTGGGGCCAATATCGACAAGGTCAGTAGATGCAAAATGGCGGGCCAAACTTCTATTTCCGCAGACTAAGGACATGGAGGTAAAAGCACATTTAAAGTAAAATAATGGGCAGCCAGCATATGTGCTGTTCGTTTAGGAAAAAGCAGTAAAAAACTAAAAAATTTAAAAAATAAAAAAAGTTTTTGCATAAAATGCGTTAAAAAGCTTCATATCTTTTCTGTGTATTTGTCAAAAATGTTAATGCCATATCATTATATATGAATATTTCAGAAAGATACCAATTTTGATTAAAATCGTGTTAGCCGTATCTGAGGAAAAGCCAATTTTCGCAAGTCCTTAGTAAAGTAAATATATAAAATCGAAAAGAAAATTGAATTTTTTCAAAATTGGCTTTAAGTAAAGTACCTTTAATTTTAACGTTAGAATGAAAACATCGATTTCGTCTAAGGGCATATGCCCACAGATCACGGATGTGAAGTTTGAAGTAAATCTGACCAGCAGCTTAGGCTGAAGTGCGAGGTACAGACATACAGACACAATTGGGAGTCAAAATTTTCTGAATTCCTTTTTTATAGTACTCGTAATACCAAGATCTTGAGATCAACAATTTTAACGAAAACAATACTTGCCGTATAGAAATTTTGATCTTGAGATGTTGTAACTTTTTTTTTTCGAAACCATAGAAATGTTTATTTCCAGTTTTGTTTCCCAAAATTTAAAAATCTATTTATTTTAACTGCAGTAGTTTAAAAATTATAGTGCAATAAGCGATGAAACCCAAAAATTGGAGGTGAAAACCTAGGGGCACGATGACAGTTAATAAGAGTAGGGGTGGTTATATATTTTCAAGTGGAAAATTTTGTGCGAAAATAATAAATAAAAAAATGCATGAGGGAGACTAAGTCGTCGACGAAGGTTGACACTGCAAAAAATAGATTTCGTATTCTTTTTTATAAATTTCTCTCAGGAAAGGCGAGCCTATAACGCTGTGGAGCGCCTCAAGGTGCTTTTAGAACCGGCCTATTTGCCAAACTTCGTGACATTGTTCCTTTCTTTTTAGTTTTCAATTTAATTTACCAAAATGGTAGCTACATTTTTTGAGTGTATTATGTACGACTATGCATGAGTGATTTCAGTAGTACAAAATCACAAATGGGTTCATCACAAGGCAATACGAAAAAAGAATTTTGACAGATACTTTTTGAGGACTATTGACTTGTATTAGAATGGAATCAAAAAGGAGAACGCCAACAAAATAGAGAACGAAAAAAGAGAGTATGAATATGATCGCGCCCAAAAAAAGAGAACATGCTCTTTTTAAAAGAGATATTATGGAAACCGTAGCCAAAATAAAATATTGGTATTAACTAGGTGGCCACGGTGTAGTGGGTAGTGTGTTTGCTTGTGAACCGAGCTGTGAATGCACCAATAGCCACCAAGTTTCATCAACCACTACACCAAAAAAGGGTTTCTGCCTGTAGTACAATGGCCCGTGAATCGAGTCTGAATGCTCCGAGATTTTGGAAATTTCCTTTTAATTAAAGAAAATAATCTTGCATTCTGTGTTCTTAATTTTAAGTTGCAATCACAATCTATACCTCATACCCATTACTTATCATCAGCATCATTATCATTATACATACATACATATAAATAAATCGGTTGTTTTAGCACATTTTTTAAACGATTCAATAGATTTTGAAACATATTTGTTTCAACAAGTACATATATAAGATATGTTCCCCACTTGGAAATTGCCACTTTTTATAGGTATAGTGGACGCTGTTGACTTTTGGTCATAGCTCCCATTGATGTCCCTGCGGAGCCCAACAATTTGTTTGCTTATTTCCTATGCAGGTCCTTGAGGAGCATGACTTTATTTTGCAGGGCCACGGGCAACAACTACAGGGTCTTCCAGTAGGGGCTTCCGAACTTTGACAGTTGATAGCGACCATATTGTTGAAACTACATCTGTCAAATTGACTGCCATTTATTCAGTCTGTTTTGCCAAATCACCATGGACGGATATAGCGTTCAACAATACGTTCAAATAATAAAATTGTTTTATTAAAATGGGTGTTCTGTTCGGGCAACATTCCCGGCGCTTCGCCCATTTTACGGTCGCCATAATCGTCCTTCCGAGAGGACTATTCGCAGTGTGGTGGATAAATTTGAGTCCACTGCTTCAGTAAACGATCAACCAACACTCCGTAAGTCGACGGAGCGCAAGATCTGCCGAAAACATCGTCCGTAAGAGTGTACAGGAGAATCCGAGTCAGTCGATTTCGCGTCGCTCGCAAGAACTCGGCCTTTCGCAGACCACAACTTGGCGAATTTTGCATCGTGACTTGGGCCTGCACCCGTACAAAATTCAACTGACCGAGGAACTGAAGGTAAACGACCATAGACAACGACGTGTGTTCTCTGAATGGGCTCTGGAGCAGTTGGAAACTGACCCCAATTTTCATCGAAAAATCATCTTCAGCGATGAGGCCCAATTCTGAATGAAAACAAAATTGTCGAATTTGGGACGATACCAATCCACATGAGACCCAAGAGCGTCCAATGCATCCCGAAAAAGTCACTGTTTGGTATGGATTTTGGGCTGGCGGCGTCATCGGTCCATATTTCTTTGAGAACGACGTTGGCCAGGCCATCACCGTCAACGGCGAGCGCTATAGGTCGATGATTACTAACTTCTTTTGGCCTGAATCGGATCATATGGACACCAACGACATGTGGTTTCAACAGGACGGCGCTACGTGGCACACAGCTCACGCCACATTGGAAATTCTGCACGAGCTATTCGAGGGCATGGTCATCTCACGTGGAGGTGATGTAAACTGGCCACCGAGATCGTGCGATTTGACCCCGTTAGACTTTTTCTGGTGGGGTTTTCTGAAGTCGCAGGTCTATGTGAATAAGCCACAAAACACAGCGACCTTCAAAGCCAACATAACCCATGCCATCGGTCAAATTCAGCCTGATTTATGCGCCAGAGTCATGGAAAATTGGACATTTCGGATGGGCGCCACCTAAAGAAGCCGCGGCAGACATTTGAACGATGTTATATTCCATACATCGATAGGCCTTTCAGACGAATAAAAAATGTCGATGATATCTCACATACACTTTGTTTTATTTAAATTTAAAGATAGGAAGCGCTTAATGAAAGACCCTTTATTATCTAATAATACCGTAAAAATACTTAGTGATTGCCTGTTCCTTCATTTGTTCGTAAATTTCGAAGAGTTGTTAGTATTAAGGATAAGGAAATGTCATTCGCCGATTTTGGAATTTTTATGAATTTCGTTCTATTTGGGAGCGAAAATGATTAATCCAATTTTAGTTAAACATGCATAATTTTGGAAAAAAATTTCTGAAAGTGACTTTACTTTAATAGAGAAACTTAAAAAATTGAGTCTCTCAATTCTGTCTATGTGTCTATCTGTCTGCCTGTCTGTCTGTCTATACATGTGTTGAACTGCAGACTAAACGGCTGGACGGATTTACATCAAACTTCATATCTGGGTTCTGTGAAGTCACAGTTTGAGGCGAAATTTTCATTCTAACCCCAAAATTCTCCAAAACTACTAATGCTTTTATTTAATTTTGTATTTGGGTTGAGTTAAATATATCTCACTAGATGGCACACCAAGTTTTTGGAACAACAGTTGTATAATGATACTTTTTTTTAAAGAAATTTCCAAATCCCTTTCCGTTTTCTAATACTTCAGTTCGAGATGACCTTGCATACATACATACCTATGTGGATAATGTTGTAAAATACTGCAATCAAAATCTCACCCTATAAGTTCTTTAAAAAAAAAATTCTCTTTAGTAAATATTAAAAATACAGTACTATTTGCACTTTACATTCATCAACTGCTTGTATTTCACAGAAACTACCGTATTTTAATTTTTTACAATAAAAACGCTCCCTATTTGCAATGTGTTCTCATACTCTCAAATCGACCTGACAGCAAGTAAAACCCACCCTAATTACTGTGTGGATTATTATGACAAAATTTTATTCCACAAATTAAACAATGTATCCCCACTTTGCCATCCAGTTTGATGATGATAAAGTCGTTAAATATACTAACCAGTCGCATACAGATTGCAACAAACTCACACACACACGGAGCAGCAGAGTGCAGTTAAGCTCTCTGAACTCACCTGGTCCTTATTTTGTCAGGACATCGTCCCACATATACAGGACCACTGATGGTGTGTATACACATACACTTGAGTCATGTTTGTTAAAAGTACCGGGATTATCTATAGAAATTCACAGTGACATTCTGTAATTCCATTCTGACTGGATTACGCTCGTGCAGCAGCAGCAGCAGCATCAGGAGAAACAGCAGCAACACACATGCAATATGTTTTTTGTTTTTGTTTTTGGGGACCTGCTTTACATACCCAGTACGCTTACCTTTTCATCAAGTCTTATCGTGTATTTACCTTTGTACCTCTATAACTCCTCTGTGAGCCCTGTGTGTATTCCCTCACTGTGCTACATGATTATCTTGGTTGCTTTTGTTGCTTAAGAACGTTCAATTGAACAAGCAGTAAGTTATCCTCTTCAGATTATTAGGCATTGGTCAGAGACGTAGAGAGAACCCTTTTGCAAAAGGTACTACGTACCTATTTAAAAATGCGGGGATTAAATGTTGGGACATATGAGATTATCTCTTCAATTCAATTTTGGTTGTGATAATACATAGATCTCTATGTGTGCGGTTTTTCTTTTGCAATTCTCACATTATTTACATTTGCGAGGTATAAAGTGCGCTATGTGTACATGTGGTGAATGAAAGGATTATGTGAGTAATTGGTCCACCTGGACGTTAATGGTCCAGGGATTTAGGGATTTGGAAAGTTAGCTCATAGTGGTGGAAAGTGTCGTGTAGCATCATTTGATAGTGACGTAGTTCGAGTTTTGCTTATGTTAGACAAGAAGAAACACTTTTTATGCTATACACCGATAACAGGGCGAGTTTCGTCTTTAGTAGCAAAGAGTATGCCTAGCCATCTGGATTGGCTAAAGCCTATTTTAGTCTGCGAATTCTGATGAGACTGCACACCTAAAAACTTCCTCCTAACTCTTAAAGAGCCACTCAACCATAATTACTTCATTATGTAGGCACATGTATTATCACAAAGTACGATTACTGATATTGAGTTTTATTTTGCTAATTGCTCCTATGTATGGTCTATGGCAGCCTTCCATCCTGATACTCGTAAATATTATGATCTTGCTTTTAGATCTATGATGTCCGAAATCGTTCGGACTTCATTTTACTTTCTTTATCCGGTTAAGGTTCTCCTGAATAGAGAGCTTTTATTTATCGTCTTAGCTTTTTGGTTTAAGGTTCGGTTATATCTTCATCATCATTCGCCCAACACGTACTTTCTTTACTTAGCATTTGATGGCGCACAGTTCGCGATAGACCTGGGGCTCAACCACCACGCCACACTCGAAAATTCGATGCTTTTCTAATTCCCTCTTGTTTTACGTCACCTAAAATCATATATTTCTTTATCGTGCTGTACCTCAGGAAGCATTAATCTCAGCGCCAAATTCATTTGCGTAACGTCTATCTCAATGCGAAAGCACCACTAACCATTTTGACAGATTAAAGCTCTGATATTGACTTTTGAGTTTCACTCAACTCCTTGAAGACCTTTTCCCATATCGAAGGTTTTAGTGAAGTTATTACCGACGTTAATGTAGGGAGGGCATATTATGTGTAATTCGACACAGGTTGACAAGTTTGACAAGGAAACTAAAACTAAACGTGGATATATACATACATATATGTATGTAGGTACATATGTGTAGTTCGTTTATATTACAGATGATTTTATGGTCGATGGAAATAGGCGAGTATCGTTGTAAAAGGCCTGTTTTTTTTCCAAGACCGGTTACAATATGTAGGTATGGTGGTCCACCAGTTTACATAAAACGCCAGATAATATCTTATATGCAATGTTGAAGCAGATGCCCCTGTGGCTGGTGCAGTCCAGGAGATTTCCTTTCCTGTGGATCGGATAAACAATGCTGAGGTTCCATTCAACAGACATTCTGTAATCCGACTAAATATATTTTACAGATAAGTTGGTGTGCACGCAACAAATCATTCTCCGCTACTTTCCTTAGTTAGGTCTGGGCAGGACGACGATGGAGAATTTTATTTAAGGAGTTTGCTCAACTGTAAATTCAAATAATGACTTTGTCCATCTAGCGTAGACTTCAGCGAAGAATCACTCTAACCAACCGCTGTTCTTTTGGGCTAAAGAGGCAATTGAGTAGTAAAGCCCTTTCACTGACAACTATGGTGACTTTATATAAGACCCTCATCATCCACCGGCACCGTGGCGCCGTTGTATGTGCGCGATCACTGAGCGGGAGATTCAAGGTTCGAATCCTAGAAAACACAAAAAAAAAAAAAAAAAATGCTCTCACGAGACGAACATCCGAGAGTAAAATTGTCATAAGAAGCTTCTCCCAATCTATAAAAATTACCCTTCGGAAACGTCACAAAACTGTAGATCTCAACCATGTAGGCGGCTGCGAGATGCTAGGCCAGGCCCTGTTACCGCCATAATGCGTATTTTTTTAGAAGCACGACCGTAGGCTAATGAAACACCCTTGGATGTTTTGCAAAAAAAATACTTCGAGTGATTGTTGCCCCGGAAAGTCTTCAAATCCATCCCGGAGGAACGACGCAATAAATGCAGACCTCACTAAGGTGGCGCACACAAATGAAAAGGGACCCCAACTAACTTCGTGTGCAAAATTGTAGGGACTAGTATTGGATGGAGCTGACGGCAGACGCTTGACATCCATGTCGACCACGGACAGCAACGCCATCAGAAGTAAGTAAGCACATATGCACCTATATCCATCTGTTCGATGATTTTACACCGCTTATATTAACTAGCTTTTCGTTTTAGCTTCGAAGCAGTTAATAAATTTTTTTCACAATTTCAATGCCCAATTGTCCTTGAAATTTGGCACAAGAATATTTTTTATTTATATATTTATTTCGTGATTAGTTTAATAGTCCAGCACCATTATATGTGTTTTGCTCAGCGACAAAATGAATAACTCAATTTTTTACTTGCACCTACATATGTACATATAAGGACAAATATTGGTTTCCTGACAATTTTCAATCTCAAGATTTTGATCAAAATTGACATTACTATGATAGAGAAACTCAATAAAATAGTTCTCTCAATTCTGTCTGTCTGTCTATACGCACGACTGTAGCCTAAACGGCTGGACAGATTTTCTTCAAACTTCATATCTGGGGTCTGTGGGTTCACAATGGTACTTGATAAAGGCCGACTTTTAGAAAATCAATTTTCTCGTAAACGGCTCCAACGATTTTGATCAAATTTGATATTTGAGTTATGGCGTACAGATGAAGTACAAAGTTTTTTCCAAAAAATATCTTTAACGGTACTGTGTTTATTAACCGGTCTTTGAAAGTTGGCTACGATTCGATCGATTTTATTTGAACTATTTGACATATAGATTATGGCATACCAAGTTTTGGAAAATGTGAGTGATTTGCGTGAGTGATTTGCAATTAAGCAATTATATAGGTGCAAGTTCGTGCGAGACAGTCGTGCACTTTATTTTTTTCGTACGGTCATTTTAATTGCCTTCCTTAGTAACATATTAAAAGTCCTGACTGATCTGACTTGCACCAAGTCCGCCATCTTGAATAAACCGTAGATCGGGAAAGGGTTTTTCGGAACAATGTCACAAAATATTGATTTTAGGTAAAAAGTGAAAGTGACTGAATAAAAACAACATACGATTTCCTCCAAGCTGCTTTTGTTCTCCTTGGTGTCTTTCGATTAATAAGAAAAAAAGGTTTTTTTTTTTCTTTAAACAGCGAACTTAGAATATTTTTTTCCATAGGATATTTGTAATTGCTTTACTTAATAATATAGTAAAAGTTTTGACTGATCTAACTTATGATAAGTTTATCATCGTCAAAAAATGACTGATCAAAGTGTGTCTTTCTCCAGTTGTTTGCAATATTTCTGAAACTGTTGATCTTAGAAAAAACAATATGTAATATCAAAAATAAAGGGCACACAATACATCAAAGTATTTCTTTTGTGTTTTTTCATTGGCATGAAAAAATGGTGCTTTTCTAGTTTGCCTAATATTTTTGTATTGTCTTCATTTTTAAATAACCCTATTTTTACTTGCACCTATAAGGGCAATGGAGAATCTCAAAAAAGTGGCCCTGACAAGTCTGTTTCTCTGTCTGTATGTATGATCGACTGCAGCCTAAACGGCTTGACGGATTTTTTTCAAACCTTATATCTATGATCTGTGGATTCACAATTCGGGGCAAACTCTGAATTTTCATTCTAACCCCAAAATTAATCGTACTTAGGTGTACATACTAATGGCCAATTTTAAGTATCACTAAAATATTTGTAAAAAAAATTGAATTTCTCAAAAAGGTCTCTTACGATTTCGTTCAATTTTAATATTTGAGAACAGATGTCGTACTAGACTTTTACAAAAAAAAAAAAAAAATGCGTATAACGGTACTTTATTAGCTGGTTTTTACATATACCCGTATGTATAAGATTACAGCACAGCAAGTTTTGGTAAATTTTCAGAATATTTTTCTTTTAAATTTTTAACGGATTTAAAAAGTTTTTAACGATTTTGTTACTTGTTTAGATTTTAAATCTGAGTGATATGCAGATAAACAAAATGTATGTAGGTCAAGACGGCGAACGTCGCAAAAGCAAGTAGGAACGGTGGGGACTTTTGGTATGTTGTTGAGGAAGGCAATTATAATGAACGTATTAAGTTATTAATTTTGTCGCCGATGGATGCTAATGAGCATTGAATATAAGTTAGCTTCGTATATTAGGTCTCGCAATTCCGTCCGTCTATATATCGGACTAATGCCTAGAGGGGAAATGATAATTTCCATTCTAACTCACAATTAACGGTATTTTACTTAAAACCAATTCTGGATAAGTGCAATTGTCTCCAAAATGGCTCTTACGATTTCAACAAAAATGTATATTTGAGCATGAGCGTCTGCAATAAGACGTCGTACCCAGTTTTTCGCTACAAAATCGAGGAACATTACTTTACTCGTACTTATTAGCGGATTTATATAAATACGCCATATTTCGGTTACGGTTTAGATAGTTTTATTCAAAATTGATATTTAAGATATACGTGAGAATATGACATTCAAATTTTAGATATGCAAGCTTTTTTCGAAAAGTCAAATTTGTTCTCCTCTTTTCAACATACATATGTATGTACATTTGAAATCTAACAATTCACGAACAAACAGTACAAACAGCAAATACGTGAGACCTAGTAGTACCATTTTTTATGGTATTGGCATAGTTTCAAAAAAAGCTAGTTTTTCATTCCACCCAATTAACTAGTGGTGTAGATGCTTTTGGTTTATGTGTATGTTATTCGTTATCGTTAATTTTTATTAAATTCATTTATCTTTGTAATTTTATTAAACATGACATAGAAACCTAAGGAGATCTCTTCCGTAAAATTTGTCCGATTCTTCTAACGTCCAATAGTGAAACTAATCTATAATACATACGTACTATAGATTCATCAAAATATCCATTCAAATGGCTTTTCAGATAGTTGTCCCAAAGTTTCCTAACTCATCAATGTCAATAATTACGAAATCGAACAACACTACAATTCACACCCTCCGAGTACTGTTCTCTGCTCGTAATTACACTGAAATTTATTAGTGCCTTAGAAGACGCAACAAAGCGAATTCGTATGTCTCTCAGTTGCATGTAAATGCCTCGTACAAAAAAAGGAAAAAAGGAAAAGAAACTACGCTCTAATTTTAGGGCAGGTTCGTGTTTACGCTTTGGCTAATAACATGGTTGTAAATCTCCGTACTTCATTGTCAAGGATAGTAATTGGAGGAACACGTGTAGTGTACGGTGTTGGCGGCGCTAGGGCGCATTACCACAAACCTTACGCTCCAATTATTTGTCAAACATGCATTTTCTGAGTTCTCAGACAAGAGTCTCAATTCGTGTTAACATCTGCATCTTTTGAACATCTTCAACTTCTCTCAAAATAGATGCACAGCTATAAACTAAACAAAACACATCTCCAGCCGAACATAAATTACTCGGAATGTGACAATTATACGGCGTAGTTTTGTGGTATTTATTTCCAAAATAAAGAACCTCATTATGCGGTGCTCCCAGATACAATTTATTTGCATTAACATGCCGACTTTGTGGGCAATAATTACACAGATATTGGGTTACATTGAAGCACACCAAAAGGTTTCGTATTTTCTTGTATTAATCAAAACTTAAAAAAAAAATGGAAGTGAAATCAATGGTTTCTACTTTTCCTGTCGAGTGGAGGAAGCTAAATCAAAAATTATTTTCAATCGATGACACTTTTATACGTTTTCCTCTCAAAGAGATATGGAGATTTGATATACAACCCGTTTCTAGATGTTGTGATATATGATCAACAAATTTTTCTGGCAATGGGGTTATAAATGAATTTTGAAAATATTTGAAAATATTTTTTTTTACTGTCGATCGTAAAAGTGTTTTGGAATTGCTTGTTTTTTGGCCATTAAGAGATGAGATGTTTGCTAGCAGATAAGAGTACTAGGAGAAGAGTAGGGAAATATGTAAATATTTTATTTAATAGTTGTGCATGTACAATGCTGGTAGTTTAAGTATCAGTAAAATATTTCTCCGTCATGCATGTATTAAAATTCCACAAATATTGAATTAATTAAGATTTTTTGTACACTCTGCACAATCTTTCATAGTATTTTAATTTAACGAAATAACTAATTTAACACGTGCGTTTAACACATCGATTGTAAAGCCAAATTTTGAGGAAAATAATACAGATGACTTAAGATTCGTGTAAACTTAACCCTTTTATCTAAACTAAAGTCTCACGTTTATATTTTATTGTAAGCAAGTTTAAGTAACAATGTGTACAGGACCACTCTCATTGGAGTAGGGTGAAGAAATATTGATCCACTGCATACTGAATAAAGTTCTGGTGAGTCAGTTTTCCTGGCTTTTGCAAGGGGCATAATATCGACTCTATAAGTTCTCTATTTTCTAGAATTAAATTGTCTTCCTGATTCGGGCGAAAGCTGAGCGCCATGGTGTAGTGGTAACATCATCGCTTGTCACGCTGCAGGTTCACGGTTCGAATCCTGATGTCAAGAATCATCTATTTATTTCGCATGAAATAAATAAAAAAGTCGTTCAATTGCGAAAGCTTATGTGAAGTGTACTGCGTAACACTGGGTGGTCATATGGCTATAATGCAACTTGATCATGATAATGACATCAGGAGGACGGAAAAAAATACTGTGAATCATAAGCAACGACAATAACAGCAAACCAAAAATACTCCTCAGTTATCTGGACGCCATCCTTGGAGTTCACTGAAACATAATATCACCTGAGTTTTTAACCAACTACATCAATCTGTTTCTCTGTCCCTTTACACAAAACGCCCGTGTCCTAAAAAATTAGTATAAAGGTATTTATAACCCCTTTGACACGTGCAAATTATAAAAAAAAAATATGAACTGCTCAGATGTTCTTTTAAAGAAATCATCTTCTAGCCAATTAAATTTTATAACATTTTTGATTGCCAACATGTGCTAAGCCCATGCTAGAATAGCCGAACTTGGTTATGTGTAATCTTTAGGAGGCAATTATTTTGGTTCCACTTACCCAGTTTACAACTTATACAGTGACGATGTGACGGTGTACATCACAATTGGACCCAATAAAAGAGGTATTTCCTTAACCAGGTACCATATTACCAGGTCCGACTGTAGTTAAAGGGTTAAAGTAACCATAATTTCATCATTCCATATTTGAAGGTAATCATGCTTGGGCAGTCAATAATGTCTATTTGGCTCTATCAGAGCGGATGTACTCGTATGTATAGGTAAATAGAATTCTTCAGTTTAACAGTGTTGACGGTGGCATATAGTATATCGACTACTTTTGCCTAAAAAACAGTTGTGAATGGAGTTCTCCATTCGCTTCTCTGAATACTCTGAATATATTCTGAGAGTTCGTCGATTAGAGACCCATCTGTACAAGACTACACACGCGGTAAGAAACCAGGCCAGACGCTGCTGCTCGATTCTGAGGGATCCAGCTCAGGCTCTATTTTATCGAGTGGCGCATTCTTCCCCCTTTTGATCTATTAAGAAATGTAAATTAAAATATAGATAAAAGTCACAATTAATGAATGAAACTTGTCAATATCCCCACAACTTTTTGTTTAGTGGTGACATTGTGTAAACAAATTTTAAGCTCTGGGATACAACTGTCGGACGGAGTATCTTATATATTGTAGTTTCCTACGTTTTATCATATCAAGATTTCAGTGTTTGTGTGTAAGTTGGGGTAAGACAAGAACAAAATTGTGCTGGGGGTGTGGTCTATTTAGGTCATATTCCGTATAGTTTTTCACGCCAGATGTTATAAACTTCACTTATTGCATTTTAGCAATTTTGAAAATAAAATAAAACATTATTTTCAGATTGGTAAAAAGTGTATACTAAATCAACTCAGGCTGTTCAAGCAGAACTTATTAGTATTTGTTTTCCAAAAAGATGAATGAAATCAGCACATTTTATCGAATTTCACACAATTTCGAGTAGGTACCTACATATGTACATGTACAGGCCCCTAGGTACTTATACATGAAGTTCAAAGTAAGTGCGAAACATTTTAGACTGCAATTGAAGATGTGTAGACTAATTGCCAGACAGACAGGCTGAAGAAATTATGAGACTCACTCGAAATTCTCCTTATTGGAGATACCTGCCTTCCTACATAGATTGATCTAAACCTTAAAGTCAATAATTTTTCCAAAACTCAATACCTACTGTAATTTATATGAAAAAATTAAAAGTTCTCAAAGTGCTTGTTTCCGATTTCCATGGTTAATAATTTAATTTGTATGCGTTTCACAATCGCACAGAAGGTAAATTGCATATTCAATTAAAAATCGAAGAATTAGTTCTGCAACGTCACTTAGAACAATGTAAACCGTAACATCTGTTTGAAATTAGGCAGAATGAAGTACGAGTACACGCACACAAATGCAAACCCAGACGATTACCAAAATGAAAACAAAACAATTTCAATCTCGGATTACATTCCGAAAAATTAATCATAAACAAAGGGGAAACGATAAACATGAGAATACGACCCCGCACATTTGTTGCCTCCTGTAGAGAAGCCGGGACCGGGCGAAGCCTAAATAGTTTCAATGTCGTCGACGACATGGTTACTTACCAAGTGGTTTTGTAGTAGTATAGACGAACTGCTTCCAGACGACACGACTTGTACTATTTTACGAACAAAAACAAATCGAATTCTTATGGATTGTGTGCTGTTTAAGAAGTCAAACCCTGCAGGGTACTCACAGTCATTGTTAGCAGAGAAAAAGGCTGAGAATACGAAACCGGAACTGATTGTATATGTTTTGTTGCGGCAAGGGTGACAAATCACTGCAATTTATAAATGAATACAATCGATCTAGGAGTCGGTATGTTGAAATAAAGTATGTATACAAAATTGGAAATAGATAGATTTTCATTGATGATCCGATAAACAATTTTCAATGGGTGCAAAAGAAAGAAGGATACGAATCAATTGAACTGAAGCCATGGTACTGACATCAATTGGCGATGGATGGGTACCTTCTTCAGCGTAGGTACAAATTTATCTAAATAGTCGAATAGTCATGACGCAGAACAGGACCCATAAACGATATCAGGATTTCAAGATTGAAATAAATTGCATTACTTGTCATCAGTTGGTGCTATAAGTCATTCCACTTGTAAATGCCGTCCAATCATGACTGTTGCCTTATTCTATTGACTCATCTCTAGCTAATAACAGTACATAATTTCACCGTAGCAGTTAAAGCAAACAAAATTGTTTAACACAAAAACTATGGAGTATTTTTTAGTTGAAGTTGTTGAAGGGTAAGTTGCATGACGTGCCAATAGTTTTATTGCTTTCGCAGGTACCTACTGGCCTTTTCTAAGGACTAATCACGATGGGGTCATTACTTTGCATTTGTAGTAAATACAAAAAGTAATAACTACTCATTTCGCAAATAACAGCATGACATTTTGGCAATCCAGACCTGCTCCGTAATATTTACTTGCTCTTCTTAATCTCTTTCTGTTTTTCCTTTCTCCATCAGTATTTTCCTTTTCTGTTGATTTACATCAATTGTAGATACACTATTTATTTTAAATAGCTTGTACATGTACCACCCGCATTCCGTCATTCGCATTCGGGTTCGATATCCTTGCAAGTAAATGCAAAAGAACAAGCATACTTACACACACATTCACACGGTTACATCGGAAAAACCATCTCTCCTGTGTGCATATAGTGAGAGTGCTGCCGTACCGTATCGTTTTTGTATTCAACATGCAACGAGAAATTATGGGTCTCGTTCCTTCCAATGGTGTGCTGCCTTACTATAGAGTTTCAGTGCACACAGGGCTCATTCCCTTGACAGTGCCACTCACTCACATCCTGCAAATATCCGTTTTCAATGTAACGAAACACGTGGATCGATATTTTGGATGTAAATGTAGGAACACCAGCTTCTGCAGCAGCTCCTACGTAGATATGCAATGGAACCTACCGTCGTCATCGTCCTCGTTCTTCTCATCATCGTCGTAATCGTTGATGATGAAAATACAAGCAGGGGGCTCTGGAGTAGGGTTCACAGGATAGTTGGAATGTGTAGTGTAGTACCCGGCAACAGGAAGAATGATACAAAAAATAGGGAAATATAAATGCACTACACACAGAAACAATCACATACACCATTGAAATCAATGGTGATATAGCATATGACGTGGCGAGGTCTTCTATATTGACGCATTGAACAAATTGGTATAGGGTAACTGAGTTGTAATGATTATTTCTATTTCAACTGTATTGCTTTGAGCGGGAAACTTGGGTTAAACGTACTCGGGCGGAAACAGTTGATTTATTCAAATATGGGGTCTAACTTTACGCTTGACAGGGACTAATTGAATCACCGGTTTCAAAAGGGCTTGCTCGCGTTTGCTAAGAAAGCAATATTTTAAAGTTTGAGATCTTCAAAATTCTTTAAAGTAGGTATTTGAACTACAGACCAAGTACTCTGGTATTTGACTTCACTACATGATACTCATTACGTGATATTTGACACTTGTGTAGAAGTACTTTTCGATTACCATTACCAGGATAATAAAATACAACTACAAATTCAAAATTTAAATGGCATTTCTAAACATATTTTGTCGAAGTTGACTTAGATGTCAATTTCGCATACAATAAAGTAGCGAAAAACTGAGTATGTCGTCTACGTCCAAATTACCATTGATGTGAATTTTGATCGAAATCGTTACAGCTCAAAAGGAGAATAAACTAAAAATTTGTGAAAAAGATAGAGAATACAAAATTAGAGTTAAAAAAGAGGACGTGTTTTCTTTGAAAGAGACAATCGTAGCCTGTAAGGTCACGTTAAAAAGATTGTTCCATCAAAAGATTGGTCATCAAAATTTGGCAAAATATTGAGGAGTATTGTTCAGGAATGGAATGTTATACATACTTTTCTTTACTTTTATGTAACTAATAGCTGCACAGTGAGTATGCTACAATTTGAAGTTTTTGGGGTTTACATGTATCCTTATACCAAGCAAAAGGCTATGACATCAGAAGATAATGTAAGGCAACTTCGGGAAATATGACATTAATTTTTTTAATTGCTCGAGAATTTGATCAATTATGTTTGTGTATGTTCCGTCAACTGCAGTCTAATCGACTGAACCGGAGTATCTTGAGTGAATCCAACGATGGTAGATTTTCTACTGATAGTTAGATAGAAGTCGGTCTCAGATCCCTCTCTTAATTTGTTCCTATCTGATGTTAGCGGAATTACTGATGGTTTATGTAACCCAACTGTTTAAGTCTGTCGACGTAACCTAACTTAAATTCTTTATTAATTTCATTTTTCATTACTAATAATAACTAAGAACAATTTGACGAAAAAAAAACTTAGTAAATGAACGTTATTTTTTTGTTTGTTTCTTATACCTATACAAAACATAAAAAACTACCTTAAAATAAATCTTAAACTACCTTACTTACTCTACCTTACTCTAATTACGTAATTATATATGTACTTTCCACACTGCTGTGTGCGACGTCTCTGTCGTAGTTGAGTTGCCTATCAACAGCTGTCCGAGCAACATGGAAGATTAGCGGCACCGTCCGATAGAGGGACGCCTTTGGGGGAACAAAGCCGTGGCTAGGGCAGCATCTATATGTTTGTTATAATATAGATATTGCTCTATCCAGAGCCCCAGGTATCTGGTTTCCGATTTCTGGAAGTTGATTTTCAGCTTCTAGTCATGGCAATATCTCTGGACCTTATCGAAGTCCCGTTGCAAGAGAAGTACATTGACCTCGATTTTCGGTCCTGATCTGTACGCGATCAAGTCATCTGTGTACGCATGCTGAAGTGATTATATGAGATCGCTCGTATAAATGTTGAAAAGGATCGGTGAATTCACCGCACCTTGTTGCAGACAGTTTTTAATTTGAAAAGTTCCGGCAGTAGTCACATTGTCATTTTTCACAATGAACTGTCTACTGGTGATAGTGGTTTCATTATGCCTAGCCTGCTCAGCTTGTAGAAGAGTTAATCAGGCAGGCACCCGTGCATTGGTTCTTGCTTTTCTCCCATTGGATATCCGATACCAGTTTAGACGCGGCATGTATTGTATCATGCTCCGCCTTAAAACCGAATTGGTTATCCGGAATTATTTTATTGTCCTCAGTCCACTTAATCAGGACCACTTGTTCGAAAGGAGACTTATCGACCGGATTGGAATTGTTCTTATCCCTTTTGGGGATGGGTTTGTATTACTGCTGTTTTCCAATGCGCTTGATAATGTGCATTATTCAGTACATTGTTAAACAGAGTGGTGTAAATGTCCACTGTTTCTAGAGGGAGATGTCGAAGCACAATGTTCGATACTCCGTCGATTCCCACAGATTTCTTCCTGATCAATGAGTCGAAGATCACTTGGAGCTCCACCTTCAATATGTACGGGGGATGTACACTTTAATTGGCGATGACATTATTTGCCATAATATCGTCATTGAACTCGGTAAAACCTATGTTCTCGGATTGGCAGTACTTTATATCATTTCGAAGGTAGAAGTTGTGCACAAGGAGGCGATTTTCCAGGTCGTGGTTCGGGCAAATGGTATCATTCACCTTGTACACTTCCTGAAAAGTAGCTCCTATAGCCTCTACCTTCTCCTGCGGATCTTCGATCACAAAGAAGTTGTCATCCTCTACTGCGTTATCTGGATCTATACCTGCTGTTATCAGTATTAGTTCATTGTTCGTCGTTCGGGGGATCTTAAGACATGGAAGGTCATTTTGATTGTTCCCCCGAAATATTTTATTCATTTGCGGGAACACACTCGGGTTGTTGGCTTTTACAGCCCGAATTTTGTTGTTCCAGTGCAAATTTACAGAAAGTTTGTAGTTTTCTCTGATTAATTTCTGGAGGTTTTTAATCAACGACTTCAGCGTCCTGACCTCCGAGTTTTGTCTGTCAGTAAACTGTCAGTACAAGGTTTTTAGTCTCGACAGCAGTCTACTTTTGTATTGGTGTAGTGCGTCAATTGTTGCATTGCGGAATATGTCTGCGTTGTCAGTATGTTGTTACCGAGGTATCTTACTGTTCATAGTTCGTTTAATTGACTCGTCCATTTGTATCAGGTACTAGTCAATCTCCTCGTTTGACAGATTCCTATTGGACGGTTGGTAGAGCGAATTCGAGGAGAGTGCTCTTGTCAAAGTTCTGGAGAAGCGAGTCCAACGCGACCTACTGTAATTGTAGGAGTACGTTTGGACAAAGTCCTCCAACTCCGCAATTTCGTTAGGAATCGTTATTACGGCACTGAGTCCGTAATGGTCACTTTCATACACAAATGTGTGCAGGCAGTTTAAAGTTTGTCGGTCCATGTCAATCAATTGTAACCGTACGTCGAACAGCATAAAATTTAAGTAGGAGCCGCTTCTAGGAAACGCCAGAGTATCTGTAGCTTTCAAATCGAGTTTATACTCGACACTGTGCTGACCCCATCAATTAAATAACAGGTTCCCTCTATTATTAGGTGTGTTATTTCCCCAATCTCTGTGTTTGGCGTTTAGATCCCCGGCCATGAGGAAATAATTCTCCTCCAACTCCAGCCTTAGGCACCGAAAAAGTGTCTCGGGCTCTGAAATAAATAACGTAGACTGAGTAGCTTCAGCTGCATAGAGTGCGATCATGTACATACATCCTCTTTCAACTATGGAGAGGGATGCAGCACCTGGAAGCTTCGCACTTCAGCATTGTACACTACCTTAAATTGCAGTTGTTTGCGTATGAAGATCGTAACACCTTATCCTTGCGTGGCTGTTGGGTGAGAGCTGAACCAGGAACAGTTCAATCTTCAAATGTTTCAGACTGATTATCATCAATAATATATTCAGGAATATCTAAAGTATTTCTTATATGACTACTAGAAACTTTTCAAAACTTAGGCCTGGGTCAAACGTTAGAAGAAGCATTGGCATGATATCTCTGTTTGTGTTAATACGTGACGGCTGTATTTCCGTCGTTAGCGGAACCT
The DNA here is from genome assembly GCA_963082735.1 of Pocota personata. Lineage (NCBI taxonomy): Eukaryota > Metazoa > Arthropoda > Insecta > Diptera > Syrphidae > Pocota > Pocota personata. The sequence continues at coordinate 160,690,511 of OY720430.1, read as the reverse complement.
AAACCAGGCTTTGGTTTGTCCATATTTAACCATAGATTTTCTTTAAATTCGTTTTGTAAATTTTTTTTTTTTTTTTAAGAGTAATTTTTTATAGACATCCCCTTTAGCTTCCAAATTTTTAAAATCCAAACGTTAAGAAATGTGTAACATGCATTCAAATGTCCTTATATGTATAGGATAAGAAGGCTGAAGAAGTTCACTCCTCTCTTTATTCATGTCTTTAGGTGTACAGCCACAAATATGACAAGTTTGAGGTTAGTTCATTCCACTGATAATGTTTCAAATACTACCATCTATTATAGTGAATAACATTTTAAAATTAGCAACAATACAGGTGTCTTTAATAGCAATGCTTAGAGCAACCAATCCGTTAATTAATCGATCCAAATTTGCTTTCTAATAGCTACTAAAGTCGCTGACTCTACCTAGCCTGTGATCCCTAAATTTTTTTTATGGCACACTGGCTGGGTACTCGTAATGTATTCTTGTTAATAAAAAAAAAAAAATAATGTTGAGCGCAAAACATTTTACTTCCTAAAGCTGAGTCCTAAGGTTATACTTGAAGGCCAGGCATAGATTCTTTATAAGATGAAGTGCTCGACTCTCTGGATTGATCATCAGCAAGAGACAGCTCATTAGAATCCCAGTTCTGAATGAGATTTTCGATGTTGGGTTTTTTTGATTTTTGCCCTCTTTGTAATCTACTCGTAGTTTTCTCTGTCAGCCAGTCCGCGTATCGACTAATAAATGTTTTTTGCGTTCGATGAGTAAGGTCCCATTTATTTTTTAAATTTAAAAAATTAATCAAAATATAATTTAAAATAGCGTCCACTTTATGATGCCATTTTCCATATTTCGAAGCAAGATTTTTGCGTTACTTTCGGTGTAGATTGTGATAAAAAATTTAATGAACTGAATCGGCACGTTCCGGCAGCTAAAACGTGTACAAGTACAATGTACATTTATAAAACTTTCTTCACAAAAATAATGAAAGATATGTTTTGAGTTAATTTTTTTAAATGCTTACCCAAAGTTGTAATATCACTTAATACTAAAGTTCTTTTAGGAAAAACACGCTAACTTACCCATATTTGAAAAAATTAATATAATTTATTCACCAAATGAAAAAAGAAGGTAGCTTTTTTGATGAAGCTGATGTGGAGGGGCACTTTACCAAGTTGGGAGTTGGTTTTAGCTTTCTCCTCTTACTAGTACCTTCTTTAGCCACCGTTGCTGGGTGGCCTGATTTTTGGTTGATATTGGGATCGCGGACCGCTCGCTGTCGTCCATCGCCTGACTTCATTACCCTCTACTTTCACGTGACCTTGTATTCAGCAGAGGATAATTCTGTTGTTCCGGCCAAGTCTATTTAGCTTGACAAAAAACTCCCATACCAGTTCTGACCTGATATCATGTGATATTATAATATAGTCCACGGTACTTCCCGTCGATATGAAATTGGGCGCATCTTTCAATTGCATATGTCTCTACTTGGAAAATACTAGGGGAAGTTCGCATGACTTCTGAGTACTTGGTTCTGGGCCCATATACACCTGCCCCAGTTCCTGTGGATGTTTTGGATCCATCCGTGTACCATTTTATGGTGTTTTGTTTGATTTTTTTGATCCGCGCGCCAAAGGGATTATGAATACCCTTATATTTTTACAGTTTAGGAAAATAGAGAAGAGGAACAGAAGAGAAGCCTGTGCACGTTGGCTTTAGATGTTTGAAGGTTGTAGTGATGGGGAAATACAGAGCCTGGTAGATCGTTCCACATTCGTGTCGTTTGGCTTATAAACGAATCCCTATATTTAACAGTACGACCGAAGTTGAACTGATGTGCAATCGAAGCATGTCACGTATTGCGGGTGAAATTTTAAAGGGGAGCAACGAGCTATTTCGTTGGAGCATTTTTTATGAAAAAAGCGATAAAATAGGGAGACACAAGATACATTTCTCCGTTGTTCAAGTGAATGTATGGAATTCACAATGTCTCTATCACCTATAAGTTTTAACGCCAGATTCTGTACCCTGTCTAGAATGTGCAGAACGGTCTTGGGTGCACCAGACCAGATATGGGCGTTATATTCCAGCTTAGGGCGGATGAATGCCTTATAAATTGAGGCCAGATCAGACGGGGTAAAATATTTCTTGCACCGTTTAAGGAATCCTAGACATCTTGCAGTATTTTTGGCGAGTTTGAATATGCGATCGTTCCATCGAAGATGGTTATTAATATACATACCGAGAATGTCAAGCCTCTCGGTTTCAATGATGCAAGTACCATCCATGAATAATGGTTGAGGGTTTTGGTTTCACTTGAGAGACAGAAGACAGCATGTGTTTTGGAAGCATTAAATTCCACTCTGTTGGTTGAACACCATTTGATTATGCTGTCCAGGTCGGAATTTAATGTGTTTAACATACGTTGCCGTTCCTCTTCTACGGCCGAAAAGCAAGGATGTGAGTTAGGGAACAAATATGAAAAACTGAGGGTACTGTCATCAGCGAAGGTACTTCTCTGATTCATTGATCCATTCTCTTTTACTGCTTAACCTTGAGTCGAATTTCCTCTCGAAGCAGTATCCTCTTACTAAATCATCTCTGGGCAAGTCCAGAAGTGGGATAGATTTGGTAAGTATTTCTCGCTCTATATGTGGGATGCATTTACCTTTCCCGATTCCCTCTTTAATTATTCTGAGTATGTTTTCTTTTGCGATTCTTTCTAGCACTAAGTGTATAGGAATGAGTCCCAATATTACTTTTAGTGCCGCTGTGGGACAGGCTCTTATAGCCCTTGTAATCCATACGCAAGTCATCCTTTATACTTTACCAAGGGTTTTCATTGTCGTGCTTAGTCAGGTTCTTATTGCTCATGTAACTGCTCCGTACGTTATAATAGGCATGACCATCATAGTGCACATCCATCTTAGTGCTGCTGGGTTGCATCCCGGGGTTTTACCTGAGATGTTTCTGCAAACCATGAGTGCTCGAGTTGTTTTGGCTACCACAGCTTCTTCGTGTTTTTTTCCAGAGAAGTTTGCTATCTAATGCTATACCTAGATACTTGACCTGTTTTGTGGGTCGACTATAATTCCATCCAGTGTTATTGGTTGCATATATTTTAATTGCCTTTTCCTATTGAAATGTACTACTGAGGTCTTGGTCGGGTTTATGTTTAGCTCTATTGTTAAGCATCACTTCCGTGTGAATCTTAGTCTCCCCTGTATTATCTCACAGAGTGTTTTCTCAAATTTACCTCTCGCAGTGGTAACTATGTCGTCGGGATATCCTTGGCAGTTTATGCTAATATTAGTTAGCATTTGTAGTAGCTTATCTGCCACCAGGCGCCACAGTAGTGGTGAGAGAACCTCTTCTTGTGAACAGCCTTTAGATACCATTAAAATTGTTTTTTTTTTTTTTTTGAATCACTTCTGTGATTCTAACAGTAAGTGAAAAAATAATGCATGAGGAAAGTCACCTAAGACTCACGAACAAAGGAACTCATTGGTGTGGATTCAGAGAAAGACTAGAACGTTTTATTAACCTAACGGGTAACATGCAAACAACAATAAAATATCCCGCGGAGATTAAAGAAATTGTATTGAAAAATAGAAGAGCCTGTAGAAATAAAAACATTGACTATTCCCTCTGGAAAGTAGAAAAGTATTCAAAGATACCCCAGTTGCTAGATCCACCATTGAAGGCACTTGACGAAATATGGGTCGGAAAGTAGAGGGCTGATCTTATTGCAGAACACCTGTCAGGCGTTTTCAAACCTTTCCCATCTAACGTAGTGAATGAAAACTTTGACTAAAGTAGAAGAAGTAAAGACAAAGCACCATTTGTTTCACTAAGAGAAATAAGAATCATGTGCAAGCACAATATATCTATTAAAAAAGCACCAGGCTCTGACTTTGTTACCGCGCAAATTATGAAACAATAATAATACGTAAGCTTTTGATCATTGCCCGTTTTGAACTCAGACATATACCTCATCACTGGAAGACCGCTGAAGTAGTCGTTATACAAGAAGTTTGTGTTGCGCAGGTAGCTTTTCAGCCAAAGCACCTGCTGATACCGCCATTACGAGTACATGCGGTTACTCGTTATTGCGTCAAATAGAATGGTTTCGTTCTTTGTAGTCGGCGCACAAGGTTTGTCAAGTTCAGAATTTGGAGCAAGGTGTTGTTGCAATACCCATGAAGACGAATAAAGAATAAAGTTTGTTATTTCGTTTAATTCGGTAACTATTCCTAGGTCTCTGTGGATATCATTGTTCGGAATATACAATAGAGAATCCACGATTGCTCTTAGCACTTTGTTTTGGAAAGATTGTATCATAGTATATTTCTATTGCTTAGTTTAATACAAACAAAGTTGTTAACCATACGTCCATATGGGTTTTAGCACTTACTTATAAAGGGTGACCAGATAAGAACGATAGGAAAATAAATTTAAAAAAAACAACAACGGTGAGAGATATCAAATTGATTCTGGCTTTATTTTGAAGCTACAATCATGGCATTATGTATGGAATACCACATCATTTAAATGGCCCCCTCAGCTTCGCTGGCAATGCTCCAAGCGGTTAGTCCAATTTTTGATGACTCGGTCCAATATGTGCGGCGTTATTCCGGCAATAGCGTCTCCAATGTTAGCCTCGAGTTCGTCCAAAGTGGTTGCCTTGATAGCGTAGACAAGAGACTTGACTTAGCCCCAGAGAAAATAATCGAGGGGTGTCAAGTCGCATGATCGCGGGGGCCAATTGATGATCGTTCGCCGTGAGATGACCCAGTTGCCAAATTACCACTTCGACCATTGCGTCGCTTGTATGGTATGTAGTGCCGTCTTGTTAGAACCGCAGGTCGGATATATCGATGTTGTCGAGCTCTGGCCACAGAAAGTAGGTTAACATTGCTCTATACCGAGGACCATTGACGGGAACCGTGTCTTCCTTCTTTTCGAAAGAAATATGGTCCGATGATGCCACCGTGCTTGTGGATTGTGGTCGCTCTAATTTTGCTTGTTAACATAGCCGCTGAGCCAAAAATGGGTCTCGTCCGAAAAGATGACTTTTTGGCCAAAATTCGGATCTCCGGCGTTGTCTATGGTCGTCCGGCTTCAATTCGTGCGTCAGCACAATCTACTTTTGCCCAAATCCAACCGCAAAATAAGCCTGGTTGACTCTCTGGCGATGCCCAATTCAGCTGATCGACGCCGAATCTACATTTCTGGGTCTTCTTCGATACTGGTCGCTAGGGCGACTATGTTTTCTTCAATTCGCACCGATCTCTGTCTGGTTGGTGGGTTAAGGTCCAAAAGAGTGTACTCACGCTCAAACTTTTCCACGGTGCAACGAATTGGCTGCGCACTGAAGCCATGATGACGATCGACCGACCTCACGACGGAATTCACGTTGCGCATTTACGACTGAGCTGGAATTTTGATATTTTTTAATAACTTCTACACGTTCGGGAAGCGTCAAACGATGCATTATGAAATGGCAAAGCTTACTGAATATTTTGACAGCTGGATGTCATTGGTAACTTTAACAGCTGCTGAAACATAACAATTGGATAAACTATGATTGCTATTTGATCACCCTTTATAAATGCAGTTTGTTATACATGATGGGCTGCTATGCCAATGCCAGACATACGGTATGGGGCACGTCGGAAAACAACGAATATATATACTATTGAAAACAACCTCTCGATTTGTAACAAAGGTAGTACCCGACCTTTATTTTTCCGAGTACGAATAATTTTAACGGTTGGGAAGATGTTATTAATGTTACACTTTCTAACAACAACAATAATATGAAAGTTGAAAATTGGAGATTATCCAATCTGAAATCCTTGTCAGACCATAGTTGAATCCTCTTCAATGTAGATCTCGAGATCGAGACTCCTAAGCCTTTCAGAAACCCCAAAAGACTGGGCAAAGTTATTATAGTTCGAAGCTCCGTAAAACTCCAACCCGAAAATCACCTCAATCACAGAACTCGACACAAAAGTAAAGGCATTCGAAAAGTTTTTAACACAGCGTATAAAGTCTCGTGTCCAATCAATGAGGAATCTCTCTAATCTTAGGAAGTTGACCAGAGATACCTTCAATGTCTGCTATAGGTGTAAATACTGGTAGCCTTATAAAGACTGCCTTAGATTATACAAACAATATGTCAGAGTGGCTAAGAAACAGTCATGGACAGAATACTGCCAATCTATTGAGACACTGAAGGACTCTGCAAGACTCAGTAAAAATTTATTGTAAGAACACTCCAAACCATCCCTTCTGAGGAAGGTAGATAGAGAATGGACTGAGTCAACTGCAGAATATTTAGAACTTCTAATAAACACCCATTTTCCCTGGTGCAAAAATAACAGAACAGAGCCTATCAGCTCTTAGCGCCTGCAATCTAGCGCCTGGGAAAGCATAACATTATGAGGAAAAGATTTCCTGGGCTTTAAATAGCTTCGCCCTTTATAAATCGCCGGGCGTAGCAATTCCATGGCTAACACCAATTTTCAGGAGCTGTTTATTAAATAATCACGTACCCCAATCATGGAGACGAGTGAGAGTAGTTTTCATTCCAAAGGCAGGTAGACACGGTCATGAAAACTCGAAAGATTTGGACAACCATCTGCGGAATAAAATGTAAGAACCATCCCTCTCCAAATCGCAGCATGCATACCTCAAAGTAAGGTCGACAGAGATAGCAATTCACGAGGTAGTGCCAACTGTTGAAAAATCTATAGACTACAAAGAATACACTTTAGCTACCTTTCTGTACATTGAAGGAGCTTTTAATAATATATTGGATTATTTCTATGCACAGCACTAGAATTATTCAGCCAACACTAGGTAACAGCAATATAACCAAATTTGCCAGCAGGAGAACTCCTCAATGCGGTGTTATTTAACCTCTACTATGGCTTATAGTTATGAATAAAATCCTTGTAGCATTAGACAGGGATAAATAAAGGTAGTTGGATATGCGGACGACATGGTAATACTAGTGTCAGGAATGTATCTGAAATTACTCGGATGTTCCCCAGGGAAGTCACCTTGGTCCACTTCTCTTTCTACACTTCGTCAATGACTTACCATCCTTCATTTCTAACTCCAAATGCCTATTGTATGTAGATGACTTAAAAATATTTATTTTTTAAATTCTGTATCTGATGTCTTGGAACTGCAAAATGATGTTAACCGTGTAAATGAGTGGTGTAGTTTAAATGGATTATATTTCAACATTAATAAATACTCGGTTATAACTATTAAAAGTATAAGATTTCCTAATGTCTGTCAGTACAAAATTCAGAATTCCGTACTAAAATGAGTTACTGATCAAAAAGACTTGGGAGTGATTTTTGATGTTGAACTATCTTTTGTATTGCATTTTGATTATATAGTTTGCTGGGTTTTTTGTTTCGAAATTCGAAAAATTTTCAAGACCCTTATACTTCTAAATACTTATACAATTCTTTAGTATGTTCTAAACTAGAATACTGTTGCGTAGTCTGGAATTCTTATTACTGCAATGCTGAAAATCGTATTGAGAGAATTCAAAGGCCGTTTACGAAATTTGCTCTTCGAAAAATATCGTCGAACAACAATATGCCGGCATATGAAGCTAGGTGTGCTCTAATTGATCTAAAACTGCTTACTAAAGCCCATCATCTTTATATTCACCTGTCAACCGTGTGAGCATTCCTCTATTGAAAATCCTCCTGCTAAAGAACAAGTAAGCTTTGGAAGTCACACCCAGGAGCCAATTTGTAGATGGTTTTAATCTCCAATTATTCAAGAGAGAAAAATCAACAAGCATTTATAGGCATCCCGTGGCGCTAACTCAGCGTCACATCTTCACCTATCCAGACAGAAATTTATGAAAAGTTTAACTCCGTTACCCAATAGATTAGCTTTAGCTTCAACGGCTCCCTTTCATGGGACCATATACTCGTAGTTGCATATGTGAGGAAATTCATTCATCATTTCACTCCAAAACCAAATACCAAGTACTTAATCAATGGCGTGGGCGAAACTTTGTGAGCTTGTTTGGCATGGATAAGCTGGACGACCTCATAGGGGCCTTTAAGACTTTTACGTATTTACGAGTATAACTGCAATTTGATGTAAACCTGAAGAACTCTTTACACAGATTACATATACACATAGTATAGTTTATGAGGGCTTAATACCCAAATTGGGAAAATAGCTAAATAAATAAAAAAATTCGATTAAACAGTGTAAGATATGAAACAAATTATAAAGAAAACTATTGTAGTGGCTATGACCAAGGTTTACAAGGTTTTAAATATATATTTTTGCAGTACAAGTGTAACATTTTTCTAAATTTGCCCACATACGTCCACTTTTCAATAAATGACATTTTTATACCCTATCCAGGGTATCTTAAGTTCGATATATAGTTTATAACATAGAGAAATAATAACGATAGACCCCCGAAAGTATATAGATTTGTGATCAGCATCAACAATTATGACGAGCCATGTCCATCCTAATGTCACGACATTGTTGGTAGTAAATTTTGAACAGAAATTTGGTATATATACTCGTAAGCTTTTTAGAATCCGAAGCAGTACAAGTGTAAACACTGTTAAAATCCGCCCACTGATATATATAGACGTTGACTTTTGTCCATACATTATACATTGCCACGCCCACGTTTTAGGGGGTTTTCTTAAGAAAAAATAACCATACAGTGCTTTTTCAAAGCTATTTACGGTGATGGTTAAACCTTACTATGAATATCTCATCAGACTCCGTGAAATTCGGTTACAAATTTTGGGAGCCACGTCATCTTTCTGCTAAGAAAAAGTTGTAACAACAGTTTTGTGATAAAATTTCTTAAAAATAGCGAAAATATCCTCTGTATAGAAAGATATAATTGTATCTGTTTTACAAATTTCGCAACGCCACGCTTACTTTATCAGGGGTGAGTTAAAAGATGACATGGTATTATACAATCCATTCTGGACTGTAACTTCCTGTGTGTTTTATAATATTTTTTCGAGAGACTGAAAAATATGATGTAAAGAAAATATATAGACGTTGGCTTTCTCTATAAATCGAGCCCGAGCTTCCTACACAGCTCAGTTTACACTCGGGTGAATTTGGTTACAAACAGAGACTGCCTTTACCACTTTATACTAATAAAAAGAAGTAGCAATAAAAATAAAATCTCTTGAAAATCGCGGAAATATCTTCTGAGTAGACAGATGTCATTGCATTTTAATTAAAATGGTTCCAACACTTTTGATTTTGAAAATTTTTAAGAGCGTCCTCATGAAGCTGTCGCACCTCACGCGAATGTCCAACAAACATCCGAGAATAAATTGTTATGAAAAGATTTTCTCAGTCGAAAAATTGACAATCAGAAGTGGCATAAAACTGTAGTTTCTAACTAGCTTTGAAAAAGGATCAATTATATCAAAACCCTTGGTTAAAAAAGGTATCATAAAGTATCAACAAAATTGATGAAAACTTACTTAGGTTTAGGTACTAAACAAAAATTCTGCCAAAATATAAAAAAATATATATATCATATTAAATAAATAAATAAAAAATATATATTTTGGCGCTGACAGCGAAACAAAATAAATTTTGGAGGTTCTTTAACTCCATCCTATCCGATTTGTATGAAATTTAATCTCCAAGCCATTCAAACTTATAAAGCAAACAAAGTACCCGTTCAGCTATTGATAAAGATTTAGGGGAAAACAGACACGGGACAAATGTTCCCTTTAAGTGATTTATTAGTTTTGAATATTTTCTTTATGGAGAATTTGTGATCTGGTGTGAGACGGGCAGTAGTACACCGCCCGTTAGCAAGTATTTCAAAAACAAAGTGCATAAGAATAGTGATAAAATATATCCATATACTTATGTATATATAGATATTATAACTTTTGGCAAATTTATTATGCTCGACTTCGAAAGATGAAAGAGTATCAAAATCGACTTAAATCGAGAAAAAAATATCATTGTACCAAAGTATTGAATGAAGCATAAAAGTACTACTTTTGATAAAATTGTGCATTGCCAACCATTCTTAAACTTAAAACCTTTGTAGCTATGCCAGTGCTCCAATTGATTTACAACTGTTCCGCGCTATGCTTGTTTAAGCAAGGTGACCCACTGTTCTGTCGAATTAGGTAAATGAATTCCACTGTATGGCATATTTTGAAACGAAATTGTATTCGAAGTTTTAAGAGCTGCGTTCTTTTGTCTTCGCCGTATTAATCTTTGCATCTTTGCATATCATTGCATGATACGGCTTCGAAAATATGAACAATTTGATGCAAACCCATTCCTCTGTGAAAGGAAATAACAGGGTTTTTTACCCTTTACGACTGCATGTAAAATATTACTGATGTCGACCAGGATTTACAGTGGTGACAATATGCATATAACACCTTATAGTTGTGCAATACTTTAGACTGTTCGCATCCTAGGTAAAGTATGTAGATTAACCGATTAATGCTGTCGAAGGTTTTTTGGGTTCAGTTTTGTTTTACACGTCTCACAATAAACTGTACGTTGTTCCTGTTTGTGTCGCACTGAGACAGCAGCTCAACTCAACAAAGGTAGTCGGCAACGCCTCTGTTGTTATTTTGCATCACAAAAGTGAATCACACTATAGTGGCGTCAACCGCTAGATGTTAAAGACTTAATTCCTGTCAAAGGTAGCATTGTGATAACCTTCCTCAATAGCGCCCCTCTATCGTCTTGCACCTCTGATATGCAACTTGACTGTTGTCTCAACTGTTGTGACTTCATAATACATTAGATAAAAAGATATGGGATAAAAAGATTGCATCCCAGTAATATTTAATACTGAGTCTCATCGCCTTCCGCTATAAGTATAATCCCATTCACGTGCATTCAAAAAAGAAAGAAAAACGAAGCAGAGGTAAATACGCCTTAAGCGACAGAAAACTAACTCCTCCTGTCCTTCCTCACTTGCCCGTTGATTTTATTCGTTAATTAAAATTAATTATTATTAATCTTCTTGGTAATTCCCATTTGTGCTGGAACACTGCACAACCCCCTTTAGGAAAAAACTGAAAAAAAAAAAAATTAAAAAAGATTCTTACAACTGACTTCGTTGCATGCACTTGCCTGTGTGTGTTAGTGTGTAATTTTTTGTAAATCAATACCTCTGAGAACCCATCTATGGCGCATGATCCGAAAAGTTCTTTAGCTTTGCACTCTCGCCCACTACATCATCATCATCAGGACACTTTACCTGAACCTGGAAAGGTAATGTGGATGGTTGCCGTTTTGTCGTTGTTCCTTGTCCCGCGCGCTCGTTTATATTTAAACACAACCGATGGCTTTTGTATGTGCCACTGGAGTGCTTTTTTTTACCCACCATGCTGTCACTGGCATTGGGTTTGAGATGTGACTTCAGGATTGAACACATAAGAAATCCTTTATTCAACACAGGAACGAACTATTTTATTGCTACCTGTTGTATATTATTATTGCATTAAAACTTGTTTGCATTCATACACGGCGGAGTCGACTAGTACTGTCTGTAGTTTGATAAACGCGACTACAGTAATTATCTTGATTATATACGTCAAATTATATGGAAGAGGGCAATATACCTTTGATAGGTCTATGAAGTGATGGATTGTTGTAGAACTTCTGTGAAAACTTAATAAAACTTCTTTATGAGTTATCATTTATTCAGCTCTTTGGTGCTACGCAAAGTTAAAACAATAATCGGCCGGCATAATATACCACTTCCAGAACATGTTAATTACTGTAATTTCTTGGAACTATGCTTGGAAGGACTGTGAATACGTACCCACTATTATATTCCGCCCTTTGTTGCTGATTCAGGTCAACGTTATTAAAACATCTTTTGTTAATTTTGTAGTCGCAACATGCAGATCTGGGTGACACAGTTAGTGTGCAATAACATACAAACCCGTGCAGCAGAATGATAATAATTTATGAAAGATCTGCACAAAATTATGCAAAATAATATAATATATTTAAAAAAAAAAAAAAATAAAGAAAACTGACAGGGAACGCTAAATACTGAAAAATAAATAAGGAATATACAAGTGGGCGAGTAAAACTATCCCCGTTCGAAGATTTTAGATCCCTCCCCGCCCACTTCATACATATATCCCAAGTATATCAACAAATTTTCAAACCAGTAAAAAGTTTCATTAAAATCAGTTCACAATGACAATATTCGAAGCGTCAGGAAAAATAAAGAGTCGAAATTCGAAAATAATTTTCAGAAATCTGCAAATGCTTTTTATAATTTCAATTATAGATACTCTCCAGATTGTGAAGTCTGTATCCTAATTTTGTTTCCTCATTAATCCGTAAAAAAAAAGAATCCTGTGATCGTATTTGAAATAGCCACGTAAAACAAACGCTTTTTGTTCCAAGTCTGCTTGTATGTTTGTTCTCAGCTCGCTCGACAACCACTGAAAAGATTTATAGTATGTCCTGATAGGTAGGTAGATTAGCCTAAAAACTGTTAAAGTCAGATCAAGTGTGGGTGGAATGTGGAAGGTGGGTTTTCTAAAATTCTTAAATAATTTTTTTTTTGCCACCTACCTCAATACCTCCGAACGGATAGTCTCACTCGAAAATGATCAAAATCGAATGAATTTGAGTTAAGTCAGACGTGTAAATATCTGAACATTATCAAAATCAGATACATCAATGTGAGAATTTTGTAAACTGTTTGTCTCACAAGAAATGTTATTTATTCTATCTGTATGTTATTTGTTTATATGTATAACATATTCTCAATTTGTTTTCAGATTTTTGCATTAATAGTTTTGGAGATGATCTAATATGTCGCGCATTATCTGTAATCTGTGGCGCATTATGCCCCAAAAGCCCCTCCAAAAAAGTATTTATTATACAATATTTTAGTTAACCATTTATTTTTGGAATACCACAATCAATTTTGAGCTCTCTAGTTCAAACGGTTCAAAGTTACAAGCCTGTGATACACAGACAGTTCCATTTTATACCATTTTGGTATAGACAGATCACTAATAAAGAGGCTGAACTGAAGGTTTTTTCCAATAACTCGTTACCCATTAATTCCAAGGAAAAGGTCTATCCTATTCAGAATATATTTTTCTATAAAAGTTTTTTTTTTTTTTTTTTCTATAAGTATTGTTTTTGTGAAAATTTTCAATTAAAAGGCAAAAAAAAAAATAAAAAATTTGTCTAAACTTGAAATCTGAACAACTTTACGAACCAACACTACATATGGAAGAAGTATATGGGACCCAATCGTGACCTTTGAGTCTAGGTTCTAATTTCACGCAGTTGCACGCAAAAATAAGTTTCCTTCTTATACAGTGTGACTCATTTTAAACGCTCAAATTTTGAGAGGTGATATTTCAGATCAACACACTATCTCCCGCTTATTTCTAGTTACTAATCAAAGAGTGCTCTCTTTAGTGTTACGCACTAGAATGGTATAAACGGAACACTAATGACTTCAACAAGGTGTTTGACTGTCCGTGTGTCTGTCACACACTTGTAACTTTTGAACCATTTGACCTAGAGAACTGAAATTTTGCACAAAAGTGATGACAAAAAAAAATCGAGAAAATAAATTGTAAAAACTATTTTTGTGAGGGGCTTTTGGGGACCCTTAAGACCCTAAGAGAATATGTATAAAATATATTTTTTGTGATAAATTTTCTTAAACAAAAAAACTCGAAAACCCCTGCATTGGCAATGTCCCCCACACCCTCTATCTCCGAAACTATTAATGCGACACATTTGAAGATAATTGAGAGTATTGTATATTTATGAGAAGGTAAAGCGAAAATTATAAAGAGTCTTCTGGCATATATAGTTCTTGAAAAATATCGGAATACGAAGTGAAAAGTTACCCCAAGTTACTGATAGTCATATCTACATGTCTGATGTAACTCAAAACCCAAGTTCCATCGAAATTCGTTGGGTGGTTCTTAAGTTAGGCGTGCGAGAAGAATTAATCGAAAATGGTTTAAACCCCTACCCATTTTACTCCCACTCTATTTCATGTCGATATATTTCGAGTGGAACTACTAATGTATCAGTATAAGTCTGTGAAAAAATTAGTCGAAATCCGTTTATTAGTTTTTGAGTTAGTCGGTTAACAATCCCACCACTCACGCTTAGATCAATTTCGACAGTTTTTAGACGAAATAAACTACGTATCAGCATACAAATTAGATTTTACCAAAATGTTCTTAGTGATTCTCAAGCGAGCAGTGTAAGGACAAACATATGGGCAGACATGGAAAAAAACGAGAAAGAAAAATAGTATAGTTAAAATAACGGTACGGAACAATAACCGCGAGAGGCCCGTCTCACACTTGACGATTTTGTTTGCCGCGGACTTGTGCTTTGTACAGAAGAAGTCGCTGTAAATTCTTTCTTGCTCTAAACAGATAGTTCAACTTCATGGACGCCAAAGTTTTGTAATGCTGACCAGAGTGGACTGTAACGTTAAGAAGATGCATGGTTTCCTTGAGTTGGATTATTTGGTCGTTTGGTGGTGCACTAGAAACCTTCTTTCTGGAAAAGGTGGTAAATTGTATTTTCTACGCATTAAGATGTACTAAGTGAGAACATACACTGTAATATGCTAACGCTGTAGGGGGTAGTGCTATTGTGTTATGTATAAATAGTCATCGCCAACAATACGATCCAAGGTGGTAAAGCAATACCACAGATCTCTGACTGACTGCATCCAATGACACAGGGACGTTTTGGAAACTTCATAATGGACGAGCTGGCTAAAGAGCCTGCAGGTCGGAAACACCGTTTGCGGAAAAATGGCAAACAGCAGGTGAAATAATATCAGTACTTGTCTTCCATCGAAGCTTAACTTGAATTTGAAGAAAACGAAAAGATTTCTGTACATACAACAGGAATAGTCTAAGGCTTACAATAGGAGCGCTTACCGGACACTGCTTTATAGAAAGGTATGCTATTAGAATAGGTGTACCCTCCAACAATTTATGTAGGAGACAAAACGATGACTCACCTTCAATGCACATGTCCTGCCAAAGACCTCAACGACTTGGTCAGACTCTATATTTATAGAACAATTGTAAAAAGGGCTTCGTCTCTGGGTCAAAGTGTTTTTTTGTGCATAAGCCTGGAACAGAAAGTGGTTAATACAAT
Organism: Pocota personata; assembly: GCA_963082735.1. Classification (NCBI taxonomy): domain Eukaryota; kingdom Metazoa; phylum Arthropoda; class Insecta; order Diptera; family Syrphidae; genus Pocota; species Pocota personata. The sequence continues at coordinate 160,675,310 of OY720430.1, read as the reverse complement.
TGACTTGAGAGGAAATTCGTCATGTAATGCGTCTTTTAGGTGTTGCTAGTTTAAAACTCCTATGTGGTATCATAATGAACCTACCTTTCAGTCTAAGTGTGCCCCTGCTTAAGCGAAAGCCGACAACTAACGTGTTAGTTACACCCCCAACATGTCTAAACAAACTCTTAGAAGATAGATTTCCTTGTGCTAAGGGCTATCATCGTCCAAAGTTTGATCTTCTGGAAGTGGAATCACACTGTAGATATAGCTTCAAATTTTTCGAACCAACCGATATAAGATACGAGTATTACTCTAAGTAGTTCAACGTGACTGGAACTGTAGATGTCATCGTTGATTCAATATTTCTTCCAGACTTTAAAACCAACACAATCCTTACCATCCGGGTGGTGTTGGGTGAAATCATGTATTTACTTAAACAATTCGATAATTTTTTTTATCTCATTATTACTGCGGTTAATTAAAGCCACGGTTACAGAATTTTCCCTTTAAGTTGCTCTCCGACAATATCACCAGCCCAACTAACTGCTTTCATTTATTTGCGCAGGCATTGGGAACACATTTCCTTTCGATTGATGTTATCAATTTCATTACACGAACATCAAATTCCAGGTCTAATATGAAAATGAATGGAATTACAGAAAAAAATCTCCGATAATATATAGTATACGTATAGTACAACCAATTGAATTGGCCCATCCTATCACTGAACTCATTCCAGGTTCTTTCCTTTCGCATTCGAATCAAATTTGACATGCCATGTGTTTTCGGTTTCATTACTGGTTGCCTTTATCTGTGTATCTCCTCGGGCCTAAGTAAATTTTTGGAGATATTATGACATTACAGACAATTCACAGGCCATCCCCTACACCGCCAACATGCAGTCGGTCGGCATCCGCACATAACATACAAATACGAGTATGTACCTACATACATATATACACATTCGAAAACAAAAAATAATTGGTTATTGATAAAAATGCGAACATGTATTATACAGGACGAGTGTATTCATTCGGTACCCAATATCCGGCGAGCCGTTGCCGTTCCGGTCGATAGCGTTCACAATAACCGAAAGATACTTGCACATGATAAACGTCGATAACAACAACAATATCAACCGATGAAAACGACGACAGTATGTGAATTCCTCGAGTCATAAAATGCGGCACTGCTTTCGGCATCTTTGAGTTTCCCAAACAAGACATGTTTCGGCCTCCTTGGAGGATGTTGCTTCTCCTTGGGCGCCGAGTGTGTGTAGTGTGTTTCTTTGTGCTCCTCTTCAATAGGATTTCGCAAAGTAGGCTAATAAATTTCCAAACGTTTTGAACGGGGGTGAAACTCCAAGTTATTGTTATGTAGTAACGTAGTATTTTGCGATTGTTATTGCGGGGAAATTGTCCTTTTAATTCAATGTTTTTTCAATGGTATCTTCATTGAATGGTCGTTTTTTTGTTATTCCAATTTGATAGCTTTATGTGTATCAAGTGCCTACAAAAATTGGGTAATCTTGCCCAAGATTGCCCATCAACGTATACAATCAACGATTAAATCGACTTGTAGAGAGTGTTTGCACAAGTTTTATTATGTGGTTTAGGTGAATCATATATGTTGTTAGTAATGTTGTTAGTAATGTTGTTAGTATATGTTGTTGGCTATGACGGTGCGGCACAACAGAGTGAACAGAAATCGATGTTAAAGCAGTATTTTTAATTGAGCATTTTTGATTTGCAACTCAATTGGATATTGGAAGCACGTGTATACAAATAAATTTTGCATTAAGACGGATGTCGTTGCGGTGTGCGGAGAATACCTGCGCACCTTAGAATAAACGTCACTGGTTGTTACAATACATTTTGTAAAGCAATGTAAAAAAAATATGTGATCTTGAGATCGGAGTTGAAGTCCAACATTACCTGTCTTAGCCAAATATTCTTTTATAATGTACTGTACAACAGGGTGGAGTGAAAAGTGTATTTGCTCGAAATTTAAAATGTCTGTATCCAGGGCCGGTCCGAGCCAAATGTTTGCAAGCCCTATGTTTAGCGCCCCTTTCTTCAGTTTTGGCAGCATAAGTTCTTTCCACATTACCCAAAAGGTAGACTTTCAATGCGTTTTATTTTATCCCCGGTAGGCATAATCCTCGGTAACATACATGAATATATAATATATGAAATGTAATTAGTATTAATATAATTATATATACATATTTGTTAAAATAAAAAAAAAAAAAAAAATATAAAATATGAACAAAATATGTACAAATAAAAATTATTACTTCATGGAACTTAAGATAATTTTTTTAAGGTGAAAAAAAAGTAAAAACAGATGTTAAACTTAATAGTTATAATAATTTTAAATAAAATGAAAAAAATTAAATGCAACGAAGACATGTGCAGAGAAGAAAAGTTCAATTTAGGAAACTAACTTTTCTGGCCTTAGCTTTAGCAAATTCTGTTATAAGGTCATCATAGTCTAACGACTTCTATTGACATTATAGACAAACCTTTCTTGAGTCATGGTTGTCCTAAGGTAATTTTTTATTATCTTGAGTTTAGAAAAACTACGTTCTCCTGAAGCTACTGTGATTGGCATTGTGTTTAAAATTTGGAGGGCAATAATTACATTGGGAGCAAGATCTTCTAAACATGAGCTTTCTGGTATTACAAGCGGCTATAATGCTTTTAACTTTTGATACAATTCTACCCCATATAAATCTTTAAAACCTCCAAAAGATAAAATGCTTTGCAAATTAAGGCATGAGGAACGTAAATTGTGTTGTTCAAACATTCGCTTATGTTATTTAAAAATGAAAAATTTGTGTTGTATGCTTCAAGCTGCTCAAACTCTACCTTAAACCTTTGTTTCGGTTCTAAAATAGTTACGGAACATGCATCAGCATAAAGGCTTTTTCACCGACGAGATCGTAAGGAAGATGTTTCTGGAAATTTAGATGGTATTTCAAGACTACTAGCAATACGCTCAGTTAATTGAACATAATCATTAAATTTTTCATCTGAACGCATTTCAACCAAAGTATGTTCAGTATTTTATAAAAACTTAACACTTGCTGACAAATAAACGGACGGACTTTGCAAATATTTACTGGTTATGTTTATTTTTTGTAGTATATCAAACCAAATCAATAAGCAACATATAAATGTAAAATCGAAAATTTTATTTCCTAGCGACTCAGCAATGTTTTTTGCTTCAGGATTTCCTCTCTCAGATATTTCTATAAGGGCTTCATATATATCTTCTAAGTTTGTCTTTAAGGGTTTTAATGCATCTAGCCTGCTTTCCGATCTTGTTTTTGAAAGAGGTTTCAAAGTAAGGTTTGACACATTTTTTTTTTAAATGTCCTGCCGAGTTGTAGAACTTGAAAGCATTGAACTATGTCAAAAAACTTAACAGCATCTAATGAGCACCGAACTGAATCATTGACTACTAAATTCAAGGAATGCGAGCAGCATGGGACGAAAAATGCTCTTGGTGCAAGGGTTCGAATTCTATTCTGAATACCAGCTTCTTTTCCCTTCATATTTGAACCATTATCGTAACTTTGAATTCGAGTTTGTCTAAAATTAACTTTGAAGTCCCTCTCCTGTCTTGCCTTCTCCTTTCAAAAACCCTAAGAAATGCTCTTGAACCTGAAATTTGTTTTGTTTTCTATACACAAACCTAACGACAATAATAACTTGTTCTATACGACTTTTATCGTTTGTTGAGTCGACAATAAGGGAAAAGTATTTGGCCTCTTTTATCATTGACACAATTTTATTGGTAACAGTTTTTGAAAAGATACTTATTATTTTATTCTGTATATTTTTGCTCAGACTTTTATTTTGGGTTTCTTGATTCGTTATTCTCCTCAAGTGCTCTTCTAGAACCAAATCAAATGAGGCTACTTTCTCAACAAGCTGTAAAAAGTTACCATTATTGAACTCAAACGTCAGAAGATCCTCGAAAAGCTAATGCTTGTGAACCAAGATATTTAACCAAACTAAATAGTCTTTGCAAAACAGCTCTCCAATGCTTTGTTTCAGTTTGGATTGAGCTTTCGAAAATTGCATCTATCGTTGTGCCTGACCTCAAACCTTTTTCGAAAAATTTCTACGATTTAAAATGTTCATGACTTTTTAAAACTGCACTTAAATGTGGCCAGTCAGAACATTCTGTACCTGGGTTTGACAAAGCTTGAGAATTTTTGTTCCTTGCAAATAAAACTTAACATAAACAAAACACAGAATCTCTTGATTTTGAATAAATTAGCCAAACCCTCGGAACTACGTTGCCATATGCTAAAGTTCGTTGATAACTGGAAGTTGTATATCTCCTGTTATTAGTTTTTGGAAGAGAATGATCCTGAACTGGAATTGGGCCCTTTCCTACGATTTTTTTTATATCTTCGCCTGATAAATTTGTCCAGTTACTTGGATCTTCAAAAAACTCCTCCGAATTTACTAGAGCTCCTACCTTAACTGTACCTAAACTACTTTCTGCTTCGACTGTATCCACATGGCTATTTACATTAATTGTGTTTCCCAAAGAACTTACCTCAACTGCAGATTCAACGCTGCATTTCAGAAATGTACACAGTCTTTTTTCTTGTTTTTTTATTTTCGGCTTCAACAAGTCTACGCCTTTTCCTATTTTCTGCCCCCCGAAGGTTTTTTTTTTGTCCATTTTCTTTGCTAATTATGAACAACACAAAAACTGTTCGTTTTCAGAACAGGCACTTCCACAGTTCCACTTTTCACTTAACTTTCGTAAAATATAAAATCGCGACTTTGAAAAGAAATAAATTATGTATGTATTATTTATTTTATTATTATTATTTTCAATTGAATCGCGTAATCTTTAATTACACAACCCAACTTTGAAAAACAATCCAAATCATCTGGGCTAACTCAAAAACAATAACAAGTGCAACAAGAACAATAATGCACCGTTATTTGTTCATTTATCTCTTCTTGCTTGTTTGTGTGTGTGAGAACGAGTCGAAACTATAGCAACCTTATCCATTCTCTTTTCAAACAATATGTCAAATGAGTAAATCTCATAAGTGCAGAAATAAAATCTGCACGTTTTCACTCAAATGAATCCATAGGAATTGAGGATTGAGTTTATTATTTTGAGATTTTTTTCTACTGAAATTTTTGAGTGTTTGTGCAAGAAATTACCCTGCACAGTCTAGGTGGGATTTTTTTTTGGCTTTATTCGAATTAGTTTCTTATGGCTTGTGTGAGTGGTATTTTGTGTGAACAGATGAAATTATGTAATTAGACAGCTTTTAGAAATGCATAGGTAGCTGATTGGATGAACTAAAATTTAGAGAATGGCAGTATATCGATGAATTTTTTTTTTTTTATTTAGGTTTCACAATGCGCCCCGAAGCGCTTGGCGCCCTGTGCATTTGCACATCCTGCACATATGGTGAGTCCGGCCCTGCCTGTATCACAAAAAGAATACTATTCACTCATAAAAAATTTATTTTGCATACATGTTTCTTTTCACATTTTAACAAAATTCTTAAGTATATTATAATGTGCATATGGGTAACAAAATACTGGTGCATAAAAAATGTTAAAAAGTATTTTTTAAATATATTTTTTTTAGTTTTCAATATTCAGCAAAGAGTTGATTTTCACTAACTCAGAATTAAGTTTGCTTAGCTTTTTTAAGTTTTGTGAACATTATTATAATAACAATTACAGTCAAACTTCTATGATTGGAACTTTTAGTTCAAATTAAGAAAAGCTCAAATTTTAGTAACCCTTCGAGAAACGACAATTTTCGAATATGAACCACAGCGAAAGATATATTTTTTTTTTACTAAATACGAAGTAATTACGAGTATGTAGTTTATTGTGCTGATAAAAATATTTATCTAGCTGAAAACATGCATCGAAAATAACATCTCGGACATTATCTCTGTGTTCAACTGCGGCTTTTATCAAATGTGTTGCTTCCAAAACGTGTTTATTTTTAGGATGGTTTTCTTTAACTACAATGCCCTGTAAGAATAAAAAGAAAAGAAAATAAAGTTTTCTTATCTATTTTTCGACGTATATACTGCATACTTCTTCCTCGCTATAGCCACTATCGGTGGAAAGGTGTAGGTTCTATGTCATATTTAGTGGAAAAACTCAATTTCAATGAATTTTAGTTTATCCGTAATGCTTTTGGGATATGAGGGAAAGTTATCCATAAAAATCAGCACTTTTCTGCGCTGAAAAGCAAAAACACCATCCAATTTCAATAACTAGTTTTTAAAAAGTTCACTGATCATCCAAGCCTATTTATTGGAACAGTAGTTCACTGAACATCTAGGACGAACACTTTTTCCAATCAGTAATAACTTTAACTTACGACTGCCAGCCATGTTTGCTCCCATTAAACAAGTTACACGTTCCTTGCTATTTTCCGTCGATATTGTAGATATTGATCATGTTCTCTAATAGTTTGGGTAGTACGAGTATATGCTGCTTCCAATTCAAACTCTCCACTTGCTAACTGAAGCAATTTCACCCGAAATAGCTCTGCTGCCGTACTGAAATTTCGGAAATTCCTTTTCTTTTATAATCTGCCCATTTATTGGTAAATTTAGACCTCGCACCAATTTCAACCATTACGTACCGAGTCAATATCTTCGTACACTTTTTAAATTTTGACCCAATATCTTCGTACATATTTTTTTTCTTTGCATTTCTTTTCAAAAATGCACGGGCCAAACAATTATTTTAACTTAGGGACAAGTTGACTTAAGAGAAGTTTGACTGTATATTTAAATGAGATTATAATTGTGTGCAACAATTATTTCAAAAAGCCCTTTTTAATTTTCACAACAATATAGCAACCTCAAGATGCTATCTTACATACCTCAATTTTCGTTCATAGTTCCAGTTTAAGTAAACGGCCTCATGTCTGCCATATTGCATTGTATTTCGAAAAAAAGGTTTTTTTTTTAACTCCGCCCTACGTAGACTTTTGCATTTAGAACTTACAATTTCCGAATATCCAACACGATTAATATACATATATGTGGAGTGGCAAACCGGTGGTATTAGTTTTTTCAGTGAAGCGCTTCAGGGGTACCTAAGTATCTAACATGAAATATTTCTTGCATAGGGTAAAAACATAGGGGAGAGGAAAAGCAGCTCGCAGTTTTTCCTCCCCACAATGCTTATATCCTATCGCATAAAATATATTAATTTTAATACAAAGTTCATAACATAGGGAAATAATATCAATAGTCCCCTAGTAAAATTACAAGAAAAATAGCAGGTAAAATAAAGTCAACATTTTACAAGTGCATTAGGTAACACCTCTCTTTTTCCAAAGCAGGGACTTCCATATAAAAATAAAGTGTTTGCCGTCAGTTTTAAATTTGGGAAGTTATTCCTGGCAAATTCCGTAATTTAATCTTGGAGGGAGAAAAGGACTTTAATAGACAACTAGGTCGGTGGCCAAACAGCACAGCAGAACAGCAAGCGCCACACAGTGGCACCAAATTACTTTTCTAGTTGCTAAATTCATTCAATTTAAACTCTTGAGAATTCTTGTAGTTGTATCTTGTGTTAAATGTATGTTGTAGTTTCGCACTACAGGGTGACCACTAATATATTTGTAAAGAAAAAATTTTGTCGATAATAGTACTATAAAAAGCTTAAAAGACATTATTAATATTGATGATGGACTGACACAGGATGACACTAATATTTTAATCGATTAAAATCAATTTTTTTAGCCAAACAATAAAATAAAGGAATAATTGTTATTATAGTATTGTATTTTTTTCAATATTATTATTTCTTAATATATATTTATAAACAATAGTTTTTAATTTAAAACAAAATGAAGAATATTGTAAAATTATGTAAAACTAAAGATTATACTACCTAATAAAAACATTTTGCTTTAAATACAGTTTAACAACTGTAGGTCTTAGGTGTTCAATTTGGTTACTTATACTGCTGTTTGTTGTTTGAATAAGATCCGTAGACTCCTTTGCATATTTAAATAGAATTGGCTTGCAAAAATGAACAGATGATGGTCTCGGATTTTTCCAATATTCAGCTAATTCACTTTTTAGACGAAGTGGAACTAATGATACCGTAAATATATTCGCATTCAATATAAATTGGCTATCTGATGAACTTATTGCTTGTTTGAATGCACTTTGTCCAAATCCAAAAGATCCAACGCATTCCGATTTACTTAAGATATTAAGACTTGTTGGTAACGATTGTAACTCCTGATTGTTCATGCTGCTCAAAATCCTCGGCTGTATGGTCAATTAATTATTGAAGATTCACCTCAGTATATATTTCCGTTACCTGGCAGTTCCTTGGAATGGCTTCTTTTTTAAGCGTCTGTTAAAACCGTATAGCTTGGAAGAACTTCAATATTATGACTCTTTAATGATATTTTAGCACATTATACTTTTTCTTGCAAAGACCCAAATCCAAGAACAAAGCTATATAGTAAGGCCATCATATTTGATGGGATCCGCTTGCGGTGTAAGAATACTCTCCTTTATCCGTTGTACTCTAGGTGGACTTGCGTTTACGAGTAAAACTGCTTTCGTGATATAAACTTTTTTTCGTTTGGTGATCCTTGTTGTATTTCAAACTTAATGCAGTTGAAACATCCTCAGTTGTATTAGAGCACGTAGCGCCTGTTTTTTCTTTTTTGTGTAAACGCAATATACGTTCAAGAATTTTAAGGGTCTTCCTCTTAATATATTTGGTGAATCATCGTCGTGACTTTACCAACTTCGAAAGAAAATACCTTGTTCAGAAAGTCTTTCTTTTTCAAGAAATACACGTCTAGTTCTATGACAGGAACTTCTTTTCAATTTAAAATCAGAATATAACTTTTTTAGCTTGCTTTCGCTTTTATATTATTCACGCTCTGCACTCTTGTTGATCTCAGATGTTGGTTAGAACAACTAATGTCACCGCACCAAAAATTCAGAACTTCTATAAACCGAGTAACGTTACAACAATTACAGAAAAAAACAGGTACGTATACCTTCTAAGATAGATAAGGAGAGAGCACTGTCTGCAAAGTGCAGTTTCCGTGCCCGCTACTGTAAATCCAAGTATCGAAAACACGTAGGCCTTGTTTTAAACAAATCCCTTTATTTGGTAAATCGGGAAAATGTGGTAGGTACAATTTTGCACAACGTTTAAAAAAAACTAAGGTCTAAGATCCTGTTTAATTTTGTTCTAGATCCAGCTAGATTTTATTTTATAGTTGTATGAAAATTTAAAAAAATTTACTTAAAAATATGTTGTTATACAATAGTTATTAAAAATACTAAGCGAAATTTTATTTCATTTTTTTTTTACATTTTAATTTAATTAAAGAACAATACAACCGAACTGTAATTAAAAAAAAGTATATTAGTATAGGCGAATATGTGAAAATTGTAATTAAAATACCTACTATATATTTTTTTTTTTCACCGAAGATCAAAATCGTCCAACTTTGAAGAGCTCTAAAAATCACACGGTTCATCCAGTCAAGATTATTTTTTTGTCTTTAAAGTTCAATTTATTTTCCTTTAAAAAATTATTATTTTTTTTTAAATCAACACATTGAGTTACGAGTTACGTTGGATGAAGTGTATAGAGCTAAAAGGAGACTATGTTGAAAAATAAAATGTTTTTATACCGAAAAGAGTATGCCTTATTTAATTTATCAGGGACTTATTGACCCACCCTCGTACAGTGCGCCGCCTGTTCAAATTCTGCTCATAGAGAGCAACGAAAACTTTTTTTTTACATTTGTTTGTTCATTTGCAAATTAATATTAATCTCCACAGAAATCTTTGCTTTACCTTTTTTTTTACATTTGGTATCGAATTACGACCATGCACCTAATTCCGACCAGTTCATGTTTTTTAAATAACTTAGAATATCCCAAAATCTAAGTTTTATACATACATACTCGTAGTTTATGTTTTTCGGTAATTTTAAAATGTTATGTTTGCATCAATAAGTTATTAACATAAAACCACCAAATGGGCGTGTTTATATTCAAATTGTTAAGAAGAAAATTACATATTTTGCTAAGCCTATAGCAACTTAGCGCCTTAAATTATTTGTATACGTTCTATGCTCAAATTCCTTTATATACGTTAGTAAATTAGTTAGTAGTAGATACCAATTTTGTTTGTTTTTTTTTTTTGTATAGAGTTTATGTATGTTTTTTATTCTGTATAGATACTATAAAATAAAAAATAAAAATTTGATTTGGTCGGATATTAGGCTCATCATAATTCCAGTTGTAATGACATCTCCAAATAATAATAATTAAATTACTACATATGTATGTATAGTATAGAAGATATTATAAAAACTTTTGAACAGATTTTATGTGAACCAGGAGAATGGGATAACGATACTCCGGTTATGTCCGAAAGTTTGTTGTACAAACTGCAGCACAAAGATTTCTGTTTTTTATTGCATGTTACTTCGGTCATATTTGCAAAAACAGATATTTTTTTTTTAGTTTAGTTGAAAATAAACAAACTGACATAGAGCTTGCGAAGCAAGAGATGGAGGGTTTTGAGTCATGGATTCATTTTGAATTTTTAAACTCATTTGACTCAATCTATGAGAGCGTAAGTAACTGCTCAGAACCACCACGCAAACGCCGGCTACTTAATATTGATGCAAATACAAATTATAGCCGAATTATAGATAATGTTACAAGTCAGATTAAGAATAGGTATAGTTCATATATTTTCTTTGATTTATTAAACAAATCAAAATATGAATATTTTTCTAATTCAATGCCGGATTACAAAATATCTTCTTTAATTACCCTATTTCATGGAATTTTTACTACTTTAAAAAATTATCTCAAAGTTTTATACACTACTCCTTCACTTAAAGAGCTTGAGGTTTTTCAACTTTATAAGCATTTTAATGTGGAAATGCTTAGAGATACTTTTTCTCGAACTCTAACATTGTGTGAAATTTTTTAACCCTGCGTTTGACTGTGGCCTCTGTCGAAAGATCTTTTTCGACTTTAAAAATAGTCCATACTTAAGAAATTCCCATAAAGAAGAAAGACTCTCAAACCTGGCACTTTTATCTATCGAAAAGCACCTTCTTTTAGAAATTAAAAATAAGTCAAATTTTTATGAAAGAGTTTTAGCAGAATTCGTAAAAAAGAATCGTAGGATAGCTTTAGAGTACAAATAGGTAGTACATAATTGTAATTGCTAAATTTTTTATATTTAACAACGCTCCGAGTTATCAATAAGTTATATAGATTATATATCAGAACGGCTTCTTTCGAAGCCACTTTTTTTATGGGATGAGCTCATTGTCTACGTAAATTCCAATGACTTAAATTATAACAAAGGTGGCTTAGATTGCATATCTTAAGTCTGTGTTTCGAATACCAAAATGGAAAGTCTTGAATAAAACATATTACTTAAACTTTTTTCGGCTTCCCTCTCTTGAAATTTCACCCCACGCCACTGATTTTCCATGTAGTATACTATCATAGTAGTATCAAGATTGTTCAAAACCTCGAGGTCGAATTTATTCACGAAACTAATACTTGCCCTTGTACTCGTATTTGCAAGTAAAAATTGTGTATAATACGTTCATCACTTTTAATCTCCTGAGCAATTTCGCGGTTAGATTCGCCTCTACCCTCTAAATTTCACCTGGCGTCATTGCCAGACATAATTTTCTCATGCAAGGGAGATTATATAGAAAACTTGTTTGCAGTTAAACGAATTTCCTTCATTGTACGGACTGACGGACGACGTGAGCGTAGCAATGGGGTTCCGTGGTCTAATTACGGAAAAGTGACTATTGATAGCTGTAACATTGAAGCAGTTAAAGACAGGCATGGCAGTTAATATGGTAAACAGCGAAGAAGATGACCGTGCAATATTTAAAATGAACTGTAATAAAATGTGGGTGCTATCCTAGAGGCGAATGTGCGGAAAAGCTCTAACTAATAGTATAGTCCCCATGTTTGAAACAATAAGTTAAGTCAAACAAATTAAACGCCAAGCTAAAAAAATTATTAGCCCGTGCTCCTTTTCTTCGCAGATCGCATTTTGATAAAGTAGTAGAGTTAAGCCGTTAAAACTATACATATGAGTACAATATGAATAGGTACAATATGCATTAAAGGACATTAGGGTATTTGTTGGGTGCGATATATATAATCAATTACTTTCCATTGGTTTTTATTGCTAGTCCCCTCCTATTTCTAGCATTCATGATTGATTATGGTTCGTGACGTTGGTCAAAATAATGGGATCATATAAATGCTAACATTTTCAAGTGGATAACCAGTTCTCTTCTATGGTACTATTTTCTCATAAAAATAGTATTCCAATAACCCTCCACACAAAAATCATAACTTAATTACTGCCCAAAGCTTCTATCCGTTTAAATGATTGTCCAGGATCACAATAGACTCATCCTACTGTCTGGAAAAATGTTCAACTGCCAAACTGGGTGTATACGAGTAATAATTTCGTATTATTATGAAGCTAACAATTTTTAAAGCGCATCTCCAAACCAAAATACTATACGTATAAAATAATTGCATAACAGCGGTATTAAACTATCAGTATGTGTGGAATGTTTTTCAAGCGACGAATTGTCATTCATAGACAATGTCTTTTACTTCTTCACATAAGGATATTTTGGTCTATGGGTTTTCATAGTCTCTCTGATTTTGAAAATTATTAATATATTATATTATACTGTAGTCCAGACTACTAGGCAGAAACCCTTTTTGGTATAGTGCTAGGAGAAATTATTATTGTTTTTTTTTATGCTCGAATGGCAGTTGATTGCTGTTCTCCGCTCGGGCTTGAAACTCCATAGTTCTGGTCTATGTCTTCCCCGTTCGCAGCTGTGGGGGTCAGTTTAATTTAGAAACAAAGATGGCAACCTACTCCTCACCCGACACAATTTTAAAGGATAGATATCGATTCTTCAGTAAAAATAAAGAAACCGGCAGAATTTCTAGCCAGGATTACTTTCAGACAAGTTGTAGTTAAATCTCATGTACCTTTAAAACTAATACAGCTACTTGAACTTCATTCCACCAATGAAGATAGAATGGAATATAGGATATCATACAATCCGTTTCGGACGGATTGTAACTTTTCTTCGTTGTTTTTATTTGATCTATGTGAAAATTTCACTTAAATTTTGTTTGTCAAATTTGAAACACATGTTTTCCATGTTACTTTGCTGAATGTACAATGTCACTCGATTACCTAAGGCAGTAACTTTGTTTGTAAATAAAAAGAATTGTATTCTGTTTGTAAGTATGTTTATTTAGATGTTTAAATTTATTTCCATTAAGTCGCGAAGATAATATCGATCAATCGGTCGACCGCCGCCAGAGTTGATACACTTCCGGGCTCGTTCCACAGCATTTTCCATGACTTTTCTCAAAACTTTTCGCGATAACTTCTCCTCTTCTTGTCGGATGTTTTCCTTTAGGACAGACAAGGTCTGTGGGTTGTTCTTATAGACCCGTGACTTCAAAGAACACGAAAGAAATAACTCTGGAACGGTCAAATAAGGCGACCTTGCGGCCACATGCAAATTTTCCGTGCCGGAGAAGCGATAATTTGGCTTATTCACGTATCCGCATATATAGAAATGCGTCTCGTCGCTCATGATGATTTTCAATGGAAAATTATCCTCATCGTGGTCAATGTGTTCGTTTAGTTGGTTCCCCTCGACTAGGGAATCGACAACGAAATTCACGTTGAGCCAAAACCACCAACCGATTATTTGTCAAAAACACTGATACAATAATTCCGCGTTCTTGTCTACGTGTATTCTGCTTCTGTTTACTTCACAAATGTCAAAATCGCTATGACACAAGACAAGACGCCATTTGCAAAAATTAAAGCATCTTCCGATACGGTGATGACTTTTGCGCCACCTTGTAGTAAATATAATTAAAACAATTAGAAAAACGTGTTTGATAATTCAGACAAACTTTTAGTTATTCCAAACATGGACAGCTTATATGGTAGATCATTGTTGGCTAAAACCAAGTCTATCGTAGGTTCGTTCTCTGCTACCTACGAGTATGTTTTCTTCTTTGTGCAATTCTTTAATAAAAACTCAAGTGAAAGAGCTTGTACGACTAATTTGTCATTATATTGATTGTTCATTGAAGAAATTAATAAAAAAAATCGTAAAATATTCATTTTCCCCGGTGGTACTCGATCTCATACTCGATCACAGATCAGCCAACCAATGTGTTGGCGCATTCTGCTAGTCACCTCGGTCACGGAGGTGTTATCGTTGAGGAGATCGAAATCAATAATTGTTCTTCACATATGTACGTATGCAATAATCACTAACAGAATTCAAAAAATCAGATAACACATTTTGCCTATTACAAAGCTATGATTTTTGTTTATTAACTTAATTTTGCACAGTTAAGTGGAAACATCGTGTCGATGAAATAATTTATAGAATTTCTCAAAATTTAGTGTACACAAGTTATGCCCAATGATTACGTCTTGAATTATTCTTATCATTAATAATAATAATAATAATAATAGTAATATTTTGTCGCTAACAACCCATACTTGGCCTAGCTTTCCGCAGCCACTCGTGCTGTACGCGGTACGAATGGTTGGAATTTTCTTTGATTGAGATACATGACAATTGTCTCATGACAATTTCACTCTCGGATGTTTGTCAGACGTTCGAGAGAGGTGGGACCATGAGAAAAATTAGTTTTTTTTTATGTTTTCTGACATTCTAACTTTGAATCTCCCTCTTAGAGATCGCACACTTAAGAACTGAGTCACTTTCTGAAAAGTATTGTCCACTAACTGTTACTTTTTCGGATAGAGAAGGGTATAAAAAAGGCCTAACCGCTACTATTTGTAGAGCAGTTGCTTTAAAAAATGCGATTCAGTTCGTTCATAGAGGGTTCCCTTAAAAATACTACTTCATAAGAAAAACAAAAAGGGCGTTCTGTCGGTCGTTTTCTTGTATGACTTCCTATTTATAGTTATTTTCAAATCTTTGGGTCACGTTCTTTGGAAATGCGAGGGGATTGGGACACTCAATTTTCGCAGACATTCCTTTCCTATAAGCTCAAATTTAAAATGTTTAATTCGAAAAAAATAATTTTGGATTCGGAATTCTTAAGTGTATTTTTATTTATTTATTTGTTTTCGAAGCGGTAAACATAAACATAGAAGAACAATTTGTTCGGGGATTATGCTTAGCACAAGTTAAGGTATAGCACAGTTAAATGAAAGCATATACTATACACGAACTTTAAGGAAAATTGATAAAAAGTCATGATTTTAAATTTGCTTATTTTTTATTTTTTTTTAATTTGCACAATATCTTTACGCACATATTGTTAATTAGATTTAAACGGTTTGTATATGATTAGAAAAAAATTTAATTCGCTCTTTAAGAGTGTTTAAAGAATTATGATCGAAAAAGCGGTTATAAGAGATTTATAACATCTGACGTGACTTATAGAAATATAATTTTGTACATAACTCAGCATTGGGTTCAAAACCCAACCTTCAGTTTAGTTATTTTCTTTTCTCAACACAACCTACGAGTATCAATTTAGACAAAAAAATTAATTTGCTCGACTAGTTTTGCACTTCCGATCACTGTGAAGAGTCTGTTCACCTGACAATATCACATACTTGTAAGTAAGCTTAGGTTAGTGTGTTGATGTAAAAGAGAGAGACTCCTCTCCATCGTATTTAGATCAATGTACCATCAATGTCCATTTCGATACTCATGAAGTGTGAAACTCCCACACTATAGAAATAGTTATGTTGCATATTATGCCAACAACGTATGGGTTCTTAAAGGTTTAACAAAGCTACAAATCTCTAAAAAAAATTATAAATTTATCGGATGCTTGAATATAATTCACATATTGCCCATTACTTGAGATGCTTCTATCGTACTCAACGATAAGCGTATAGATTGGTAGGTATGAGATTAAGAGATATTTACTTTCCATGTTGGTAGGACAGTTAGAAAGTAGTAGGATGGTGATTGGGTGATAAATGCAATCTACGAATACATTCATCACAAAAACAGTTTTAAACACGGGAAAAAATCTCATCATTACAATCCGGTCAGTAGTTGAGTTGCGTTTGTACGAGTAATAATGACGAATTCGCAAACCCTTTCCCGCAGATCTTTCCACAACTCCATCTGATTTCAATGAAATGATATATGTACATACATATCGGTAAGTAGTTTGAGAACTAAACTTACCTACAACCACCTCGATTTTAATGATTTTTAAACAGGACCACCTAGGCGAAAGTAGCAAACCAAATTTTATAAAAAATTGCTGACCAGTTCTTGAGCTAAGTTTGTGACACTGATTTAACTGACAATCGGAATTTGAGGACTTTTGTCATCCAAGCCACACTCCATCCGAATTTTATAAATTTTAGATATTACCGTCACATTTTATGTTAGATTTAAGAACTACAAATTGGTCGTAGCAAAATTCGAGATGCAGCTTCTTTTAAGATTCACCCAACTATCGTTTACTATCGACTATCGATTCGAAAACCATCGATAGTTTAGATGGTCCAAAAAATCGACAGCGCTTAGATATGCAATCTTTATGGCACGAACATCCACCGAATTTTTGTACACATCTCACCTTCTATTTACTCACAGCAATGCTCAGAGAAATTCGGAAAGGACACAGCTTTGAACTCAGAAAAACAACTTTAACTAGCTTAGCTTAGTAAGAACTAGCCTTACCTAGTAAAGGCTGTTAACCCATTTCTACAAAGCGATATTTCCAGGCAAATTTAATTTTGACGGGCAATCTATATATGTATATATATGTAGATATTTCTAGAATTAACTATTTTGAACTATGCCATTATGTATGCAATACAACATCAGTTAAATGGCCGTCACGGGAATTTTTGCAAACTCCGATTCGTGTGAGGTACTTTTGGATGATTTTTCGGCACATTTCTGGCTGTATTTCGGCCATATCTTCACGGATGTTGGTTTACGTGCCTTTGGGGATTGTCTGCATAGATACGATCTTTGTAGGGTATCCGATGTTGCATTCCATACATAATGGCATAGTCCAAAATTTAAAACAGTAAACAAATTTCATTGAAATCTTTAATACTTTTTATTTTATTTAAAATTAAAATATTAAAACATAAAATAAATAACCCTTTATAATATTTTTAGGATGAAGGAGGTAAAACCAATAGGTCTGAAATCTTTTGCATAGGTATTGGGAATAAACACTGCCTTAACCTCGCCTCAAACTTTTAGTATGTGCCATAATGCCCACATAAAACTATCATAGAATATATTTTTCAGGAGAGGAGTGTCTTGGTTGCCGTCTTCTGTAGCATGATTGGAAAAATCCCGTCTATCCCAGGTGATTTGTAAGAGGAGAAGGACCTAATAGCCCATTGAATTTTTTCCTCTGTAACCATTTCTTTCCATTGGTGTTCTACTGTTCTACTGTCAACTTTTACTTCGTTAGTTTGATTTGCTGTACACCGTTGAAAGTGGGTATCCAGCAGTAATTTCAGCGTTTCTGAGTCCAATTGGCATCAGAATCCTATAGCTCTATGTTCTCTAGAGAGAATCCTCCTCAGTCTTGCAGATTCTGCGATCTGCATAATATTATTACTGCTATCTCCATAATATTATATCCCATGAACAACGTTTTGCTCTCTGTGTTTCATTTTTCAACTTCCTCTGACTGACTTTGCAAAGCTCCCAGTTTTCATAGGAGTTCATTCTTTTGACCGCATTTATGTAGAAGTTTCCTAGTTTCTTTCCTAATGCTGCCGAGTTCTTTAAACCAAGGGGGTGCTGTTTTGAGGCCTTACAGTAGGCATTGCTAAAAACCTCAGCCAATTCCTTGGCCATGCTGTCAGTATCGCTTGGTCCCTGCAAAGTACACTCCTGTAGAGATTTGTTCCTTTCTCCCACCTCTCTACTAAAAGATCCCAGTTGGCTCGCCTCGGATTTCTACATAGGACCCTAGTACTTTCTACAGGGAATTCTATTATTTTCTGGTCAGAATACGATTCCTCTCTCAAAACCTTCTACGGATCTATTATAAAAGTTCTCGAGTTGCTGGCTATGGTTATGTCTAATATCTGCCTATTCCTGACTGAAAAGGTCGGCTCGTTACCTCTAATAGCTATAACCAAATTATTTTCTATTGAAATTCAAACAACGACTTACCTCGTAAATTTGTGTTTCCGCTACCTCCTTTCGCATGGTTGCAGTTGGCGACACATCCCGTAAGCAGATCCCATCTTTCCCGTTCCCCTTTTTGCACTATGGGGCGAGTTATTTCAGGTGGTGGTCCATGGGAATAATCTCTTCCGTTTGTAAGTAGATCTCAATTTTTCTCTCTTCCATGAGATAGATGAACTTGGCATTAGCTGCTTTGCTATAATGAAGGTTAATTTAATCATCATCAATATCCTTATCACCCACTACCCTCTTCTGCGTTCTATTGATTTACTCTGCTATAGGCTTACCCTTGCATCGCGTAATTCCAATGCGAACCGGATACCTAGCAATCGGATGGACATCCTTTATCAAAACTCCTTTTCCTGCAGAACAAGTAAGCTTTGGAATTCATTTGCAGGAGACATACGTACATATTTCTGGATGCATTCAATCTCCAACAATTCAAGAGCATAATCAAAAGGCATTTATAAACATCTTATTCTCCTGAGACAAGAGTATAAAAAAAGAACAGTACCAGTTCCGTTTTCTGTGGACTGACCGTTAGTCCAAACAAGTCTGGGCAAGTTGTTTAGTGCCTTTAAGGTCCTTCAATTTGGTCGCTATAAGTTGAAAGGAATTTCCCTATCGCATTAAGACTAACTACTTGACCGTGTCTATTTCGACGTTGTTAAAGCCCCTTCAATTTCTAGGCATTCCTCTAAAACTATTGCCAAAGTGCGTTTATGCACACAAAAATCAATGTTGCACGTATTTAATCATTATAAACTGCTTTATTGAAAAATCGAAATGTTACTGATAGATTCTGAAGATGCTGAATCCTCCATTGACAAATAAACAAATAAACAGTTTTTCAAACTACCACTTGTACATTCTATCCCTTGTGTTGAACTCTCCTTTCCCGCTGCAATGGCAGGACTTTGTCTTGGATTTTTTTCCATTCATTTTTCAACAATTCAGAGGCCAATGCAATCAAATAAATGTCAAACAATACTATTATATATGGAGGAACCCGCAAAAAGAACTTTGCAAAGGCTACGTAAAATGGTTGTATGTGTTTACTATACACAAATCTAATAACAGAAATACTCCCGTATAGGTGATGAGCGATGAGTAAAATCCATTTAGCAAATACTTAAGGCTGATATTATTAAAAAGCCCTGACATTGTTGTTTCCACTGCAATCAATATGTACGTTAATTTTCTTGTAGTAGCAGGGTAGCACCATGTGACTCTTAAGATAGCTCTAAAAGTGTGTCTCCACTCCGAGAATAGCACCGTCTATCAACCCGTGAGCAAAGAGCTCGGTAACATACCGATATAACGTCATAAATATCAGTAATTTGAACATGGAAATTCGCTAAAAGTCAGATAGAATATAAATATCGCATTGGCATCGCATTAGCCTTCAATGCATCAAAGATAAAGAAGAACTCATTGATAGTATTCAATCTGCATTGCATTGGTTAGATAATCTTTTAAGAAAAAAAGGGCACACATTCCGCTAAAACATTTCAATATGCACTAGGAACTGATACGATTCTGCAGTGATTGATGTAGGTTTAAGTACGAAGAGTTTTGCAACAATCGAATCACAACACGAACCCACATACGAATGTTACTCGTAAAAAAGATGAATCTACTCGTAGAGACTAGCTTACGAAATTCTTGCATTGTACTCAAAGTGAACCAAATAGAGCCGACAATTTAGCTTGTTTATTGTATTTCTTATGCTCTGTTGTACTTCTGAAGGTTTGCAACGTTGGTGGTGTATCATCTACGTTTCTACAGCACCTTTGCAAAAGTGATTGCGTTCTATTTGTCAGAGTTATGTATATCATATAGTACATAACTCTGACAAATGGAACATATACAGTATATGTATAGGTACGAGTGTATTGCAATTGATAAAAGTTAATTTGTAAAAATGTAGGTAATTATGGAAAGTGGGTGCTTATCGTTTATGACGAACATAAATATTGTATTGTCCTGAGACAGGACAAAATTGCGTAGTTCTTCCGAACGAAGCGCGTATATTTTGTAATTTTTTATTAATTTATTTCTTATAAATTTACTTTGATGTAGGTATTCTGCCTACGCGAAGTAACGCTGCGTCTTTTTGACGTATTTGTATGGACATATGTCGGTGTCCATGTTTTGTAATTTTTTGATTTTGTTTTCTGGGAAAGTTATGTCAAGACATGACATACGAGTACAGGTGCCATTTTTTTAATTTAAATATTAGCTTACGTCCTTAATTGGGTTATTAATTACATGCCATAAGCTGAAAATACAGCCACAAAGAGAGAAAGAAAGATTGGTGTATTGCAACTCAGGTGGTTTTAAGTTTCAGTAAACTCCGTGGGTAGCGTCCAAATATAGGTAAGGTTAGGGTAGGTAGAAGTATAAGTACTATACAATATAGGTCCATTGTGATACCACATGAATTTGGGGTAACGGTCAGTTGCCTACTCGTTGAACCATTTGGAGCCTCTGATAAAGCATAGGGGTTTTCTAATGTCTGCCTTACTCAGATCGTTAAGGTCATTGAAGCCGAAGTCTCCTAAGTGGAGCTTCATTTTTTGGGAGAGAGGTGGACAAGTGCAAAGAAGGTGAAGAATAGTTCCTCCTCCTCCTCGTCCATGCAGCTTCTACAGAAATCATTCGAAAATACATAAAGCCTTTTTGCATTTTTGCCTATTCGACAGTATCCGGTGATGACACCAATTACAGCGCTGATATGCAATCTATTCTATTCTATCTCTATAAGGCAATCTAGAGCTGTTTTTGAATTTAGAGAAGACGATCCCAAGGATTTGCTGCATGGCTATCTGAAAAGATACGGATATCGACGGTTGATATCACGTTTTTCTTTAGCCAAGATAGGACTTTTTATTGCCATTATTTCCGCCTGGAACAGCTATAATGATTTAGGAGATGGAAAGAGAGGTTTAGATTAAGCCTATCAGAGAAGCCACCACCACCCACCTCATCGTTAGTTTTAGAACTGTACTTCGGTGTAAAAATGTATCAATTTATATTCCGCAAATCCATTTGCTTCCAGAATGCTGCTTGGAAGTCTTTGTCGAAATTTAACTTGGGTATTGTATAGACAATATTTTCAGGAAAGATTTTAAAGTTGTTTAAAATTGAGGCGTGGCCATATACTTTACTGGACTACTGTGAAGTAGCTGCAAGGCGAATAGCTGAAATAGCTGCCATTTGATTACCAAAAATGTCGAGGGGTGTCAGATGAAATAAAGTGTCCATAGCTGCAGAAGGTGTCGTTCGCTATGCTCCGCTACGCACAGACAAGTTGAAAGTTGGACTTTGCTTAAATTCTAATGGTATATTGCAATCCATCATGAGGGTCGGTCTGATGATCGAGATGTAGAGCCAGTGAGTTATTCTGGGTTGTAAGCCCCATTTGTTCCCAATGACTTTTTTTTGCAAGAAAAAAGTGAGACAGTCGCTTTCTTTACTTTTTGGGTTTCCAGCATGGTTTTCTATCCGAAATAAGACAAAATAAGAAAATATTTTGCTTCGTTGGAGATGGTTAAACTTATTCAATTAGAAATGGAAGGTCGATGATATAACTGGGGGGTATTTTGTTTTGCTGTTATTGTCATTTCTTTATGATTCACAGTATTTGTTTACGTCCTCCTGATATCACAATCAACTTGCATTTCCAGCTGTATGACCACCCAACTGCCAGTGATATGCTTTCGCAGAAGAGATGACATTTCGCTATTAATTGACTTTTTTATTTATTTCATATGAAATAAATAGATGATTCTTGATATTAGAAAGTGAAACGTGAAGCTTCAGAGTGGCAAGCGATGACGTCAAGGGGTAAAAACAATCATCAGCTCTTTGTCGGTAGAGCACATGGAAGGCAATGAGTTTGACTTACCGAAGATACATGGAGGCGAAACTACATCAACGCGGAGGCCACATAAACGGAAGGAGTAACAAGTAGGGGTGACAGCCGTACTGTTTATAGAATCACCAAAGAGCTAACAGGTAGCACCGCTCGACTCAACATCAGGTAAAAGGTCAAGACGGTTCCCTCCTCATTTCGGATGAGAGACAGTTGAGGGACAATGGAAGGAACATTTAACTACGGTTTTGAACAGTGTATTCACCGACTATATGCACCCACGTCCAGTTGAGCTTTCCGAAACACTAAATTCCCGAATACGCACCACAACTCACAGTAAAGTAGAAATCATGGCCGTCATCAAAGCACTCAAAAACAACAAAGCGGTAAGACTTGACGGAATTCCTGCGGAGCTTTTACAAGTGTAAAAAGCTTTTCCGATGAGTGGAAGATTTTGATTTTTCATCGATTATGAAAAAGCTTTCGATAGTGTTAACGGAGAGTTTATTTGGCTTGTCTTGCGCAGGAAACGCATCACGTCCTGATCAGCGAAAAGCTGTCAGAAGAGTACGAGATTCAGACTGAGTTCAGACAAAATTGCATCCTATCGCCAATATTATTTTTGTTGGTAATTAGTGATGTGCTTCGCTCTGCTTTGTCGTCGATGGGTGCTTTCATTCCACTTAAAACATCTAGACTGTGCTGACGATGTGTGCCTACTCTCTCACAGGATTATGGACCTCCACCAAATGACAAACGAGGAGAGGGAAGCTAACATCGAGGGGGCAACACATCGAAAATGACAATACTCAGCCGTTGAAGTAACTCTCTCGCTCAAATAGACATAGCTGAACAACCGGTTAAGAAAGTGGAGAGTCTTATATATTTTAGAAGTATTGTCTCAGCGAATGGAGGAACCGAAGATGATGTCGCAAACCGAATCGCTAAAGTGAAGTCAGCCTTTGGAATGTTGTCCAAAGTATGGAGAAGCAATGCTATTAGCCTATACACCAAACTAAGACTGCTCCGTTCCAACATTGAGTCCGCGCTTACCCAAGGCGGCAGAATAGCGGGTCGACCGAGAAGAAAAGTTAGTGAGGATACAGCTGCAACTTATTACCAGAAACCCTACACGATGGCGCGTAGGCGTAGTGGAGGCCCTAGCACCCGCGATGGGATACAGGATATAAGTAAACAAGTAAGTTGTTATGATAGAATCCATCCATTCATAACATATACGAGAGGGGGACCACCATAAGTCCGCTAAGCTGGTTGAAAAAATGATTAATTAACATTCTTAATATTCATAATTTTTATTTTCACCTTGTTTCGGTTTCCTGAAAATGTTCAGTGTCGACATTTTGATCACACTTAACATTACTATAATAGAGAAACTCAAAAAGATTAATCTCTCAATTTAATTTTTTTTATAGCTTTTTATTAATTTTAATCTATTTATACTTACATGCTAGACAAAAACGCTTACAACTAGCTTAACTAACTTAACTATCTTATTCTAACTTAATCCTTAACTATGTCTTTCGACTTAATCTATTACTTATTACTATTTTATTTAAGGAACAATTATGACTAAGAAAAATTTGGAGTATCAGTACAATTTGTTTTTTTTTTTTTTCTTATATATAAAACTTAAATGCTACCTTAAAAATAAATCCTAACTTAACTTAACTACATGCATAATCAAATATGCACGCTTTTTTTGAGCCAAGTGCTGTGCCTTATAACTAACCTTAACTTGAACTACCTAAATCTAGACCCCTAACAACCTATGAAAACCGGCCAAGGCAAAACAAATATGGCGGTCAACTTACTACCTACCCCGGATCAAAAGGGATCGACGAGGGAGCTCTCTCTAGTAACCACCAGAATTCCACTCTTATCATATTGTATACTCATTAGAATAGCATTTTGTGTACTGTGAGACTCTGGTGTTCTGTATAAGTGAAGGCAAGCCCGAAGGCAGGCCCTCTCAAACACTCGAATCCATCCATTTCCATTCCACTTTCCCCTATGTTGAACCAGCCGAGACATTCATATGCGAGCATGGGCTGAATTAGGGCCGTGTAGCAGATAACTTTTAACCTTGCATCGAGTTGCTTCCTATAGGTATAAAAAAGTCTCCTTGTAAGGGCGGGCTCTGCTAAGAGCACAATCTACATGTTTGTTAAAATATAGGTATTGGCCTAGCCAAACTCCAAGGTATCTGACCACATTTTGACACGCAAATGGACACTCGTGCTGTCCAACGATAGAGAACTCTCCCCAATTTTGTCTGGTATCACTAGAGGCCAGAAATAACGGCGTTCTGAATAGAATGGTTTTCGACTTCTGAAGGTTGATCTTCAACTTCCAATCGTCGCAATATCTCTGCATCTTATCGAAGTCACTCTGCAAGAGTGTTGCAATGACTTCGATCTTAGCTCCTGATCTGTTCTTGCTTTTGTTCTATTGGATATCCGACACCTGTTTAGACGCGGCATGTATTGTATCATGCCCCGCCTTAAAACAGTATTGGTTTTCCGGAAATATCATATGTTATTGTTCTCAACCCACTTAATCAAGGCCCTATTGATCACTTTTCCGAATAGATTTGCTGGATTGGAGGTGTCCTTTCCCCTTTTGGGGATCGGCTGTACCACAGCTGTTTTCCAATGCTCTGAAAAATGGGCATTATTCAGTGCACTGTTCAACAGGGTGGCGTGAATTCCCACCGCTCCTAGAGGAAGATGATGTTCGATATTCCATCGATTCCCACTGATTTCTTCTTTCTGAATCATTCGAAGATCGTTTGGAGTTCTACCTTTGATACATACGGGGGATGAACCCTTTAATTGGCGATGGCATTGTTTGCCAAATTTTCGTCATTGAACCAGGTAAAACCAGTATTCTCTGATCACTAGTGCTCTATATCATTTCGAAGGTAGAAGTTGTGTACAAGGACTCTATTCTACAGGTCGTTGTTCGGGCGAATGCTAGCATTTACCTTGTACACATCCTCGAAAATAGTTTCTATAGCCGACCTTCTCCTGCGGATCTTCGATTACGAAAAAGTCGTCATCATCGACAGAGTCCCTAAGATCTATTTCTGCTGCTGTAAGTAAGCGTTCATTGTTCGTTGTTCGGAGTATTTTCAGACACGGAAGTTCGTTGACATCGTTACTCTGAAATATTTTATTAATCTGGGGTTATCAGACTTGATAGCCCGAATCTTGTTCCTCCAGTGCAAATTAGCCGACAACCTATAATTTGCTCTAATTAGTATTTGGAGGTTCTTTATCAAAGATTTTAGCGTTCTAACCTCCGAGTTTTGTCTGTTAATAAACTGCCTATACAAGTTTGTTGGTCTTGCAGTCTACTTTTTTGTATGTCAGTGCGTTGATTATTGCATCAGTTAGTCAGTTAGTCAATACCGTGGTATCGTACTGTCCATCGTTCTTTTGATTGTCTCGTCCATTTGTATAAGATACCTGTCAATCTCCTCGTTTGATAGATTCCTATTGGACGGTAGGTAGTGCGAATTCGAGGAGATTGCTCCTGTACAGACTCAGGAGAAGCGAGTTCAACGAGTCCTACTGTAGTTGTAGGAGTACGTTTGAAAAAACTCTTCCAATTCCGCAATTTCGTTGGGAATCGTTATTTCGGCACTAAGTCCGCAATGGTCACTGTCATACACAAACGTGCGCAGACAGTTTATCGTTTGTCGATCCATGTCGGTCAGTTGTAACGTCGAACAGCAGTAGATTCCAGAAAGCAGCCGCTTCTGGGAAACAACGGACTATCTGTAGCCTCCAAATCGAGCCGAAACTCGACATTGTGTTGAGCCCACCAATTGAATAGTGAGTTCCGACCAATTCTATCTGTCTGTCTGTCTGTATGTATGGTCGACTTCAGCCTAAACGACTAGACAGATTTTCTTCGAACTTCATATCTAGTACCCTACTAATGGCCGATTTTGGAAAAAAAAATCGATTTTCTCGAAAACAACTTACGATTTTCATCAAATTCGATATTTGAGTTACGGTGGATATATGCTATCAGATGGCTTACCAGTTTTTTTTTTCTCTCAACAAATGCGTTTAACGGTACTTGGCTTAGTAACCGGTTTCTGTAAATCTCTCAACTATGATTCGGTCAATTTTGTTTGAAATCAATATTTGATTCATATTTGACATACATTATAGAAAATCTTAAAATTTTTTTTTTTTATTTTAACTGTTAAAAAAATTTAACAATTTTGGTTACATTTTAAATCTGAATGACAATATATAATTAAAGAACTTATGTACATATATAGGTGCAAGTATGTACGTGCGACCCAGTCATGCATTTTATTTAATTTCCATTTATTTCAATTCAATATTTAAAGTCGGTAGAGTCACTTGTCGAAACATTCCCATTTCTTTTTGGACTTTTTCAGTTTCGATATTGACTGCATTAATGATTTCCTCATTGCATCTTAAGACTATTCCCCTCAATTTTGTTTCATTTTTATGAGCTGCTGAGCGAATTTGATTGACAGCCGAAAGCGCAAGAAAGTTGTTAGTTTTTTCATAGTGTGAGCAGGTCAATTACCTTGGTGGAAAAAATAGTGACGAAATTGCTTGAAAACTCAAGTTTTCTAAAAACTTGTTGTAAGTAGATAAAGTATCTCGTGAAAAAAAAGGAAAATCGCTTAAAGAAATTTTCGAAAACATCTCATCGATTCTACAGGATTCTGGGCCCTTGCATACCATGGTCAAAAAATGGGCTCGCTTATTTCAACAAGGTCGAAAGAGCTGTGACGAGCTGAGACGTCCCCGCCCAGGGCGTCCTGTGTCAATGGTCACTGAAGAAAACGTCGAAAAGTTTGAAAAATTAGTTCTTGCCGATCGAAGAAAAATGTGGCAGATAGCGGACGAGTTGCACATTAGCAAAGAATGGATTGGAGAAATTTTGCACGAGCATTTAAACATGAAAAAAATTTGTTCGCGCTGGGTACCGAAAATGCCCACGCCGTTCGACAAGCAACGACTACTCGAGTGCTCAGGAACGGTGAGCGGTCGTACGGAACGACGTTTACACGGCGCGGGTTTCGAGACAGGCCTTAAAAGACAAAAGTTTTTCAACGATAGACCACCCACCCTACAGCTCAAACTTGGCCCCGACCGACTTTTTCCTTTTTTTTCAATTTGAAAAAAGAATATATTTAAGAATATTTTTTTCGGTGGTATTAAGGCACTGTATTCCCGATGTGAGAAATGCATTTCACTCCAGGAAGATTATATTGAGAAATAAATTTTTTTAATCAGATCTTTCACTTAATGCCTTAGACCGCGAACTTATCAGCCGCCCCTCGTACATATAAGTATATATATATTGATTGCTTTTACACTGTTCTTCGTCTTAAAATTTGAGTTTACACATCAAAGCGGTTTTACTACTAAATGAAGTGTTTAACATTACTGAGCGAGGTTGTAGAGGACAGAGGGAGATGTTATTTGATGACCTTTTTTATTATATTCCTCTGCACGGCATCCTAAGTGCTCAGATTTCAAGTACTTGAATTGTAAACCAAGAATCAAACTGTGACGTTGACGTAAGGCATAAACTGAGGATAGAGTGAATGAAATAGCGAGAAAACTTGGGAATTCTTTGCGACAGAAAAAGGCCGCTCAAACTTTATACTACACTTGTTCGGCCCGCTTTAACACAAAATTACGGCGGAGGAGTCTTCATGTTGAAAAGCCTATCGTTGAAAAGCTCGAAGCAGGCAGGTTCAGTTGGTATTGCCAAGTACAAAGACGATCACAGGCAAACACGGTAAGAAAATCATTTTAACGCTATTGAGTATAATGAATGGGTACACTGTAAATTTAATTTATTTATCTTTAACAATTTTTTTTATAAAAAATCTAACCGTTTGACAAAAATAGACGACTGTTTTCATAAGAAAACAAATACATTGGTTTTGATAGCCATAGATTATGATTGATAAGTTCTCAACAATAAGTGCATCTCAAACCACCTTCGAAAAGATTTTTTGGCTAACATAATAGTGCAAGAAGACAATCGAATTAAAAATAATTTCTTCGAACAAATATTGAAATGCATATTTTTGATTAATTTTTAAGGTCCTATACACTAAAGCATTGAGTTCCACAATATGTTCTTCCAAAAGCAGCAAATCGATCTGCCGAATTAAAAAAAAAAAATACAATGTTAAAGACGTAAAAGGAAAGAAAAAAAATATTTTTTTAAAATTACTTACAACTCTTTGAATTCCACCATTTCGCTGTACTCGTTCGTTGGTAATCAACAACAAAACACTCACTCGAAACTTTTCACTAGTCTTCTTTAACATGTCCGAAACCAGTCCAATTAAGTAAATATCAAAAACGTTACTTATGGCAGTTGGTGCTATTATAATAGCCGTTTGTAAGGTAGTAAAAAAAAAATGTTCTGTGTCATTATCCGTGTACAATACAAATATAACATTGCTGTAAGTTGCAAATATATCAACTACAACGCCCATCAAAAGGAGAAGGATAAGGTGTGAATACAAGTCGTTTAGTTGCTGCTTAACCCGTGTTATTTGAAAGGATATCTCAACGAAACGACAGATGTCACTCACATATCCATACTGCAATTGGCCCTTGTTTATACGATCTATATACTCATCCATCTTGTTAAAGTAGCACACCAATGCCAAGTGACTGCAGATATAGCTCCAAATGTCTACCTCAATAAGATACTCACCGATAAGCCCAAAACTTAGTCCGTTCCAATTACCTTTCAGCAATTCAAAAGCAATTCGATAGATGGTCATAAACACTTTAGAAAAGAATGTCGGCTTGAAGTCCGGTGAAATGTAGATATCAGAATCGGTTTTGACCTTGAGCTTGTTGAAAATGGACAGTATCTTATTCACTGAAGTCAGAATATCCTTTGATTTGTTTAAATAGATTTTAGAAATAAGGAAGGCACAAGCGTGAGACCTCAATCCTTCGGCAACTCTTAAGAGTGTTTCCTGTGCATGGTAGGAATTCTCTCTGACTATCTCAAAAGGTTTAATAATGTATACAGGATAACTTATCATGAATAGGAAAAAGACAAATCCACACGCGAATCGGAGGAAGTTGTAAATAATTCTGGTTGTGATGTGCCTGAATTTGCAAGGTTGGACCTTTTTCTTGGTAGGGTTATACTTGAAATCGATCAATCCAAGGTAGAGAGTGATTTTGTAAAAAAGTTCAATTTTATCCTTTATGCTGTATTTAACTCCCGTGGAAATCCAAGAGAACAACATTTTCGTCAGGAGTATGTCGACGGACTGGAAGGGGAAAGTTTTCAAAGTGGTAGAGCGACCAATTCACTCGGAACAATATGCGGAAGTATACAAGTACCTACATACGAACATTTTTTTTTTGCTTTTTTCTTTTACTGATTGCACTGTTCCATTTATAAAATTGATTGTCTTAATGGCGGAAGTATTTTTGTAATTAGTGGGTATTACTGCGGTTCCGAATGTTTCTAGTTTACAGATAGTCTGCCAACCAACAGCTGGGAGACTGGTATGTCATGCCGTCTTGAAAACTAAGTAGGGAGAAATATAGAATGGCCGCAGATAGCCATAAATACCTTCCAGCTTTTCAGATCACCAGGTACAAATCACATCATCGTTAGGAGTTAGTTCCAATGGTCTAATCACGAGAGCGGTAGGGAATAAGAATTCAATAAATAGTATGAAATAAGGCAATTAAGCGACAACCACTACAAGTTCACACATTCTGCCCTACGTTCTAGGAAACTACGGGCTATTGATTAAGCTGACTACCTACCGTCTCTGTACTCACTCCATACCATATTTTACTACAGTTGCGCAAATGTTTTTGGCATCTTCCAACGTTTATCTATGCTCGGTTGTATTTAGCTACTGATTGTTTCAGTTCCTTTGGAATGTCTAAGACATTTAGTCAATTCAGAGATAATAATCTGTTCAATTGAAAATCAGTTGTTAGTGCGGTTGTTTCCATTATTGTCCCTCTTCGTCTGTGAAATCTGGCGGTCAGTAGTCTCTTGCTGAAGACACTTTTTCACCAAAGCAAGACTGTGGCGGATATGATTTAAAATTTGGTAGGTATATATTTCACTGTGGCTGATAGTTTTAGTATTCTCTAATCTGGCGTCCTCAATTTGCGCACAGACCAACTTTTAAATGTTCAAGTATTGTCTAGTATTCTTTCGTTGTTTCACAGTAGTTGGAGCATACTAGAGCATGCTGGTAACTGATCAAACAATTTCTAGAATTTGCCAGTAATTAAAATTTTTCAGAAATGTGACTAAATACTAGCAGATATTGCTCACGCTAACTAATACTACAAAATACTGCTAGAATTGGGATCTACTATGTACATATTTTTTATTCATAAAATTCACTGTCTTTGTTGGAAAATTGCACACTCTTTTACCGAGGATGCTAAGTTTTTACCATATGAATTCTCATATAAGTTCAGAGAATTTGTTGTGCTCTGACCCTTTCTTTAATAAAATCTAATTCCTAATAACACAAAATTAAGTGGCAGATTTCTCAGTTGTATGCGTTGTAGCCGTGTAACTTAAAAACGCCTGCACCGATGTCGATGCCGTTTGTTTTGTTCATTAAGAAATTTCTCAGGGATTATTTATGTTACATCACACCCCCTTCTGCAAATACCGACCAACTATAAAGCATTTACGTCGCTCGTAACAATTTCAGAGTTAAACAGTCAAAAAGCTCCCAATGACTTATCTGAATTGTCGTGCATGTAGAACCAGATTAATCTTTTGTATCCGCACAGATGTGGAACAAAGAAAAACACTCACCGTATTTTTTTATGCAATATATGTACTCGTACGTAAATGTTCAAATTGCGGTTCATTTGAGTGGATTAAAAACATAGCAGCTCGCAGCTCAGGAGTTCCAAACAAAATTTATACAAGCTATCCCCGAAAATTTTAAGAATGTCTTCATCCAAATCGTCGTAATTTTTTTATTTACTTTTATTGTGTTAAGAAATGGGGTTGGAGAGATTATTTCTTTGATATCTCGTAAACGGTTTTGGTTTTCGAAAAAGCTTTTGAAAACAAAAGACGATTATTTTTTTATTATCCTACATAATGTAAGTTTGGTTCATATTTATAAAATAAAGTATAGTCAAGGACTTTTAAACTTGACCTTACAGTCTCTTCGATTTTGCTCAAAAATTGTTTTGTTCTATTTCCAGTTTTCGAGAAAAATAAGGTGGACTTATTACAAAACTCAAACTTCTTTTCTTTGAACATCGCCGTAATGGTTAAGTTTACGGAAAAAATATTTACATGCAATAAGCAATTATTTGTATATGTACTTTCTTTCGACTAGCTATTTCAAAAGTACCCATTTCCATATTAAAGTTAAAAAAATAAGTTTTGGTCCGTATCCTTAAAATCAAGGATATTCAAAAACATTCAAATTCATGAAACAACGTTCTCTTTCATTCTCTACAACTTTGCTATTAATATTTGTTCTCATATCTTTAATCGTTCTCGAGATATTGATGCGTCTCAATTTAAGTGACTCACCTGGTGTGTGATGGGGCCCGTATAGGTGACCATGGTGAGAGATTAGTAGAACCCATTTAGCCACTGCTTGAGTAAGAGTACATCGACTCAAGCCTTGGCAAAATGGGTTCTACTGAAAGCATTATTTAGATATATGTATGTATGTACTTATTTATAGTTTGATATCCTTGTGGAATCTTGGTAATTATTCATCTGCAATAGCTCCATCAATGCATTATTCAAGTGGCACCCTGTTACTGGAAAAAAACTGAAAACGATAGCCTCTAGAATTAAACACAATGGTTTTCTTTCGCAGAAGATGTTCCAATGTACCTACATAACATCAGTACCTGAATTTAAATACAGACGACCTTCAAAATTCCTAAAACTGTGTAAATCGGTTAACTCAAAAATGTGTCCGATTAGCAAAATTGTGCTTACATATCAGCGCAATACGAGTATTTTCTTCGAGCAACGTTTGGAAATTATTAAAAATTACTACCGAAATTCTGAGTCGGTGGTCGAAACTTTAAGAGCGCTTACTCCAAACCAAACCAGATAAGCTGCGCGTGCTATAGTCGATAAATTCGAGTTTTATCTTTAAAGGGTCGTGTTGTCGCATTGTACTTGAAGTGTACAAAACAGCGGCAAGCATTTAACCTGTAGAATCACTTTATTATTCCGGGAACAAATTATTACGATCCCGAGATTTGAAATAATATATGAAATAAAGGGTACGATTCATACGTGTATATACTTACATATATATACCACGGGTCGATTTTTGCTATTGCGAGCACTATCTAGAGTAGTAATAGCTATTGGTTGTTCCGGCATACTATGATAACTTATTTAACGTCAGTCTCCTCAGCCCTTAGTTCGATGTCTCCCCTGGGATCTTTTCAGATCCTTAGGATCTTTGAACTATCTACTAGTAGCGAGCACTATCTAGAGTAGTAATAGCTATTGGTTGTTCCGGCATACTATGATAACTTATTTAACGTCAGTCTCCTCAGTCCTTAGTTCGATGTCTCCCCTGGGATCTTTTCAGACTCTTAGGATCTTTGCCGCTAAAGAATTCTCGCTCGTGTTTAAAAGTCAAAATCTTCGAGTGATCTTGGAGTCCCTTAAAGGACCGTGACTTGGTCCTTTTAAGGCCACTTCAACAATTAGTAATAAATAATAATAAAAAGTAATAAAAGTGTTAGTATAAAGGTATATATTGAAATAGTGGCCTTGAAATGACCCTGAAGGTCAATGTCACTCCAATATCATTTCAAGGTTACCTCGACTTTCAATTTCACTCGAAGGTAAGGTGAGCTTGACCTTGACCTTCAGGTCACTTTCCCCACAAGCATTTGCACTTCACTTTATTTACACGAGACAACTTAAAGCATTTTTACCCCTCTAAGTCCCAATAATGAGAGGAACAAACAAATTGTACACCTTCGAAATGCAAGACTTCAGAAGACACTTATTTTGCACTCAGCGACTGACTAACCGGTTTAAGATCATTTCGAGGTCACTTCGAGAATACTTCAATTTGAAATGAATTTGAAGATTAGATAAAGATAAAATCTTTGGGGATGACTGGATAGCCATCAGAAAATGCCTGTCCTTACACTACGCTGACAAGAGATCTTGATTATCAACTTAATAACATCAGACAAGGTAATACATATGTCTGTAGATGAATTCTACATGTGCCAACATAAATCACCAGTTTTCACTAACAATTAATAAACTAAACACAGAGGATTATGCAAGCGCGACAACGAGAGTGCTCGTTGAAACATACCGCAACAGAGCACTTTACGTCTTTATCAGATGAATCAATGGTGAAGCAGGAATAATCCTAATGATTCAGAGGCGTCAAACATTTTCTGAGGCAGACACATTATGTTTGGAGATTCGGAATATGAACTATTGAAGCATGCATGTGCACAAGAAAGAATACGCAAATGACATGACTATCCGCATAAACCATATCCAAACCCAAACTCGAATCATCACCAAACACGCTAGCCCTCCACCAGAAAAATGCATCTTATAATATACAGCATCAGCGAAGAGACTTTGTCCCTCATCGGTCAGTTCATAATGCATCCCCTAGACGAAGTCAAAATCCATCTCCTCGAATTTACCCCAAACTAGCAATACCCAAAGGAGTAGATCTTTCTGTCCAGGCTAAAAAAGTCAATTATATAAATCATCCGGGGCACATAGGGCAATAACATCCTTTCAACCGTAATAATGAATCAATGAAACTTCCTCAAAATCAACAAAGGGTGTATAATTTGGAGACCTGAGGATAACTCTAATGAACGATATGAAAATAATCAAATTAAGAAACTACTCGATGATGGAATCTTTCGCTCATCAAGCAGCCCATACAATTCGCTTGTATGGGTAGTTCCAAAAAAGTAGATGCGTCAGACGAAAGAAAATACCGACTAGTTAAAGACTTCAAAAGGCTGAATACAGTAAACGTGGCAGGCACCTACCATATTCCCGATATCTAAAATACACTGCCAAGTTTAGAGAAATCAAAATATTCCGCCACCTTAAATTTGACATTTGGTTTTCACCAAATTAAAATGAAGGAGAACGATACATCCAAAACCGCTTTCTCTATTCTTAACGGGTAGTCCAAATTCTTAACATCACCCTTTGAGCTAAGATATGAATCATCGATATTTCAGAGAATGATTGATGACGTGATCAAGGAGCATGTTGGCAAAATCTGCGTTGCCTCCATTGACGATATCATTATATTTGAGAAAAGCGAAGAGGAGTATCCTACGAATCTCGACACCATTTTCAATAGACATAAACATTAAAAGTTAATCTGGACAAAACGGATTTTTTTTTTTTTAAAAAAAAGAAGAATTCCTAGGACACTTAATTACTAGGGAAGACATAATTCAAAAAAGGAAAAAGCTATACAGATTATAAAACCTCTCGAAAATTTAAAAGAGCTCAGAGGATTATTAGGTCTTGCCTCATACTACCGAAAATTCATCAGAGATCTCGCAAAAATCGCCAAACCACTTACAAATCTTACGAGGGGGGGAAGATGCTCAGCAAAATCCAACTAATCCAAAAATACCAAAATTAGACTCAGTGCAGATGAACTAAATCATTTATAAATATCAAGTTGCTGCTCATATCGTCCAAAATTCTTATATTCCCAGACTTCGATAAATCCATTATCCTTACAACCAGGTGGAGTCCTAAGTTAAGGCGAGATAGGTTCACGATCGCTGAATAGGACGGAAAAAAAATATGTCATCAAGGATACGGGATCTCCTTTTACTTTCCTTCCTAACGTAGATTATTTTATAATTAGGGTAAGGAGACCATACAGCAGGTTTTTAACAACCCAGGGTTCTTGGATCAAGACTATGTCTTTCCCGTCTTAGGTAAGCCTGAGAATAAAGCTGTTTTGAACGCAGCACAAGGTCTACAATCAGGGACACATACCTCTATTGCGTGCTGTTATCCTCCTCTGTGTCGTTTTCATGCAAATATCTCTAACTAAGTATGTTAACAATCACTTTTCAACTCTGTGTCCATCAACGTATAGTCGAAGCCTGTAAGAGATTTAAGGAACTTGCAGACAAGGAACATGGTCTTTCATGGAGAACCTTTCACCCATTTATTTTTGTCGCATTTATAGACTTAGCTATTAGCTGAAAGGGCCTTTAGAATCTCATTTCGCCCCTTCCACGTTGCCGATTTTTCATTTACAGGTCAAAAGCGAATCGTCGCCAATCCTGAATGATGGATCACTTTGGGATCAGAGCCGGGAAGAATGCCCAGGTTTTAAGTTGGTTTGGGGTCTATTCCTTCTTAACAACCTCGTGTTGCTGACCAAACCTGATACAATCTGAATACCACTATTGTATACAGATTGTACACAATATATTTTGTGAGGTTTGACTACCTCTTGGTTTCTGGTATTAAAATCCATAGAATCTTTGGCCTTACTTAGCCCCTACAAGGTTGGCAGCCGAGCAGGCTAAGAGCCGTTCAAGATCCTGGTTGATAGCTTTTCGTTTAATACTGCGTCCATGCTTTCTTTCTACTTTTATGACCTCAGAATGTTCGGTGGAGATAGTGTTCGATTTGCAGCTGTTAGTAGTCAGCTTCAGTGTTATACAGTGTACAGTTTGTACATAAACATTACATATGCCTTTCAAAACTCTCAGACCCTAGAATTTAGAAAACAGCTTACTAATTCAATTGAAATCTATAATGACCACAATTCTAAGGCCACGCAGTGTATGAAAATATAGAAGATTGCTTATTATTAACAGGATGATAAACAATTCGCCTTCTATTTCCTTAATTAGGTGGTAAAACCTACACAAAAAATCTAAATCGTCTTGGAGTACTTCGTTCAAAC
Source organism: Pocota personata (assembly GCA_963082735.1). NCBI lineage: Eukaryota > Metazoa > Arthropoda > Insecta > Diptera > Syrphidae > Pocota > Pocota personata. Next base: position 160,639,171 of record OY720430.1, on the reverse strand, counting down.
AAGTACTCCCCCCAACAACCAGTATCTGAGTACTTAAAATGATTCAATATCGATGGGTGTTTGTCTAACAACTGTGCGATTTGAGATCTGTCAATAATTCAGTTGCGTACTGTGCTGTGGTGTATCTAATTGCCCCAAGAGATTCATCTACAATAAATTAAATCTCAATAGGCTGCGCCATTGAATACGTGATAGGTACCGCACCGTGCGTTGTCGTTCTCCTACATAATTTTACATATCCCTGTGTACTGGTTCAATGTTCGAATTTGTAATTTGATGCGTGCATGCATGTATATGTATATGTAAACCACTTAAAAACACATCTTTTGTTTTGGTTATATCGCTTCGAAGCTAATTGCTCTTTTCCCTGAAAGACGTAACAGCACGGATGCTAGACGATTGCATAGGGATTTGTTTATCAACCAAAGAAACCCCTAAGGGGTAGGTCGATTCAAAATTTATACGAGCTTCACATTATGAATATTTTCGAAAACGCAATTTCGCGAGGATTAAAGGAAACTATGTACAATAAAGCGACACCCGCCAATCCCCTTACTTTTTGGTGCAAAGAACGCGAAAAAGCAATGAAAAACCATGAGTGACGTTTCGGATGGAATTTTTAATTGAGATGTAAATCGTTTGGAGGCAATCTCAGAGAAATAAGAGTTCTTGGGTAGGCAGCTAAACAAACTTTCTGAGTCTAGACAGTTGTTTGTGTTTTTTTGTTTTTTTTGTTTACACTTTACCGAATAAGTGTAATGAGGCGCTGTGTATCCATACTTTGTCGGTTTTAGTTTTTCCGTTTGATGCGTGGATTTCTCAACTATTATGAGAGTAAACCAAGTGGAAGAGATACCGATGGCTGTTACTTGTAGTAAGCCTGGGGTATTCTTCTACCACGATATTAAAAGAGAAGTTCATACGGTCGGCAAAGCGAATGAAAGTAATTGCCACTTGTCGGAAAACTTAAGGAGAGTACGTGTTATTGTTACGACGAGGTGTAGGGTTGGAACTCGGGGCTTTGAAGGTAATTGTCCTAGATTAAGTTTTATATGAGATAGAAGACTTTTTTTTCCAAACATTACTTGACTGTTGAGTACTTTGCTAAGTCGCTTGGTAAGTACGTCAAAGGTAAAGTGGCAATTAATTGGTCATACAGAGTTCAACAAATGTATCAAAAAGTATTACGGAATAGTTCCTGCTAACCCAATAAAGTTTGTTATGCAAAGAGCATAGATGTAGGTGTTGAAGAATCACTTTACTAATTCCTGAGGAATTAGAACGAATGCACACCAAAGTACGAGTAGCTTGTGATCTGGCAGCAGCATGGTAGTGCAAACAGACACAAATCAATGTTAAAATATGCCACTGAAGACGCAATTCAAATTCCATGCCACTACCACTCCGCTTTTGCAGTAAAATTTAAATCGGTTAGATAGTAGTAGAGATAGTTAAATTTCCTACCCAACGATGTGTTACACTATAAGGGTAGCCTTCCGGTTCCGGTACTTTTATTGAAATTTTGACCAGAGCTTAGTTTTACTAATCCGCCGATCAATAATAACATTTTGGAAAAGTTCAAAATCAAAATAGTTTTGGAGGTTAGAGTAAAAGTCCGAAAAGGTTTTGTTTGTATAAATACAATATGGGTATCAAGTGAAAAGTGATGAGCTGATTTAAAAAAATGCATAGTTCTGCTATTAGGTTTCGATAAAAATAAAAAAAATCCAAAAAATGTATGTCCCCACCGCCTTTACATCTGAAGCTACTGAACTGGGAAATTCATGAGAATGTGTCACCTTCCAGAATTTTTTTTTTTTTTGCCGAGAGGGTGAAAATCTTCTAAAGACACCATAAGGCCCGACCTCCCGTGCTTATGGTAGTGTAAGATTTTTACTCACTAAAAACACCACTCTTCAAGATTAATACTACAACTAAGCCGATGCTTATCCAGCTGTTTTATTTTCGCTTACGAGACTCGTGATAAAGAATGTAGCGGCTTTAGGCAGGTTAAATTCCAATGAAAATTCCTGCGGTTTTCACGATCGGCATATACTATTATGCGAGGTCAAAAGGTTTTGTCCTTTGCAGACGACGAATTGAATTGTTTGCGTCAAGTAGTTGAATGTCGGTACGGTTACGATTGACCATGAACACGATCTTTGTGTTTACGAGCAAATTTTGTTATCTCTTCGACGACGCTGGGAATTCCCAGGTCTCGATGAATATCTTTGTTACGTACCACGGTGCTCCAACGATCGTTCTAAGAATTTTATTTTCAAAAGTTTGTAGAATGTTTCTATTGCTTTTCCTGGTACAACCCATAGTTGTAGACCATACGTCCACACTGGCTTTAGCACTTGCTTATAGATAAGCAGTTTGTTATATAGGCTCAACTTCGAATGTTTTCCGAGTAGCCAGTACATTTGTCGGTATTTCTTTTCGAGCTCGTCGCGTTTCTTTTTTACGTGCGATTTCCATTTAAGCTTAGCATCTAGAGTCATTCCTAGATATTTTACTTCGTTTGCGTACGGTATTTGAACCAAGTTTAATTATACAGGCAATCTGTCCACTTTTTTGTAGGTAAAGTTGACGTGGGTAGATTTGCTTTCGTTCAGCACAATATGCCAAGAATTCGTCCAAGCGCGGACTTTATTGATAACATGCTATTACATGCAGCTTTTCAGTTGTTGCTTCAATTGTATCGCCCTTTATCTATATCGCCCGTTGTCGATGGTCCGCAAATGCGACGACGACGCAGTTTCTTTCCTGCGGGATATCACGCGTGTAGAGTACATGTAGAAGCGAATCAAGGACACTTCCTTGTGGGACTCCGGCCGCAATTTCCTTAAAGTTATAGTAATCATTTCATTAGAAAGAGTTGCCGTGGCAGTAGTAGTTGCAATTTATACTCCAAGCTTTCGTGCCATATCTTATCGAAAGCTTATGAGACGTCAAGAGATACACCACAACAAATCTTTTTTTTCTTCGAGATTTTTCTCAAACACGTCAGTTATTTTGTGGACTTGGTCGATTGTAGAATGTTGGATTCTAAATCCAAACTGATGGTCAGGAATCAGACGTCTTTCGTCGATTACGGGTTGTAGTCGTTTAGAAAGTAGTTTTTCGAATATTTAAGAGATAACCGGCAATAGGGAAATAGGTCGATATGATTTCTTCTCATTCAGAGGTTTGCCTGGTTTCGGGACCATTATAATCTCTGCGACTTTCCATTGTCTCGGAACATAGAAGCGTTAATCAAATACGGCAGTTTGATAAGAGCTTTCTTCGGCAATTCCTTGACCACCTGCGCCGTTATCAAGTCGTAACCCGGTGCTTTTTTCGCCTTTAGATTTTTAATCACTTCCCTCAGTTCAATCAATGCAACTTTTTTTACTTTAAAGTTGTCAGATGTCGTGACTGGGGAGTCTGGCTTAAACGTTTCTTCGAAGTGCAAAGCAAAAAGTTCTACCTTTTCTTTGTCGCTCTTGGCCCAATTTTCATGGTTTTTCCGAATTGGTGGCGCTTGCATTTGAGGTTTCCGGATGCCTTGTAGCGCTTTTCAAAGTGAATAATTTGATTCTATTTCAGCGGAGAGATTTTCAAGGTACGAGTAGGTCGCTATCTTATTACTTTTAAATTCCCCAATACTATCTCGAAGGCGATTGCATAGTCGGTTAATGATCTTTTTATGCTGCCGTGCACGAGTAATTTGCCATTTCTTTCGTGCTTTTCTTTTCTCCCTCACCAGTTCAATGATTTCTCTGGGATACTTTTCATTGCGGTTAATCTTATAGCTTTTAGAAGGAGTGTTTCTTCATGCCGCTCCTTGGATTGCTTCCACGAAACGATCAACTTCGTCTTCCAGTTCACACGGTGTTTTAAGTGATATATTTAAGGCGATATTTGTTTCGCAATCATTTCTAAAGCCTTGCCAGTTTGTTCTATTGCTAGTAAGTCTTGGAGATCCTTCTTTCTTGATCAATGCTTCACCAAGCAATAAAATTACCGGAGAGTGGTCAGAAGAGAGATCAAAACTTTCTACGACTGTAATAAACTTCTCGTAAATACCTTTTGAAACGAAAAAATCGATAAGATCGGGAATTTTTTGTGAGTCGGTTGGCCAATCCTGTCGAATAAAAACAACAACCGAATTCATTTGTAACTTTGTAGAGAATTTTTCCTTTAGATGGTGTACCTATATATCTTGAACCCCAGAAGGTGCGCTTCATGTTAAAATCTCCACCAATAAGGGAATTTTAAACAAGGGTATTGAAGACACGAAAGTAGTCGTCTTTTTCAAGCGAGCAACGCGGCGCACAGTAAACAGACGCTATATTGTAGCTCAAGTATTTATTTTTAACCCTTACCGCGCACAACCGAAGTTTTCCCAGTTCTATGTTTATATCGATCGAGTGTTCGATGTTAGTTTTAATGAATGAGGATCAGAAGGATGATAGGCGTGATAACCAGCGTAGCCTCTTATCTTTATTTGCGATTCCCTTGTTGATAGCACAATCAGAGGGTGGCTCTTCGTTTCGTTTGGTTGCTTTGACTGCAGCCTGAGAATATGTCAGAAAACTGGGATTCTTTGGCTTTTCCGAAGTTATTTTTCGTTCAGTCTTTTTAGTGGACGACTTCGACGTACGTTTAATCAGCTTAGAAGGCTGATTGACTAGTTCAAGAGTCTGCACTGCTGATTCGAGCGCCCTTTCAGGCGGCTCAGGAGTCTGTACTACTGGCTTACGAGCCCGCTCAGTCTGCTTTACAACACGCTCTACCGACTTAGATTTTCTCCGTCGCATCTGTAGTTCCTTTGCGACCTCACAATACTCGTAATTTGCTAGGTGCCTTCCTTTGCAGTTAACGCAAGCCGCTTTTTCATTTTTGCTCAAACTGCAATTTTCAGAGGAGTGTTTTCCAGCTCACTTAACGCAGCGCGGCTCTTTCCGACAGTACGCCTGCGTATGATTAAACTCCTGGCGACGCTTGCATTGAGGGATTGCCTTCGTGTTGACACGTAATGGCTCGATTTTAACGACCATATTCATGATTGTACGTATATTGTATATTCCGTTTTATCGAACTATAGCACAAAAAGCAGAAGTTTACGTTTCACTATAGCTTCTTCTCCGCGGTCGGGTCGTTTTCCCTCCTTTTTCAAGACGTTCACAGCGTCGAGAATGTTATAACCTCTATCGCGTAAATCTCCTATAACGTCTTCTTTAGCGCATGATGGATAAAGTCCTCTAGCTACGACCCTCAAAGGTCACTCAAGCTTGTCTTCATAAGTATGTCATTCAGGCGATGAGCCAGCCTTACATTTTTTAGATGGTCTTCGTTTAAGTATCCAATCCGTTTCGTGCGCGAGTTCTTCTTCGTCCGTACTGTAGTGATAGCTACCCGGAGAAGGCTGAATATGGATAATCGTCTGCGTTTATGAAGACTCGTTTTGAAGCAAAAATACTTTATTCTCTGATTCAAGTTTCTCAACTTTCCCGACGCAAAAGCTCCATTTACTCTGTTTCAAGGTTTGAGTTTTCCGAATTAACACATCCGGGTTCGCGAGACTCTTATTTTGCGCTTTAGGACAAGTCTTTTGAGGCGGAGATCTTTGTAGCCTTGCGCTTTTCCGAAATGGGTTAATTAAATTTTAATGCAATAAATAGCTCTCCCCAGAATCCACAGAGCATGCCTCTTGCGAGGGTGGATTTTCCAGTTGAACTGGGCTGCCACCTGGGGTATCAATACCGTTCGTTTTGTTCATTGCATAATTTTTATTACCGTTATCTAAAGAAAGACGGCAGGGCGGCATTTTAGTCGCCTTTTACGACGGGCATGCCTACCGTGGGTATATTCTGTCCCCTAACCCACAGGGCGAACCTCCCAGAAATCACAGGAAAACTATTTTGATTTTGATTCATACGAGGGTGGGTCAATAAGTCCCTGAAAAATGAAATAAGGAACACTCTTTTCGGTATAAAAACATTTTATTTTTCAACATAGTCTCCTTTTAGCTCTATACACTTCATCCAACGTTTCTCCAATTTTTTGATGCCCTCCAAATAATACGATTTCTCGAGCCCCTCAAAATATGCGTTGTTTCAGCGATGACCTCTTCATTCGACCCAAATCTCTTACCTCCGAGCCATTTCTTCATGTTTTGAAACAAGAAATAGTCGCAGGGGGCTAAATCTGGGGAATACGCTGGATGAGGGAGGAGTTCGTAGCCTAACTCATGCAATTTTGCCATTTTGCTTGGAATCGATCCAGCAGCTCTGCGTAATATGCGCCGGTAATCGTTTTACCCTTTTCAAGGTAATCGATGTGAATAACACCACGCGCATCCCAAAAAACTGTCGCCATGACCTTGTTTGCTGACAAACCCGCCTTGGCCTTCTTCGGTTTCGATTCACCGGGAGAAGTCCATTGTTTTGACTGTTCCTTGGTTTCTGGTGTGTTGTGGTGAATCCAGGTTTCATCCACGGTTACGAAACGGCGCAAAAACTCAGCCGAATTTTTCTGGAACATCGTCAAACACACCTTTGAAGTTGTCAAAAGAATGCGTTTTTTGTCGATTGTGAGCAAACGCGGCACCCATCTTGCGGAAAGCTTTTCATGTCCAAATATTTATGTAAAATCGAAATCACTGTGATAAGTGATAAGCCTGTGGCCTCTTCAAGATCGCGCACTTTCACTCGCCGATCGTCCATTATCAAACCATGGATTTTGTCGACCATTTCTGGTGTGGTGACCTCAATTGGGTGACCAGAACGTTCGGCGTCACTTGTGCTTGAACGACCGTACCAAAATTGAGTAAACCAGTGGTGAATGGTTCCAATCGATGGTGAAGAGTCCCCATAATATTTGTCAAGCTTTTGTTTGGTTTGCGTGATAGTTTTTTCTCGCAAAAAATAGTTTTTAATGAGCACTCGAAATTCACTTTTTTTCCATTTTAACGAAAATGCTAGTAGGCGTCTATATAAAATGGCTGCCACAACAAAACTATTTGACAGATCTATCTGAAAATTTGGTACCTTTTCTGTAAACGATGATCTGCAGAAAATCATGAAATGGGAAAATCAAACTTGGTTGGTGTAAAAAATAAAAACTATAATTGTTTTGGGGACTTGTAATGATGTAATGTACCCCAAGAAAAAAAAAAAAAAATATTCGCTCCAACGTGCGAATAAACATAATAAAGCTGAACTTCTAATGAATTCGAATTTGTAAAAAAATATAAATTGTTTAACAAAAAACCTCAATAACCAAGGCAAAAGTGATGTCTCAACCAGGGAGATAGGGATCTCCGAGAGTATGATCGCGAAAAATATGAAGAAATTGCGGGTTTGTAAAGTGTTGAGATGTCCAGCTCGAACGTTATCGAACGAGCCATGTAAATACAAACAGACATGTAGACTTGTAACGAAAGTGTTTATTTTGCTCTGACCCTTACAAATGCAATCATATAGTACATAAATACTCGTACGTATGTAAATATTTTCTCTGTTTTAACGTAGAAGCTAAATTCGGATTCAAGTAAAATAACTGTACGGAACACTAATAGCGTGAGCTCCGATTCTCACTTGACTAATTTTTATACCCTATCCAGGGTATATTAAATTTGATACTTAGTTTGTAACATAGAGCAATAATAACGATAGACCCCCAAAAGTATATTCATATATTTGTGATCAGCATCGAAAGTTATGTCGATCTAGCAATGTCCGTCTGTCCGTATGTCACCACTTTTCAGGCCTTAAATTTTGAGCTAAGAAAATAAAATTTGTTATACAAGCTTTCTGAAATCCGAAGCAGTATAAGTGTAAAAATTGTTCCGCCCATAGACACGCCCACTTTTCAGAAAATTTTGTTTTTCTCACTATTTGTGCTACAAACTGAAAAATAATGTCTAGGTAAAATATGTTTTTTTTTTTTTTTTGCGTGTAGCTGGGTAAAAATCGTTGAAAGACATCGCATGCGAGCTTTGCGATAGTATGGGACTTGACCCACCCACTAAAAACACCCGGAGGAAGCATGGTGTTACCATTCTTCCAATAATCGCACCTAGTCGTTAAACTAATCAGCAATTTTTTTCTAAAACTTGTAAATTTATGTTGTAAGGAACTAACTTTGGTCTGTTACCTTTTGTTTTTTAACTCGTTAACACTTTGCTCGGGTGATTGTGTTATATATATTCCTTTTTATTTTTTTCTCCTAGTTAACTAGTTCGAATGGTTTTATTCTTCGTAATCTTCTAACTAGATTGTTATTATTAAGTAGTTCGACTACTTCTAAATTAGAATGGTTGCGAAGCCTACCTTCATGTCTTCTTGCGACCTTCCTGACCTCTACCATTTCAATTTTTAGATTCCTATGTAGATCAGCGTTACATATGTACCATGGGGCATTAACAATATTCCATAGTACTTTATTTTGAAAGCATTGTATGCTTTGTAGGTTCGTTTTACTTGTGCACCCCCAAAGCTGAAGGTCATATTTGCTTTAAAACTTGCTTATAGAGAAGCAGTTTATTATATATTGAGAGACATGAATACCTCCCAATCGGCCAATACATTTTTTTATATCGAATGTTTAGTTCGTCATGTTTTTTCTTGACATGAGTTTTCCAGCGCAACTTCGCCTCTAAAGTCATGGCTAAGTACTTAGCTGAGTTTGAGTGCAGAACTACTTTGTTATTTATGTACACAGGTCTGTGTTGTACGTTTTTATTAGTGAAGTTAAAAGGCATGACTTCAGTTCATTTAATTGTATTTGCCATTTTTTGGTCCATTCAGATATTTCATTTACTGTCCTTTGCAGTTTTTCGGTAACTTCCTGCACGGTTTTTCCGACAGCAAGTACAGCAGTAACGTCTGCAAATGTGGCAACAGTAGTTTTGTCATTTGGTGGTAGGTCGTTCGTGTATAGGAGGAACAGCACAGGCCCTAACACACTACCTTACGGTACCTCAGGTCTTATACATTTTAATGCGGAGTACTCATTTTCTTGCTTAATTCTATATAATCGCTGCTTTATATATGACTCTAGTATTTCTGAGTATTGTTTTGGAAGATATTTTTTTAGTTTATGGACCAATCCCTTGTGCAAGACTTTATCAAAGGCCTATGTTACATCAAGGAATATGGTAAAGCATATTTGTTTTTCTTCTAAGGCTTTTTCTATTTTGTCAGTTATTCTGTGGACCTGGTCTATAGTGCAGTACCTATTTCTGAATTCAAATTGATGGTTTGGTATCAGTGCCTTTTCTTCTATAATCGGATGGAATCGTTTCAGAAGAATTTTTTCGAAGAGTTTTGACAGTATTGGCAGCAATGAAATCGGACGATATGAGGTAACTTCACTGGGTAATTTTCCCGGCTTTGGTACCATAATAACTTCCGCGACCTTCCATATGCGTGGAACGTACCTTAGTCTGAAAGCTGCATTTATTATCTGTGCTATTTTTTTCATACCTTTTCTAGGCAGTTTTTTCAGAATTTCACCAGTGATTAAATCACATCCCGGGGCTTTTTCGGGTTGATCTTTCTTTTATTTCTGTGGCTATTTCCTTAGAGGTTACTGCTGGGATTAAGCTCTCATCTTCACACATTTCTTGCGTTTGTTGGAGATAATCATTATCTTCATATGACAGTTTCCACTGCTGTTTTTAACTGGCGGAATGTATGCCGTTGGTCTTTTCATTTTTTTTGTAGCCTTCCATAGTGAGTATTCTGTACTAGTATCGTTTGTCAGATTTGTAAGGTATCTTTCCACCGACGCATTTTTCAATGTGATCTTTTTTCTGAGCGTATTGTTTAAACTATTAAGTCTATTTTTATCACTTGTCGCTCTCGACAGTTACCAGCGTTTACGAGCTCTCCTCTTTTCAGATATTATGTCGCGTTTCTTTTTACTTTGCTATTTGATTCAGGCGTTGCAGCCCAAGCAGCCTTTTGTATATTTAGGGTGAAAGTATGTACTTCACTTTCTAGTTGCTCTATTGTATCGATTGTTGTACTTAGTTCAATGCCTTCCTCCAACAGATATCTGAAATGGCCCTTCCTGCACTTGGGTAGTATTTGAGGAGATATTCTTAGTTACAAAGAAGTCGACAACGTCCGAGATTTTATTCCTATCTGTGGGCCAGTAAGTAAGATTTCCCGTTGAATGGTGATTAGCATTGCTTTCTTTTATAGATTTAAGGAGTTCTCTTCCTCTTGTATTTGTTAATCTTGATACCCAGAATTTGTTCTTTGCGTTGAAATCTCTGCCTATTATGAATTTATTCCCAAATTTACGAAAGAGCCTTTTAAAATCGTTTTATTTCAGCCTATAGCTAGGTGAACAATATGCCGCTGCTACCGTTATCTGGCCGCTGCTTGTTTTTATGTTTATGGATTTGGCTTGTATTTCACACGACTGATATTCTTCATCTTCATCGTGACTAACACCTTCCTTAGTTATAACTGCAGCCCCCCCTCTTGCTGTACCGTGAGGATGTGGGGTATGGTATGTCTTGTATCCGCGCAGTTTATATTTTGTTCCAATTTTGAAGTGTGTCTCAGAGACCAGGCATATGTCAATTTTGTTTATATCGAGAGTCGCTTGCATTTCGTCTTTGTCATTAGGATCTTTTAGAAACAGTTTTTTTGTTACTGTTTGTTTTTCAAGGAAAGATATTTTTTCCAGAATTTTCTTATTATTCTTTTCCATGTCATCCATTCTGCTGAGGATTCTTTGTTTGATATCCTCCATGACATTACTGGAAGGCTTGGGTTTTCCGATTGGTTTGTCCTTGTTGTTCGAAGTAACCTCTGCATATGTTTTCTTTGAGCCGGTTATGAGACTTAAGTTATCATTTTTGCTTGAGGGTAGATTTTCTTTAACTTTATCCATTTTTTTACTCTTTTGGGCCCTCAATTTAAGTCCGGATTTCTCCAACTTTAGATGACTCTTTTTGAACAGGCTTTTGTATTTTCTTCTGCTTATTATCTTTTGCCTGTTGTAGCTCTTTTGCTACTACGCAGCCTCTATAGTTGGCTGGGTGTCTTTCATTACAGTTGGCGCCGGTTATAAATTTTGCAGACACGACCACTTTCTGCTAAGGAAATGTTGTAGCAACAGTTTTGTGGTACTATTTCTCAAAAATCGCTGAAATATCCTTCGTATAGAAAGATATCATTGCATATGTTTTACAAATTTCGCAACGCCATTCTCACTTTATTAGAAGTGTGTTAAAAGATTGGGGATCCATTCTAACTTTCCTGAATGTTTAGTTATGATGTGTACATATGACATAATCCTACGGATAATACTGTAATATGCGAGCTACGGCTCGAGTAGATAAAACAATTATTCTGTGAAATTATTTCTTTATTTTCTACTCTATAGAACAATTCAAGTTCACACTATACTATTCTTCGCAAATTCTTTTCTTACAATGTCTCTTTCCTCTCAAATCACTTTATCTCCTTTCAATTACTTGATTCACAAATTCAAACTAATTACTTTTTCTTGTTTACTCTCAACTTTCAATTTATCACCAAATTACAACTTCGCCCGTTATCACTTTTCCAATCTCTTCGCCACGGTTCTAAAACCAACTGTGTCTTTTTTGATCGCCATCTGTCCTTATATAGCAGAAGTTTCTGATAGCCAGAAACTTCTAGCAAATTCTTCGACCACTGGAACAAGAGAAATAATTCTTGCAGTTTCAATTCCCTTTTATCCCTGATATTATTCGTCTCTTTCGTTGACATGAGCTGTGGAGACTTCGTCCCAGACACGAACCTCGAATGAAAGGACAGTACGAACCAAAATTCTGCCAGAATGAAGTCACTTCGGAATTTGTTGCGTCATATTTTAGGGGGCGTAGTTATTATTATGTTACACTGCCCCCCTCTTAGACGTGTTCGTCCCGAACAAGTGCATCCTCATTTCGGCCATTGTATCGACTCAGTCGGTCCACATGAACCACTTTCATTTTGGCCCTTGGTCCTCGCTGGATGCGGTAGACAACATCGTTGATGCGGGTTACTATTCTGTAGGGACCTTCCCAGTTCCGCTGTAACTTAGGTGATTTCCCCTTTTGGCGATGGGGATTATACAGCCACACCAGATCTCCTTCCTGGAATCCTGACGTTGTTGCCTTGGCATCATACCTGGTCTTCATGCGGTCGCTCGTCATCTTAATCTGGCTTCTGGTCCTTTGGTGTATGTCCCTAAGCCTTTCCCTAAGGTCCGCCACGTACTCTTCTTCATTTCTGGGCTCATTGGTAGGAGATCCAAATTTCACCTCACTGGGTAAACGAGCTATTCCACCAAATAAGATTTCGAACGGCGTATGTCGAGTAGTGCTATGCACGGCACTTCTATAGGCCATCAAAAACAAGGGAATCTGCCGGTCCCAATCCCGTTGGTAGTCACCTACGACCTTCGAGAGATGTTCGTCCAAAGTCCTATTGAAACGCTCCACCATACCGTCCGACTGTGGATGAAGCGGGGTTGTCCTTGTCTTTTTGATTCCGAGTAGTTGACACATCTCTTGGAAGATTCTTGACTCGAAGTTCCGCCCTTGGTCAGAATGCAATTCCAAGGGCACACCGAATCTGCTAACCCAATTGTAGACGATCTGCTCCGCCACGGTTCTGGCTTCCTGGTTAGGGATCGGAAACGCTTCCGGCCACTTACTGAAGTAGTCCATCACTACGAGTATATACCGATTACCATTGTCGGTTTCCGGAAAGGGCCCTGCGATGTCAATGGCGATTCGTTCGAAAGGTGCTCCCACGTTGTATTGGTGCATCTTACCTCGAGTTTTGATTCTCGGACCCTTGCTAGCTGCACACACGTCGCATTTTCTGCACCAGTCTTCGATATCTTCCTTCGCTTTTAACCAATAAAAACGTTCTCGTACCCTTTCTAGCGTCTTATTCACTCCCAAGTGGCCTCCGGTCGCCCCGCCATGCATTTCCTGTAACACCTCCTTGACCCTCGTCCGCGGTACTACAAGCTGCATTACAAACGATTTTCCGTCGGAGGATTCCCATTTTCTTCTCAGAACACCTTCTTGGACATGGAGGGAGTCCCACTGCGCAAAATATGCCTTTAAGGTCGGGCTTCTGTGAGAGATGTCCTGATGATCCGGTTTCTCCATGTTCTCCTTCCAGGCCAGAATCGGCTCGATATCGGGGTCTTCCTTCTGAGCGTTCCGGATCTCATCTACGCTCCAGCCGGCGATAGGTTCGGCTCTCATTCTTTGGATGGAAACCAGCTCCCGTTCTTCCTGACGCGCACAATGTTTACAATCCGTTCTGCATGGTCTCCGGGACAGTGCATCCGCATTAGAGTGGAGTTTTCCTTTACGATGCTGTATTTCGTAGTCGTAGATTTGCAGCCTTTCGATCCATCTTGCGACCTGACCCTCAGGACTCTTGAACTGTAATAGCCATTTTAATGCTGCATGGTCTGTGCGAAGAACGAACTTCCTCCCGTAGAGGTATTTGTGAAAATGCTTCGTAGCCAAGATCAAAGCTAGAAGTTCCCGCCTTGTCACGCAGTAGTTCCTTTCTGGCTTAGAGAGCACCTTGCTGAAGTACGCAACCACCTTCTCTTGGCCGTCATGCACCTGGGAGAGTACGGCTCCTACCCCGACATTACTAGCATCTGCATCCACAACGAACGTTTCCCCGGGAGTGGGGTAAGCCAGTATCGGGGCATCGCATAGCCGTTGTTTAAGTGCCTTGAAGCTCTTCTCGCACTCAATTGACCATTTGAATTGTTTTCCCTTTTCCGTCAACTGGTGCAGGTTCTTTGCGATCCCGGCAAAATCCTTCACGAACCGTCTGTAGTAGGTGGCTAGGCCCAGGAAGCTCCTTAGTTGGTGTTTGTCTTTGGGGACTGGCCAGTTTTTCACCGCTTCGACCTTCTCCGGATCGGTTCTCACTCCTTTCGCTGAAATTATGTGTCCCAGGTACTTGACTTCCGCTCTAAACAGGGCGCACTTCTTGGGGTTGAGCTTCAGGTGGGCACTTCGAAGCCTTTGAAACACATCCCTTAGATTGTCTCGGTGTTGCGCAAACGTTTTTCCTACGACGATGACATCATCCAAGTATACCAAACAGGTTTTCCATGTTAACCCTTGCAGGACACATTCCATCAATCGCTCGAAAGTCGCCGGAGCATTGCACAGCCCGAATGGCATTACCGTGAATTGCCATAGCCCATTTCCTGCGGTGAAGGCGGTTTTCTCCCGGTCTTCTGGATGGATCTGTACCTGCCAGTAGCCACTCTTCAAGTCGAGAGTGGAAAACCATCGGGCTCCTGATAGTGTGTCTAGCGTGTCGTCAATCCGTGGCAGAGGGTAGCTGTCTTTCTTGGTGACGTAATTGAGCTGCCGATAGTCCACGCAGAACCGCGTGCTGCCATCTTTCTTCTTAACCAGTACAACCGGTGATGCCCACGGACTTTTGGAACTTTCAATCAGACCTTCTTTCTCCATTGCCGACACCATCTCTGCAACTTCTGTCTGCTTTGCCAATGGAAGGCGCCTAGCAGGCTGACGAATTGGTCTAGTATCACCAGTGTCTATTCGATGTTGTACCAGGTGTGTTCGGCCGTATTCTCCGTCCTGTGAGGCAAATACATCAGCGTACTCATTGATAAGATTCTCTGCCATAGTTCGCTGCTCCTGATTCAGCTCACTGGACTGGAGAATCGTCTCTCTCGCTTCCGCTGTCCAAGGTGATGGGAGAAGTTTTGGAGCATCACGTTCAGATATTGTTGCGACGGCGGTAATCGGCGTGCATTTTCCAGTCACCTCCCCTCGCCTTAGTTTGACAGTGTGTGGTCTTGCGTTCAAAACCCTCACTGGAACCATGGTGTTCTTTGGTTCGACTAACGTCTTTCCCACGATGTAGTCTTGAGAATTCTTCTCTGGGTCTGGTTCTACTATGTAGAATCGGTGGCTCCCAAGATCACCTTCCAGCTTCGTCCAAATGATTGTCTCTGAAGACGGCGGCAAAACTTCGTCTTTGCTGATGACTGTCCTGAGAGTTACGGCATTCTCATTTCCGTACACCATCGGAATCTCCACATTTCGATACCTCAGTACTTGCATCCCGATGTCCAAGATTACTTCATTTGCTTTCATGAAGTCTACTCCGATGATGCACTCGTCGCATATATCTGCCACCAGAAACGCATGGGAGAACGTCAGTCCTGCCAGAGTAATCGTAAGACGAACTTCTCCAAATACCTTCGCCATTTCCCCTGTTGCAGTCTTCAGGCAGTAGCTGTTGGTGTTGTGCAGCCAGGAGCTTTTGACGATATCTCTTCTTACAATGGAGGCAGTGGCACCTGTGTCGATGGTGGCTACGCACTTCTTCTCGTTGATTAGTGCCTCCACTGTCAGGCTCTTGTTACCCCGTTTGGTTTGCGAAACTTGAATGGTGGTCCTGGGGGCCTCGATTCCAGTAACCAACTTCTGCCCCGCGAAGTTGGTCCTTACGCATTTCCCGACTGCTGGTTTTGCGAAGTCTGACTGACAGGATGGATGTTATCACCGCCAGATGCTTCCTCTCTGCTTCTCCTACTTCCGCAATGTGAACAATTTCCTCGTCTAGGTGCACTTCTGCACTGCCGTTGTAGGTGTCCCGTTTGGTTGCAATTCCAGCAACGGATTTGACTTCCGCGAGCTCTGTCTTCATCCATGACGGCTGTTCTCTGGCATGAGCATTCCACGACGGACATTTCCCTGACACGGTGTATTCCCTGGTATGCTTGGTCCGCAGCCTTCATTGACAAAGCGAATGCCAATGCCTCGGGGAGTGTTCGTTTTTCAGCCATCCTTACAGCCATTTGCAGTTGTCTGTCCTCTATGGCCTGAATAAAAGCTTCCACCGCCATTTCGTTGATAAGCTCCTCACCGGCTTTAGGGTATGAAAGATGGGCTAGTCGCTCTATATCCGCTTGCAACTGTTGGAGCGTTTCCCCCCTTTTCTGGACTCGACTACGCAGCTGAACCCTGTACACCTGCTGCATGTGTTCATCCCCAAACCGCATCTCGATAGCCTGAACCAGAGAGTCGTAGTTCTGCTGTTTATCTTCCGGGATGGTCTGCAAGAGCTCCGCAGCTGGACCCCTCAGTGCAAGTGTGAGTGCAATGGACTTCTCTTCATCGTCCCAGCTATTGGTCATTGCGGCCGCTTCGAATTGCCTTTTATAAATTGGCCATGATGTTTGACCATCGAAGATAGGAGGCTGCATCTCCTTTCTTCTCAGACCGTCAGTGGAATATTCCCGTGCTTTCTGTCTCTTCACGTTGCTGAGCTCCTTAGCAAGATTTTCGACTTGCTTTCCTACTATCTCGAATTGCGTATCCACTTTTTCAAACTGAGTCTCTATCTTCCCGAACTGAGTTTCATGTTTCTCAAAATTTTCATCGAATCTAATTTCGACTTTTTCGAGTTGCGTCTCGACCTTCTCGATTTTTTCTTCGATCACTTCGAATTTGGATTCCAAGTTCTTGTTTTGCTCATCAAGTTTACTTTCCAGAGCATCTAGAGAATTCTTTTGTTCGTCCATTGCTTTCTTTTGTTCGTCCAGCTTAAGTTCTAGAGAATTCCTTTGGTCGCCCATTGCTTTCTTTTGTTCGTCCATCGCTTTCTTTTGTTCATCCAGCTTAAGTTCTAGAGAATTCTTTTGTTCGTCCATTGCTTTCTTTTGTTCGTCCAGCTTAAGTTCTAGAGAATTCCTTTGGTCATCGAGCTTATGACTTTGATCTTCTATTGCTTTCTTTTGTTCGTCCATGACTAACTTAAGTTGCAGGAGCAGACTTGTTATACCCGGGTCGGCTACTGTACTTGCTGGTTCCTCTTCCACGTCAAACTCTATGTCATGCGGATTTTCACCTTCCTGCGTTACTGCTTCTTCCAGACGAATCAGTAGGGCATCTTTTCCCCCAGTTGTGTCGAGGTTCCGCTTACTGAGTTCTGCCTTTAGTTGAGTTATAGTTAGTTTTCCCAATTTGCGACCCATTTTGCGCAACTAATTAACTCAACACAGAAATCGTTTTTTTTTTTTTTTTTTTTTTGTGCAATTTCACACCACGGAAATAGTTATTCACAGAATAAGTTTTATCCCGCTTCTGACACCAATGTAATATGCGAGCTACGGCTCGAGTAGATAAAACAATTATTCTGTGAAATTATTTCTTTATTTTCTACTCTATAGAACAATTCAAGTTCACACTATACTATTCTTCGCAAATTCTTTTCTTACAATGTCTCTTTCCTCTCAAATCACTTTATCTCCTTTCAATTACTTGATTCACAAATTCAAACTAATTACTTTTTCTTGTTTACTCTCAACTTTCAATTTATCACCAAATTACAACTTCGCCCGTTATCACTTTTCCAATCTCTTCGCCACGGTTCTAAAACCAACTGTGTCTTTTTTGATCGCCATCTGTCCTTATATAGCAGAAGTTTCTGATAGCCAGAAACTTCTAGCAAATTCTTCGACCACTGGAACAAGAGAAATAATTCTTGCAGTTTCAATTCCCTTTTATCCCTGATATTATTCGTCTCTTTCGTTGACATGAGCTGTGGAGACTTCGTCCCAGACACGAACCTCGAATGAAAGGACAGTACGAACCAAAATTCTGCCAGAATGAAGTCACTTCGGAATTTGTTGCGTCATATTTTAGGGGGCGTAGTTATTATTATGTTACAATACGTACGAGTATGTACGCAGGTATTGTGTGTACAATGTGCGTCATAACCGCAATCGTGCTCATAATTTGTGCCTTTTTCATCGACGACCTGAAAATTGTACTACAAAGTAGTACCTATGAAAAAAGTTTTCGAAAATTAATTTAAGTATTGTTACTAAGGCTTTCACACACAATACTGTCGAATACTTTCCCATTAGTACCACTAGTATTTTAATTTTTGTGTCTTATGAACGCATATATAAATAATCAAAATTTGTTTGTAGTAAAAATGAATCTCTATCTTTATTACATTACATTATTTGATTTGTTTCCCAGAATCCCGTGGTTGTTTTCCCGGAATTATGAGTAGTGCATTTTACTACGCGATCCCAGGATCTCGTTTGAGAAATCCTAGTAAATATGTGGCTTAGTGCTTAGTACTTTAGACAAGTAAGCAGGAGGTTCAGTTTTGGAATCCCAGTTTTTCACCACACGTGACTAAAATTGTGTCATTACGGAGCTTCCCAATCCCGTTCGGAAACGGCAATAAAAACCGTAGGTTCACACAGAAAATATAACAAGTTAACGCGGCCGTAGCCGTGATGGTTAACACGTTGCGTCAACTCCTCGTAGAAAATTAATTCGACTTCTAGCGTGGCGTTGTTTTTTTTTTTTTTTGTATTAATTTACTAAAAGAAAAACTGCTAACACAGCTATTTAAGGATATTTTTTAATTGATTATTCAATTGCTACTACTAAAAAACTCAAAAGTTTTTTTTAGTTACTAACAGGTGTGTACGTGTAGGATGAAGAATACTATACGTTACAAATCTAAAATCCCCATAAGAGAGTAAAGCGAGAGTTAAATAGCAATCCATGCTTTCAAAACATACCAGTAAAATCGTAAGACGAATAATCGATCTCATGAACTTATTACGTTGCTCACCATCAAAACGTTTTCTTTTTATCCTGAAACGCAATATTTAAGTCAATTATATGTTTACCAACAGCCAACCGTCGTCATTAACGAAAAATATAGGTTTCACCTCAACTCGTGAAGACACTTCAGGCAATCAAAAAGTACCAACACTTGCCCGCAATTAAGTGCTCCTTGGAAATAGTATAAATTATTTCTCGATACTCTTCCAGAGTCCTCACCAGTGCCACCCCGCTACGAGCAAGAAACGAAAGGGAAAAACAATTCCAAATAGTCACGCAGGCACTGGCGCACAATTCTTACTATTTTAGACGACAGGTGGCAGACGAAAACAAAACGTAAAGTTTATTACTATTACGGTCCAGGATTCCCTGCTGATTCGTCCGGCAAGCAGACAAAATACTGCAACTTGAAGCTTTTTATGTTTAATTTTCAATGAGTGAAACAATTCTTACTAGTACTCTGCAGGAGGATGGCAATCCGTACTGTAACCCGGTTTCGCAGTTACAAAAACAAAAAAGAAAACCCTTACCTTTACATAATAACAGTGGAGAAAGTTTGCAGAAGTGGAGGTGTTCTCCAACGAACGACAACGATGACGACGACGGATAAAGGACCAATTTGTGTGGAGGAGGTTAATATGCCATGCGCTGTGTGAATAGCTTCTCAGAGATATTGATTTTGATGTGAAACACTGGAGATCCTGTAAATAAACTGCAAAATGTACAATATACAAACGAACAATTTTGAATGTTTTTGTCGGAGAACGTTGGGTGGTGAAAGAAGGGAAATTTTTCGGAAGAGTTATTACATTAAATACAGGTAGCGGTGAGAATATGTATGACAGAGAGAGAGAGGGTATGAATCACTGGAGTGGCATAGGTAGTTTCAGGCGATTTTGGCATATGCATGGAAACTTATTAGCTTATGTGTATTTTGAACACGCTCTGACATTGTGCTTATCATTTGCAGGTTCAAGAGTTCAACTGATTTACATTAGCAAAAAACAAAAAAAAAAGTTAAAGTAGTTGACTGAGTCGCACGTAGTTGCTCGTATATATCTATCGTTTATGAATTATTTGATCTCAAATTGAACAAATATCGTAAAATCAGTTAAAAAATACAAAAAAAAGTCAGGCAACCTTTTTTTGGTAGTTTATTGGATTTTTCTCGAAACTTCATAAAGTCAAAATAGCAGAATTATACATTTTTGAAATCAGCGTATTGTCAAAATTTCAACCTTACGTCTAGCGGTTAAAAAGTTATAAAGCTGCGACAAACATTTGCGACTTAATTTGTTTCCTTGTAAATAAGTTATTATGTCAAGTACATTTGGGCAGTATTCCTTAAATAATCTGCTAAGCCCTTCCTCGTGTTAAAATTTGCAAATACCTAAAGCACAAGTCCTAACTAAACTTCCTCCGAATTTAAGGTTTTGCAAGTCAGACGTTCTACATGTTAGGAAAAAACTTAAGAATTAAGTTTTACTAAAGTTCATTGAGTGGTTCCTGTGTTAGGCGTTTGACAAAGTAAATTTTTGAAACCTTACCTAACCACGAAACTGTTACTCTATCCGATTTATGTGGTTTTCAAAAGAAACCCCATTCATATCAGGCCGAAACTAACAAACCAAATTTTGTCAATACCTATTAATCGCGTGATAAGATGATTTTGTAGATTTTTTAAATACCGTCCCGCATTTCTTTTGCTCGTTACAAGGACCATTTTCCCAAATCCCAATATTTTCCCAGTTCCACCTAACTTTAGTCAAACAAACACATCAGTAGACGTTAAAATTCATCAAGACGGGTTCTTCAGCTAGGCGTAATATAAGGACTTATTTGACCGTCACAATTGTTGGGACTTTCAACATTAGCACTCAATTCCAAATATCTTACCAGTGCTCTGATTGATTTGAATACCTTTTAATGGGATTATCTACATATTAGATGAAATCTGGAAACTGTACTTCATTAATACCCGTTTGGTAGTTCTTGACTTAGGAGCATGAGGAGGACAAAAAGGATAGCCAGACGGGAAGATATGAAATGGAAAAATCAAATGAACATTTTGAAATCCGGGATGGAATTTATGCATAATTTAGTTCCGTCCTTTGTTGACCTGCAATACATATGCAGCATGTTCTGCATATACATATACGTATGTATAAAGCCTGTTTTAGCGGACGCCTCTCGTTAATTCCGGAATTACATTAAGCCTCGAATTGCGACACCAGAGACTCTAAATATATATATATTTGGAACTAGATTCATCCAGACCATTACGTTTATATGATGGCAGTAGCAATCACATTGAAATTGTTGCGCATCTTAAGTTTGCATGCTAGCGACTACCCTTTTAAAGTGAACAACTTTTTTGAATGTTTCTATTTAATTTTAATTTTTACGAAACCAATACTTGACCTTTATTGAAGCAACTCAAAACTCTGTCGGTTAACATGTATCAACTGCAGTCAGTGATTTGGAAGCAAATAGCAGGTGAGTCAGTGAACTGTAAATGAATATTATTCAAACATACACACCGTTTACGAAGTTCGAAGTTTATGCAAATATTTTTTTCAATAATACCAGCGGCAATACTTTGATGTAGCTCTGATGGAATAAATTACCAACCATTGATAGAAGTACATAGGAGCCTTAATGGGAGAACAAGGTTTTCCACTAGCAGGTTTTTTCCAGCATCCGTTAGCTACTATGTACAAGTATATTCAGCTCTAAGTACACTGAAAAAAATTAGTCAAGTATGAGTTGGACCTCGCGCGATTAGTGTTCCATACAGTTATTTGAACTGAATTCTTATTTGGCATTCTCGTGAATCTGGAGAAAAGGGGTATCTATAGTCGTATTTGAAAGGGTTCTGTCAAATAAACATCTTTTGATGTATGTCTGCCCACATGCTTATTTCCACACGGTTCGCTCGAAAACCACATTTTGGAAAAAATTGATTTGTAGACTTATAATCACTAGACTCAGGAAAGTATTTTCTACAATTTGTTTCCACTATTGCTTAGGTCCCCTAAATTTCAGGTCTCTAGGTCAAACGACTCAAAATTTACAAGCGTGTGACATGACATACATACGGTCAGACAGACATCGTGTTGAGTCCATTAGTGTTCCTTTTAATACTATTGAGGTAGGGAGCACTAAAAATGGGCAATGAATTGTCCACTGATTATTAATCGCCGGAAAGCAGATTTATTTAGACTTCATACTAGACAGCAAATCGCCATTTTTAATATTGGAATTCTGACTTCCGATTCTGATTTACTCGTAGTTACCCCAAAATCTCTCTTACTTGTCATTAGTAGGTATCCAAAGAAATTTATTTATATTTTTTAACTTCCCTGTGCTATTTTAAATCTGTCATTTTGAATATTTGAATATTTTGTCTGAAAACACTTTTGCGCCACAAATCGAATTTTTTTATGTTTTTCTGCTTTTGTGCATTAATAAACAATTAAATCTAATCGTATTTTTGCGGACATAACATATGTTATTTCTTGCATCTTTTAAGATACTCAATTTAGATCCAAGAGAGCACCTAAGTTCAGTTAGGTTGGTGTGGTGGCATCACTGAGGATCGTGCTGCCACTCTCGGATTTCTAGTGTAATGATAGATTTTAAGATATCAATGGGGGTCAGGACAGAGTGTTTGATCATTGTGTGATTCATCAGCCGAATCCGAATGCACCACTGTTTTCCAGGTCGTTGCGGCAACGTTCTACCATTTTTGATTTAATCACTGTGGGTTTGAATAATACCTTGATGGCCACTTAGCTGTCTGTATATACATATGTAAATGTCAATATCTGTTCGTAGAGGTGTTAGCGAAGTGTTCAGATATCACCCGGTGGTGGCTAAACTTTGTACTTGAAACACACTGCTTTGGTTTAGAAGCTTTATTATCAGAGGAATGTAATTTTTTCAATGTTGGAGACGTACCTATGACAATTTTTATGGCTGTTTCTTTTGTATATATGTACATATGTAGATCAAACGGTGTTAGTGGAAGTATCCTTTCGAGGGCTTAGGTTGAAGTGGTTTTAATTGCGCTGATTGTGCCGATGAATGCTACGTCGCGCCTTTCTTTTTCTGACATCGGTCAGAAATGGACCTTTACCATTTTCAGTGCCAACCTCAGTTTGAACCCACTCGATAAAAGCATTATCACTCGTATCATCTTGTAGCGTAGTTTAGCATGATGATTGCTTTTTGGCCTGTTTCTGTGGGCTCTCCCGTCTCCAAAACCTTCCAGTCATCATTGTAGCATAGGTAACTCTGGGTTATGTTACAGCGATATATGTACTCGTATGTACATTGGCTTTTCCTTAGAGAAGTTTGTAAAAAAAAATGTAAACTCCGGATTCTGCTTACGAAGGAATTGTTCCAATATTTATTTACATACGCCGGCCACTGGATATCCTATCTTTGGTTAGGTCCTTTTTTTCTAAACAATTAACAAACTTTGCAAAGGTGTCTTCATTTTATTAATTTCATTTTTAAACTACTTAATGGAGAGTTCATCTTGACATTCAAGAATTCTGAAGCCCTTATTATTTGAAAACTCCTAAAATCAGCATTGGACTAGAAGTATCGCTTAATGCCACGTCGTGCACCTTTTGTTTCAGAAAGCCCATTCCTGACCAGGGGAAAGATTCTTCTGTGCCCACTGCATTTATAATGCCCACCTGCAAGTTGTCCTTGATTCCTACTTAACTACAGGTTACTGGCTTCTTAGGCTGTTTTGTGGTGTTGTAGGGACTTATCTATCTAAAGTTTCCTTGCATGTTCCTTGGGGCACATGGCTTGTGAGGACACTTAAAATCCCATCTGAAACGTTTACGGTCACAAATGTTAGGTTTCTAAGACAGCCAAACCGTATTTTCTCTTATGAACTGAGCTTCCTTCTATTGGTTAGTATGATAATTTCTGACTTTGATGTTCCTTGCTCTTGGCAGCCCTGGTTTCCACTGAATTTCTCTGTGCGTAAAAGTGTAGATTGCTTGCCGTCGTGTTAGACTATGGTGGCCTACGCGATATTGCAGTGACATCGCTGAAGCTTTTTAGGGTGTTACAGGACTGGTAGTCTTTCTTTTCTAGAATTCTTCTTTCTTCGTCAGAGTCTCATTATCCATGACTTCTTTGCTGGCAATGTAAAGAAGATGAATATCATCTTCTGATACCTTTTCAGCAATTTGCTTTGAGCAGTCGTGTTCTTATTGACTTTTGTTGTCGAATGTCTCTAACGAGGGAGCCTACACTAAGCTCATATTTATTGTCATCGCACATTAGGTATACCGGGTATTGGTATCTTTCGTTGCCTACTTTTGGGTTGTCTTCTATCAATGTCCTTACGTTCCATGCGCATATGTTCATATATAATGTTTTTTTCCGAATTTGTAAAATACGGTTGACCAAAGAGATAAATCTGTTACGAATGAATGCTTTTAGTTGAAGTTTCCTTAGCGAATCAGATGATCAGAACTTCAATTCAAATTATAGAAAACTTATTTTCGATCGGTCCTGATTCCAATTTAGAAAACGAAGAATCTTTGAAAATTGATTCTTATGAAAAATATCCAGAGCTCATTTTGAAATATACATTTAGATTACGGGTATACATTTAGATTACGCCACGGTTTTCAAAATAGTATTTTCGAAATAAAATGCTTTAAACAGTTGACGCTATTGCTAGCGTAAGACTTTAGACACAGTAGCTATTTAAATCATACGTTTTTTTTAGACCTCGTAACACATTGTATTATTCACAAAACTGCTAGATCAGATCTTGCAACAAGAATTTATATTTCCCTTATTTCCCAAAGTTCTGCCTTAAATCTCATTCAAAACCTCTTTTACTTGATATATATTGTACGTGCCTAACCAGAAAATAATGATAAGTATAACTACGTCTCTCTTTGCAGCCTTTCACATTCCATTAACACAACATTTCAGTAGAAGTATCTTGAAGTATTCACACACACAGGACCAACAAAGCCTCGTACGTGCGACGTTATCAGAAGCATAATTAACTTAATACCACTATGGATATTGACTGTAATTAAAATGCAAGCAAACTGTCTGCCACTTCACTACTGTCCCGAGAATTTAATTTACAAATTAAAAATTTATTGAAAAACGAATGGATACACAGCCGGTCATCCGGACGACCGACCGTCCATCCTGGTCATGTAGTGTTGTCTACCTTTGCCATGGGAAGTGGACATGGACGAGCCAATTTAAATTAACGAACCTACCGTCAATTTCACTGCAGAGTGCTGCTGCTCCATTCCAGCTACAGCTCCTCGGTATCAGAAGCATACCCTCAATTTTCCACAAAAGTATATTGATGTGCGGTTCATGTCGTGTTTTGTTCGTTAAAAAAAAAATACCCAACCACCGGTATATTGAATTATCTTTATTGGCACTGGGAATATTGGTGATAAGCGACGAGAACAAGGAGAGGAAAAAACACCCATTCTCCGTTACGCGAGATACATTCGATTGCATTATCTAGATAGAGTTTTTAATTTAAATCGTGATTAAATGCGGCAGCGTCCGCCTGCAGTCGCTGTGTGTCGGTGTTAAAGAATAGCAGGGGAAGGTTATCACAATGTGAGCTACATACATATATCTGGGATTTTCTCACGGAAAATGAAAACAAAATGTTATGGGTCGATACCGAGAGAGAGAGATGATCAGCACAGTATTTATTATTAATTGATTGATTATGTTAATCGGTTTCTGATGGAGTTGCTCTTGTTTGCGTTGTTTACCTTTTGTTCATTTTTTGATTAGTGTAATGAGGTTAATGCGAGCACAAAATATGCAGTTATGTATTGTTTTCTTAATTTAAAAATTACTTTATATTATAATAATTCAAAAATGTTATATGTACGTATTTGATCATTTAAAACTGTAGGGGTAGGTATTTTTCTGTACGAAGCGCTTCCTAAAGAAGGGATTGCGAAGATGTGGGTCAAGCTGGACCGTGCATTGAATTTTTGAAGTTCCAAATATTGGAGAATTTTCTGTTATTTTAGTACTCTGCAAAATAAATCATTTCTTCCTCTGTAAATGGTTAAGCTAGACCATCCACAACTGAAACTAGATGAAGGTTAACTATCACCTACAATGCCAGTGAAGGACAACCGAACAAATTTTTAAAATCAAGTTAATTTCCCCACATATCGTTTGATTCTATTGTCTATAAAAAAAAATATTAATGAATAATATACTCGTACTTAGGTAGGTAGTATGCCTTTTACGAGTGCCCTCTTAGAGTTTTTTGTCTTAATACTACTAATTTTGTTTCATCTTTTAAAATTGTTTCAATACTTGAACAATTTCACAATTTAAAATTTCACTTCAATCGGAAAAAGTAGTTTGTAGTACTGGTATTAAAGCGAAATAATTTTTACTTGATCCTATAGATTAAGTATTGTTTTCGTGTTATTGGTGTAATGTTCAGGGCCACCGCCCTGGGCATAGCTTGTGCCTGCTTGTATATTAGTATTGTTCTCTTGCTGTTGGTCTTCTTTTTTGTTGGATTTTAAGAGGAACAAACAAAAAAATGGGAAATTAGTCATATTTGATAACCCTGCTGCGAACAGTTTGAAACAGAAAAGTGTTCGATTTGTCGTTCAATGATATAGATACCTATATAAGCTTATGGTTCGAAAGTGTTTTGCTTTTGTTCGATGTCTCTGTTCCGAACATCTGGGATATGATTTTCTGCGCCATCACTGAGCGGAAGACTCAATGTTTGAGTCCCGAAAGATATTTCACGGTCCCACCTCTCGCGAACGTCTGACAAATATCCGAGAGTAAAATTTCCATGAGAGGCTTCTCTCAATCGAAAAAAATGACCTTCGAAAACGGCATAAAACTGTAAGTCCCTCAAATTTGTGTGTCGCACAGTACAAATGACATAGTGAAGCTAGGCCTGGCCTTTTATGGGCTGTCAGCGCTAAAATATTTATTAATTTATTTATAAGATACCACACAAATGTGAAAGGTATCAAAATTATTTCTTGGGTTTGAAATTAATTTTCATTACATATAATGTATGATAGTTTGCGTTGAATGGAACACTTTTATTACATAAGCACTTTTTTGAATATTATGTGCGTTTATGTTCACTGGTTGGCCTCCATACCTTCACCGAGGAATGGGCTACAAAATGTTCAAATCCGCATCGAAATCGTTGAGTAGGTCCTGAAATTAGCGCGTTTGTATTCGTATTTCTTTGTGAAAATTATCCCAGTTCAGAAAAAGTTCGCATGACAAACAAGAACAACAACTAACTGGGTATAAAGTTTCAGTAACTTTCGATATTATCGCTAACTAAGTATAGCACATTTCGACTATAGAGCAACAGATGGCGCATAAGGTATTTGGCTCCGCGTGTCATGGGTCTGTAGCAGACCCGCCCGTCTTCGGCCGTGCCCAAACAACCACCAGACAAACCATGTTGCTTATCATTTCCTTTTACTATCAGATACATAATTACCTTATACATGAACACCAATTCGGGTTCAGAATCTAGCATTCCACAATTGACCAGGTTTATAGAATAACCGATGAAATTGAAAAAGCCCTAGGGTGAAAAAAATTGCTCCAGCGCTTTTCTTGACGTCTCTCAAGCCTTCGACAAATTTTGACACGATAGCTTAAAGTACAAGCTAAGACGAGTTCTTCCGGAACACTTATATAAGATCTTAGAATCCTACCTTGAAAACAGATTATTTCGTGTTAAACACGGAACTGAATATTCCGAGTTCAAGGAAATCGCCCTGGAGTTCCGCAAGGAAGTATCCTTGGTCCTCTTTTATTTTTGTTGTACCCTCGGGATCTACCCCAAACTGAAGGCAGCGTAGTAGCTACGTTCGCGGACTATACGGCTATTTTGGTAAAGGAAAGTTCAATCGAGTCAGTTACTGAAAAACTCCAACGAGCTTTGGATAGAATCTGCGACTGGACAAAACTTTGGAGCATTGTTCTTAACGAGACCAAATCAGCACATGTTAACTTCACACACATGAAAATAAACAAACTACCCGTATTCATTAATTCGGTACAAATACCGTATGCAAATGAAGTTAAATATCTGGGGATGACACTAGACGCGAAACTTAAGTGGAAACAGTACGTTAAAAGAAAAAATCGCGATGAGCTTGAAAATCGTTTTAGAGAAATGTATTGGCTACTTGGAAGACATTCTAAGCTGAGTATATATAACAAACTGCTTTTATATAAGCAAGTGCTAAAGCCTATATGGACGTACGGTATACAACTCTGGGGTTGTACCAAAGCAAGCAATAGAGAATTTATACAATCTTTCCAAAATAAAGTGATAAGAGCAATAGCGAATGCGAATGGTATATTAGAAATAATGATATACGAGTACAAAGAGACTTAGGGATCGCAACCGTGGACGACTGAATAATAAACTTCACTTGTAAGCTCCATATTTGCCTTCATGGTCATTGCAACCACACAATACTCCAAACATTGGACGTGGGAAACCTTGTGTGCCGACTTCAAAGAACGAAACCGTTCGATTTAGCGCAAAACCACATTTAATGACGTTATCAGCAGGTGCTTTTGCTGAAAATCCACCTGCCCCACGCGAATATTCCTCGAAGCCTAAACTACTTGTTAAGGAAAACTTAGTCGTAGTAAATAAGAAAAAGGGACGGGTGAGTTAAGTCAGTACAAATCTGGCACTACTATAAGTACAGGGTGTCTCATAATGTCTTATGAAGATTCTCACCTACCCACGAACAAAGGAAAAAAAAAACATAATTACGGATATGTATCACTTACTCGTACCTAATATTTATTTTTTTTCGAATCAATTTCGCATGTACCTATTCTATGGACGAAAAAAGACATAAATACACAGAAATAATAAATAGACAAAACCATCAACCCATTTATCATGCGTATGAATCTCTTCAAAACATAAAAATGTCTTAATCTGAGGTACATATGTACATATGTATATGCTTTCGCAAACATTTTTATAGAACTCCACAGGTAGGTAGGTAGGTAAAGGGTGGTTAAGTTTTAAGGGCCGATGTTGAATGTGAACCACACCTAAACGTCAAGTTTTTTTCTGCATTTCATTTGACATTTCTCAATTTCAGACTAACTCAATTTGAACCATGGAAAGATACACAATCGAGCAACGCGTTAAAGTTATTCAGGCTTATTATGAAAATGGGCGTTCAAATCAAAATGCATATCGTGCATTTCGTGATTTTTTCGGTCAATTTAATCGTCCAAATGTGCGTACAATCGGAAAAATCGTGCAAAAATTTGTGCAAACCGGGTCTGTAGGAGATGTGAAAACACCAGTGCATGCTCGTACAGCTCGTACTGCAGAAAATATTGCTGCTGTCCGCGATAGTGTGGCTGAAGAGCCGTCCACCTCAACTCGTCGTCGTGCCCAACAATTGCACCTCTCACGCTCGTCGTTGATGAACATTATGCATAAAGACTTGCATTTACGCGCTTACAAGGTGCAATTGACTCAAGAACTAAAGCCTCTTGACCATTTCAAGCGTCGTCAATGGTCACAATGGTGGCAAGAAATGGCAACAGTGGATGATCAATTTTCGAAGAAAATCATCTTCAGTGATGAGGCACATTTTCACCTCAGTGGATTCGTCAATAAGCAGAATTGCCGCATTTGGGCGAATGATAATCCAAGAGTGATTGTCGAAAAACCAATGCACCCACAAAGAGTGACTGTTTGGTACGGTTTATGGGCTGGCGGCATCATCGGGCCGTATTTTTTCCAAAACGAGGCCGGTCAGGCAGTTACTGTGAATGGTGTTCGCTATCGTGAGATGATAACGAACTGTTTATGGCCCGAATTTGAAGATATGGATGTGGACGATATGTGGTTTCAACACTTGCCACACAGCTAACGAAACAATGGCTCTTTTGCGCGACAAATTCAATGGCCGTGTTATCTCACGTGGTGGCGATGTCAATTGGCCGCCAAGATCATGTGATTTGACACCGTTGGACTTCTTTCTTTGGGGTTATTTGAAAGAAAAGGTGTACGTCGATAAGCCAGCAACAATTGAAGAGCTAAAGGATGAGATAATTCGGCACATTAACGGCATAGAACCTCAAATGCCTCACCGTCATCGAAAATTTGGACCATCGGATGGAGGTGTGCCGCCGAGGTCGAGGCGGCCATTTGGCCGATATTTTGTTCCATACATAATTGAACCATACCAATATTATCATAATAAAAAGAAATGACAGTAATTTCCTAAATAATTTGTGTTTTATTCAAAATCAACATCGGCCCTTAAAACTTAACCACCCTTTAGAAGTGGGTGCTGCTGCGCAGTGGTTTCTTACAGCGTGTACTCGAGTCCTTTTCTCAGGTTCTTGTGTTCTTTCCGACAACCCAGCGACGAGAGCCTTTCCCTACACTTTTTTGTTGAAATTAGGCCTTGATGGTAGCGTGACGGTAGCAACGAAATGGCGATATTATAAATGGCTATAGACTTGTGCTTTATTATCCGACACGCTTCACATATTGCCAGAACTTCCGCCTGGTAGACACTGGATGAATCGGGAGCACAGAAGGATACTGATATTTTCAGTGTTTCCGAAAAGTCCATCTTTGAACCGTCGGTGTAAATTGTTATTTTGAAATTCTACTTCACATCTTTCCCCTATCGCTCCCTATGGCGGCCATTCTTTGAAGTTTGCTTATTAGTTTAATGTTGTAGTTTTTACTCAGGGCAGGTTACCAAACTAGTGATCCATACGTAAGTATTGGTCGTATTACCGCTGTATACATCCATAAGACCATCTTCGGTCGAAGTCCACACTTCTCACCAAAGGTTTTACTGCAAGCGTAGCATTATTAAACTTATTAAACGCGCCTGAAATGTCTAAGAAGGTAGGTAGGGTATACATATATAGTAGTGAATATATATATAGTAGTGAATGGCTTTCTCAGTTGTTTGCACCACCTCATGGAGGGCCGTTTCTACGGATCTTCCCTTGCAGGGATTTGGATAGGGAGGAAATCTCGAGAGACTTTCTTATATGAACGTCTAAAAATGAACGTCTACGAGTATGTATCAAGAATGGTTCATATATTGATTTTGAAAAAATCCCCCCATAAGCCAGTTTTTAGAAACCGATTATCTGATATATCTGATCATCTGATATTCACCATATCAAATTTTATCAAAATCGAGAATATGGATTTTTCGCAAAATCAGGCATTAGTAAGGTACCATTAATTTTGGGGTTAGAATGGAAATTCCGATTTCGGATTGTGACCCTACTGATCCCAGATATGAAGTTTGAAGTAAATCCGCCTGACCGTTTAGGCTGCAGTCGTGCGTACTGACAGACAGTCAGAATTTAGAGACCCACTTTACTGAGTTTCTCTATCAGAGTTTTTTTTTTTTTGCGTGTAAAAAATCGTGGAAAGATATCGCATGCGAACTTTGCTATAGTGTGGGTCTTCAAATCACAAAAACACCCGGAGAAGGCAAGATTCATATCATCCTTCCAATTTTCGCACCTAATCGTTTAATTGTATCACTTGGGAGTTTTGGAGTACCTAAATATGTATGTATGTGTTATTAAACACTCTATGTTTTCCTGTGATCATCTTGTAATTTTCGGAGACATGTCATCCACTCTTCAGGATTCATGGCGAGAGAGCTGTGAAGACGACCCCCGCCAAGGACGTCCTGTGTCAGTGTTTACTGGAGAAAACGTAGGAAAAGTTGAAAAATTAGTTATTGTCGACCGAAGAATAAAAATGTGGCAGATAGCGGACGAGTTGCACATCAGCAAAGAACTTTTGCACGATCATTTAAACATGAAAAATTTGTGCGCGCTTGGTACCAAAAATGCTCACGGTGTTTGACAAGCCACGACGACTCGAGTGCTGTAAAAATTTCTTTGGAGTTAGCCGGGACAATCTCGACGAAATTTGCAACCGAATCGTAACTGTAGATGAGAGCTTGGGGTCGCCAATACGATCCGGAGTCCAAACAAGAGTCAATGCAGTGGATTGAAAAGGGGAGTGGCCGCCGAAGAAATTCAAGGTGGGAAAGTCGACGATTACCTGCTGATTGACTCAGGCACGGGTAGCGGTCGTACGGAAGCGACGTGGGAAACTAAGACACGGAGTGTTGTCTTTGCAGGATAACGCGCCTGTTCACACGGTGCTGGTTTCGAGGTAGGCCTTAAAAGACGCAGGTTATTTTGATAGACTCCCACCCTACAGTCCCGAGGGTCTTTTTCTTTTTTTCCAATTTGAAAAAGGAGTTACGGTGCCGGAGATTAGCAGATGAGAACGAGATCAAGGCAGCCGTAGAAAGTCATTTTGAAGGCAAAGAAAAAGAATATTTTTTCGGTGGTATTAAGGCACTCTATGCCCGATGTGAGAAATGCATTTCACTCGAGGAAGATTATAATGAGAAATACAATTTTTTAATCGGATCTTTTCTTTCTCTTATTGCCTTAGACCGCGAACTTATCCGCCACCCCTCGTATCTCTTTTTTTTTCTTAGTAAACTTGTTCGACATATTTTACACTTTTCAATCTTCTAACTAAATTGTTATTATTTAGTAGTTCAGCTACTTCCAAATTGTCGTGGTTGCAAAGTCTAACTTCTTCTTGCTTCTGACAACGTCATTTAACATTTCAAATTTTACGTTACGTATGTACCATGGCGCATTAACAATATTGCGTTGTACTTTATTCTGAAAGCATTGTATACTTTTTAGGTTTGTCTTACTTGTGCACCCTCAAAATTGGAGACCATATGTCCATATTGGCTTTAGTACTTGCTTATAGAGCAGTATATTGAGAGATAGGAATATTCCCTAAGAGCCGACAGCAATCTGTCTGTATCGTCTGCAAATGTGGCAACAGTAGTTTCGTCATTTTGTGGTAGGTCGTTGGTGTATAAAAGGAACAAGACGAGTCCTAATACACTATCTTGCGGTATCTCAGTTTTTATATATTTTAATGTGGATTACTCATCTTCTTGCCTTATTTTAAATAATTCCTGCATTATATACGTATATGACTCTAGAATATCTGAACATTGTTTTAGCAGATATTTTTGCAGGTTATGGACTAGTCCTTTGTGCCATTGTGCTACACTTTATCAAACGCATGCGTTACATCACATGGTAGAGCATATTTTTTGATCTTCTAAGACTTTATCTATTTTATCAGTAATTCAGTGAACCTGATCTATAGTTGAATACCTAAATATTTCGAAAACCAAACTGATGGTTTGGTATCAGTGTCTTTCTTTTCTATGATCGGATGAAGACGTTTCAGAAGAATTTTTTCCAATATCTTAGACAGTATTGGCAACAAGGAGATCGGACGATATGAGGTAACTTCACCAGATAATTTGCCCGGTTTTGGTACCATAATTACTTCCGCGACTTCCACATTCGTCATACATACCTTAGTTTGAATGCTGATTTTATTATCTGTGTTAGTTTTTTCATACCGTTTTAGGGAGGTTTTTCAGAATTCCTCCTGTAATGAGAGATCAAATCCCGGAACTTTTTTCGGCTTGATCTTTTTTTTTATTTCTTTGGCTAATTCCTTAGAGGTTACTGGTGGTATTAATATATCGTCTTCGCACGTTTATTCTATTTGTTGAAAGTAATCATTATCTTCCTATGGCTGAAGACGTTTTCGAGATATTCAGAAAATAAATATTCATTTTGTTTGTTTGTTTCTGCTCAGTTTCCACTTCTGTTTTTAAACTGGCGGAATTTATGCTGTTGGTCTTTTCATTTTTGTTTGTAGCCTTTTAGAGCGAATATTCTGTACTAGCATCGTTTGTCGGATGAGTAAAGTGTCTTTCCACCGATGCATTTTTCGATTCTCCAATCTCTTTCCTTGTTTTATCTCTTGGCGCTCTCAATAGTTGCTAGTGTTTACGAGCTTTTCTCTTTTCAGCTATTAGGTCGCATATTTCTTTGGGATATACATTTCTTTTTACTTTAGTGTTTGATTCAGCTGTTGCAGCTCAAGCAGATGTATGTCTAAGGTGAAAGTCTGTACTTTCTAATTGCTTTATTGTGTCTATTGTTGGAAATAGTTCGATGCATTCTTCCAGTGATTGATTCTCTGAAATAAATCCAGTCAGTCAGCTTGTTCACTAGACGTGGTTTGTTTTCCTTCGTTATAATCTTATTACCAAGTGTAAGCAACACAGATTCTACTTTGATAGTATTTAAGGAGATATTCTTAGTTATAGAGAAGTCGACAACATCCGGGATTTTATTCCTATCTGTGGGTCAGTAAGTAATATTTAGCGGTAATTTCTTTTACAGATTCAAGAAGTTATCTTCCTCTTGAATTAGTTAATCTTGATTCCCAAAATTTGTTGGTAGCATTGAAATCTCCGCCTATTATGGACTTATTTGTACGGATGCGGCTTGTATCTCACACGATTGATATTTTTCGTCTTCGTGTTGATTAATGCTTTTTTTTAATTATAACTTCAGTCCTCCCTCTGGATGTTGGGTGTAGTATATCATGTATCCGTGCAGTTTATAGTTTTATTCAGATTTCAAATGTGTCTGGGAGACAAGACATTTGTCCAGCCTTTAGAATCTTTTAGGTACAGCCTTCTTTGTATTGCTGTTTTGTTTTTTAAGGAAAGTTCTTCTTACTAAAATGTTTTCTTTATTTTTTCACATCTTCCATTCTGTTAAGAATTTTTTGAATAATTTTTTCCATCATATTGCTGCATTTAAAGTTTTCTACTGGGTTTTCAATGTTGTTTGAAGTAACCTGTGCATATGTTTTCTTAGACCCGGCTTTGGGACTTAAGTTCTCATTTTTGCTTAAGGATAGATTTGTTTTAGCTTTTTTAGTGATTTTTTTTTTTGCCCTGCCTTTGGTCTTAAGTTTTCTTTGCCTTATTTTTCGATGACTTGTTATCTTCTGCAGCTCTTTTGCTACTACACAGACTCTGTAGTTAGCTGGGTGTCTTTCGTTACTATTGGCGCATTTTGGGGGTGCCTTTTTTTTCCTTTATGCAGTCTTTTGTATGGGGTCTCCTGCGCATTTGGCGCATTTTGGGTTAGAGTTGCTGTATTTATGAGTGTGATCATACTTTTGACAGTTCTTACATTAGGGAACTAACCTTGATTTTCCATTCTTAGGATAACATTTGATTTTCTTGGTGTTGTCGTCATGCTCAAAAGTGAGCATTAATGATGATTGCCAGCGGTAATTTGCTTTTGTACTTACAGTAAGCATGTTGACAACTTCTAGTATTTTGAAGCTTTTTTTATTTTAGGTCGTTAGCTATGCTTTCAGGTCTGCATGGCGGAAATTATTTTTTTTTTTTGTCTCGTTTGTTTATTTTCAAACAAATATCATTCTTTTTGTTGTTCTTCTTGCCAATTTTCTGTAGGATTCTTCATCTTCCACATTTATTTCGACGTTATTTCTATTTAGTAGAGCTGTACTAGCTTCGATTTTATTTTCCTCCAAGATATTTAGTAAGCCTTCATACTTCGATATACAGAGTACTATAATTGGGGGAGACTTTATTGGCTTGAGTGGTTTTATTACTTTATTTTGAACCTTTTCTGGGCTTTTCAGGTTCACTTTTGGTGGTGAAAGCTGTTCATTATTTTTTTGTGTGTTTCTTTTTCCCCTACTAGAGGATGACTTTGCCTCTTTGTGTAATTTTCCTTCATCCGTAAAAGTAATGTCAAGTTTGATCAAAATCTCAAAATCGAAAATTTACAGGAAACCAGTACTTGCGCTATAGGTGCAAGTAAAAAAAGGTATTTTTGTATTTTTTTTTACAGTTCCTGTCCACCATCATAGAAAGGTATTCAACAAAATTGTAGAGAAAGATTTTTAGTTATTAATTATTTATTATTCAACGTAGAAGCAATTAACTTTTCAATGCGTTAATAAATTACAATGAAAAATATAGACAAAAAGAGGATGTTTCTGTTCTGATTTCCTTTAAAAAACCTTGACATGGAACGAATGAACCTTCTAGTCCTCGCTTGGTAATGTCACATTCAAGAAAATTTCGTTCAGCATCATGAACAAACCTAGTTCCACCTTTTTGTTCACTTTTATCTTATTAGGAGGCATGCTATCTTGATGGTCTATTGGGCGTCAAATGTTTGCTCTTTATTTTTAAACTGTTGATTTTCATTGAACTTACTGCTAGAGCTGATACAATTAAATTATTCCTGCAGAGAAACACAATTTACTTGCACATCGGATTGTAATGTCCCAAGATAGATTCCTGTTTTTTTTTTTTTTTTGTTAAATATTTATATAATACTTGATTTGTGATATGGGGACTATATGCACTTTTTCACATCGCTTTAGAGGCGATTTCAATTATCCATTTTTATTTTAGGCAAACTGTTTATTATTTTCTGTTTAAGCCCGGTAGGCATGCAGTATTTTATGCTCCAATTAAAATCTCCACACACATGTTCCAAGCATTTTATTAACAATTTCATTTGTAGCTAAATTTTCGAAATCGTTAATCATTTTAATAACAGAAATTAAAATTGTAAGGGATGTGAAGGCATTTTTAATACATAAAAATGTATATATTATAGACAAGTCTGTACAAATTAGTATTAACTGAAATTGGTTTCAATTTTGCATGTACGAGTAGTTTGGAGCTTAGCAAAAGTTTAATTTTCTCAAATAATGAATTAATTAGCCTTTATTGAATAGTAAAAGTGTACAATATTTACATACTATGACTTAGAGTGTTTTTCCCCTATCTACTCCTGTCCGTTTTTCAAAAGTAGCAGCTCTGATGTCAAAAAAACGAGATGAGCTCGTCCTGTGAGCCAACTTAGCTAAATCCAGTTCCACAACGCGCTCATCTCGTTTCGAGTTAAGTCATATTTGACAGATCAACTTCCTGATAGCGATCAGTCAGTATAGCGGGATTAAGCACTATGGTCTGTCACGAGTATAAGGGAAGTATGGCAAAGAACTCCAATCGAACCACGTCAGCATTAAGTTGCAACCCTGCCAAAGAGATGCAAGGTTGCAAACAAATCAAATGGTTAGCCGACTTAGTTCAAAGTATGAGATGGAACGTGGCTTGAATTCAGTTATTATTCGGTTAATACATTGTTTTGCGAAAAATCGAAGAAAACTTAAGTTAATTACGAGGCCAAAGTTTGAGAAAAATATATTTTTAAGTTTTTTCTTTCTTTGAGTAATTTAATCTATGGTAACGAACATGACTGCATTTATTTTCTAAAGAGGATTTGTTTTCTTAATGAGGATTTGTTTCCTTATGCGGTTTCAATCGTTTCATGATAAATTTAGAGTGTTAAAATTTTTCACACGCGGTCAAGGGAGCAAAAAGTTGTTGTTGACCGAAAAATGTTTTTTTTTAGGTACCTGCTTCATTTTTAGGGATTAAAGAAAAATGCTTTATTGGTGCAGTGTTTTTGTTTTTTTATTGCTTCTCAGAAATATTCTCTATCTAATTAGTACTTTGTTGGACCTCCTCTTGCTTTTTTTAGAGCTGCACATCGGCGAGACATTGACTCAGATAGGTTTTTTTATGTGGAAGCAGGTATGGTGTTCCAGGTCCGGATAAGTACATTTTTACAACCTTAAGTTTCATTATTGACCAGATATTCTCAATTGGATTGAGATCTGGACTGTAGGGAGGCCAACTAAATACATCGACATTATTTTCTTCGAAGTACTTTTTAACCTAAGAAATAAAAAAAAAAATGCAAATACTATTTTTAGTCATAAAAGTTTTAGCTTATTTAAAAGCTTTCTTTCATATTAAAAAAAAAACAAGTTCATACTTACAATTTTGGCTGTATGGCAAGGAGCATTGTCCTGTTGAAAAATGAATCTGCAAGTGTCACCAAAAACCTCCAGCGCAGAGGGCTCTAATATATTTTCCAGAACCCGTAGGTAAACTTCTGTAGTGACTTTCGATTCTAGGAAGACCATTCTACCTTTTTCATCTCCAGAGAAGCATCCCCAGACCATCATATCTTCAGTTTTGGGGGGAATCCGTAAGATGCATTCAAAGCTCAGTCTTTCCTTTGGTTCTCTTCGCGCAAGAATCCTCCCATCTCCAACATGCAGCTTAAACTTTGATTCGTCGGAAAAGATAACATTGTTCTACATGTCTTGAGTCCAATTAAGATGCTCTTGAGCCCAGAGCAATCGTTTTTCTCTGACTCTTTTTGGAAAATCCGGCTTCAGTACTGGCTTGAGTGCTCTAAGTCCAGCTTTTACGAGCCTTTTCCTCACTGAGCTTGACGAAATTATTTTTCCTGTAGCTCGACACAGATCGTTTTTAAAATCCACCGAAGTCTTGAACCGATGCCGACGGCTGTACAGCACCAAAAAACGATCTTCCACTGGGGTCGTCTTTTTTGGCCTCCCTGTGCCTTTGTTTCTGCTGGTAGTCCCGGTCTCACGATATTTTTTTAAATTCCATACCACAGTTTGTTGAGCAACATTTAATCTTCTAGAAATTTCACGTGTTGTCAAATTGAGACCTGACAGACACAAAATATTAGCTTTGCACTCTGGACTGATTTTTCCCATTTTTTCACTAAATTACTTCGGTTCGTTTCGGACTGCTTTCACGAGCTAAGTGCACCTGTTATTCATAATAACATCGACTTTTATGCACTATTTGAACGACATTTTACTACCTAGTGCAAAAAAAACAACGTAGCTCTCAGAAATTCCAAGAACTGCGCCCGATAAGGATAATAAAATGTTTGACCAACATTTTTCGAACGGCACCATATATTGCCTAGGCAAATTCTTTTGTAGCTTTTCCTTCAAAATATCAAACTTAAATCTATGATACTTTTATAATAATTTCAATTATTTTCGTTTTCAGTAGTAAAGTTATAATAGTAACTATATCTCTGTAAACCGTGCAGTTAAGTTTTAGAAAAAAAAGTATATTTCTGCTACAAGTGGATAGTAATCTATCTACAATGTTTTAGTTTTTTCAGGGACCGAAGTTTTTGTCCGTCAACAATATCGAGTTTACGATTCTCTGTACGTTTATGTTTGCCAACTCAGGCTCCTAAGGAACGAATTTGTATTTGTATGTAACCTACTTTTTCTCAGAGAATATGCTATAGTTTGTACAATATATGGATATGTTATATTATAAATAGACCCTGCGGCACTTCTTGACCAGTACTGCCCGAACCAAAGACATGCTAATTGTGAGTATTTATCGTCTATATATGGCAATAAAATCTTAAAATGAACATTAGGCTAAGGAACTTGCCAGCCACGGTAAAGCTCTAGATCTTAGTGCAAAGTAGATCTACCAACAACAGTAATGCAAATTAAGTGACGAGTCATCCGTTTGCGGATACGGTGATTAAAACCCACGGATATCCATTGGTTTTGATGGTAGGACTGGGAAATCTCCAGATCCAGTCAACCTATCTGTGGGCTAAGAGTCAGAACGAATGTTTCCTCATTACGTTTTACTAATTACCTACAGTCCAGCTATTAATCGATAAGCATTTTGAAAGTATTTCATCCCTGTTACATCTTTGGCCAGTGCTCCGACCAGATAACGAAAATCGTACTATCTCCGCATCATTCAACTTAAAAACAGCAGTTATGATCTGACTTCTCTACACTTCTGAATCTGAAGACTGTTTGTTCTCCTCTCAGGTGCAAATTTACGGTTCAACGAATCTTAGAAATTAACTTAAATTTGAAAGTTGATCGTTAAACTTGGTGCAATGTGAAAACCAAGTCTTCTGAATCAAGTCAGTGGACAAGAGTGTATAAGAGCAACCTCGATTCCAATTCATGCAGAAAAGTTCTGTTTCAAATTAGCACTCCCCGAATCGGGGTTGGTGCGACGGCGACGACGACTAGGTACTCATTGCGATAAAAGTAAGTTTCACAGTTAAAGGCACTCGAGTATGATGTTAAAGCGAGATTTTGTAAATTTTGCACCTCACTTCACTTTAATTAAATTTCATTCTGCAGAAAGCGAAAAAAAGAGAGGAAAAAACACTCAAAACGTCGGACGTGTAAAGCTGCTGCCAACTCAAGTGCAATTGCACTGCACGGGAAATTGTTACAATTAAATACTTCGTGTTAAGTGTGTCTGTAGGTGAGAGTGAGTGTAGTGTGCCTGTGCAGAGGACATTTAATCTGGAATTTATATCTAATTTTTATATTAATTGCGGTTGATGGTGGGTTGTTATATTGTTTCGTAGGTTATTAAAATTTTAAAGTTGATCTTATGGCGAAATGTGGGCCATGGCTATAGAAGGCATTGTTTCCCCGTAGTTCGTCCTTTCTAAAGCATAATTCTTAAAATGCGAATTAATCAAGTTGAGTAATTTGATCCTTCAATTAAAACTTTTTAAAATCTATTTGTTGGTAGCTATAGATATTTATTTTTCAATCTCCTTCCTTTGTTTGGTAAATTGTGAGGTATTTGTTAAATCATTTTCTTCCTTTGAATGGAACGATACAACCTGGCCTTAGCGCCCTGCTGTAAAGAGATCTTTGCATGCACAAATACAGACACTATACATCTTTAGCATAAAAAGCAAATAAATTTTATGAATATTACCTGTCCGCACAGCTATCAGAGTGGCCGGTGTTGGATGGAAGTTCTCTCTAAAAGGACCGACGAAATGGAGTCTCTTTTGTTTGGATTACGTGACATGAAACAGAGTTGGATTATTTGCTTTCACATGCCCGGTAGCACAATTGGGCATTTGATGGCGCGTGTCACCCATTTGTCTCCTATTCACAAATTAGAATTTGATTTAGAGGACATTTATTTGTCCATCTCTCTCGTTCTCTCGGCTTCGTGCCGGAGCTGTATGAAGGAGAAGCAGGTCTTTGAATGAAAAATAAAAAAAGGAAACAGACGCACCGCACAGAATTGGGCTACCTGGGACAGTGAATGGTTTATTACACCATAAATAAAAATCATGAAGCTTACAAATATTTTCATGTTCAGGGTATGGTTGGTCATGTTTTCTTTAATTTGTTTCTTTATTCCTTTTTTTGTTTAATTAAATTGTTGTCACAAACGTCTTTTATTTAATTTCTAATTTATGGGGCATAGTTAATAGTACCGAATGCAAATGTCCGGTTCCCGACCACCGCGATAGGAAGACGATATACTCATACCACGTAAAAGGGGTACCCGAAAGAAACTGGGAAACGGTAGAGGATGTCAAATGGCTGAGAACGATGGATACGAATCGTTTACAAACTAAAATAGCAACTAAGCTCTCAAATGCTAAAACATTATATAAAACTAACGTTAATGAATTTTTTTAATTAATGTAAATACATATAATGTGCTTACATACAATATCATGCATGTTTCAGCGTAGTCTAATGTCTTAGCATTGAAATTCTTTGACATATGTACATATGTATTAAAAAATAAAGTGCGTCACTGGGTCGCACGTACTTCCAC
This sequence comes from Pocota personata, assembly GCA_963082735.1. NCBI lineage: Eukaryota > Metazoa > Arthropoda > Insecta > Diptera > Syrphidae > Pocota > Pocota personata. Next base: position 160,597,990 of record OY720430.1, on the reverse strand, counting down.
CCACATATATATGTTTATCTGCAAGAACTCAAAAATCAAATTTAAACAAAATCGTTACAATAAAAAAAAAAAATTCCTTTGATAATTTTCCAAAACTTGGTATGCCATAATCTTGCATAAATACTGCTTAAATATCGATTTTGAATAAAATTGCCGCAGTCATATTTGAGAATTTTCAAAAATGGGTCAATAAGTAAAGTACCGTAATAAGCTTTTTTTTGGCAAAAATCTGGTAAACCATATTTTGGGATATGTCCGCCGTAACTCAAATATCAGATTTGATTAAAATCGTTACAGCCGTTTTTGAGAAAATCAATTTTTTTTTAATCGGTCATTAGTAAAGTATGTAAAATTACAGGGACTGAAATTACTTGTTATTTTTAAATTTTCACCTAAAAGCTAGTCAAAGTTGCAGACGTAAACTTGAATAAAGTTTAGTTGCACTTCAACTTCTTTTTTTTTACATGGGTAGGTGAAAATTTTCATAGACATTATGAACCGGCAGCGGGTGCTCATAGTAGAGGGAGATCATCATTATTATCAAGTAGATAAAGTTTCAAACAATACCGGACCAAAAACACTTCCTTGCGGAATTCCTGCACCGATTTCCTTGAACTCTGAGTATTTGGTTCCGAGTTGAACAAGGAAATGTAGGATTCGTGTAACTATTCCGGAAGAACCTGTTTTAGCTTATAATCCAATCCTTCTTGACATACCTTGTCGAAGGCTTGAGAGACGTCAAGAAAAGCGCTAAAACATATATTTTCCCTTCTAGGGCATTTTCAGTTTCATTGGTTATTCTATAAACCTGGTCGATTGTGGAATGTGGAATTCTGAAGCCGACTTAATGAACAGGAATTAAACGTCTTCCTTCAACGACCTCTTGTAGGTTCTTTAATAAGAGTTTTTCAATTACCTTTGATATTATCGGCAGGAGCGATATCGGCCTAAAGGTTTTCTTTGACATTTTCTTGAGGATCTGTTCGGTTATTAAATCATATGCAATGGCCTTGCTATTGTTCAGTTTTTTTGTTACATGGCGCAGTTCTGCCTACGACACACTTTTTATTTGAAAGTTGTCAGGTGTCGTAATCACACCACCAAGATCCTCTATTAATGCCTTATGGCTTAAACGTTTCTTCTAGGTGCTCGGCAAATAAATCCGCTTTCTCCTTGTCATTTTTTGTGGCGATTTAATTTAAGATATTTTGATACCTTTCATGTCATTCCAGAGTGAGTAATTTTTTCGGCAGTCAAGCCTTCGAGATATATAGAAATCTCGGATAGCTTTTTTGAGTTTATTACGTAGATGGTTCGAATGACTTTTATGCCGACCAGCGCGGGATTCTTGTTGCCATGTTTTGCGTGCTCTTCTCTTTTCTCGTATCAGTTGTTTCCGACGGATATCTGTTTTCGCTATTTGTTACTTCTTTCCTCCTAGTTGTTCCATGTGACGCTCTGCAAGACTTTAATAAATCTGCCGACTTCGTCTTCTATTTCGTACGGTGTTTTAAGCGACATATATTCAGAACAATATTTTCTTCGCAATATTTTCTAAAGCCGTCCTAGTTAGTTTTATTGCTAGATCCTTCTTTTTTTATTAGGCTTTCGGTTGGTAATTGATCTGAGGAAAAATCAAACATTTTCTTGACGTTCGTAAAATTTCCCTTTTGCGATAAAAAAGTCTATGAGGTCACGAGTCTTTGCTATTATATCTATTTACACTCTAATAAATAGTTCGTAGAAGTAATTGCAAAAGCCTTCAGAATAACCGACACAAATTATAGGCCATTTTTAAAACGAAAGAAATGTAGAAGTAGAAACCTGCTTAAATCGCCCAATTTCTATCTCAAGATAAATATGGAGGGACTTAAATGACATATAGAAGAATATTTTTGATTTCTGTCAAGTATTCTCTTGCTTGAGGAATTTTTGAATTCCGCTATAGAAAAATAAATGTATTGAGTGCTTACATTGAATCTGAATGCTGCTACAGTACTACCTCGGTAATTCGAACTAATAGAAACTCTAGTTAAATAATCCGTTAGTTGATTCATGTTGTGCAGAGCGTCGCCGCTGCTGATAGTTTTTTTTTGGGTTCAGGAATTACTTCTATTGTATATCGCTATCAGAGTCAGTTGATGCATTTTCGTTGTTCAGATTTTCATTCATTGTATCCTCTACCTAGTCTCGAAGTTCTTCATTGACAATAAATTAATTTCCGTGATTTGGACTAGAAGACGTGCAAATGCAAATTCATCAGCGCCCTGTTGACGAAGCTGTTGACCAAGAGTTGAAAGAGGTAAATCATTTTCTTCATCCGGCATTATTTTTGTCCAACATTTTTCGATACTCCTCGATGCTATTTGATTTCAGAGGAAATTAAGTGTATGCAGACAATACATGCAGACAATATCCAGTAACAAAAACGTTTTTTGTGGAAGGTGATGTTCTTCAAATATTTTTTATCTGAAAAAAATTCTAACATAGCATTGGTTCGTGCAATCGTGAAATTACGAAAAGTATAATTCACTTCAGGAACGAAATTTGATGAAACCAATCTTCAAAAATCTCTGTTGTCATCCATGTGTTCTTAGTAGCGTTGTATATACGAGTAAGAGGATTATTAAAGTTTTTAAAGACCCTTGGGTTTGCTGACTTCCCAATGACTTATGTCCAAGCTAAAAAGGTTACCCTTTTCTTGCTAACCTTCCTTCCAGGAGCTTTTTTTCGGATGAACTAGTGTCAATGCCAATTCTAGGATGAGAGGGACGACTTCATTGATAGCTCTAGATAGTCTTTCCCCAGTTATTTTCAAAATTCTCACTCCATGCCGTTTCCTAAATTTTTGGATCCATTCCCAGCTCGCATTGACATTTTGACATTTTTTTTCAAATTCCTTAAAGATGTATAGCTTTCTGTGACAGTATCGCAGACGATATCGGTGCATGTCTTTTACCTACGTTGCTTACAAAACCAATTGAACAAGCAGTTTTCCATTTTTGGCATTTTTAATGTTTTATGTTATCAAGTCCCGGTTCAGTTTGAGTCGGATACGCTAAAATCTTCATCGTGGTTGTCTTCCTTTTGCCTAATTCTCTCAAATTTTTCATTTTGCATTTCTGCTTAAGAGTTAAAACCTTATGTTGCTTCTGAGGACGGTTCATGTTTTTTCTGACAAAAAATGCTTAAAATGCGACTTAAAAAATTTAATTTGTATAACAAACCATTCACAAAGTCAGTTGACACAAATTCTACTCACATCATACTGAATTGGAACCGACACGTATTTTTTGCATAAATGTCCTCAACTAATATTTCAAGGAAAAATACTTTCAAATGTTCTCTACATTCTGTAATTGTTAAAACACTTAGTAAAGAAACGACTGAAAAAATTTGTATTACAGAATACCGATTTTGGCAACTGTTCAAAATACAAGATACTTAATGTAAAGAAATATGCGCTCGAATTACCGAGTTTTCGAATTAGCGAGGTAGTACTGTGCATGTATGATAGATTTACGTATATGTAGCGAACAATTTGCGACTTTCGGATCACAAGCAAACACACAGCCAACTACACCGTGGCTAACTTACATTGATGTGATAGTTTCATTCATTCATTTTCGACTATCAATCTCGCCCTTAGTTTTTATTAGGTAAACCACCTATTTCTATCAAATGAGAGCCTTCATCTATTTAAATCTATACATATGTATCTATACATGCAAAAAAAAATGTGTTTAGTACCATAGAAAGCTGTATTTTTGTGCTTTTGGTGTGAAAAGCAATCTTTTTTTTGTCGTTTAACACAATCGTTTTAGTCATCGAGAGGTTCCTGAATAGGTATTTTGTTATTTTATGTACGCGACAGATCTACAATTGAATTCTAGACGACAAAAAAAAAAAAAAATTAAATCACAACTGAAAGTTGGCAGCATAACACGGCCAATAAAATGATAACCGTCGGTTGGTTTTATGATAAACGACAAAGTGAATGGGGGTAGATAGTTCACTTTTTATGTGAATATCGATTTTGTCTAAAACCTCAAATATATAGTAAGAAGGCGCTGTAAAAAAAATATTTTTTTTTACAGTTTCAAATTCCAGAAAAGTAAAAACTCCAATCAAATTTTTATTTTATCCAGGAAAAATACAAAAAAAAATTGTAACTTTCATTTTATGCCGCAAAATGTATTTGTCAAATAGTACCTTCTAAAACGTCACTTTTTGAAGGAAAAATGGTACGGTCTCTGAAAAATTCAGCATACATATTGTGATCCAAACTCTAAAATTTCGTTTGCAATAATTTCAACGTAAGACGCACTGTTTACGATATTCCGGTGTCATCCAGCCGAAACCTTTTGCAATCCGAGGGGCTTGTAGGACATTCAAGTACGGTTTAAAAAACATCGTAGCTGTATTCATTGATAGTCAGACCCCTATCAAAATCATGGGTGATCAACTTAAGGTCGCTTTGCTCTGGGTTTGAAAAACAAGCTGATGAATTAGCCAGGTAATTTATTCGACTTGATAGTCGGGAATCACGCAGCTAAACTTAGTATCCCATACAATGCACATTGCCGCATTCGTAAGGATGAGAAAACTCTTGTTAAGTTCTCATGAAGATTTCCATCCCTATCTCAAACAAGCCACATCGAACTATGAACTGCTAAAATATTGAATTTTCTATTTACTGCACGATATTGTCAAAAATAAAACTTGGCATTAGGTGCTGTCATATAGGACACGTAGGACTATTTTCCCCCTTTTATGTCCCCCTCGGCACACTTGTAAGATTTGAGTAAGGTTGTTCATTTTTATCTATTTGGATTATTGATAAATGGATGGATGGAGTTCTAAGTGGTGGAGAACAAAAAGAAATATTGTACAGCCTCTCACTCATTCTTACGGTTAAACCGGAAATAATGTATGTATTTATTTCTTTAAAAACCAACACAGATTACACTTTTAAAATTTGGTTGAAACTAACCTAGGCCAATAACCTTTGTTCGGACAAAAAAGACAGTTCGTCCAATGTGCTTGAGTAAAATTTATTATTTAGGTCTCGTGGCATTATACAATAGTTATTGAGAAACTATTTGAATCTACAAATCTACAGTTTCGTTTTGCGAAGCAGGTACCTAAATATTGCATACGTTTTACGATATTTCTTCTTTTTTTATCAAAACGGTCTCACTTCTCGCAAACGTCTGGCAAACATCTACAGTAACTCAAAATGTGGGTCTCTCAATTCTGTTTGTATTTTTGGAGGCTGGACGGATTTTCTTTAAACTTCATATCTGGGGTCTGTGTTGTCACAATTCGGATCGAAATCGGAATTTATAACGGTCTTTAGTTACTATCGAATTTTTTAAAATTGGTTATTTCGCAGATATTATTTTTTTTTTTTTTTTTTTAAATATTGCACAATTTACAGAGATATGGTAATCTACCTTACAGCTGAAAAAATGTATTATAGCTATTAACAAAATCGCAGATAATATAAAAAGAACGAGTATTCTGAAGGAAAGCTACAACTAAAAACCTTCATTTAATCAGTGGAGAGAGAGATGGGGGGCGATGAAGACAATATTCGATTCAGATTAGCTTTACAGAAAGTTAAGAAATTAAAGTATAAACAGATATATGAGTATATATACATTACACATAATTTAATAAATAAATAAATAACAAATAGGTGATAAATAATAGACAATGAATAATAATTAATAAATAAATAATAAATGATAAGTATTAAAAAATAAATAATAATAAATAATATATAATAAATAAAAAATAATAGATAATAAATAATAATAAATAACAAATAACAAACAATAAATAATAAATAACACATAGTAAGTAATATTAAACAACAAATAATAAATAACGGTTAATAAATAATGATTAATAAATGGTGGGTAAATAATATAAAGTAATTAGTAACATAATAGATAATTTATTAAATAAACTATTTAGATAGCTAGATCTGAAATCAATGTATTGTCAGACAAAGTTAATGATATATTATACCGATCGAACAATTTCATAATCCTACAAGATACTTTTTCAATGTTGGCTAGCAAATGAAGCTCATCTGTAGAAAAATGCCAGGGAAGTTTTAAAATCATTTTTAAAAGTTTATTTTGCGCTATTTGTAGTCGACGAATATGGCTTATTGCACACTTTCCCCAAACAGGTGACCCATAAAACATAATTGCTTGAAAAATTGCCTTGATATAATTAATTTATTTTCAGTACTTAAATTTGATTTGCGATTAATAAACGGATATAGCGTCTTGATTGTTACGTTTATTTTGTTTATAATTTCATTGATGTGGAAACCGAAAGTCAACGTTTTGTCAAGATGAATCCCAAGGTACTTAGCCCTAGACTTCCACTCAGTCTGAACGCCACCAACCACAAGATTTCTGCTTGGTAAGAAACAGGCTTTTCTTTTTCTAGTGAAGAAGATAGCCTGGGTCTTAGTAGCATTGATTTTAATTTTCCAATTGGAAAAATACGTTTCAATTGAATCTATTGCAGATTGCAGGTTGGTTTCAATGAATGAACCAATTGCATCTGTAGAAAACACACATGTATCATCGGCGAATATAGCAGATTGGCAGTTGTTCAGACGTGGAAAATCGGAAGTGTAGATAATATAGAGAATTGGACCTAAAACAGAACCTTGGGGTACACCCGCGTTGACATGGAACCTGTTAGATAACCAGCTATTTATGGATACCTTAAAAGATCGGTCCGATATAAACAATTTTATTATTTTAATCAAGCAAGGTGGGAAGTTTAAAATAAATAGTTTGTGCAATAATCCCTCGTGCCACACTGTGTCAAATGCTTTTTCTATATCTAGCAAAACCATGCCTATGCTTTTGCCTAAACTGAAGTTGCATTGAATGTGCTTCGTTATGCGATGAATTTGATTGACTGTGTTATGGTGCGGTCTAAATCCAAATTGTTCCTGCCGTAGAACATTGTTAATTTCGCAGTGTAGCAACAGTCTTTTCTTGATAATCTTTTCAAGGCATTTACTTAACGAACTAAGTAAGCTTATAGGCCTATAATTACAAGGCATACTGCCAATCTTTCCTGGCTTTAGAATGGGATAGATAGATTCGCAGATATGAATCAAATGATTTTGTTGAAATTCTACAGCTAAGCAATATGTATTTGACATATGAAAGAACATGGCTCGCTAAGTTTTGTGATTTCCTTGAAACTTCATATCTGGGATCTGTAGGAATATCGAAATTTCCTTTCTTACCCTAAAATTAGCGGTACTTTACTAATGGCCCATTTCGAAAAAAAAAACGATTTTCTCGAAAACTGCACTTAAGATTTTGTTTAAATTAAATACATAAGAGTATTTGAGTTATAAAGTATGCCAACAGATGGCTGTTTTTTTAATTTGCTATATATCGGTTATGACTCTGCCGATTTTGTTTGAAATCAATATATAAGCAATATTTCACATATAAAAAATTAGGGCGTACAAAGTTTTGGAAAATTGTCAAAAAAATGTCTTTCTTCAATAAAAAAAATATTTTATTTAAATTTCAAATGATTTGCAAATAAACATCTTATATATTGCAAGTACATGCAACCCAGTCGTGTACTTTATTTAATCAAAATTTGATTTCAAAATATTACAAAATGTACAAAATGTGCAAAATACTGCCTAATTTGCCTGGCCTATGAGATATAAAAAGAAATTGACAAATTTCCAACAATATTTCTACAAGCTTTGAACTGCACTAACACCATACTAACATTTTATCTTCATTAGTCATCTCATAAAATTATGAATCCAAATGCAGCATCAATTAGATAAAAGTAAATACACTAAGCAAGCCAACAACAACGACTGAAGAGTCATAGTTTACAATCTACAAAGTGATTTCTCGGAATATAACTGACGCGCGCCATAAACGTACTTTTAATTGAATAATTGAAATGAATTGTAATTTGTTGAATATGCTATTCAACGACGATGTCGCAATTTCTAAATATTTCAAGGGTTAAGTGGTACACAATTCTCTGATTTATACAAGTAAATTATCCTGAATGTAACACCATGGGCATTGTTACCAAACATTTTCTTTGTATATTGATGATTCAATGAAGAGTTTAAAATTAGAATAGATTGTTTGATTACTAAATAAATACATACGAGTACATCATATCTTGTGATTCTGTAAAGAAATTTTAATTTAAAATATTCGCATTGAGTAATAGAAAATTCACCTATCACATTTTATGATTAATGAGCTAGATACTTCTCATCTATTTTTAACTAGCTGAAGTACCGGGCACGTGCCGATGAGAATCATTTATCTGTTTATTCTTCCAGTACGCGCAGATCTCTTTTGTCGACGTTTTGCTTATATCTTAAGTCTTAATTGATGTCTCTGCATCAACATTTTTTTTCTTGGAATGAGAAGTAAAAGAACGTTTGTATTCGGATTAGCACAGTAGCCTGAGAGAGGTCCACGTTACCGACTACACAGGGAGCTAAATTTATTAATTACTTCATTAATTAGTAACATATCGAGGGTTAAGCAACAGTACCTCGTAGAAATTGCAAATTACTGATTGGACAATACCTCGTATTCTAACCAACACACGTGACATTTTTAAGGTAACGTACGAGGTGCTGCTTCTATTCAGTGTTTTGTAAATGCTGCTAAAAATTTGATGCAATACCATTATTCTGTGTGAACAGAAGCAAATGTCGTCAGTATTGTTTGGATGTTTTAGATAAGATGTCATTCTGATTTGTTTTCGCTTGTTCAGTGATCTGCGTGCAGTACTGACCAAAAGTAGAAGTAGTGAGAGCATGCAACCTTGCAATACACGACACTCGAACCCTCGACCTATAAGTTTCGTGGAGATACCACCCCTGCGTAAGACACATCAGATAAAATCACGGTTCTTTCAGTTGAAGGTATTTTCAAAGTCGATAAAAAAGCATATGAACGGGTAGTATAGGGGAAAATCGTTCCCTTGGATATCTTGATCTACGACACCTTTTTAGTAGCGACAGATTTGGCACCGTACCGCTTTGAGGATGGGGGCATGCAGGGCTTGTTAAAAAGTTTAATTTCAAGGTGTAGAATTTTACCAGATGTTCATAGTATAAGAGCAAATTTTAATTTAGTGTCAATTATTAATTTCTCAAACTTATGAAAATAATGTTGCCAGAGCCTTGCTAACAGACAGACTTCATTATATATTAATATTTTCAATATATTTTCAAGAAGTAGTACAAGAGCTTTTTTATGTAATGATGCAGATTATTTATACATATATACCAAGTATAAAAACGCCGTTGCTCTTAACAACTTAAAAAATAAATTGCACGATTGGGTCATTCGAAACTTTCTCATTATTTGCGTGTGACTCGCAAGAAGAATTTCTTTCTTCAAATTTCCACAAAGCTCCATATGTACTGTTCATTTGTGAATTGTTCAGATTTCAAATGTATTCCTATACAACGTTGAAAAGAGGAGACATAATTTGAGTTTTTGAAAGATGCGTTAAAAGGTCAAACAATTTTTTTTTTCATTTTGTAATATGCGCGCTACGGCTCGAGTAGATAAAACGATATTCTGTGAGATTATTTCTTTATTTTTCTTGACTATAGAACAATTCAAGTTCACACTATACTATTCTTCTCTTTCTTCTTAAATCACTTTATCTCCTTTCAATTACTTAATTCACAAATCCAAACTAATTACTTCTTCTTGTTTATTCTAAACTTCCAATTTATCACAAAATTACAACTTCGCTTATTATCACTTTTCTGTGCGGTTCGAAAACCAACCGCCTTGCCTCGATCGCCATCTGTCCTTATATAGAAGCATTTCTGATAGCCAGAAACTTCTAGCAAATTCTTCGACCACTGAAACAAGAAACTTCTGATGTAATAATTCCAAGATGACAATAATCCCTTGCGGTTATAATTCTCTCTAAATTCCGTGACGTTTTCTTAGATATTATCCGTCTCTTACCATGGACACGAACTGTGGACACGAACCGTGGACATGAACCTCGAATGAAAAGACTCTTCGGAATGAAATTATGCTCGAATGAAAAGACACTTTCGAATATGTTGCATCTTTTGAGGGCGTAGTTATTATGCCACATTATGTTACAATATGTTTAAAATTTTAATGCCATGCCTCACATATGCTTAAATATCAATTTTGAATAAAATCATCCAAGCCGTAACCGAGATATGACCAAATTATGTAAATCCGCTAATAAGTCAAGTAAACTGGGTAGGAGTCTTATTGCAGACGTCTACGTATATTTCCTTAGATATTGTTGTTGAAATCCTTAGAGCTGTTTTGGGGAAATTGCTTTTTTTCCTAAATTGGCCTTAGGTAAAGTACAGTTAATTTTGAGGTTAGAATGAAAAATCCGATTTCTCATCTTGGCATTAGCCCATAGACCTCAGATATGTAGTTTGAAGCAAATCTGTCCAGCCGTTTAGACTGCAGTCCGATTTAAAGGCTTTTTTTGAGTTTCTCGGTTATATTTAGTAGATTGGTCAAGATCTCGAAATCGATTTTTTTCACGAAAACAATAACGAATCTTTTAGATGAAAATTAAAAATAAAGTGCACAACAGGGTCACACTTACATACTTGCACCTCCATAAAGGGTGTCCCAAAGTTCACGCAAGATTTGAATTTTGCGCCATTTGTTCGATAAAGTGTTGCCAACAAAAAAAAAAAAACAAAAGGCAGCGTGACAGCTGACAGTACAGGGTTATTAAAAATGGAGTGCTACATGAAAGAACAACGCGTTTTCATTGTTGAGCAATATTTTAAAAACAATGAAGGTTTGGCAGATACAGTCGGCAATTTTCGTACAAAATATGACCGGAATAGTGATTTTACTTCATCAACTCGGTGAAGAGATTAATTCAAAAATTCAGGGACACTGGATCAATTAGTGATCTTAGACACTCTGGCCGTCCTTCAATAAGTCGTTTAACACAAAACATCGAAGCAGTTCGTGAGAGTGTTGTTGAGAGTCCAGGAACATTTCGGGAAACTCCTTCAGCGTATTCTAACGAAAGATTTTCATCTTCATACGTACAAAGTGCAATTGACTCAAGAACTGAAGCCTGCTGACTTGACCACGCACAGCGAAGAGAGTTCATTGAATTGATTACGGAACAACAACAAGTGGATACTGATTTTTCAAACAAAACCATCTTCAGCGATGAAGTTCATTTTCATCTTGATGGCTTTGTTAATCGTCAAAATTATCGAATTTGGGGTCCAGAAAATCTACGACTGATTGTTGAGAAACAAATGCATCCACCACGTGTCACTGTTTGGTGCGGATTTTGGGCTGGAGGCATCATCGGACCATTCTTCTTTGAAAATGCGGCTGATCGGGCAATAACAGTTAATGGTGCTTGCTATCGCGACATGATAATCCAGTTTTTTGTTCCTAAATTGCATGATATGAATATGGACGACATGTGGTTTCAACAAGACGGGTTGTATCAACGAAATTCAACCAATTTTATGCAAAATGGTCATGGAAAATTTCGACAAAAGAGTGTGTATGTGCCAGCAAAGCCGTGGAAGCAATTTGCCCGATATGCTATTCCATACATAACCCTATACTGTATACTTTATGAATCAATACAACATTTACAATTTTTAATTAAAAAACCTATGTGTTTTCTATTAAAATTACTTCTTGTGTGACTTTTGGGACACCCTTTATATGCTGTTGATTTGCAAATCATTCTGATTTGAAATTTAAGAGAAATTGTTAAAATTATTATTTTTTTATTTAAAAAATGCAAATACCAAAAATGAAATTACAAATTTTCAAAGTCTTTAATAAATAAAGTACCATTATACGATTTTTTTTTACAAGAAATTGATACTGAGATATATCCAACCCAACTCAAATATTAAAATTAAACGAGATCGTTAGACTCGTTTTCGAGAAAAGCGTTTTTTTTTTCAAAATTGGCCGAAAAAATAGTCGAAAATTGGAATTTTCATTCTAACCCTACAAAACAAAGGTACCTTACTAATGACCGATTTTGAAAAGAAATGATTTTCTCGAAAACGGCTCTTGCGATTTTGTTTAACTTTGATATTTGAGTTACGGTGAACATATGTCAACAAATGGTGTACCAGAAATCTCAAAAAATGTGGAAAGAATACTTTATTATTGACCGGAAAATTGACTCGTTCTCAAATATTTAATATTTAAAAAGTATTTGACATATGCAAGGTAGGGTTATGGGAAACCAAGTTTTGGAAAATTGTCAAAATTATTTTTTTCGAATTTTCACGGATCGTACGCTAGCTACAGCAAAGTTTCGTATTGCCTCAAAGTCGATTAGCCTGAGTCCGTTTCATGCAGGCTTATTTTACCCTAACCCTGGCTATTTCTGAAACACTTTGGAGAGTGGTTACAATTACCTAAAGAATTTTTGCATATGGGTGCACATGTTTACTTATCAGACTTGACGAACGTAGCTACTAATATACCATCTTGCTAGGAGGGCGACAGATCCAACTATCAGCCATTTGATTGATTGATGGACATTTTTTCTTCAGATACTACCTGAAAGGAATATATTTATCGTCGACAGGTTGAATCGGGAAAAACTCTGGTGGCTTGATTGGGTTCAGATAATCGTTTAGGTTAAGTAGGGCTCGGTCCTGCCCAGGCAAAATAGCGTCATCACCTCCCCGCGGTGCCTGCAGGGTAGCTATCTACGTGTGAGCTAATGATGAGCGTATGCTGAGTCTTTTACTTTTTTTTTTTTTGGATTGCGCCAGGGATGTGTAATCTTCATAGATACTAGTAGCCCGAGTGCTACTAGCATGCACGATTCGCAAACCTGAGTACTCGATGCCAGGAATACGCCTACGTATTAAACACACAACCTACACACTTCAACCACTCTCCCCGCGGGACTGCCGTTAGGTATTACTTCGCGGGGCTGGTTAGCAATTCATGCTATGCTTCTTGTATTGCTGCTTCTGATGCTCCTGTTGCTTCTGCTGCTCTTCTTAGCTTTTCTATTCTCCGCAACTCTTTTTGTAGAGTTGTTACGAAAGAACATATTGCCATCCAATTTTCTTCCAACCGTAACATATGGTCGAGGAGTAATTACGGACTTGGCAGAGTAATTCTCCATGCCGTGAAACGTGTGCAGTAAAACACTGCGTGCTCCGTATCCTCATCTTCACCTGGGCATTCCGGGCAGGATGGTGAGTTGTCGTGTCCGAATCGGTGTAGATATTTGCGGTAGCCACCGTAGCCAGACAGGAACTGCGTTAGATGGTAGTTGCAGTCTCCATGCTTTCGACTTATCCAATCTTGGATTGTCGGTATAAGTTTGTATGTCCATCTGCCCTTTCTTCAATGTTTATCACCTTGATACCAGTGGCGTCGTGATGACTCAATGCTCTTCTGTTATATATCCTCAGCATTTCATCTGCGAGAATATCGATGGGGACCATTCCAGCTATGACAAATGCAGCTTCGTCAGAGATGGTTCGAAAGCCGCTGATTGTCCGTAGCGCACAGAGTCTGTATGATGACGATAGTTTCCTTTTGGTCTCCTTCGTCCTCAGTGCTTCCGCCCAGACTGGGGCGGCATATAACAGAACTGAGTTGATAACTCTAGAGAGTAGAATCCTTCTAGCGTATCCAGGTCCACCGATGTTAGGCATGATACGCGAGAGAGCTCCCTGCATTTGTGATGCTTTTTTGGTAACAAAATCAACATGCGTTTTAAACCGTAGCCTGTTGTCCAGCATTACTCCAAGGTATTTAACTGCCTCTTTCGACCTGATGGTTTGGTTACTAACCTGAAAGTTGGCAAATTCGACAGTTTGCCGGCTGGTTATAAGAACAGCTTCTGTTTTATGGTCAGCTAGTTCTAGTCCGGCAGATACTAGCCAATCTTTTATCCGGGCAATTGCTTCATTTGTAGCTGATCCTACTGCACTGATCTGTTTAGCTACTGTCACGACTCCAATTATCGTTACTCCCCCAGGTAACGCTAATCGTAGTACTCCGTCGTACATGATGTTCCACAATAGTGGCCCTAAAACCGATCCCTGTGGAACTCCCGCAGTTACGTTGTAGTATTTTACGCCTTCATCGGTATTGTACCTCAGCTTCCTGTTGTTGAAGTAGTTCGTCACTATCCGTAGCAGGTAATATGGCGTATCCATCCTGGCAAGTGACCTTCTAATAAACGACCAGTTCGCAGAGTTAAATGCGTTTTTAATGTCCAGCGTTACTACTGCACAATACTCCTTTGTGCCGTAGAGCCATCTTTCTCCTTCGATGGAACCTTTGGCGATATCGACTACCGCTCTTATGGCATTAACAGTAGATCGTGCTCTTCTGAAGCCAAATTGGTGAGCTGAGAGGGCTCCTTTCTCTTCTACTACTACGAGTAATCTATTATAGGTTATCTTCTCGAGGATCTTTCCCATGGTGTCTAATAGGCATATTGGGCGATAGGATGATGGTTCTCCTGGGGGTTTCTTTCCTTTTGGCAGTAGGACCAAATGCTATGTTTTCCATTTTTCGGGAAAGGTTCCTTCTTCAAGGCACTGCTTCATTGTTGTTATGAAGAGGTCTGGTCTTTTTGTTACAGCTGCCTTTACTGCCTTGTTCGGGATGCCGTCGGGTCCCGGAGCCTTGTTGTCACCTATCTTGCTGCATGCCCTTAGCAGTTCCTCGTGAGTAATTAAAGGAATATCTTCTGGATTGACTTCTCGTATAATATTGCACATAGCAGCAGGCCTTTGAGGGAAGAGGTGCTCTACTATGGATCTCAGCATTATCGGACATGTTATTTGAGGAGTCCTATAGCCCTTTAATTTCGTCATCACCATTCTGTATGCCGAGCCCCATGGGTTGATGTCGGCTTCTTGACAGAGACGTTTAAAGCATGCAGTTTTGCTTTCCTTAATGGCTCTATTTAAGCTACGTCTCGCCAGTCTAAGGGTGTCCAGGCATTATTGGAAATCCGCCCACCTTCTTGATCGTTGGACTTTACGCCGGGCTTGCAGACATTTTGCCCGGAGTTCGCCAGTCCACGGTGATGCGTTCCTGGTGTTTGCTCTCCTAGGCATTGATGCGTCGCACGCTGTGGTGATGGTGCCTGTGAGGTGGTGAGCGAGGGTCTCCGCTGTTCCGCTTGGAGCTTGATCACCGTTCAACATCTCTTCAATGCATCCTTATCGAAAGATCTGTCATTCCATTTTGGGCCAGTAAGTTTTGGGAGCTGGACTGGTTTTTTTCCCTTTTATTTCCAGTATTATCACCTGATGGTCGCTGTGTGAATATTCCTCACTGACCCTCCACTTTATGGTTTTGCTGAGTCTGACTATACATATACGTGTGTGAAATGGGTGAAATTGAAGATACATGTATGAAACCGGTATCTTTTGTTTACATGATTGGCCTCAGAAGTCTAACAAGAGTTCCTCAGAAGGAGGACGTGCAGCGGAAGAATTCTCTCGATGGAATCAACGGTGGTGTAAATAGTCAGTTTAGCGATAATGTCAACAAGGATTTTCAAGACTTCGTCAGTGTGTTGAAAAAGAGATGGTGATGGTGTTCAAAAGTTTTACCAGAAGATAAAAAAAAGCATGCAAGGGCTAAAAAACTAAACTAAAAAATATCTAGTTTTAGTATCACTGCCAAACTTATCCGCCTGTGTAGTATGAAGATGGATAATGCACGCTGGTCTATCAAGGTCGGGAACAACACCAGTAATGCCTTTGATGTACGACCTTTCGAAAGTCTGTACGACTACTCACGTACCCCAACGATATTGACATAATTGGAAGAACGCAGCGTATTGTCAGTGGTGTTTTATTAAGAACAAGCGGTGGAAATGGGTAGGGTCCGCTGTAAATTCAAACAAAGACACCAGCGCAGAAATCAAGCGAAGAATCACTCTTACCAACCGCTGTTTCTTTGGGTTAAGAAGACAATATAGTAGCAAAGCCCTCTCATGGACAGCTCAACATCCCGGTCCTACTAGACGGTGTAGAACCATGCACGTTATCAAGGCGGATGAAAATACTATTGGTTGTTGTGATTTTTGGTCCCATTTACATGGACGGGGAATAGTGGAAAAGATACAAAAACGAACTATACCCGTTGTTCGACGACATGAACCAGTTCAGAAAGGTTCCAATTCATCGCCTGAGATGGTTATAACATGTTGAGCGAATGGACATCAACGGTTCGGCCCCGAAAGTCTTCGAATCCATCCCAGAGAGATGACGCGGTAAAGAAAGGCCTCACCTAAGGTGGCGCACACAAGTCGAAAGGATCGCTAATTTCATGCGTAAAATTGGATGCGGCTAGCACAATGTACAGCTAGCTGGAGACACTTGTTGGTTGAGGCCCAGTTCTACCCCGGATTAATGTAAGTAAGGGCCTTATCTTAACATGTGATTTTTGGCACATTCTGCATTGAAAAACTTACATTAATTCAATAAAAAAACGAATGAAAACAGTAGAACTAATTTATAAGAATCATAGTACAAGTATGTAGTTAGAACCCTTTAGGTCATTTAATTTAAGCCGCAATTTATTGTTAAAGGCTATCATAAGATGATGATCGCGTGTCATTTCAATATAATGCAATTTCCAAAACTTCGACTGATGGTCAATTTGTTGAATGCTTCCTGAATATTGGTTTATATCCAACTAATCTTGTGACAAGTTTTATACTCAAACAGGGTGCTTCGATTAACGATGGAGAAGTTCAAAAATTGATGGATCTCAAAGGCTGTGGTTTCCTAACACATGCTTAAGCAAGATGTTGTCATTGACTACCAGGCTTCATAAAGAACGTCATAGAAATCCTTCTTCATAAGGTCTTCCGTCTCATTGTTTGGGGCGTGTCAATGTGTTAAAACTATAAAATAGTATGTAGTTTTGATCCACAGGTCAAAATATGATTAGACTACAGAAAAATTAAGGAATAAATAATAATAAAATGACTTTACAGACCACTAATGTTTCGATTAGCTTACAACAGGTAGTTTTCCGTCAGATGAGTCAAACGAATTTACTGTCCTGATTCTAAAATCAAGAAGTTGCTTTTAAGGCAATCGCTTCTGAACATTTTACGCAATATATACCTTCTCGCAATCTCCATAATAGAATTGTAAGGTTCTTTTCCTTTCTTAAAATAGAACCACTTGCCCATCCAGTAAACGATTACTTCTTTTAAGTCCCACCACTTTAAAAAGACGTAAGACTGTAACTAATATCATTTTCCTCCTGGTACCCAGTGAAATTACTTAATATAAACGCAAAGGCAATCACTTTTTATCTTTCCGCGCGTTATTGGAGATAAAATTACAGTAATGGCTTACGGTTTTATTGCCTACCATCATTTAAGTTCTAATTTATTTTTAAGGAATTTCTTGCATAACGCAAGTACTGGAGATTTATTAAAAAATAATCCATGTTCTAATATATGCTGCTGCAAAGAATGCAATTATATACCACACTTCTCCTCAGTACAAAACGTTCACAGCACACCGTCATGAGTTAAGGGAAACCCACTCTAGTCTGTTTTTATGCGTTTCTCGACTTCCTTGCGTTTCTTAACCATCATGTGGTTATGTATTGTGTATCGCCCCTTAAGCTGCCCAGTCTTAACGCAATTAAGGGACTTTGAGTAATTTCCCCCAGACAGAGGTAAACAAAAAATGTGTGCTCTTTTTCCTCTCCCGCATGGACCTTTCATGCAACGGTGACATTAAACGAGCATAAGAAGCATTTTATATCACAAAAACATCAAACACTAAACACACTCACATGTAATGTCCTTCACATTAACTTCCTTTAATGAACAAATGACCTAAAGTTCTATTAGCTCGCTCCACCCAACCAATATCCTTCACATCCATCTACTATTCATAATTTAGATATGCCTGTAATGAGTTCTTATCCCTGGCCACCCACACTCTTACTCACCGACCGAATTCAGTGGATCAAATAATGAACTTAACGGTCATGAGGCAGCACATTAGAAGCAAACAATGCGGGCCAGGCCGCATGATGTCGGCTGCAGAAAGCCGGGAAGGAAGAACGGACACAAAAACATAAAAATTCATTCTATGGGTAAAGGGGGAGTGAGTTGGTGGGTGGTGTGTACTGGGGAATGAAAACGGAACGGGAATTATGTTGTTTGTCTTTGCAGCTTTTGGGGTTGGTGGCACGTGCAAAAGCGAGCGTTTCTGAAGCCATCATCATAAAGCTTCCCGGGCGTAATGTTCGGGTTGTGCCTTATCAGTCACATCGCGTATAAATCTTTAAAAGGTGAACAGAAATGTGTTGGCCAACTTCAGAAATGTTTATCTCGGTGTTTTTAGTGATATTAAAAACGTAGGTTGTTTAGTGTGTTTGGTTTTTTTCGAGTGGAAAATGTGTAGGAAGAAAATAATTATGCGTGTGGCAATTTTGGGTCGGAAAAGATGGGTTTTAAGGGAAAACAATGACAGAGTTTCAGTCGTTTTTCATTTTCACATTTCATCTTTTGACAGTTAAGTGCTGTGTCATGGTATGATTCAATGATTTGTGGTGCCCAAGGCGTTCGTGCGGCCACTCCACATGTCACAAAAATAAGGACGTCGATGCTGGCAACCTGCTTTGTTGAGAAAAATGCAAAGTGATGGGGATGGGGATGGAGTTTCCAATTTCGAAAATATGAGACATTTGAATCAAGGATGTCACTCTAGTTTACAACAAAGGCCTCTTCCTCTTTGCAAGTTACTTTTTGGCTTACCCAGTCGTTTATGTCAGAAATACTGAAAATGAATCTCTTCTCAAAGACTGAGCCACTGTCTGAGACGCTTTGACATTAGTTGAAAGCCTAGAAATTCAAAAAAAAAAAACTATTTCTAGAGACGACCAAAGTATTGATAAAATGTTAAGAAAATCTCCCAATATCATATCAAAAATTATAAATGATTAGGGGACGTTTATAGTGAAGTATATATTTTCCGAAAAAGCCTCAGAAAGGTACCGTATCTAAGCAGACGTGCTAGAAATTAGCACCTTTTAATATTATAAATATTCGTTTATAAAATGCTGTACTCTTTATTTTTCGATAGATCGCATAAAGCAATTTTTATATCATTTTCATTTATTGTAAATTTTTTTCCAATGCGATTTTCTAATAAAAATAAATATTTCATAATGGTTATGGTTAACATTCGCTTCGGTACGTATTGAAGTTTCTAAATTATATCCACCCTTATGAGAAATATATCCACTCTTTTTACTTGCACCTATAAGGCCAAGTATCGGCTTCCTGAATTCCAGAGAATGTAAAAAAGTGTTTTTCTCAGTTCTGCCTGCCTGTCTGTCTGTATGTATGGCCGACTGCACCCTAAACGGCTGTACAGATTTTCTTCAAACTTCATATCTGTGGTCTGTAGTGTCACAATTCGACTCAAAATCGGAAAACATTCTAACCTCGAAATTAAAGATAATTTACTAATGGTCCAATTTCGAAAAAATCAATTTTCTCAAAAACAACTCTAAATACTTTGTTCAAATCTGACATTTGAATTACGGTGAACATATGCCAACAAATGGCAACATATTGCATAATGTTACTGTTACTGTTACCGGTTTTTCGTTCGTAAATATGACATATGCAAGGTCATACCAAGTCTTGGAAAAATATCAAAATAATGTTTTTCAAATTTTACATATACCTATATGTAGGCGCAAGTACGTGCGACCCAGTCGTGCACTTTGTTTTAAATAGATATTCAAAACCCACTATTTGACATTTAAACATATTTGTTTAAATGTAGCTAAAGCTTTTCGCCCCTACTAAGAGGATGCAACGGGGATTTGCAAAATTCATCCTGTAGGCTAAACAACACTTTAGCAGTGCTATGAAACAATGGCAACAATTTAAACTTGGCACTAGCCAAACAAACGCACTTGGACACATTTTCAATGCGTCAAATATGAATGTACGTGTATATATCATGCATTGAAACCTGCCTGTACACTTTGCTGCAAATCAGCCGCCTTGATCGTATCATTTAACAATCTTCTCTAAAAAATCCGTACCATTGAATTGCTCTACTAAAAAATCGTAGTCGTGGTATTACTTTTTTTTTGGTATGGTATGCTATAGAACTTGCCACTTTCGACTACTGTACTTACATGTTTAATGTTCAACAATGCTCTGCCTTACTTTAGATACCTTTACAGTTCGGGGTGAACCTGGGCCTCAAGAAACAAGTGTCTCTAGCCAGCTCTATATTCTGTTAGTCGCCTCCAGTTTTGCAAATGAAATTGGCTTATGACCTTTTCCACTTGTTTGCGCCACTTTAGTTGAGATCTTCCTTTACAGCATCGTCCCTCTGGGATGGATTCGAAGACTTTCCGGGTCGAAGCATTAATGTCTATTTGCTCTACATATCATAGTCATCTCAGGCAATGAATTTTAACCCTTCTGACTATCGTTGTCGCTGTACAACCATTGTAGTTCGTTGTTGTACCTTCTCCTCTATTTCTCGTCGAAATAACCAAGGGTGTTTTCATCCGCCTTTGATAACGTCCATGCTTCTGCGCGATATCGTAGGGCTGAGATGATGAGGGTCTTATATGAAGTCACCTTAGTAGTCCGTGAGAGGGTCTTGCTACTCAATTGCCTTCAAAGCCCAAAGAAACTGTGGTTGACAAGAGTGATTCTTCGCTTGATTCTTGCGATGGTACCATTATTTGAATTTCTAGCGGTGTCCAGGTAGACAAAGTCCTGACATTCTGTCCAAGTCGCCGACTTTGACTGTCCTATTTTGATGACAGTATATATTTTGTTAGTACTCACAAACTCATCTTTCGTTAATGTCGTCGGCGTACGCGAATAGTTGTACAGACTTTTGAAAGATCGACCTTGATGTTAGATTGATAATTTTATACAATCCTTTTCAGTATGATGTTAAAGAAATCACATGACAGCCCTTCACCTTGTCGTAGTCCTTTGCGGACATCAATGGCATTGCTGATGTTGTTACCTACCTTGATGGTACAGCGTGTATTCATCCTGCACAGACAGTAGAGTTTGGCGGGGATGTCAAAACTATACATGGCTCTAGCTCATCTCTATAAACGCTATCTCAGGCGACTTCAAAACCGATGAAGAGGTGGTGAGTATCAATTTGGTGCCTCGGAGTTTTTTCCAACATCTGCCGTAATGTGAATATCAGATCTATGGTGGACTTTCCTGGCTTAAAACCACACTGATACGGACAAATCAGATTGTTGACAGAGGTTTAATTCATTCGCAAAAGATGGCAGATGGGATCTTATATGCGATGTTGAGGAGACTGATACCTCTGTAGTTGGCGTAGTTTAGAGGGTCTCCTTTCTTGAGGATCGGGCAAACGATGCTGATGTTCCATTCATCGGGCATACTTTCATCCGACCATATCTTACAGTTTACTTGATGTATAGTCCGTACCAAACAATTCACAGTTGCTCTAAATAGCTCGACAGTTAGACCGTCAGATATTGCTATATTCACTTCACTTTGATCGGGTAAGTGGAATGGAGCATTCTGCCTGAAAACAGAAGTAATCTTTCCAAATTCTCAGCACCGACTGTGACTCTTTACCAAATTTTCTTCTTCGCTCCTAAAGGCTCTTGTTCGAGCATACTCTTTTTACCTTCTGGAACAAACTTACCAAGCTTGTGTTCTTCCTTTCTCTTCTGCTTGTAGATGTCGTAAGCTTCTCTCCTTATTCTATGCAGAGTCACTTTAAACACCTCTTTATTTGTAGTGGATACGAGAAACCAACACATCATTACACAACAGAGGTGGCGTTATTGATAGCTTGCTGACAATGATGCCATTGACCATCTGCGCTTAACGTTGTCGAGGTCTAGGGCAGTCGCTTGCGATTGTAGTCGTTGGATGTTAAATTTTCTCACAGTATTTCATTGGTTTTGTTCTGTTTGGAATATTCACGTATGTTGCTGGCAGCTATAAGGTAGTGGTGCGAATCAATGTTGACTGATCGGAAGGTGCAAACATTCAACACACTGGAGAAATGCCTTGAATCATTCGCAACGAGATTAATCTGGTTGACATTTAGTTGATTCTACTTCCGCCATACCTTCGGAGGATTCCTTTGTTTTTGTTTTTTTTTTTAGAAAAATAACTTCAATTTTGTTTCACTGCTAGAAAGGCAAATCTATCCTTATTATCTAAATACTTAAATAATTTGAAATACTAAAGCCCCTTTTAACGCGAGAAAGAAGTAGTGTTCTGGTAGTACTAGTCCTGGTTTAGGGGTGTATTGTAGTCAACAACAAAAATGTTTAGACCATCTTTTGAGATCTTTTCTACGTAGTAACTAAGTACACAACTGCCAAACTTGTTTATACATACTTATGTTTTTATTAACATTTTGAAGTTATGTAAAAATTTGTAGAATAATAAAACTATTTTGAACACTACGAAAAAATACTATGGCTCCACACGGTACTCATGATTCCAGTAAACATAAAATTAGTGATACCATGTCCATGTCCATGTCCATGGTCCTGGTGAATTTAAAAATTGACGAAGATTCAAGAATAACACAGGAAATGATAGATGATGAACTTTGCTTGAATGCCATGGCTATAACACGAATATTAAATTATCACGTGAAATACTCAAAGAAATCTGCTCGATGGGTTCTACGAATTAAATAAAATCGTAACAGGTGATGAATTTTGGTTTTATATGTACCACCTGATAACCAAACAACATTCAATGTATGGTGCCCATAAGGTGCAAGTCCTTCAGTTTCTGCTGGAAACTTATCAGACAGAAAATGCTAAATGGTATAAATAAATTTGTTTACCACAACATTACATTTTTTTTTTGGGAAACTATGCTGAAAACCAACAAAAAAAAACTGCTTTCGTGCGCTATCGGGTATCTATGAAATTCTTTCAACACCTCGTTCACCGGACCTGGCGCCGTGTGAGCTGTGGCTGTTCTCAAAAATAGAAAGAAATTGATGGGGAAAGTCTTAAGTTCTAATGAGGAGGTCATTAATACAATCAATGTCGAAATTGATAAGCTAAGGAGTGGTTCGAAAGATCGAGAAATATATTGAAATAAATGCAAATTATGTAGAGAAATTAAGAAATGATGAAAATTATAAATATAAATCAAAATTGTTTTGGTTTTAACATGTATAAACAGGCCACTAATGGATTCAACTCTCAATGCAGTCCTTTTCGACGCTGCTACTTTTCCAATCCACTACGATAGGATAGGATTAAGCTGTACACCGTCTGTTAAAAATATTAAAAATCGGAAAAGACCAAATATCTGAACTCAGAGCATCTCAGCACCCATGTAATAGTTGTCCCTAAATTCACCTACTGTTGATGTGACAGCCTCGAAATGACTTGCTTCACCCTTAATGGCCTATCCTTAAAATGTATCAATCATTCAGCTTTGGACTGACTTCCTTGGACTCTCTCTTTACAGATTTTTAGTTTTACTATTAAAATGTTCTTCAATAAATGGGATATTGCAATGAAAATTTTTTTCTTTTGTCTTTTCTCAGCACACGACGTCAAAAACATTTCTTAACTCTCCTTAAGCCAGCAACAGTGATCAGAGTGTTCGTTTCCTACTCGTATCTCGACATCTTCGAGTTTGCTAATTTTTTTTGTAAATCTGTCTGTTCGGTTCGCGTTCGCGAGTCTTACGAGATTTATTATTTTTATTCATCTAAATACATACATATAATACAATTTTTAATAAATCCCCTTCTTTTCAATTCTCAAATTTTTAAATGAACTACTTATTAGAGTTCTTTGTTTTTTGTTTCAACATTTTCTGGCGGCACCTTCTCATTAAGTTCTACCTACGGAGATATTATCGGAAAGTTATTACGGTACCCAATTATTGCTAAGTGCGTCGTTTTGATACCACAATAAACTCGTGGACGCTGTTTGTTTACGTGTGTTAGTGGAGATAGAAAATATAATTAAATCCAGCCGGTGGAGTTTAGAAACAGGATTAGTTCTCCAATCCGTTTAGAGGCTATTTCTCTGAAATCGTCAAAGAAGGGTTTACTTAGCGTGCGTTGTCTGGTCCTTGCTAGGGCAGGACAACTGCAAAGAAAGTGGAAAAGAGTTTCCTTCTCGTTACTACATATTGTAATATGCGAGCTACGGCTCGAGTAGATAAAACAATATTCTGTGAAATTATTTCTTTATTTTCTAGTCTATAGAACAATTCAAGTTCAAGAGGAATGCCAACCTTGGCCGCGTGGTCCCCTACAGGTCAGTGGCCTGTAATAATGGCTACAATTCTGGCAATATCAGGCCTTGATCTGCCTAGTATCTCATTTCATTTAGGTTTGTTGAAACTGGGCCATCTCTTTCTTGATATGGCACAACTGGTAAGGTTGTTCCACCCGAGATTGGCTAGCTGGAGGAAGTGAAGGTGTAAATTGCCCTTAACGACTCCTATCGGAATATTGACTCTTTCCGCTAGCGAGCCGTTCAGGGCTGATCCTCGCCTGGCCAGCTCGTCTGCTCTCTCGTTACCTTCATAATTGCTGTGTCCTGGGACCCAAATGAGGGTAATTTCAGAATGGATACTTTGTTCGTTTATTTCAAACCGGCATTGCTCTACCAGTTTTGAGGATATGGTATCCGAATCAATGGCCTTGATTGCGGCTTCGCTATCAGAAAATATACCTATATTTAGGTTGGATGTTGGGAGATTTTTTAGTATGCGGCAGGCTTCCCGAATCGCAAGAAGCTTCGCTTGAAAGACACTAGCAGAGTCTGGGAGACGGAAGAATTTCGATATATTCAGTTGGCCTGAGAAAATGCCTGCGCCAACTCCGCAGTTCATTTTCGAACCATCCGTATATATACAGATATCAGATATCACCTACCCTTCGGGTAGGGGTTAGAATATACCCGAGGTAGGCATGCCTGTCGTAAGAGGCGACTAAAATCCACCCTCCGTATACCGAGTATGGCGTATACAAAAACATGCAATGAACAAAACGAAAGATATTAATACCCCAGGTGGCAGTCCAGGTACACTGGAAAATCCACCCTCTTCGGAGGTCGGCTCTACGGATTCTGGGGAGAGCCATTTATTGAGTTCATCTGACCCTTTTAAAAAAGGTACTAGGGTAGTGAGATCTCCAACATCAAGATCTACCATGAAAACGTGCGGAACTAGAAGTCCGGCGACATCGATAGTGTCGGCGCACGAACAACGGACTTCAGCGAAAATTCAAAGCCTAACGGACGAAAATATGGAACTCCGGACCAGGCTAAGTAAAATGGAACTTCTCTGCGAAGAACTAAGTAAGGAATTAAATGTACTTAAAGCAGAAAATAAAGCATTTAATGATACATCGAAACCTCGTAATGAGTCTGCTGCGAGTTCAATCGTCCCCGATAACACGGATTATAAAACGGATGATGAAGAACTAAGTCGGGAAACCAATTGGATTCTAAAAAAACGGCCAGTCAAAAAACGAAAAGCTGGCTCTTCGCCCGAAATGTTAACGAGGCAAGAAAACACGCAAAATAAATGAGAATAAAACGAAAATAAACACGCGTGCCGAAGAAAATCCACGAAATAAGGTACGACCACCGCCACCAATATACGTGATCGGAATTGCAGACTATAATAAACTGCATTCTTTTCTCAAACCTTTGTTGCTATCCGATTTTGAAGTATCATCGCTCAACAACAACAAATGGAAAGTAAACGTAAAGGACTCAGACAGTTACCGCTCAGTATCTAATAAACTGAATACTGAAAAAATCCAGTGGTATACGTATGAAAATAAATCTGAAAGACCGATACGAGTCGTAGCTAGAGGACTTCATGCCTCATGCCGAAAGGAAGACGTTGTTCACGATTTGAAGAACAAAAACTTTAAAATCGTCGATGCGGTAAACTTAATTAAACGGGAAAAGCAAAAATTGGAAGGCGAGGAAACGATGGTTAAGCGCGAGCTTCCTCTTTTTATGCTAACCTTTGATAAGGCTGAGAGTTTAGAAAAGATATACGAAATAAGAACAATTCTGAATGTCGTAGTCAAAATCGAACCCATGCGCAAGAATACAAGGTTGATACCTCAGTGCAAACGATGCCAAGGATTCAACCATACGCAAGCATATTGCCGAAAAGAACCGCGATGTGTCAAATGCGCCGGTAAACATCTTAGTCAAGAGTGTGGTGTAAACAAAAAAACCCCTGCAGCGTGTATTAACTGCAATGGTAAGCATCCGGCTAATTACAGAGGCTGTGAAGTAGCCAAAGAATTACAAAAAAGAAGAGATCGACTTATGAAGCCGGAAAACCCACCCTCAAAACCGGTAAATAAGGAAAAGTCGAAAACTGCTGCAAGAAAGGTGACTAGAGACAACCGAGCCGACCCTGGCGCGCTTACGTACGCTCAAGCTGCGACATCAAACACCGATCAAATTCCACACCGGGTTAAGGTAAAAGCGCCTAAAGAAAAGCCATCAGATTCTGACATGCAGACGAGTGCTCAAGCATCAACATCAACAAAAACGAACACTGATAATTCGGAAAACCCCGTATCTCACGTCTTTTCCATTATCCTTGCGAGGCTTGAGGAGCAAACAAAAACAAACATCCTAATTGTCGAAAGGTTGGAGAAGCTTGAATATAAGCTTTACAATATGAGCATTTCAAAACGAACATGACGAAACTTCTTAAAATTGTTGCATGGAACGCCAACGGTCTCATACAAAGACTAGAAGAGCTAGAAATATTTCTACGGGAAAAGGACATTGACATATGTTTGATCTGTGAAACTCACCTGACGAAACTATCGCGTGTAAACATTACTGGATACAGTACCTATCACGCTTATCACCCGTCGGAAAGAGCCAGAGGCGGATCGTCATAAAAGATTGCATCGAACACTCTGAAGAGATTATGATAGAGCTTGAAACAATGCAAGTGAGCACTGTACGCGTGAAAAATGGGCATTACTCTTTCAATGTCTCGTCTATTTATTGTCCACTGCGTTGCAGGCTTGAAAAAAATGATTCTACAAATATTTTCAACTCTCTTGGACCGAATTTTATTATTGGCGGTGATTTTAATGCAAAACACACCTTCTGGGGTTCAAGATGTGTCTCACAAAAAGGCAGAGCACTTTACAACGCCTGCATGCAACACAGATGCGACTTTCACTCGACTGGTAAACCAACATATTGGCCGACTGATAACAACAAAATACCCGATCTGATCGATTTCTTTGTTGTAAAAGGAATACCAGACAAATGTATTAAAATTGATGAAAGTTTTGATCTCTCTTCCGATCATTCCCCTATCATTCTAACGATGAGCGAACGCTTAATTAAAAAAGATTTACCTGCTAGACTAACTAGCAGAAAAACTGATTGGGAAGGCTTTAAAAAAGACATTGAAGAACATATCGAACTGAGAGTATCACTTAGGACGTCTTCTGAACTCGAAATCGAAATTGATCGTTTTGTTGAAGTTCTGCAGCGCGCCGCGTGGAAAAATACCCCCTATCAAAGGAAAACGCCAATCAATCATGGCCAAAAATATCCACCGGAAATAAAAGAAATGGTAAGGGAGAAGAGAAAAGCGCGTAAAAAATGGCAACAAACTCGTGCTCCGCAACATAAATCGCATTTGAATCGCTTGTGTAACTTGCTAAAAAAGGCCATTATTGATTTTAAAAACCGGACAATACAAACCAGCATTGAAAGCTTAACAGCGGACAAATATTCCAATTATTCGCTCTGGAAAGCTATAAAAGGCATTCAAAAACCGAAAATACAAGCGGCCCCAATCAAGAAAAATGACAACGAATGGGCCAAGAATGATAAAGACAAAGCAGAGGTCTTTGCCGCCCATTTAGAAGAAACATTTAAACCATTTGATGGGCAAGCGCTTGCTGAAAATGATAATGCGTCGGATATAGCATTTCACAATTACACAGTAAGAAATGCAAGGCTGACCGAACTTCAACAAGAAATAAAGAAACTGAAACCGAATAAAGCTCCTGGATACGACCTAATCACAGCAGAGCTTCTTAAATCGTTACCTAGAAAAGCGTTAGTTAAGTTCCTTTACATTATAAACGCAGCGATAAGATTAGAATATGTTCCGAGTCAATGGAAAGTCGCGGAAGTAATAATGATTCTGAAGCCTGGAAAACCACCGAATGATAAAAAATCGTATAGACCTATTTCGCTGCTGCCGATTATGTCTAAAGTTTTCGAAAGAATAGTACTTAAGCGATTACAGCCGGTTATAGAAGAAGGATCTCTTATTCCCAATCACCAGTTTGGGTTTAGAACCAAGCACTCAACAATAGACCAAGTGCATAGAATAACTGATTTAATTGAAAAAGCTTACGAAGAAAAAAAGATTTGCTCGAGCATATTCCTTGATGTTTCTCAAGCTTTTGACAAGGTCTGGCATGAAGGCTTGAAATATAAATTACGACAAGTTCTGCCGGAACACTTATATAATATTCTAGAAAAATACTTGACGAATCGACTTTTCCGAGTCAAACACGGAAACGAATATTCGGAATTTAAAGAAATAAGGGCTGGGGTACCGCAGGGAAGTGTCCTTGGACCGCTTTTGTACCTATTATATACTCGCGATATACCGCAAGAAGAAGGCACCGTATTAGCTACATTTGCCGACGACACTGCCATCCTGGCAACGGGTAAAACGATCGAAGAATCGACTGAAAAATTGCAAGAAGCATTGAATAAAGTAAATGAATGGACAAAGATTTGGCGACTAGCTTTAAACGAAAACAAATCTGTTCATGTCAATTTTACTTATAAGAAAATAAATAATTTGCCCATCTTTTCAAACTCGGTTCAAATTCCGTTTGCAAACAAGGCTAAGTATCTTGGAATGACACTTGATGCTAAGCTGAAGTGGAAATCGCACGTGAAGAAAAAACGTAAAGAACTCGAAACCAAATACAGAGAAATGTACTGGTTACTTGGAAAACATTCCAAGCTTAATATAGAGAACAAACTGCTTTTATACAAGCAAGTGATAAAGCCGATATGGACATATGGAATACAACTTTGGGGTTGTACCAAAATAAGTAATGTCAATATTTTACAAACTTTTGAAAATAAAGTGCTAAGATCAATAGTTAATGCACCGTGGTTTATTAGAAATAGCGATATCCATAGAGATTTAGGAATTGCGACAGTCGAATATGAAATCAAAAACTTCGCGCGTAAGCATAAAGACAGATTACAAGGACACGTTAACAATGAAGTCCTTCGAATTCTAGATGAGAGGAATCTACTGCGTCGTCTACAAAGGACTAAACCTTTCGATTTAACGCGATAGCAAGATACCGCGCCTAATTTGCGGAACAAGCAGGAACTTTCAATGGAAAGGGACCTGCCAAACGATCTCAATACGTGAAAGAAAAACTGCTGGATAAGTCAAAACTTAGTTGTAGTATGTAATCAAAGAAATTTATTACGAAGGGAGGTTTTTTTAGTGAGTAAAAATCTCACACTAATATGAGCACGCGCTACCGATCCTCATAGTGTCTTCATGAAGATTTTTTACCTACCCTCGGAAAAAAAAAAAAAAAAAAAAATCAAAGTCATTGATTACCATTCCGTTCTTCCATTTTGCTCTGGTAGGGAACTTTACTGAAAAAGGTTTTCTGAAGTCGAGCGTGGAAGTCCTGTAATCGGTTGAAGATGTCACCAGTTCACTTCGTATCGTCTCCAGGACCTTACAGTGGCCATATGGCTTTGCTGTACAGCACCCAGTTTCCCTGCTCTGGACTGCACTGCATATAGCTGAAAATTGAATATGGAGTTCAAGGAGGATCAGATGCAGAATCCTGTGATGCCTATACACGCCGATCTTTGTACTTTTTTGATTCTTTTGATGTTATATTTTTTATGTAAGGCGGGCCACCATACTATGGCGCCATAGGGAAGAATTGGACGCACAATGGCTGTGTACATCCATAGTGTCATGTTTGGCTGGAGACCCCATTTTTTGCCGAACGTTCTGCTGAAGGCATAGAAAGCAACACTTGCTTTCTTAACTCGCTGAGTTTCCAACTAAGTTTTGGACCTAGAATCGTGTCTAAGTATTTTGCACTGGAACCTAGTGAGAGTGGTTGACCGTTTAGCTTGGGGGGGTGAATTCCTGTAGCTGGGTTTTTGTGGTGAATAGCATCATTTCGGTCTTGTCTGGACTTACTCAAAGGCCACATCTCGTAGCCCAAGAGTGTACCTTATTCAGAGCACTTTCCATGATTTGACTTATCGTGGAGAGGAACTTTCCTGACACTAAAAGAACCACATCATCCGCATACGCAACCACTTTAACCCCCTCCCTTTCAAGTTGCACCAAGATTTTGTCGATTGCCATTATCCATAGCAAGGGTGAGATAACACCACCTTGTGGGGTTCCTTTATTTACGATCTTAGTTGTACTGCTGTAACCTAGTGTAGCTTTGATTATTCTAGTATTAAGCATGGATATTATCCAGTGTCTAAGGAAAGACTCTACACCTAACTCGGTGAGAGACTCTTGAATAGCTTGGGTATGAATGTTGTTGAAAGCTCCTTCTATGTGTTGGGATTTCGATAGTGGAGAACTCTCCAGGGTTTTTCGGTTGTGAAAATCAAGGATACGTTCGAAGGTCTTTAGTACAAAGGAGGACAGGCTAATAGGCCTAAAATCCTTCGCGGATTCATGACCTCGCCGGCCTACCTTCGGAATAAAGACCACCCGAACAAGTCTCCAAGTTTGGGGGACATAGTTTAAGTATAAGCAGCTCCTATAAATCGGTAGTAGCCAGGGAATAGCCATGACTTGCACATTCTGAAGCATAATAGGCATAATGCAGTCAAGGCCGGGTGACTTATATGGAGAGAAGCTGTTTATAGCCCAGGAGATTTTATCCTCCGTAATGTTTGTAATGCTTTCCCACTGCCTGGGAAGTGAGTATTCATAAGAAGTTCGAGCGAATCCGCGGAATCCAACTACCATCCGCCTTTTTAAGAAAGGTGGGATTATTGTGTCCTTTGGACAGTATTTTTCTGAGCCTCGCGGATTCTTTAAGAGTTTGGATAGATTCGCAGTATTCTATCCAGGCTTGTTTCTTTGCCATTCTTATGGATTTCTTATATATTTTTAGGCAGTCTTTGTAGGGCTGTCAGCAATTGTGATTTTAGCAGATATTAAAAATCACTCTGGTCATCTTCCTGAGTTTTGACAGATCTTAATTCCACTACGTTGAAACTTTCTTTTTACTGAAGTTGACTGGACACGAGACTTTATATGCAATTTTTATTGCTTCCTCAAAGGTCTCTACCTTTGAGTCCAGTACCGTGGTCGAGTCGATTTTTTGAATTGGCGTGTTTCCCAGTTTTGACTTAACTATACGACTAAACTTTATCCAGTTTGTTCGTTTGGGATTTCTATAGGGTTTAGGAGTATCAGACTCGAGACAGACTTCATTTACCCATTTATGGTCTGAAAAAGATTGTAAATTGGATACCCTCCAGTTATTACGGTATTATCTTCAAAATTTTAAAATGATCTTTAGGGGTGGCTACCGTTTTCCGAAATTTGCGATTTTGACATCAGGGATATCATCAATTTATTTTAAGTAGCTTAGAAGTGACATGTACGAGTAATTATGCACTAACTGAATATGTAAATGACATATCTAACTCTTTGGTATCAATTTTTCAAGACTTTCTCACAAAGCATTTTAAATTTTAAACATATAAATATCTGGAACGTTTTTTCCAGTTTAATTACCAGTAGTAAATTATGTTTGTTCGTGGTCATTTATTTGATTCAATTAAGGCTACACCTAGCTCCCCAATATCATTCATGGTCCTCGTATAATCCACTATATCCTTGCCTGCTTTGTATTAATATCCATTTTTCTAAACTTCAACCTCATTTTTCAAAAACTCTGATGAAAATAATAGATTAAAAAATCTTAATGTTTGTTTTTGGATACAAAATCTTAAATGTTCTTTTCGGGTTTAAAATTAACATCGACGCTTAAAGGTTTAAGTTTAGGCGTTGTTTAATATGACATTTATTTGTCGTTTAGTTTAGAGGGAAACTTCATCATCAAAGAAAGCTCCTTCCCCAAGTACCATAGATGACCTAGGAACTTCTTCATGGCGACTTTGGACATAGAGTTCTAGAAATGTTATTTGCTTTGTCCTTTTTCCCGGACATCTGAAATTAGATCCTTAATATAACGTTTTTCAGGGAATAACAATACCTAGCGCTTTAGCCATTCACCTAGCTGAATTTTGTATGAACAAAGGAAATCATGTCGGCGGCAACATTAGCAACATGTTCAGAAGAAAATGGATTAAAATAGTTGTTGGCAATATTGGTCCAAGCATTTCCGATTCTTTTCAAAATTGAAATCTCTGTCCCCGTTAAAGGATCA
The DNA here is from genome assembly GCA_963082735.1 of Pocota personata. Classification (NCBI taxonomy): domain Eukaryota; kingdom Metazoa; phylum Arthropoda; class Insecta; order Diptera; family Syrphidae; genus Pocota; species Pocota personata. Next base: position 160,565,418 of record OY720430.1, on the reverse strand, counting down.
AGTGCTTGAAATACAACTACATCTAATATAGTTCCATCTTCTGCTCTAAGATTATATGTACAGGCCCCATTTTTCAATCCAGTATTTACGGCATTAGTGTAATTTTTTTTTTTTTTAATATTCTGCATCACTTTTAAAGTTTATTAACCCAATGAGGAAAGGGTATGGAGGAGAAGTAGAGACTAGAGGAAACGATAGATTTCGCCAGACTAAAAACGCGGTACAAGCGTTGCATGTTGGCGAGTTAGTAATTTCATCAGCTTCAAACCTGGAGAAACATAAGCTATTCACAGACGCCCATTTTGGGCCAGACGCTGTAGAGAATCATGGCCTGATGCTTATTTGAAGACGACATCTGCTCGCCTTTTCGATATTTGAAGCATATACTCGTATGGAAGCGTATTTGAAGCATATATCGTATATGTGTTTTTTCTTACGAAATTGCATAACCAAAGTGGTAAATACTATGTATTTAATATTATGTATATTTAAAGGCCGTTCCACCATCCACCATCCACCATCCGTAGATCCGTCCGGTAAACTGCAGCTCTGTTTTCGAAGAATTACACCTATTCTGCGATCCGATCACATCAATCTTATTTGGTCGCGTAAAATACCAGAGTCATAATCTTATTGTTTCATGTACAGCTGAAGCTGCTGCGGAATTGATAAAAGTTAATCGACACTAAAACTGAAGACAGTCTACGTTTTAATGCCCGGTAATGTCCTTTATCATTTTTCCATTCTAATAAATAGCTTGAAACTACTCCTTAAAGACTTTGCCATCATCTTCTTTATGATTTTGAAAGGTCACATCCCACACTTTGGCTAAATATCCAAGCATTTCATTTATTTCTATCATAGTTGATGTTGCTTTACAAATAGTAGATGCCATAATGCATTTAGCACTGACTTAACAGCTGTGCTCACAGTATAATCCTTACCAACTGCGGGTGGAATGTATAGGGTGCCGAAATGGAGTGGTGTTTGAAATAGCAGGCTCTAATATTGCACCGCACGAAAAATTTCTTACATTACAAGTATATTAAATAGTTAACAGATATTCTCATACCAATAAGAATAAATTTATAAGAAAATTAGTATTTTACAAAACGTTCACTAGTGGTTGAGACTACTAAAATTCAATCAAATTAGAAATACAGGTATCGGCATTTTTTTCAAAATTTTATTTTTAAGAAGCTACATATGCATGACCTAAGCCCTTTTTAGCTACTAACAGAAACGTAACCGGACTATTCTGAATCTTGTTAGAAAAAATGTTGTCATTTTCTCGCAAAGCTCTAGAGTGCTTTAATGCCGGTTAACCATTGAATTGGTGTAGAACGGTGTGCCCAAAGGCTTTTAACTTTCAATTTTCACCTTCTCCAATCCACTTGACAGCATTTTAATAGAGACACAATTTTTCTCTCACATTACGTAGGTTAACACCTAAGGAAAAACAAATTCCTAGAACCTGCATTACTTTTACTTGATTCACGCGCGGTCGGCTGTTTGGTGGAAGTAAGATGCTTGTTATTGCCGCCTCAATTCGTCGATATCCATTTGTGAAAGGTACATCCGAAGCCGTCATTTAGCTGTCGCTTAACGTAAATGAAGATATTGGAAAAAATTGAAGAGGGATGACGTCTGTCCGGGGTTGGAAACAAACTATAATCCGCGTAGGATAAAGATCGCTGTAATGGGTTCTTAGGAGATAAGTCTTGAAGGTTTTTTTTTTTCTGGGTATTGATTCTGTTTTTTACTTTTTACGGTTCTCCCCGTTGGCATTTGAATCGAAGAGTTACATCATGTCAAGTCAGTTAGACTTGCTTCTTTTTTTTTTGGCTAAGGGCATCATTTTGAACCCTCTCCCGGTGCGGCTATTTTTTTTTTTTGGTTGAATGCTTTCATCAATGAAATCGTGTCCACTCAAAGTCCTTGTCCTTTTTTTCCTTCGTTTTTCTTCTTTTTGTATTGGTATTTAATTTCAACGGAGTAAAGTGCTCTTAACCTGTCAGTTGGGTTTTATTTAAAAAGAAAAAAGTGTTTACAAAGAACGGATAGCAGATGTGAGTGACGGTGGAATGGGCGATGTATTGGGTTTTATTTTTAGATCTTTTTTTTTTATGTATCTAAGTAACCGAATAATGTAATGGATTAGGCTTTGTAATCATTGATAGATGAAACCAGCTATTTAGACATTTTCAGATGTTATCCGAAAAATGCCAATTGGGTGATCCTCAACCTCTGCGCCCGACTTTTCATTCATGTTTGCTTATGTAAGGTTGTCATTGACGATAAAGGTTGATGTCACTATCAAGCTTTTAATTACAAAATTTTAGATTAAACTGCTCGAAATTGTGTCTATTTTCAGAATTGCTCATCCGATTGGGTACCGAGTGGTCGGGAAACTGAAACTGTCTAAAACCCTTGTTCTCGTGATGGTTCCGATATCTACATGTGCGTGTTGCATAATACTAGTAAAGGAACGAAAGGTCACGTCCTGCGTTTCCGAATAAAATGTGTGCGTTCGTACAGTTACTATGCGTCAGATAGGAAATGATAACACTTTGTTGACCCTTACCTATCATACCCTGACAGAGATTAGATTCTAGGATGTGGGGACAATCCTTGATTCCGGCAGAGAAGGTCTCTAAATTGGCGTTATTCTCCAACTAGAGAAAGAGTACATGCAGTGTAAGCTGAACATCTGATTAAATAAAATAAGGTGGTTAGAGGAGGGTGAGTTCCAATCTCGAACGCGTAACGTTGTCTTACTATAGGTATATTCAAGAAAAGTGTACGTGAAAACTGTGCATGTGAATCCACTTTTATTTCCAGCCACACGCAAAGGTTGCATTATCGTGGAAGCATTTCAGCGGTCAGATAGGACAAGAGTGCAGAACTTTATTTTCTTTCAGTGCTATGCTATGATAAAACCATCATCGGAAGAAGGTGTAAGTGCTGCTCACAACGTAACACCTAATAGAGTCATTGTCACTTTAGTGGAGAAACTCATACCGACATATTTTTGAAAGACATGGCCACACTGACCGAAATGATAATGGCGAAAATTTTCTGGATTTCTACTACACTTAGCGCCTTGTCATAGGTGGCACTATGTTAAGCACAAGGTCTGGCATAAAGTCAGTAGGGTGTCGATTGATAGGCGGCGATGATTAATCACTGTTTAAAAATTGTCTTTTAGATATTCAAAATTGACGTGGAGTTGCATCGAAATAGAACGAGATCTCCACTTTATGGTATCTTAATCGGCCTTCGTACTGCAGCCGTCCTAACAAGCGAAAACATCCCACTTCAATGGAGCCAGGTATGACAGTTTAAGGGATCCCGTAGTGCTCTAACAACTTAAGAACTATCTTGGTCAAGAAATAGAGACAATCAGTCCCCGAACAAAGAGTGCCTGATCCAAAAAGGGCGGCTGCGAACAGCGTCTGTTTAATAGGTGCGCTATTAATCTGTCAAATTTTTCCCATGCACACTTTCCTCTCTCTCTCCATCACTGGTGGCAGGACTTCGCAATCAACACCTTTATTGCTTTCACATTCATAGAAAAGACTTGCGAGATCTTCCCTGATGGATGAAGAAGGGAATGATTGTCAAACTCCCAAAGAAATGCAATCTAATAGAGTGTGAGAACTTGAAAGGTACATTTTTGCATGCTTCTCGAATTTTCCTAACTTGCCTTTTATTGACTTTGAGAAGACGTTCGATAGTAAAAATTTGTTTGCTGATAATGGTAAATCTGTTATTAAATCTGGATATAGAGACCGCCAAACAACCCGTCAACTTCACAAGTAAGCAGGTCTAGATAATATAAATTTCCGGTACCTACCTTGTATATATCTCGACTGACGATACGGATTGGGACATGTAACTGGGATAACAATATTTTCGCCTTGCATTCTATAAACCATTGTTAATCGTTGTTTCAGAAATTTATTGCGGTTTTCCTGTTCAAACCATATCTCAAACGAACAGCTTTTTGAATAAAAGGGACAGGAACGTACATACATATATTCAAGTGGAAAATGGCTTAGACACACCGCTAGGATCGTTGTAGATGCCTCAAAATCCCTATCCCTCTCCTGAACCATATTCATTACGCGCAACCGCATAAACCTATCCACTGCTGTGGCATTAACACAACATTTAAACAATTTTTCGACTCACCCTATATGTGAGAATAAAAAAATGTTGCTTCACAGAAAAATGATCATGAAAGGGCAGCAACAAACAGGGAATATTGTTCTCTTAGAAATTTAAGCTAGGTTATGATAGCGGTTTCTTGGTTCTTAAGGTCTCAGACCAGTTTCGTCTGGGCTTACTTTCCCATATACATATATAGTCCAATTATCACATTGTATGCCAACCACCATAACGAACAAGTGCGTGATTTGGACTCATTTATTTCAGGGTTATTGAACTAATCCACTCTTGTCAACTGAAGAAGGGGTCAAAGCATCACCAGGAAATAGCATGGTATACCCAAGTTTGTAAGGGAATTTTTAAACTTCTCTCGTAAATTTTGTCAATAGTTCCATTGTGTAGCAGACAGTAGTTTTCTTTGTTGGCAAGAGGTTCCATGGTAACTATTGCTGCGAGTAGCTGCATACAAATAGTAATGTCTCTGCAAGGATTATAAACGATAATACGCCACTCGATCTATTTGTTTTCGTTTTTATTGTTCTCTTTATTGAAAAAGCGTTCCGTTTTGTTAAACCCTGTAACATCCATCCACATCTTCATGACAACTCCTGCTGTATACATCGCGTGAGATGTCTCTTCCCACAAACAACCACCCCCAACCGCACAGGATATTCTAGCAAAATTGATTCCCGAATTCATGAATGTCGCGTGTGGAATATCTTCGTCGTCGTCGTCGTGCCACCACACAACTGAAATATAAAAAAAATCGTATTGTGAATTTAAGATTATATGTACGTGTAGTTACTACAGCGCGCTTTTTGTTTTCCTACCTGAAAATAAATTTTCCACACCACTGTTTGGGTGGGAGGAAGGAGGACTGGCAAAAAGGGATAACAACTTTAATTTCGGGAAGACACGCAATGGTACTTTCTATATGCTGGCTGTCATTTATTGTTTTATGGGTCAAGCACGTGTGGCAAATACGTAAAAACGGAATTTCGTTTGCATACTCCAGCTTGCCGGAGAATTTATAGGACCGTCGTTGGGCTCTGGGGCATTTCCAAAATCTATTACTCCAATAAGGCTTAGTCACATTCTCCGGGTTTAAATTAAAAAATGACACTTTGTGTCTCCCCCTATTCACGTATACTACCTACTCTCGGGTCCTTAGATACAAATGAAATGCATGTCAAATGTCGGCTTTGGGTGTAATCTTCGAATTTCGACACCAGAAACTGGTCTTGGTATTGTCTTTCAAGTTGTTTGCGTGCATGAAGAGTTGCTTCTTCTAACGAGATACAAGTAGGAAGTGGAAATTCATTTGGGTGGTGATTAATAGCGGTTTCGTCTGTGTTGTGTCACATCTACATAGGAAATGAATGGGAAAACATACGCCCATGGTGTAGGTTTGGATTTATTTTTTTCTTTTGGGAAATCCGTGAGAAGTGTCCCTCCGCGTGGTGGTTGTGTGTCATCGTCCACTTATGGGTAAATTGCTCTAAATTGCTAATGAGATTTTAAGTTATGCGCTCAGGTTTAATGGGAAACCAGAAACTGATTTTAATCGATGGAAATTAAAAGCGTATTACGGTGCGGTCTGAAATAACAAGTTGTGAACGCAGATCTAAGGATTCGATTTAATTAGGCTGCCACTATGGAGTTTTATGTCTTCGATTCGTTGAAGCTACTATTATGCATTTGACAAGTTTTTGTAATCTGTTAATTATTTTACTGTTATTGATAAACAATTTGGTTAAGATAGATACAGTTGGGATAAGAGATACAGTTGGACGTAAATGCATTGTAGCATGCACAGAGTACGGCGGAAAGATGGTCGAGATTTAGTTAAACCTTTTAAATGGCATGTAAAATTAGACGAATGTTTTTTTTTTTTATTCCGCCCGCTAATAAGTAAAGCATAGTTATTCGTAAAACTAAGTATAAGACTTATACTTTAAACCAGTCGCTGCTACAAAAGCTACAACAAAATAAAAATAAAAATGGTCAAGTGCGAGTCTGGCCTTGCGCGGTTAGTGTTCAGTGCCATTATATAAATTTTATTCTACTTTTGCTTTCTCGTTTGAGATTTTTTGTTCAAGAAACTTTATCCAAACAAAATATTTTTGAACTTCTTGGAAGTTTAGCTATAATTTGGCCCCTAAAAGCTCCCACACAGGAATACAATTAACAATTTTGTTGTTATAAGTCCGCTGTAAATTAATTTTGCACAAAATGTCAACTCTCTAGCTCAAATGGTTCAAAAGTTACAAGCGTGTGACAGACAGACATTTTATAGAGAATTTCGAAACCTAAGATTTCAATAGATTTTTTTTTTTTTTTTCGTATGACGCACGGTTTTCCATTAACTTTTAGGTGTAAATTTTCGAACAATTTAATAGCCACCTTATAGAGAATTTAAAGACCCAACATTTCGAAATTAATATTTTTTTTTCATAGAACAAATCCGTTTTAAATTAGCTGCAATCCAAAAGTGCATATTTTAAATGTCAACTCACATACCTTTCTGTGAATGCCATACTATACACGAAATTTACTACGACAGCGAAAACTTAAATAAAGTGGGTTTATTTGGTTTGTTAATTTGGTCTGCTGCATAGTCAAAAACGGTGCCAGCTGATAAACCTCAAAATCGAATGGAGTGGCGGTTAGATATTCGGGGTGAGCTTCAAAAACTTTCAAAAATGATCACCTAATTTAAAAACCATTATACGGATTTTGGTAAAATTCAGTTTGTTAGTTTCGAATGGTGTGCTGATATTTCGGTATGAAAACCATTTCAATTGGATGCTGTGGGATGAGACATAAAGATTTGTATGAAAGTTGGTTCATAAGTTTACTCTGCAGTGCCTTTCCTGCAATGTACCAATAATAATTTTTGCTACAGATACAAAACATTTCTCACGGATTTCGATTGATCTTGGATTGTCCTGCTAATATGCAATTCTTAAGCAAGATGGTGTCTTAAATGTTAGTTTATCGTTCAATCTACACTTTCGAGCGATGTCATGGTGTCGACGAACAAATGCAGTACGGAATCGAGTAATATATTATAGGTACATACTATCTTATGACACATGTCATGTCGGCTCGTGTCCTGTCTCAGACCTCCAATAATTAACTTCCAAATCGTCCACTGCATGTCAAATGATCAATTGAATTGGACTTTTTCTGCCTCTTTGTTAACACCCTCCTCACTTTATGACAAACAGGGTGGCACTTGTGCAAAAGTGATTTGCGTTCGACAAAGATGTATTTACTTACGACATGGTTGAGAACTTCATTGTCATTCCTTATATTTACGTTGAAATCTCTTATCACGATGACGTGCCACAGTCTTAGCGTCTTTACAATTTCCTCACGTAGTATATCCAAAACTCATGCATATACCACCAATCGTTCCTAGGCATTTATAAGGATTTGTATATGTAGTTACATGGTACCACGAGAAGGTTGTAAAATAAGTACTTGGTACAAACTTGGTTGTTTTGTTCTGGCCCAACCATGTTTTGAGTAGACAGTAATCATTCCAATAATGATTACCAATAACCTTGTTATGTTATTGCCTGCATTCTGCGTACCTCCTAATAAGCATAATAAGCTGGAACCCATTTTCGTGATCTGGTGTTCCTGAATAAAACGATTTAGGAAACTGCCTCTTCCGTTCGCCTTTGAGTGTCTTAGATCTCCCGCTAAGACGAAATAGTCACTTAAACTATATAGTCTTAAAACTTCGAGCAACTTCTCGATATAGATTTTAAATTGATTGACAGAACCTGACCAGCGTACGCCGATACAGACAACCATTAATCCTAAGAGGCAACGAGATAATGGTTGTTTCACAACTGAATCTTCTAATGTCACTCCGTTCGATCGTACGGAAACGAAGTGGTTTCTGCACTTGGCACTCTCCAAGTTCATGCGTGTTTTGGCATGCCCGAATCTCTGGCACCGGTGCCATTAAAGAACACCGTTCCTCCGAATTTTTTCGAAGGACACTAAATGTCCATTTAGGAACTTGATATTTCTCAGATTCTGTACTTTGCTGCCCGTAATAATTGATACGACTCTATTATATCTAGTTCACTGCAGCATACCTGAATGCCCACTCGAAGTTAAGGCTTTCAACTTTCATATCATGAAGCTAAATATTTCAGGACTTTTTCTGGGTTGAAGTTAACTCTAAGGCCCTTCAGTAAGAATGACTGCAACTTATCATCCTTGTATGAAAAATATTCTGTGCCTGGCTCATTAAGCAGCTTTTTGAATGTGTTGCAGTCATTCTTGTTTTTCAAGCTTAAAGATAACTTATTACTATTTATATTCTTAATCTTACAATTATCCTCTCCTATTTTACATTTTAATAACTTTGAAAGTACCTAACTGTCTTCTTTAAATATCTTAATAAGTGGTGGTTTTTTTCTCGTCTCCATTGATATTTCAGTTTATGTCCTCTTTTGGAGCCTTTACTGTTTGTTATTTTGTTGGATATCGGTGCTCCGTTGTTTTCTCTTGTCTTTGGTTGTTTGATTTTTTTTTTTTTTTTTTGTTGGTGCAATATCGTTGGTTTTTTCGTTTGGTATTAATTGATTGTCCTCGTCAACGTCAAGAAGAACAAATTGATTATTTTTAAGAGAGCTATCATTCGTTTTCGCTGTTTTGGCTTTCTTTTATTATTTTTTTGTTTTAAAGGAAAAGTCATTGCAATGCTTATCACTTATAATTTTATTTAGTTCGAGCACTTCTTTATATTTGTTTGCCATATTAACCCTCTAGCAGGACAATTTTTTTTTTTACAAATAAATTATTCTTGATTAATTTTAGTGCGTAAAATATGAAAATGAGACCGAAAATAAAATCAGATTAATCGTTTGAGTTGTGGGTGAGAAAATAGTTAGACCGCCAAAAGGCGGGTAGTCCAGGAAAACGGATGTATTTTTGTGGATAAAAAGGCAAGTGCGTTTTTTTTTCTCTTTTGTTTTATTAGAGTTAGTAAAACGAACAAAGGAACACAATTTATGGCTTAGTATGATAAATTTGGAAACATTTTTTTGTCGATGATAGGCACAAATTTACCTTACATTTTAGGCAAAACATTTGGGTTTCCGATTTGCAACGTAACGGGCATCCAATGACAATCCATATGATTTTTTTAACGCCAGATGGTCCTGCTTTGGGTGATTCTTTTGTAGGCCGACCAACTGATCTCTTTTCCGGCTTTTGTTGATAGTGGCACAAAGCATTAGCAACTTGGGCACGGAATTTCGGTAGCTCCGCAGTACCTTCTCCAGTATGGATAGGTCTATGAAGAAGATAAGCACTAACCATTGCCATACCGATGAAATGATAGAATAATTTTAACGAAGCCCTTTTTGTTTTGAGGCGAATGTGCTATCTTCCTATTAGACCGTCCATAAGATCTACGCCCCCCATATGACAGTTGTACTCTCTAATAATTCGTGGACAATCAACTTCAATCATTTTTTTATTTTTTCGATCATATCGAGCTATTTTTTCAGGTTGAGCCTGTGGATTCGCTGTAAGAAACGGCTTAACACCAATGTATGTAGATATCAGCCGAACATTTTTTGTATCCTTTCATAGTACACTCGTTATGTCTACACCATAAGCAGTGCCCACATACTCCTCCATATAACCTCTTTCCTGGTCTTGGAGTGCTTTGTCAGATGACAGCTTGCTGTTATTTACTCGAGTTGCACGAACTGTGCCCAACGCATAAATTCCACGACCTCTTAGGTAAACCAGAAGTGGAAGCGACGTATAAAAATTGTCGAAATACAAAATATGATTTTTGAATTCCGCAACTGTTTGTATTAGACGGACGACAACATTACCAGTTGCTCCCAAATCGGGAGTATTATCATTTTTGCCGCAATAAACTTCGAACCGGTACGAAAAGCCAGTAGAATCGCATAACACAAATAGCTTCATGCCCCATTTATGAGGCTTATTAGGCATATACTGTCTGAATGAGCTAATCATCTTTGTGGACAACACCTGCTCGTCGATGCACAACCGCGCTAGATTAGGAACCGAATCAAATACTTTATTCAAATAATCGTGATTTTGAATAGTGGATCGTGATCAGGGTCCTTAAGATCCTTCATTAGTGAGAAGTCATTAAATTGGATATATTTTCTAATAGCATAAAATTGCCTCGAAGTCATGGTTCTACGTATCGCTTCAAATGAATGTTCTCCCCAGTACTCTTCTAGGCTTGGGTAACGATATACTGACATGTAAATCAGTATCCCAATGTACTGCGTAATGTCCACATTAGTAACCTGGAACTTGGTGTTCACATCCTGGTTCCAAGCATTCAAATTAGTGTAATGGCAGATTTTTTCTAACAGGTCATAACGGAAAAAATATTGAAAACATTCAAATGGTGTTTTCAATTCATGGAACCGTTCAGGAGATCTGTCATCTCCACGAAATACCATCTCGTTGCGATGTAGTTGCAAGTTTTTTTTTCGCCAAGTTATTTTGTGAAACTCTGCAGATTTAGGGTCAATTTCCACCAGGTTTGAAGTAAACCCCCCGTTATTCGGCTGCACATCTAGTCCTCCTTCTTCTTTTTCTAATGGTGGTGAACGAGGTCTTTTTTCACGTCTTCCTTTCAAGCGTGGATGATCAATTGGCGCAGACGAAAGCATTGAGGATGTACCTGCTCGAGCTGACAGCTCTGTTTTCCTATTGTTGTTGTTGATTAACCAAAGAAGAAGGCGGTATGAATTCAGCTGTTAGAATAGAAGTATTACTGAAATTGTTGTCATCTTCAAAGTCGCCGATCGAGTCACTATCATCACCAGATTCAGTATCAGTAGGAACTGAATCCATCATTTCTTGGATCTGTTCGTCACTCATTTTGGACAAATTATATATCCGATGTCGTTCAGGCTGAGAATGTGCCCACTTCTTCTTCTCTTTTGGCATTTTATCAGACATTTCTGCAACCAAAAAACGCAAAGATATACTCAGTTGACATATAAAACGTAAATACAGATCAAGCCACGGATGATAACAAAGAAATCCATGTAAATACAAAGTTATTCATTGAATAACATATATACATTCAAACAAAAACTGCGCAATATACAAGTGCACAAAACTTCATGTCACATGGATTACCCGCCTTTAGGCGGGGTGAGTTTGATGGCCGGTAGTGCGCAATTATTTATTGAAAAAACATAAACCACTTTGAAAATCACAAAATATAATCAATTTCCTACTTACCAATAATTTTGTTCACTTCCACAAACAACGACAAGTATTTTTTAAAAATATTTAAACTTTTCACTTTGTAGACCGACTATTGTTTCTTTGGCCCGCATTGACAATTCGTTTCTAGCTAACGATACATGCCAAACGAACTGTACAGTAACCGTTAAACTTATATCAGTGTATAGAGAAAAACCCAACAAAAGGCGGCGTAGTATGCCAAAGGAGAAAAAATATATATATTGACGAAGAATTGGATCAAAATGATGGCCGCCAAAAGGCGGTCTATCCTGCTAGAGGGTTAAATGAAAAGTCACTGTCACTGCACTGCATATCACTTATAATTTTCTTTAGTTCGAGCACTTCTTCTTTATATTTGTTTGCCATATCAATGGCAGCGAGATACTCTTTTCGACTTATATCGAAGAGATCCATAGTCCCTCTCCGTCCGTGGTTGGACCCATTTTGCTGTTTTTTTCACTTTTTTAAATGTTTTTTCTTTCTTTTCTTTTGGGATGAAATATTTTCCAAAAAGCTGTCGTCGGTTTTTGTGAGCTTTTTCACTGTTTTTATGCAATCATTACAATAATTTTTTTTCTCCAACGAGTGAAAAACTCTTCCTCTTTATCCCCTTTCTGTTCCAAGTTTATGCGAGGAACCATTTTGACCCGCAGGCAAATGTTTACTTCTCAACGTAGGACATGTGCGCAAATGGTGAGTTATTGTTTCTTCACCCTCCTTGTCCCTACTACTAATACAGAAATAGTTGCAGGGATCAACCATTCTAATAGGATGTCTTCCTATCAAGTAGTGCCCTGTTAGGATTCCTATTGCAAGGCTTAAGCTTTTCTTATACATAGTTTTTCGTTTTCTGCAAATCCAGGCCACATTTGCCTCGGCGAACGAAAAGTGCTAATATTATTGCACTTGCTGTTTGATGTTCTTCTGGCTGCAGTATTTAAATGAAATTCCTTCCTATTTTCAGAGAGGTTCCGACCTGCACTCTATTTTGTATACTTATCCGAGTTGCAGTGCCCGGAAAGACCGTGTATCCTGGAACTCAACACAGGAAATCGTCGCATCTTTTAGCATTCTCATTTTAGTGAGTATCAGCGTTGCTGCAATGCCACTTTCGTAAGAAACGTGTTAATATTTTTTTTTAAGATTATTCAATTTGCACTTTGGTACTTAAAAGCTAAACAGAAGGGCTGCACTAGGAAAATATTTATTCAACGAAATTCATCAAAAGGAGTAGATGGTTCGAGACTAATGTAGATATTGAAATCCCTGTTCCATAGTAGTGTCACATGAATATTTTGCTCTAATTTCTATCTATCTATCTACTACTAAAAAGCTACTTTTAAGAAACTAGAATTTTTTGAGGCCGTCTACCTACTGGTAGATCCTTTGATTTCCTGTGACGTAGTCTGAATCTTTATAAATGTCTAGTGTTTAATTTTTGAATATTTCATAAAGCATCAACCCTTGAGCAGCGTAATCATACTTCTACACACCAGTGTACCTAATTTTAATGATTAAATCATAATATAATACTCTTATCTAAATTTCCATTTAATCGTTTGTTATTTTCCAAACACGGTTGGAAAGAAAAATACTCCAAACCAATTTAAACCTATCAAAGAAACCATTTAACTTGACGTAAAAATGAATTTTACTACCATCTCGTTCGGCTAGTAGAACATACGTGCTTAATCTAGCCGCATCGCGGATAAATATTCATGCCGCTCGCGCGTTCGCATGTTAAATTCATTAAATTTAACTAAGCTGCTTAAATTGCCACCATTTAATGTGGCATCCAGTATTGTTTACATCTATTTTCCAACAATTCTAGATATACACATACAAAAGAGGGAGAGAGTAATTAAAAGAGATTTCCTTTCAAATGAACAAAGACAGCAGCAGCGTATCGCATTACATCGAAACAAAGGTATCATAAAATTGTCATAAAAATGGAAAACGAACTGTAAAAACCACCTCTTATTGTGTGTTGACAGAAGAGACGACAAGGAGGATGGCGGCGACGACGACTACGACGACATCTTCATCTTTGGAATTTAATTCGATATTTCTCCTTTGGGAGTTTGGAAAAGTAAACAGAAGGTATAATTGGAAAAGGACACGGCAAATGCCTGGAAGCTGTGTAATCGAATTATAATCACTAACATATGAGAGGGTAGTGTTCTACTGCTGCTGCTACCAATTCACACAGAATAAACACAAAAAAGAACGAGAAGATTGAAAAGAAAAACAAATTTCTAACAAATCAGGACAATGTCGGTTTGAGGGCTCTTCAATACCGAACCATCCTTGATACGGTCTCTATCGTTTATTTGTTTAATTTTCGAAGAGCTTCCCCCTAGGGCTAAGATAGCACTCGAGTTAAATCGGTCACACTGTTGAAGTGCCGGCGGGGGCGGATTGATTACAGGATGCATTTGGATTTTTCTTCGAAGGGGTTTTTGAGTGCACAAGAAGTGAAGGAAGATTCTAATGAAATTAGAGGGTAGGAGATAAACAAAACATTTTAAATCATCTCCGGCTTTAAAGAGTTTGATGAGTTTTTTTTTGCACTGACTGGGATGTTGTGTTCACTACTTAACTTGAGGTATAAAAATATGTGTATCTGTACACCTTTACCGTCTCGAAGTGCTTGCGTTCTAGGTTTAAATTCTGATTGGTTTTCAGCATTGAGATACTATCCGATCTCCAACTTTTTAAGCAAGATTTCGCGGAATACAGTAGAGTGGTGTTTTTTGAACTGATGGCTTTCAGTTAACTGTCGCAGCTATCCTCTATTTTTATTTCATGGCTGGTAAATGTAACGGTTCGAAGATATAGTGCACTCGAAAGTCCAGGCAGATCATTGGAAGACTATTAGAACCCTTGTGCATGTACTCAGAGATATGTATGTGCAACTAAACCACCACCCTTCATTTATTGCGATTCGTACGTGTACCTTTGCTGAAGCTATTGACATTTTACTTTCAATATTGCATACATATTCGTTTAGTTTCTCAAAAGCCGTCAAGCCATCGTCAGTGATGTTTTTATAGTTAAGTAATTTAAAAGAACCGGAAACTTTTTTACATCTGTTTTATTGTATATTTTGGTTAGAGCTACATTACAAAATAATTTGAAGCTATGTTGCACTGTGCGAGTCGAATCTCGTATCTCTATCTTCTCGCGAAATTTTGGATAGAGCTCGTAATTTGCGTGGGTTATGCACCTCAGCACATTTGATATTTGATTTAAACAAATTTGGAACGAAATTTGGGTTGTGTGCATTTTCTGAATGGAGTTAATAATATTCTTCAATGCGTTTGCACAACCTGAATTTTACGTATTCCAGCACTGCTTGATATAGTGAGGTGTTTGTCTTCAGATTACGATATTAGGCTAGATTTAGACATTTTCAGAAGACACTTGTACCGGCTCCGTCATTCATCCTAATATACTATCCGTTAAGACAGTTACTTCTTCCGTCTATTTATTAGGAATTGATCCACTTTCTATCATAGCATAGGCTAGACATATTTAATTTTTCACGAATTCCAGCTTGTTTTTCATGTTTACAAATGATACTACATACTCTATTCAAAGGAAGTTCTATTAATGCCGCTGTTTTCTGCATTCCATTAGAGCTGAACTTATCGCTCTTTCTTAGCATAAACCAATTCCTTTCCTTCTTCGTCTATCCTATGCATCCTGTTAGTTCCAATGCTTTATGGAATTCTTGCATTTAAAAGGCATATTATAGCTGAATTGGACGCTATTTACTGGGCTCTACTTCATAATTTTCTACCGATGGGCAGCTGAATTTAAACATGGTTGTACCAGCTTGGTTGATGATAACATCGAAATGATACTGGATTACCGTCAAATCATCAGTATTATTCCCTGGGTTTGGCATCTTTCTTATGGTTTCACACAACCTGTTCGTGAATTGTTGGTTAACACATTTTAGTGTAAGTACATATGCGATTCTGGCCTCGTTTTCTGTGAAAACATGAAGGAGGGTTAAGGTAAGAAAATGTTTCATAGTAGCAGTCTGCTTTCCTTTAATTGCACCTGTAATATTGAACCACGAATTTTACTCTCACCCACCAAATAATCGGTCCATATACTGGATATCTGGTATACCAGTTTATTACCTAGTCCCCAAAGTACGATGCTTGAGTTAGCTAGAAATGTGGGATTGTCAAAGGTCTGAATGTCAAAGAAGACAGCAAAAGCTTATTGCTTCTTCTTCAAGCAAGAGGCTCTATATATACGTACCCCTATGAGCAATGTGAGCATTATGGAGAAGTATCGTATAAATACCGCCCTGTAGAGGACGGATTAGCAATATCGCTTTGCT
The DNA here is from genome assembly GCA_963082735.1 of Pocota personata. Classification (NCBI taxonomy): domain Eukaryota; kingdom Metazoa; phylum Arthropoda; class Insecta; order Diptera; family Syrphidae; genus Pocota; species Pocota personata. The sequence goes on along the minus strand of OY720430.1, from coordinate 160,549,610 downwards.
ACGTGTCAACCGCCATGTCGAGAGCAGCATTGTAGTGGCTCTCCATGAGAACTCTTCCAAATTGGTCTGGCAGTGTGGCTTGGTAGACATCTCAGTCTGCGCGACACACGTTTCTGGTTTTCGCTTTGATCAACCGGTCTGTAAACACATTAAAAGTCACCCCCTAGTTCGATAACATATGCCGTGCCAGCAGTGACTTCGATCATTTCATTTTTCACACCACCAAAGTCATTTAAAAGAGTTACACCCCTCACGTTTCTCCCGAAACTTTTCCAAACGTACGTCTACAGCAGAGGTTCCTGGTTGGACCGACAAGTCTGCAGCGTTGGGTGACACCGTAATGGTATCCGAACTCTCCAGACTCGACAAAATTTTCTGTAGTATGCTGTCCCTACTGCAAAAGGCCAACGTGTTTACTCAGTTTACCTAAGTTTCTTTTCATATTATTCGGATTTTTAAGCTAGTTACAGTGGTTCTTCATAATCTGACTGGCATATTTCGATAAGCTTATATAATAAGAGAATGTAATGCAAGCGCTCTAAGCTGAGACTAAAGAATATTAGTAAAATAAATATTTTTTCTCTTAGAAACTTCTGTCTGGAGTCCGTTATGCCATGTTAACGGTGGTAAGTGGCTCTCGTATAACTGATTTTTACTGCGAAACAGCGCCCCGCTGTACTGGAACTATGTTCAGGTAGTTTGGAGCTTGTCTGATGACTCTTCCTCGATTTTTCATTGTGCAAGGAAGTCTGGAAAAGTGTATTCTTTTCGGTTATGCCTACCACCTAATCCAATACTGTCTAAATGAATTTCAAATACACGGCAGCTTCAAGAGTTTTTAAAAGAACTAGCATAAATCTTAAACATCTGTCGTGTGTTGGTATGGCTAGTCTTCCCTGCAGTGCGTATAAATGTAACTTTGACTTCTTTTCAGGCATGTACATATTTGCATTTTAGGCAGCTTTCACAAGTCTTCATAGTAAGAGATACCGTGTGGGTGTCTAGTTTCTCGCACATAGTAAAATGCTACTCGCCAGTACCATTATTCTTTGGCATTCGCATAAATATTATCTACCAAGTTAAGTTCCACAAGTCCCCGAACTGGCACACTCGTGTCTTTCAAATCCTTCACAAAACTACAAGTTGAAGATTAAAATTAGTACACCCTATGGCATTGGCAGTATAAACAAAAACAAACAAACAGGATGAAAACAAATTTAAATTTGCGTTTATCACACATTTCCAGAGCCAACTTAATCGGGGCAGAGCTTTACCTGTTCCAACAGCGGAACACCTTAACTTGCTTAGGATTAGGTGAAAGTTTATTACTCTCCCTCTGTCCTCTGTCTTGTTGGATGTTGTCACACTCCGACCAAACACACAAATGCTAACGAGAATGTTGCTGCATCAGGTGTTTAAGTGAAACAAGGACTTAAATTTGGTGATTTATTTTATGATTGTTAAGAACTAGAGAATCTACAATACATGGCAGATAACAAACTGAAACGATAATAAATTTTCTGTGAAATTAAAAAAATAAATGTGATGTTTTATAATGCAAGTTGTTGTTGTTCATGGAGTTGTTGTCGGTTGCAAGGTAATTTCTTGTCCATCTGTGATACAGATGGAATGTGCTTATTGTTTTAATTTAAGAGTGTCATGAGGTAAAATAATATTGTCAGTCTAATAATTGGGAGAGGATATGTCAAACATTACAAAGAGAACTAGAAGATGGGACAAAGATCCTGACTTGACAGCTCCTTAAATATTTAGGGCCAAAGTATTGGTACAAATTTCTCTTTTTTGTTTAGGTCATTCTAACAATAATCATAAATTAAATAAAATTCATACATAACGACATATTTCTCGGCGCCTTAAATAATTTAAATGTCCTTACGAGTGTACCTAAAAAAAAATTACTTCAAATAAATGTCACATCACAGCTCTGATGTATTTTCAAATAATTTAGTATCCCGCCTTCATTGCCAACAGATGTTAGAAACCCAACTCTAGGATAGCCGTCGTTATTTTCTTGTTTGTGTGTAGCAACTTTTATGGGGCCCCAATTCTGATGTGCTATTATAAATACTTGCATAGCATTGGTGAGAGTACACGTGCTACTCTAATTATTGGGTCGGCGTTAAATTTCACATTTGTCATTAAGTATCTAAATAAACAGGAGATTGTGTTTGACATCGCCTTGATTTAAGGACCCCCATGATTAATGAATAATTCTATTGGAACATTATACTATGCAACTGCAACTATAAATAGTATAGGACAAGATAATTTAACGTCTTAATAGTTACCGGATACGCTGAAGGAAGGTATCGTAGAGCTGCTTTTTAGAAAAAGAAAACCATCCAGGAAACAGTTTTAAATAATATCGAATCATCAAGACAGAGAATCGAACAACACTTATGATATGACTTGATAACGGTGAGGTGGTCAAGGAATTGCCGAATAAAGCTCTTATTAAACTGCTATATTTGATTAACGCTTTGTTGCGATTGCTCTACGTTCTGAGACAATGGAAAGTCGCTGAGATTATAATGGTCCCGAAATCTGGCAAACCTATGAATGGAAGAAATCATATCCGCCTATTTCCCTATTGCCGGTTATATCTAAAATATTTGAAAAACTACTTTCTAAACGACTACACGTCTCATTCCTGAGCATCAGTTTGGATTTAGAATCAAACATTCTACAATCGACCATGTTCACAAAATAACTGACGTGATTGAGAAAACTCTCGAAGAAAAAAAGATTTGTTGTGGTGTATTTCTTGACGTCTCACAAGCTTTCGATAAGGTTTCGCACGAAGGCTTGGAGTAAAAATCGCAACTACTACTGCCACGGCAACTATTTCTAATCTTACGATCGTACCTCACCGAAGGACTTTTCCATCTTAAGCACGGAAATGTTTAGTCTGACTTCAAGGAGATCGCGGCCGGAGTCGGACAAGGAAGTGTCCTTGGTTCGCTTCTATATATACTCTACATGCGTGATATCCCGCAACAAAGAAACTGCGTCGTCCCCACATTTGCGGACCGTACGGCGATGTTGACAACGGGCGATAGAATTGAAGCAGCAACTGAAAAGTTGCAACAAGCTTGGACGAATTCTTGGCGTATTGTGCTGAACGAAAGCAAATCTACTCATGTCAACTTTACATACAAAAAAGTGGATAGATTACCTGTATAATTAAACTCGGCTCAAATACCGTAAGCGAACGTAAAAAATAACTAAGGAATGACTCTAGATGTGAAGCTTAAATGGAAATCGCACGTAAAAAAGAAACGCGACGATTTCGAAAACAAATATCGACAAATGTTGAGCCTACATAACAAACTGCTTATCTATAAGCAATTGCTAAAGCCAATGTGGACGTATGGTCTACAACTATGAGGTTGTACCAGGAAAAGCAATAGAAACATCCTACAAACTTTTGAAAATAAAGTTCTTAGAACGATCTGTGGTACGTACGTAACGAAGATATTCATCGGGATTTGGGAATTCCCAGCGTCGTCGAAGAGTTAACAAAATGTGCTCGTAAACACAAACATCGTGTTCACGGCCATTGTAACCGTACCGTCATTCAACTACTTGACGCAAACAATTCAATTCGTCGTCTGCAAAGGACAAAACCTTTTGACCTCGCGTCATAATATATGCCGGTCGTGAAAACCTCAGGAACTTTTATTGGAATTTAACCTGATTCTTTTTAATTGTCATACATACGAACATCTTTTCGAAAAATCACGAGTCTCGTAAGCGAAAATAAAACTGCTGGATAAACGTCGGCTTAGTTGTAGTATTAATCTTGGAGAGATGTGTTTTTTAGTGGGTAAAAATATCACACTACCATAAGCACGCGCGGTCCGGCCTTATTGTGTCTTTAAAAGATTTTCACCCTCTCGGTAAAAAAAAAAAAATAAATAATAATAATAATTCGCTTTTGAAGTTACCAATAGTTAAGGTTTATCCCAGGCTGTGTGAAGTGTGGACAGATGATTTGTTGTTTGTTGATAACACGCCTACTGTATCAGAGATTCAAATCAAAGAACAAATCATTCAACCCAAGGAAAAAAAGTATGTTCTTGGAGTTATAGTCATTTACATTTACATTCAAATCAAAGAACAAATCATTCAACCCAAGGAAAAAAGTATGTTCTTGGAGTTATAGTCATGTACATGACACGACCACATATCCAACATCACCAAATTAGCGTCCATGAAGTTGAGCTATCTGTTTGGAGCGAAAAGATACTTTACAGCGAAACAGCTCCTTCCATTTGATAAAGTGCTTGCATCGAAATCTACATACTCGTACATACCCCATCGAGGTCGCGAGTTCGCACATAAACTCTATAGATCCTTATTTCATGTCCATCTTCAGTTGTGGGAATTTGTTTGGAATGAAAGATTTTAAAGCAATGTTTCCAAATCTGTTTCTTATACAGAGTGTTTCAAAAAGGCTTGGCTGGCTATATTTATGTATGTTTCTCTCATCAAGACAAACAACATACACATAATTTTAATTTAAAAGAAATACTTTCATACGGAGAAGCACTTTGTCGGGAATAGCCTTCCCCTTTAACACATCGAATTTTACATAATTAGAAAACCAAATACTGCAAATATATTAAGTCCGTTCGTTAGTTTTTCAGTTCCATTCATTCTCCTTCCTTGCAAGGGCAATACTCGTAGTTCTCTTGAAAGTGAGAAACCAGTGCCTCAGAGAGCAGTAGGAACAAAAAAAGACAGAATAGCAAATGGCATTTTGACGTAGGCAACTTAAAAAAAGAAAAGCCATCACTTAAGTTCCCCTACCTTTGACTACACAAGAAGTATGAGTAGTGAATTATGATGGTAAAAACCGTTCTGTGAAATAAATATCTTTCACTTCAAATAAACTATATTCCACAATGCAGCTAATAGTGTCATTTTATTTCTTTTATGCCCATTCAAAGGAAACCACAATTAAGTCACGTGTCTCCCCCTTCCTTCAGTATTACAACAATGAACTCGAGTGCCACTTAGAACCCCATTATACGCACTCTTAACATTATTCTATAGGTACAATTTTGACAATAATTACCACCCACTCGGCGTCAAGTGTAACACTGACAGTGACACTTACAATTAAAACTGACAAGTTTCCCTCCTGGGCGAGTTTGATCGTAGTCTCTTGGCCTCCTTCTCCCTCCTATAAATCCAAGCAATTATCAATTAAATTTTTTCATAGACTTTCAATTGTTTTTGAGATTTCCTTCTCCGAATCCGACATAACATCGCATCATTAATTCCTTTCTGCTGTCAAACAACCAATGTTAGATGTTTCTGTATCAATTTGGAATTTTTGGTTTCTGTGTCTCTGTGAAAGTACGCTTATTGAATGAGAAGTAGTCCCTTTCGTCCTTTGGCTATACCCCATGGCTGTAGCTGAAATATTGAGGTAGTTTTTTGTGTGCTTACACCTTGCTTGAGATTCAAATCACGTACGAGCAGTTATTGAATACAGCTCATCGTAGCGTCTTCGTTTGATACACTTTGGTCCCATTTTCGCTTCATTTTAATTTCAAAAAAATTCTATTTTGTCGATTTTTATTTTGGATCAATAAAGTTGAGAGTGAATTTGTGGGGGCGCGTGGATAAAATGTTTTATTTAATGTTTTGCAATAATTTTCCGCGCTAATGTTAAAGTACAACGTAAAATGTAGCTTTATAGGAGATAATAATAGTAAAATGGAGGTATTGGTTAAATATGGAATAAGAACATGCTCGGATCAGATGTGTTTGTATTTGAGTGAACCAGATAAAATCGTGGGCTATAAAGATATGTAATAAATATTGTATAAGTATGATTTTGTTTCCTTTAAATTTCGGCATTTCTCAATAATCGCAATATGTTTTTGAGAAATCGATTGTGGCAGTTGAATTGGCTGCCAGCTAAAAGCTCCAACACACAGTGATAGGTCCGTTGTGATACCATATGGATCATGAGGAATTTCTCCTGCTTTCTTAATCGAACCATTTGTATCTTCTAATGAAACGAAGGAGGCTTCTGAGATCGTCTAAGTCATTGAAATAGAAAGCTTTTTATTTTATAATGGTTATGACTATTATCTGAGGTTGAGCTTCTACAGAAATCATTTGAGTAATCGCCAAGCCTTGTGACGTGCTTGCCTATTAGACGGTGTCCAGTAATAACACCTATTATGGTGCTGATTTGCAGTCTGTTGAGAGAAATCAGAATCTTAGAGCGTCTCAGGTCTAGCTTAGGCCAAATTTCTTTTATCGTTAGACACGTAGATAATATGATTCCAACACACGCTACACTGATTTGGAAGACTGTTGGAAGGCTGAGATTAAGCCTATCAGAGAAAACACTTCCAAATACTCCGTCGTTAGTTTCCGAACTGTCCGTGTAGAAGTGAATGGACTTATCTTCTACGTATACATCCTCCTCCCAGAAAGACCTGGAAGAGATGGTGGTGACTTTAGAATTCTTATCAAAATTTAACTTCGGTATGGTGTAGTCAATGTTCTAGGAGAATACTGAAATTATTCAAAATGCAGGCGTGGTCAAATTCTTTATTTAAGCATTGTGAGATTGCTTTTAGAGGAATAGCTGGATTAGCCGCCCTTTGTCTGCCAAAGATGTCGAGGGGTGTCTAATGAATCAGAATGTCCAGTGCTGCAGCCGGAGTCGACCTCAGTGCTCCGCTTATACACAGACAAGGTAATCTTTGGACGTTGCTTAGTTTGCTGAGATTTATAGCTTAATGGAAGGCAGTCGACCGTATGTTAGAATCGGTTTTATAACTGAAATGTAGAGGCAGTGATTAGTTCGAGGTTGCAGGCCTCATTTACTCCCGATAGCTTTTTTGCAAGAGAAAAGAGCTAATGTAGCTTTCTTGACTCTTTCTTGTATATTGGGTTTCCAGCTTAATTTCCTATTCAAAATAATACCCAGATATTTTGCTTCATTGGAGAAAGTTAAGCTTATTAGAGAAAGAGGGTCAATGAAAGAAATTTTTTTTTATATTCCCTAGAAAAGAGGACTAGATCAGTTTTGTGGCTGTTCACACATTTAATAAGCTTTTTGTAGGTGTTTTTTTTTTTGAAAGTGTTTAGGTTCTTCCTAAGACTCCAGGATTATCAGAAGTATTTGATTTACACAATACATTTATACAAGTCATCCATTTGTCCTTGAACCTGGAATAAGACATTGCAGCAACTGCTGCATTTTGAGCTTACTTCGAAGAAATGTCAAAAAATTCAGAAAATCGCACTTCCACGTTTTCTAAATAATTCTCTGCCAGCGTTTGGCAAAAAACAAGTGATTCTCTGTTAAGCTTTTGCAATTTTTTTCGCAGAGATACTAAATATGGCAATAATATTCCATAATACAAATCCCTTTCGCATTGTAATATATCCAGGGCCTCTGCTATTGGTTTTGAACAGCGCAAGTATTCATTTATGTATTGAAAATCATTGGTACGTAAAACATTCGTCAGTCCCAGTGCCACGTGCAACTGTGCACTCTTATCCTGTATGGATGCAATTTGTTTTAGTCCATCATAAAGGCTATTCCATGTAGTGATTCCCGGTTTGGGAAGGGCATGCCGAGCAATGCTATGTATTATTTCAGCTGATTTAGGGCGCCCGGTACATTTCCATAAATTGATGCATTTTTTAATAATTTGGTCGTGAATATCAGCAATAGTTGTTCCGGTATTTCGTAATACCTTATTAGCGTCTGTAGTGGCACATAGATTGAGCTTGTGGGCAGAACATCTTAAATGTACGGGCAATTCTAGGTTTGTTGACTGATGAAAAATATGCTCGGTATCTAAGTTTTCAGCAATGCTATCACTATCACTTTCAGTATCCATATGTATGCCAAATTCTTTAAACGCTTTGACGAAATTACTGCCATTATCAGTGACCGTGGCTAGTACTTTTTGTGAGTCTAGACCAAATTCAGCATGTATTGCTTCAACTAGAAGAGCTATTCGGTCATAGCTATGCATCCCTGAAAGTCTTCGGCATGCCAACGTTTTAGAAAAAAACTTCGAGTTTTTGCCGACCAAATATCAGCAGTTGTGCAGACTTCCTTTACATCGTTCAATTTACTCTTGTTGTTTGTAATTTCCTTCATATAATAGTAATAGTCGTCGATCAAGCGTCCTAAAGTTCTTCTGCTGACAACACTCAGTCCTTTTGTAGTGTTGTTCAAATTGTCAAAGATTTTCTTAAAAAATGGGTCATCTATGGCTTGCAAAGGAATCATAGAATTAATTAAAAATTTCAAAATATCTTCATTAAATTGCTCTTGTGAAACCGTCCGCTTAAATAGTTGATCGCTTATTTCTGACCGACGAAAGTTAGATGTTTTAAAAATTTTTTTTTTTTTTTTATATATGTATATATTTTTCAAGTGACTCTGATACTCTTTGTATATATCTTCTCCATGTCTTCGTTTGAGATGAGTAACAAAATTTGATGTTGAATTGTTAAATCCGCTTACTTCTTTTGGTCCACAAGATGTACAAATAGCAACCTTTTTAGTATTTGCGGATTCTGTTTTAGAATATATAAAAAACTTGCCGTCAAGAATGCAAGGTAAAACCTCTGCTGCTCCTTCATCTTCATTCTGCACAATTTCCCATTCAGAACTATTAGACAATGAAGGAAAAAAACTTGGCGCCATTTCACACGAGTTAATAAACAAAATTAAAAACAAAATTGCACTTTTTTGGTAACGATACTAAAATGACGTTCGTCTCCTTGCGACACTTGCTTATGTACAACGCCACCACGGCTTGGCCTTCTAGAAGTAAACCAGAGTACATATACTTACAGTGATTAGGAACACTCTCCACACATATGCAAATGCTACTAACACAAGAAAAACCTAAAAAAAAAACGTACAATAAGCGAAAAGAAGTAAAAAGTATTGATTTTAACCCTTATGTGCGATCTCTTATAATAAAAAGAGCACACAACACAATTTGCCAGCACGATCCATTACGACTCTATGCGTAAGATACGTAAATGAGGATTTCCCATATTTTTAAAGGCAGGCTGGAGTTGGATTGTTATCAGTTGAGCACACAACACAATTTGCCAGCACGATCCATTACGACTCTATGCGTAAGATAAATAAATGAGGATTTCCCATATTTTTAAAGGCAGGCTGGAGTTGGATTGTTATCAGTTGTTCCATAACTTGAATTGGAAGGATAACGGGTGTCGCGTGTGTAAACCGCAATGTAATTGTGAATTCTTTTATTGTTTTATTTTAGTTATATCACTTTCCATGTTAAGCATGCAAAATATGAGGTTCAACGCAATTTTAGAAAAACTGTGTTGTAATATCCATTCCGAAAGGATTTAATTAACTCCGGCGCACACATTTCCTTTTCATGGAAGTGAACCTGGAATTACCCTAATTATTTTTTTTTTAAAAAGTTTAACTTAATGTCGTAGAAAACTGTAACGGTAAAACATCAAGCACGTGTTGCTTACCACCAAAATTGTCACCTAATGGCTTTTTTACAACTGATTTATTAATGTAATGAATGTATGAATAAATAAATAAATTAGATTGAAGTAAATGTAACCTTGATTTCTAACTACTGTAATCAAAATTAAAGATTACATGTGAAATCTTCTTTAAAAGTAATCCTGACTACTTTAATCTGATTAAAAGCAATTATGATTACATTTAATCAGATTATTAATCTGATTACAAAAGTAGTTGATTACGCCCAACTATGCCTTCGGCATTATGTATCACCTTACTTACACGAAACAACTTAGAGTATTTTTACTTCCCTTTAACTTGGCTTCCTATAATGATAGGAATTCAAAAACACACCACACAAAGTTGAGGTGAGTCATGCTAGCAGCTCAGCAGCTTCTAAAATTAAAGTTTGTAGTTTAAGCGGTTGTCGAGTTACAGTACTTAAAGAATCGCTTATTTTGAGACTAACTGACTGACTCAATGATCATCAAAACCTGTACATAAAATCTTGAAATTTAATACGGGGGTAGTACTTGGTGTGTAGACAAAGAAAAAAATGAGAAAGTAGGACTTTTCAACATGGATTCCAACAAAATGGGCGGGGCAATGTGGTGACAGTATAATAGAAGGTATCAAAACCTGTAGGGTACTTCCCGTGAACATAGAATCTTCAAAATTGATACAAAAATTGTGCGAGATATAGACTAAGGATAAAATGAGTAAAATCAACTTTTTTTTTTTTTTTTTTTTTTTTTTCCGAGGGTAGGTAAAAAATCTTCATGAAGACACTATGAGGATCGATAGCGCGTGCTCATAGTAGTGTGAGATTTTTACTCACTAAAAAAACCTCCCTTCGTGATAAATTTCTATGATTACATACTACAACTAAGTTTTGACTTATCCAGCAGTTTTTCTTTCACGTATTGAGATCGTTTGGCAGGTCCCTTTCCATTGAAAGTTCCTGCTTGTTCCGCAAATTAGGCGCGGTTTCTTGCTATCGCGTTAAATCGAAAGGTTTAGTCCTTTGTAGACGACGCAGTAGATTCCTCTCATCTGGAATTCGAAGGACTTCATTGTTAACGTGTCCTTGTGTTCTGTCTTTATGCTTACGCGCGAAGTTTTTGATTTCATATTCGACTGTCGCAATTCCTAAATCTCTATGGATATCGCTATTTCTAATAAACCACGGTGCATTAACTATTGATCTTAGCACTTTATTTTCAAAAGTTTGTAAAATATTGACATTACTTATTTTGGTACAACCCCAAAGTTGTATTCCATATGTCCATATCGGCTTTATCACTTGCTTGTATAAAAGCAGTTTGTTCTCTATATTAAGCTTGGAATGTTTTCCAAGTAACCAGTACATTTCTCTGTATTTGGTTTCGAGTTCTTTACGTTTTTTCTTCACGTGCGATTTCCACTTCAGCTTAGCATCAAGTGTCATTCCAAGATACTTAGCCTCGTTTGCAAACGGAATTTGAACCGAGTTTGAAAAGATGGGCAAATTATTTATTTTCTTATAAGTAAAATTGACATGAAAAGATTTGTTTTCGTTTAAAGCTAGTCGCCAAATCTTTGTCCATTCATTTACTTTATTCAATGCTTCTTGCAATTTTTCAGTCGATTCTTCGATCGTTTTACCCGTTGCCAAGATGGCAGTGTCGTCGGCAAATGTAGCTAATACGGTGCCTTCTTCTCGCGGTATATCGCGAGTATATAATAGGTACAAAAGCGGTCCAAGGACACTTCCCTGCGGCAACCCAGCCCTTATTTCTTTAAATTCCGAATATTCGTTTCCGTGTTTGACTCGGAAAAGTCGATTCGTCAAGTATTTTTCTAGAATATTATATAAGTGTTCCGGCAGAACTTGTCGTAATTTATATTTCAAGCCTTCATGCCAGACCTTGTCAAAAGCTCGAGAAACATCAAGGAATATGCTCGAGCAAATCTTTTTTTCTTTGTAAGCTTTTTCAATTAAATCAGTTATTCTATGCACTTGGTCTATTGTTGAGTGCTTGGTTCTAAACCCAAACTGGTGATTGGGAATAAGAGATCCTTCTTCTATAACCGGCTGTAATCGCTTAAGTACTATTCTTTCGAAAACTTTAGACATAATCGGCAGCAGCGAAATAGGTCTATACGATTTTTTATCATTCGGTGGTTTTCCAGGCTTCAGAATCATTATTACTTCCGCGACTTTCCATTGACTCGGAACATATTCTAATCTTATCGCTGCGTTTATAATGTAAAGGAACTTAACTAACGCTTTTCTAGGTAACGATTTAAGAAGCTCTGCTGTGATTAGGTCGTATCCAGGAGCTTTATTCGGTTTCAGTTTCTTTATTTCTTGTTGAAGTTCGGTCAGCCTTGCATTTCTTACTGTGTAATTGTGAAATGCTATATCCGACGCATTATCATTTTCAGCAAGCGCTTGCCCATCAAATGGTTTAAATGTTTCTTCTAAATGGGCGGCAAAGACTTCTGCTTTGTCTTTATCATTCTTGGCCCATTCGTTGTCATTTTTCTTGATTGGGGCCGCTTGTATTTTCGGTTTTTTAATGCCTTTTATAGCTTTCCAGAGCGAATAATTGGAATCTTTGTCCGCTGTTAAGCTTTCAATGCTGGTTTTTATTGTCCGGTTTTTAAAATCAATAATGGCCTTTTTTAGCAAGTTACACAAGCGATTCAAATGCGATTTATGTTGCGGAGCACGAGTTTGTTGCCATTTTTTACGCGCTTTTCTCTTCTCCCTTACCATTTCTTTTATTTCCGGTGGATATTTTTGGGCATGATTGATTGGCGTTTTCCTTTGATAGGGAGTATTTTTCCACGCGGCGCGCTGCAGAACTTCAACAAAACGATCAGTTCGATATGTTCTTCAATGTCTTTTTTAAAGCCTTCCCAATAAGTTTTTCTGCTAGTTAGTCTAGCAGGTACATCTTTTTTAATTAGGCGTTCGCTCATCGTTAGAATGATAGGGGAATGATCGGAAGAGAGATCAAAACTTTCATCAATTTTAATACATTTGTCTGGTACTCCTTTTACAACAAAGAAATCAATCAGATCGGGTATTTTGTTGTTATCAGTCGGCCAATATGTTGGTTTACCAGTCGAGTGAAAGTCGCATCTGTGTTGCATGCAGGCGTTGTAAAGTGCTCTGCCTTTTTGTGAGACACATCTTGAACCCCAGAAGGTGTGTTTTGCATTAAAATCACCGCCAATAATAAAATTCGGTCCAAGAGAGTTGAAAATATTTGTAAAATCATTTTTTTCAAGCCTGCAACGCAGTGGACAATAAATAGACGAGACATTGAAAGAGTAATGCCCATTTTTCACGCGTACAGTGCTCAATTGCATTGTTTCAAGCTCTATCATAATCTCTTCAGAGTGTTCGATGCAATCTTTTATGACGATCCGCCTCTGGCTCTTTCCGACGGGTGATAAGCGTGATAGGTACTGTATCCAGTAATGTTTACACGCGATAGTTTCGTCAGGTGAGTTTCACAGATCAAACATATGTCAATGTCCTTTTTCCGTAGAAATATTTCTAGCTCTTCTAGTCTTTGTATGAGACCGTTGGCGTTCCATGCAACAATTTTAAGAAGTTTCGTCATGTTCGTTTTGAAATGCTCATATTGTAAAACTTATATTCAAGCTTCTCCAACCTTTCGACAATTAGCATGTTTGTTTTTGTTTGCTCCTCAAGCCTCGCAAGGATAATGGAAAAGACGTGAGATACGGGGTTTTCCGAATTATCAGTGTTCGTTTTTGTTGATGTTGATGCTTGAGCACTCGTCTGCATGTCAGAATCTGATGGCTTTTCTTTAGGCGCTTTTACCTTAACCCGGTGTGGAATTTGATCGGTGTTTGATGTCGCAGCTTGAGCGTACGTAAGCGCGCCAGGGTCGGCTCGGTTGTCTCTAGTCACCTTTCTTGCAGCAGTTTTCGACTTTTCCTTATTTACCGGTTTTGAGGGTTGGTTTTCCGGCTTCATAAGTCGATCTCTTCTTTTTTGTAATTCTTTGGCTACTTCACAGCCTCTGTAATTAGCCGGATGCTTACCATTGCAGTTAATACACGCTGCAGGGGTTTTTTTGTTTACACCACACTCTTGACTAAGATGTTTACCGGCGCATTTGACACATCGCGGTTCTTTTCGGCAATATGCTTGCGTATGGTTGAATCCTTGGCATCGTTTGCACTGAGGTATCAACCTTGTATTCTTGCGCATGGGTTCGATTTTGACTACGACATTCAGAATTGTTCTTATTTCGTATATCTTTTCTAAACTCTCAGCCTTATCAAAGGTTAGCATAAAAAGAGGAAGCTCGCGCTTAACCATCGTTTCCTCGCCTTCTAATTTTTGCTTTTCCCGTTTAATTAAGTTTACCGCATCGACGATTTTAAAGTTTTTGTTCTTCAAATCGTGAACAACGTCTTCCTTTCGGCATGAGGCATGAAGTCCTCTAGCTACGACTCGTATCGGTCTTTCAGATTTATTTTCATAAGTATACCACTGGATTTTTTCAGTATTCAGTTTATTAGATACTGAGCGGTAACTGTCTGAGTCCTTTACGTTTACTTTCCATTTGTTGTTGTTGAGCGATGTTACTTCAAAATCGGATAGCAACAAAGGTTTGAGAAAAGAATGCAGTTTATTATAGTCTGCAATTCCGATCACGTATATTGGTGGCGGTGGTCGTACCTTATTTCGTGGATTTTCTTCGGCACGCGTGATTATTTTGTCAGGCTGTTCTTTACCTTCTCGTTTATTTTGCGTGTTTTCTTGCCTCGTTAACATTTCGGGCGAAGAGCCAGCTTTTCGTTTTTTGACAGGCCGTTTTTTTAGAATCCAATTGGTTTCCCGACTTAGTTCTTCATCATCCGTTTTATAATCCGTGTTATCGGGGACGATTGAACTCGCAGCAGACTCATTACGAGGTTTCGATGTATCATTAAATGCTTTATTTTCTGCTTTAAGTACATTTAATTCCTTTCTTAGTTCTTCGCAGAGAAGTTCCATTTTACTTAGCCTGGTCCGGAGTTCCATATTTTCGTCCGTTAGGCTTTGAATTTTCGCTGAAGTCCGCTGTTCGTGCGCCGACACTATCGATGTCGCCGGACTTCTAGTTCCGCACGTTTTCATGGTAGATCTTGATGTTGGAGATCTAACTACCCTAGTACCTTTTTTAAAAGGGTCAGATGAACGCAATAAATGGCTCTCCCCAGAATCCGTAGAGCCGACCTCCGAAGAGGGTGGATTTTCCAGTGTACCTGGACTGCCACCTGGGGTATTAATATCTTTCGTTTTGTTCATTGCATGTTTTTGTATACGCCATACTCGGTATACGGAGGGTGGATTTTAGTCGCCTCTTACGACAGGCATGCCTACCTCGGGTATATTCTAACCCCTACCCGAAGGGTTGAGGAGAGGGTGGATCAGTAGGTAGTAAGGTCATCATAACGTATGGGTTATACCCCGTCGACGTAGAACCCTGGAAATTTGCACAGAGGTGGCGAGTAGAAAAATCGACTTTTCCTAAGAATAGGCGGGAGGCGTGGCCTTATACTAATTTGAACCAAACCTAAACTAATCTCTGCGGTATATCATTTTTAAAGCGTTATAGATTCTAGAACAATTTATTTTATTTCAATTGGACAACAAGTTCAATAGTTGTTGTTAAAAAAAAACATTTTTGAAATGCAGACAGGTTTGTATGGTTCAAGAACTTGAAGTCTTAGGTACATATGGACCCAGTCATTGGAACAAGTTGACATACTTTTATATCTCATTACTTTTTCGTGGCTGAATTATTATGTGATTTTTGTACTAGAGGAATAGTCCCCCTTTTACAGTTGTTTATGATTAGAATCCTAATAATAAAAAAAATTTTTCTTCATGAACACTTACTAATTTACCCTATTTTGCCATTAGCTTCTTCGCATTGTTTTGTTCTTTTTTTATTATTCCTATTGCTCTTCAAACGGATACAACTATGTACAATTTTAATAATTGTTTTTCTATTAACATTGTAACGATTTTGAACTTTCTTCTGGATCGAGACGCCGACGAGTAAGGTTGTAAGCATAAACGTATAACGCATAAATAAATTATAACGTTAGTGAGAACTTGGGTTTTTTTTTATCTATATCTCTTCTCATCTTTATATTCCTCATCTATATATATTTTTGACTCTCATTCAAATTGTGTTTAATCCGAATCAACAGTAATGTTTTAAGTGAAATCCAGTTTACATCGAATTGTGGCCTATTATCTCAAAATTAGGTACATCCAGGTTCTATCAATAATTTTTCTGATCAAATCTCTTAAAAATCAAAGAAGTAAAAATCACCGCCTCGCCTAAACTTATTGGGATACCGTTTATTTTTAAGTTTTAAATCCCGGAGCACTCAGACTCAATTTTCTGTCCATTGTACTAGTAGGCAGAATTGCAATCAATTATTTTCAACTGGCAATACTTACGAGGGTGGGTCAATAAGTCCCTGAAAATTAACACAAATTGTGTCGTCGTTAGTTTCCGAACTGTCTGTGTAGAAGTGAATGAACTTATCTTCTACGTATACATCCTCCTCCCAGAAAGACCTGGAAGAGATGGTGGTGACTTTAGAATTCTTATCAAAATTTAACTTCGGTATGGTGTAGTCAATGTTTTCTAGGAGAATACTGAAATTATTCAAAATGCAGGCGTGGTCAAATTCTTTATTTAAGCATTGTGAGATTGCTTTTAGAGGAATAGCTGCACTAGCCGCCATTTGTCTGCCAAAGATGTCGAGGGGTGTCAGATGAAACAGAATGTCCAGTGCTGCAGCCGAAGTCGACTTCAGTGCTCCGCTTATACACAGACAAGGTAATCTTTGGACTTTGCTTAGTTTGGTGAGATTTATACTTTTATGCAAGGCAGTCGACCAGACAACGACCCCGTATGTTAGAATCGGTTTTATAACTGAAATGTAGAGGTAGTGAGTAGTTCGAGGTTGCGATCCCGATAGCTTTTTTGCAAGAGAAAAGAGCTAATGTAGCTTTCTTGACTCTTTCTTGTATATTGGGTTCCCAGCTTAATTTCCTATTCAAAAAAATACCCAGATATTTTGCTTCATTAGAGAAAGTTAAGTTTATTAGAGAAAGAGGGTCAATGAACGAAATTTTTTTTATATTCCCTAGAAAAGAGGATTAGATCAGTTTTGTGGCGGTTCACACCCAAACCGCACCTAGCTGTCTATTTAATAAGTTTATTTAAAGCTTTTTGTAGGTGTTTTTTTTTTTGAAAGTGTTTAGGTGCTTCCGCCAGACGGCTATAGTAACGTCATCTGCATAAGCGATCACCGTGCATCCCTCAGCCTCCAGGATTATCAGAAGTATTTGATTTACCACCAAATTTCAAATAAGAGGGGATAGGACACTCCCCCCCTGCGAGGTGCCTCTGCTGACAGATCTTCTGCCTACCCAGTTTTACGCTGATAATCCCACCAGTGATTGATCAACACACCAAGTGTGTTATTCACCTTCAGGTTTATCAGCGCATCTAAGATAGCTAATGTGTTCACCTTGTTAAAAGCGCCTTCTATGTCTAAGAATGCTATCATTGTGATACATGGATTACTCGATTTCACGTACTAACGTATGCAGTGCCGTTTCCACTGATTGACACTAAAATCGACAAATTTTGAGCTCTAGTTCATTTAAGCATTCTCCAAAAATAATCATTGAAATCGGTGCACGAAATAAATGGAGAAATTTAACGTAGGTATGTAATTAACTCAACTTTCAATTGGGCTAGGCCAAATTGGACACCAAAATTTGTAAGTTTATAGTACTACCATACACTCCAACGTGCCCTGGCACCCAGTATAAAGTAACTTCAATAATTTTATTAATTTTTGTAATGGCACTTTATACCATCTATCCGATAGGGTATATTCATTTTAATAAATAGTTTATAACACAGAGAAATAATAACAATAGACTCCCGCATAATTATATTCATATATTTATGATCAGCATTGAGAGTTATGTCGATCGAGATATGTTCACCCGTCTGTCTGTATTCCAACGGTTTTTGGGCCTTAAATTTAGAAAAATGAAAATGAAAAATTCAAGACCTGAAAGCTCCGTTAGGCCATAATAGGATCAAAGATTTGCTTAATGATTTCCTTAATTAACCTGAAATCTCAATTTATTTAAAATTGTTGGTAACAGTCTCAAATATTCATTTGATTTTAAAAATGAGTAATGGAATAACATTGAAAGCTGGAATGTTTTTTTCAGTGATGTTTCACAAACAATTATATCATCTTTCTCTGACTTCATAATGTCAACATCTTTTTATTACATAAAATAATATATTCACATACATTTTCAATGTACATAGATCACCTTATTAGCATAGTACTGCACGAATAGAATAACATTGATAACTACGTCTTGTAATAAAAATCGAAATGCAAATGGTTGGTCGATTTTAAACGTTGTAAAAGTATGCGCCCAAACGTTAGGTTTCCAAATTCTGCATTGCAACATCAGCAAATCGACCTAGAAAATAAATATTTGCTTGAAAAAAACCTTATTACTGACGAAGTGCCATCACTTACAGCCTTACTAACTTTGATCTTACATCGCATATTCCTTTTACAAAACACTATCAAAATATTTTCCTGGAATTTGTTACTCGCATTGGTCAGCATTTCAGACAGCAATGCAATCAAGTAAATGTCAAAAACTGTTGTTAGACAAGCTGGAGTCGAAATCAGGAAATCCACAATATGTCTCAATTCTACATTTTCTGGTTTATAATACACACATTTGATAACGAGATCATACATATGTTGTATATCAAAAAATACTCCCGTATAAGTTATTATGATTAGCGATGTATAGAACCCATGTAGCCAATATTTAAGCTTATGTATTCGGAATGAAATTTTCATAAATAGCCTTATATCCTTAGAGAGGCTTGATATTGTTTCTCCTGCAATGGCAATATCAAGGTATTCGTTCATCTTCATGAAGTAGCATACTAGCACCAGGTGACTGTAAATATAGCTCCATACGTGGGCCTCTAGTAGGTAAACTCCAATAATAGTACCATCGAACAACACGTGCGTGCCGAAGCACAATCGTAAAAAAGACCGATATATCGTCATCAAAATTTTTAATACGAATAACCGTTGAAAATCAGACGTAATGTAAACATCTGCATTTGTTTTAGCCTTGAGGGCATCAAAAATGAGTAGAAACTCATTGATTACAGACAATATTCCATCGGTGTTGTTGAGATAAACTTTTGACAAGAAAAAAGGGCACACATGATCTCGAAATATATCAACAAGGTATAGAAATTTTTCCTGTGCATAATATGATTTTGTAGTGATTGTTGATGGCACTCGTACCATGATCTCAAATGTCAAAAAACAACCGTAATAAAAAACGCATCCACAAATGAACTTTAAGTAATAATAGATGATTCTAGAGATTAGTTTGTGGAACTTTGAAGACTGGACTTGTCGTGTCGTTGCGTTGTACTTGAAGTGCACCAAACAGAGCCAGACATTTATCCTGTAGAACCAATTTATTGTATTCTTTATACTGTGTTTTATTTTTGAGGATTTACAAAGCTCCTCATGCAGGTAAACCGATGGCGGTTTTTCAGAGTTAAAGCCGAACATTGCAATCAAACTTTTGACTTAGAACTGACAGAACTTCTGTTGGCGGTATGGCTTTTAATACGAATATTAATTTGTGAAAGTGGAAGCAATTGTGGAAAATTGAATGTGTAATGTTTCTGGTGGATGTACATTAATTTTGGATTTATAGGTATAATCAGTAAAAACGCACTTACGAAAATCACCATACAAGTTACTCTCACCTTTGCTATGTTTTATCCCATAAAGTAGGTACTCGTGCATTAATTTTGATACATAATTTGTAAGATTGGTAAATAATATTATAAAAAACAAATGTAAATGATCAATACCAACAGTCGAATAGACTGAGTCATGTCCATCCGTCTGTATGCGAAGAGTTTTTGTACCTTAGATTTTGACCTAAGAAAATTAAATTTCATATACCTACGAGTATGTATACTCGTACAAAAAGTGTTACATAATTTTAGTCGTATGATTGACTGAATATCCCTATAATTACTGCTTTCTGCTTTGCTCTATTCCGTTCTCCAATCTTTTAGCCGTTCAATGATACATTGATACAATATACTCCCAAAACTTTCAAAAATATTGTAATTTGAATGAAAGCTGTTCCTTAGTATGGTAGAATTAAATTGACTCTATTTCAAAGCAATCATTTTTTTACATTTTTCGACGCGACCTTAGTGCCGAAGAGTGTTTCGGTGAGATTACTTCTGTTCTACGGGGGACCGCCCAAAGATGGTATTTGTAATCTATGTACCAGTCTTTAAAATGAGGTGCCCATTCCTGAAACGTTAGCCAGGATTCTGGAACTATTGCTCAAAGCTATGCGAGCGATCTATAGGTATGTATGTGTCAATTTGTATGATATACTCGTATGATTTAAGTTTTCCAGCAACTTATGGGCTATCACCTTACTTACACGAAACAACTAGATTATTTTTACTTCCCTTTAACACGGCTTCCTATAATGATAGGAATACAAAATACACCACACAAAGTTGAGATAAGCCACGCTAGCAGCTCAGCAGCTTCTAAAATTAAAGTTTGTAGTTTAAGCGGTTGTCGAGTTACAGTACTTAAAGAATCGCTTATTTTGAGACTAACTGACTGACTCAATGATCATCAAAACCTGAACATAAAATTTTGTAATTTAATACGGAGGTGGTCTGTAGACAAAGAAAAAAAATGAGAAAGTTGGACCTTTCAACATGGCTTCCAACAAAATGGGCAGGGCAATGGGATGACAGTATAATAGAAGGTATCAAAACCTGTAGGACACTTCCCGTGAACATCGAATCTTGAAAATTGGTACAAAAATAGTGCGGGATGTAGACTAAGGATAAAATGAGTAAAATCAACTTTTAATTATCGTTTCCAAAAAAGGTCGAGGAGAGGATGTATCAGTAGGCTATAAGGTCATCATAACGTATGGGTTATATCCCGTCGACGTAGAACCCTGAAAATTTGCACAGAGGTAGGCGTGGCCTTATACTAATCTGAACCAAACCTAACCTAATCTCTGCGGTATATCATTTTTAAAGCGTTGATAAGTAGATTTTTATTTTATTTCAATTAGACAAAAAGTTCAATAGTTATTATTATAAAAAAACATTTTTGAAATGCAGACAGGTTTGTAGTAAAATGGTTCAAGAAGTACATATGTACCCAGTCATTGGAATAAGTTGATATACTTTTATATCTCATTACTTTTTCGTGGCTGAATTATTATGTAATTTTTGTACTAGAGGAATTGTCCCCCTGTTACAGTAATGTTTTAAGTGAAATCCAGTTTACATCGAATTGTGGCCTATTATCTCAAAATTAGGTAGCATTGTAATTTTTCTGATCAAATCTCTTAAAAATCAAAGATGTAAAAATCACCGCCTCGCCTAAACTTATTGGGATACCATTTATTTTTAATTTTTAAATCCCGGAGCACTCAGACTCAATTTGCTGTCCATTGTACTAGTAGGCAGAATTCCTATCAATTATTTTCAACTGACAATACTTACGTATCAATCTAAGTTTAATTTCATTGAAATCCGTTGTGGAGTTCTTGAGTTAGGCAACTAATAAAGATGATTAAAAGATTTTTAAAACACCGCCTCCCACATCCCATTCACACATGATTAGATTTTAACAGTTTTTAACTGAAATGAAACGTATGTACTCATTTCATCAAAGCGTCTTTGATGTCGTTCTCGAGAGAGTAACAAACATATGAGCAGAAATGGAACAAAAAGTGTTCGATTGACCTGACACTTTCAAGTACGACCAAAGCTTTCTCTTTTCCCGCGGATTAACGGGAAAGCAAGATTAGGATACAATTAAAGTAGTGGTACGAAACGCTAACTGCGCGAGGCTCGACTCGCACTTGACAATTTGATTTAAACCTAGATAGCCAGTGTCTGCCAGAAACCTGGCTATGTACATAGCAGCACAAATATCAATTTATATTTACTCGTAGGTAAACTTACATTTTCTTCCTCGTCGGATAAAATTGCACTCAGTAACCAAGTGGAAAACCTATTTTCGATGCACTTGGATAAACAAAATATGCAAGTACCTACATACAAACTAAAAGGGTGCACAAATGTACCGTGTTTAATAAAAGTTAAATTCGTTTAAACTCGTTGATTAAAGTAAAATCGTTCGTTATCCATATAAAATGTATGAAACGTGCATACCCGGGTATGTTGGGTGTTTGTCATGGGGGAGATTTGGGTGTTGACACAAGGGCTAAAGGAACTTCTCATTCTAATGGCAGCAAGAACAAATTCTTAGATTCTATATCATATGTATGTGCAATGATATTTGCCAGCGTCTTTTTAACAATTTTTTTTGAACTAGTTAATATGATTTAAATTACCGTCAATATTATTTATTTAATTTACTAAATTCGATAATTGCATCAAGAATTGCTGCCATCAATTTTTCTATTAAATCTCAAATTAAAGAAAATTATAATTGCGGAATGATCTCGATGACACCTTTATTCGAATTTTTTTAAGAAGCTCACTAGATTCAGAATAAAAAATAAATGAAATAAAAATTTGGCGCAACAGCTCCAAGTGCCAGGGCCAGCTTCTCGCAACCACTCGTGTTGTGTGCGTTATTATTTTCACACGAATGGAAGGGACCTACAGTTTAGTGCCGTATCCGAACGGCAGTTTGTTTTGGCTTTCTCGTGACAACAATACTTCTCGGATGTTTGTCAGACGTTCGCGAGAGGTGGGATCGTGAAAAGACTTTTTTGGTGTTTTCTGGGATTCGAATTTGGAACCACTTGCGTAGTAATCCGATACACTAACCACTACGCCACGACGCCCACACTAGATTCAGAAACACCACTTAATATATGTATTACATAAGTACAAATATTTAGTACATTGAGAATACTTTTTCTACAACTTAAGGACTTAAGATTTATAGTTTAATAACTATGAGTAAACTCATCTAATATTGCAGATCCAGATCTAGTCTTCACCCAGAACCGTCAATAGTTATCGAAACTTACTTATTTTGCCTAAATTTACCCTTTTTCTTTCACTGTCTTGGCAGAGGCAACATCCTGAGATTATTTTAGATATTTTCACAGAATCGTCTGAACGACTCTATTTTAGCCTTTTGAAATTAGGTGAGAGAGATGCAGAATGAGAGACTCGGAAATTTAGTTATAATATATCTCTCTTTTTCAGGTTTTTCAACCCCTCGAACTAACCTTTTGAAGCTACAACATTCACCATCCAATTAATTTAAATAAATAAACAAAATATCCTGCTCCAAAAAAGGTTAAATGTCTTCGTCAATATAGTTACTCTACCTATTCGATAATTAATTTGCTTCTTAGAATCATTACTTTGATGAAATACCTCAGGTCGTCTCCTATAGCAATATCTATAAACTTGTTAATCAACGAAGAAATTTTTGTCAAAACGAATAAATGAAAAATTCGTAGAAAAGTCTTCCACTACTAGGTAGTCTTGTTTAAAATGTGTCAGTTTCACAACCACTGTCGTTTTCATATCCTAAGGCTTATTGGTTTTTGATGGCTCATATCAGGTACTGTTCACTTAAGAAACAGCTTTAAATAGACGCCCACCATTATTTAACTTAAAACACATTCACTTTCTTCCAAAACCGGTAATGAGTTTCTTCTGGCCTTCTCTTTCGTGTCACATTCCTTATGAGATAGTGCTTTTCATAAATCATTTTCCTAGAAATCTGAAAGCATGCTCATACACGGCTTTCAAATATACAGATACATAGGTATCTTAAAGTATTCTTGTGCGTCATTAATACTTTACCAGTCAGCCACCCTTGCTCAATCACTTGGCGCGTAACTTACCACGCTAAAGGTTTCGTGGCGAGGACACTCGATATACTTCGCTCCAAAAAGGATTGCTACTCGAACCATAAGTCATTTCTTCATTTAGCACATTCTAAGGTTTCGTATGCACCACTAAGCCAAGTGTATAGAACTACTCTTCAATATATCACTGCCAACCTCCTTAACACCCATCAACGGATGAAACGAATTCGAATGAGTGTGCTTCATCTCTTACTGAACTCACTCTGAACCCGGAAAATGGAAACCAACAGTGAAAATCAAACGTTCGAGGGGTTGAGTTGTCTCTTCGAGAGCAAGGAAAGCCTTGCTTTTTTGTCTTCTGTAGTGCTGTCCCTGAAACGGACAAAGTTCATCAGAAAGAAATATTCATCCACTTCTGTTGGCTTTCGATTGAAAGTAGAAGCTGCTGACTATATGATTATTGAAAGGGTGGTGACCTTAGGTCGTCGTAGTTTTTTTGGTTGGGTCAATTGTTGTGCTGTTTGCACATTCGTGCGGGGTGGTAGGCATGCCACAAGAAAAATTTGTTTACTATACCAATGCGAGTAGGTTTTTCTTGGAAAACTGCCAAAGTCTGGAAAGTGAATTATGTACTCATTTTGCTGTAAATTTTCCATCACATTTATTTTCTGTTTTGTGAATGGTAGAGGAAGGCTGAGAAAATGAAGAAAATTGCATAAACTAAACAGATGGTGGGGGATATGTGGTACTATCCTTAACATTGGCAAACAACAGCGAAAAAAAGTGAAAATATATTATTTGCATGTACAATGGGCAGTTAAAAGTCGGATAATTATTTAGAACTATATGGACGATAGCAGACGGTCTTTAAGAAACCCTACAATCAGTCATATTCTTTTCAACCCTACTTTAATTGGAAGTTCGAAATTTAAAAAAATGATATGAAAAGAAATCGTGGCAGTCTAAAGGACAGACTTATATATCATATCTCAAAATTCTTAGCTTGTGCTTCAACGAGTGAGACATCTATCAATCTATACTTTTTTGGCCAGTCTGACTTGCATTGCATGCTCAGTGTCATTATTTGTAAACATATTAGCAACGAAGTTCACATCTCTAACAAAGAATATAGCGACTAGCCAATGCTACAGTACACGAAATAAGTATAGCGTACAACAGAACAAAATCCCGTTTCTTAACAATTCAACATTTTCCTTGATTTTTTTTTTTGTTGTTGGTTAGGTTCATGAATGCATAAATGACCGAAAAATATTCATCTGAGCCTTTGACGTCTTATTCGTGTACCATTATCTGGCATTTTATAGAGATTTTTTCTTGCATATAACGAAATAAAAAAAGCGTACAACGAATTTGAAAGCCGTTAGTGAAGGATCTTTTGCAGATATTTCATTAAAAGTAATAAAAAGTTTTTCAGTGGTGAGTTATCTTATTGATTATATAATGAGTATTTGATAAAAGTATGGGTATGATTAGTTTTAGCCAGCCATTCTGTAAAATGCCGTGAGGAACAACCTTGACCATTGAAGAATCTGCTGAAATTTGTGCGTACAGAGATGGCGGAAAAAAATTCGGGAAATTGCTGCAGAATTAGGCAGAAATAAAAAGACTATATGCAATTTTCGGAAAGACACGGATAATTACGGAAAAAATTGTAGATCTGGACGGCCACCCATTATTGACAACAGAGATATCCGGGCAATAAAACGTTTGGCACTCAATAAAAGCATAAGTCCATCTCAAATAAGGTTACAATTGTCTCTTCCCATAACAACAAGGATAATTCAACAGATTTTAAATAATGATGCCAACCTAAAATTCCAAAAAAGGCTACACGAACCTAAGCTTTTGTCACGGCATAAAGCGAAAAGGTTGGAATTTTCAGAACATCACAAGTTTTGGAAATACATATTAATTTGGGTGTGCCTGATGGCTGCTAAAAGTATTGGAGGGATTTGAGAACCGAGCGTGAAACGTTATTCAAGATATTTTTAGGGTGACTCACTTATGGTATGGGCTGCATTCGGCTACCATGGAAGTCCCCAATGTGCTTTATCTCCCACAAAATGAATTTCGAAAAGTATGTTGGACTTTTGGACAATATCCTAATTAATTTTGGAGATAATTGGACTTTTCAACATGACAATGCGGCCATACACAACGCCGCAATTACCAAAGAGTTCTTTAATTTCAGAAATACTATACCATTAATGGAGTGGCCGGTCATAAGTCCCAGGAGGTTTATACCAATGGTCTTCAATTTGACACCTTACTTGAACTCCGCAAAGCGGTTAACGAGGAGTGGGCAAAAATCGACGTTTTGACTTTAAAAAAGCTAATTAATTCAATGCATGAATAATATTATTCAAACGAATGGAGGTCATATTAATTATTAAAATATACAATTTTGTTTTTTTATTAACTGAACAGTGTTCTTTTGAGTTGTACGCTTTAATTATTTCGTTTGAAATTTTTTTTTTTTTTATTTTGTTTGTAATGAATTTTAAAGATTAATGTTTTTTTTCATTTTTGAGTTTTTATAAAGTTTATAATAAAAATATGAAAAGCAAAAATAAAATGGCAAAAAGGAATTATATTAAAAAAATGTCTACTACGATATATTTATTTTGTGCACTGTAGTAAAGTTATTTAGAATTCCTCTATTTACTTTTTCGTACTGTCATCCTAAACTTTTTGAAGGGATTTATTGGGTGCAACAACTTTGACGAGCTCAAAAATAGATCTAGACAAATGTATTGGCTACTTAGAAGACATTCCAAATTAATTATATGTATACAAGAAACTGTTTTTATATAAGCAAGTGCTAAAACCTATATGGATGTATGGTATACAAGTTTGGGGTTGTACTAAACTAAACAATAGAAAAATACTACAAACTTTCCAAAATAAAGTTCTAAGAGCAATAGTCAATTCTCCATAGGATATTAGGAACAATGATACTCCATATTTTGAGCGTGACAAAGCATGTACGGCGATTACAAAGAACGAAGCCGTTCGATTTAGCCTAATAAAGAGTAGCCGAACGTAATGTCGGTATGAGCGGGTGCTTTTGCCGGAAAGCTACCTGCCCAACGCGAATATTCTTTGAAACTTAAACTGCTACATAAGATAACTTAGTTGTAGTCAACAAGAAGAAAGGAAGTTTTTAGTGAGAAAAAATCTCACATTAGCACGCACTGTCGGTCCTCATAGTGTCTATAAAGATTTTTACCTACCAAAATACAACAAAAAAACACCTTTGCTGTATAGTTTGAAGTACCACAGGGATCTGTGCTTTTACCAACTTCTACTCCATATCAATAACCTACTAGGGTCGACAAACAAAACGATGTTTAGTTTTGTCGATGACAGCAGTTTAATATCATCTTGCTCAAACAAGATGCCCGTAAATGCAAACATTTCATATCGTCAGAGATGCAATGATTTGAAAATATTCTACAGTGTAGTAGGCTTCAATGCGAAGAAAACCCAATTCACCGTCTTTTCCAGAGAGAATACGTAGCTAATTATATGATTGATTGAAACCACCGCTTTTTCCGGGTGTAAATTCTAAGCTGAACAGCATGAACGCTATCATAATCGGAAGTATGTACCGTGGGAACAGACGCATCGTCAGCGTTTTGTTGGCAGTTGATCGCAGCCGTATTCTTTTACCTGTATTATTTTCCGATTATGATCACGCATACATAATGTATACATACCTACATACTCGTAACTCGTCCATTATTAGACAGACCATTACATTATTTTTTATTTTGATACACTGTTTAACAATATTCGAGTATTATACTCTTGCTTATTAATTATTTTCTACTTTTGTTTATGTTTAATACTAACAAAGATATATGTATATTTTTTTTTTGCACATGTGAAAGGGGTTATGAATACCCTTATACTTACTTTTAGGACACGGACGTTTTTGAGGAAAGGGGAAGAGACAGAGAGAAAGACAGATTGGTGTAGTTGGTTTGAAACTCAGCTGGTATTAAGTTTTAGTGAACTCCAAGGGTGGCTGTCGAGATAACTGGGGAGCTTGTTTGTTTTTGCTTTTGTCGTTGCTCATGATTCACAGTATTTTTTTTCCGTCCTCCTGATGTCATCATCATATGAGCACCCTACTGCCAGTGTTATGCCTTCGCAGTAGAGTTGACATAAGCTATCACAATTGATTGACTTTTTATTTATTTTATGCCAAATAAATAGATGATTATTGACATCAGGATTCGAACCGTGAACCTGTAGCGTGACAAGTGATGATGTTAACACTACACCACGGCCACTCCTATATAATAAAGAAATAAAAAAAAAATTAAATAAGCAATATAAGATAAGACTTGATTAGGCTTCGAAATGCTTCAAACTTATGGTGCCCGCACAACTGGCAGTAGTTTAATGTCCTTTTCGATGTAATAGATGATTCTTAGTAGTACCAATACTGCTCCGCTTACGAAGATGGCCCAAGGGACTACATTATACGAGTATGACTGTCCTGATGTCTCTAGTGCAGTTCGTTGGATATTGATTTGTTCCTTTAAAAGGCGGAGTGTCAGCGTTATTTTGTCTTCAGATAGTTGTGCAATATTTATTGCGGCTAATAGTAATGGATGTCCAACTGTTGTTTGTTTGTAATTGGCATAGGCGTGTTTGGTGGTTTTGAAGCTACAATTCACTGAGATAATCCAATTAATGAAGTAAAATCACAGTGATGGCAATTGCTCTCTAATTTGATCCGCTTGGGAAATATTGCGATATAGTACTATACTTTGAGGTGATTTGTTTTATTAAGTCTTAACGAATTTCACCAGAAACTAAATGACACAAAGTAATTTTCTGTGCCATAACCTGAAGAATTTGGATGATGCAATCTGTCTCCTTCACGATAATAGGTTTATAATCTTCACAATAGTTTAATGGATGAATTTTCCGGTACTCATGTTCTTCATATTGGTAATGGGTTTCAGATATACCTAAATGGTGTTATTTTTTTAGTAGGAATTGGATACAGTTGATGAAAGGACTATTCATCGGGATACATGATGAGCGTATAGTATAAAGACTATTCTACGAGTATTGTAGGATTGGTAGGATTCAATATCAATTCGTTCATAATATTTATGTATGCACATCCTTCTTAAAGAATAATTCATTTAAAGGGTAGTATTTAAAAAGTTCTTGTATTATAAAATTTAGGTCTTCCAAGAATGCTACTGTGAATAATTTTGAGTCGGGCGTTATTCAGTAAAATGTATGTTCGCAACAGAATTTGTTTCATCGAGTACTTGCGAAAAGGAAATTGGTTATCGGATTGCCAAACTTTTTTATTTGAGTGATCTTTGTGATTAATTGTTTCTCATTTTTCTTGATCAAATTTATTGTTTTGTTGGATAATTTTAGTTGTGAGGGAGATTTGTTTATTGAGAGTAGTCGCGATTTGGTTTTGGTTATTAGTGAGAGTGTTTAATGACTGATCATAACGTTTGCCATCTTCTGAATCCAAATTTCCAGTAATATTTTTACAGACAGTACCAATGATTCTTCTCTTAATTCTTTGTTTTAGGTGAATTGAGCTAAATATTTTGTTTTGTAGTTCAATTCACAACATTCATGTTAATTTGAAATTTAACAAGGCTATCCATATTTTTCATTTCCAAAATTTTTTTTTTTTTATTAAAGTCCATAATTTATCCCATAATCGTAATGTTTGGATATGGTTTGAATTTCCTTTTCTTTTAGTAAAAGATCATAAAAATGGATAAACGTATGGAAATCTTGGCATTATTTTGTTTTTCCAAGTTTAAATGGAAGTATGCCGGGATTGGAGTCCAAATTTGTTATTTTAATATCTAGTGCTCTGAGATACATTAGTGGGAGAAGAAATCTGTAGAGAAATGTTTTATTAATTCGTTAATTGTCGTCTGAAATTATTTTTGTGATAATAAATATCAGGTATCTGAATATTACCCCATTATCGTTTGTTACGAAGTGGGTCTTAAACCTAGGGCTTACCTTATTTCGAGGTCGTGATTTATGAAAAGCTAAACTGTTCGACTCATATCTCAAGGTTGCTTATGTTTAGTAACTTCCTGACAAATGTTTTTATACATATTACATATTTCAATAGTATTTGCTTTATGTTGTTTGATGTATAGTTAGTAAACTGGATTTTATTCAAATCAATGTAGAACTGATTACTGAAATCTATATGTCCATCAAAAGTATCTATTAGACGATGTTTCGTTGAATGGTTATAACCTAATATTGCATAGAGCATGGTCTAAAATATTAAAATCTTTCTTTGTCTGGTAAGAAAATGAATTTCAATTTATTTATTTCGCTAGATCTATTGTGGAGAAATAATTGCATTTTCCAAGTTTATCTAAAACGTCTGTTATATTAGTGATAGGATATCTGTCGTCAGGCAGATGCATCTGCGTTCATGGCAAAATGCTTGGTCTAATTATATTTTATTCAAGCATTTTTTGGATTTGTTTGTTAATTTCGGTCTTATGGGCAAAATGGTAACGATAATTCTTTTGGTGAACAGCAATTTCACCATGGGTGCAGATTTTATTTAGTAAACGATAGGAAATTTCCTTCCGTGTAGAATATGTCAGAGTATTTCTGATTATGAATATTAATTTTAGATTTTTCTTCCTCATTCATGTGGTCAGATCATATGCAAATTTCTGTCTTCTCTTTCCGTTGGTTATAAGGATCTCCGGCCCACATTGATTGGTAACTATTCGAATTCGTGAAATAGTTCCTACTGGCTTAGAAAGTTAGTGGATGGAATTTGGCGTTATAGAAAATTTGGAACGCTATTTTGAAATTGTGGATGACACTTGGTAAGCTGAAAAGATTTTGGACTTGCTTGGTTATGATTTTGTTTTCTATTACAGAAGTAAGATTAGGCCCCATGTTATTATTGTCTTGGGTGAATTTATTTTGTTTGCTGGAGGCTAAATTGCTGTTGATTCTTTTGTTTATACTTTTTATTTTCTTCCTTGTACATAAAATTAATTGCGTCTTTCATAGATGTTGGATCTTTAGTACGAATCATGGATGTCTTTGTCTGGCTAAGAAAACTTGTAAGGCTTGTTGTAATTTTATTTTTCGGGTAACTGCATTTTTTTATGATTTGATAAATAATTACTTATGGTATTCAAAGTCCTACAAAATTTGTCGTGAAATTGATTAGTATTTTGCCTTAAATTATTAAGAACAAACGATAAATAACATTTGTCACGCTGATCACTAAATTTGTTTATTAATTCTGTTTTAATTTGGTCAATAAAATTTCCCTGGCCGAGCCTTTAAGTTTGCTCAGGATTGTTCTATAGATCATTTCATTTTGATAATTGTTTGCGTCAGTTTTATAATAAAAATACAAAACAATAGACTCTGTGTCTCAAGAAATAAGTTGAGTTCGTTCACATCGCCGTCAAATTCCTCAAGAATTGTTGCACTGACAACCTCCACTAGGAGAAAGCCTTTTGAGGTCAATAAGAATTGAATCTATGATATTGTTAGAATCGAGATGTTGAGGAATTTAGGGATTAGAGGATGAAGTTTCTGCATTTTCCATAAAAAAGAACTCTACTACTTACAGCAAACTCCTGCTGATGTTGACTATTTCCATATCCACCATTATCGTCTGTTAGTATTTCCTTCCTATTCTTCGTGTACTGATTTTGTTTGCTTTTTTGTTTTTCCACTATTTGTCGTGAATAGATAGATTGTGTGTTCTTTACTTCGAACTAATATTACTCACAAATTTTCGTTGTTTTTTTTAATATCATATACATACACTGTACACTTTTCTGTCAACTCTGGTTAAAATGGCATGAAAACATATCCAATATCACAAAAATCAGCATAAATGAAATTACGCTACCTTTTTTAGAGCTTGAGCTTGAGTGTTGTACTCACATTTGGAGCTTGGCTCAAAACAATCTCTCCATCTACTCGAGACAGCAGTTGGCTTAATAGATGTTCCCGCACTAACATCCAACCTCAGCCGTTATAAAGGGATCTACATACCAGTGGCGTGGCGTCCATACAAGCCGATTCCTTCCGGCTTCCCTTTTCAAATATCAAAAATTTTTATTTTGCCACTTGCCAACCATCACATTCAATTATTTGTTCATCAAACCATTTTTCATAACTTTATACACGCTCGAAGATGAAATGCTGCGACCACTTCGGTTGTTTATTTATTTTTACTTATACACAAACTCGTACACATAGGCGAGACAAGTATGAACTCCTCTAGTGAGAGAGCGTGCAATGAATTTTTTTGAGAAGCCGTTCATTTTCCGGCTTATGCATTCATTTCTTCACAGTACGAACTTTCAACTCTATTCCTTTCTGGCATATAGTAGAAGTTTATTTGCGATTTCTTTGTCTAACATACATTCGCTTATGAGGAAAATAACTCGCGATTTCTCGGCTTTTGTGGATGAACATTGGTGGAGGAGAAAGGTTTTAGTTCGAAGGAGTGTTTTTTTTTTTATTGTCGGCAACAAAATAAGCCGATGAAAATCGGGTTATTGGGTGATGTAGGGCTTCGAACGGCGTTTGAAGTTTTTCTTACTTGTTGGGTATTTTTTTTTTGCAAATTTGAAATGACAGTTGCAAATCGGTTGTGTAATTGTGCGTGATTTATTGAAAATTTGGATGCAAATTTTTGTGATTTTTGTGACTGCTAATTATTAGAAAGTTTTATAAATTTAGCAATTACATATTGGTAGTTAAGTTAGTGTTTGAAATCATTAAATTATTATAAAATAGTGAGTAAGCTAAGTGAAAAGTTATTAGCTATATACCAAGTAAGTAATTATAAATCTACTCAAGAGGTGCCCCATTGAACATTCTTATTATTCTTAGACAAGATGTCTCTAGTTAATTTTGAGTGTTGTTTAACTGATTTTCTTCTAAAAGAAACCCACGAGTTCAGTAAGCTTTCTTTTTTGTAAAAAAAAAAAAAGTTATAGAAATAGGTCGCTCGACACCATCAATGAAAATTGATTATACGCGAAAGGATGGGTATCAGAAACATTTTCATGAGTCTTTTTACAAAAAAAATCCATGGCTGACTGGCAGTTGCAAATTAAATAGAATGCTTTGTTTTCCTTGTCTTCTTTTTTCTAATTCTCCTAGTGTTTGGAGTCACACTGGTTTCTTTGATATAAACAATTTTATTAATTCTTCCAAAAAACATATTCAAACGGAAAAGCATATACGCAGCTGCTTGCATTTGCATGAATTTGGCGAATATCGCATAGAGACTTCTTTAGGGAATTCTTACGAGGCTCATAATAGAAAAGTTGATCGTAATCGCGATTTAATGAAGCGTTTCATAGACACTGTAGTTCTTCTAGGAAAACAAGAGCTGGCATTCCGGGGTATCAGAGACTCGATGGCAATATCATTCGCGTATAGTGAACGTCTTATTTAATTGCAGAGAAGACATAGAGCTTGCGAAGCAAGAGATCGAGGGTTTTGAGTCATGGATTCATTCTGAATTTTTAAACTCATTTGACTCAATCTATGAGAGCGTAAGTAACTTCTCAGAACCTCCACGCAAACGCCGACTACTTAATATTGATTCAAATACAAATTATAGCCGAATTTTTTTTAGCAATTATAGATAATGTTACAAGTCAGACTAAGAATAGGTATAGTTCATTAAGTTCATATATTTTCTTTGATTTATTAAACAAATCAAAATATGAATATTTTTCTAATTCAATGCTGGATTACAAAATATCTTCTTTAATTACCCTATTTCGTGGAGTTTTTAATTTTACTACTTCAAAAAAAGAAACTCAAAGTTTTATACACCACACCTTCACTTAAAAAGCTTGAGGTTTTTCAACTTTATAAACATTATAATACGGAAATGCTTAGGATACTTTTTCTCAAGCTCTAACATTGTGTGAAATCTTTTTAACCCTGCCTTTGACTGTGGCCTCGGTCGAAAGATCTTTTTCGACTTTAAAAATAGTCCATACTTAAGAAATTCCCACAAAGAAGAAAGACTCTCAGACCTGGCACTTTAATCTATCGAAAAACACCTTCTTTTAGAAATTAAAAATAATTCAAATTTTTATGAAAGAGTTTTAGCAGAATTCGTAAAAAAAATCGTAGGATAGCTTTAGAGTACAAATAGGTAGTACATAATTGTAATTGCTAAATTTTTTATATTTAACAACGCTCCGAGTTATCGATAACTTATATAGATTATTCTGCCCAGAACGGCTTCTTTCGAAGCCCCTTTTTTTAACAAAGGTGGCTTGGATTGCATATCTTAAGTCTGTGTTTCGAATAAGCACCAAAATGGTAAGTCTTGAATAAAACATTTTACTTAAAATTTTTTCGGCGTCCCTCTCTTGAAATTTCACCCCACGCCACTGCTGCATACATACATAGTACAGCTTTGAATTTCTAGAGAAAAATAGGTTATTGATTTTACAAAAATTGATAGACTTCATACGCAGCAGCCCTTGATAGGTGGACACTTTCAGATATTTATTCCTATATTTATTCCTTTTTTTTTTATTTGAATTTTCTGTTTAATTTATGTGGTGATAAAGTCGGTTTTAAGTATTATATTTTTTCAAATATTTTTAATTTTTTTTTCTTTTTATAATTTTCCCGATATTTTCAAGCACTTAAAAATGTATATCTATTTGATACCATATAATGAGGACTACTCAACGTATTTTAAAACTGTGGTTTCTGTGGCAAAACAATGAACAAAATCTGGCTTAAGCAATGATTATTGAAATAACACGCCACCTTGCCTTAACCTAATCATGTCCAAACGTTTCCACTAGAAAAGTATGCACACAAAATCGTTTACCTTAATACAATTATCAAAAATGTATTCACATAAAATGCTTTGCAAATATAGTTCTTAGCAAATATAGTTCTTCTACATTTCATTTCAAGTATTTATTTAAACGGATTGAGAGAAATAAAATGCCAACAACATCCCGTCCCATCCTACCACATTGAATTGAATTTGCAATTATCAATGTTAGTTTTACGGTTAAATGCATTTATTCAATCCAAAGGGATTTCCCGTCCTTCAATAAATACAAGAGATCGAAGTTCAATGAATAGAAAGAGCCGAACAATGGAATTAAGGACACATACATAGATAAGAGTTTTTGAAGCATCTCTTCAAATGTATTTATAATTATTTATATGATTTTTTTTTTCAGAATATTTTTCAAAAGATCTGAAGAAGCAGACAATTAAAATTAAAGACGAAAGAAATTCTGATTTCTATAAAAAAAAAAACATAATGGAATAAATCTGGAATAAATTATCATACTACAAAGACTAAATGAGTAATTGTTAGAGTAATCTACTAAATGTCCCGTCACTCAGAAACCCTTTAAAGCCGCGTTTCGAGATCTAACTCGTATAGTCCCTTTGCAATGGATTCCAAAAGCCTCTTGGACGGACGGTTGAGGATTATCCGTTCCTTAAGCGAGAATATGCACCTTGTCTTATACAGGGTCTTCCAATAGGGACTTCCGAAATTTGACAGTTGATAGCGGCCATATTGTTGAAGCTACATCTGTCAAATTGGCTGTCATTTATTCAGTCTGTTTTACCAAATCACCATGGACGGATATAGCGTTCAACAACACGTGCAAATAATAAAATTGTTTTATCAAAATTGGTGTTCTGTTCGGGTAACGTTCCGCTCGCTTCGCCCATTTTACGGTCGCCATAATCGTCCTTCCGAGAGGACTATTCGCAGTCTGGTGGATAAATTTGAGTCCACTGGTGGAGTAAACGATCAACCAACACCCGTACGTCGACGAAACGCAAGATCTGCCGAAAACATCGCCGCTGTCCGTGATTGTGTGCAGGAGAATCCGAGGCAGTCGATTTCGCGTCGCTCACAAGAACTCGGTCTTTTGCAGACCACAACTTGGCGAATTTTGCGTCGTGATTTGGGCCTGCACCCATACAAAATTCAACTGACCCTAATTTTCATCGAAAAATCATCTTCAGCGATGAGGCCCATTTCTGGATGAATGGGTACGTCAACATACAAAATTGTGGAATTTGGGACGATACCAATCCACATGAGATCCAAGAGCGTTCAATGCATCCCGAAAAAGTCACTGTTTGGTGTGGATTTTGGGCTGGCGGCGTCATCGGTCCATATTTCTTTGGAAATTCTGCACGAGCGCCAGAGTCATGGAAAATTGGACATTTCGGATGCGCGCCACCCAGAGAAGCCGCGGCGGACATTAGAACGATGTTATATTCCATACATAATGGCATCGATATGCCTTTCAAATGAATAAAAAGTTTTGATGATGTCTCACAAACACTTTGTTTTATTTAAATTTAAAGATAGGAAGCGCTTAATGAAAGACCCTTTAGTACTAGCCTTCTGCTGCATATGCCGTCAATGTATATGAGATCTTAGAGCGAACAAAGAATCTTTCTTTCGAAGACTTGAAGTATCTTTTTAGGTGCCAGCCAAGTGTCCTTTAGAGTTGACAGGAATGATTCTCCGCTATGATACAGAGCTTAGATACCTTTTGGCTAAAGCGTCGGTACCTAGTTGGAGTAGTTGTTTGTTTACAACACTACTAGCGAAAATGTCATTTTTTTGTTTGTTTCGTTCTGCCGATGTAAACATTTAATTCGTCGGGGGCGTGCAAAGTCCGACAAAAAAAAACAAAGAAGCAAGTTTAAGGTTGTCAAAGAAAATTAAATTTTCATTCGCTCAACAGATCTTTTTTAAATTTTCTTAAAAAAAAAGTGCTTGATGTGTTGTCCTGGAAGTTTCTCACTAAATTTGGCATAACAATCACCCCAACCCCTCTTGATATTTTGTATTTACCGACAATTATAGTTTTTTGTCATCTAGAATTATATATATCTTATCTATTGTATCGATTAAGTTATGGAAAACGGTTCAGAAACCACACGACGAATAAATCGACAATCCTCGAAAAACAACAATGGGAATCCGGCTGAAATTTAAAGTATGTAGCTACATAGCAGTGATAGATCAGAGAGCGTTCTACAGTTAGGACAATTATCAATTTGCAAAGCACAAACCCGCCCAGTGTGAAATAGATTTGGTTGAAGATGTGACCGCACTAGATATCGAAAAAAAGGGAAGTAGATTTAAATGTTGAGGAGTAATTTTCGATATCAAAAATATCGGAATGGAGATACAAATAAATAAAATAATGTTTGGTACGCAAAATTTTTAGAATTTACCAGGAGATATACTTGTAGGTACCAAATATGTACATACATGCAAAGAGTTGAGACCTACTACAAATAAACATTTTGCAAAGAAGAATCTTAAATCAGTGAATTTTTGCAGAAGTTTTAGTGAACGAAAGAAGCGGAAGATAGAGACATAATCTTTTAACCTCTGAATCTCTCTATTTATTGTTAAAGTTCATATTAAAAATAGTGTCAGTCCTTTTTGACTGCACTTCGAGAATCTTCGCGAGGTACTCAAATTCATTTCATAGCGCTCATTAATGTATCTTTTATTTCGCCAAATGGACGTTGTGGTTGGTTCGGCTATATTAGGAATTTTTATATTCCGCAAATGGTCGGCAAAGCTGATATAAAAATACAAATAAAAAAATAAATACAAATATACAATATGATTTTGGAACATTCACTCTTCTTCCTTGGCGTTTCCCCTTGCCAGAAAAACTCTTCGCTTAAGTTTTTTCTTAAGCGATTCATAGGCTTTGAACCCACCATAAGAAGCCGAATATCTGTTATTTTTGCAAATAGAGATAAGTGTGTAATTTCTGAACTTTTAATCAGAGAACAATTGCTTGGGTCATGACCAACACCGCATTTCACACACCTGCGTTCCATATGGCAATAAGTTGTTGTTATCGTGAACCGCTGATAATTATAACATTGAAGATGATTTTGCCGCCTAATTTTTCAGCATGACTAATGGATTGAGATGACCTTTCCCAACGCACTATAGTATCCCTTACTGAATACTGTTAAAGGATGCCAATTAACTATTCATTTAATAACATATTTATCGTTAGCCATATTCTTTTTTAGCAAATTATCAATGTCCTATGATTCTTGTTGGTAAACGTTTATCAGGGGCATCTCCCCTTGCTGATGATTGTACCTGTTGCGACTTGATTATTAGCTGCTTCTTGCACCTTTTAAATCCAAATGAATTGTCTTTGTTTTCTTTTGCAAATTCTTTAGGCTGATAGTATTTATGATTGTGGCGATATTTAATTAACTGCTTGACTTATTTGAATCTTTTTTCATTTTTTCTCTGTTCTTATCTTGTGGAAGACCTTTGGGAAGTTCACCTTCCGTAGGAATGTCCACATTTATGATTTCGAAACAATTTTCATTCTCCAAATTTTTGTTTTCTTCTGTGGGGTTTTTTCGAAGTACTAACATTTATCATTTGTTTTCCTTTAACAACAGTTTAAGTTCTGCTACCACCTTTTCTAGGTTGATATTTCTTTTCGGATTTTTTTAAAGTCTAATTGAGAACATACCTCACTCAGGTTTTGTTTTACACTTAAAAAAAAAAAAGTCGATGTCGACATTGTATTTTATTTTTATAGATTAAACGTAAAAGATAACGGAACTTGGGTTTTATTAAGTGAAGTTTAACTGCTAGATACACTATTTATAGTTATATACAAAACTATAATAGCTTAAACCCCGCCCGCTTCGCCAGGCATTAAAAAAAAAAACTGTTGTTGTACTGTTATACTCGTACGAGTAGGTACCACAACGGTATCGCACACAAAAATGTCAACGTTTTTTTTTCAATGTTTTTGAATGTTTTTGTTTTTTTTTTTTTTGCTTATCACCTTTGTACCATAATTATCTACATTTAAAAAAAAAACAACTAAATTGGTTGAAAATTACGGTCAAGTGTAATATATTGTTAGAGCACAGAGGTCAAGTTTAAAGATTTCAATGCCATGAGTATATATCAGTAAGCGGGAGTTTTTAAATATTGCCACCACATCATTAATTGCAATTATAAATAGAAGAGCACCTAAGTGGCTTCCTTGGGCACACCGGATACAAAAAAATCATTCCGGAAGTTATTTCCCTAAATATAACTTGATTCGTAAGTCCGTCAAAGTAAAAATCTACCTATCGAACGAAATGCTCAAGGAAACCCAAAGACGCAATTTTAAATAGAACTAAACTGTGAGAAAGCTTATCAAAGTTTTTTTTTACAGTTTATATAAACGCAGTCGACCTGGTTTCCTTCTTCAACAGCGTTGTTGGTAAAGTAGCTTAGCTTGGATTTTTATACCATGGTCAAAAAATGGGCTCGCTTATTTCGACAAGGGCGAGAGAGCTGTGAAGACGACCCCCGTCCAGGCCGTCCTGTATCAGTGGTCACTGAAAAAAACGTCGGAAAAGTTGAAAAATGAGTTCGGCCGACCGAAGAATGAAAATGTGGCACATAGCGGACGAACATTTAAAAATGAAAAACATTTGTGCGCGCTGGGTACCGAAAATGCTCACGCCGTTCGACAAGCCACGACGACTCGAATGCTGCAAAGATTTTTTGTAGTTAGCCGGGGACAATCTCCACAAAATTTGCAACCGAATCGTAACTGTAGATTAGAATTGGGTTCGCTAATACGATGAGGAGTGCTAACAAGAGTGTATGCAGTGGATTGAAAAAGGGGAGACGCTGCCGAAGAAATTCAAGGTGGAAAAGTCGGCTTCGAAGCTTATGGGGGCTGTTTTTTGGACAGCGAAGGTGTTTTGCTGAAAGAAAAAGAATATTTTTTCAGTGGTATTAAGGCTTTGTATGCCCGATGTGAGAAATGCATTTTAATCGAGGGAGATTATATTGAGAAATAAATTTTTTTAATCGGATCACTTAATGCCTTAGGCCGCGAACTTATCAACCGCCCCTCGCAGATGCGGTTATTCTTTATCGTGCTAATTCGAAAGGTTTGGTCCTCCGCAGATGCCGCAAGAAATTTATGTCGTCCACAACTTATAGGACTGTATTGTTAACATGTCCGTTTAATCGAATTTTGTGCATTCGCACGAAGTTTTTGGTTTCATCTTCGACTGTAGGAATTCCGAAATCTTTGTGCATATTGTCATTTCTTATGTACCACGGCGCAAGGACAATTTCTCTTACCACTTTATTTTCTTAAGTTTGTGTTGCACTTGCTTGTATAAGAGCAGCTTATTCTCAATGTTAAACTTGGAATATTTTCCAAGTAACCAGTACAGAAAAATGGTATTTGTTTTCGAGTTATTTACGATTCTTTTCAAGTACTACTTCTATTTCAACTTTGCGAAGAGCATCATTCCGAGGTATTTACATGAACAGATTTGTTTTCCTTGAAAGCAATCTGCCAGGCTTTTGGTCAATCATTTACATTATGCAGAGCGTTTTGCAGTTTTACAGTTGTTTTTTCGATCGTTTTACCTGTTGTTAGAATAGCAGTGTCATCGGAACACATAGTTAAGACGGTGCCTTCTTCTTGCGGTATATCACGGGTATATAGAAGATACAGAAGCGGACAAAGAAAGCTTCCTTGTGGTATGCCAGCTGAAATTTCTTTGATTTGCAATAATTCGTTTCCGTGTTTGACACGGAAGAGTCTATTACGGAGATATATTGTCAGTATATTTAATAGGCGTTCAGGCAGAACTTATCATAATTTGAACTTCAATCTTTCATGCCACACCTTGGCTCGTGAGACATCAAGAAATACGTTTGAGCAAATCTTTTTTTTCTTCAAATTACGTCAGTGATTCTATGTCTATGTCAATGGTTAAATGTTTGCTTGTGAACCCAAACTGGTGATCTGAGGATATTTTATCCTCAAGCTGTAAGCACTTGAGTAATATTTTCTCAAAAATTTGGGATATAATTGGGAGAAGCGAAATGTGTTATACGACTTCTTGTCACTCGGTGGTTTTC
Organism: Pocota personata; assembly: GCA_963082735.1. Taxonomy (NCBI): domain Eukaryota; kingdom Metazoa; phylum Arthropoda; class Insecta; order Diptera; family Syrphidae; genus Pocota; species Pocota personata. Next base: position 160,509,086 of record OY720430.1, on the reverse strand, counting down.
CTTGCATATGACTATATGACTTCCGCAACTTTCCATGAACGTATTCTAATTTAAGCGCACCTTAATTATTGATTTTCTAGGCGACATTTATAGAACTTCTCCGGTTATTAAGTCATAACCAGGAGCTTTCTTAGGCTTTAATGTCTTAATTTATTTTTTGAGTTCCGTTAGTGTACTAACGCATTGGAATTATGAATAAGTGCTTAAATATTGAGCGGCTTAAAAGTCTCTTCTTGATCGGTGTCAAAAATGACAGCTTTCTCTTTGTCTCCTTTTCGTTCATTCCTCATGATTTTTTTAATTAGAGACGCTGAGATTTTAGGTCTTTTAGTGACTTTTACAACCAAAGCGAATGGTTTTTAATATCCCTAATAGTCTATTTCAGCAGGTTACACAAGTGATTCAAGTCGCCTGTAAGCTGTCGACTTTCTTGCCATTTCTTAAGTGAATTTCTTTTTTTATCATTTCTCTTGTTTCCAATGAATATTTTAGGTTGGATTTTTTGGGTTTTTTTTTCTTTGATAGGGTACGATTTTAACGAGACGATCAACTTTGAATTCAAGTGCATATGGCGTCTTAAGTGGTACGCTCAATTCAATATTCTCTTTAATTTTTCTGTTAAAGCCTTAGTCTTGCTGGTTCTTGATTTTAATCTAGGATTTCGCTCATTGTCAGAATGACAATGATATTCCTTTTACAATGAAGAAATCGATTAGATCGGGTAATTTCGTGTTATCAGCCGGCCAGTATGTCGGATTGCCGGTCGAATGGAAGTAACAACTGTTCTCCATACCCGCTTCATAGGGTATTCTACTTTTCTGTGCGATGCATCTTGAACCCCAGAAAGTGTTTCGCATTAAAATTGTCGCGAATAATGAAATTCGGTCGAAGCGAGTTGAATATATTTGTAAAAACACTTTTTTTAAGCATCGCGGTAGACAATAGATAGATGAGATGGTAAAGAATTGATGCCTTTTTTTACGCGTACCTTGCTTTCTTGCATAGTTGTAAGCTTCTAACTCGTCAAGTTTTTATAAGAGTCCGTTTGCATTCCAAGCTAGTATTTTGAGCAGTCATTTTGTATTCATAATAAGTTTATTCATTTTACTTTGCTCAAGTTTTGCAAAAATAACAGAGAAAACGTGAGATACATTGTTCGCTAAACTTTCGGTTATTCCATTTTCTGATGTTCAACGTCCAAAGCCCTTCTTTAACGGTCTTAGACTTTTGCTAATTGCCGCTTTCGAGTGTTGATTTTGGTGGTTTAAGAATTTATCCCGCCTTTTTTGCAGCACCATAGTTACCTCGCAGCCTCTATAATTAGCGTTGCAGAAGTTTGTGTACTTACTTCAGATTCTTTGTAGAGATGATTTCCGGCGCATTTCACACAATGTAAGATTTGTGTGGGATTATTCTTATATTCTTACGCAAAAGGTCAATTTTGACTACAACATTGAGAATCGGTAAGATGCGATACTAAACGGAAGTAACTAAACGGTACCAGTCAGCGTCTTTGATGCTGATTTTCCACGTATTATTGTTGCGCGATGCTACAGTATAATTGGATTGCAACAATGTCTTCAAATATGGTTTGCAGTTGGTTGTAGTCCGCAACTCCGATCACGATATTTGGCGGCGATGACCTTTGCTTAGTACGTCAGTTTTTCCCGTTTCAAATATTTGTCAGGTCTTTCCTTTCTTCTTTTCTTTCTGGCATATTTTCCGTTACTTCTTGTCGTGCTACGATTTCGGGTGATTTTTTTTTTTGGATTGCGACAGGGATGTGTAATATTCATAGATACTAGTAGCCCGAGTGCTACTAGCATGCACGATTCGCAAACCTGAGTACTCGATGCCAGGAATACGCCTACGTACTAAACACACACCCTACACACTTCAACCACTCTCTCCGCGGGACTGCCGTTAGGTATTACTTCGCGGGGCTGGTTAGCAGTTCATGCTATGCTTCTTGTATTGCTGCTTCTGATGCTTCTGTTGCTTTTGCTGCTCTTCTTAGCTTTTCTATTCTCCGCAACTCTTTTTGTAGAGTTGTTACGAAAGAACATATTGCCATCCAATTTTCTTCCAACCGTAACATATGGTCGAGGAGTAATGACGGACTTAGCAGAGTAATTCTCCATGCCGTGAAACGTGTGCAGTAAAATACTGCGTGCTCCGTATCCTCATCTTCACCTGGGCATTCCGGGCAGGATGGTGAGTTGTCGTGTCGGAATCGGTGTAGATATTTGCGGTAGCCACCGTGGCCAGACAGGAACTGCGTTAGATGGTAGTTGCAGTCTCCATGCTTTCGACTTATCCAATCTTGGATTGTCGGTATAAGTTTGTATGTCCATCTGCCTTTTGTTGTATTAGCAACAACGAGTTTGCCACATAGCTGCTGACGCTGCCCTTTCTTCAATTTTTATCACCTTGATACCAGTGGCGTCGTGATGACTCAATGCTCTTCTGTTATATATCCTCAGCATTTCATCTGCGAGAATATCGATGGGGACCATTCCAGCTATGACAAATGCAGCTTCGTCGGAGATGGTTCGAAAGCCGCTGATTGTCTGTAGCGCACAGAGTCTGTATGATGACGATAGTTTCCTTTTGGTCTCCTTCGTCCTCAGTGCTTCCGCCCAGACTCTGGCGGCATATAACAGAACTGAGGTGATAACTCTAGAGAGTAGAATCCTTCTAGCGTATCCAGGTCCACCGATGTTAGGCATGATACGCGAGAGAGCTCCCTGCATTTGCGATGCTTTTTTGGTAACAAAATCAACATACGTTTTAAACCGTAGCCTGTTGTCCAGCATTACTCCAAGGTATTTAACTGCCTCTTTCGACCTGATGGTTTGGTTATCAACCTGAAAGTTGGCAAATTCGACAGTTTTCCGGCTGGTTATAAGAACAGCTTCTGTTTTATGGTCAGCTAGTTCTAGTCCGGCAGATACTAGCCAATCTTTTATCCAGGCAATTGCTTCATTTGTAGCTGATTCTACTGCACGGATCTGTTTAGCTACTGTCACGACTGCAATGTCATCGGCGAATCCAATTATCGTTACTCCCCCAGGTAACGCTAATCGTAGTACTCCGTCGTACATGATGTTCCACAATAGTGGCCCTAAAACCGATCCCTGTGGAACTCCCGCAGTTACGTTGTAGTATTTTACGCCTTCATCGGTATTGTACCTCAGCTTCCTGTTGTTGAAATAGTTCGTCACTATCCGTAGCAGGTAATATGGCATATCCATCCTGGCAAGTGACCTTCTAATAAACGACCAGTTCGCAGAGTTAAATGCGTTTTTAATGTCCAGCGTTACTACTGCACAATACTCCTTTGTGCCGTAGAGCCATCTTTCTCCTTCGATCGTACCTTTGGCGATATCGACTACCGCTCTTATGGCATCAACAGTAGATCGTGCTCTTCTGAAGCCAAATTGGTGATCTGAGAGGGCTCCTTTCTCTTCTACTACTGCGAGTAATCTATTATAGATTATCTTCTCGAGGATCTTTCCCATGGTGTCTAGGCATATTGGGCGATAGGATGATGGTTCTCCTGGGGGCTTCTTTCCTTTTGGCAGTAGGACCAAATGCTGTGTTTTCCATTTTTCGGGAAAGGTTCCTTCTTCAAGGCACGATTTCGGGTGAGGAACCGACTTTCCGTTTCTTGCCTGGTCGTTTCTGCAATAACCAGTCAGTTTAATGACTGAACTCCCTTTCGTCTGTATCATAAATAACTTTAGCGGTACTTCGCAGAGCATATCCATCTTGGTTAGCCCGGAGTTCCATGTTTTCCTCCCTGAGGCTTTTAGTTTTCACTGAAATCATTTGTTCGTGCATCGACACTTCTTGTGTCGTCAGACTTCTAGTTCCGCACGTAGTTGTTTGAGATCGCGCATCTCCATACCGTTGAGCTTTTCCCAAAAGGGTAAATGAGCGCAATAAAAGGTTCTCCCGAGAATCCAATGAGCCGACCTCCGAAGAGGGCGGATTTTCCAGTCTTCCTCGTCTACTATCTGGGGTAATAATATTGTTTTGTTCATTGCATATTTTTGTATACACTATACACTCGATATACGGAGGTATGCCTACCTCGGGTATATTCTAACACCCATCCGAAGGCGGGGAAATAAGTTTTTCTAAATTTGCGTTAAACTATGTTGTTTCAAAGAGGTCCGAAATAGGTATTCTAAAGGTCTTGGAAGAATTCTGCAAAAATCATGAAGTTGAGCAAAATTAAAAAATAGTCTTTGGAGCAAAAAGATAAACTGAAAAATGAGAAAAACATCGTGCAAATTACAAGAGGACTGTTGCGAGACTCTCTTAAATACTGTAACCTTTTTTTTGCTAATGAATTCACAAAACATTTTCGGATCAGTTATAGCGAAAAAGTTGTACTCACTTGTTGTATGAGTCATTAAATACTTCTTCAAAATTGTATTACTTTTGTTTGGTAAGCTACATAATTTTTGACTGTGCCAAGGGGCAGATACTTACGTGTATGAAATTCCAGACCATTTGTATAATACTATTATGCAATTGCTTTAAACGCCATAAAAGTCGATGTTAGAAAATAATTCGTCTAAAAATTAAAATTTGAATTTTCGAAATCAAATTCAAGAGTAAGATTTTGAATATCGTCGTCAACCTCGTTGTCATGGAAAGCGGAGGATGATACGTGACATAATAGTCATCGTTGTGGTACTAGGCTCCACAATACAAATGCTCGAATTAAGTGAAGATATCTGTCGAGACAACTTTATACTGCTAATTGTAGTAATTCACAAGACATTATTTCTTGACGTGAAGACGCACGAACTGCCACGAAAGGGTCCATTTTAAACCAGGTGAAAAAGTTGAAAGGGTTGCAATTATCAGATATACATATAGTTTATGGTATTTGTTCATACACATCGACAGAGCTATTGGGGGAATATAAATGTTTATGATATAAAAAATTCAGATACTAAATTTAATTAACACAAATTATGTACAATAGGTGTATCTCCAATGAGAATTGGAAAAGTAGAGCTTTGTGAGAACGCCTCCGCCCTTAGAACCTGTATCTTTCATTCCGATATACTTCAAAACCAGAGGAGAATACTCGTAGTGCGCTGTTCAAGAAAGAAAAGATAAGCCAAGTTTCCCGTAACGCAATGACGTCATGGCTAGATGATTGTCTGACAGTCGTTCTCTCCACTCCAATATTCCAGACCACCTTGTTTTTTTTCTATACAAATTCCGGAGTTCTTTCCTGCTATGACGTATCCGAAGGTGAAATCACGTAGCCTGTGTTTTTAGATTGCTTAAATAGATATTTATGTTCTGATTTTAGCTTTGAAATCTACAAAGACAAAATTACTATTTCATCGTATTGCTCGCAAGTCTTGTCGAGAGGCTGGGGGAAATAATCTTTGGTTGTCATTGTCTTTTGGCTCTTCAGAGAAATTTGTAATTGATGGAATCTTCTACATAACAATAAACCCTACCCAATTTAACGCTGTTTCTGTTGGCCTTATTTTCTTCGCTAATAGAAATGGAAAAGCTCATCTCCAGGTCGTTTGATTGCTTCATAATTTGTTTCACATACAACTTTGTCGCCTTAAAGTTCACCGCAGTATTTCCAGTTCTCAGACTGATTAGTGAAGCAATATTTCATCATAATAAAATTCCAACGCTCAATTAGTCGATTTTACTCATACCATTGTTTGAACTACACATCTGAAACCATTCAAACCAAATTATTCCAATTTATATCCAATGAGCGTTAAATCGTTATTTTACAAGCATTGAACTCTTTTTGTCTTTCAAAAACTGTTCTGCATCAGAGATGCAAGAATCCTCAATATCTGAGTAAAATCGAAAAAAATAAGAGTACATCTCTGGCAGTCCCCTTAAAAAATTTAACATCTGCATCGCTCTACCGCTTTAATTGCAAACACGAAAGCGTATAAATAATTCTGACACGATCTTCCTTTGAGTCTCGAGCACTTCCTCCATTCCGCAGATCAAAAGGAGTGCATGACACACCCGATCGCACATTAAAAGGAGTTTTTTTTTTTATATTTTATTTGTGTGCAATTTAAATTCGGGGCGACGACAATGCAACATGAAATTTCAAAAATAAAACGTAAACGCAAAAAGTCGTCGTCGTTGTCGTTGGTGCCACATGTGCTGATGATTATCATTCCCCGGCCACAAATCAAGGAAATTAGCTTCACCAGCTACATATGTAGCTATGGGGTGTTTTGGCAAGTTTCGTTTGCATTCGTCGTAAACGGTTGAATGGACTGAGCCGTTTAATTGATGACTATTCGGCCCGCAAATTCCTTATGCGGCTTTCAGCGACAGAAAAATACCAGAAAATTTGTGACAACTTGAGAAATTGGATTTCTCATTAAGATTTTGGTTGGGCAATATGATGACTTGGGAACGCACGCTTGATGATTTTAGTTGACGGTAGGGGAAAGCAGGCAGAGATAGATCTTAGGCAAAGATAGATTTTTTCATATTTTTAGAGATTTCCAATCCAGAGATACATACTTACGCCAATTGTTGACTGGGCTCCAATGATATCCCAGATTCGAACTCGGCTATGTTTTCTCAAAGCTTGAGGTAAGCAAGCTTGGTGAATGTTAGATTAGATTACAGGGTGATTGGAGGATTACAGCTCTACCAGTCTTTATATTTCGAATGATGGTCTTTGCTTTTTCGTTGAAACGAACGATGGTTCCCAGCATAGGTGATGATTTCAAGACTTTGTCTGTTACAGAACCTAAAGAGCGATATGTACATTTCATCATCATCTCGCCCTTTTTCTGGAATTTTGCTTAAACCAGAGAGTATATGAAAGTATAAAATAAAACCCGAATTCTTTAGTTTCTTTTTAAGATTCAAAAAATTGCGATTTTTCACCTTTTTAGTCCAGTCAAATGAACGACTTATTAAGGCTTAAATGGAACTATTTATGCGATGGTTGATACAAATCCAGTTTGGTGGAGACACTTTGGAAAAACCCACATTTTTACATCCACAATATTTCGAAAAAACGTAAGAACGGTAAGTTTTGAAGTGGAATATTGCCAAAAATTGGTATAGAAGAAATTGTGCATAATAAAATTTGCAATAAAAAAATCTTTGAGAAAATATGTCTAACAATTACAGTTTATGCGTGGTGGTGCCTCTAAATATTTGGAAATTAAAAAAATTGATTTACTCTTTAACTACATAATGCATTTTTAGACAGTTTTACAATTATAGTATACTCGTACAAGTCTGTCGGTGGTAAGCTAACCAAAGCTTTTACTGCAACCTATTGAATGTCGAAAATCTGAAAATCTAGAATTTTACCTTGCCTGTTCTATGCGTGCTAAATTTTAGCTTTCTAGATCAGGGGGTTCTTGAGGGAAAATTTTACATACTCCAGAAAAAAGGAAAAGAAAACAACACCTTCTCTACATATTACAAAATGGAAAATGTTTCCTCTGCTTGACCGTTTATAACTCAAGAACCACTTAACGCACTTCGAAGCGGTTTTCTTCGGTGCATTGGAACATTTTCTTAGCACCTAGTAGGTTATATGCCAATTCCGTCCGCTATCAACACTTTGGGTCACCGGTGGCCACGGTGTAGTGGGTAGTGTGTTTGCATGTAACCTGAACTGTACAGGTTTGAGCCCGAAAGGGGAATACAACCAAGAGACACCCCAGCATATAAGAGAAACGAATAAAATCTAAGTTTCTCCAACCACAACATCAAAAACGGGTTTCTGCTTGGTAATACAATGGACCAAAAATCAAGGCTAATTGCTCCGAGATTTAGAAATTCGTTTTTTGATACACTTTGGTCCATGAAGCTTTATGTCGGGTAAAAATTATCAGTGTGGTGCGTTAAATTCAATATTACGGCTGAACTATAAACGGAATGGGAAAACAGAGTATGGGAGACTTTTAGAGTTTAAAAAGATCCACAAAAAAGTCCGCGAGAGCATATACATAAGATCATTAGGTAGCTAAGCACTTAACATATTTTCAGTATTTTAACGCTCAGTTTGCTTTCATCTAACTTGAGAACAGCTGAGCGGACTTTAAGGTAGTTTTCTTTCACCTATTGAACATTTTTCTGGGAAGGATTGAAGCTACATTCGATTATCGTCCCACATCGGGAAGTTGAACATTCAAAAAATGTATTTCACAAGTCGCGAGAAAATTATATGCCCGCCCCATTAAATTTGATATGTCGATTAAACTATTAGACATACATTCATCAAATTGTTGTATGACAAATTTTTAGGACTTGAACAGTTCTATACAAAAGTCCACAAGAGAGCATATATTTCAGATTAAGAGAAGCTCAAGTAAACATTTTAATGTTTTTAAAAAGATTCACAAGTATGTATAACTCTACAATAGCTTAGTTAATTTAAATGTGCCTTATTTTGACACTTATGGTATTAATAAAATCACTCACTTTCTAGATATTAAGTTTGAAAAAAAAAGACTGCAGTCGTGCGTTCAGACAGACAGACAGAATTGAGAGACTCACTTTATTGTGTTTCTTTACTACACACGTCAAGTTTGATCAAAATCTCGAAATCATTTTCCGGAAACCAATACGTGCCCTAATAGGTGCAAGTAAAAATGTACGTCATGTGAAAAATGTGCAGCAGGCAGTAAATTTTATTTTGTTCGGTTTTAAAAAGTTAACTCCAGGTATACTTCTTATTAGTGAACGGAAATGGCACACAATATTTCTCAATTTAACCTTAGGAAATCGAACAATACCATGTTCTATGAACTTCTAAAACAGTCTATAGTCTCAACAGAAAAGCCGCGGGAGTGTGCTTGGTGGCATTTTGGGACAAACAAAGCCGGGTTGATCTGGTAGTGTATTTCTAAATTAAAAAAATCGGTCTCTCGTTTGCTCTTTTCTTAGATCCATGCTATAAGTATGTAAGTGTGTAAAGTTCCAGCACCGTAGATTATATAATGCATAAGCTTATGGAGTGGTATTAAAAGACGCACTCATATTGAAAATTGTACATAAGAAAATGGAAAGACAAATGTTTACTGTAACACCCTGTATTCCGAAAAAATTCGGGTATATTTTATGATTTTGTGTACACACTATTAGTTTGCAAAATTTCATCTGGGAATTTATGGAGCAGTGCGGGAAGGCGTTCCGTCTCTTTCATTGTTGAGGTTCTTGATGATGGCTCTTAGTTTCTTACTTCCTCTGTTTCGAAGCTCTGTTCAAGCACAGATACTATATTTTTTCAACTTCACTTAAGAATCTTCTTCTTGGGTAGCCCAGGCCCAGCAAGTTGTCCTCTAGCTATAGTGTGAGGGGCGGCAAGTTATTCTCGTTCATTCAAATGCCCTTTGCTCAGAGTGGGTTTGTATGTAGGCAGCTGGAGTTAGGAATCTCCTTGCCCTCTCAATATTCTCAGTGTCTCGCTTTCTCGTTTAGCTCCTCTGACCATCACTTGTTGTTTTGGATCTACTTCGCAGAGGTCTTGCTCCATATTCACAATTTGTTTTTTTGTAAGATATGAATTTCAGATGCAGTTATATGTTCATACTACATATTAGCGGACTTTGTCATTACATGTCTTTTGACATCGCCAGACCAACACCGCCATAGCCGAGGCGGTTAAGATGCTGTATCCATTATTTTCACCCTCATGGTTGAGGGTTCAAATCTCTGGCACATGCAACATATCTTACAAAAAACTATACGCGGTCCTGACTCCGGGCATACCGTGAATTATCTGGACAATCCTTCTGAGTCCCGACTACTTGGTAACCTTAGTTCTAGTACCAGGTTACATAGATGAGAACAAGCGGGCTTGCGAACTAATTAGGTTCACTTGTAGGTGTTAAACGTGGAATTTTGCAGTCTGTGTATTGTATTGTTCACTTGCTTCAATATCTGGAACGTAGAAAACCTCTTCAGAAGCACTATAGCAAACATTGATTTTTCCAGGTCGCTTCAAATTGTGTGGGTGTCACTGTCTTATTTGAAATGGCTATCGGTTATAACTTTGACTTGCTTATAGGTATACGAGTATTTATTCACTGCGTCGATGTATGACGTCGAACTACTGAAACAGTTTTGGTATGAAGAACTTTGGCTCTCAATGCATGTATTATAAGACATCATCTAATTCCCAATGATCCAATGATCGATGATACACGACAATGTCGGTGTCATCTACATGTGCGAAATGTTTTAAAAACTTCGCTGCAACTCGTTGGTGTATTGAAAGAATACGAGTAAACAGAATTGGCAAAAGTACCTATTATTGTGGGACTCTACCGTGTATTCAGATCCAATTTGCACCTTTAATATTATGTTGCTAAGCTAGTCTTGTACTCAGTTAGCAAATGGTCGCTTTACACCTTATATAGTTTCTAAAAATGCGCCTAACATTCGATTTGTCTGTATGAAAACTCTTTACTTATTTTCTGATTAGTATGTACTAACGAGAACAGAGTTAGCATTTAGTAACTATGCCTTATTTTTGTATTCAGAGACAAAAAGCACTTTCTTCACATTTAAAAATGACTGATTTCAGTTAGGTTTAGGCAATTGAAGGTTTAGGCAAAGCAGTTCACTCAGCAGATAACTATACTACTAATTAAGAATTGTACATGAAACGTTCTCAAGTCTTCTAATACCTTGCACAACTCAACTAGACTAGATGTTAACCAGCGATTGCTTAGCGTCTCATGTATACATTGTCGAATATAGAGAATTGCGAATCGTACGTACCTGGTAAGAAAAAAAACAAAACAACAATTTTAACAACATTGCAGCTTACAATTAAATACAAGGGGCGTAGGATACAAGAATTTTTTATCGTAAGACTGTTATTGGCTACAATTTAACACGCATATCTCTCTTCAATTGATTGGTTTTTTTGAAAATCAGCTTTTGTTTTTACCTTCAAGCCATTTGACTTTATGTCTCTTTTTTTTGTGAGGTCATTCCAAATTTATGAAATCCCTCCTTCAACCAATAAATCAGATGATTCACATATTGCTGTGTTGCTTCATTCTTACAGATCTATTCCTTTCGGTTCTCTGAAAGGGATTCAATCCAACAACTCAACATTGGAATGGCAATCGATTTATTCGATTAAACATACGATATACCGAGTCCGGTACTCTGGCCTCTCATGATGGAACTCTGGCAATGTTGACGGTCGTGGTCAATTCGTAGATGGACGTACAGACGGCAAAAGATAATTTTCATACCAACAGGCAGTCATACGTGATGCTGGTGATGGTGGAGCTTAGGAAAAGGTAACTTGCATGTTACTCCTTTTCGATGTTTTGCAGCCATCCGGATATCGTACCGAGAAGGTTAGGTACATTTGCTTTGGGTATTGGAACGTATCATTGCGTATACTTTTAGATTTCCCATGAGAACGGGGATTAATCCTCGTACGTAAATCTTACATGCTTCAGTCATTGTACATAAACAACGTTCTTTCGAACATCGTGGTAACTGCATGATGCTGTACTCTCTATCCCAGTATCTGTGTTACCAAGAATCGAAGATACCTACAAATATATTTAAATCGAAGTTTGTGTTGTTTGCTGATATGGATAATCGAGGAACAAGCTTTTTGGGATTTGCTTACCTTACCGGTTTGCATTGCTTTTCTTTGCATTAAGGAGGAGATTAAGATTCAAAGAGCAGAATATTGATATAGGTGGTTGTATTTTATTTTCAATATTTGTCCATTTGTTACTATTATGGGATGTGTGCACATCTGGTCGTTGTAGAAGGTTCACAGGACTTTTAGGGTTGACCATCTTGTGGTGAACTCACACCCACTGGGTTTACTGCGTGGGAAGGTGGATTTTTCTTGGTAGGATTTGAAATGGTCTATGGCTTGAATAGGATATATCATACAAGACACAATAAAAATATTTTTTTTGGGATAATAGGAGGAAAAACATTCAAATCCTAGAGATTAATATTAATCATCATATCAGAACTCCATTTTGGTAAGTGCAATTTATTTTGTATTAGACTTCTATTTATTTTCACTTGTACCTAGCCATGGTGTCTGATAATAAAAAGTACAGCCATTTTTGCTTTTTTTATTTTCAATGCATTTTTATTAAATTTCAATTTATTTTAACTTACTTGCTAGACAAAAAGCGCTTAAAACTGCTCAACTAACTTAACTGTTATTCTAACTTACTGGCCCTATGCAGGCGCTCTAAGATAAACCTAATACATAAAACGATGTCTTTTGATGTAACCTAACTCAAATCCTTTATTCATTTCATTTACTTTTTTTAACTATAATAATTACTAAGAAAAAATGTTTGCTTTATTTAAAAAACTTAGTACATGAACTAACTTTTTTTTGTTTTATACAAGGTGGGGCAAAAGTAATGTTATAATGTGAATTGGCTGCCATTTTGTTAGAAAAGAAAAAAATTGGGCTATGTTTTCACGAAAAGTTTATCTGAAAGTGTAAAATTCATGACATCAAGATGAAAAATGATATCGGTCAAATGACCACCTCTTGAGGAGATTTTTGAATTTTTGCTTACAAAACATCTGGCTCCAAATTGGTGATTTCTTCTTCAATGTTGGCTTTGAAAAAAGTCCCAAAGGAAGAAGTCTGATCGGCCAGTTCAAATCGCCAAAACGGGAGATCACACGGCACGGAAATTTGTGATTCAAAATCTCCATCATTGCCCGAGCTGTGTGAGCAGTTGCTCCGTCTGCTGGAACCAACAATGCTCGAGACCGAATTCAGCAACTTGCGACAAAAAAAAAAAAAAATCGTTTAACATCTGTAGCGCTCACCAGTTACGGTTACAGTGATGCCGCCGGGGTCCTCAGGGCAAATCACTTTTTCACTACAAATGCCGCACCAAACCGTCACTTTAAGGGGACGCAATGGCTCCGTGCCCCAGAAACGCAAATTTTGTTTATTCACATAACCACTTAAGTGGAAATGGGCTTCGTCGCTCATTATGATTTTTTTCTTCTTGCACCAGGTTTAACAGAGTATGCGAGTAAGTTAATCTCACTTGACGGTCAGCACGCAATAATTGGTGAACGATTAGGACTTTATAAGGGAACATCTTCAGGTCTTTCACCAAAATTCGACGCAGCGAACGTCTGCTGATGCCAAATTTTGTGCATCGTTGTCTCGTCAATGTTTCTGGACTCTCTCGGACGTCCGCAGCCACAGCAGTGGTTAATTCTTGCGACATCTCTAGTAGACCCAGTTTACACGAGACGCTCAGTCAAACGCTTAACGACGAAATTCACGCCGCGTTCTTCAGGTGTGTATCGCTCCACTGCTTGCTGTCAACTAATGCTTTATCTGTCTACAACATAAATGTCGAAGCACAATGACATTTGACTACATTTGTAAAAATTATGGCACATTCATATTATAACATTTCTTTTGCTCCGCCTTGTACCTTTATATAAATAAAACTTAAAATAAGCCATAAACTACCTAATTACGAAGTTATATACGTACTTTTTTTTTATCAAATGCTTTTTTTATATATTTTTAAATCCAAGAACTGTGCCTGGTTTCTTTTTCTCCAAAACCCTAACCTAAAACTACCTTAACCTAAGCTATGTAAGTCGGCCATAGAAAAACTGCCAACTTTAAACGGGCTGATTGAGGGAACGACGAAGGAGTTCCTTCTGTTTCGACTAGCCACCATAATTGTTCGAACTGACGTTCTACGTCCTTCAGATCGCGACTTGATGCCGCCCTACTGAACCCGAAACGCTCCACACTGCTGTGTGCGACATCTCTGTCATCCGAGCAACATAGAAGATTAGCGGCACCGTCAATCTGTCCTGGATCAGACCTTTCTCATCCAGATAAAGGAACGCATATGGGGGAACAAAGCCATTAAGGCACACTCTCTCGTAGTATCTGTAATTGGGGTAATAAGCCCCGGAGATCAGGTTGTCCACCGAGCTCATTGCTCTTGCAATGTGCTTTCGAATCAGCTTGATCACAAAATTATCCACTCTTATTAGGTTAGCCCTGTTGAACAGAACCTAAATGGGATAGAATTTTATGTACTGGAACTCTGGTGTTCTGTATAAATTAAGGCAAGCCCTCTCAAACACCCGAACCTTTTCAACAAGCTTGCTCCCACGTTGGGACATCCAAATGCGAGCATGGGCCGAATGAGGGCCGTGTAGCAGATTACTTTTATCCTTGCATCGAGTTGCTTGCAATAAAAATAACTCTTTGTAAGGGCAAACCCTTACAAAGAGACATTTCTATAACCATCTGGCCAGATCAGCATCTACATATTTGTTTGTTACAATATAGATATTGACCTAAGCAGAGTCCTAGGTATCTGACTACACTTCGACACGCAATTGGTTGTTCGTGCGGTCACACGATTGAGAACTTTCGCCAATTTCCGATTTCTGGAATTTGAATTTCAGCTTCTAGTCATCTCAATATCGCTGGATCTTATCGAATTTCCGTTGCAACAGAAGTGCAATGACCACGATTTTCGGTCCTGATCTGTACACGATCAAGTCATATGCATACGCTATATCATGGTGAAGCGATCCTATGAGATCGCTTGTGTAAATATTGGAAAGGATCGGTGAATTTACCGCTTTAATTTGAAAAGTTCCAGCAGAAGTCACATTGCCATTTATCCCAATGAACTGTCTACTGGTGAGCATGTTGTAAAGTATGAACAGCAGTGGTTTCCTTATGCCTAACCTGGTCATCTTATAGAAAAGTCCCTCTAAATACGTGGCATGTATTGTATCATGCCCCGCCTTAAAACCGAATCGGTTATCCGGAATTATTTTATTGTCCTCAGTGCACTTAATTAGGGCTCTAATGATCACTTTTTCGAATACCTTGCTAATGTTCAGAAGGAGACTTATCGACCGGAGATTTTCCAAATTGGAAGTGTCTTTACCCCTTTTGGGGATGGGTTGTACCACTGCTGTTTTCCAATGCAATGGATAATGTGCATTATTCAGTGCATTGTTAAACAGACTGGTGTAAATGTCCACCGTTTCTAGAGGGAGATGTCGGAGCACAATTTTCAATACTCCGTCGATTCCCACAGATTTCTTCCTCCTCAATGAGACGAATATCGCTTAGAGCTCCACCTTCGATATGTACGGGGGATGTACCCTTTCATCGGCGATGACATTATTTGCCATGTTGTCGTCATTGAACTTGGTAAAACCTATATTCTCCGATCGCCAGTGCTCTATATCATTTCGGGGGTAGAAGTTGTGCAGGATGCGATTTTCCAGGTCGTGGTTCTGGCAAATGATGGCATTCACCTTGTACAGTTACTTACTTCCTTTACTTATGTCCTATATCCCCTTGTGGGTCCTAGGGCCTCGACTACGCCTACGCGCCATCGTGTACGGTTTCTGGCAATGTGTCTCAGCTCTCCCCAGCTTTTCCCCAACTGCCGTGCTTCCTTCTCGACTGCTCTGCGCCATGTTCTCCTTGGACCACCAGCTCTTCTGCCGTCCTGAGTTAAGGGGTTCCATTGCATAGCATGGTTCGCTATGGAGCTGTCACCCTTTCGGAGCGTGTGACCAATCCACTGCCACTTCCGTCGTTGGATGGTTGTGCCTATTGGTTCCTGACCCGTTCTCTCGTAAAGATGTTCGTTAGAGATACGATTGGGCCAGAAAATCCTTAAGATGTTGCGCAGGCACCTATTAACGAACGTTTGCAGCTTTCTGGTGATAGCGGTGGTCACTCTCCTCGTGCTGCATCCATATAACAGCACGGATTCAACGTTGGAGCGGAACAGTCTTAGCTTGGTGTTCAAACTGATTGCATTGCTTCGCAATATTTTGGACAACATCCCGAACGCGGACTTTGCTTTGGCGATTCTGTTGGCTAGATCAAGTTCGGTTCCACCATCGGTCGAGACAATACTCCCAAGATACTGGAAATCCTCTACTCTCTCTACCGGTTGTCCAGCAATGCATATTTGAGCCGATGAGTTCGTTCCAAGACTGATAATTTTAGTTTTTGCGGTATTAATTTTCAGCCCGACGACGCCAGCCTCCCTCTCCACATCTGCTGTCATTACACTTGTACACTTCCTGGAAACCCACTCATATAGCCTCTAGCTTCTCCTGCGAATCTTCAATCACAAAGAACTCTACTGCGTTATCTGGATATATACCTGCTGTTATTAGTATTCGTCCATTGTTTGTCGTTCGGGGGATCTGAAGACACGGAAGGTCGTTTTGATTGTTCCTCCGAAATATTTTATTCATTAGCGGAGACATACACGGGTTGTTGGCTTTTACAGACCGAATTTTGTTGTTCCAATTCTTTTGTACTTCAGCGTCCTAACCTCCGAGTTTTGTCTATCCGAAAACTGTCTGTACAAGGTTTTTAGTCTCGACAGCAGTCTACTTTTGTATTGGTGTAGTGCGTCAATTGTTGCATTGCGGAATATGTCTGCGTTGTCAGTATGTTGTTACCGAGGTATCTTACTGTTCATAGTTCGTTTAATTGTCTCGTCCATTTGTTGTAGGTACCAGTGGAGTGTTCTTGTCAAAGTTCTGGAGAAGCGAGTCCAACGCATCCTACTGCAATTGTAGGAGTACGTTTAGACAAATTGCTCCAACTCCGGAATTTCGTTGAGAATCGTTATTATGGCACTGAGTCCGCAATGGTCACTGTCATACACAAATGTGTGCAGGCAGTTTAAAGTTTGTCGGTCCATGTCGGTCAGTTGTAACCGTACGTCGAACAGCATAAAATTTAAATAGGAGCCGCTTCTAGGAAACGCCGGAGTATCTGTAGCTTTCAAATCGAGTCTATACTCGAAACTGTGCTGACCCCATCAATTAAATAACAGGTTCCCTCTATTATTAGGTGTGTTATTTCCCCAATCTCTGTGTTTGGCGTTTAGATCCCCGTCCATGAGGAAATAATTCTCCTCCAACTCCAGCCTTAGGCATCGAAAAAGTGTCTCGATGTCTCTGAAATAAATAACGTAGACTGAGTAGCTTCAGGTGCTTAGAGTGCGATCATGTACACCCTCTTTCCACTATGGAGAGGGATGAAGCACCTGGAACTGAATAGACTTAGGTAGGTAGAAGCGGTGGTTCAATCGAATCCAATTAATACTTTGCGCCAGTCGCAGTCATAGTTGTGTTATTGATAAGTCAGGGGTTATAACCACCCAGCGAAGTTTGGGAAAAGAAAACATCTTTTCTCGTATCTCTTTTCCTGATACTTCGTAGAATAAATTAAAGATGGGGTTGCCTAATGTTCTACCTAGTGTCGGCAAGACAGTGTTGGCAAAGTAAGTTACTACGAATTATTTACTCATATAGTTACGCATAACTAATAACAATAGGTACGTCTCCTTTCTAAAGTAACCAATGTGAATTATGTAATTAGCGTAACTAATTGTAATTTGAATACACTAACTAGAAGCAAGATTCGCTTTAATTACTGCTTTTATCTTTTGCTGAAGGATTCATCTCTGACTTGTTCATTGTATCTTTTGAATGAAGACTTCCTCGAAAGAGGCAATAATGCAACTATCAGTGTGAAGTCGGACATTATTTTGCTCTTAAAAAAGTACCACACGAAATGTGTATTCTTAAAGGATATTTTAAATACACCTCAAGGGAATCAAGAATACATCGATAATGGCAAACATATCCCTCCTCAGACCATAGCAGACTCTCCGTAAAAACTTACCATTTAATGGGTAGGGAAGGGAAGGGAAGAAATCGCTAACCGCGTCTTTCCCCATTCTTTCTATCCATATAGACCCGTCAGCGCGTCCGTCAATTTCGCTGTGACCCGGCCAGCACCCAGACCAGCTCGATCCGGCATTTTAAAGGATATGGTGATCGAATTAATGGCTTTTATAGAGGTTTGACTATTTATAAAAATAGCAATGTTCGGCTTTTCGGATTACAAGTAGCTCTACCTCAAAGATAGTTCAGAGTAGACACCCGATCTAACACCACAGTCAATCTCTGAGGCGTTAATATACCTATAGATTGTTGTGTCAAGATCTTTCACCATCGTTTCGTTTTTCTACTTCAACCTCGTGGGTAATTGTCGAAATTTCTCTTGAAGTTTGTTTTTCAATGAAGCCTCTGCGTCTTATTATTACAGATGCCTATATACCTGGCATTGGGCGATAGTGAGAGTGGTTATTCATTCAATGGTGGAAGTCGCCTGCGACTTATTTTGTTTTTTGTTGACCCCTTCTCTGTCTAGTATCACCAAGATTTTGTTCATTATCATCAGCCAAAGTCACTACTGTGGGATGTTCCTTTGGCAACGATATTTGGTTACGCGGCTATTTCCTAGTGTTGCCTGAATAATTATATTTCTGAGCATAGAGCTATGTATTAGCTAAAATAGACTTCTATGCGGCGTTCAGCAAGCGATTCTTAAATGCCTTCAGTGGGTACGCTGTAGACGGTGGCGAGGGTGTGTGGATTGGTTTCTCGATTGCTCACACAACCTTATGGTGGCTTTCAGTATGTGACATGTGGAAAATTGAAATAAGTTGAACACACACATTTAGATCGTTAATATTTTTACATTAATATTTTTGGTGAGATATCAATTCTTTTTGCAAAGATTAGGCATCGATAAGCAATCGCCGGGTAAAACTTCAAGTTTAATAACAGCTATTGAAATATGTGTCCAATAGAAATGAATGTTTCTGGAATCTAGCTACTTACTAATGCTTTAAAAATTATATGCCGTATGATGACAAGCCGCAGTGAATAAAATATACAGCCCTGTCCCCGTTTGCTAACCTTACAATATACTGATGGACTCCGCCCTATTGAAAACCATGTTTAAAAGATAGTTTTACTCATTTCATCCTTTTTGATATTCTATTTAACATTAACACTACACAATCCACATATCTATAATAATATTAATAAAAATAATTATAAATCTTTTTGGTTGTTACAGATTTAAATGCATCATTTCATGTAAGTAGTTTTTGTATGAATTGATTTATTTTATTACATTATCTTTGTGCGGATTTCGTTTACAGATGTGACACGTTTCCGACCACTGTATAATCTTAGGCCAAAACCACAGTGGAGCGGCGATGCAGGATCCAATTCATTCACCTTTTTGCTCCTACCCTACTATAAAATTAATTTTCAGGATTCCAGTACTTACAAGGTAACAAAACATGAGAACCGAACCCTTATAGCGAGTATCAGTTATCTGTTCATCTGTCCGTCTGTCTGTCTGTCACAGCCTCATAACTTTTAAACCGTTAGACGTAGAAGGTTAAAATTTGGAGAGTTGAGTTTTATTAAACCACCAGGAGTAACATTTTGTAAAAGTCTTGGAAGTTAGAGAAAAATATAAATATAAATAATTGCATACGTATGCGAAGAACAAGTATTGCTTTTGACCTTCCCAACGATAACACCTCCGTATCCGAAATGGCTAGTGGGCTGCGTCAATGAACCACTCACATTTTTTGATTGGTTATATCAAAAGTCCAAACATTTTTTTTTTCTATAAATGCAGTATGGTTATCTAGTGTATCAAAGACTTGAATTTTCAAAGATTGAAATGTTTTGCTGATGACTAATGATCAGAGCAGCCGGCAGTGACAGAACTTCTCGTTGCGCCCAAAAAAAATAAAATGGACCCAACAAGTTGATTTCAATAAATACATACATACGCACATACACATCGTCTAGTAAATGCTTACATTTTCATATTATGAGTATGATACTGTATTGTTCCGTTAAGGATACCATGAGCGAAACAGAACCATCTTGACTATAATCTATTTCTGATGTGCATCAATATTTCCGAAAAATCAATCAAATCGATACGGCAGTTTTAAACGACACTCATACGAACATCCATGGACAATTTCATGCTGGTCTAAACATATTCGTCAATACTGCCATTCGGCATTATATTATTTGATTGTTTCGTCGCATTTCCAATTCTCAAAGATACCTAATTTTAGTGAGCTCTGCTTATCTCCGGATTGAGATTTTACTTCTCACAAGTTCCCCTCTTAAACAAAAGGAAAACTAAATTCTTTAAATTGCTATGGCATTGGAATCACATAGAGAAGAAAAGTTTGCTATTCAATTTGCTTTCTGCCTTTGCCATCGAAATGTTCTTTCATTTTTCCAAACAAATGATTTATCGATCCAATAATCAGAGGGATAAAAACAAAAGAAAAGGCACACAATACTCTGGTCGAGATCCCAGCAGAACCAGCAGCAGCAGTCAAAGCGAAAGTGGTATTGGCCACAAAAAAGGGTAAAGTGTTGATATTGAGGTTTCCCATCCACTCACAAACACACACATTTACTCACCTATACATTTTTCCTTGACGCCCCCTAAATTTGAAATTCTTTTACCTTTACCTTACCACCATGATTATATGGTTCGAGATGCCAAGCAAAAAAAAAAAAAAATACTCGAAAAGGGTAGCAACTACGAGTGTACTTAAGGATAAGGGATTTGTTTTTTTCTTCCGATTAAGCCGAAACAAAGTATGTGCAAATAAATACCTACTGGACCGCACCTGGTTACAAATTTTAATTGCTCCGGACAAAAAAAGCTCATTTTCTTAATTAAAAACAAAAAAAATCAAGAAAAAGAGAACCAAAATTAATGAGAGAAAATATTGACTTTAATTGGGTCACGAAATCGATATTATCCGGAAAATATAATTAATCAGATTTCAATATAAATACAATTCGAGTGCGACTTACTAGTGAAGCAGAGTAATGTTGCCGGGCCGTAGCTACGCGTGTGCCCTACATAAATATTTTGGTGTATTTCATAGCAAACTGCTGAATTATGTAGCGGCCTTAGGTCGAAGGAAAACGAATTCATAATGAAGTCACTAATTAAGAGCTTATCCGCAGCAGAGCATTAGGTATTACTTGTATCTTTGAACTAAAGCAGCCGTAGTTGGTAACAAGCCTTTTATCTGGCGAAACTGATTACCTACGTAATACGGGTACTTAGAACTTATGAATGTTCCAACACGTTTGAGGTAATGAACTCATAAATCAAGAGGATACATTATTTTGCTGTTGGTCCATTTAGATGATTTCACTGTGATTACGCAGTTTCTTGGTGATTATTCCTAGGAACTTGGAGAGAAGATAGATATATAGTATATATCATACTACTGTCGGTGTAGGTGGTGTGACAATTTCTTAAATACTACTGCTCTTGCAGATCTTTTGTTAATAAGGCGTCTACACAATTATATTGCTTAAACCGTGTAAACAGAAAGATAAGACCTAGCTTAACTTTTATAAAGTCTGGAGGCAGATACGAGTACCTTAAGATTTGCTTAGAGCAAATATGATCGTCTATCAATATCTACCAAGTATTACCTTGTGTTTTCGGATACCTTGTTTTTCCTAAAGACGCAACGCCATAAAGCCTTGAGCAATCTCGTCTCGAGTATCGAATATTAGAGCTGCTACCACTGGACACTCACGTAGTTCGAACATACGAACGTAATCTTAGCCTTCATAGGGAGATAGCTTTCGGGAACTACGTTTTGTTCTCGTTAAAATCTCTTTAACCTTGGCACTCTGGAAATATACGATAATGTCGATAGCATCTGCGTAACAAAGCACACCTGCTTTACGTTTTATCTGCTCTAGTGTGAATACGAAGAAACCACACAACACTACGTCCTTGCCGATATTCGAAAGAAGGAAGAATTGTTTATATTAACACAAGTCACTGTGTGTTTTCAACATTCTGGAGTACAGATAGCGCTATTCTCGAAATATTTTAGACCTTGTGTGTATTTTCTATACGTAGGGAACTTTCTTTCTTCTATAAGAAGACCATAATGACGACATACATAGCTAAAATCAGAATGGTTTAGTTACTGAAAAAATTAATGACGCTTAACAAGTCATATGTAAGTATAAAAAAAAAATTGATGAAACAATAACAACGACTAGTTGCTCCATTTTAAAGAATCTACATCGGTGACCTGCTTCAATCACGAGCAATTAAGGTCTGAAACTCCCTGCATTGCGAAAGAGGTGGTAAATAGCTCTCATGGGCAGTAAATAACTTTCTTCCACACGAATCTATAGAATCGGATGCTATCAATCAACTGGAAATACAACTTGCTTATGTTTTATTACGCATGAATTCGACTATCGATAGTAACTGAAGGATTGTACGAGTAACTATCGAATGATTTCATTCATTCATACAGAAAGCGGAGAATATGTATAAATATACTATATATATAAAAAAAAAAACTGTATGCGGATCACTGTCGTCTCGCGACGTATGAGGTCGAAATTCATTAGGTATAGGGTGAGCAGATAAGAACGATAGGCAAAAAAATTTATATAAAACAACAACGGTGTGAGAAGTTAAATTAATTCTCCCTTTATTTTTAAGCTACATTCATACCATTATGTATGGAATAGCACATCATTTAAATGGCCGCCTCGACTTCGCTGGCAGTGCTTCAAGCGGTCGGTCCAATTTTTGATGACTCGGTCCAATATGTGTGGCGTTATTCCGGCAATAGCGTCTCGGATGTTGACCCAGAGCTCGTCCAAAGCGGTTGGCTTGTTAACGTAGATTAAGGACTTAACGTAGCCCAAGAGTGAACTCACGGAGTTGTCTATGGTCGTCCGGCTTCAATTCTTGCGTCAGCACAATCTTATACGCATGTAGGCCCAAATCCAACCACAAAATAAGCCTGGTTGACTCTCTGGCGATGTCCAATTCAGCTGATCGGCGCCGAATTGACATTTCTGGGTTTTCTTAAATACTGGCCGCTACGATCGCTATGTTTTCTTCACTTTGCACCAAACTTTGTCTGGTGGATGGCTTAAGAGTATACTCACACTCAAACTTTTCCACGGTGCGACGAATTGCCTGCGCATTGAAGCCATGATGACGACCGACCTCACGACGAAATTCATGTTGCGTATTTACAACTGAGTCGAAATTTCAATAATATATTTTAATAATTCCCACACGTTCAGGAAACGTCAAATGATGCATGATGAAAACCTAACGAGTATTTTGACAGCTGGATGTCATTGGTAATTTTGACAGCTGCTGAAACATAACAATTGGAAAAACTATTATTGCTATCATATAACATCCAATCGATATATTGTATGTAGGTTACAACAGTCGATGCATATTGAATGAAATTTTACCTAAATAATTTTGTTTTTTCTTATCCTGACCAACAATACCCACTAATTGCTTCATCCGCCAGAAATAAAAGAATTGATACGAGAATAGAGGAGAGCACACAAAAGATGGTAAATCCTGCGCTCCCCAGCATAAAACTTATTCAAAACGCTTATGTAATAAACTCAAAAAAAGCGATCTGAAATTTCAAAAATTGCAAGATTTTCACATTCACCACTCTGCAAAGCCATGCAAAAAACCCCAAATGCAATCGCCACCAATAAGAAAAACAATGGCGAATGGGCAAAAGGAGACAAAGAGAAGGCGCATTTATTTGGCGAGTACCTAGAAGAACCGTTTAAACCATTTGATGGACAGGCATTGATAAAGGATCCCGGTGGTGCTTTTGCGACACCTGACAACTTTAAAATAAAAAGTGTGTCATTAGCTGAACTTCGCCAGGCAACAAAAAAACTGAAAAATAACAAGGCCCGTGGACTTGATTTGAGAACCGGACAGATCCTCAAAGAGTTGCAAAAGAAAGCTCTAATTAAGCTGCTCTATCTTATAAATACTTCGCTGAGACTACTATACGTTCCAAGACAATGGAAGTCGACTAAGTTATAATGATTCCAAAACCGGGAAAATCTCCAAACGATAAAAATAGTACAGACCAATATCGCTCCTGCCGATAATGTCAAAGGTATTTGAAAAACTCTTATTGAAGCGCCTACAAACGGTCATTGAGCAAAGACGTTTAATTTCTGATTATAAATTCGGCTTCAGAATCAAAGATTTCACAATTTTTTTTTTTTTTTTTTTTTTTTTTTTCCGAGGGTAGGTAAAAAATCCTCATGAAGACACTATGAGGATCGATAGCGCGTGCTCATAGTAGTGTGAGATTTTTACTCACTAAAAAAACCTCCCTTCGTGATAAATTTCTTTGATTACATACTACAACTAAGTTTTGACTTATCCAGCAGTTTTTCTTTCACGTATTGAGATCGTTTGGCAGGTCCCTTTCCATTGAAAGTTCCTGCTTGTTCCGCAAATTAGGCGCGGTTTCTTGCTATCGCGTTAAGTCGAAAGGTTTAGTCCTTTGTAGACGACGCAGTAGATTCCTCTCATCTAGAATTCGAAGGACTTCATTGTTAACGTGTCCTTGTAATCTGTCTTTATGCTTACGCGCGAAGTTTTTGATTTCATATTCGACTGTCGCAATTCCTAAATCTCTATGGATATCGCTATTTCTAATAAACCACGGTGCATTAACTATTGATCTTAGCACTTTATTTTCAAAAGTTTGTAAAATATTGACATTACTTATTTTGGTACAACCCCAAAGTTGTATTCCATATGTCCATATCGGCTTTATCACTTGCTTGTATAAAAGCAGTTTGTTCTCTATATTAAGCTTGGAATGTTTTCCAAGTAACCAGTACATTTCTCTGTATTTGGTTTCGAGTTCTTTACGTTTTTTCTTCACGTGCGATTTCCACTTCAGCTTAGCATCAAGTGTCATTCCAAGATACTTAGCCTTGTTTGCAAACGGAATTTGAACCGAGTTTGAAAAGATGGGCAAATTATTTATTTTCTTATAAGTAAAATTGACATGAACAGATTTGTTTTCGTTTAAAGCTAGTCGCCAAATCTTTGTCCATTCATTTACTTTATTCAATGCTTCTTGCAATTTTTCAGTCGATTCTTCGATCGTTTTACCCGTTGCCAGGATGGCAGTGTCGTCGGCAAATGTAGCTAATACGGTGCCTTCTTCTTGCGGTATATCGCGAGTATATAATAGGTACAAAAGCGGTCCAAGGACACTTCCCTGCGGTACCCCAGCCCTTATTTCTTTAAATTCCGAATATTCGTTTCCGTGTTTGACTCGGAAAAGTCGATTCGTCAAGTATTTTTCTAGAATATTATATAAGTGTTCCGGCAGAACTTGTCGTAATTTATATTTCAAGCCTTCATGCCAGACCTTGTCAAAAGCTTGAGAAACATCAAGGAATATGCTCGAGCAAATCTTTTTTTCTTCGTAAGCTTTTTCAATTAAATCAGTTATTCTATGCACTTGGTCTATTGTTGAGTGCTTGGTTCTAAACCCAAACTGGTGATTGGGAATAAGAGATCCTTCTTCTATAACCGGCTGTAATCGCTTAAGTAATATTCTTTCGAAAACTTTAGACATAATCGGCAGCAGCGAAATAGGTCTATACGATTTTTTATCATTCGGTGGTTTTCCAGGCTTCAGAATCATTATTACTTCCGCGACTTTCCATTGACTCGGAACATATTCTAATCTTATCGCTGCGTTTATAATGTAAAGGAACTTAACTAACGCTTTTCTAGGTAACGATTTAAGAAGCTCTGCTGTGATTAGGTCGTATCCAGGAGCTTTATTCGGTTTCAGTTTCTTTATTTCTTGTTGAAGTTCGGTCAGCCTTGCATTTCTTACTGTGTAATTGTGAAATGCTATATCCGACGCATTATCATTTTCAGCAAGCGCTTGCCCATCAAATGGTTTAAATGTTTCTTCTAAATGGGCGGCAAAGACCTCTGCTTTGTCTTTATCATTCTTGGCCCATTCGTTGTCATTTTTCTTGATTGGGGCCGCTTGTATTTTCGGTTTTTGAATGCCTTTTATAGCTTTCCAGAGCGAATAATTGGAATATTTGTCCGCTGTTAAGCTTTCAATGCTGGTTTGTATTGTCCGGTTTTTAAAATCAATAATGGCCTTTTTTAGCAAGTTACACAAGCGATTCAAATGCGATTTATGTTGCGGAGCACGAGTTTGTTGCCATTTTTTACGCGCTTTTCTCTTCTCCCTTACCATTTCTTTTATTTCCGGTGGATATTTTTGGCCATGATTGATTGGCGTTTTCCTTTGATAGGGGGTATTTTTCCACGCGGCGCGCTGCAGAACTTCAACAAAACGATCAATTTCGATTTCGAGTTCAGAAGACGTCCTAAGTGATACTCTCAGTTCGATATGTTCTTCAATGTCTTTTTTAAAGCCTTCCCAATCAGTTTTTCTGCTAGTTAGTCTAGCAGGTAAATCTTTTTTAATTAAGCGTTCGCTCATCGTTAGAATGATAGGGGAATGATCGGAAGAGAGATCAAAACTTTCATCAATTTTAATACATTTGTCTGGTATTCCTTTTACAACAAAGAAATCGATCAGATCGGGTATTTTGTTGTTATCAGTCGGCCAATATGTTGGTTTACCAGTCGAGTGAAAGTCGCATCTGTGTTGCATGCAGGCATTGTAAAGTGCTCTGCCTTTTTGTGAGACACATCTTGAACCCCAGAAGGTGTGTTTTGCATTAAAATCACCGCCAATAATAAAATTCGGTCCAAGAGAGTTGAAAATATTTGTAAAATCATTTTTTTCAAGCCTGCAACGCAGTGGACAATAAATAGACGAGACATTGAAAGAGTAATGCCCATTTTTCACGCGTACAGTGCTCACTTGCATTGTTTCAAGCTCTATCATAATCTCTTCAGAGTGTTCGATGCAATCTTTTATGATTAAAGACGATCCGCCTCTGGCTCTTTCCGACGGGTGATAAGCGTGATAGGTACTGTATCCAGTAATGTTTACACGCGATAGTTTCGTCAGGTGAGTTTCACAGATCAAACATATGTCAATGTCATTTTCCCGTAGAAATATTTCTAGCTCTTCTAGTCTTTGTATGAGACCGTTGGCGTTCCATGCAACAATTTTAAGAAGTTTCGTCATGTTCGTTTTGAAATGCTCCTATTGTTAAGCTTATATTCAAGCTTCTCCAACCTTTCGACAATTAGCGCGTTTGTTTTTGTTTGCTCCTCAAGCCTCGCAAGGATAATAGAAAAGACGTGAGATACGGGGTTTTCCGAATTATCAGTGTTCGTTTTTATTGATGTTGATGCTTGAGCACGCGTCTGCATGTCAGAATCTGATGGCTTTTCTTTAGGCGCTTTTACCTTAACGCGGTGTGGAATTTGATCGGTGTTTGATGTCGCAGCTTGAGCGTACGTAAGCGCGCCAGGGTCGGCTCGGTTGTCTCTAGTCACCTTTCTTGCAGCAGTTTTCGACTTTTCCTTATTTACCGGTTTTGAGGGTGGGTTTTCCGGCTTCATAAGTCGATCTCTTCTTTTTTGTAATTCTTTGGCTACTTCACAGCCTCTGTAATTAGCCGGATGCTTACCATTGCAGTTAATACACGCTGCAGGGGTTTTTTTGTTTACACCACACTCTTGACTAAGATGTTTACCGGCGCATTTGACACATCGCGGTTCTTTTCGGCAATATGTTTGCGTATGGTTGAATCCTTGGCATCGTTTGCACTGAGGTATCAACCTTGTATTCTTGCGCATGGGTTCGATTTTGACTACGACATTCAGAATTGTTCTTATTTCGTATATCTTTTCTAAACTCTCAGCCTTATCAAAGGTTAGCATAAAAAGAGGAAGCTCGCGCTTAACCATCGTTTCCTCGCCTTCCAATTTTTGCTTTTCCCGTTTAATTAAGTTTACCGCATCGACGATTTTAAAGTTTTTGTTCTTCAAATCGTGAACAACGTCTTCCTTTCGGCATGAGGCATGAAGTCCTCTAGCTACGACTCGTATCGGTCTTTCAGATTTATTTTCATACGTATACCACTGGATTTTTTCAGTATTCAGTTTATTAGATACTGAGCGGTAACTGTCTGAGTCCTTTACGTTTACTTTCCATTTGTTGTTGTTGAGCGATGATACTTCAAAATCGGATAGCAACAAAGGTTTGAGAAAAGAATGCAGTTTATTATAGTCTGCAATTCCGATCACGTATATTGGTGGCGGTGGTTGTACCTTATTTCGTGGATTTTCTTCGGCACGCGTGTTTATTTTGTCAGGCTGTTCTTTACCTTCTCGTTTATTTTGCGTGTTTTCTTGCCTCGTTAACATTTCGGGCGAAGAGCCAGCTTTTCGTTTTTTGACTGGCCGTTTTTTTAGAATCCAATTGGTTTCCCGACTTAGTTCTTCATCATCCGTTTTATAATCCGTGTTATCGGGGACGATTGAACTCGCAGCAGACTCATTACGAGGTTTCGATGTATCATTAAATGCTTTATTTTCTGCTTTAAGTACATTTAATTCCTTACTTAGTTCTTCGCAGAGAAGTTCCATTTTACTTAGCCTGGTCCGGAGTTCCATATTTTCGTCCGTTAGGCTTTGAATTTTCGCTGAAGTCCGTTGTTCGTGCGCCGACACTATCGATGTCGCCGGACTTCTAGTTCCGCACGTTTTCATGGTAGATCTTGATGTTGGAGATCTAACTACCCTAGTACCTTTTTTAAAAGGATCAGATGAACGCAATAAATGGCTCTCCCCAGAATCCGTAGAGCCGACCTCCGAAGAGGGTGGATTTTCCAGTGTACCTGGACTGCCACCTGGGGTATTTATATCTTTCGTTTTGTTCATTGCATGTTTTTGTATACGCCATACTCGGTATACGGAGGGTGGATTTTAGTCGCCTCTTACGACAGGCATGCCTACCTCGGGTATATTCTAACCCCTACCCGAAGGGGGTATAATAACCAATGAAATTAAGAAAGCCCTAGGAGGGAATCAGATATGTACTAGCGCTTTTCTTGACGTCTCACTTGACGTCAACACGAAACCGAATACTCAGAATTTAAGGAAATCGCTGCCAAAGTTCCACAAGAAAGTGTTCTTGGTCCGTTCTATTCACACTCTACACTCGAGACATACCTCCAGAAGAAGGCACCATTGTAGCCACGTTCGCGGACGATACGGCTATACTGGCAGCGGAAAGTTCAGTCGAGTCAGCAACTGAAAAGCTCCAACGAGCTTTGGATAAATTAGCGAATAGCATTGTTGTTAACGAAATTAAATCAACGCATATTAAATTTACTTACAGAAAAATAAACAACATTCCCATCTTCATTAACTTTGTACAAATACCGTATGCAAACGAGGCAAAATGTCTAGGAATGGCACTAGACGTGAAACTCAAATGGAAGTAGCACGTTAAAAAGAAACACAACGTGCTCGAAAATGGATTCAGACAAATATATTGGCTACTTAGAAGACAATCCAAATTAAGTATACAACATATAACAAACTGCTTTTATATAAGCAAGTGGACGTATGGCATACAACTTTGTAGTTGTATTAAACTAAGCAATAGAAATATAGTACAATCTATCCAAAACAAAGTGATAAGAACAATCATGAATGCTGTTGGTATATTAGGAAGAAATAACAAACTTTGCTCGCAAACTTCGTATTCGTCTTTATGGTCATTGCAAAAACACCATACTCCAAATTCTGGACGTGACAAACCTTGTGCGCCGACTAAAATACTTTAAGCACGCGCTGCCGGTCCTCATGGTGTCTATGCAAATTTTCACCTACCCAAGTAAAGAAAAAGTAATTTGTTTCGTACGCCGCACCATTTTCGAGATATTCGAGGTAAAGTCCGACATTTTGAAAGATTGTGTACATATAAATTTCAAAAAACTCGGTATCGGTCTTTATTTCCTGTGAAGCACTGTTTTCAAAATATTCGCACTCAATAAAAATTTTTCATAATTAACTGCGAGGTAAGGTCGGACATTTTGGAAGATTCAGTACCCCTCAGTTCATTTATCGAACTATTGATAAACTGAATAAAAAATAAATAGAATGAATGAAGATGGTAATTCGTTCGATAACAAAGGTATTCAATGAATGAAAATAGTAATGACTAAATTTTAATAACTATCGAATAATTGAATATTCGGTAGTTTTATTCAATCACATTACTAATTCTCAGTCCCTGTTTGATTAAATTAATCGATCCTACCTACGGTACATACCAAAACTATGAAAAGGCGTGAAAGTGGATTTTATATCAAAAAGCGGGAAAGCTTAACACACCACTCCAAACGACTTCAGAGTTCAGACCCATCAGCCTCGATAATTGTAAAACGTAGAAGGTTATGGCCCGACATACCGAATTTTGAGATGAACAAAGTGTACTCGTATGGGTAGGGGAGGTTGAGTAATTTATTAGCTTTAACTTAATTGGTTAATTCAATATAATTTATAAACGGTATAATCATAATTTATGTGTTAAATAAAAGGTCAACCGAGCATATCAAACTTGGAGTTTAAGAAAAATATATATTATATATATAATTTTTTTTACAAAAAATTTTTATAATATTTTTCAAAATTTTGTGTGATCAAGCATTATTTATTTTTTATGCACCAACCTGCTCTGAGAAAGTCTTGTAAACCATAGCCTTCAATATCTACTTGATAACAAGTATTTACCATATAAGGCTGAATCTTGAAACTATGCCATCGTTTGTTGTCAAAACGTCTACATTATAATGGTTACTTACTTAGGCAACTTTTAACGTAAAGCTTTGTTCGGTTAAATTATATTACTTTCTTCTTAATTTTAGTTCAATAAGAGTAAGAGATAGAGGGCTATGATTTACAAGATCTTTTTCGGAATCGGTGCATAACGTATCGAAAATAAACTATACTTAGTAACGCATCTGTAAACTATACTTAGTAACGCATGTTGCGTTTGAGAACAATTATAAAAAACTTTTTTTAAGTACTTTTTTTTTTTTTCAAAGCTTTACTATGCCGAGTCATCATTTATTTAAAATGCTATTTTTCTTGTTTTCAAATTACGCATATGTTATCATTTTACTCTTAACCGTTCTTAAATTACGGTAAATTATCGATTTAAAACCAAAAATTTACCTGACAAATAAAATAAAAAATAGACCCCCCTCCCATATATTTTCTTTTCCCTCACCCTAACCTACCCACTCTGTCATTTTAATTGGAAGAACTTAAAACATCCTGTATATCAATTTCGAGTCGGGCCTCGCGCGGTTAGTGCCTCGTACCGCTATTTTAATTTTTAGCTGTGTGTACTTCCCTATACATCCTCACACGTAGGTCATTTCGTCTAAAAACTGTCAAAATCGGATCACATGTGAGGTATGTGATGGGCAGGGTTTAAAAATCTTTAAATCACATTTGTTAGCCGTCTAACTGAAGAACGGATTTTACATCGCCAATGCCATGGCTTTTAAGTTTTTTTTCTTTAAGAAACTATTCAAAAAATATATAATTTATATATGTATTTGGACTCCTTTTGTTTTTTTTCTCATGTCCAGAAAAATATATTTTATAATTTTTTTTTTTTTTTAAATAATTGTTGGTCAACCACATACCATTTTTACTCTACGTCAAACTGTTTAAAGTTACAAGTGTGTGACAGACACACGGATAGGCGGACAGACACCGTTTTGAACCCATTAGAGTTCCGTTTATAACATTCTGGTACGGAACACAAAAAAGTCTGAAATTAACAGGAAGCAATTTTTAGTTATGTACACGATTTTGTTGGTCATATATTTTCTTTTTATGTGTATACATATCCCATGAAGAAATATACAAGTTTTTGGTTTTTCTGCGATATTTTATTTCATTAATTAAGGAAAGCGTTATACAAATCAAATACCAAGAAGCAAACCTAGTTAAATTTCCACAAAATCGTTCACCCAAAACGTTTCTAAAATCTATTTCAATGTTAATCATTATATCAATAACATTTTGATTATAGATTCTATTTTATTTTTATTATTCATTCTAAAGTTTAAAAATCTAAGTTAAGGAACTTGTCTGTATTATTATTTCAAAAAAAAGACTCAAGAGACTGTTGTGAATTTTATACACTGCAGGATAAAAATTTGAGGCAATTCTTGGCATTCTAGATATCAGTTTTTGAATTGTTGCCTGTAGGATATTGCTCCAGCAAAGCAATAGTATATTCCACAACGCAGATTCTGTTGATAGGCATTGATCCCGGACCCTTTCTATCCAGTTCCTCCACAACAGCTTTATATGGTTTAAAGGTTTAAAGGGTGATTGCGATGGCCATATCATGATTTATAAGATTTCTTCATCGTCCCTCTGTTTCAGGTCTTGACGTGTGTTTAGAGTCGTTGTTCTGTTGAACAATATCAAGCCAGATCTCCCACTCTACTTGAAGAGAAACATCCCCAAACAGAACCGCCTCCATGCTTGGCAGTAAGAACCACACAGTATGGTAGCATCTTTTGTTCAACGCTGCGTCGAACGAAAACTCTCCGTTTTGTGCCAAATACCTCGGACTTTGATTCATCGCTCCATAAAACTCTGTTGAAAACTTCTTCCATACAGTCTTTATGCTTTTTGGCCCATTCTAACCTTTTCTGCTTGTTTTGTGGTCGCAGCAGGGGTTTTCGAACAGCAACTCGCACAAATAGTCCAGCATGTCTTAATCTACATTTGACCATTGTCAAGGACAGCGGTTTATTCCGTGTTTCATTTATTTCAGTTGTAGCTCTTTACCGTCCTGACCGTGGTTTATCCTCAAGATTTCTGATTTAAGCATGTCGTTCAATTGTACGTTGAACGCAGCACCTTGATACCTTCAACTGCGAAGCAACTTCCCGCTGCGATTTGCCTTCTTTAAAAAGGGTTATGATTGCAGATCGTTTCCCGATTGTGGTTTTCGCGACTTTTCCCATTTTTAACGAGTTGTTTACTAAAGACGTGAAGAATCTCAAATAAATTCTTATGACTTCAAAATGTGGCTTTTATGTTAGACCCTTGCAATACAGATCGACAAATTTTGGGATTTGAGAACCCTTCTGATGTAAGGAGTCAACAAGTGCTGAATCAACAACCAAAAGTCATAAAATTTAATAATTATGAAAAACCTAAACACTTCTCAAAAAACCACAAAAGCGGTTTTTCCCACATTTGTAAACAAAACGCCCACTGTTCAAAAACGTGGGTGTAAATTCGACTTTTATTATCTGAATGTGTTTTGTATTATTCAGATAACAAATTTAAGTAAAAAAACCCAATGTAATTCATAAAATTCAATCATGAATTCAACGTGAATAAAGTCAAAGTGGTGGGTGGGTGGCTAGGTGGGTCTCAAACTTTTGGCCTGCAGTGTACATTGAAATAAAATCTACCCGCAATAGTGCACTATTACGTTCACCAATTTGGGTTGGACGATTGAAAAATTTAAGTATGATACTGTAAAAAGGTATTTATATATAATAAAACAGTCTACTCTATAACATGGAATCAGTGGGAGGTATATACCCCGCTTCACTGACTTTTTTTTTTTTGCTTTGATATGGCCTTTCATCTTCTAGAGCTTGACTGGATAACTTTTTATTTCATGCATTTCTGAGAAAATCATTTTAATGCTGATTTCAAATATGTTCTCAAATCGGGCCTAGCTCTAATGAGTGCGAAAAGCACATTGTCATTGAAAATTATATCCAAAATCGCTTTTTTAATATCACATGCTTAACCGATGCATATCTCAGGTACATATTTATTGCCTAAGTACATTTGTTTTTACTTTAAACTATTTCCAGTTTAATTGTGAGTTAAATCTAAAAGACACATTTACATAGTAGTGTCGATAAGATACGAATGGGGATAAGGAAAATCTACTGCGGAATCCTAAATAATGCGCTATTTCTTAATTGCTATAGAATGAAGTGCAGTCTATTTTCGAAATCAGCACGCACAAGTTATTAAGAAAGGTAAATTTTTGGTTCATATGAAGATAAGAAAAATTATAATACAATTTCGCAAGCTCGTGTAAATTGAATCTGCGACTATCATTCTTTTTATTCCTGTTAACAAATGATGACCTCTAGGGGATTTCCTTTTTTTGGAGGTCTAATTTTTGTGTATGGCGTTTGTAAGGAATCTTTTAGGCAATAAGACTGCATCACTAGAAAACAAAAATACTAGAGACACGTTTTCAAGAAAATCGGGTTTGAAAAAAAAACAAAAAGTATATATTTTTTATTCAGACCTATTAGTCTGATGTCCTTCCTGCTGAAAAGCATAGAAAGACTCGTTGACCTACATACATCTGCACAAAGTTGGTTTGAGGGTACATCCTCTGGCAGAGATGCAACATGCCTATCAACGCAGAAAATTCTGAGAGACTTCGTTTCAAAATCTGGGCAGCAGAATAGAATGTGCGCTTGACAGGAAAGAGTACGCGATAGTCATTTTTATAGACATAGAGGGTGCCTTTGAGAATGCGACTTTTGACAGCATGTGTAGCTCCGCCAGAAATCAGATGGCCCTAGACGTAATCGATGATTGGTGCACTAGGAATGAGCTTTCATTTAATCCTCTTAAAACTGAGGTGGTTTTCTTTACGAGAAGGAGGAAATTGACTGGTCTGACTCAGCCAGTGCTAAAAGGCGTCACTATCCAACTCTCCAAGGAAGCCAAATATTTAGGAGTAATCTTAGATAGCAAACTTCTTTGGACGAAACATGTCAAGCTGAAGACTTTCAAAGCTCTGTCAGTCTTCTGGAAATGCAAAGGTGTTTTCGGCAAGTCATTGGACTTGTTGCCAAGGAAAGTCCTTTGGTTCTACACGGCAATGATAAGACCCTTCCTGTCATAGGCGTCAGTTGTTTGGTGGAATAAGCTCTCACGTAAATACGTCACTGCTTCTTTCGCCAAACTCCAAAGAACGGTCTATCTCGGCTGCTTGGAAGCTTTCCCCAGTTCGCCTGGCTCTGCTTTGAACGCTTTGATGAACCTCCCCCCCTTGATATTTATATCATGGGGTGTACGCTCAGAATCATCTTCCGTTTAAGAAGTGGTTTCTGGCACGATTCGCACTGAAGTTTTGATGACGTTGCGCGTCGATTATTCTACTACCCCTGTCTCATAGATATGCCGTCTGATGCAATGACACCAGAATTCCGGTTGCGGTGCAAATTTGAAGTCGACTTTCCTCGTCTTCAGGATTGGCTTTGGCCAGAGCCTGAGCCAGGAGAGGAATGTAATCGCATTTTCACGGACGGCTCTAAAACTGGACAGGGTGCTGGTGTTTTCATGGAATGTGACAACATTAGGCTACAAATCTCATTGGGAAAACACACATTTGTCTTCCAGGCAGAAATATATGCTCTCTAATGGCTGCGGACTATATTGTGAAGAACAGGTAGAAGGGGCTAAGTATCTGCGTCTCTAGTGATAGTCAAGCTGCGAATGCATAACATCTTTGAATTCGGCCGGAAGGCTGAACTCACTGAATCCTGTTTGAGTCTGAGGACAGACACAAAGGGATAACAGGAAATGAGATCTATGACAAGGCTCAGAAGAGAATTTCTCTGGACCTGAACCCACATTGGGTTTGCCAGCGTCCTCGGTTAGGACTTCCATTGACGATTGGGTTTTCATTGAACACAATCGAAGGTGGCATGACTCTCCTGGATGGAGGCAGACTAAACGAATGGTCCCCGTCGTCTGTAAGAAATCCGCGGCTTTGTTGCTATCTCTTAGCAGAAAAGACTGCAGACGACTTACTGGCGTTCTTACGGGCCACTTCGCCTTTGCCTTGTCTGTGACTCCTGTGGAGAGCGCGTAGACACTGGGGAATACTTCCTATGTGATTGTCCTGCCTTTACTCGGGTCAGATGGCGGATTTTCGGTGCTGATGACCTAAGATCTTCATCACTGAAACGTCTACTCGTCTTTTTACAAAAGACAAAAAAAAAAAAAAACACATTAAAATGGGATTCTCTAACTGGTTGTACAATGGACCTGTTTTTGAGTCTGAGTGCTCCAGTAGGGTGTACCCGCCCCGACAAAAAAAAAAAAAAAAAAAAAACACGCGAACAATGATTCCGTTAGTTACGGAATTGGTAAACTTTGGATTTCACTCCCATGAGATATATTTCAGTACATTCAATTCAATAAAACTGGCTTTTAGCTCAAAGAAATCAAAGAATCGTACGATTGAAACAATAGCCGGAGATTCTATGAACTGTATCAATATGTGGATGTAGTCCAAAAAGTCAAGACATGACGACTGCATTGACTTAGTAAAATCGAGCGAATGGAAAAGAATTCTTCAGCCAGACGGAAAGAGGACTAGGAATACCGACTCTCCGTAGCTTAATTTAGAAAACTGAAAGCAAAATGCCAGGGTGGGCTGCCGACTCTTCACGGTCGTAATAATAAACTAAATACTATATACGCTAATAAAAGAGAAACAAAACTAGCTTAACCTAAGCATCAGCTTCTAGCCCATTTGAAATCAGTAAATATATCTCTCCGCCGAGTATATATAGGATTCTATTGTCTGTGGCCTTTCTTGAGAAGCAATATTCCTTGCGTCTCATAAGCATCTATGTACATATGTACACCCAGATACAAAAATTATCTATTCTAACGAATTGCTGAAATATCAAAGTTTAGGATAAAATAATTCCAAAACATTCGCTGATCGGGAGAAATAATTCTCAGTATCTTCTCAGTAGTCTGTTATTCGAGAAGAAATTCCGGAATCGCAATGTGCGCTTTAAAGATCAGCATTTTCGTTCAAAAACCCAAAATTCTTTAATGCAAGATGGACTTGCTTTCTACTCTACTGAACTCGAATAAGTTAACAATGGAGGCACAAATACTTCGTAGTAAATGACCTTCACATCGGATTTTAGGTAGTTGGAGTACATATGTACATATATATGTAGATGTTCTTGCTTTTTCCATTTAGTATGTAAATAAATACCTCCAGCAGGTTCAATTTTAACTAATATAGCATAAATCGCAGCGAAGACATTTATATTCTCAGCTTTGACCAACTATTAGCTGGTTAGACGGCTTAAGTCTGCCTTTCGCTAAATCAAGTACAATTCGAAATCTCAGATTATGTTAATCACTTTAAGGATTTATTTTATTCCCTGAGCAAATGTCCATATGTCAACAAGCAAAGAATAGGAATAAATAATATCTCTGAAATACAAGAAAACATAAAATTACAACGGCTACCGCTAATGTCCTTGTAGGACATAGCAGAGATTCATTTAGCATGCATCCGCAATCGCAATCTATCATTGATTGACCAGCTATTTAGAACTTTCTATTGGGATAACAAACTTACCAAATAATGCAAAACAGCATGCTGCGCTTTGACAGGTTAGTTAGAAGAGTTGAAACAACAACAGTGTTGATCAAAAGTATTGAATCCGTAAATAGAAACTAATAATAATCGGTATGACAAAACATGTGTACACTTTACAAAATCAAGTTTAGGAATAATCCCTAATATATAATATAATTATCGGTGATCTATTTCTTTGTATTACAAATTGCAAAGCTGTACGAGTAACTTTAGATCGGTTGCGCTGTTTTTGATGCCATTTGCTTTGTTTATTAGGGAATTTCTCAGATAAGGTTCACAGATGTTAATTTGTAGTTACAGATGTATTACTAAAAAACATCACGACACAATAATTTGATGTCCAAAAAAGTGTAATATATTATATCATCATCACATTCATAACATTAAAAAAAAATGTAGACCCCGATTTTCAAGCTTTGAAGAGGAATATTGTGAAAACCGTGCAAGATAGGATTAAATGGTTATGACGAAATTGTGAATAATAAAATATCCTACAAAGAACTCCTCGGACGCATATGTCTAATAATTATAGTCTTTGCTTGGCTATCTAGCAAAGAAATTTTAGGTTTAAAAAGTGTACAAAATTACAGCTTTCTACGGGGAAATTTTACATGCGCTCCAAAAAAAAAAGAAATTAGCAACAACTTGAATTTCGAAATTCAAAAATTTGTCTACTTAGATTCACTTTTCTAATATCCATGCTATGGGTAAGTGTGTAACATTCCAACTTTGTAGGTTATTTAGAATCTGAAAAATGTACATGATTTTTTTTAACCCAAGGACCAGAAGGCCTCTCTTAGTAAAGCTCATGTATCTTAGGGTACCGGTGCCATGCACAAACAAATTTTCAGTACCCTAATATAAACTGAATTTGTGTTTGCATATTTATTACTAATCAAGACCCCTTTAGACTTGCATATCGAAGCTTTCTTAATCACACAAAGTGGCGGAAAAATGAGAAAACATCTAAAAGAATCTAACAAAAAATGAACAAAGTTTCGACTAAATTATAGACATGTCATTCGGGGACTTCTGGAGGAATTGTATATGTAGAAATCACATCATGTACTTCGAAAAACTGCAATCTGTTCTTGAGCAGTTCTTTTCTGTAATTTATCCTATAAGTGCGCAAGGACTGGACTGGATATTAGTCAAAAGAAATAAAGTGCAAGATTGGGACGCACTTACTTGCACCTATGTGCTATTCACTTGCAAATCACTCAGATATTAAATTTAAGCAAAATTGTTGAAAAGCAAACACCATCTATTAGCCGTGTTTCTTTGTGAAAATTGTCCCTAGTTCGGAAAATTTCGCATGGCAAAGAAGAAAAAATTTCGAAATAGTAAATCGTTATTCGTGAAACTTAGCAAAGAAACACGGCAGACTTTTCAAAACTTGGTATGTCATTGCCTTGAATATATATATCAAATATTGCTTAGATGTCGAATTTCAAGAAAATCGTTCCATATTCGATAATAAGCAAAGTACAGTTATGCAATTTTTTTCTTCAAAAACTTGATAAGCCATTTAGCGACATGCCCAATTCAATCGAAATATTAAATTTAAACAAAACCGTTTTCGAGAAAATTTAATGATCTGGTTTAGTTGTCTTCTCCGCTTAGCTTTGACTTTCTAGGTCATTCAGGAGCCTCTGCAGGGGTGCAAAAAGACAAGAATATTTAAATTTGTTTGCAGTACCTCGTATCTCAAAAATCCACAAATGGAAATTTGACATAAATTGGAATCTTTTAAAACCCTGTACATATTTGGAAAATCAAAAGTGACGTTTTCTGTACAGTGTTTCGTACTATATGAGTATATGCCAGACCTTCTGCAGGGTACAAAATGCAAAAAAATGAGTTACACTACTTTTGCGTCAATAAAACGATAACGCGAACACGGGAAGTAAGTTGACTTTTAGTATGTTGTTGAGTACACTTATTTCCAAAACTTCAGTTTTTTGATAAATGTTTCCTAGGTTTTAATGCCAATATAAATGAGGGATCAATTTTAGATGCTTCCCACGCCCAGACTTTAAAAGTTATCTACCTACCCAAGAAGAGTTTTTTGTGGGAAATTTGATTGTATACAATTTGGCTCTACACCATTTAATCCTATCTTGAAAGGATTTTACCAAATTTTATTCCAAAGGTAAAAAAAGGTTTATTACCATTTTCACGATTGTGTTGTGAATATGATGGAATCTATAAATATGGGTTTTTCCAAAGAGTGTGCTATTCTCGACCTAATGACAACCGTTGCCTAATCTGTTCTATTTCATTTACTTATTTGACTAGACATATTTTTAATTCGTGAATTTTTAAGAAAATCGTAAAAATCGTGCGGCACTCGAAATCGAAATCAATTTTTCGAAAAGCATGGCTAAGACAATTTGTCACACAGTACGTATATGTCGGACGTTTCTATCTTTTGAACCATTATATCTAGAGAGCAGACATTTTGCAAAAATATATGTAGTCAGCCAAAAATAACTAGAAAACAAATTTTAAACAAAATTTGTTAGAAGGAGTTTTTGGTCATATAATGTACTTAACAAAAAAAAAAAAACAATTCCACCCCATCATGCGACATATCAAATGAGAGCTAAAGTTCCCCCTTGATCTCCGAAAGTGTTAACCCGAAAGTCTAAAAAATATTAGAAGTGTAAAGTGTAAAGTCATAAAAAGTTTACATAGAAAATGTAAAAAGCCTCCTGGCATAGTATAAAAAAGTATATTTATTTGTATCTGACCATTACAAATATGATAACAGAGTCCCTTTCTCCTGATTAATAAGATGTTTATGCAAGAAATTGAAACGTGGGGCTAAAAATGACCCTACCATATCTTACCCACGTTTAATTCGATTTTGATGATTATCGGGCACACACATCTCCATGTCCGAATTAACTCGATGCCTATCAAAATTATCAAAATCTTACCCTCATTTTATCTGATTTACATCAATTTCTAAAAAATTCTACCAAATTTCATCAAAATCTGTTCAGACATTCTAGAGTTAAGTTTACAATAAGTATTATGAAAAAAGTGTATTTTTTGTGTACCCCCTACAAATACGATAATAGATAGTTCCAAATTAAGATGCAGGTAAAATAAGAGTATCGAAAACTAATGGCACGATGTCTGACACGCACATACAAATTTGTTTAGTCTTTGACGTCTGGCTTAGGCCTGGTATTCATATATTTATATTCTTATTAATTACATTAATCAAATTTCTCAATACATTTCTTATGCTAGTGATATTTCATATCACTTCCCCACACATCGTAAAGGAGCGACCGAACAGAATTTTATCAAGGATTTCAAGAAAGTCCTCTACAAAAATCACCAAAATCGGATCAACAACTCAGGAGTGATGCATGAAAACGACCGGCATAACACCGTGTTTGCTTTTCGTATGGAATAATAGTTACAATATGTAAGCATTTTCGTTCTAATGGAATCGTCTATGTGCGAACGGAATCGGGCTTAAGGAACTTCTTTTAAAAAACCTATAGCTTTGTCTACAAACATTCGTACTCTACTGTTAAATGAAGTCAACATATTACCACAAAGTGTTTGATTTTTTTTTTTTTTTTTTTGTTCGGTCTTTGCAAAGGACTCGTGGGGGACCTTTTGAAGCGTTTCTCGTTTACCTGGGTGCGCACATTGCTGATTGAAAATCATCTTATTCAAATATTCCAATAAAACGCCACTGGTGCACTGCTGGGCTCCCCCAACAACAATAACAAAACAACTACGATGACGGTGAGTCAATTTATTTACAGGCCAAGCAAAGACGTGGAAAGGAGCCCTGTTCTATTGCTGCTGGTGCTCATGCTGCTGAGCTGCCTACGTACGGTGTTGTGTGGATTGGAAGAAGGGTTAATATAGTCATAAAACACCCAGACAGACGGACGGACGCAAACATGTCACAGGTGCTGTAGCCCCAGTGTGCAAAATTCAATATAACAACTCTTTCATGGGAGGGCGGCTGTAGGCACTCGGCATATGCCTATAGAGTGGTGGAGTCTGAGCTATACTTGTATACTACTTTTGCTTAAAATTCTTATCATGATGCTGGCGGTGGCAGTGGTAGTGGTTGTAGGATGGATATTCGGATTCCTGAATTCGTTACTTTATTGTGGGCCGTTGCAGTAATCAGGGTGAAGGTATTTTATTTTTATTGTGAGGAAAAATGAAGGCTCTACCGTTTCAATGATTTATATGCAAAATATTATCGGCGGTGCGGTAGTAAAGGCGGGATGAAGGCATAATGACGAACGTTTTCGTTGAATGGATGGAATTGGAGGAGCTTGGCTATTTTATTAAATTGATTACTTGGCAATTTTTCGAAATTTGAGTTTGTTCTTGACAGCATATGGTGTGGCAATAGTGTGCTCGTCATTATTTTGAAGTCTATTGAAATGAAGTATTTTATGCTTAACCACCAAACAATTCATTTAGGAGATATGAAGGATATTTCGAAACTTCATGAATAAA
This sequence comes from Pocota personata, assembly GCA_963082735.1. Lineage (NCBI taxonomy): Eukaryota > Metazoa > Arthropoda > Insecta > Diptera > Syrphidae > Pocota > Pocota personata. Next base: position 160,467,372 of record OY720430.1, on the reverse strand, counting down.
AATGTATTTAACAATTCGTGACATGAACATAGGACAATCGGACGGAACCATCTTTCCTCGCAAAAAGTTGTAATTAAGATAAATACATATGTGGGATCGGATAATAATATACTTCGGAATACGATCTAAACCTACATATGCACTTACTTACTTACTACTTACAGAAATTCTACTTAAATTGCAAACATGAAAGTAATGGTAACAACAATTACGCTAAGGTCAAAGCAGGACAATTTTTTGAAGAAGAACCAAATAGGTCATTACCAAAGGGGTTACCATTAGAGGTTCACATCCCGCAAGAAAAAAATGTAACTCTCACTATCTCCTTTTTAAATGACCGCACAAACGGAACTTTGAATGTACGTAATACGTTTTATTTCTTTATTTTCAAGTCAAAAAAAAAAAAAAAATAATATTAAAAAACATACATACCGGTACTGTGTGATTTTCATTCATTCGTAAATTGTTAAAAATTCAAATTTACGCATATAAGCGAAATGTGTAAATGTTTTCGTAAAATACATACGTTCAGAAGCTAACAAAATTCTTGACCATATATTCAAAGATTGAATATCATGTCATAACATTTATTGAAAATGGTTTAGATATCAATTTTGAACAAAATTCTCCGCGCCATATTCGAGAAAATAGCCAATTTTTGCAAGACTAAAATGTTAGAGAACTTTTTTGAGCATGTTGCCAATATCATGCATAACATGTGTACGCCGAAAATGCCTGATACTCCGCTAATAAGTAAAGTACAGGCATTCGAATACACATGATGTTTGCAATCAAGAGGTATGTAAGTCCGCGGGAGAATGATTAATTAGTTCAAGACAAGAACCAAATTGTGATCACACACTGAAGATCACAAACTACCCTCAAGCCAGTTATAGCCAATTGAAGGTAAAATAAATTGCATAACTGCATATACACACATATGTTATTTATCTGCAAATCACTCAGATTTAAAATTTAAATAAAATCGTTAAAAAAATCCTGTATCTACAATACAATAAAGAAAAATTACGTTTTTCCAAAATTTTGTGTGCCATAATCTTGCACATTTCAAATGTTGTTCAAATATTTATTTCGAACAAAATCGATCCAGTAATACGAGATAAATAGCAAATTAAAAAAAAATCTAATAAGTAAAGTACCTGCTATCGCATCTAATAGTATATGCATATGTATACACCCTAATTCAAATATGTAACTTGATCCGAATCTTATAGACATTTTCGAGGTAGCCTATTTTTTCAAATTCGGCTCTTAGTAAAGTCCCGTTAATTTTGTGGTTAGAATGAAAATTCCGATTTTGCATCGAATTGTGAATCCACCAACCCCAGATATATAGTTTAATAGAAATCCGTCCAGCCGCTTTGGCTGCAGTCAGCCGCTTTGGCTGCAGTCAGCCGTACATACAGACAGGTAGGCAGAAATGAGAGACCCACTTTTTTGAGTTTATCTACTATAGTAATGTTAAGCTTGACCAAAATCTCGATATCGAATATTATCAGGAAACCAATACATGACCTTATAGGTGCAATAACAAAATAACACGGTCTCTGTTTTTCGTGAAATTTATTTTGAACATGTCCTTCTGTTACAAATCCCCACGAGCAATATCCGCGTCTTCCAAAACGTCATCTATGAGACTCATGACTTTCCGTCTAAATCGACGATTCTGTTTGCTAGTCATATCATCTAAGAAAGGCCCCAAACTTTGCAAAAACAACATATTTGCGGTAGATTCATTAAGTCTTGCTTTCTTGGTTTGCATCCATTCATTAAATGCAGCATCTGCTCTACGCCTATTGTAAACAAATTTCGATCCTCGCTTCTCTTGAACTTTGGTCCCTTCTTGTTCTTTATCAATTTCTTCTTCTTGTGGTTCGTTCCTAGCACTATAATCAAAATATTCTTGTATTGTCTCCTCCTCTGTTTTAATAGAATCTATACATTCTTCTTCTGCATCTTGTGTTTGTTCTTCATCATCTTCCACTGCAGACATAATTCGAGCCGAAGAACAACACCTTAGAAATGGAACAATAAATCCAAGATGAGAAGCCAAATAATAGTCTTTTTTCTGACCAGTACCATTAAATGATGGCTTTAAAGATCTTGCAAATGCTTGTCGAATTGATTTCCAACGCATTTGACAGTTTGGAACTGAAAACCCAAAAAAACAAATTCTTTAAAAATCTTTTCTGCATGAGTTTCATTCTGAGCCATTGTATACCTGTATCTGACATTTGTGCTGCGATGTCAGTCCATGCTTTTTCCGCCACATCTTTTTTAAAATAATTTTTCGAATTGTAATTCCACAAACAACTGTACTTGCTAACTGTTTCAACAAATGTTTGATTATAAACTAATGGATTTTGGTTTTTCATGTGCAAAACACTTGTATCATTATTATTTGATGACATCATGCAGAGAGACGTGGTAAACGTACTTCCACACCGAACAAATGAAATTCAACTAAGTTAGAAAAAGAAAATCTCTTAGCGATTCATGACAAGAGACACATGAGAAGTAATGGTGGCTCTTTCACTTCTACGTTCTGCTATATAGGCGAGTGTGAGCGAGTAAACATGGAAATTGACTTTCGTAAACAAGAAAGTACAGTCTCTTCGTGATCATCGCTTTCAGGTAGATAACGGAATCGCTTGGAGATACTTTTATACACAAACTGTGTTATTGTAGTGAAGTGGAATGTAGCGTATGAATATGGTGTGTGCGAAACAAATGGAAGACAGTGAAGCAATTAGTGGGTATTGTTCGTGAGGATAAGAAAAAACAAGAGTATAAAACAAAAATATTTAGGTGGAATTTCATTCACTGTTGCAACCTACATACATATAATAAATCGATTGGAGGTTATATGTTAGCATTATAGTAAGAAAGATGAAGTCAAAATTGTGCGATTCTTTATTTCCATCTTAGAACTGAGAAGATTGACTGCTTAACAAGTTTTGAATAGAGATGAACAAGTGCTACCACACAATCCAAGATACATTGCATGAGTAGTGACATACATACATATGTATCATAGATACTTAATTCAATGTCATGAAGATGATCAAATATACATACGTATCTACTCGTATGTATACAGTTTGGTTTAATTAGAGGTTAAATTTCAAATAAAACACATTGGTTTTTGGTAAACTTGCTAATATTTTGATGTCAATATAATGTTATTGATATTGAACATGCAAAATGATATCGGCCAAATGGGCCTTGCAGACTTCACTTTTGATAAAATCTTCCATCACTTTTCGGCATAAATCCTGCGGTAGTTTATAAATAACGCGTCGCACCTTGACTTTCAGCTCTGAAATCGTTTGAGAAATGTTCTGTTTCACATATCGGAGCCTCATCACGAAAGATGAATTTTTTTTTCCAAAAATCGTAATCAACTTGGAGGTTCTCTAACACCCAATCAACGAAGTCAAGATGCTGTTCATGGTCTGCTGGCTTCAACTGCTGTGTCAATTCGATCTTTTAGGTATGCAGATGAAGATCTTTTGTTAAAGTGCGCTACGTGAAACTGTAGAAACGGTTCAATTGCTGGGAACGATGATGAATGGATTTTGACGGATTGTCACGAACACTGTCACTCACTGAGACTATATTTTGGCGTAAACGGCCACTACGAGTGTGCACTGATCTTGCACATCCAAAACTGTCCCAGTTCGATCTAATTTTTCTCTTAATTTTTTAACTTAAATTTTGCATTAGGAAAATGAAATTGGAAATATTAGCTCTTTAGAACCCAAAACAGTACATGTGTAAACATTTTTGAAATTAACAAAAAAAAAATGCTTTGGGCGCTAATAGAAGTAAGCCTTTTTGGAAATCGTAGTGATAGCCACGCCCACTTTTTTAACAAATTATTCTAACAACAATTTTTCTGACAAAATTTTTCAAAAATCGAGGAAATAAAAAGTTCCTGCATTTGATTAAACATATTCACAACCCCACGCCTACTTTATTAGGGGTGGGATGTATGATTTCATTCGAAACTTTAATAAATACCAACAAAAAGTTGCCAGCAAAAAAAGACGATCAAGCATGAACCCTTTATATGCTGAATGTTGCGTAACAATTAAACATACACACAGAGATCTCACACAAATAAATAATAATAAATCAAGAGGTAGATCCGCAGTGGAATGTCGCGTTGCAACCGATTGAAATTGGAAAAATTGGATTGGCAGGTGTCGTCACTTTCAACTAAACTAATACAGCTACAAACATTCCGAAACTCATTTTGAAAAGTTAATTTAATGGTTAAAATAATAACAATTATGTACGAGATTTTGTTCCGCCAAAATACATATATGTATATATATATATTTTTTTTTTTGGGCGGGTACACCCTACTGGAACACTCAGACTCAAAGCAGGTCCATTGAACTACCTGGCAGAGAACCCCATTTTAATGTGTTTTTTTATTTGTCTTTTGTAAAAAGACTAGTAGACGCTTCAATGATGAAGAGATTAGGTCATCAGTACTCACCATATCAGCACCTAAGATCCGAGCAACGGCAGGACAATCATATAGGAAGAGTTCCCCAGTGTCATCGCCATCTCCACAGGAGTCGCAGACAGGGGTGGCAAAGGTGAAGTGGCCCGTAAGAATGCCAGTAAGTCGTCTGCGTCTTTTCTGCTAATAGATTGGAAGAAAGAAGCGGATTTCTTACAGACGACGGGGACCATTCGTTTAGTCTGCCTGCATCCAGGAGAGTCATGCCACCTTTGATTGTGTTCATTGAAAACCCAGTCGCCTTTTAGCACTGGCTGAGTCAGACCAGTCAATTTCTTCCTTCTAGTAAATAGAACCTACCTGCCATGGTAGTATCTATGTGGGATGCGAGCAACCCTAGATCTGTGCAGCTAACAGCACACCCACAACAAGAAGAACTAGAAGACGAAGAGTTTAATGAGAAATAACGAGACAGATAAAAAGTAGACGTGGACCAATGTAGTGACTCCCTTTTTAATTTCTTTAAAATTGTTAATTTTTTCATATTGCTGATTAATTTGTAAAATATTTACCTAAACAGTATAATAAAAGTGAATTTAATTATTGAAAAGTGTGGCTTAGTGGTTTCCTTTGCAACGATTAGTTTCTTACATGGGGGCTCAACCGGGATTTTTGCCGTCAATTAATTAACAATTAAACAGTGAACAATTGAACAGTGGACAGTGGAAGCAGATATCGGGCATACCATCTCAATATTCTGTTTGATGCAAACGATTAAGACATGGGGAGTCGTGCTAAAAGAAGCAGTTTTACGCGGTCGGGTTATCATTATAATTCAAGTGCGTTGGGCGTAAACCAAGTAGATGATAATCTTAGTGTTTCATTATTTGAATCGACGATAAAGCCCTGTAGTGGAGATGACCGACGGCAAGTAAAAAAGTGGATTGTTGATTTTGAGGAGCAAGCCGAGATATTTGGTTGGGATGAAGTAAAAAAATACTTATGGTGCAAAAAAGCATTATGTGGGTCTGCAAAACTGTACGTTGATTGTGAGCTTAAACCAAAGTCGTATGTTCATTTGAAAAATGGCCTGATTTCGGAATTTGCTGAAGCCGTTAGTTCAGCAGATATTCACAAAGAATTAGGGGCGCGAAAAAAACTACCAAATGAAAGTTGCCGCGAATTTTTATACAGTTTGCTCGAAATTGCAAGTCAGGGAGATGTCGAAGATTCCGCTATTATTGATTACGCGATTGATGGTATTCACGATGTCGAATCGAATAAGCTAATTTTGTATGAAGCAAAAAATTTGAAAGATCTTAAAGAAAAACTAAAAATTTATGAAAAGATGAAGGACAGACAAAAGGAAAAAAATGGGCAAATCACGCGAACGAAAAGCGATCGTGTCGAAAATAAAGAAGTTGCGGTAAAAAGTAAAAGCGGTCGAACTTGTTTCAATTGCGGAAGTAAAGAGCACGAATTCTATAATTGTCCCGATAAAGCGCGGGGACCTAGGTGTTTTAAATGTGATGCTTTCGGACACCGAAGTTTTGAGTGCGTGAGGGATAATAAAGACAAACGTAGTCCAGAACTAAATGTACATTTAGTCAGCAGCAATAAAATGTGTAAAGCGGTTGAGTTGTGCGGTACGCGGGTTGAAGCGTTGACCGATACTGGGAGTGATCTTACTCTTGTTAAAGAAGATCTTGCAAATATAATCAATGACCAAATCATTAGTCCTCAGCAAATTGCGATATCGGGTCTAGGAAGCAAACTAAATACGAAGGGCCTACTATGCGCCAACGTAGTGGTCGACCAGGTAACCTTTCCAAATGTAAATTGCTTTATAGTAGATAATAGTTGCATGAAATACCAAATGATCATCGGTAGAGATATTTTGGACTCTGTAGATCTTTTTATAGATAAAAATGGCGTTAGACTTAGGGAAAGAGACAAAGAAGAAGTCAGCTGCTTTTTGTCGAAGATCGCTGTCGACGAAGACTTTGACCTGGACCTAGATCATATTGTAAACTCCAGTGTCAAGTCAAAGGTCACAGAGATAGTTGAGGGTTATTGTCCAAAGCGAATATTGTGCAGCCCTATCACAATGAAGGTAGTTGTAGTAGATGAAGTACCGGTGTGGCAACACCCACGCCGTCTGGCTCCACTCGAAAAACAGTTTGTGGATAGGCAAGTGTCGGAGTGGCTCAACGTTGGCATAATTAGACCAAGTGTTTCGGACTACGCCAGCCCTGTAGTGCTGGCGAAGAAAAAGGATTCATCGTTTCACCTCTGCGTAGATTATAGAGGAATAAAAAAAAAAAATTTGCGAGACCGGTACCCTTTGCCCCTTATAGAGGACCAATTGGATCAACTAGCCGACGCCGAATTATTCACTACGCTGGATTTGGCCAACGGGTTTTTTCACGTAGACGTAGAGGAAGTTTCCCGCAAGTACACTGCCTTCGTTACGCCTAATGGCCACTATGAATTTAATAAGGTGCCCTTTGGTTTGTGCAACTCGCCTGCAGTTTTCCAAAAAATTATAAACTACGTATTTCGAGAGCTGATCGCTGAAGGGGTGGTCATTATTTATATTGATGATCTGGTCATTCCAGCAAGAAATGAGACCGTAGCAGTTGCAAGAATCATTCGTGTACTGGAAGCTGCTTCAATGAACGGGTTGATCATTAAGTGGAAAAAGTGCCAAATTTTGAAGACCAAAATTGAATACTTGGGGCATGTAGTCGAAAGAGGTAAAATTAGTCCTTCTCCATCGAAAACCAAAGCGGTTTTAAATTTTCCTAAACCTAGGAATATAAAACAATTACAAAGCTTTTTAGGGCTAGTGGGATTTTTTCGTAAATTTATAGATTCGTTTGCTCTAATCGCTCGTCCGCTAAGCAACTTAACAAAAGCTGGTGTCAAGTTTTCCTTTGGGCAACCTGAGCTCGTTGCATTCAACCAGTTAAAGAAGAGACTTTGTTCTCATCCGGTTTTAGCGATTTTCAAACCTGGAGTAACTACGGAATTGCACACGGATGCTTCAAAGTGGGGGTATGGGGCAGTGCTTCTTCAAATTTCTCCCGAGGACAACATACTGCATCCAGTATACTACATGAGCTGAAAGACATCGCCTGCAGAGCAAAAGTATTCAAGTTATGAGTTGGAGGCGTTAGCGGTCGTAGAAGCGGTCAACAAGTTTCGAGTCTACCTGTTAGGACAACCCTTTAAACTCGTTACGGATTGCAAAGCCTTCGAATTAACTTTAAAGAAGAAAAACCTTCAACCTAGAGTTGCACGCTGGGCGATGCTACTAGAAGAGTATCAGTACACTATTGAACATAGAAGTGCGTCAAAGTCGGATCATTAAGTCCGTATCCTGTTTCCTTAGTAGTCCAGCTAAATGAAGATAGGTCATTTTTAGAGAAAATAAAGAGTGCGCAAAGGAGCGATTTGAATCTGAACGCCTTGATCGAAGGTGTAAGCGAGAGGCCTAGGAACGGTTATATAGTGGAGGGTGGCATATTGTACAAGGTGGAGAGCGGTGAGAAGCTGTTTGTTGTGCCGGAGGACATGCAAACAGAAATAATTAGAAGAGCGCATGAAAGAGGTCATTTTGCTGTAAAGAAGGTTAAGGAGCTGTTGTTAAAGGAGGTGTACTTCAAAAATATGACATCGAAAATCGAAAAGTTTGTCGGATGCTGTGTTTCATGTATCTTAGCGGAGAGGAAGAGAGGGAAAAAGGAGGGATTTCTACATCCAATACCGAAAGGTGAGAGGCCTTTGGACACTTTCCATATGGATCACCTAGGGCCAATGACGACAACTGGTAAGGAATACCGGTATCTACTTTCAATTGTTGATGGATTTACCAAATTTGTGTGGCTGTTTCCTGTAAAAACGTTGTCCGCAGGAGAGGTCATTAAAAAGCTGCAAGTAGTTTGGGAAACGTTTGGAAATCCGAGAAGACTAGTTGTGGACAAGGGGGGCGCGTTTGTGGCCAAAGAGTTTACAGAGTACTGCGAACAAGAGAACTTCCAGTTATTGCAAAACACAGTAGGAGTTCCCAGAGGTAACGGACAGATAGAATGGATTCATCGTATTGTAATCCCAGTCTTAACAAAGTTATCACTCGAGACCCCCGATAGATGGTACAAGGAGGTTAAGAGCGTTCAAAATTTCTTGAATTCTAGTTATCAACGCTCTATTAACACATCGCCAATGAAACTGCTGACAGGTGTCGGTATGAATCTTCGCGAAGACGCTAATTTGCGAGAGGCAATCGAAGAAGATCTTAGGATCGTATATCAAGAAGAACGAGAGGTGCTGCGGGAAAATGCGAAGAGAAACCTATTAAAAGTGCAGGCAGAAAATAAAAGGTTGTTCGACAAAAAGCGCAAAGTTCCTCCTCATTATAGAGTTGGAGACTTGGTAGCCATCGAAAGAACGCAGTTTCGGGTTGGGCTTAAGATTCGCCCGAAGTTCTAGGGCCCTTATAAAATAGTAAGTATGATTAATCCTGATCGTTTTCAAGTAGAAAAAGTTGGCGAGCATGAGGGTCCAAAGCAAACATCGACTAGCATCGACAAGATCAAGCCATGGTTCGGATATCAGCACGATGATGATGAGACGAGCAACAGTCAAGACGGCCGAGTGTGGGATGCGAGCAACCCTAGATCTGTGCAGCTAACAGCACACCCACAACAAGAAGAACTAGAAGACGAAGAGTTTAATGAGAAATAAAGAGACAGATAAGAAGTAGACGCGGACCAATGTAGTGACTCCCTTTTTAATTTCTTTAAAATTGTTAATCTTTTCATATTGCGATTTTTTGTATTTTTTTGTTAACATTCAGCTGATTAATTTGTAAAATATTTACCTAAATAATATAATAAAAGTGAATTTAATTATTGAAAAGTGTATGATCTTCTATTAGCGAAGTACTCGTCTCTGTATGCTGTGGAGCAGATGAAAAGTAAGTTGTGCTTTGTACCAGGGATGTGCCAGATCATAAAAATATTAAACCCGCGGATACGGATACGAATTATTTTCGAAAATATATATATATACAATACACCGCAGCCAACCATTTTGGGTTAGACGTCGCGGAGGCATCATGATGCTTATTTGAAAGCGGCATCTGCTCGTTTTGTCGAATTGGACGCGGGTATATGTGTTTCTTCTTAGAAAATCGCGAAGCCAAACTACAAATTTCTTCACAATCCGCGGGACTCTTTATTTGTAAATACATGTTTATTCACAGCTAGCTAACTATTATATTTAAAGGCCTTTCCGCCATCTACAACCGTGGATCCGTCCGATAGCCTGCAAATCTAATTTCGTAGTATTTCCCAAATTCCGCGACCAGGGCGGGTTTGGCTCCAGTATATATATTATTTTTTTTTTTTTTTTTAGATAGATCTTTATTTCGCATAAGAAACTTGTACAAAGGATTGTTACCACACATTTCACATTACAGAGATATGATAGTGTATATATCTTTCTACTGAAACATTATTTATTTTTATTTAACTGTGGATTATATTAGGAAACATAATTTAAATTTGAAGGAAAATGCGACTAAAACCTCCATGTAAAAAAAAATAAATGAATGAACAGATGAGTGAATAAATAACAAAGATAAGTATCTATGAGCACAAATAAATGAATAAAATAAATAAATAAATAATATAAACAAGTCAAACAATAAATAAAGAAATAGATAAATAGATAAATAAATGAATAATAAATAAATAAATAAATAAATTAATTAATTAATTAATAAATAAGTCAAAAAATAAATAAATAAATAAATAAATAAATAAATAAATAAATAAATATAATTAAATAAATAAATAAGGAAAAAACAATAAATAAATAAATGGACAAATAAATAAGTGAACAGATTAACAATTAATTAAATAAAACAAAGGTGATTAGATAAATAAATGATTGACAAAATCTGGTACATATGTATAAGCATTGATACATAAATTTTGATAAGTAACATACATATAACAAATTTAAGTAAATAAATCACTTATTAAGCGATTATCAGCAAAAACACACTTATTTTCATTTTTTCATTAATTTTTGAATTCTTACAGATATCAATGCAACACTCGCTCTTTTATGAAGGTTCAAAGTTGAGTGGTGCCATGAAATGTCAAGCATCATTTTAAGGAGTTTATTTTGCGATACTTGTAGTTTTTGTATGTGACAATGTGCACAGTTTCCCCATACTGGACACCATACAGGAGTAACGCTTGGAAGACTACTTTGTGTATGATAAGTTTATTTTGGTTTGAAATGCCCGATTTTCTGTTTATGAAGGGGTATCTTTATTGCTATATTGACTTTCTGCAAAGTTCTGAATATATGTTCGTTGAAGGTTAACTTGGTGCCTAGATATATACCTAGGCACTTAACACAATTGCTCCAGTTTATTGACGATCCATAAAGTTGCAATTGGCTGCTCGGGAGATAGCAAGGTTTTCTTTTTCGAGAAAAAAAGATGGCTTGCATTTTGTCCCCGTTCAGCTTAATTTTCCACTTATTGTAATAACTTTCTAATACTTCCATCGCATGACGAAGATTTGTCTCGATATTGAGAGAAAATTCATGCGATGAAAGTATTGCAGTATCATCTGCAAAAATGGCTGCTTCGCAGTTAAACATAATTGGAAAATCGGACGCGAACAAATTGTACAAGCCGGGACCAAGAACAGAACCTTGAGGGCCACCTGACTGAAAAAATATAATACTTGAGACGCTACTATTGACAAGGACTTTGATAGAACGACCTGACAAGAAACTTTGCACTAACCTGCATAGAAACGGTGGAAAGTTGTAATTAATCATTTTACATATATAACAGTCCATCGTGCCAAACAGAGTCGAATGCTTTTTCAATGTCCAAAAGGATCATCCCTGTGGACTTACCTTGTTGACGATTTTTTTTAACAAAGTTGCAAATACGAAGTTCTTGGTGGGAGGTGCTATGCTGTGGTCTGAAACCAAACTGCACGTCGGGATATATATTATAATCATTAATTATTTTTGTTATTTTTTCTTTAAGAATTTGTTCATATAATTTACTTATGTTACTCAGCAAGCTTATAGGTCTGTAACTCTTGGGGTTATCAGGGGCTTTCCAGATTTGAGTATAGGAACCACCTTGGCTATTTTCCAAGCATCGGGGAAGTACTGGATTTTTAGACATGCATTAAAAATGGCTGTCAAAGACTTCACTTCAGCTTTGGGTAAATGCTTGAGATATACATTTTTTATTAAATCAAATCCACCCGTTTTTTTAACTTTTATATTATCGATGTGAAATCTAAGATCGTCTTCAGTGAGAAGTGAGTTTAATGGAGTGTTTGTGCTCCGCCTGTTGAAAGCCTGAACAGTGTCGCTAACCAGAGCATTCGTAATTGGATCGCCTAAGCTTGCTGACCCGCGGTGGTTACTTAAGAAAGCAAGCGCAAGTGCATTGGCTTTTTCATTATCTGTAAAATAAAAGTTTGATCCATTTCGCAAGCAAGGAAATTGTTTGTTTTTATTTTTGACTATTCTAACTATGTTCCAGAATGGTTTTGCAATTTTGTCCATATTACGAAGTTGGATTAATTTTTTTGAAATCAGCTGTTTTAGATAAATGCATTATCCCGATAAACTGGCTGCCGAAATCTTTGCCAATTTCTCCTTTGAAGATTTCTTAATTTAATTAGTTCTTGTATATGAGGGGGGAGTTTTTTTTTAAATTTCTTTTTTACAACTCTCGGTACAGAGTCGTCTATAGCTTTAAGGATTAGATCATTAAAGTCATCGACAACAGCATCTACTCCTTCCCTACTGGAAATATTTTCAATATCCACAGAACTTTCACGAAGTCTCGTTTTAATTATAGCGCGATAGCGTGCCCAGTTTGCATTTTTTAGGTCCTGAACGTATTGAACATTTTCCTTACCCGAACATAAAAGCTTGCATAGGACTGGATTGTGGTCAGAGCTAAGCGCGTTCAAAGATATTGGCAGCGTTATATAATTAGGACAATTAGTAACAAAAATGTCGAGAACAGAAGGACAACCACGAGAACTAGATGGGACAAAAGTAGGACATGGAGGATACAAGATCGAAAACGGAAATGAATCTGAAAGACATGAGAGTAAATTCCCCCAAACATTTGCTCTTACACAGCCCCAGTCTCTGTGTCTAGAGTTGAGATCGCCTCCTAACAGAAAATCACAATTTACACAAAAAGCTCCAGTATATTTGACCGATTGCTAAGTAGTCAATTTGATTCTTGGTTCGATCATCTGCAGATTTTCAGGTTGCTGTGTAGATTCGAAAAAATATACTGCTACTTACTACGCACTGCTGCTAAATCGATGAGTCGAAAGCCTTTGTCTGTTGTGTCATGTCGTGGATTTTCTTTCCTACCAATCAACCAAAGTCCTTTCATTTTGACATCATAATCTGGCTATCGAGACTGCGTCTAAAATGTCATGAAATTGTTCTTTAATAGAGACCCTTCCTCTTGCATTCGCACTAGTCACTCTGGATTCACCGCTTTGAAATGAGATTATTAGTTGATGGACATTACTGTCTTCTTAAATGCACATATCTATCCTTCGAATTGGTACCATTTTTATTTTCCAATATAATCCATGTTAAACTAATCACATTGTTTGTTCATCTGCTCTACAAGTTAGCACTAGAAACACAAAACTTGTTTATATCCAAATTACGGTCCTTAGATAGCATAAAATAACTTATAACTAGTTTTTAAGTACCCATTTGAATGTCACAAATCAATTAGAACAAGTCTATGATACCTACCCCTTCTCTACGAGTACGATCGCAATGAATCCAATCAATCATCAAATTAAAAAAAAAGGAGGGTTAAGTTGGATTGTCAAACTTTTGATCTTGGGGGTAATACATTTTTTTTTCACTCACAGCACTGATCGAACTTTGTACTCAACCGTTCGCTACTTAGTACAGTAAGCACGCCGGCCGCATAGATAATTGACGAATAAATGACGATTCAATTGTTATAATCGACGATCAAAAGATAAATCAATTATTGGCCGTACATCAAATCAATTGTTCATGTGTCACACATAGCTTAAGTAAACTTTTCAAAGGGGAGCATTGCAAACGAAAAGAGTGGCGAGTAGATTTGAAAAGTGGAATACTAAGCATGTGTCATATATGTATTTACTTTTATGACACTGATGTGACAATAACAATCTGTGCAGGGAAATAGCTTCACGGGAAATTACTTCACATGGGGGGAAAAAAATGGAAAATAATTTAACCAGAATTTTGTGAAGTTATTTCCCACCTATGATTTAAAGACGGTGCCGTGACATAAAGCCATGTGACATAACACCATATTTTGAAGTATGGCCTTATGGCTCTTTCGCAAAGCGACATAAGACCATATTTGATGTAAGGCCGCGAAAGCGTCATAAGGGCATATAATTTCGAGAAATTGGGGCGTATGCATAAAAACTAATAACTGGTTTTACTAGACAATTTTTAAGTAAATACTTGATTTTCATATGCATAAAATTTAAGTAAATGCTGGAGAACAAGCATTTACTAGGGGACATAGTACTTACTAGATGCGGATGAATTTCACTAGTAAATACTTTATATCGTATGCATACAAACTAGTAAGTACTTATTTTTTGTAGCATTTACTTGACTTTTTTTTAAGTTGGTGAATAGCAACTTGAAAATTTGCTAGCAAATACTTTTCTGTGTTAAATAGGAAATTTTGCAGCTATAATCAAGAAGGATCGTGAGTTTTATTTTGAAGCAATCAGGTCGTTATATTTACCGAAATGGTTGCATTTATACGTATTAATTCTGAAAAAGTTTACAAGAAGCGAAGGGTTACCTAGTCTAATTTTAAAATGCTTTACCGTTTCGAAAAGGAAAACGTAGAGTGGTTAAGTGAATAATTTATTGGTAAGCATATGATTTTACTCGAACGAACGAATTGTTTCATAAATTCATATATTTACGGCATTCAAACTGAAACAAGGGAAGGAGCAGTTTCACCTCAAGAAAAGATGAGTAGATCCTGGATTTCAAGTTGACGTTGGTGAAGATATTGGCGTACATCAGAGTACTCTCTCTAGAACAGTAATTCTGTTGCAAAACTCAAACAGATAAAGTTTCTCTTTGGATAAAGTTTCCTTCCAATTATGAAGAACACTTGAAAGCAAAACATGATTGGCTTAGCAAATACAGCTTCCCATCATTTATAGAAACCTTGGACTGCACTCATGTAGAAATAATGAAGCCACTTTTATTCAGAAGAATATATTAATCGAAAGGCATATGCTTCCATCAATATTCAAACAACATGTGATGCAATGGAATGTTTTACAAGTGTGGATTGCCAATGGCCAGGCTCAGTTCACGATTCCAGAACTTGGAGAAACAGTTTTCTTGAACCTATAATGAGAAATTCCAGTAACAGCGTTTTATTGGGAGACAAAGGGTATATTATTGCATCTTGGTTAGTGACGCCTTTTAAGAATCCAACAAGTAATCAAGAAAAGGCATTCAATAAATTGCATTCAAAAGAGAGAGTAATAATTGAAAGATGTTTTGGTCAACTGAAGAGGATATTTCTAATTCTACAAAGCTGCATACGTCTTAATTTAGAAAATATTTCAAATATAATTGTGGCATGTTTCGTTTTGCACAATATTGCAAAGCATTTAAAAGATAACATCGATTTCCAATTGCCAGAAGAATTAATGGCCAGTGTACTTCAAATCCGACGATTGGGGCAGATAAAGACAACGGAATTGTTTTTCAATAACGATTGAGAAATAATGCAAATTAAGTATATACTACCAATTTTGAATGAACTGGTAGTATTTACTTAAATGAATCCAGTATTTACTGGAAGTATTTGCTAGCAAGTTAAAACTTATTTTTATGCATACCAAATCTAGTAAATATTTAAAATATTAGCTTCTACTAGTAGTACTAGTATTTACTTAGACCTTTTACTATTAGTATGTACTTAAGTTTTATGCATACGGCCCAATATGGCTAAAAAAAGGTCCACCACCCCTTGGCAATAAACCATTCACTATACGCCGCATAGCGACGCCCTGAGCACCTGCATTTGAGGCATAAGGCCATACCTCGAAATATGGCCTTATGACCGATTCGCAAAGCGACATAAGACCATACTTTAAAATATGGCCTTATGTCGCGGGCACCGTAATACACATGTAAGAGTAAAACCTCCCACATTAAGTGGGAAATAACGCCACATTAAAAGTGAAACTAATTCCCACAAAGAAGTGGGATTATTTTCCACTTTCAGTGGGAAATAACTTCACATCATAAAAGTGTATTTATTTCCCACTTAAGGTAAAGTTAATTCCCTTGTGAAGTAATTTCCCGTGAAGTTATTTCCCTGCACCATAATAATCTATACTTTAATAGTAAATAAGTAAAATGGAACTTCAAGAGTTTGCTCGGTGTCATTAAGTGAAGGTTATGTGCATAAATACATGTTATAGTATTTGATACAAATTGTAGTCGCCCATTAAAAATAACTTCACCTAGATTATGTTACAGTGTTAATAATTGTTTCACTCCTAAGCCGTTACTGTTAGTTGAGGTTGAAAAATTCGGACATACGAGTAGAGGTAAAATAGAATCAATAGATATTTGGGGATACCGAAATAGATTGCCCTTATTCCCATTCGTATAGTATAGTCTCGACTGAGTATATCTACACCATTAAGTTCAAAACTAAATTTCAAATAACTAAAAAAAAAGGAATGGCTTCCAAAGTAGATAACGAATTTATACGCACCTTTACTCAAAAAATTTACTTTTCGTATGATTCTGCAAAAGTGATCGGAACGTTCTGGGTATGGGCAGAATATTCATCGAATTTCTGAATTATTGAATAAAAATTATATGCGTAAATAACTGAAATTTGTATTGATTTTCAAATTTCCATTCAGGTTCTTTTTTAAACAAAAAGTGTTTTTAGGTGCTCTCTTGGATGCCGGTTTGCGCAAAAATGCGTTCGCACTAGGAGCAATTGTAGTACAGACTAACTCTGGACCGCGGCCTTCCTCGCGTGGATTTTGCCATTCAGAAATGCTTTAGAACAAAGTATAATAAGTGTACGATGGATCAAAACTATAGCATATCATTGAATCTGGAGTTTGTATCTAAGATCAGAAAATCATGAATTTTAAAACGATATGTTATGGAGCAAACAAATAAACAGATCAATAGTTAAGAGTTTTTTCTTTTAAGAATAACTTTGAATTTATGTTAAAGGGTTTAGCTTTGTAAACGTATTTATTTCCGATTAAAAATGTTTGGGCAACTCGTTGACTTCTATCAGCTGAAGCTTATTAGCACTTAGACCTGGTGGGGTTGAAATGCAATTTGTAATATTGCCCTCAATGGGCCTCTGCTCGAAGATCTCTTTACCCGTCTAATGATTTCTGCCTTTTCGATGAGTATTCAGTCGCACCCTGGGACTGTAGTCCAGCTAGATGGCGCTAGAAACGATATTCCACGCTCGCTGCAAGTACCTTCTATGTAGGCGGCCCTGTGAGTAGCTAGGAATAAAGGGATTCGAATCGTGCACAGAGTCAAGTATTATACTGACACTGATAGATCCCGGCTAGATAATCCAAATGGTGTCCGGTAACTCAATACACCTCTCTCGACTGAGTTCTGCCTAGCTAATCATCAGCACATTGGACGCCACACCACATCACCATTCTGATTCGAAAGAAAAGTATTCTGCTTCAGTTTAAAGTAAAGAAATATTTTACAGGGAAAGAGCTACTTCTTCTGCATAGGCACAAGCTAGACCGCGGTTTAGGTATTGTTCTCATGTATGTATGGAGTTCGACCCTAAACATTATCTTCACTTACTTGACAGCATGTACTAATCCTTCCACAGCAATAACAGAATAGAAATGCGACAATATTGAAAAGATACTGTATTAAGACGGAATGATAATCCTTTGATTTATTGGAAAGAAAGAAAGAAATTACTCCAAATCGAATAGATACGCTATAATATATCTGTCGATGCAAGCAGTTTCCGTAACAAATTAATGATTTTTTTTAAACCGAGCAGCTCGATGCATAAAATATAATTTTATAAATAGTTGAGTTAATGTGTGGTATTCAAAAGATGAGCAAGATCTCAAAGTCTGAGCTAACAAGCTTGAACACACATAGTAAGATCGATTAGCAAAACTCAACGTAAGCTCGAATTCAGTTTAACATGCAAACAAATTATAACTTTCTCATTTGCTTTGAATCTATTAGTGTGAGATTGATCCCAAAGCCCTCTATTTAATTTTATTCTAATTGCAATCTTTGTGTGTAGTGCTGGTTGTATTTAGCTGCAAAAAATGGTACATCAATGTCTCCTAGTTTGCAACATAATGCGGAAATATTATTAGTTGAAACATTTGACAAATGCCTCATCAAATAGTGAATCAATTTTTGAAGAAGTTAAAAATGCTTTCAAGGGTAGACAGACAGATACGCAATCATTGATTTGACAGTTCAACAATGGCGCGAAATTTAAAATGACACCTCTTTATAGGTGTTTGGTAATTTAGGTGTTTAAGGTAATTTAGGCGTTCGGAAAGTTAGAAGAAATTCCAAAAGAATGGAATAAGGGTGTGGAAAGAGTTGGCTCGCCTATAGCTTTCGAGAGAAAATAGGTAAAATTACTAAAATTGCAAAACAATTTGAAAAAGCTGTTTTACGTCAAAAGCTGTGTGACCGATCGTAAATTCAATTTTCAGCGCAAAATTTAACTCTGGAAACATTCTATAACTTTCTTTTCGCACTGGTGTTGACGATTGTATCTATAACTGATTATTAAAAAGTAAACTATAATTTTCTGATATTTTATTTGTATCGTTAAATAAATCGAATTTTTTCTTTATTTATTTTAAGACAAAACTATTTGGTTACATTGCAAAAACTTAGAGCAAAAACAGCAAAACACATATCCACATGCTCGTTGCCACTTATACCGAAAACGTTGATGAAACAGAAGTATTCCGTGTAGCCCGTTCGCCTGTTCAATCCCAACTCATGTGAGTTTGACCGCCAGATGGCAGATAGAACAAATGCTTGATGATATCCAGAACAAAAACTACTAATCCGATTACGATGAAACAGGCACAGACGTATTTGCTTGTGATCTCGATCTAGAACTAGATTTGATCACTAGATTGACGAAACATAAACAAAAGAAGTAAAACCAATTAAAAATAACAAAAAACAAGATTGAAAAATGTATTATACTAATGGAAAATCAAGTGGAAAAATCCGTTATCGGCATCCATTAAATATTAAAAAGGCGCACAAACACGTATTTTTTCATTTGTTTTCCACTTCTTGTAATATGGTTTGTTGGTTATTTTCAATGATTAATAAATTCTTCGTCATTTTTCAAAAAAAGATGTCTTAGCCGCTTCCTTAACTTCCTTGGCTAAACCTCGTTGTGTCCCTATTCTCGGTATGACCCCATCAAGTTGTTTTCTCGTTTAGTTCACTGGTGTTTCATCGTGTCTTTCATAAAAATACAATTTTGAGTCGAGTACATCAGTACTAACCTCCCGTTGTTAAATGTATCGCTTCACTAAACAGCTCCTTAGTAATATCAAAAAGTAGTGGAAAACGTACTGAATTACTTCTGCAAAGTATCTGTACACTTTAAAGAGACTTATTCAAAGAGAACCTTCAATATTTAGATCGGATAAAACCAAATAATCTCTTAGATTCATTTTACATCAGTTCATTCCGGCAAACCACTGCAGTTTCAAAGAAATCCAGTCTCTCTCTAGCCCCAACCAATCACTGTCTCTCTTTGGTAGTAAGTCTGTAAACCAGAATCAGCATACTTGTGCACTTACTGCAGCAGCGGATACCGTTTTTTTTTTTTTTTGTGTCGTTCGTGTTCGTGTTCGTGTGTTACTCCATCAACAATGAAAAGAAAAATCATCCCCGGATTGTTAGGAAAAAACCAAAATCCAACTGAACAGTTATAGCGAGACCTTCGTCGGGATAACGTCGTTGTGCGGTTGTTTATGTGGATAGAATCAGTTTTCTTTCGGCAAAAATAATCTTTTTGAACGGCAAGAAATACAGTTTTTTCTTGTTGGTTGCGATTCATTCTTATTTGAGATGCGTTGCGGATGAATTATTTATTCTTAGATACAGTATTTGGATGGTGTTGTTTTTTCTGCGTTCTAACTGCTAATGTAATTGCAGTGCAAATTGTTGACGGTTTGCCTGCACATAAACAAAAAAAAAAAAAAAAATTAGAACAATTTAAAACAACTTGTTTACCCGGTAGCCGGTGGGTGTTTACATATTCTTGTGAGTGAACATAATAGTGTTTTAGTGGTGTTTGTGTTGTGCATAACGAAAAGTGAAGTTTTTTGGATCTGAAATAAATTCTATTTGGATACAGAACGCGCTTAAGTGAGTTCGACTTTGCACCATTTTGCTTATGAAGATAAATTTTATAACAAATTGATCGGTGCATAGATGCATAGATAGTAGAAGTTCAAATTTACATTTAAAATAAGGCTCTGTTAAATGAGGGTGCTGGTCTTTCCTATTTCAAACCCACTTTCACATGTTGATTTTTTTGCGGTTGAGGGAGGATGCAGAAGGAAAATAAATCTTCGAAGTGTATCTTTTTTTCTTCTACGACAAAGACAACAGAGATAGATTCAGACATAGTACTATTTGCCGCAGCCACTTGTTACGTAGAGGCAATGTTAGCACATCTAGTTGTTTCCGAGGATTTGGTGTGTGTCAGGGTATAAACTAAGGCACCATTTGGAGATTTCCATTTTAAATGGATGTTGGGATGTGTCGTTTGTTAAATAAAGGGGCCCGAGTCACACACTCTGTTGCGCTCTGAAAGATTGATTACAGTTTTTCTTGCGCTTTGAGTGGGGGCGAGGTGTGTATGTGCACAGATGCGAACTAAGTTGGATAATTGTGAGTTCAATGATTAAGTCGAGTTCGTTAGAGAGGAGATCTATTCGGTCGACTGGTGTTGAGTGAATGCTCAAAGGCTTTGGTGATTATCCTTATACATAATTTGTGTGGATGATAAAAGGATGTGCACAGTGGGCGTATCTACCTACATTATAACGTTCGTAATCAGTTTTAAAACAAAGTTTTTAAAGAATTTTGTATGGGAACCCCCCAGGGTTTAACTTTTAAGTTAAAGGTAATAAATACAATCAACTTATAAAGATTACAAGCGCAATTCCTTTTTAGTTGCTATTGGCAGCCTTCGCAAGTGGAAGAAGATTTCTTTAGAAGTGATCTTACTTACAGTTTTATATTGCATGAGTTTTGTCGCAGATTGTAATTTTGTGTTTGAAGAGGCGACTACTGTCTGTAGATCAGTTCTATATATGTAGAGAATACATGTGCAGCAGAATGCTTGTGTAACTACAAAAAGTTCTATAGGTACCTAGTGCGGAAAAAAAAAAGAAAAACTTCCCGGATTTCTCTCTGCTATTGCTTGGATTCTTGTGAATTGGCGAGGCTCGTTATTTAAATAGAACGAATCTGCTCACAAATGATGAAGCTCACTTTTATTTGCCTGGCTGCGTTAACAAACACAATTTTCTTTTTTTTTCTCAACTGCTCTGTTTGTATACCTAAGATTCCTACATAGTAAGTGTGTGAGATTCCTAAGGGTTGCCGGAAGCGTTCCAGTTGTTATGTTGAGATACTACGTAACATTCTGAAACGGAAATCAAAAATCTTTATGTGACTTCAACCGCTCACACGGCATAAAAGTTTAATGTAAGTTTTAAGAGAACTGTTTCCAATTTTATCGTCAGAAGTGACGAGTGATACGAAATTTCCAGAATCATCTTAAAAAACATATATGTATCGCGAATAAAAGGTAGAGCCACCAGTGATGTGATTCCGGGACAAAGTCTTAAAATTCCGGGATTTTACGGCTTTTCTCTGGACGTAACATAACGCTTGCTTGTGCTAAGTTTTGCAAATAAGCACTACCTAGGTATTCTAAAACCGTTTTCGAAAGCACATCCCAAAGTCCTACCTCCGTTTTTGAGGATTTTTAAGAAGGACCGAAATCAAATTTCATTAATTTCCATTACTAGGACAGTAATAAGACTGATTTTTAAAATCCCACCCGACGATCTTACATCACTCGATTTGAATTCGATGATTTGGAAATCTTACAAAAGCAGGAAAGGCGATAACAATGGCTGTAATTTACAAAATGTAAAACATTAAAAGAAACAATTAAAATGCAAAAACACGGAAATGTTGTGTCAGCAAGTGGCAGTGAGTTAGAGTATGCATTCCCACCAATTCTCCACCTTACAACCTTGAATGATAACCGAATAAAAACTATCGAATTATGTATGCGATAGTATGGAAATATTCATTCATTCGATAGTTATTCAAATTCTATCATTGCTTTTTTCTTCATTCAAATTATCTATGTATGTATATCATTTGATTTTTCTTTGAATAGACTGAAAATAGATTTAGATTTTTTTTAACTATCTGACTTTACCACAAAGTTAGGTAGTTAATGGAAATCGTTTTTGAATATCAATCTAACAAAAACGTTGCGTTTTATGAAAACAAATTATTACGATTGAAATTTTAGGCTTGGATATTATTTTTTGCATGATGGGTGCAGTTTTGTTTTATCTTTAGATTTTTTTTTAATAATTTGTATTTGTATTGTACCAATTGCAAACAAAATTAGATATTTATTGTTATCTGTTAAGTAAATTGCACCGCGTGGAAATATTAACTAGGTATATTGGTATAAAAATGTGATTTATCCCCTCTTTTTATCATGGTGAAATAATGCGTCGTCTCCAAAACTCATAAGTTTTTCGCCATTTCTCAAAAAAAAAGCTTTCTGGATAAGACGAGTTTTGATTCCCATTTACTCAATTCAAATAATCAAGATTTGCCAGCATGAAACTTAAAAAAAAAATATAATTGTAAAATACATATTCCAGTTAAAAGTTGAACATTTTAAAACTTAATAAAGATAAATAAAAGGCGAAAATCTTAAAAATGTAGTATCCTTTGTCCGGAAGAGCAAAGCTGTAGGGCGACAGAGGGTGAAATTTTTGGTGATCTAGAGTGTCTTTGGTTTTAAACGTCAATTGAAATTACTTATAAAAATAATCATCTTTGACATGAAGAAATGTAAATGTAAACCTAGTGGTTTTGAATATGACAAAGCAAACGATTTTTGTTTACTTAGTTTTTCTAACAAGAGAACACTTATGGGCAGAGTTGAAGTAACCATAGAGATAAGTTGACTGGTGACCTTAAATGAGAAGTGTCTATTCAAAAGTTAGCAGCTTTTCATTATAACAAACTATTTTTCAGAAATAACCAAAAATTATCTATAATTTATAAGCAGCCACTTTTGATACGGTCCTACATGGTTTAGTTACTTAAGCAAACAATAAAGTCTTAAATCACATTTTTTTTTAAACTCCAAACAGAATTCCATACAAAGTAAACTATCTAGGAATTTGTTTGATTTTTTACATATAATACAAACGGAGACAAAAATTGAAATTAGAAGTTTTTGAAAAAGAACAGATAGTAAATTAGTACAGAAAATGATACGTTTTGATCTAGACTTATTTTAACCATTAACTTTATAGGATTTTCTTTTGGCAATAGCTTGTTTGTTTGTTTACGAAAATTACTACTTTGTACTAAATCTCTGTTTTGTTACGCATAAAACTCAAGGTTTCGAGTATAGTATAAGATAAAAAAAAAATTCTAAAATTAAGTACTACTTTGAGCAGACTTTAAGGACACGGACCAATTTTTTTTTGCATTGGAAAGTGTACTTTTGGGGTTGCTACTGTATTGAAAAAATATTATTGCTTTTACATGTTCTAAAAGCAACTATCTTTTGTCAGTATTCACTAATTTTTCCCAGAAATCCGTGATTACGTGAAACTATATCGAAGTTAGAAGGACTTGGTTCACCTCCATTTAAAATTGTTGACAGGATTTTCCAAATCTAATTACTTTTTGGTTCAATAAGATATTTTTGGAGTCCAGAAAACCATTTTCTTATATCCATATTTAAAAGAAGTCTTACGTTCATTTATTTAAGAATTTTTGTCCGCAGTCAAACCTTCTTTACTTCTTTGTAATTTCTAGTTTATATAAAGGAAAATATAAAGAAATAATGCCCTGTAATCAGCTGCTCTGCTTTCGGTAAGCAGGGTAATCACGGCCCCAGTAGTGGTAACATCATCGTTTGTCACGCTGCTGGTTCACGGTTCTAATCCTGATGTCAAGAATCAACTATTTATTTCGCGTGAAATAAAAAAAAAGTCGATTAATTGCGAAAGTTTATAACAACCAATAAATGTGAAATAATTACTTCCATCTGCTTGTCCAGGTTTTCGCTAACTCACAGAAACATAATAACATAATGGCCTTCTACCGAGTTTTTAAAAGTTATATTCAAGTCGATAATGCAAATGATCTTTTGCATTTATATGTTGCGTTTAGTGACAGAAAGATGATGCCCTGACGATACGCAATAGAAAAATTACACATTCTCACACTAAGCCAACTTACTTAGTAACTTTATAACTGAATCGTTGACAAACTCAATGCCATGAATTATGTTAGCCTGTATTAGCCGTACAAACATATCCATGTCTACAAAGTTACACACAGTGTATTATGTAGCATTCTGCTGCATTTGCGATTTGTGTACCATGAAACCATCTGTAGTGCTAATTCAAAATTATTGATATATGTGTAAGTTATACATACGTATGTATATTAGTTAAGCTAGGGGGTAAAATAGTTTTAAGGTATAAATATCTCGGGGAGGGGAAAAATAAAGATAAAAGTTTAAGATCAGACCTACACTTTTTAAGTTTCTGCATAGCCTTAAAAATAATTCAGAAAATTATATATGTAGGTTCCTTAGCCATATAGCATTTTGGCTACTGGACAGCACAAATCCAGAATTTAAACCGTGGGAAAGTAACATACATTACATACGTATTAATTCGTATATATAAACATATGCTTATGTTATTATTTTTAAGAGTTTGCTTCTTTTTTTAAAAATATAATTAAAAGTCATACGTACATACAGCTATTCTCAAAGTGCAATAAAACTTAAAATATATATGCATAGACAATCAGTACCGTATCGACTGATTTAAATATTGCAGAAGCATTAAGAATTCACAGTGAGTTATTTAAATAAAAAAATATATATATTTGCACTAGGACGTTCAAAACTTTGAAAATATCTTTTAAGCGGTGAATTCCATATTCTCCTTGCTTACTAAATTCCCTTTAATATCGAGGAATTCCCACGATAGCTGTACGACTTTTGACCATAACTTTCAAATTCTCTGGAGGTTTTCTTTTACACGGTCGGTCAGTTCTATTTTCCTTTGTTACAACTTCCGGTCATTACTTCAATCAGGGATTGAAGGCACTTAAAATTAATGGTTGTAAGAGGTTACAACCAAACTTAATGTTAGAAGTTTTCGTTTGTACCTAATTGTGAAGTTCTAAACACTTACTGAATTAGGTATGTATCTACTTTTCTACATATGTATGTATGTATACCTTGGGCAAAACTCCAAAGTGACCCAAATTTGTTTACCGTGCTATAAGTGTGAAGACTTGCAGATTCGTATTTTATCTAGATGCAAGGAAATAAAAAAAAAATAAATTATTTTTTTTTAATTTTTAATTTTTATTAAATAAAAATAATTTGTATACAGACTAAATATAGGATAGGAAATTAAATTTAGAACAACTTTCGTTTTATATGTTTTTTTCTAAAAGGGGAGGAAATGAGAATGTTTTATCCCGGTCACTAATAGTAGGATTTCTCATTTTTTCGGATTTCGGGAAAAAAACAGAGCAATTCAGGGATTTCGGGATTTGAAATAGCAGGTGAACAAATATGCACATGTTATCTAAAATTCAAAATCGACACATTAGACAAATTTACAAAATATAAATGCAGTATTTATGATGAAAATATTTTATCATATTTTCAGTATACAAAGATAGATAGAAAGTGGTCTTCGATGAGATGCACATAGACTAACATGTGTAGGTCCATTGCGATTCCACGATGGAGCAGGGATTACTATTCATATCTACACCTAGAACCATCTACTCCTTTCATAAAGCCATTGATTTTGGTAGGGCAGGTTTTGTTCTGATCGTTCTGATCTTCTAGAATAGCCTTTCTGTTTTGAAACTTTTTCTTTTTCTCTTTTTCAACTGTATCATCTTGCGTTAGATATTTGACAGATGACATTGACATTTTCTATACGCCTGCTGTTTATACCGAGCGGACCTTGTCGAGCTAATTTATCAGCTAAGCTGCACAGTATTCCGGGATATCGAAATGATCAAGTACCCGACAGAAAATGATTTTAATTGTTTTAAATTTAAGCAATATAGAAATGAAACTGATGAAACAAAAATTAAAGTCAAAAAAATGAAATAGATCATTTAACACGGACATTGAGATAGCTATATGTTATACTCGTAATTTGCGTCACAACCGAGATTCTACTTTTCATGCAAAATAGTGCCGAATAATTTTCAATATCAGTATCGATACATTTTTTTTTTGTAGCAAAAATGAGTCTATCTTATAAAATTTAAAGATTTTTTTATATTGTTTTCCCGGGATCCCGTGGTTGCCTTCCCGGGATTATGAGTTGAGCATTTTACTACGGGATCTTGGGATCCCATTGGAGAAACTCTAGTACGCTGTGGTCCTAGGAGCGGGGACTGTTAGTACATATTTGTAGACATCCATCTCCATCATTTCTAGTAAAGTCCCGATTTCTAAAAAAAAAATGTCTAATGGGCTCTATTTTTAGGTCTAATTTTATTGGGCTGTAAATAAAAATTCCCGTTTTTCGAAAAGTCTTATCTTGTAGTAAATCGACATTGAATTTATTAACAACGAACTGATAGCGACTTTAAGGCCAATAATTTCAGCCTGAATAACACCGCAATGATTCGAAAATCAAAGCTGGTATTTCTTACCTATAATACAACTTGTCTCTATCTTTCCATGGATTGCACAAATTTAGTAAAACAACTGCTTCAACTACTTAAGCCATTTGCCTATTACAATATTATCCCTTAGTTCCTGAACTAGAAAGGATCAAGGGTAAACTGCTTCTCTAGAGGATTAGAGCATTGACTGATTTATGCTGTGCTCTATCTCTCGCAGAAAAATTGTTAAACCTTGAATACGAACATTTGTTTCTATTCGTTTTAAGGGTGGCACACTAGGGACTAAAAGAGAGTGAGAGTTATTGGACACAATTTGTTTCGTTTAATCCTATCCCCATGGACTCAATATAGATTTGCGAGTGAATTTCGTTACCATACCCGAACCCTTTTTTGTTACAATAAATAGATAATGATTTAAACAGTGACTAAGGAAAATATATTTAATAAATGAATTCAAATTATTTTGTTACTGTATCATATTTCTGCAGATCGTACTCTACAAGTAGTATTACCAAACTATTGAGTTTTGTATTTATTTTATTAAGAATCTGAAAGCACTTTATCCCATCAAAAAATTTATTTTTAAACTCACGCATTACTCTTTGATGCTTAGCAAATCGCATTTTAACGCTTTCCAAATACATTTCGAGCTATTAATTATAGCATCACTTAATTTGTTCGAATTCCATGGAATACACGCTTTTAAGTGAAGCAAATTTATTTTCCTATCTTTTCCTTGGCGAATGCTAATGTCGTTGGATTATTTGACATTACAACTTCGTTAATATGGTGATGAGTTTGTAGTTCCATTTGATTTATTACTGGAATTTGTGTGTTACTTCTACAGTCTGTGTTTCTAAAAGATAATTAATAATATAATATCTACGTTTGTAACTAGTTTGAGTGGCAAATATGTAGGTACATGCGGTAAAATATTTTTTATTTTGTATATGATAATAATTGGAGGATCGAATGAAAAGAGTAGTTATGTACCTATATTCTACATAGTAAATTAATTAACTTGTTGTTTTAAATTTTATCACTATAAATTCTATAAATTAGGTGGGACTACTGAAAATTAGTTGCGATATGAGCATTTTGTGATATTCTTGAAATGGTATACGAGTATATCAACTAATTATGTATTTTAATCGCAGTTGAAGATTGACAACTAACAACTAACTAAAGCTAAAATTCGTTAGCTGTAAACGTTTTTTAAACCTGATACAGAAACCTAATCTATGAACAAATAAAAACCAAAAGTATCTAATCCATCAAACAGCTTAAAATGTTAAATTTTTGACTAAACGACTTCAGAAAACATCAACTTTCACAACAAAACGTTAAAGCGATACAAAATTTTGATGGAAATAACCCATCATCTTCACTTTGTAGTTGCTTAATATTATACTCGTACATCCCGTTTCTGGTCGTTAATATAATTTGTTTTACGACCGATAGCACCCAATAAACCTAATTGTCTAGAGGCAATCATTAAAAAAATCGTTTCATTAATTTGCTCTTTGTTTTCTTCTTCATTGTTCTTGGCCCCATATTGAAAATTTCAGATTGTTTCGAAAATTCTTAGTTCCGCATGGATTATGGAAGCTTTTTTTAAAGCTAATAATCATATCTAGGTTGACTTGTCCATGGAAGCCTGACCCTATATAGGCGGCGTTGTTTTTCTAATGATAACTTAAGTCAGAAAAAACCGTAAAACTATTTTTAAATGCCTTAGGTTAGAAACTTACATAATGTAAATTGATGAAATTGGTAATCGTACTTAAACCCACGTTGAAGCATCCGAAAAATATGGAAATGGTGCTTGCCTTGCATGTTCGTATTTAAGTTATTTATCCACCCGTTTGATGTCACCAATGGTCTAGGCAATGCACATTTCTCCGACTTCCCCAACCAAAAGGACTAAAAGGATTATTCAAACTCGCAGGGTAACACCAGAGGTATACAATAAAAAAAAAAATAAATTAAAAACTGCTCGCATACGCCGACAATATTAACATTATTGAAAGAACGCAGCGGTCTGTCAGTGAGGCGTTCATGGGTATGAAAACAGAAGCACCAAAGATGGTTTTGGCTGTGAACGAAGAATAAACGAATGCGAGTGAGAAGGGTGATTCAACGATTTTCGAAACCCTTTCCCATATTTTACTATAAAAAAATCTTACTCGCACTCCATCTGAGAGCAAAGATACAAACCAAATTTCATTAAAATCGGTTTGTCATTTTTGAATTTGTTTCTACAAATAAAGAATTTTACCAGATCTTCTGTTGACATTATCAAACTTGACATTACTATGATAGAGAAACTTAATAAAGCGGGTCTCTCAATTCTTTCTGTCTCTTTGTACTCATGACTGCAGCCTAAATGGCTGACGGATAAACAATTGTTTTTTTTAAATTATAACTGATTTAAAAAAAATAATTTCAAATCTGAGTTTTTGCAAATAAACAATGTAAATGCAAGTACGTGCAACCCAGTCATGTACTTTTTTTTTCGAAGCCATGGAATCAGATGAAAAGCTGACTTTTAGTTTTATTGTTAATTTTAATTGGTCTTTCCAAATTGTAGATAAGTACTTTTATAGCTGCAATAGAATCCTCCAAATCTGATTTTTTTCTTAAATCTGTTATCGACCTCCTCCCCTCCCACACGATTTTTTTCTTATCTCGACCAAAAGATTTGACACTGAGATGTGCTTTAGGAAAAAGTCAAAATAATGGTATCAAACAGCGCGAGGACGAATTGAAACTTGTCTAATTTTTCACTTTAACTGGGTATCACCAAGCTCTGCATTTCTCTTGTTAATCCTACTCACAATCAAATTGACGAGGGTATAATTGACGTTTTTTCGAAAGCACATCTACGAGTATATGTATCGTGTTGAAAGCATTTTATCTTAAATGTCCAAACATACGGCAAGTGTCCGCAAAGATTTTATTTATGCAAATAACTTCATGTAGACCTGTTTCAACAAATTTAGACATGTCGAACCTGGAGCTAAACTTTCTACCAACATATATACTTATGGACGCGCTTCTCGAAAGTTGTCAGATCAAAGGCTTGAAGAGCATTCAGTAATTTTTAGCTATTGGTGTACATTTTTTTATAATATTTTTCTATATAATAACCCCTAAGCTCAATACATTTATTAGAACAGGAAACTTTCTTAATTCATAAAAAAGTCTTGTGAAAATTACATTGCAGTATTTTTCGCAGTATTTTGTATACTCGTATAGGTGCTTTTATTTTTTTTATATTTTTATTATGGAGTCAAGCCATTTATTTATTGTTATCTTAAAATGTTCGTCATCGGAAAATCGACGATAATTTAATTTTTTCAAATTATGTACAGGTAATAGTCACTGGGCCAAATCAGGACTATATGGTAGATGTTTGATCTTTTCACTCTCACACAGCAGCCTTGGCAACTTGCGTCGTGTGCACCGGAGCATTATCGTGTACGAATTAGTAAACCCCATTTGGTTAATTGCTGCAAGCAAATGCTATCCCGGTGATTGTTTCACATTTTTCTTTGCGATTTGAATTAACTTGACTTAACTATCGATAAACAACTAACATCATTTCGTGTATGGATCTTTTTCTTTATTTTGTGAGGAACTTAATCACAGTGCGATGTTCGAGTTTGGTCAACTTTGCTGAGTCACTCATCGTTGTTGTATTTTGATGTGGATTGTAAGAATACAAATGGTCTTAATGTTTCGATAGTCCCGATAATGATAATAATTAACAAATAAGAAATATATAATCATGTCCATACCGAGAACTTATTGAACGCCCCCTTATATATTAAAGTCTTAACAGCAGTGTGGCTAGATTTACCAGTTTTTATGAGTTGTTTTCAGAGATCTTCATCGAGTTTGACTTCGATTCTTCATGGCAAGGTTGGTATTTGCTTTTAATGATAACTATCAGGACCAACAAGTTTTGGGTTGAAGTATTGAAAATGTTACTCTATACTTTCCTAAGATAAATGTTGTAAGCTCAGGCTACAATAGTTTTTGTTTTGTACTACTATTGTAGAATTCTTAATACTGTTGATCGTCGCGGCTCAGTGGTTAAGTGCACGATCACTGAGCGGGAGACTCAAGGTTCGAATCCCAGAAAAAAAAAAAAAAAAATATAAAGCTTTCTCACTATCCCACCTCTCGCGAACGTCTGACAAACATCCGAGAGTAAAATTGTCATGAGAAGCTACTCTCAATCGAAACTAATTGCTCTTCGGAAACGGCATAAAGCTGTAGGTCCCAACCATCCGTGCATAATCTGTTGTTTCAAAACAACACAAATGGCGGCACTGGTTCCGAGTAGGATGTGCGACCTTTTGCTCTGGTTCCCACTTTGTGACAGCACATTAGTTGACAGTTGCCAATGCGGCTTTATTCTTTAACCATTCGTAACTGTGGACCGGAACGAATTCATTGAGGGTAGTTATCTATCCGACGAATGGGAAAAGAGGTTCAGAACCTCCTTCAGTAAAGAATCATTTACGGTATCAAGGACTTAGATTTAACTATAAGTTATATTATATGAATATACAAACATGCAGTACATACATATATATGTGTACATACATGTTATGATATGTATCTTTAAGTGAAAATGTAATGTGAATGTTCTGTGATTACCATAAGGTATTAAGGCTCTTGAATGAAAAGGGATTCCGTATGGTTCCCATGGAAACTTTTTGGCTACCATACGAGTATACCTATTCGAAATAGAAAATGATTTGAGTTGATGTTTTGTATAAGCAATTATAGCTTCATTCCTTTTCCTGAGTACTAGATACATTTCACTTGAACAATTTAAGCACTTGCAATACCACAAATCATTCTCATGCCATATTAAGTACCTACCATCGATATCAAATTGGTTCGGAATTATTGCAGAACGACGTATTGTCTGCTTGTCCAATTACCAACTAATTGTTATTAATTCCGAGCGGATATTAATTTTAATCACTCATTGAACACCGCTCTCCCCCATCTGCTTCGTAGTCATCTAATTTATTAAGTTATTAAGCCATTGTTAATGCAACGCGCAATAATGCATCGGTTTGCTGCTATTCAGTCTTTACCTCGGTTGCCTGCCATCATTTTAATTTTCCAAAATTAAATATTTATATGGCAACGGATGAATGTTGTTGTCATAATCCTTGCAAGCGGCAGTGGCGACAACATTTTCTTCCTTCCACTTAAATTGCCAGCCAATTTATTATGCAAACGTATCTAGAGAGATATACACAAATATGTGTGTGTGCAAACACTATGCACACTATGCGTCGACATGGATTGGCAATTTTCACAGAACATTTTCACATTGCATCCTTGCGGTCCTTGCGAACGACGACGAGCTGCGACGACGACGATGATAATAATCATCGGTGTTTATTCTGAAATTAAGAAAAAAAAAAGTTCAGTAAAAAGCGCAACCATCGCGTTGAATTATAAAAATTGTATTCTGATAAGAAACTAAACGAGGAGTGAGAATAAATAAATAATAATAATAATAAAAAACTGAAAATAACCATCGATTGCAACAGCAAATAAATAAAACATCCTCGCATGCGAAAGGATGTTATGCGCCGTGTTGTGTAAAAATAAAACAACATCAACAACAATAGTGAAAAAAGTAAAATAACGTATCATCGAAACGAACATTCGAACATATTTCTCTGTCATCGATTTCTTTTCTTTTTTTTTGTCTGCCCAACAAAACAACCCAGCTGGAGCGGCACAGAGCAATAGCAATTAGGAGCTCTCATGCACATAAGATCCCTCCACAAAAATGCAGTCAGACAGAAATCCACTTTTAGGTATCCGCCCATCTGTGTGCCAATGCACATACAAATCGAATCAATGTTCCAGATAATGGTCAGTCATCGTTATGCTGATAATAATGACCCAGAGAGATGGTCGTCCCAGGAACCACCACCCTGGTGTAATAAATAACCATCTCGAGACCGATGGTTTGTAATATTCGGATGGACGTACGAAGAACGTCGTGAGCTTACCTGCTGACTCAAAAGGCGATCTCGGGACGGTTTTTGTTGCATGTTCGAACTTTTTTTTAGTAGTTAATGTTCTTTTTTTTTGCCTTGTTTATATGTTCTTAGACAAAGAGACAAAAAGAACGATAAAGGGAACGAAATGTAACCTCTGTCTTGAAGGAACGTGGACACAAAAGGCGACCATGTCGACACTTGAACCAAATTGGGTTACACAAGGAAGTGACCGCATTTAAAATAAAAATCTATCTACAACAGTTTTACCCACTTGAGATGAAGCAAAAAAAAAAAAAAAATTCAAGAGCAGTAACTGCGCCAGAGACAAGTGACAAAACTGCAATTAAGTTGAAGATGGATTGAAGATTTCCTATACAGTGTGAACAGCAGTCAAGGGCATGGAGATATACATATATATGTGAAATACTTTAAATGTACAGCAGTAACTTTTCTGTTGAAAGCTATCGTTTTCATATTTTTGAACGTAGCTTCTGCTTTATCGATTCTGCTAATTTTTCTTTATTTATGAAGCTCCCACATCAGCTATCAGCATTCTGGTTGGGGGCGGAGTTTGAAAGGCTAAGTGCTTTGGTATTTACTGTATTATTTCCTCAGCCCGAAGACGGTGGCCACGGTGTAGTGGGTACTGTATTTGCTTGTGACCCGAGCTGTGCAGGTTCAAGTCCGAACGGAGAGCAGCAACTAACAGCCACCGTGAATAAAAGAGAAACGAACAAAATCTAAGTTTCTGCAACCACTACACCAAAAAGGCATTTCTGCCTGATAGTACAAAATTATAATCGTGGTAAATCGAGTCTGAGTGCTCTGGGATTTGGAAATTACTTAGAAAAATAAACCTCACTCCCACTTTCGTCTACCGAACTGGATACCATTTGGTGCAGGTCCATTATTCTATGTAAAACAGGCGAACGTGATCAATATAGTCCAGATGTTTAGTGGGGACACCACCATGGACTACAGAGTCCTCTGCAACCATTCGGATTAAAGTATTGCTCTATGTACAATGCAGGATGTTTAAGTGGTCGATTTACACTGAGCTGACTGTTAATATGTTTCAAAAATGTTCTATGTCTGGTTTTGCTAACTTCGGGAAGTACGCAGATATTTTTCCGTTTTTGAAACAGAGTGTCGGTCTTTCTTGCTTGTTAACGTCCAAGCTCATAGAATTCACTATTTTGTACATGCGATGATGCCGATATCTTCTGCATAAAATAGCAGCTGAAGGAGGTAATGCCTTCCGTTTAAACACCTGCTGTGCGCACTATTCGCCCCCGCAAGTGAATCAGGAAATTAAACGAAACATTTTCTAAGAATTCCAAAAGATCTCGTCTTGTTGACGATTTATACTATCATTATCCTATGCGACTTTGAAGGGTGCCGTGAATTTATACACACATTTGGTGTTCGGTTACACACCGCGTAGCGGCGCGCTGAGCACCTGCATGTGAGGCCGAAGGCCGTCCGGTGTATGAGTCCAAGAGATGTCCCAAAGTATGAAATCCTTTTTTCCCGCAAAGGGGTCACCCAAGTATTGTTAAGATACATCCAACCAAATTTTTCGGGATTTCGCTTTCGGGATTTTTGATTTTCATAAGTCGTTAAAAAAAATTTTTTGAGCGGATCATCATTTATTTTTGTTGAACATTCGGCGTTTTCCACTATAAAAGACGGAATATTTCCTACAATCATTTCCTTTCCGTGATTATGTCCTTTACTTTTGCCATGCATACAAATTATCTCTACATAGCGTAAAAGGAAGTGTTGCTGTGTTGTCCGTCTGTATGAACACGCTAGTTCTGTAGCATTTACTTTGATGAAAGTGTGAACCTACAAATATACGCTGTGTCCGTAAGGCGAAGCCGTGAAATTTATGGTTCTATATTGATGGAGCGGTGAATTTCTAAATCGCATAAGAAGTCGTTGACACTATCTTCGTCCTTTCTTTTGGAACCATCTGCGCTTCATTACCTACATCTCTGCCCGGCATTATATGTTTATAGCCCGAATTCCATTCTATGTATGTCAGTGGGCAGAAGATCGATGATTTTAGGGCTATGACTTGCTGTTTCCTCCATTTTGTAAGTGCTTAAGTTCTAAGGCTAAATTACTAATCAGTTGTTTTTCGTTCAGCTAACGTTCTCCTTCCATTGTTTTCCCTTCATGTTTAGTTTAAGACCCATTTGACTATCCTTTTAGCTCAGGTGAAATATTGCTTGGAATAGAATCAGTTCTTCCCTGATCGGATTGATGACCAGAGTCCAGCTAATAATTATACCTGCTTAGCCAGCGCAAACTGTCATCGATTGGTAAAAGATGCGTATCCGCAATAAAGCTGATAGGACGCTTCTGTGTAGCGTACCGTGGTGTACTACCTTCAATAAAGGTCCCGACGCTATTTTGAATTCCTTGATTTAGAGATGTTTTTTGATTGAATAGGTGATTTAATCAAAGTCTCTTTCAAAGAATTTAGTTGAGCCTTTGATATAGAAGTCAAGATCTTTTTCAAAAGAGAGACAGCTAATCGATTTTAGATTCTTAGAAAGTGTATGTGAAATTTTGCCTGCTTGGTAGATCTCTCACCTCAGATATCCAGCATAGTTCCAAGCAAACCTTAGGAGTGCACTATCGAATCTGTTTCTAAAGTTACTTAGGGAAGATGTCATCTGGTCGTGGAGACTTAGAATGTTCAAAATTGTCAAACAGATTTCAGATTTCCTCACAGAACATACGAGTATGTAGTAAATAATATGCATACGTTTACTGCCTACATCTGTTGATGTACAATCGTGAAAATGAGTTGCGATTAGCAGATTCAAAGTCCTTTCTTCGAAATTAGTTAATGGGTTATTTCAACTTAATGTTAAGTTTGTTGAGTTTTGAACCTTTTTGCAGTCTTTCCTAATTCTACCATGTTAAGTTCTACTTTTCAATACCACGGACCTTCTTCATGATGGCAGGTATTTTGTTATCTCTGCATTCGAGTCAAATGTCGAATCGTCTTGTCTAGTCCAGGTGTGTGTCGGGAGGTGATTGGACGTAATTAGCTAGACTAGTATCACATGTTTCCGTTAGTTGAAGTCTGCTCTACGACGGTTGCGGTACGATATGGCGAGTGCAAGTTCTGGGACCGCGCTGGCACCTTCAGTCGATTTTTAGTAACAAGGACTAGGACTATCAGTTCAGTATTTAATAAATTTCAAGGATTAAAGGTGGTTGGTAAGAAAGCGCTCGTAAAAGCAGTGCCTTCACATAGCCACTATCGCGACCACGAGATTGTCATTGACTGCATACACACAACTGGTGTATGGTGCTGATGTGAAGCGGACGTGGTGCACTCAATTCATACAGACAGGGACGGTGAAGAGACATTTATCAGTTCTCTATTTGACGCAGAGTGAAAATGCTTTCGGATAACTGAGACGACCATGACCTGTTGTATTTTGTGTTTTTAGCTAATATACAAAGGCAAAGAAGATACTGGGTGCATCCTTTGTGATTAGAAAAAGGAAAACTAGTGGTTTGTTTAACGTAATGCGGGAGTTGAACATGTACCCTGAACGTTTTTAAAGTTTCTACCAGATGTCTATTGAATGTTTCCATAGAATACTTAAAGGCTGATCTTCAAAACAAATCTACAAATTGGAGAGAACCCGTCAATCCAGAGGAGAGGCTTTTAACAACGCTGAGGTAATTTTTTTTACTTGTATGATCAGTTAATAAGCGTGAACTTACCATTTGCGGTAAATTTCTAAGCTATTTTCTCTCATGCCTGGTCTTGTGCACTTCTATTGTAGTAATCCACATGTCTATAATCGTACAAATTTACATAAAGTTGCACTTATTCGCAGAACTCAATATTAATTTGGAAATCGTTACGCATTTTACACACAGACGAGTGAAACAAATAATGAAACAAAGGTGGCATATGTCCGCACCACGCTAGCACCACAGCAGCACCATATGCCAGTTGTGTGTTGATTGGGCCTTAGAGGTGTTTTATGGAACTTTGTTTTTTTTTGCCGCAGATTCATTCGCAACCATGGTCTGTCCTCAACAACTCCAGCGACAAGCAGGCATTTCCTCATAGCTTCAAGTTTAGCTCTTATTTGTTCAGATCTGGAATGAAATGAAGGCGATACTTTAAAGTTTTTTTGTGTCTTGGACTGCCTTTAACTTCCTATGAGAATCCGGCTCTGCTCATACACCAATCCACCTTTAAGACGGGTCAGCGACTTTCAGCTTTACGCGATCATTATCAACTCTCAAGTGAGTTATGATAATCACTCGTGGTATGTATCTGCAGATGTCCCACTTCTCACTTACCGAAGGTCCTTCCTTGTCGCCCCTACTGTTCACCGTAGGTAGGTAGGTGCTCCTCGTCCATTCGAAATCAATTTATTAATATCATTATGGTTTCCAGTGACAAATGCGCATAACACAGTGGGTGATTACAATTACAAAGGATCAGACCGGCCGATGTCCCTTTTTTTTGTCAGTTCGCTCTACCTCCACTATTCGTAACAGAATGGAAAACCTAAACGATGATGGGCTCACTCGGCGGTAGCATGATTTATGTGTCATACTGTCTCCGCTCGATTTGTCATTATGCACGGCATCCTTTCGTGTGTGCCGGTGGACCGGAACTAGGGGCACTATCACTATTCGCCCTCCCCGTGCACAGGTGATCTAGCCATTTGCCTTTTAACATAAAAATCGAATAAAAAAAGAACACATTTGTCGTCGTCGGGTGCAGCGCAGGGGAATGACGGCAACGATAATGAACAACAGAACCGGGCCCCATCATCATATTCCATCGAGGAATGTCATCGTTATGGCCTTTATGTGCGCGTGTGGTGTGTGCTGGTGTCATCCGATTACGTTTCATTATTCCCACGAATAATTTCTTTTTTATTCTTTCTTTCTCGTTATTTTATTATCTGCGCTGTGCATGTACATGTAGTTCGTAATCACGTTAGCCAAGCTACGTGACTTGAAATCAATTTTTCGGATTCCTCCGAGTAGTTTCACAGAGCAGTTCGCGTGGTTTGGAGAAAAGGAGTTTTGTGTTAGGCACGCGCTAAGGAATGAGTTATGAGCAGGCAGGAGGAAGACTATATAACACGATTAGCCTTATCAGTGGCTTTGATTTACAAATAGAAAGGTTTTGACATTTATTAACTGATCGCGATATTACACCAAATAGATTGAATGGTACAGGGGAGGAAAACTAGTTTTTCTTACTCAATGTCTAGTTTTATCTACAAATGAACGCTAAAGAGAGGTTGAAGGTTGAGGGTCAGATACAAATTTATGATGTACGCGTCTTGCGTGTTCGATTCCCTAAACATATTTCATTCAATTTTACTGCAGATTCCAGACTTAAGTGCTAACCACTTTGTACTGCGCTCAGTGATGGTGATAAATGAGATT
This sequence comes from Pocota personata, assembly GCA_963082735.1. Lineage (NCBI taxonomy): Eukaryota > Metazoa > Arthropoda > Insecta > Diptera > Syrphidae > Pocota > Pocota personata. The sequence goes on along the minus strand of OY720430.1, from coordinate 160,429,254 downwards.
TGTCGTAATTGCGGACAATGGGGTCGCGTTAGAAAAAAAAAGATATTTATGCCCGAATCGAATTGAAAAATATTCTCTGTCTGCCTATGAAGAGATTTGTTTGTCTTTCGCAAGAGCTGGCCCGCTAGTTTCTCTAATTCCCCTCTTAGATACTTTGTGTTTCGACAAAAAAAAAAAACTCCTGCAGCGTCATATTTATCTATGTCACTCTCATGGAATTTTGAAAAGAATGATATCTTAGTGGAAATAACTCTTTGTGGCCCATTTTAGGTTACCTGGCTTTCATTAATTGATTAGGTATGTATTAATTAATTTTGGGCCTTTGGGACCGCACACACCGTGTTTCCACATCCACAATTCAAATTCATATGCATTTCTATTTTTCTATTTCAATTTCTAGGGAACGCCTTTTGTCGATTTGGATTTCTATTTTCTCTGGCGCCCGCCTTAGAGATACATATTTCAAGATGGAATTTGTGTGAAAAAGTGTTTCCCACAGTGAGCTGATACAGGTGCAGATACATTATTTAAATGTGCCTTTAGGGTTAGGCTTCCAGCTGCGGCAAGTGAAGATCTGAGATGTTTTTCTTTTATTTGAAAAATTAGGCAGAGATTGTTCAGTTAATGAGACATGGTTTAGGTTCTGCTGATCATTAGAAGGAGATACCACCGGAAAGCGGTTTCGTGTGAATTAATTTTTGAGAAATTACGATTTTGTTGCATTTTGAGTTGATTAGGTGGAAATATAAAATTAGATATGGATGAGAGATAAAATTGATTTATATAGAGTGAAATGTGGGACAGTGGCTGGTTTTTGTTGATGGGTAAAGAATCGCGTCAGAGCTCCAGGGCAGCCACTAAATGTGTGCATTTAACATTACTTGGGCGTATCCCATTTAAAACGATTGATGTGGACATTGTATGAAAGCCTCTAACTTCTACCCCCAACTTTACCTGGTGAGCACCGGGTGTCTTGTTTGCAACCACATAAAAAGGTAAAGAAAGTTTTTAAACAGTCAGTTTAAAATAACTTTACTTGACAGGTCGCTACAGTAAATGGTGGGCCTCAATCAACAATCCTATCAAAGTAGCTCATTCTTAGCAGTTTTGCACACAAAGTTGGTTTGGGTCTCGCAGTTTAGAGGGTTTCCTTTAGGCTTGCATATTTCTATCTTTACTTTATTTTAGTCGGGTGAAGGAAAATGTTGGTCGTCATCGTTCGGGTTGAATAGAACATCCTGTCTAACAGTGAAGTTTTGGTCGTCATCGTCGTTCGACAGTGTGCAGAAGTGATGTTTCCAAGTTGTCTGCACCACTACATACTAGATTTCCTTCGTCATCTCACACTTTAGCCTTCTGTTCGAGCCTTGGCATGTTTTCTTTACCTTCTGGTTATTCTTTCGAACATTATTCCTGTCACAATACCTTTTGTCTCGATTCTACGCTTCTCATTTCACTTTTCTTTATTTATATTTCAGAGAAGTTGGTATGTATTGTACTTCACTTCTCTTTTGCCTGTAGTTCTCTTATTTTGCGACGTGCGCCTGACGGCACTCTTCATCAAACTAGACGTTTCGTTGTAGTAGTGGGAAGAAACAGATCATATAAGACACGGTGGCTCGCGATTTGTGTCAGAAACCACTGATCATTTGACGGCATTGGACTTTGTGACAGGTTAAGAAACACTCGGTTGGCAAAGTGTCTGGGAGACTCTTGCGATTGTAGTCGTTGGACGTTGTAGGTGTGTACATTATAACTTGACAGCAACTAAGTAGTGGTCAGAGTTAATCTTGACCACTCGAAAAATGCGAACATTCAAATTACTAGTACTGAGGGAGTGCTGTGCATCAATCGCAATGTGATCAAATTCTTTGTAGAATTTGTTCTACATATGTCTTATTCGCAAAAAATATTTCCCTCTTACTGGAAAACTGTCCGCATTCAACCGATACCCAAAAAAGGATAGAAATGCTTGCCGAAAAACTACCGTGCCATAGACTTGTTATCCATGCTATCTAAAATGACGGAAATAGTCATTAATACTGAAATAGACAGTTCTATATTTCTAAAATTTTTCAAGATTATCTTTAACTTTCAGCATACTAATATACCTATACACTCCCACCTCAGATGTGTTGGAAATCGTATTGATTTTATCCTTTGTCTGCACCTGTACTACCTCTGTACCAATTTTTAATTCACTACGTTGACTAGAAGTACCCTTTACGTCTGGATGATAAGAGACAACGGGTTAGTCAGCCTGTCTTAAAATGGGAGTTTTTTGAAGTCCAAATTCGGGTGCCAACTACTAAATTAGTTTTCAGCCATAACTTCAAGGTTACATTTCCAGATAGAAGTAACTGGGAACAGAATAAACCTACATTTGCTAGAAACTCTCATGTATGGTACACAAATGGGTCCAAAACAGATGAAGGAGTCGCGGCCGGAGTATATGGACTGAGCACGAATACTCTCCTATACGCAAGTATGGATAAAAGTAGGTCAGTATTTCAAGCCGAAATACATGTAATAGAGCTGGATAAGGACTGCAAAAAACAGTATTAAAAACTGGCTAAAAGAAAAAGCGCATCATTACTGGATGGACACTGAAGGTAACAGACGGGCCAACAAATTCTTGCCAAATGCTTCCCACTTAAGAACGAAACAACTCTTACAACTAAGTAAGAGTCAGATTCGCTTGGTCACAGGTTCCTTAACGGGACACTGCGAATTCCCATGGCCATGGGAATAGCACAAGGCGACGTATGCAGAATGTGCAACGAAATCGAAGAATTAGCAGAACACTTACTTTGCCACTGTGACTGTCTTATCAAAACACGTCATCGTTTCTTAGGTAACTTCTACCTCAAAGCAGAAGAAATATCTGCCAGCGCATCCAAAGACATAGCCGGATTCATCATAAAATCAGGCATCATGGATGATCTCTAATTAGAGGAAATCACAATAGGCTCACCTTTGGCCGCAGTGATAAGGGACTAACTCCCGCCTCGATCATCAATCTACAATCTAATAAATTAGTTAAATTTTGTTGAATTCCTCTCACTATTTCCAGCCGTGTACATTGATTACTAATGATATGATAAGATTCGCCTGTTATTCATTTTTCTGCACCCACATTTATTCTAGTAGATTGTAGAAATGAAAGTAGTAGACTAAAAAAAATCGAAGTATATTTAATTTACAGAAAAATGTAAGTAGGTACCCATGTTATTTAACGGTGCGGTGTGGCCTGCGTAAATCCTCCTCCTACTTTTTGACCTAAGACTTGTTCATAACTTGAGCGCTAGATTGTGGAACTAGACTTAGGTCAACATTTTTTTAATTGTACAAGTACAATATAGAGAAGCTGTTGCTGTTATGTTCTGCTCATGATGGATATCCCGTTTTTATTTCAGAACCTTTACTAACTTCTTACTAACTGAGAAATATCAAAATGAATCAATTTGCATGCAATGCAGAATTACAGGATGATTTGCAAAAAAACCGTCTGTCTAAGGACAGAAATTTTATATGGGAATCGTCGAACTATTTTGCCCAATATTTTGAATTTTGAGAAAGCCTAACGAATATCTTTTTATCTTCTTCTACGAGTTCTGTAGGAATTGAACAGTGCCTACGTAGTGGAGTAGTAAAACAAGAAACAAAAAGTAAATCTACTTTGAATGTAGTACATTAGCATGCTCCAATATAGTGCAAATAAAATGGGTCTAGGTATATAACAACTACATTCTTTGTCAAGACAATGACCCCAAGCATACATACCCAAAATCTAGTTAACTCCATTCCAACAAGATTGGCACACATTATAAGACATAAGAGTGGACCAACAAAGTACTAACTGACAAAAAACTGAGTTCTTTATAAGTGAGCGTATAATTGTGAGGTTTATGAATTTTTTTTTAATTTATTTTGTTAAATCAATGATATCCCAGTTGATTTTGGCATTTTTATGTAAAATAAATATAACTATATATGTAAGCCCCATTTTCGTGGTCCTACTAGTTTTTATTCTACAACCCTTTTTTCAGTCATATACAGTGTTGCACAGAGAATTAGCACACATACTATCGTTCAACAAAACACAACCACAGTGATTAATTTTGCAATATTTATTTAATTATTTTTATTGAAAGGCTTTGAATTCGACCAAAGTTCGCAAAATAAAAATAAAAAATATTCAAAAGTATTTACAGTTTTTCTTCAAAGCTTACACTTGTTTTGTGGGCACAGAATATACACATAATAAAAAAAGACATATTTTACGTTCGAAATCTAAATTTAATTAATACTTTGTAATAAATCCGTTTTGCCCTACGACTGCCTCTAATCTCCACGGAACACTTTCAACTAAGGATTGGCATCGGTGGGTAGGAATGAGTTCCTCTAAGTTCTTGGGTTTCCTTAATCCAGCCTGGTACTCCACATCGTTCCACAGATTAGGTCGGGACTCTGTGCATGCCGTAGTAAAACATTTATTTGATGATCACTAATCCATTGTTTCACAAGCCGATATGTGTGTTTAGGATCATTATCATGTATGAAAGTCCAATTTAATGGCAAGTTTTCGTTAGCGAAAGGCTCCATATTGTTTTCCAATATACTCTTATATTGGTGCTGATCCATTTTAGCGTCTATTTTTACAATTGGGTCTATGGCATGCCATGAAAACGCAGTCCACGCTATAACGCACCATGCTTCACCGTTTTTACTGTGCGTGGGTTAAGCTCTTGCTTTGGAGGACGCCCACCGCTTCCAATCAGAACCGATTCGAATTTTCATTCGTCACTCCATAAAACGATTTTTTTGAGCACAAGCCGCAATTATTCGATCTTCGGCAGCACTTGTCTTTCTTGGAGGTGGCTTCCTCTTGATTGCATCGGTCGTATTGTGTTTTCCATAAAACTGAATTGTGTTCATCACTAATTTTCTTGAACGTCCCACATCATTTGCAATCTGAGTTACAGTTTTTCCTTTATTTTTCATGTTAATGATTATTTGCCTGAACACAGGTGTACACGACTGCTGCCGGCCCATCTTATTTACATATTTTTGAAAAATCATGCAATTAACAGTGCTTAACAAACTTACTGTGTAATCTGAATGATTTTCAATAAATTATTCAGTTAAAAAATACGATAACTACACGTTTCTCCTACCATGTGCTAATTCTATGGCCACATTAACTTCACTGATCGAACAAAGTTGAACAATAAGAAAATGATCAACAAGAATTTGTAACGGTACTTTTCCAGTGTACATAGGGTGATATGCCCTAGTTTGGAAAAATATGCACGGCATTCTGTGCAATGATTTAGCGTGATTAGAAAGTGAATAGGGACATAATGTGCTAATTCTCTGACCACCTCTGTAGGTGGATGAGCGAATACTTTTGGAGTTCATTATATTTATGAACATACTGGAGTTAGCAAATATTAATTTGAAGCACTGAAGCACTTAGTGCATTAAGTCTTGTGCGGGAGCCAAACACAAAGTCCTTCACTATGCAGTTTGATACTCAGTCAAAAGCATCGTCAAATAAAGAAAATTAATTAATCGATCGCATCTGCTTGTTCACTTACGCGTCGTTCATATGTATACGCAAACCGCATATAAAAGTCGGAGAGACTCTACAATCCGATCAGTCGTTCAGAAGCATTTTTTGTGGGTTCATGTTTCCCGGCGGGACTTGAACCTACACCGTTCGGGTCACAGGCAAACATACTGCCCACTGCCACTACACCGTGGACAACGCCAACTGTATTTTTATCCGACTATCTGACAACACGCCTATCAACCATCAGACAGTCCCATACGATTGAATTGGTGTGGCAGAAGATATGTGATGCAGGTCGATCTGATAGGACGGAGTCAGACTGCCAAATTTCAGATAAAACGATCTGGGCTCTATAATATCAACAATTTAAGTAAGATCGTTTAAGGGCAAAAATTGGAAACCTGCCGCTTACACGATTTCACACCAGTTCCTTCAATAGTCCGATAGCTATCCCTCTTGTTCTCAGTAGTTCTTGCAACTTCTCTTTATAAAAAAAAAAGTAAGCACTCTTAGACTATCGCCCATACCCTTTCACTATTCCGTAAAAAGTTACTTAATCCCAAAACAGCATAATAATCCCTCTAAAAACCATCTAAACCTAGATCCTTCCATAAAATCAATAAACTACAGTCACGCATAAGTAACGATAGGAATAGGATCATCCTCGTTTTATTAGTCATGATTCTAAAAATAGCTTTGGTACTTTATAAGCAACAGTCAATTTAAAACCACAATGAGCTGCCGCCTGTCAAATCTGTTCCATTTCAATTACAAACCCCCCCGCGCCCATTTTGAAAAACATTTTTCCTCGTCTCAAAAACAGATTTATACCCATCGAATAAAGAGTTTCGCATTTAATATTCCAAATCTGTACGCGCCGTACTGTGCAGCAAGAGAACCCCATTAGCAATATCAAATATTTATTCACACAGTGCGGAGGAGTGCGCGCTCCTCTTTTTGTGTGCGAGTTCGACGTCTCCTTAAGTCCGTATTATCAAAACAATATTGTTGCCATTTTCTGCCAATTTTGAAGCGCTAATCCAAAATGAAATCTCCAACTCCCACATCCTGGCAGTTACGATAGAGAGAGAGACTACTGTGCGCGCTAGCATTCTGAGGCGGTGGAGCGTAAAATTTATTTTTTCCCTCCCATTTACATAATTCGCGATGAAAATTTCCTTTGAAATTACCAGTGATCCTTCATAACCTCATTATCGTTACAGTACCAGCACATTTCGCTCTTTGGTTTACACAGGATACCTATTACCTACTGTGTATTTTCGCTCGCGCCACCGGCAGCGTGTCGTCCTAAACTGCATTGGGGCAAATAATGTGCGAATCTCATAAAGTTAGTAAAGGCTGAGTGGATGGATGGATGGATGGATGGTTTGTTGGCTGAAAGGACCATGTTGCGCAACAATATATGAAATTATGCCGTAAATAGATATGCATGTTTCGTACCATGCATGCTGCTGGTAGGATTTTATGAAATAAATTTTGCTTTAATTTTTAGAAGCTATTGAGGGCAGCGAAATAGCTGTCGGGGTTGTTACTGTTTGACTGTGATTGAATTGTATCGCGTAACATTAATGACAGGGATGTTACGATGTTTACATTACGGAAGTGGAAGCGTTAGTCGCAGGAGAGCGTTTGACTCATGAATGGATTAAGTTCCGTTGTGTTCGTGGTATTGCCATATTTACGGATTTAAATAAGTTGCTAGCTTTTAACAAAAAGGAAGCCAGAAAGTACTGCAGGTGGAAATCTCAACTTTGTATAAAGAACCACAGCATGTAGCGCTCTGTGACAACAGTCATTGGCTAATGTAGTGTAAAAATTAGATTTGGAACCAGAAAGATGATAATAGGAATTTTAGTATATAGCAGCATAGTAGGTACTTAATGTTTCGCAAACTCGAAACTTCGTCGTATAAGCATTACGAGTATGTCAAGAAGCTTCAGTTTTCTTAGGTAGAACAAGACGACGTCTTTCTTCCACTCTTATAGTACCCGTTGCCGATTAAACAGGACTCCTTTTCATGATTACTAAGCAAACGATGTGCATACGTACGAGCAATCAGGTTTGTCTACAGAGTGTGATGGTTTACGAACTTTTCTTACGAACAAACTCCCCAATGCACGCAAATGTTGAGCGCATCCCAAATTTTGCGTTGGACTAAGTCTACGTTACTTACTTTTTATAAAATCCTCTCAGGAAAGGCAAACCTATATCCCTGTGGCAGCGCCCCGAGATGCTGGTTTTGGTTTAGTCACCTCATACGACATGCATACCTTACCTCAGGGCAATTCATGATCAGTTGATATCTATCAATGTATCTCCATTGAAGAATTAAAGCTAGCTGAAAATTTTCTTTTGTTCAATTGTCACTGAACCTATAATATTGAAGTAAGCATTCCAATTTTTTGACCATGCTTTCTTTAGACGATTTTCCTTTTTTTTACAAGGTACTTCATCGCGGTGCGGTGCTCAAAATTGCGAGAATTTCCTATTTCGACTGACATGGTGCTGTTTATCCTATATACTACTAAAGAGTACCGCAGTTAGTGCTATCACTAATGAGAAGATGACTCGTTGTTGAGTATCTCAGGCCGCGAACTTATTAGCCGCTCCTCGGAGAGGGATGCCTCTGTAGGCTCAAAGAGTCTCCTTACAACTCTAGTAGCATTGTTAGCTTGGATATTACTATTTTCACCTTACTTTGATCGAATGGACGGAAATGTCAATTGTTATCGTCCGGGTTGAATACCGTTTAACAGACTGCAAAAGTGATATTTCCAAATTCTTAGCGCCGATTTCCTTCTTCATCACTTCGTCCCAGTTTTGTGTTCTTGGCATGTTCTCTTTTTCTGATTATAATTGAAAGACCATCTCAAGTATATTCGGTTTTGGATGAGTACCTGTTTCGTAGTAGTTAGTGCCCTATAGTACAGAAGATCTCAATATGCAGTCATCAGCCGAAATTTGCCCGAAGTAGGCCGTCTGCCAGACTCTGGCGAATGACCTGTCTGTTTGGTTGCAAAATGTTCTCTCAAATATGCCATAACCTCAATATTTGTGAACTTTAAGTGCGTTTATTCGGTGCTCTTTCCTCATCCTTGATGCCTTAAATGTATGCACCCAGAATATATAAATCTGGAATTCATATCCTTGAAAGGCATTTGCGTTCTGTGCAGAAACCTTCAGTGCAGGGACCAAGCTGTTATACCCCAGTGCATCCGGGGAAACTAAAAAGACTTAAATAAAAATAAAATACGTCAGCCAGGCCATTTATTTAATTCAATCCTACGACGGTCCTCGTCCTTGCTTGACACCAGAAAATGAAAAATTGCACTTTTAAAACTGTACACATGCACCGCACCCAAATTAACTCTAAATGACAGATCTACACCGAGACCATGTCATAGTGTTCAGTCTTCCTCAAAGTGGTGACCATAAAAGAAGAAACTCCGACGAAACACGACATTTCCTCGCCGGGAAAATGTAATTTCACTTGCAATCCGCGTATTCTTGCTGTGTGAAGCGCCAGCAATTAACATTTGCCAACTGTCAAAATTCCAGCACTGCTAGCAACGATTCGAGCAGAGTTAGAGTGGTGTATGTTGTTAAGAGTGTGACTGCGCTGACTTGCTTCGTTGAATGACTGCTGCTGCCACAACCCACTTGAAACGGAATGAAACGCGACGAGCTCTCTCTGAGTGCAATACCGACAATAATAACAACAACAAATAGAAATTTCTTTGCGAATCATTCCCATTCTTGGGGTACCCTTACCTCCTGCGGCTGGCGTGTGTTTCCTTAGAGGAGCTCACCAAAAGTGTTGATATATTAACACTTTGGCTCTTCCGATGCTACAAACATGCCACCGCACCACAAATGGACAGCCACCACCACCAAGAGGAATGGGAATGGGTATTCGCGGACTGTGCGCGTTCTTTTGCTCATTTCACGTTTGATGATGATGGTGACGGGGCGCAAAGACAGTGCACATAAATATTTATTGACCAACGTAGCCAGCCAGTCGAGTGCATTGCAGTGAAGATGGAGTGAAGTGTTGTTGAAGAATTGAATAGTCCGGATGAACGGCAGCGGCTTCTTACATGGTGGATCAAAGAAGTTTCGCATGGTTCTCTTTAGTAATTAGATTCTCGTTGAAAGTCAAAGGAAACTGCGGCAGACACCCCGTTGCACCAGTACAAAATGGGTATAATAGGCAAATAAACAAGAAACTTTCGGAACTGGAAATGGTCTCCCTGGACGAACAGTTGTCTATATTTAGGAGAGAAAACATTTGCTTTTCCTTTTTTTAAAGTTCATTACACTTGAATGGAAGCAAAGTTGGTAGAACACCTAGGTGAAAGATAAACAGGGATCCTGCAGAGAAGTGTCACAGTATTTATCGAAAGATAAACTTTACAGATAATGAAATTGATCCCCCAATAGAAATGCAATTCAATACGGCAAAGTACCAAATAGTTGTAGTCAAGTTTTCTGTTCCGAGGAAACTACTCGTAATTTTGGGACTGTTGCTTTTGGAGGGCCAAATAAACTGTTCGAAGCATACCTGTTGAACAGGTATGTATGTACATATGTATCCATCGGACAAATTTATCATTTGCAGCAATAAAAGCGATATGTACGTATACTCGTATAGTGGATTGTTCTCATCGCACTTTGTAAAATGCTGAGCGGAGCACGATGTCTAATACCTTAAACTATTTGACCTCTGAAGTGAATATTTGTTTATCTTTTAATAATCTGAAGCCTGCGTGAGAATAGGAATACCTACAATTTAAGCAGAATCAAGGACAGTCAAAACCTCGCTTTCTTTTCCTTTTCCTTCTAAACAGGTACAAATGGGCGCCTCCTAGATCACTGTAGCGTATTTCAGGTAGAAATAATGAAATAAGGAAGTCCTATCCTGCCCTAAATGTAATCCAATATCTGTTCAGAATTGTAGAATTTTCGCGGACAGCCAAGTGACAATAAAATCTTTGGTATCATACTCACTTACTTCAAAAGCCACTCATCATTCACAGAGATAGTGAAGCAATGCAACAATGGCAAAGTTTAGATATGGCAATCAGTAGAGCTAACCACAGATGGGCAACTTTCACCTTATGTCAAGTTTTTAGTCAATTCTGGCCCAACCTAGATCAAAAACGCTCTAATAGATTGGTTTTCCTAAGACTATCGCAGATCAACACTGTCATCGGTGTCTTTACGGAACACTGTCCTATAGCTCTACATGCTTAAAGGCTAGGCCTCTTTTCAAACGATTTCTGCAGGAGCAAGGACGAGGAGGAGGAGAAAACGATCCTCCATTTCCTTTGTACTTATCCAGCCCTGACCAGAAGAAGACTGCTACATCTAGGGGCTATTTTCTTCGACGTCCTCGGCGACGTCAGAAGAATCCGACCTTTGGTCTAAGTGTGTCTGTACCTGAGATGGGCATTATTACATTCCATAAATTACTAATACTTTTTTTAGTCTGTAATTATCTTATCGAAAATACAATTACGAAGTAACCAGTAAACTAATCGATTATAACAAGATTACAATCCAGTTTCAAAAGTATAGAGGGTAAGGTGTTCATAGAAGATTATATTTTAAAGGATGAAAGAGTGAACATTGAGTTTAAGGGTGTGGTTGAATCATTTTAGTATGCGTGAGTAAAATATTGGTGGTCGGATGATATTTCCTCCATTCCCCCTATACATAATAAAAAAAAAAGTCTAACGGGTTACATCCCTAATAATTCGACTTCAACCTCATGAAAGTCTGAATATACTCATATATGAGTATTAGCGAAGCGATATATAGATGTTGCAAAGGTCTTGCGAAGAAGAAGTGCGCCCAATTTCAAGCAAAAAGTATGGAAGGCCTCTATCAGGAGTTGGAGGATAAATCGTCCTCGGCGTCTGAAAGGAACCAGGCTATTCAGGAGTTTCGACAAAACAATTTGAACAAGGGAACAACTACTCGTATCTTCAAAATCAGGAGATTCGTTCCCCAAAGTTCATTAACAATGTTCAAGGCCAGCTTCTTGTGGAAGACCACAAAATTCTTCACAGATGGCGACAGTATTGTGAAAAACTTCTGAATGAACAGTTTCCTCGGGTATACTTTCCAAGAGCCGCTCCTAACCATTGCGAAGTATCCGACATTACTGTCGAAGAAGTTAGGAATGCGGTCAAATACTCCAAAAAAAGAATAGCGATTGAGCCAGACGAAATACCCTCTGAGTTATGGAAAAAGATGGGAGACATCGGGTACAGATGGGTCATGATTCTTATCTCCAAACTTATGAGCAGTGATCCAATGCCTAATCAGTGCAGGGAAAGTCATCTTCTTCCTTTGCACAAAGGCAGGGGAGATACGCGAAACTGCGATAACTACCGTTTTTTTTCAAGCTGAAGATCGCAGAGAGGGTATTAGATGGCCGACTGCGGAAAATAATACGGCTATCTGATGACCAGTGCGGGTTTGTCTCAACAACAGATGTAATCCAAAGTATAAGGATCATAATGGAAAAAACATCGTGATTCCTTAAAGGATTTGCATATGGTGTTGGTTGATTTTGAAAAAGCCTTTGATAGACAACCAAGAGATCTTTTATGGGTGGCGCTAAGACAACTAGGAGTTCCAGAAAGCTACTTGCACATGATCATGGACATATATGAGGGAACAAGGACAAGAGTAAGTCCTCAGTCCTTTACTATTTATTGCAGTCCTTGATTATCTACTTGAAGGAAAAGTGAAGGAAGTGCATCAGTTATTCTTTGCCTTCAATGGAGCTATTATAAGTGAAGATCAAACGTCCCTGCAACGAGCACTTGATGGGTGGATCTTTTCGAGGGAAATGAGTACCGTATTAGTTTAAAAACGACAGAGTATCTGATCGACACCGGCCTATTTGAGACATTTATTTGAATGGAAAAGTGCTTCCCAAGTGAGAAAAGTTCAAATATCTGGGATATATGATCAATAGCGAAGCAATTTGTGATAATGACATCAATCATCGCGTAAGCGTATTGTGCATGATGTGGTGGGAAAACTCCGCTATCTTCTGTGATCGAAAAATGCTTTCTAAGCTGAAAGGAAAGCTCTACACCGCAGTTGTACCTCCGGCGCTCATATACGGTTTACAATGCTGGACAATGTACAAAAAGTATGACAGCAGGAGTAACAAAGCTTGATAGAATAAGAAGTTCAAAGATTCGAGGAAGCCTTCATGTAAAAGATCCCATCACAAGAAAGATAGAGCACGACCGGCTCAGTTGATATTGTCATGTTCAAATGAGAGATCCTTCGAATCCCGTCAAAAAGGCAATATCAAACAACGTTCCTACACAATTGCGCAAAAAAGGCAGACCAAAAAACAACTGAATCACACAAATGTGAAAACACCAGCATTTGATTGGCCTCAGTGACGAAGTGATTCAAAACCGGGAAGCCTACCGGTACTTCCTGAGGGCAAACCGGTAAACCTCACAGGCGGACTAGTAAGGATGCAGAAAGTGGGAGGGTTGTGATGCTTCTACTCCGGATCATAACCTCGCCGTAAGGAAAGAAGAAGATGAGTATTAGCGAAACTAAAATACAGGGCCCTACAAACAAGGGCTCGTCAAACCGGCAAACACCACAAGCGGACCAGTAGGGATGCAGTAAAGTGGGAAGGTTGTGATCCTTCTACTCCGGATCATAACTTCGCCGTAAGAAGAAGAAGAAGAAGAAGAAGAAGAAAATACAGGCCCTACTGTTGTAAATGAACTGTGAAATCAATATTAAAAAAAAAAAAACAAAATTACAAACTAATTCGATTGCTTACTCGACGATATTCTGCGGAGTTTAATTTTTTTTTTTTTAATTTTTGTCGTTATGTCTTTTCATTTTTATTTTGTTGAATTAGTGCAACCGTGCGCGGGACCTTAACCTAACCCAAATCTTGCTTAGAAAAATTAGGTCATAATCCAGTCAAATTCTCCAGCACCTTTCGCATCTGAAAGTGATGCTTATGTAGAGCGCATGCACTGAATCCACTAAAACGAAACTGTGCATGAAATCTAACATCTGTTATAGAAGATATCGATGCAGTAAGCTAACCCAGTTAGTTGTCCTGACCTATTCCTTCAGACTCAATCTATTTTCTCAATGAAGTCGCAATTTTATTTTAAATTTCATTTCCATTTTACTTTTTGCCTCTGGAGGAAATTTGAATAAATAATTTCTCCATTTTCTGTTCATTGCTCTTAGAAAATCCATTTCAGCGGGAGCATATGCTACATCACAAGCGGAAATTGCAATTTGAGATGAAAAGGGTCGCCAGTCGTCGTCGTCATCTTAAACGTGTAACGCGTTTTAAGCTACAGCGACAGAACCCCAATACCGGAAGGCTTAGTCTGGCCTTTTGCTTTCTGACGTGTATGTACAAGTAGTAAGTAGGCAAAAACGAATTATATGTGGGCACATTGAGAGAGTTCTACTCCATTTGATGCGACCGATATTAATCATCATTAGGCCCGCGCAGGGGAGAAAAAAAAAAAGTTTTCCAGCGAATAACATGAACTGGGAGAAATAGAACATATCGATCGAAAAATACGTCCGAGTATTCGACAAAAAGGTTATCGATGTATTCAAGCGTAATGGGTTGTTTATTCGAATGCTTTCGAATGCTGCTGCCTATTTAACCGACGAAATTTGGTTTTCCTCTGTGCTCCAGTTTTGATTCAGTTATAACCTCCTTCCACCCCACATGGAATGCGGTTCAATATTCTCTTTCTTGCTTTATGTGGCGCAAATTGTGTAGATTTAGGTCCTCACTTTCACACACATACGAGATTCCAGGCCATAAATCAACCATGAAATTGTTTTGCTGCATATGCCATGTGAATGGTTGTTTAGGTCGTCATCACTCCTCTACCGGCCCTCCCGCCCATGGGCTATTGTTTTTTGGCAACAGACGAATATTTGCAAAACCCGAACAGAGACAGAGAACGGATTATGATTTACTGGCAGTTCAATTTTCAGCACAAAATTATTATATAGGCAGGACCGCCCCTTGTGAAACTTGATCTATGACATGGTCTATTAGGCATAACTGGAAAACAATTTCAGGTCCAATTATCGTTCTTCGAGATATCGTGCTTAAATTAAAATCGAATTTCTTCAACAGTACGAGAGGGTGAGAAAGAGTCCTTCAAAGGTCGTTCGAATTGTGATTTATGAGTATGTCGGCGCTCAGTTGGACTTCACATGATATTGAGTTGGATTATTGTACGCCACACTACCTGGAATCTATTTCAACCTTTATTCGCTTCTTGAGTGGTTTATCATAAAGAAGCAGTAAGTGGTAATCAATTATCATCATTTCCACAATGGGATACCGAAGAAGATATCTGAATTGCTTCAGCAGAAAATGTAATCAGAAGGAAAAGATTGTGTGATGTATTTACAACCATGTATTTTAGTTGGGTATCGGTCTTTGGTCAATTGCATTGCATTATGCGACGGTTGTGAAGTACTTTTTACTCCGCTGCTCAGCGATCTAACCTAAAACCGATCCTCCTTCTAAACCTGTTTATGCATTTTGCAAAGAAAAGGATGAAGTTGATGATGAAATTATAGTTATAGTCATCATACAAAAACAACTTTAATAAATTTAGGTTTGTACGAAGGATAGTCCTTAGACATGGTATATACCATAAAATTCACAAAATTGAAAGTAGTAGTAGTTCAGTTGGTCGCTGGATCCTTCATTGCTCAAGAGTTATGTAAACTGATGATAATCAATTATGATTTTTCGTTATCCCTCTAATCTCTCTACGAATTATGACTTATAAGGGATAGGTAATCATGGTTCACGGAGTACAAGATTATTGGGAAACTCCACGATTCGGTGGTGAGTGTGTTCGCACTTATAGCACGAGCAGCCACTCGAATCTAACCTAATCCCTATACAATATGAACCTTGTAGTCCGTACTTGAGTTTGAGAGCTCCAACCTTTTCGCAGTGCTTTTGGAATACTTGCTTTTGCCTGGTAAAATTGACCATCTATAAGCGTAAGTATTGGTTTCATGAAAATTTTCGTTGTCGCGATTTTGATCAAATTTGACAAAAAAAAGTTGGTTTCTCAAATCTGTCTGTCTGTAGGTATGTGCGCTGGAGTACAGTCTAAACGGTTGTATAGAATTTCTTCAAACTACATGTCTACAGTCTGTGGGGTCACAATTCCAGGCGAAACCGAAATTTTCATTCTAATAGATCTTCTCGAAGCGGCTCTCACGAATTTGTTTAAATTTAATATTTGGATTAAGTTGGGAATTTGCCAAAAGATGATTTTGAAAATTGGACATTTTTATTACATTCTAACAATTTCGCTTAAATTTAAAATTTGAGTGATTTACAAGTAAACAGCACACATGTAGGTGCAAGTATGTGCGACCCAGTAGTGCACGTGCAAGTGCAAGTGTTCTTTCAAAGCTTTTAGTAAGTGTGTAGTTAGTTGGTTGAAGAGTGTTCCACAGCCTCATTCCTTTTTCTACGTTGAGGGTTACCGAATTCGACTACTGCAATCTGATGACAGTCCTTTCTTGATGTCTTGTTTTATGCTTCTTGTTTGTTGTTTCCATTCCCAGAGATGTTGGTTAGTATCTACATATATACGCATACATATTCTCAAGCATTCGCATAAAAAAACTCGAGCAACTCTAAGCATTAGCTAGAAAGGTCTAATATTTTTAAGTAGCATATGCCTCTCAAGCTTTAGTTTTCATATTTATTGACAGCTTATCTCAAGAATGTCTGAATATAGTTTAATGAAATTCGATGCCTTTTTTTCCCCCGGGGGTATGTGAAAATCTTCCATAGACACTATGAGAAGCACAGGCGCGTGCTCATAGTAGTGTGAGCTTCTTGCTCACTAGAGCACCTCCTTTCGATATAAATTTGTTAGTTACTGCAACATTAAAACTTTTTTTTTTCACGAAATGAAGACGTTTAGCAGGTGTCTGAAGATTCCTGATTGTTCCGCTATTTAAACGCAATTAATCTTTATCGTGTTAAGTGGAAAGGATTGGTTCTTTGTAGACGGCGTAATAAATTTCTCTCGCCCAGAATGTATGGGACGGTATTATTAACATGTCCGTTTAATCTAATTTTCTGCTTTCGCGCAAAGTTTTCGGTTTAACTGTAGGCTTTCCAAGATTTCTGTGTTATTGTCGTTTCTTATGTACCACGGTGCATGGACAATTTCTCATCGCACTTTATTTTCGAAAGTTTGTAAAATATTGGTTCTAGTTTTCTTCGTACAATCCCAGAGTTTTATAACTAACACTTGGTTGTAAAGGGTGTTTTTTTTTTTTTTTATAGGTATATAACTTTAAAATGAAATATTACACATACAAATCGTGGTAATATCCATGCTATTGGCTTTATTGGAAAGATAATTTTATGCCATTAGTGTTAAAATATGATTTCGGGCATATGCGGCAATTTTGCTTGTTGACGTAGCCATTCAACCAAATACGTGCCTTATTGCTGAACAAAATTTTGTGGTGAAAATTACGATAAAGAGCAATCTGGTTTTCGGTCCATTCACTGAACTTACGATGCACACGATGGTTAAGCGGCTTCAATTCTTGCACGATCTGGATTTTGTAAGCCCGTAAAACAAGATCTTTTCGCAAAATCTTCCATAAAGTGGATGGACTCAGCTCCAATTGCTGTGCACGATATCGAATCGACTCATTCGGGTCCTTCTCAATACTACGAATGATAGCAGCAACAGCTTCTTCGGTGCGCGCTGTACGATATTTCTGCGGATGAGTGTTATCAATTAAAGTATGCGTGGTGCGAAAACTATCCATGGTTATTCGAATTACTTGCTCGGCTGGACGATTATGCCGTAAAATGGACGTAGTGCACAATAAGTTTAGCAAACTGAACCACGATTTTCGAAATAAATTTGCAGAATTTGCAACCGTTGTTCTGGCGTAAGTCTGTTCATGGTGAAATGGCAAACCAAATTGAGTCAGCTGTCAAATTGGCTGTCGCGAAAAACAAACATCTAAAATAAAATAACCTTTATAAGAGCAGCTTATTCTCAATGTTAAGCTTGGAGTATTTTCAACTTTGCGTCGAGTGTCATTCCAAAGTATTTAGCCTTGATTGCGAACGGAATACGGACCGAGTTTATAAGGGTAGGCAAACTGTTCGATTTCTTATTATTTAGCTAAGATGGTGCCTTTTCCTTGCTGTATATCATTTATTTATTTATTTATTCATTTCGTCTTATAAGTTACAATCTTATTTTAACGATTGCAATTAAGTTAAATTATAGAGAATTCATGATTGCGTTTTTACAAAGCAATCTAGACATATTGAAATCAATAGTACTTCTATACAAATTGTAATTGACACAAGCCATAGTTATAGGATCATTTCGTTCATAATTTGTTCTGTGTCTAGAAATAAAGAAAAACTGTTTTCTAAGTCGAAGAATGCGAGTAGGAGCAAACATCAATAGTAAAAGCGGACAATCAATTTGAGCGGTTATTATATCGTATCGGTTAGTACCGAGTAATAAGTTTTTTTTTTTTTGAGCAAGCGGTTTTAAATTAATAAGCGCTCATCTTGCTTCTTAAGAAGGCACATCATTATTCCAATTCGTTCTACGGAGAGTAAACTACGTAAATCGTTTTTGAATTCTCTCAATACGCAATTCATGATTGCGGTAATAAGGGATCCAAATAATACAGCAATTTTCTAATATAGAACGACTTAATGAAATAAATAATGACCTAAGGGTGTAAGGATAGTAAAAGTCCTTGGAATTACGAAATAAAAAACCCATCGAACAATTCAATTCGGCATCAAAAATTACTCCTAAGTCTTTATGATCAGTTACTTTCTTTAGTACAGTTCTTTGAATGCTGTAATTAAAGACAGTTGGAAACTTTATGCTATTGAAAGTTATAACTGAGCATTTATTTATATTGAAGTATGAACCAGTCATTAATACGATAAAGATCATTTTGCAGTCGAATAGTATTTACGGAACTAAATATTTTTAGATCGTCTGCATATAAAAGACATTTGGATGTTAATACAAACGAGAAACCGGACCAATATGGCTGCCCTGAGGAACACCTGAGTAATTCAGAATCTCCTTTGAGCAAACAGAACCAATTTTAACATATTGTTTGTGATTCATCAAGTAACTGCCAATCCAACTTAAAATATGAATGAAATCCAAACATCTCAAGTTCTTTTAAAAGGACATTGTGTTGGACACGGTCAATGGCCTTAGAAAAATCTGTGTAAACATAGTCAAGTTTTAGACGTTTTTCCATATTATGGAGACAGTAATTCGTAAGAATTGGTAAATTTGTTGCAGTCGATCTACGACTCATGGTATAGAGCCTTCTCGTTATGGAGACATTAATTCATAGGAATTGCTTGATACAAGAAAATAGTATGATACAAAAATATATAAACAAATTAAGTCTGTAATTCCAGACAAATAAAAATCATATCCGATAAATCGGACAATGTATTTTATCTGCTCTTAAAACATGTTCGAACAGCAAACAATACTCCACTACCCCTCTCACAGCCGGCTTGAATAGGATATCTATTGTTCCGTTAGAAGTTAAGATTCCATTATGCAACAATGTTTCCGTCAAGGCGATAACAGCATACGAATAATCAGCAGCAGCAAGAAATAAGTCCATGACTTTAGATATCATTCCTCCAAATTTAAATCAACGCACTCTGATACCACTGAGCCATATATCCGAATTTAGAAAAATGTGTATCATATTTTCTGGAACGCCAAGTTTACAGTTGATATGATTAAGAACATTTGTATAAGCACCTTCTTTAATTAGCTTGTGGCATTTCAACTTCGACTCGTCCACATTAAATGCTGACAAATCGTAGTAGGTTTGAATGACGATAAATGCATCCATTTAAATTGAGTAATGACCTCAAGTTCTAAACCCATAGCAGAGTTGCTAGTTCCAACGATTGCTTTTTGTCGTCTGTTAGAATGTTTGCCAAGGTTATCCTCCCGCGAATTAGTAGATGCGGAGATAGATTTGGTAGCAACAGAGGTAGAGGCAGTAGTAGCAGTAAATATACGAGTTGAGGGAACAGCTACAGTGATAGCAGATGGAGCAGGAACAGCATCATTGATGATAGAAGGAATCGATTCATACACAGATACTGAAGCAATAGACACAGCATCGGCAGCAGTTGTCGATTTAGGACATTGTAATGTAACCATTATATGATAGAACGCAGGGAATAAGAATAGCAAGAACTATTCTATCCACATATTGTGGAAACTCTTTCCATAATATCAAAAGAAAATGCGTCTAATCAATGAGACAGATAGACTGAGACTCGGGTATATAGGAGATCCACAAGCGGGCCAAGAACGTTTTCTTGTGGTGGTTAACATGGAAGAGTCTATTCCCAAGATATGTATGTTGGCGTACATGCAGAACCTGTCGTAATTTAAATTCAGGCCTTCATGCCATACCTTATCTAAAGCTTGTGGAACATTAAAAAATACGCTTGAGCAAATCTTTTTTTTTTTTTTTTCAAGTGCTTTCTTAATTATGTCAGCACATATTCTATGTGTTTGGTCAATGGTTGAAAGCTTGCTTCTGAATCCAAACTGGTGATCAAGGAAAAGCTTGCGGGCAAATGTTGTGATGGTGTGGGGCGCTATATCAGCGGCAGGCCCTTGAAATTTTCATATAATTGTTGGTATAATGAACCAAACTATGTACTCAAATATCTTGAGGTCTAATGTAATAGATAGTGCACAAAAACTGGGAATTGAAAGTGACTTTTACTTTTATCAAGACAATGACCCCAAGCACAAAGCTTATAATGTTAAAAGTTGGCTGTTATCAACTGCCTCACGTTTTAGATACTCTGCCTCAGTATCCTGACCCTAACGCTATGGAGTTATGTATTTAGAAGAAAATTTGAAAAAACAATCCTTATCAAATCAAAATCAACTCATCTTACTTTCGCAAATTAGTCAAGTCCATGCCGAGTCTCCTAGCAGCAGTAAAAAAACGATGGTTGTGTTCCATTATAACTTTGGGATTGTTTTATTCGTTTTTATGATACTTTTATTTATTTTTAATGATGACGATGTCAACATGAATTTGTGTGTTTATTTTTTGTATGTTCATATTCAACGAAATTCTATTCCAATACATGTGCAAATTGCTATTTTTCACTTAAAACAATATTTATTTACAAATTTCAGAACAATAGGTAAAAGTGGAGACGAGAGAGAGAAAAATTAGTCACGTAAGCTCGGTTGAAGTTCCACCACCAACACAGGAAGAAGACTTTCCCATTCTCTTCTGATTTCGACGTCAACTCACGCTAGCCAAAATTATGCACGAATGCCAAAATGCATACGGAATGAATGCACCATCTCGTGACGGTCGGCTCAAATCCTCGAACGACGATACAATTGTGGCCCTAGTGAAGGCTAAAATTGACGAAGATGCCACGATGACACAGGAGATGAAAGCGGATGAACTGAGCTTGAATGCCATGGCTGTGTCACGAAATTTAAATTATCACCTGAATTATTCGAAGAAGTCAGCTCGATGGGTTCCAAAATTTTTTAATGGAGAGCAAAAAGAGGCTCGTGTTCGTTTTGCTCAATATTTCCTGGATAAGTTTGAAAATGGAGAGTTAAGCTGCTTCAATAAGATCGCTACAGGTTGGTTTTACAAGTACGACCCGGAAACCAAACAGCTGTCCATGGTATGAAGCCCAGAAAGTGCAAATCCTCCAGTAAAGGCCAAACAACAAAAGTCGGCGACAAAAGTTATGATGTCGATGTACTTCACCAGGTCGAAAATGATCGCCGTCATCCCGCTTAAAATTGGTCAGACAGTCACTGCTAATTGGTATACTGAAACTTGCTTACAATAAGTTTTCCAAAATTTACTAGGACACCGACAAAAAGAGGAGCTGCGCCGCTACTTTTTGCGCCACGACAATGCGCCTGCGCACACTGCTGCAAAAACCAACAACTTTCTTGCGCTCTCGGGTACCAATGAAATTCGCCCAGCACCTTCTTCTCTGAATCTAGCGCCGTGTGACTTTTGGCTGTTTCCGAAAATAAAAAAAGATTTGAGGGGAAAAATCTTCACATCTAACGAGAAGATTATTAATGCAGTCAATGTCGAAATCGAAAAGCTCCAAAAAGAGGATTTTGAAAGCTGGGGTCGAATTACGACATCAGTTAACGACTGAATTAAATCCATACGCTATCGAGTGATCGAGTAACTACATTAGGATGATCACATAAGAATGGTCACGTATCGAGTACACTCTGAAAATTGTACTAGTACAATTCTACTACATTGAAATGAGATGGCTGACAAATGTCAAAACTATTAATTTTTGTGTGAGGAAAAGTTTTGTATTTATCGTCTTCAATTAAAAATCGAATATTTACTTTATTTTTCATCTTCTGATTCAGAGAATGATCGCTATGAGTGTATTGAACGAAGACGTTTAAGAGATAAAAGCGACCACTTCTCTTTCTCTCTGCGTACGTATACAAAACTATAATTTTCTGAAAATATCTTTCACAACATACACTTTTGATTGCAGTTCTATCAAAACAGTTAGGCAAATAAGAGAGCATTCTTATTTATAATAGAGAATATAAAATTTAAAAGAATGCATCTAAACCGCTGGCCCAGCTCATAAACTTTACCTAAGTCTCCTTTTGCAGATGGTTAATTTTATTTAGACTCAACCTGAAATAAATTTCAAACAATAAATTTAAACAAACGCAAATATAACAATAAACAAAGATATTTTCACATATTTTCTCCCAAATGCACCTCAGCTCGTCAGCAGAGACCATATCGAATAAATAAATACACGATCACTGATGGCAGAATGCCAAATTTCGATACTCGATACTCGATCTCTTAAGCGGTCATGTCAAATCAACATTTATCAGTCACTTGTTGCTCGATAACTGATGCCCCTGTTTTGAAAGATGGATCTATCGGCTGATGGAATGTATTGAAATAAACGGGAATTATGTGGAGAAATTAAAAAAGATGAAGATTAAATATCTAAAGTTATAATTATTTTTGTGTTTTATTATTCAATCAACTAAGCGAACTTTTGTTAGTTCCACTTACACCTTTTCAGCTTGTTCCATTTTAACTTTGAACCACACTGTTTTATACATATATATTTATAATATAAATTGTATTAAAAAAATAGGTATTTCAAGTTAACCAGCCAAATTTAATCACAATTCATCATGTGGTTCTTGATCTAGAGGGGTGAATAAGGAATTAATTGACAATCATTGTAGTTGATGTATTTTAACTGCATCTTGCCCACACTCAAAATACCTGACGACAAGTAACCGTTTTGGAGATCTTCAAGAATGTTTGAGTTTTTTTTTTTTAAATTACACATTTATTTTGTTCGGAAATCGTTGAATAAAGAAAAAAAAAACTTGTAAACAAAGTTATAGAGAGCATAAGCATAAGTTAGTTCATGACCTTGAATATGCTTGGTTTTGAGGATATGAACCAAACTTATCTTTTCTTGTATGAAAGTGTGCACTTTTGAAAATGTTTACGTTGTTTTATTCTGTATCTATTATATTTATTGAACGCTCAAATTTTCATCGATTTCAGTCGTTGTTTAACTGTACCCAAACATTTCTGCAAACAGCTACTATCCTTGCTTTTTGAATTGTCGAATTATCGCGTTACTCAGTTTCGTTTTTATCGCTGAGTATTAGCGTGAAGTCAGAAAAGCTTTTATTTGCATATTTATTTATTTAATTATATATGTACTTTTGTTGTACATAATCTATCTGCTTTTGCGCAGCAATTTATCGCTCAGGTTTTACCTAGCGTGAAGTCACAAATGTAGTTATTTGTATATGTATTTTTGTTGTACATAATCTATCTGCTTAGTACTATGTACAATCTAATTGAACCCTTAGAATCTATATTTAAAAATACTACCTCAATTACCCTCTTGATTAATAAAATAATAAAAATGATGAACGACAATCATTGTGATGTGATCACTAATCCGCATATACAATACACACAAAACTGGTCGGTCAAACAACTAGATTAGACTTTTCAGCGAAATGGAATTGAATTGAAATTTATTACGAATGCGAATGAATGAAAAATGAGAATACATTGTGGTGGTAAACGAATTAAATTAACAAAGGCCCGCAGTTTATAAGTTGAAAGGCTACAAAGGATTGTGTTTGTTAAGAGCCACAACAAGTCAAATTCCTTCACATAAATATTAATTGTGAATTGAGTAAGCAAACAAGATTAGTTTGAGAAATGCGTTTGCAGATTGCAAGGGGAGAATAAATTTAAAATTAAGGATTGTTTCTTTCTCCTCTTCATTCATTTCTGCAGCTCCTGCATGGTTGGCTAACGATGAAACGAATCTACATATATTAGATCGTTTTTGATTTAGCTCAGGCTAGATCTGTTTCGAGACTTGACACGTCGTGAGAGTCCCATCTATGGTCGGCTTGATGAGGCGGAATTAGATGCTCAACCCCTTACCAGTTTTGGAAATATCTCTGTAGAGTGAACTGAACTGAACCTCAATCGATAGCGGCAACTATTTCCTACTCATTACGAGCGGGAATTGATGCCCGGAATTTGCGATCAAATATTAGTTTCAGTTTTCTCGTATTTAAAATTATGTAGATTATGGATCAAGGAAGCTAGGAAGTTTGACCACATTGAGGAGGCTTTTAGATGGTTAGCTACACTGGCGGCCATCTGTTTGTCAAAAGTGTCTAGGGGCAAGTGATGAAACATTACATCTAATGCTGCGGTCGGAGGATGTACACGCATGCCGATCTTTGCACTTTCCCTAAGAGATTAAGGTTTTCGGTAATCTCAAGGGCAATCCACCATATGATGACGCCATGCACTAATATGGGCCAGACAACGGACACGTACAGCCATAGTGTGTTATGGAGTTGCAAACCCGAGCTCCTACCTATGGCATGTTTACATGAGTAGATAGTTACACTAGCTTTTTTCAACGCGTTCTAATAAATTGGCTTTCCAGTTTAGTTTTCTATCCAAACCAATATTTTGCTTTGTCAGTGAAGAATAGTTAGAGTCTATAAGAGGAACTTTTTATTTCCGAGTGCAAAGAACCATTTCGATTTTTTTTTTTTTGGGATTTATTCCTAAACCAAGAAAAGAGCGTGTTGAAGAAGCTCTCATAGAATATTTGGGTACTTTCTCGAGAGAGCAAGTCCTTTCCAAGACGACCAGTAACTTATTAACTAATTTTTATAAAAACTGGAGATGTGTAGGTATGTACATACATATACATATGTATGTATTTTCGAAGACTGCAAGTTTTGTTTATGAATTTAGTTGGTTTTGAATTCACAAATTTGATTACTGATTGCGGAATGAGTTCCGCTATTAAATCGCCACACTCGCTAATTTATATCTTCTCTTAACAATCTGTATACATTCAAAAAATTCCACATGAGATACGAGTATGTATGTATCTACTCTTAAAAAAAATCCTATAAAACTAAACCATTCGCATCATTAGCATTTGTATCTGCGGTTTAGCCTGTCATTCATCTGTTTCGACAGTCGCTCCGGGCATCGACAGCACATGAAAGATAAATCTACGAAAGGAGATTTTAATAACACAACAAACTCAAAAAAAAAAAAAGAAACAGAAACGAAGGAGAAAAAGAGGAAAAATAAAAAAAAAATATGGAACACCCCATGATGATCAAAGATAAAAACAGAAGTGTGACATAAGGTCTAGCTGACTGCTGATGCCGAGTGATGTACCACCGCATGATGATGACGATGACGGACCCCATGTGGGCAAAAAACAGCCAAACCTGTTATATACCGACTTTTTTCCCTGATCTTCTTAGCGCCGTTGCTTCTTGATAAAGTGTGTCTGCTGGTGCGAGGGCACCACCCTTGATTTATATTCAATTGACTTGGATAATTGCTTCATCGGTCTTCTTCGGGGGGCATCAAGAACACGGCCCGTTTCGTGACACGCCAATTGGAGGCATTTGTTTCTGTTTTTTCTTTGTTTTGTTGTTGTTTTTAGCCCTCCATCCACATACATATGTCTTCCGTTTGATTAAGGGTGTGCTACATATTTTAACGACAAACAATTAATTTTCATAATAAATTTACATATTACCCTAACTAAAACCATACTTGTGTTGCTGTGTGTTTATATTTTTTCAGGTTGGCACACACGAGGTATCGCATGCTACATAAAATTATCCATTAAAAGGAATATTATACTACTTTCACATTCACGGCACGAATAATAAAACACGTATCCATTCGCATATCGGTTCCGTCGGGCGCAGCGGAGGAGGACAAAGATTATCCTAGACGGGACGACCGTCGGGAATGATTGTGGGTGTATGGTTGGCCAATAAAAAGGAAACAAATTTTGATAAAAATCAGAAAATGTGCGCAATACGATTTTCCGGAAAGCATTTCCACAACAATGACAACTATTTGATTGGCATCGTTTGGTTTATGGTATTGCTGCAGGTGGCATACTCTGTGGATATTGGTAAGTTGGATGGATTATGTTTCTATTTTGTATTTAGTGGAGATTCGTATCTTTGTTATCTGTGCAAGTTTCCAGTGGAATTCCACGGAATGGCTATTAAATAGTTACACATTCTATACATTCCTATGGTAGGGCTATAAATACAAAGAATCCAAACACACATATTGATTTTAGTGGCACTTAAAACAGATTAATGCGTAGCAATCCCATTAGCCGATGATAATCCAACTGAAGACAGTAATAAAGCAACTTTATTTCTCTATCGAGGGTTTGGTTGGAGTCAAGGTGCCAGGGATTGAAAAACGCAAGAGGGTTCTGGGTCTTAATAATTTTTCGATTGAATTGAAGATATAGGTCCATAAAGATGGTTAATTGAAAACCTGGTTCTACACGTGCTTCAGAAATATGTCTTCCCTGTCATGTGTACTTATTTGTAACAGATTAGTGCTGAGCTTAAAGCCGGGACATCAAGTAGTTGAGAAGACTTTCTTTTCTCAGAATGATCCTACGACACATGAAATCAAATCACACTTCCATCTTCGTCGATCCCAGTCACAATGATTCCAATCCTCGAAGCGACAAACCTGGTAGGAGACTGAAATCATCTGAATGTACCCGGAATTTCCCATTCAAACAAACCGCGCTTGAGATATTGTCAAAAGCTTTTTTTTTAGGTTGGTACATACATCTGTCATCTGGCGCTCAAATATCTGTTTGAGCGCCATTTGTCGGGAATTTGTGCGTGATAGCTTTATAAACAAGTCAGTGTTAGTTGTGTTCTGCGAATTTCTTTGAATTTGTTGCGGTGACGAGACATGGGTCTCAAAAAACCATGACAGAGACGATCCAAAATCAAGGCTTTGTTGACCGTTTTCTTTGATTGCCGTGGTTTGGTCCACTCCGAATTTCTTCCGCCAGGCCAGACAGTAAATAAGGAGTATTACGTGAGCGTTTGAGGGAAAATGTTCGTCGCAAGATTAGGGATTAAAAGTTAGTCCGGGATCTTTTATTAACTAACTGCCTATCCATGATATTTGGGTGAAGTTGCTTTTTAAAATTTCGTGGTTAAAAAACAGATTTAGCAGAAGTCAACTTTCGCTACTGTG
Organism: Pocota personata; assembly: GCA_963082735.1. NCBI lineage: Eukaryota > Metazoa > Arthropoda > Insecta > Diptera > Syrphidae > Pocota > Pocota personata. The sequence goes on along the minus strand of OY720430.1, from coordinate 160,401,905 downwards.
AACTTGAACAGCTGACTTCTGAAAGATCGAAGAAATTCAATTTAGATTTCAGTTTAGAAATTTAGTGTTCGTGTAGTATTTTAACACCTAAACTGTTTCCTATTTTAGGACTTTAAGAAAAGCAAAAATTTAAATTAGTTTATTACTAGGCGCCAATGTTTTACGCTGAACAATGCTCAGCCCTGGTCTAACTTGTGATTTGAAGTCTCACTTTGCTCTGAACTTCAAGGCTGTGTTGAGTTGGGGCTGCATTATCTATAGGCTCTGTTTTTGGCAACATTGGCTTCTTACAGTCATTTTTGAACCAAGGTTTGTCGAGGCTGATTGTTTGGTGTAGTTGAGAATGTATAGTTCTATTCCAAGAAGAGTTGCCTTAGTGACAATTGTTGGCATCGGTGCTGAAACGTATGTTAACCTATAGAAAAGACGCGGAAAAATCCCAAAACAGGCGATAGCGATTCTGTTGTTCTATAATTGGTGTCACAGATAGGCCATGGTCTGAATTTCCTAAAAGGGGCAGTTTTTTTTACGGCATAACTGTCAGGCGTTGTTGAGAGAAAGGGATCTGCACAGATTATTCTGAAATTGCAGTTGATGGCAGAGGCTTCATCTTGTCCTCCTGTCTCATCTGTTCTGATGGGATGTCGTAGACAATTTGAATTGTGGACGAGTCATATACTCGTAACATCGAGAGCATAAGGCTGCATCGACTCCTCTCCCATAACCCACCCATGAATTAAAAGCTATACGCAGATCGTAGTCGGGGCCACGAAGATATGTTGAATCGGTTGCTTTCCATATCAGATGAGTGTCTGTTATGGGAGTTTACTGCATTTTGTTCCTTTGAAGATAGTCGCCACGGGAGAATCGAGGGAAAGACGAATTTACCTCCAGTATATGTATTTTATTCGAGTAAGGTGACATCATTACTCTTGGGCACATCGTTGTTACACCGATCCATCTGCCAAGTTTCGAAACATAATCACAATTACTTCATGGAGCATGTGGGAAAAAGTGGTGTTACCTAGGAACAAGATGGGTGGAATGGGGTGCATCTCAGTCTATCATTATACCTAGGCTCGATGAGAGGGTTATTGCTGGTTTCTCCGTACTTTACAACACTACCCGCGTTGGTTAGAGGATCTGTCTAGTTCGCATTTTTAAGTGCTGCATCGATCTTCTTATTGCCGCTTATGTATTTCTGCCGGTATCCTCGTGTACTTCTTAGTCATGTAAATAATTATTTTTCGACATCTAGATTTTGATGAATCTTGGTATTAGCTAGGTATTTTGGGTCTCACAATTCTTTCCGCATATCTGGCCGTCTTTATCTGACTGCTGCCTAAACAGCTTAACGGATTTACTTCGAACTTCATATCTGATTTAAATGATTTTCCAAAAATTTTTAATGACCATTCAAATTTAAAAAAAGCTTAAAAACATTAGGTTAGGTCAGGTACGAGGGTTGCTGGAACAGTCGTAGCTGTCAGTTCGGTTTATGAGGGCCCACAGTGGTTAGGTTAGAAACTTGGAGAAAAGATCAGTGAGCATTGGGATTACTGTCGGAGTGATGCATACATCATCTTTTGCCTCGAACAGAAGTTTTCCCGTTCTAGCCTTGTGAAGAATTACAGGATGGATTAGTCTGCTAGTTTGTGCAATTATTCTAAATAAGAGTTCATAAGGAGAGCTCAGCGACGTCCCCTTAAACCAGGTTATAGTAGGAGTGATAGGTTCTTGCCTCGAATACTAATTTTTCCTATCCTGATCAGTTGCAGAATTTCAGGGTTGGTTTGTATGTCTGCCACTTCACTTCGAAGAATTAGTTTTCAAAGAGAGTTGAGCGATATCTACTTAGCTAGGGCATTGGCACAATAAGTGAAAAAATATCTTTATCAGCCTTCAGGTTTCCGCAACCTCTGCAGACATGCTTCCGCTCGTTATTCCCATCCGCCTTTTCGTGTTTACTTAAAAGGTTGTGTCCCGTTATTACTCTCGTTGCAGCCGATATCGAGAATCTGCTATGTCATCTATATTTGGCCATAGAGCTTTCATTGTTCACTATGGCTGTGTACAACTAATGTTTAATTCCCACAGATTCTGTTGCAAGAGTAGAGTGCGATTGAGAACTTCTTCTTTTCTCTTCTATAGATATTTTGCACTGTTTGACAGAGGAAGAACCTTGCCGCCTATTATCGGTAGCACAAAATCGGGGAAGGATCTCCTGTTAGTTACGAGAACTAGTTCGTGTTTTCTAGTGTCTTTACAATCGCCGATACCACAAGACTGAAATGAAACTCATAAAAGCAATCACCAAGTCTCGGAAAGCTTCAAGAATCTCATAGTTTCTGTGCGCAACTGAATTTAATAAATCATTAAATTCAAAGGCAAACACATTTTTTACTAAACTGTATCAAAAATATAATGTTTTTATCCTTCTTTAAATTTGCATGGCCATTAAAGAATCTTTGGAAAATTCTGTCACGTATTCACATTGATTCGCACAGTACTGTAAGTATCCAGTACAGCATTCAATCTAAAATTACTTCATCTATTCATTCTACTGTAAAGTCCTATATGGACTCAACTCACAACCTAAGGTGAAAATCCCAAGCAATTAGTGGGAGACACCAATCCGTTTACGGTCAATGGGAGCACGTTAGTCAAAGTGGAACATAATGCCATGGTATTTATTGGTTTTTTCTTTGATCCAGTATTTACGTGCTCAAAATACGTGCCTTTTTTGTAATATTGTAGATTCGGAACACTAAAAAGGCAGTCGCAATAAATATGACAGGAATCAGATGATTTAACCACCTTTTTTTTTGCGATACCTTAAAATCCTACGACGCGACGTAGAGTATTACAGTATTGATAAAGAATTATGTGGAAATGATTTCGAGAAGTCAGTTATCTGATGGAACCATTAGGGATTTGCTCTACGTAAAACGATAGGTATCATAAAATCAAACTATAAAAGTGAATTAAAATTTATGAAAAACCATATTAATGCCGGGTAAAATTTTATTGAAAAAAGTATTTATACTCCTCACCACATCATCTCAATCTCCCTTTACCAAAATCCCTGCAAATCCAATAATACTCTGCAATTTCCATTCCCTCAAGTAAATTGCGTCATCTGGCACTATTTCCAAACAATAGACAGAAAATTAGAAACTTCCTATCTGTCATTTAGGACTTCCGTCAAATTATGAAAACCCAAAATTAATAAGGGATGACCCCTATAGCGGCTGTTCGCTCTGAAAGAAAATATGTGTGTCTACTATGCCTTCAGAATGATGAAGCATCACTGAGTCAATAACACACAAGAGACACAGAAGAAGAAGAAGAAGAAGAAGAAGATGAATAACACCAGAGAAGAGGGAACTGCAATTAGGGAACAAAGTAGTTGGTAGGTTTTAATTGGGTGTTATAACCTCGATGACGCAGGTGTGTATCCTTGTGTAATAAAAGATGGATTCGCAGCTACTGATCTGCCACATGCGATAGATAGATAGATAGATAGATGAATTACCCTACTCTACATGCAGACGGTAGTGGTGATGGATCAATTTGGTCACAGATGATATTTTGATTGATAGCATCCGTATCTGTTTTTTTTTTTTTTTTTTTTTCTCTGGAGTGATTCCTTTCGGAGGTCGCTTGATGTATGTATATATATAATTGTTATTCACATGGAGAGGAAGACCAATTGGTTTAGTCAAATCTGGCAGTGATATTTTTCGACCTTTGTAATGCAAACCAATTCACAACTGTGAATATTTTGGAACATCTGCAAACGATACATCATGCACGTATACGTTAAATTATTTTTTATAGTATTGCCGGTTATTTATTGCATAGTTATGATTTGCCCTAAATTCCTTTTAAAAGCTATGCTGTGGAATCTTTTCAGACAGCCCTGTCTATTAACTCCTACTTTTAAAATGTTCTTGATGGCAGCTAAAAATAAAGGGCACGATTGGGTCGGGCGTACTTGTTTCACATACTAATATGTTGTTTATTGTTTCGATTCCGCCTTGCTTTTCGTTATTTTTTGAAAGCATTTTGTTTTCCATTTCATCTGAAATTCATCAAAAGCGGATGTAGTGGAGCTAAGATCCGTGTAGTTTTACAATTCGTACGTTTTAGAGTACATGCAATCTTTTTTGGGGGCTGTTCTTTTGTACTCTACTTTTCAGGGTTTCAGTACTTATAAGGTAACAAAAGGTAAGAACGGAATCCTAACAGTGAGAGTCAGTTGTCTGTCCTTCCGTTGGACCAAACAGATCAAGAGTACAATTTTGGAAAAGTTAAAAAAAACAAGTTTTAGAGTTTAGAGTAAAATTGAAAAGAAATATTTTGTTTGTATACTCGTTAATACGGTATGTGTATCAAATGAAAGGTGACGACATACTGATATATATAGTGAAAAATCGAAAAACTGAATAAGTATCTACTTGCATAAATATAGACATATAATATAGGTTAGGCCATACAATTCCAGTTATCAGGACATCAACAAACGGTCACTCAAAATTCCACATGGCATTCATTAAAACTAAAAGACATCAGGATCCACTTGCCTCAATTTTCTTTTTTCTTTTTTTTTTCTATCGAAGAATCTTGACGCCACCACAAACGGGCGGGGAATAAAAATCAAAATTTCCCATTTTTTCTTAAATTTTCCATGAACAATTTTGACAAAGACTGCTGTCAAAATATTTGAAGGTGGGGAAAAATATTGAAGAGAAATTAATTCCGAGGGAGTTTCTCTATCGCAAAATTGAATTCCTGTGAACAAAGGTGTCCGGGGGAAATAAATGTTCTTCTATTTTTTATAATTTGCGTTAAACTCCTAACTCAAAAACAACTGAACAGATTTTGATGTGATTCGGTTTCTTATTAATTTTGTTCAACACGCTTTATCAAAAAAAAAGTATTCGACATTTCAGAATGGCCTTCGGTGGCTTTTACGAGTTCCATGATATGATGGTCAGCATAAATAGCCGTTTTGGAAAAAATTGCACTTTTTCAAAAGCGGCCATAAGTAAAGTACCGTTAATTTTGGGGTTAGACTGAAAACACAGATTTCGCTTCGAATTGTGAGCCCGCAGACTGAAGTCGTGCGTACAGAAAGACAGAAGCGAGAGATTCACCTTATTGAGTTTCTCTACTATAGTAGAATATTTTCAGTAAACCAATACTTGCCCTATAGGTGCAATTAAAAATCTAAACAATTAATCCAAAGCCAACGAAAAAACATCCCCTCGTCTCTTGTGCTGAGCACACATAACCACGTCAATCACACTGATATACCGCTTGGGACGATAGTATCCGCTGATTTAACATTTCTGATTATAATATGATGAAGAGATTACCCAGCTTCTGGATAACGTAGAAAGATGGATTATGGCTCAAAGTAATCGAAGATTAGTGATCTAACAAAAAATTTTATTCAAAACGGATAAACTGTTTTTTAAGATATGCCAGTCTAAAGGAAAACCGAGTTTTATTGATTGCTTTCAACTCTATTTTTCACTCCTTGGAGTTGGAATTTCGTGAAACCCCACCTTATCCTTCGCATAGAGTCTAAAAGCACTAGTTTCGAGGGTTGCGGTTGGATTGATTGTTATAGTTGCGCCAATGCATGATAAACTCTTGATCTTTGTAAGTGGTTTTGGGTTCTTACATTTTTTAGCAGCTGACCACTGTAGCAAGCACATACGAGGGGCGGCTGATAAGTTCGCGGCCGGAGATACTCAACAACGAGTCATCTTCTCACACTAACTGCGGCACTCTTTAGTAGTATAAATATCACCTCGTTTCAATAATAAACTCATTTCGTTATTATCTGTGGTAAGATAAACATTAACATGTCAGCCGAAATCGGAAATTCTAGCTATTTTGAGGACCGCGCTATGATAAAGTACCTCATTAAAAAAGGAAAATCGCCTGCAGAAATTTTTGACGACATGTAATCGACTCTTTAGGACTCTGTGCCTTCGTATACCATGGTCAAAAAATGGGCTTGCTTTTTTAACAAGGGCGAGAGAGCTGTGAAGACGACCTCCGCCCAGGGCGTTCTGTGTCAGTGGTCACTGAAGATAAAGTAGGAAAAGTTGAAAAATTAGTTCTGGTCGACCGAAGAATAAAAATGTGGCAGATAGCGAACGAGTTGCACATCAGCAAAATTGGAGAAATTTTGCACGAGCATTGAAGCATGAAAAAAATGTGTGTACGCTGGGTACCGAAAATACTCACAAAGAAAAACGTCCAATCAAAATACACGGCCCGGATTTCGAGGCATGCCTTAAAAGACACAGGTTTTTCGACGATAGACCACCCACCCCAGAGCCCAACTTGGCCTCGAGCGACCTTTTCCTTTTTTGCAATTTGAAAAAAGGATCTCTCATAGAAAAAAGTATTTTTGTATGAGAGATCACTGACCTACTTAGATATTCAAGAATGTGTTCTCAAATCTAGTGTTGCAGGTGCATAGTATAAGACCATTCTATAAAAGCCTCCACTTTTCAACAAATATTAAAAAATTAATTTAACGTATTTTTTCAGAAATATTCATGGAATTTTTGTTAAATCTTTTCCATACTTAAGAGTAATCAAATTCAAATAAGCAACAAGTATGTATATGATCAAGAGCTTGGAAGCTGTGGCACTGTCACCGCACAGCACACACCGTAAATACCATCGAAAGTGTCTCCATGAAAACGTTTTACAATTTTCAATCTGTTTAACATCATGAGGCAGTTAGCATTATTTGAAATTCAATACACAAAGTTATCAATATGTGACTTTTCAATAATGTCATCTCGGTGGAATCATTTGTTGATCTCCTGATCTTCTATGACAAGTTGTTCCATAATTGTAAATGAACGCCAACCTCTGTCGCCCTCTTCGCAGGTTTATTACAGACAAAGTCATCAGCAAAAGTACCCCCACTGTCAACATGTCTCTGTGCCTCTCGTACCACGCACATATGTTTGTATCTTAGTTTGCTCCGATGGGGTGCACTTTTACCATTCAATATCGGATTTCAATGAAAATAAAAGCGCCTTCAACTTGTCAGTCGTCAGCCGGGGATGTCACTTGCAAAGTGGATATGATGCATATTGGACTTTTAGACAGTGCGAGAGGTGCTTGACACTTGATATTTTTATTCTTATTGAGAAATATATTACGCTCTGTGTGTATACTCTGGGGGAGAGCTTGAATTACTTACGTGGAAATGGTAATTTCCTTTATGTCTTCGAAATGATTTTATTAAATTGGAAGCACTGTATTTGTCTCTAAGGGAATTTGAATTGGTAATAACGATATTTGATGAAGATTTACTTTATTACATTCGTGTACTTCGAAAGTGCAATGAAGTGTGTTGTCAAGTAAAAGTGTAAATGGAATACGATATTGAAGGAACGGAGTGAAAGTACTTAAATGTGCGAATTGTAATAATTGACTTTTGTCAGTCTTTCCGGGATTGAATGATGAAATCGAAGCTATCAGGCTATATATTACCAAATCTGTCATCAATGCGCTCCAGACTTAAAGTGTTTTAAGTGTAGAATTTTCACAGAAAGCTATTAGAGTCTCATGCGTTAATTGAAGCCAATCTACTTTCCCATACATTTTACTGTTCCAATTTCATCTGAATGTTGAGTCATAAAAAAAGATGAGCGTAAAATTTGAACGAATTTTTAAGATCAATAAGCCATTCATTAAAACCTCATTACGATTTATTACTTTTCAAGTGTAGATATCCAAGTAGCCGGGATGCCCTCTTGATATCCAACGTATCCCGCGTCTGAAATACAATCTTTTACGTTCAGAACGTAAAAATCGTATTTATGAGCGGAACCAATTAAAGATTTTTAATTACTTTTGCTTAAATGCGCAAGAGATGCATGCTCTTAAGTGAATAAAGTGTAGGATGCAATTTTTATTGATGTCGTAATAGGATTGATGTTCAGTTTCTTGGCTATTTTTGATTTTAGACCTTAAACTAAAATTACATTAAACCATGTTTGAGAAACTGGAAGTTAATATTTATCTTGCTGAGATCATTCAGAAACCTGTCATGGTCTGTCTTCGTATGCCACACACGTTTTAAGTAATTTCCACAGGTTCTATAAAATCAATATTTTATCACTGCGAATAGGTTATCTTGAGGCGTTTGGTTTGTGTACAAATTAATATAAACGACAATAGTTAAAATCGAAACACATTTTCAAAGTATTTATGTGCTAAGAAATCAGAGGCCTTACTCTCTATTCTGTTTCGAATGTGAAAGAGAACTTTTCGATTTTACTTTAATTTGGCGCTCTTAATCCCTTTTGAATGAACTGTTTATAAACAGCTCTCCACAAATTCCGAATTTGGTTGCTAATCTCGCTCTTTAAAATGTTAGTCACCAAGAAGATGAGATAATAACGTCAAAGAGTAAAATTTTGAAAGAGTAAAAATTATCTGTGAGATAAAGAAAGCATTACATTACATTTTTCTTACGTTCTATAAAAAATACATATGTACATATTTCTGATAATTGAGGATCTGTGCAATAAAGATTGGATAAATTTGTATGTTGGTGGGGCCCAGAATCGCCACGGAAGATACCGGGTAGAATGTTCACATGACACTTTAGAATGTTTGTATGCAAATGCATCCCAAGATCTATCCCGGAGATTTCAATTTATTGAGTACAATATAGCCATACATGACGACTTTTATGATCAAAGTTGTAGAACTTAGAAATGAGTATTTTTGAGATTACCATGACAATTAGCTTTCGCGCACATAATTTAGTTGTCTCAAGTACTTCTTCTCATTTTCGTTAAAACATTAAAAGCATTCAAAGTCATGAAACAACATCCCCCCTGACCCTTTGACTTTGAACATACGTGTTTTTGTCTTATGCATCTTAAGCCGTAACCGAGAAAATCTAGTGACATTTTTATAAGATAGATCCTGCATATAATTTTCAAAAATGTGCGTTTCCTTTCATTAAGTCTAGAAACCTCTATAAAACCTATATAACTTTGAATAGCATAGTTCATGGTTCAGAACTTAACGGAATTGATTTTTCGTATTTAGAAATTTGCAGAAAATATTTTGCTTCTCACTTCCCAGTGTGTGGGTATCTTTCCACGACTTCTAGAAGTTCCCGGATACCTGGACAGTTGGTCTTTTTAAATTTCTCAATTTTTCTGAGTGAAGAAATATTAAAGCCGGTGATGACTTTTCTCAAAATATCTTGCGATAAATTCTCCACTTCTTGTCGGATGTTCTTCTTTAGAGCCACCAAGATCTGTGGCTTTTTCGTATACTTTTTCGCGACTTCAAAAAACCCTAAAGAAAGAAGGCTGGAACGGTCAAATCGGCCTATTTTGCGGGCCAGTGGAAATTGCTAAAACGGGAGATTAAGCGGCCGGGAAACGCTTGCTGCAGAATGTCCACTGACCCACGTGCTGTGTGTGCGGTTGCACTATCGTGCAGCAAGAAGTCGTTGATTGTGGTTCTGTAGCGCTCACCAGTCACAGTAACAATGTTGCCAATCACCTATCCTCCATCCGCACCAAACAGTGACTTTGAGAGGATATAATGGCTCTTCGTACATTACATGCGTATTTTCAGCGATAATTTTCCTTATTGACGTATCCGCATAGGTGGGAATACACCTGTCGTTCATGATGGTTCTTAATTGTTTTCATCGCGATAGAGCTTTAGGGGGGCTAATAATATGGATTTTCTTGCTGCTTCATACGAACTTTTAAATTGCGAAAACAACTCAAAACATATTTAAAGCAAATATGAGATCCAGAATTCGGGTGTTGGCGAATATATCGTAATGCTTGGTAGGGTTGAGTTTATTGGGCTGCCGTATTCCAAGATAGCGACATCGTTTACTCATGCCACAACTTTACACCACGAGTCCTCTATTATTAGAAAATATGCATTCTGGGCCAGGTTCTAGAGCACCTTGGTGCGTAGTGATTAATTAGAGAAGTTACTGTCGAAAGTAGCATTTTATCACTATGTTATTCAGAAAATTACTTATGAACAGAACAGTCGAGTCCGTATATTTTATTTATTTTTTTTTGTTTCAAATTTTTATTTTTGTTTTAATGTTTTAAATGCTCCTTCGATTCGATATTGAGAAAGGTGTTGTAAATTCCTTAATTGAGTGGAATTTATCAGTGAGAGAAATGCTCGAGTGGATTGCATGTAATCTTCTTGATTTGACGCATTCGTACATAACTTCAGGTACAGGAGTCTCGCAATTTTTAGAATGAGGTCAAGCTAAGTCAGATAAGACACCAACTTGTGGTCAAACAAATTTAGGGATTTAACATTAAACTTTTCCCTAAATTTCGCAGAATATAAATGCATTATGTACCAGAATAATTCAGTTCATCGCACTAGAAGCGCAGAAATGAAAAGTTTTCTAACGAAAATAATCCACTCTGAGATTGTTCTCTTTGAATTGGAGTGAAACTTCTCATTTCAGAAAACCTCCTCTAATCTCTCTGACGAAGTATGTTTATCTGACTCAGTGCCCGCGTTAACGTCGCTATAAGTGCTGTGTTTGAACTTTGAATTTCGAAAAAAAAAAAAATACTTTCGTCTCTTTTATTCATTAGTTGAACTAACTAAGCTGGATTCATGTTTCAATTTTCTTCAGTAGGACTATTTTTCTTGTATTTCTCAATCAAAAAGATAATCAATCTGCTTCAAACGCCTTGACATCACTTAAGTCGCGAGTGAGAATTGAGTCATTCATATCCAGTAAATAGACATTTCTGAACGACATGCCGTACATCTGAATAAGTGAAACAATACGGGTATACTAGCTTTAAAAATGAAGGACGACACCCTCCGTTAGTAGAATGGAGTCAGTTATAGAGTGCATTACTAATTTTAGCTCTATTGTGCAAGTATCATAGTTACCATTGACCATGAGTATGTAAGATAAGCAATTGGGTCGAACTTGTTTGTTTTACTAGCAGTTTCCTCATCAGTAGCCATGCTTGTCCCCAAGTAATGATGAAGTATAGTAACATTCAACATTACTGCAGATTGTAGATACTATTTCCTCAAATATAAAAAAAAAATTTACGTAAGAAGTCCCTCGACCTCCTCATCTCTCAAATAAGAGAAATTAAAAAATTTGTGAACTACAGCTCCAACTGAAAATCGTACGTATAACCGAGAAAATCTATGATGATAAATTGCACCACCCATTCGCTTAAACCCGAACTTATAAATATAAACTGAGAAAACCGAATCAGTGTATCTCAAAACCTGAAACTAAGCCCTAACTTATAATTATGCATAGAGTCACCGCCACAGATTAGGCATACTCTACATATTTTCGTGGCTAGATATGGGGCATAATGTGCCCTGCCTACCACAAAAAAAAAAAAAATCCGTAAAGGCTGGTGATGTAGCAGATGTCTATTTCTCCATACCAAATTTCTTGGCTTTTTGTTCCGTAATTTTACACCTATTCGATGCCCAACGTTTTCAATGGGATTCATGTCCGGACTCTTTCCAGCACAATGGAGTGAATTTAAACTCCATAAAGATTGATAAAATTATCAAAATAACAGTGGAAGTTTATGGTTTACTTACGGTCTTAGCACGATGGTAAGGTGCGGAATCGTCCTGAAACACAAAATCCGTGTAGAACTGGCTCACAAACAAAAGTTCTTCAACGAATATTTTTTTCTATCAATTATATAACTTTCGACGTCTATATTGCATCCAATTATCCGCTTTTCGAAAAAATATTTTCCTCTAAATAAAAATTAAATAATTTAAAAAAAAAAAAACGACTAACAAATATTCCACTCTGGTCACACTGAAAATGCTATGTAGGCATTTTGGAACAGTTTTTAGTAATTAAGTGAAAGTTCATAAAGTTTTCGTTTTTTTTAACTTCTTAAAATTTGTGTTTTCCTGTTTGTCGTATTTTGCACACGGAACGGCGATATTCATCTTTCATTCTCTTTTCTGCTCTGCACTAGACTGAATTCAATTAAAAAATCTATTAATACGACTATGTATACCTACATTCATACATAATTTCGAAATAATTATCCAAAACGCAGATCCTATAACAAATTCAATTAGAGAACGAAATGATGATATGAAAGAGGAATGATGTTATGTATTTCGACAACCAGTTAAACTTCTAACCTTCTTGTCTAAAACTCATACTTAAAATGTGACTTTACTAAATTAATTTCAAAATTCCTTTCATTCCAGAAACATGCAAACATCCTCTGGGCATGGAATCCGGATCTATTGCTGATTTTCAAATAACAGCAAGTTCAGCCCATGACATGGGAAATGTCGGTCCCCAACATGCAAGGTAAGTTTTCGTCTTCGATGTCTCCCTAAACGTATACGAGTAGTAAATAATTTTAAGAATTTTGCGGATTCCAACTGACAACAAAAACTCTTAAAAAAAAAAAAAAAAAAAACTAGACAACCATCCAACAGGCAGCCAGAAAATGAAACGGAGAATCCTTGATGACTAGAACAAAAAAATAAAATAAACTCTATGACTCCTTTCGCTTCTCTCAACCTATCTCAGTGGTGTATGTGTGTTGTAATAAATTTCTTTTCGCATTCCGCTTCTTTTTTATGACCAAAGTCATAAATATAAAGCATGTCCTGGCGCTTTTTGTGTTTTTTTTTTTTCAGTTTTTCCGGTTTTTATGTCATCATGAATGATATTTCGCATACATGTTCCCATTACATGAGAGCTTTCCCCGTTATGTGTGGAATTCACTAAGTTTTTTGTGATATTGGAAAAAAATTATATCACAATTGACTACTTTTTCGAAAAGAGTCCTATCGAACTCTGGAATGGGTGCTTTTATGTTACTGACGTTGTGGTAAATATTAGGGAACTTTTTATAGTCTAATGGCAGTCGACCGTGATAGGAACACAGTAAGGCTTAGTCATAATGACTTACTTTCATCATTCATAAAGCATTTTCGAAATCCTTTCTTTTCCTTTCATTTTTATTTTCTTATTCACTAAGGATGGGGCAAACTCTCAAACTTATATATTTTGTGTCCTTTCTTGTATATAGGTATGTAAACAAGTACTGCAGGGTCTCAGCCTGAATTTTACGAAATACCATTCCTTCAAGCTTAAAAAGGTGCGACTCTTGTGGTGTCTTGAATTTTGGGTGGGTGATTGGTTGGTTGGAGAGCATAAGGAACGTCCTCACTTGAGCCGCATTGGAGATCTTTACAGTTCTTTCGAAATTGTTGACAAAGTTGCGTGTTTTGTTACCAACTTGATATCCATATTTTGTCGATCATGTATAAGTCCCAGTTGCATTTCGTTAGCTTATTCTTCTATTTCGTTAGTTATTATCTAAGTCTGAAGTTACACGTTAGAATTTGGAGTCGGTTTTTGCTGCGTATTTTGCGCAACTTCCTTTTAGAGGCCTCACTATTGGGCTCCGGTCTATTTTATGCATCTTCTCAATTTGTCTTTAGGCTTGAAGCGAGGGCAATTTCGTGGAATATAACGCTTTTCAACCTTTCTTCAAATCTCGTCACTATTAGGTCGACTGTGCTTATCTGTGGGGAACAAAATATGTACTTACCTTTTGCAGTTTTAGAGATCTTTTTCAGTTTAGTTCCCTATCTCTTTACCCTGTTGTCTACACACCAAGGTGGGTGGGTGATGTAAATTATATCACTTCAATTGTGTCTCTGCTAATGCATTGTGATGCCACTGATCTTACACATCTGCTGCTAGATCGACTGATCTTTTTTCAAAGATTCTAGGGACAGCCCATAGAAAAGGCTGTAATAGTGTTTTGAGTATAAAGGCATTCAACGTTAATCTTACAAGCCCATTTGGGTTAATGACCGCATATCGGCTCATTCGATCACTCCATACACTATTGGAGGATTTCTTAGCCAATCCTCATTCTAAGCGAGCAGAAAACCATTGACCTGTTGTTGACGGATGCTGTCAGTTATGAACTCTGCGGTCTCCACACAATGATTTCTGCGGATACGAATAAATTTTTTTTTTTACAGCCATTCAGCCATTTATCCATGGCTTTGCCGATTGTCTCTGTTCCTCACGCAAAATCATCCGTAAACTTTTACTTTAGGATCCATTAGTTTGTCAGTGTTGTACCAGGCTTCACAAAGCGTTGTGTTTTAGCTGCTTCGGACAGCTGAACACCATTAGGCAACGTTTGATCATTGCTTATACTGCGATGTAGAAATCGTACACTACGTACGAGTATTATTCCGCTGCAAAATTGATTTCACCGAGTCGGAGGTAGTACCTTCTTGCTTTTGGCGTAAACATTTTCGCGAACAATTTTAGCGCATTGTTTCGGTCATTTCTAGTCGAAGCAATCTGTGTATGCTGCGATTATCTTTTTCCTTTGATATATTAAAGCTAAATTGAACAAGGATCGTGATATTGTCATAACTAAAGAATCCCATTACAAAACAAGCCCTATTTTTGGTCACGGTAATCATATTAATTGTAATCCTATTAATTGTCGCATTTATAGTCGATTCGCTGGAGATTTGACTTCAATCATTCTATCTATTGATTCTTGACTGCGCATTCAATATTTTTTTACTCTCTTCTTTGCTTTTCGTCGTTTTTGTGAGTTTCGTCGACGTCCTGCATTTCCACTTCTTAGAACCAGAAAAAAACTGTATTTAAGAGGAATATCAAGTTCACTTGTCAAAAGAAACCAATAAACATCGTTCGCCCCAAATACATTTATCTTCTTAAAGGACTCCTTTTTTACAGTTTTTCCTTTAAACTGCTCTGAAAGGTACACTACCTACTACTAACCTTTATTATTTTTTTTTTTTTTTTAAAAAAAACCTCGTCTATATCACTTTCTACTTTTCTCCAAGATCAATACAAATTTAAATATCTAAACATCCTCTCGAGAATCACGACGTAAACGTACTTATTCCAAAATATTGACTCTGAAAAGCCCAATTAAATCCCTATCGCCGAGAATTACCATCGTGGATGGGTGTTGTGTACCAAAGCATTCGTTCAGGTTCCCACGATTCCGGCAAGGTAAAGTAACTCACACAGGTATTTTCTTCAGGCAACAAATTACAATGGAGGGTGGTTTTATAGGCGAACGGAACGAAGGTGTGCAAGAAGAAAGCTTTTACGATTTACTGCAGTTTCTCTTTAACTAGTACTTTGGATATTATATGCGTTAGTGTGTGTACTCTTTTCCCTTTTTGAGAATGAAAGGTTTATAACCCTTTACCGAAATTCTACTCGTGTATACACTCGTATGCATTGTGCAGTGGCAATTGAGTATAATACCTTCCTCAAGGCTACTTGTAGACTATTTTACTTCTTTTTCGACTAAATGGTTGTTCGTGCAGCAATGAATCCTGGAACGAGTGTTGTTCGTATTTAGTTTTCCTTAAGTGGCACTTGAACTGACGAAAATGTTTATGACACACTAGTGTATGCGCCAACAAAAGCTTAAAACTGAAGTGGTCACTTAAATCATTCGATCAAGTGTGTTTGCCAAAGGAACAGTTTGTAGGGGTGGGGTGTAAGTGTATGTGTTTAGTTAAGTAATTGAGCTAATAAATTTTTTTTTTTCATTCAATTAGTATTCAGGATTGGGATTAGTTGGATAGGGAATGAATGCAAAAGATGGAAAAGATTTTCTTTTGATATCAACTGTCAAACACCTGTCAAAAGATGGGCTCATAAGCCGCTAAATATTTGACTTATCCGCGACGTTAGAATATCGATTGGGTTTAAATATATTTTTTAAATCTAATAGTTTATAAAATGTTATCTTCTTCACATAGGACTATGCTTTTAAAGTTTATTAACCCGGTGATGGAGAGAGTGATTAAAAACGCGGTGCTACCCGCGCTGGCTGGCGTGTTCGTAATTCCAGCCGCTTTTAACCTGAAGAAACAGATACTATTGACAGTCCCCGCTGCGGAAGGGATCGTGGCTTGGTGATTATTTCAAGCCTTTGATAAATCAAGTGAAAAATGAATTGTTAAAAGTAATGGAAATGTAGTGGTAGATACTGTATATTTTGTCGACAAGGTATCAGTGTATAACCCTGTCAGTAAAAGGCAGACAGAACTTGTTACATAAACATACAGGAAAGCTATAATCCGTCTATAACTGATGCTCTATCCCTAATAAAGTGATCATGGCGCTGCGATATTTTTAAAAGAGATGCGATGATATCGTTCTACATATACAGAGGATATTTCCGCAATTTTTGAGAAATTTCATAACAAAACTGTTGTTACAACTTTTTATTAGCAGGATTCTGATGAGATATTCCCAATGAGACTTTAACCATCACCGTCAATAGTTTTGAAAAAGCAGTATGTTTTTTTTTTTTTACGGAAACGCCCCCAAAAAGTGGGCGTGGTCATGTATAATATACGAAAGAAATATAGAGAAAGTCAACGCCTACATATTTTACCTAGACGATATTTTTTAGTTTCTAGCAAAAATATTGAGAAAAACAATTTTTTAAAAGTTTTTCTTTTTTTTACACTTGCACTACTTCGGACTCTAGAAGCTTATATACCATATAATTTTATAATTATATTATGTATATATATATATAATTATAATTTGATGTCCCTAGCTCAAAATTGAAGGCCCAAAAAGTGGTTACATACGAACGGACGGACATTGCTAGATCGATATAACTTTTGGTGCTGATTACAAGTATAAATATACACACATACTTTTGTGGGTCTATCGTTATTTCTCTATGTTACAAACTATGTATCAAACTTAATATACGCTGGATAGGATATAAAAAGGGGACACGCTGTGCTTTACGCCATCCTGCATTTTTAAAATCATAAGTATACGTATGATGACGAATGTGCAAAATTTCAGCTTATTTAGAGACTTCTATCGGCTCTAAAAAGGTCTAGGCTACATTGGGTGATTTGTTAAGAATTAATAGAATCTGCCAGAAGGCCGTGGATGATAAAGAGAATCAAAACACTAAAACTATGGACCACGGACAAGAACTGAACAGAACTTTTTGTAGAATTTTGTATCCAGAGGCCACTGAAGCTTTTAAAAAAATACAATTTAGAAGCTCCCCACAAATATTAGAATTTAATTGTCCTGTACAGGTTTGCTGCCTAGTGAGTTTAGTTGGTTCGGTAAACCGAGCCAGCTCCTATGTTAAGTTAGGTAAGGTAGATTTAATTTGAAACATCAGGGTCTATTGTGATTTCACGTGTACATAAATTAGGGAAGCTATCCTATTTTTACGGACCGATACTTGTAACTTCTTTAAGAACAGTGTTCTGTTGGGACTCTAATGATGGTGCTCAAAGGTGCTTAACTCTTCATGCTTAGGCGCTTAGATTTTCTACTGTGTTATGCTTCGGTACCTCAATTCACTCAAAGGGCTCGCCATACACATATTGAATCGTGCGCGGGAATCTATCCCGGCTCATTGGGCCCATCCAACTCGATCTGACTTCCGAACCACGAGCTGATATTACCTTTTTCATTGACAGTCAGGCGAAAATAAAAACATTTTATGCTGTAGAAGTAAAATCGAAGCTTGTGAAGAGCTGTCGCGAAGGGCTTAAGGTTCATACCAAAAAATAAGAAGACTGATGAACTGAAAGGAAAGAGTTCCGATGGAGTTTTCTAAATACAAGAAAAAAAGGTGGCCACTCAAAGCTAGAATCGTGTGACCTTTGCATTGATGAGTAAGCATTGGAGATAATACTCTGCGGTATACTGTGGAAATTGGGGTACAGTGATGAGAAAGTTCCTATGATAGGAAACATCCCACTTTGTCTGCCACTGCTCCTCTATCATCTGAGACAAAGATTCCTCGAAGAACATTTTTCCCAGTAAATTGAAGAAATATCCGGTAAACCCATGAATGAAATTTACAGTTTCACCAAAGTTTCAGGATGGTTAAAAACCCAAAGGCTATACTTCATATACTCGTAACTACACAACTGCTCCGGAAGCAGGAGGTTGGCGTACCATCATAGGCATTCAGCTTCGACGTATGATCATTGCACTTTCAGTAGATCGTACAGTCGCGATTTGTTCCTTTCCCATTCTAGGACCTCATTTGCTGCTCTAGTGCATTTTTTAATCATCGTGATCGATAAGCAACCGATTGATTGACAACTTAAGTGTAACCACTCTCAGTTGTTAGCACCACGATATTCCGTCATCCAGTTTCGATAACCGTTTGTGGTTAAACCACAGTTAGTTCCCTCAGGTGTTCATATTTGCACTGCAGCGTAAATCATATACATAGGTAGGAACCAACGATTATTTCAATTAATTTTTAAATCAATGTTTAAATAATTATTATTTACGCATTCGGTTACATTGTATCCTATCTAGCCTGCCTTGGGGGATTTGAAAATGTTCACTCTTTAATTTGCCGCTTGTTCAATTCTAGACAACCACCCATGGGGTAGCATTACAAGCGGTTCACTGGACCAACTGTTGACAGAGTTTTTCTGCACAAAATACCTCCAGCGTTGTCGTTACATTAATTAATTTTCCGACTTTTCTTGTTGTTGGAGGTGAAATATCATTAATCACGTTTGCATTCCATTTTGCACGGCACAGAGGCAGTTTGACATTTGCAGGTTTGACGTTTACTAAAAAACCACAGCACAGCTTACCTAATGTCAATTTCAGCCGTCGCCTGACGGTAAACGGCGAGCGACATCAGGTGTCCCTAATTACAAACGTATACAACAAAAATGTATACCCTCTCCCAACGCTTATTAGTTAAGTGCACGAGGCAAGATAAAAGATATCTTTATACATATATATTTGTATACTATATTGTTTGACATAGGAAACACTATTACAGGAAATGTATTGTATAGAAGTGACACCGCCCCAAGGGCTGGACCCATCCTAGTTGATTCGTTTTTCTTTTTTTTACTCCCGCGCGGTGCTGCTGCTGCTTGTTCCACTTTTTTTGTTTATTACTTTTTTTATGAGTTCAACAGAACTTTTATGAGTTGTATATGGAAAATGGTTGCATATAGTGATGCGATGGAAAAACAAGTAAAAAACGACACGGAACAACAGAAAAGTTCCACTTTTTATGCTCGGGCCGGGGGTTTTTTTTTTTCTTACGGATTCCTATAAATTGTGGATATCCGTGTCAAGCGGGACGTATCGGTTCTCGTATTTTATCAGAGGCCTGGAAAAATGTATGTTTTCTCTCCTGAATATTACTGATGTTGGCTTTTAAATGGAGACGCATCTGTTCCCTGTTGGTTCGAGGGGGGAATTCTGAATAAAAAAGTACAAAATGACAATTTAGGGTTATTTTTTTTTTTTTTTTTTATTCGGGTCTGTTTTTTTTATTTTTATATTCAAGGAGTTTTTTTATGTTCTTGTAAACGGAAAATAATGCTGTAAAACTACTAATGATTTAAAAAAAGTTTGTATAAACTGATAAAATACAATTAAGTTGATTCATATTAAACTTTTTCAATTAGTTAGTAATGGCTGAGAATTTAAGTAATCGACGCATCATACTGTAGGTAGGTACAGGTGTAACGAATATTTTACTTGTCATTTTCACCTTATAAAAACAAAAAAATATGTATAAAGGAATAAACCATTTCTCACTTGCATGACAATATTTCCTCGGCTTTGCATGTGCAGATATTTTTAAGTTTAAATAAACCTGAAAAATTCCAAACAAATACAATGTGACAAATCAGCATCCAAAGTAAATATTTTTTCAACAACCCAACCCAAATCAAAATGGAAATGTAAAAGAGTATGTAATATTTGTCCTCAAATTTCCTTTAAGTGTAAGTGTAAACATGATGTCTAGGTACTTCATATTTTCCTTTATACCATAAGAGAAGATATTTATTGATTCTAATATGAAAATATTATGAATGCAGAAATTTGTCTGGTGCCAAGGCTTATTCTTGAGTTGATCCATTGCCATTTATGGTGAATTAGCTAGTTAAAATGTAAAATTAATTTATATGAAGTGGTATTGCATACCCTTTCGAAATATAATTTTTTAGGTTTATATATACATATGTTATTACATTACCGCATTAGGGTCAGGATAATGGTTCTCAATTTGTGTATTCTGAATTTCATTAATTTGCTTACTGAACGTAAGACCCACTTTACTACGAAGTGTTTGCGCTAGAGACAATTTGTTTTTCTTGTTCATATATACTATGCCCACTTTCTATGGACATTTTCTTTGAAAAACAGATTTTTAGAGTTCCTATAACTTACTAGGTAAACAAAATATGAAGTGAACCATTATATATTGAGAATCAATTATCTGTCCGTTTGTCTGTCACAGCTTCATAATTTTTGAAAGTTGATATTTGGAGCAGAGATGAGTTTTGCTTACTCGTGGGTAGTTCAATAGTAAAATTTTGAAAAAAAAAAAAAAAATTTTTTGGTCGAAAAATTTGTTTGGTGCATATATACAATATGGAAAGATGCCGATGCGCTGTTTCCAAAAATGTATAATGTTATTTTTACTTCAAGAGGTTTCCAGAAAAATAAAAAATAAAAATGCCATAAAAAGGTTTGTCTCCCACACTTTTCTCCACTCTTTTACTCGATCAATAGTAGGAGAGACTGGGGCTGGTTCACAAACTTTTTAGGTTGGGCATAGAAATATAAAGTGCACAACTGACAGATTTGAATTTTATTTTTTAAATCCGTTGAAATAAAAATAAATAAAAAATGGTAATACATACATACTGTAACAAATATTGCACTTGGGAACGCGGACACATTTGTCTCTGACAGCGAATGACAAAGCTGTCAGGGAACTGACAGGAGTTTTTGGCGGTTGGAAGAAAACGAGGAGAATTTACTACAAGAGGAACCAATTGTACCAAAAAGGGGTTAATAAAGAGAATTCAATTAATAAATTAAGTGAGATTGAGTTTTCTTCTGCATCTCGATATATCTACAAAGTAATTTTCATTACATTGGTGTCAGAAGTGGGATTATCGAGCCGATATGGATACTGAAGAAATGGCTCTTAAAATTGAACAAATTCTCACAACCTTAACCTCAATTGGCGAATGTGTTACTCGGCAGAATGCTGAAATCGTCCAGCTTAAAGATGAGCAGCAGCGCCAAATAGAGGAATTGCGCACCATGGGTGCTAATACGTTTACCCAAATGTGTCCGCGTTCCCAAGTGCAATATTTGTTACAATACGTTAAAATTGAAAAAAAAAAAACTATTTTTCAAAACTTTGTCTTTCAACTATTCATTAACAGAACAAAAAAACATCATTATGTAGAAAAAAAAAAAAACTTAAAATAAATTAAAAAAATACATTTTAGTTCCGAAACGTAAACAATTAGTTTTTCGTTTGTAAGTTCATATTTTTCTGTAAAGATAAGTAGGGACTAGCAAAAGTTCGCTTAGTTGGTGTCAATTTAGTAGTTTTTGAAAAAAAAGAATGATGCATTTCTGTAGCCGACAATATTTATTTTCAAATTTCAGAACAATAGGTAAAAATGGAGCCGAGAATGAGAAAAATTAGTAACGCAAGCTCAGTGGAACCGCCAACACAGGAAGAAATTCGTTTTGCGATTCTCTTCTAATTTCGACATCAACTCACGCCAGTCAAAATTCTGCACTAATGCCAAAATGCATACGGAATAAATGCACCATCTCGTGAAGGTCGGCCCAAATCCTCGACCGACGATACAAATGTGGCCCTAGTGAAGACTAAAATTGACGAAGATGCCAGGATGACACAGGAGATGATAGCGGATGAACTCGGCTTGAATGCCATGGCCGTGTCACGAATTTTAAATTATCACCTGAAATATTCGAAGAAGTCAGTTCGATGGGTTCCAAAAATTTTTAATAGAGAGCAAAAAGAGGCTCGTGTTCGTTTTGCTCAATATTTCCTGGATAAGTTTGAAAATGGAGAGTCAAGCTGCTTCAATGGAGAGTCAAGCTGCTTCAATAAGAAAGGGCGAAAATGATCGCTGTCATCCCGCTTAAAATTGGTCAGACAGTCACTGCTAATTGGTATACTTAAACTTGCTTATCAGAAGTTTTCCAAAATTTGCTAGGACACCGATAAAAAGAGGAGCTGCGCCGCTACTTTTTGCACCACGACAATGCGCCTGCGCACACTGCTGAAAAAACCAACAACTTTCTTGCGCTCTCTGGTACCAATGAAATTCGCCCAGCACCTTATTCTCCGGATCTAGCGCCGTATGACTTTTGGCTGTTTCCGAAAATAAAAAAAAGTTTTGAGGGGAAAAATCTTCACATCTAATGAGGAGATTATTAATGCAGTCAATGTCGAAATCGAAAAGCACCAAAAAGAGGATTTTGAAAGATGGATCTATCGGCTGAAGAAAGGTGTTGAAATAAATGGGAATTATGTGGAGAAATTAAAAAAAAAAAAAATGAAGATTAAATATCTAAATTTAAAATTATTTTTCTGTTTTATTATTCAATCAACTAAGCGAACTTTTGTTAGTTCCTACGTATATACAAAAACATGGAAAAGTTGTTGGTCAACCAACCCCGGTACAAAATTGACTAATACGACCATGCGGCCATTTGGTATATATTTTGTATTTCACACGAAAATAGAGTAAAAATGAAGAAGATATCCAAGAATATATGTATATATATATAATCTTAAGTCGTATGTATAATATAGTAGAAAAGAAAAAAAGATCAATACAAATATTTGCACACTTGCGCAAAAAAATAATTTTCTTCAGTAACTCTTCAAACAAGTGAATTGTCGTCCAGATAAAAACGTGAGATTAAGCACGTTACTCCAACGCATACGCAGTCAAGAATGGACACGTTAAAGTTATTGACAGTTAGTCAACTTATCCCTATGAACAACTAGCCCCGGTCATACCTATATCATTCATTAATATACTTCATTGTTTTCGAATATATAGTCATTTGAAAGAGATCAGTTAAGTAGTATATCAGAATTAAATCGACAAGATTTCAGAGTGATGATTTTTCACAATTTTCGATGTGGCCTAGCGCCGAAATGTGTTTCTGTTCTACGGGATATTTTACCATCCCTTAGGATCGCCCGGAGGAGGTATTTAGAATTGTGGCCGGTCATCTCAAAATTACAAAGCTTCGTACATATGCATATGTCCTAAACCCGAACAAACGAAATTCAATAATTAGCAATACAAGGACACCGTTCCAATTCCAATAGGTGACGAGGCCTGACAATAACGTACCTCCAACAAAGTCCGAGACCAAAGTATGGGTCTTTCAAAATCTAGTTCCTTTCACAAAAGAATGATCTCCATATTGTGTTTAGTTTGGCGATGGCAGTCACTTTTGAACATCAACGGGGACGGTCACTGTCACAAATCTGCGGCTAAGCTCATGTCACATACACAACGGTAATGCACCGGCACACAGAGCAGGGCTCACAGCAAACTATTTGAGGAGCAGTAGCATGAGTGTTTTAGATCACCTTCCGCTTAACTCAGATCTAGCCCCTTATGACTTTTGGCTTGTTCCTCTATTTTAAAATGGTCCTGGAAAGGTGTCACTTTTCCACCGAAGAGGACGTAATTAGGACATTTTTCGAGGACTACTTTGACAAAGTCTAATAGAACAAGACCAAACGACAAAAATTATTGAACTCCTTTGTATTTCAAAGGTACTGGAAACTTAGTGTTCTCTCGACATGTGACGCAGTCAAAGAACGTTCTATGAACTCTGTGTTTACACTATCGCCTTCTCGAACTTAGTAAAAAGCAAATGTAACGAAGATCTATACTCAACGCACTGTTCGATGATGATCTGTAAGATGTTGATGTGATCAACGCAGGAGGACCCAGAAGGGCGAAGATTGCTTGCCAATGTTCGACCGTTTTCAATATGTTTCTTAATTCATTCGAGAGGTATTGTTTACTTTGGCTATTACAAGAAGCAACCAGATACAGAAAGTTAACATACTCTTTTATTTTTCTCTCGAATTTTATCAATCATTACTTCCCTCTTTTGTCCAAATAGTGTTACGCGTTGAAGTTTGGAACTCACAGGCCTCTAACCACCATATTTCACCTTGTCCCCAGATGTCCAGCTTATAACGCATGAACTCTTTTCCAGTGACATTTTGGTCACCTCCTCTCCAACAATCAAAGAGGGTCCTCACATGGCAGAAACCAATATTTGTCCGGGTACTAAGACGTCGTCAACGTGTTAACATTTGATACATATCCAAGGCATTGTAGGTATTACGAAGGCACCAAACTCGGACACATCGAATATCACCCTTTATTCCATTAGCTAGTATTATGCTAGCCAGAGCACACTCTTGCAATTTGCCTTGGAATCCTCTCATGTCGACTGCATCCGACCACATTGACATTATACGTATCATTAGTGTAGATTTCGGCTTCACCTGCTTTGTATTGTTTCATGTTAAAAATGTTAAACCTAAAGTGTTGCATTAGGCAGATGACATCGAAAATAAGAGAAGTTACATCAAATAGATACCAATTTTGATCGAACAGTCCCATTTCTTGAGTCTTTGGGGTAAGATAGGATCTTAATTATGAAGTTCGAAGTAAATCAGGCCAACCCCTTAAGTTCGATTTGTTTCGATGCCTTCCTCATCCATTTATAAAAACCAACATAACACACCCACTTGAATTTAACGACACTATTTTAAATCTTTAGTGACACATGCCGGAAGGCTTAACTCTGAATGACCTCACAAATCGAACCAAATTTACGTAATTAATTCTTATCTTTATTGTTAGGTTATAAAAAAAATCCAAGAACCGACAAAGATCTATCAAAAATGTATCGCCGAACTTATTTATTGGTTTTCTACTACTAGACAGATGTCGTGTAAAGATCAAGTGAATTCAAGTGACCTCAAGTGTTTTAAATTTATGCCTTAGCATTTGCCACCATTCGAAATACTTATGTACGTATGGCCCCACTGTATCCGTACCATCTCTTGATAGATAAATTCTTCCTTTCCACAGATGGTTGGAGGTAACTATGATGACTTTAGGATAAAGCCAATGTCATTAGCATTTTAAATGAGTTTTTATGGGCGGACATTTAAACTGATGACCATGGTGATGGCGATGATGGTAAAGTTGGTGGTGTTTGGCGGGTAGACTTGGCTGCCTGAGCAACAAGTTACAAATTGAGGTGGAACCGGCGATACACTCTGTGTTTACCACCGTCAGAGTGTGTGCCATCAAAAAACGCCGCGAAAATGTTTTGATTGTGAGAATTACAAACATTAAATGTTACGACATCGACTGGACAGTCAATTTTAAGAAATCTCATTAAATATCTAGAAGAGATTATCTTCGAAAGAAAGTTGGGATTGCAGGCAGATGCAAACCTGTTGACAAAACTAAAGTCGTTGTATCGGTTAATTTATTTCACTGCAGGAAATTAATTTTCGCATGTCAAATGTGAAATGCTACTGCACAAAGAAAGAAAGAAGATTGTAGATACATACATGAGAATTGAAAAGTAAAACTTACTGCGGATACATTTTTGAAGCCAGTAGTAGATCACTATTTACATGGTTACTTGCTTACGAATGAAACTTGATTTAGTTTCAATAAATGGGTGGCCTAACAAGCAGTTATCGCAAACTTCAAAACTGCTCCGGTGTTAAATTGATTTATTTGCTTAAAAGGAAATTAGATCAAAAATGTTTTCCTTCCCACACGATACCAATGTGAACATTGAAACAAACCTGACTTAAATGTTTACCTAATACTGACGAAGTCATCATGACAGGTATTCATCACTCGTCCCACTTTTCTGGGCGAATCGAAAACAAATTAACATCTCAGCTCTTCCGTCCAAATTTATAGCCAGAACTCCTCCATTAAATGAAAAGTTAACAGTCCACAACCGACTCGAACGATGCATTCCAACGAACCTACATACGTGCTTCTCGATACTCACTATTAAAGATAGCGCCAAGCACAACTGATTACTGCCCATGACCAATTCCTTATCGTAGTGCTTCAATAAATAACACGATTAATGTGCATCCGACTACTCAGTGGCATATATGAGACACCGAGCATAACTAATTGCTTTGATGTTCGAAATCGATTAAAGGACTTTCACAGACCCAGAGACTCTGACTCTGACTCCGACACTGTGTGTGAGCTGCAGCACTAAGCTAATTAGAAGATCAATTTTTCATGTTGGGTCATCGAAGAAGGAACATTAAGATAATCAAATGTTCTAATTTTTTGTATGCCCAGCAAAGGGGTGATAAACATACCGCCTTTGTGTTATTTTTGTTTGTTTATTCCGAACATTAACAATGAATGATGGTTTATTGATTAGGTTCGATTAGTGATGGAATTCGTTTCGAGTCACTGGTGGTATTGGCTTTGAATTTTTTCATGGTATGGAGGCGTGTTTGACTTATCTCAGTTACACGATCTAATTCGATATGGTAGGAGTACATAATTACTGCTACGTCAGAAATAAATCAAAGTTATGCAGCCAAGTGAGCGATATATGAGTTTTATAAAATGGAAGAAGATTGAAGATTCTTCGAGTCGCCGATCTTGTGTCAAAGTCATCAGTAGTGCCAAATACCACTCAAACACACACAAATTTTGAAAAATGTGGCACTAAACTTCTAGGGAATAAAAAAACATAAAATCAAGATAACTTATTATATTTCGTAGAATATTCGTCCTCAGGATATTCGTACTTAAACTGATTTCTATTAACTTCGGGCAAATGTCGGATATTTCAGAAAATTTCGTACAATTTTCAAAAAGTTGTGATAATGAATTCCAGAGATCAAAACTTCAGCCGATATGTTTTTTTTGTTTTTTTAGGGCGCACCGTTTTCGATATGTTCCCACTGAAAAGACATTTCCATTAACTTTGGCAAAAGTCTGATATTTTAAGAAATTTCGTACATTAATATAAAATTGTGACACATTTCGTACACCCATCTTGTGGACTTTCAAAGACTAAAATTTCGAGCGCAATAGATGGGTATGAATTTGCATTCAAAAACGATTTCTTTGAACTTCGGGAAGACGTCAAACATTTTTTAAAATACCCTACAATTTCGAGATTGTTGAAAAATTTCCTCTTTGTAAAATTTAAAAACCTGAAATCTCAATCGTAAAACGTGGGACGAACTGGGAACCAAATATGTAAATCTATTGTGTCCCTTCCTGGTGCTAGTCGCTATTCTGTTTCGTCTGTCCGTGTCCCTCAATACGTTTGACTACGGCCTAAATGGCTGGATTTACTTCAGACTTCATATCTGGGCTCTGTTGGGTCACAATTCGTGGCGAAAGCTTAATTTATATCTTAGTCTTAATATTAACGACTGTAAAGATTTCGATAAAAATTGATATCATGTAATGAATACAGGGAAGATCAGAGACAGCGGTCATTCGGTTGTGGATTTGTAATCAGACGGAAACTTAGTCAATACGTCTTGAGCTTCAGGAATGTGAGTGAGCGTCTGATTGCAATTTGCATTAAAGCCGAATTCAAAAACATTACGCTTATATGTATATGTATACAAGAAATGCTTCTACGAGCTCCTAGACAGGACATACGAACAATGTCCAAAATACGGCGTCAAAATCGTCCTAGATTAATCGACTTTCCGACGGGGTGAAATAACATCATAGCCAGCGCTCGTTTCCCGCACATTAACATTCATAAAGGGACTTGGCGGTCCCCAGACCAACAAACCGCCAATCAAATTGATCATATTGCGACTCCTCCAGTACTCTAGGTGTCCGAACTTTTCGAGCAGCTAACATCGACACAGACCACTATTTGTTTGTAGCCAAAGTACGGATGAGTATATCCAGTACGCCACAACATCAACAGAATACTGCGAGAAGATTCAACGTTGAACGGCTACTATTGAAAGAGACTGCTAAAACCTTCGCCGACCGAGTTTCTCTTAACCGCTCGATAAATTTGTTGCCGCCAGCATCAGGTACAGGTGGGCTATGGCAAAACTGCTAACAAGCCATCAGAAATGCCGAATCTGATGTACTGGATTTCACCCGCCGACCACAACGAAACCCCTGATTTGATGACAATACATGCAGCAAAGCAAGAGGCGTACAAAGCAGCGCTGCAAAAGAAGACGAGGGATGCTCACCGCAAAAGAGAAGGGGGGAGCACCGACTTCTTTGAAAGAAGAAAGAGCGTGAGAAGCGTCCGGTCGAGTCAAAGTGTTACTGCAGAGGCGACGTTGGAAAGTTTTACCAAAAAATAAAAAGAGAATACCGAAAAGGTAAGGCCCGAACAGAAACCTGCAGAGACGAAGTCGGAAGTCGGTGCTCAGAATCTGGAAAGAACATTTCTGCAGACTGTCAAACTACGTTGACGACCAAATAGTCCGTTGTCAGGCAGGACGAACCATTTAACTTGGACGTTGACAACCAACACTTCCGTCCACCCGACCAACATGAGGTGAGGATAGCAATATCTAAACTCAAATCAAACAATACTGCTGGAGTTGATGGCCTACCAGGCGAGCTATTTAAAGCAGCGGGAGATGACTTAGTAAGGAACATGCGCTGACAACTCACTTGTAAAATCTGGTCAGATGAAAGTATGCCCGATGAGTGGAATCCTCAGTATCGTATGCCCGATCCGCAAAAGAGAAGATACTCTGAATTGCGCAAATTTCAGAGGCATTAGTCTCTCTAACATCGCCTACAAGATCCTGACTGTTGTTGTTTTATTCAACTACTTGCATATGCTGACGATATTGACATTATTGGAAGAGTGCAGCGATCTGTCAGTGAGGTGTTTATAAGTATCGAAACAGAATCAGCAAAGATGAGTTTGGCTGTGAACTAAGACAAATGTTATGCTGTTAACAAGAAAAGACACACAATATCGGTGAATAGGATAAAACGTCATCCTATACAGCTATAACTCCAAGGTGCTTAAGGATATTATCTTACCCAGACAAGCTATACGGGCTTTATAGCGAGATCGATTTGGTCAAAAAGGTTTGAGTCCACCCCGGACTGTAGTGGCATTCAAAATAAACATTTAAAGTAAACGAAATTTTTAAAGAAAGTTGATTTTCCTGACCATTTTGTCTCCGGGGATTCTAAGAAGAGACAGTCTTGTTCAGTAACTGCAATGTTCTTCCCATATGCCCTCTTATGATCCTCTTAATTTCCATCGACAGCCTAAAGATGAAGAGGTTTTAGATCTCATCATCCATTCGCAGGCCAATTTTGATAGTTTCTTTTTTTTCGCTATACAAAGCTATTACCATAATAATGTACATCCGGCGCAGGGTAATGCGACTGTTATCCCAAGGTTTTCCTGCTAGGCCGTTACTATGAGATCTCTACTTTCTTGTGTTTGTTTCATAAGATTTAACTATCTAGTGTTTCTCCGTATTAGATCAATTTTAACACCTCCCAGTCTCAAAAACAGAAGTCATTTCATGCTATATACCACAGTGGTTGGCCACTGAGAGTGAGTGATGGGTTGTTTTCATTTCTGAAAAGAAAGTTAACTTTGGCTTTTTTTCCAGGATTTGGTATGTACCCAAGTGCCAGGGTACTTCTAAGTATTCTAAACATGTGCTTCAAAATTTTCCGTTTTGTAATAGGAAATGGAAAATGTCATCTGCCCCTGGTAATTTGAAGGCTTATTTAGTCAAATCCAACCGTCACTTGGTTTGTACGACGTTGTAGCAGTCTGAAGCAGCCTGAGACTAAAATTTCGAGCGCAATAGATGGGTATGAATTTGCATTCAAAAACGATTTCTTTGAACTTCGGGAAGACGTCAAACATTTTTTAAAATACCCTACAATTTCGAGATTGTTGAAAAATTTCCTCTTTGTAAAATTTAAAAACCTGAAATCTCAATCGTAAAACGTGGGACGAACTGGGAACCAAATATGTAAATCTATTGTGTCCCTTCCTGGTGCTAGTCGCTATTCTGTTTCGTCTGTCCGTGTCCCTCAATACGTTTGACTACGGCCTAAATGGCTGGATTTACTTCAGACTTCATATCTGGGCTCTGTTGGGTCACAATTCGTGGCGAAAGCTTAATTTATATCTTAGTCTTAATATTAACGACTGTAAAGATTTCGATAAAAATTGATATCATGTAATGAATACAGGGAAGATCAGAGACAGCGGTCATTCGGTTGTGGATTTGTAATCAGACGGAAACTTGCAAAAGAAGACGAGGGATGCTCACCGCAAAAGAGAAGGGGGGAGCACCGACTTCTTTGAAAGAAGAAAGAGCGTGAGAAGCGTCCGGTCGAGTCAAAGTGTTACTGCAGAGGCGACGTTGGAAAGTTTTACCAAAAAATAAAAAGAGAATACCGAAAAGGTAAGGCCCGAACAGAAACCTGCAGAGACGAAGTCGGAAGTCGGTGCTCAGAATCTGGAAAGAACATTTCTGCAGACTGTCAAACTACGTTGACGACCAAATAGTCCGTTGTCAGGCAGGACGAACCATTTAACTTGGACGTTGACAACCAACACTTCCGTCCACCCGACCAACATGAGGTGAGGATAGCAATATCTAAACTCAAATCAAACAATACTGCTGGAGTTGATGGCCTACCAGGCGAGCTATTTAAAGCAGCGGGAGATGACTTAGTAAGGAACATGCGCTGACAACTCACTTGTAAAATCTGGTCAGATGAAAGTATGCCCGATGAGTGGAATCCTCAGTATCGTATGCCCGATCCGCAAAAGAGAAGATACTCTGAATTGCGCAAATTTCAGAGGCATTAGTCTCTCTAACATCGCCTACAAGATCCTGACTGTTGTTGTTTTATTCAACTACTTGCATATGCTGACGATATTGACATTATTGGAAGAGTGCAGCGATCTGTCAGTGAGGTGTTTATAAGTATCGAAACAGAATCAGCAAAGATGAGTTTGGCTGTGAACTAAGACAAATGTTATGCTGTTAACAAGAAAAGACACACAATATCGGTGAATAGGATAAAACGTCATCCTATACAGCTATAACTCCAAGGTGCTTAAGGATATTATCTTACCCAGACAAGCTATACGGGCTTTATAGCGAGATCGATTTGGTCAAAAAGGTTTGAGTCCACCCCGGACTGTAGTGGCATTCAAAATAAACATTTAAAGTAAACGAAATTTTTAAAGAAAGTTGATTTTCCTGACCATTTTGTCTCCGGGGATTCTAAGAAGAGACAGTCTTGTTCAGTAACTGCAATGTTCTTCCCATATGCCCTCTTATGATCCTCTTAATTTCCATCGACAGCCTAAAGATGAAGAGGTTTTAGATCTCATCATCCATTCGCAGGCCAATTTTGATAGTTTCTTTTTTTTCGCTATACAAAGCTATTACCATAATAATGTACATCCGGCGCAGGGTAATGCGACTGTTATCCCAAGGTTTTCCTGCTAGGCCGTTACTATGAGATCTCTACTTTCTTGTGTTTGTTTCATAAGATTTAACTATCTAGTGTTTCTCCGTATTAGATCAATTTTAACACCTCCCAGTCTCAAAAACAGAAGTCATTTCATGCTATATACCACAGTGGTTGGCCACTGAGAGTGAGTGATGGGTTGTTTTCATTTCTGAAAAGAAAGTTAACTTTGGCTTTTTTTCCAGGATTTGGTATGTACCCAAGTGCCAGGGTACTTCTAAGTATTCTAAACATGTGCTTCAAAATTTTCCGTTTTGTAATAGGAAATGGAAAATGTCATCTGCCCCTGGTAATTTGAAGGCTTATTTAGTCAAATCCAACCGTCACTTGGTTTGTACGACGTTGTAGCAGTCTGAAGCAGCCTGAAAAGTGTGTCACAAGTAACCAGCATAATTGAGGATGTGTAAACATAAGCTCCAGTACAAAATAATCTTAAATTGCTTTGGCATGTCGTTAAAGAGACGAACGGTAGTCGATCCGCAGTTATACTCAATAAGGATTTCTAGCGCCATCTAGATAAAATTTAGGACACATAATTTCAAAAATTCTGCCAATCTCATTTTTGATTCAAAATCCACAAACAAATTAAATTTTGAAGAAAAATTATACTCGTAGAATGGATTTCTCCCACTGAAAATCGTTAGGCCTCACTGTTCTTCCGGGTGGGTAGTCACAAATTGGAATTGGAATGTCCTTCGTTCATCCGTTGTCTGATTTTATTACGTTAATAAAACGCGGATATATTAATTATTTTAATTTCGATTTTAACGAAGCGAGAACGGTTCGCCGAACTGCTGTCCAACTCTTAATTACTTGACGCGCGTTTTTTTTTTTTTGTTCGCATTCTTATACCCCTCTTCTCTTTTGTCTGATTGTAGGCTTAAAATTGACAACAACGGCGGAGCGTGGTGCCCCAAGCATATGGTATCGCGTGGCCTAAAGGAATATCTGCAAATCGATCTGTTAAAGGTTCACGTCATCACTGCTGTTCGTACCCAGGGACGCTTTGGCAAGGGTCAAGGGCAGGAGTACACCGAGTCATATGTGTTGGAGTACTGGCGTCCAGGCATGACCAAATGGATTCGTTGGAAAAACATCCAAGGAAAGGAGGTGAGTGACACTATCCATTATGACTGTGTGCTTAGCTAAAGCCGTCCTGATTTATGGCGGCAATTTCCGTTTACTGCATTCGGGTGATATACCGAAAAAAATATATATATATATCGTATCCTTGGGAGGAATTAAATCCCATCTCCACTCTCGATTTCAGGTTATGCCGGGCAACATCAACACCTACAGCGAGGTGGAGAACCTCCTGCAGCCGATTATTTTTGCATCGAAGGTTCGCATCTATCCCTATAGCCAATACGACCGGACGGTCTGTATGCGGGCCGAAGTGGTCGGATGTCCCTGGGAAGGTGAGTTTCATTAATTTCCTTTTAATGGGTGATATTATATTGTTGTGTGAGGGGGGCGTAGTATTTTTTTTTTTTTACGAAAAACCAGACGCAATCGCTCGCCTATCATTGCATGACGGTCATTTGTAGTGTGTGCTTTGGGTTGGGTTGGAAAACATTGCGCCGCGCCGTGTAGACATTAGTGGCTCCACGAAACCAAAAGAAATCCTACTTAAAGGCTAACGAAGGTATTTTCTGTGTTGTGGGGCTGGCGTGCTGTGTTTTTCGTCGTCGCGACGACATTCTTGAAAAATTGACCGTCGTGGCGAGCCCACAGTTCTATAAATATGTGTGTTTGTGGGATATTTCTATGCAACATGCTAAGGGGAGACTTGTAAATATTTTACATACTTACCGGCTTTTGTGAACCCGCGCGCGATTTGTTTTTTTTTTCATATTATTCCTCTCCTAGGTTAATGGCAACACCTCCTCCTGTTTCCGTACGCTACGTGCACGAAAGTTTTTAATCTGAGGAACATAAAGTGAATAAATTAAAATGGCATGAGTGTACCATGATATGTCGTAGACTGCTCGCAGAGTGCTTGACTTGAATGTAGAATGTTCCATCTTGTAGTCGTGCCTTGTGTACACGTTATTTGCAATCATGCGTGATGTAATATTTTCCTTAAAAGGAAATTAAATCATGCAATTAGCCGGACTGATTGTGAGTGAATTATAATTGGAAAATGGGAGATTGCTTAATGGAAAATTTACCTATACTGCGAAAAGTTGTGGTGGATGTCCTGGTTCAGATTGGAAATGTTCGATACTATTTTTTACTTAAGACACCAAAAAAGTATTCGCACGGTGGTGTGGTATAAGATAGCCTTTGAAGTAACGTTGGTTGGGTAGAAGACAGTAGTATATATTTAGGTGCAAGCGCTTTTTCGATAAGCTTTTTCTACAAAGTCTAAGTACTTAGTTGATCGTGGGAGGTCTTTGCAATTCAATTCCTTCTGCTTTAGAATTGGTTTAAAGTTGACTAAATGCTCTTTTTTGATGACATCATTTATTTATGTACATTGTACAATACATACATACATATGTATGTATATATTTTGTTATACGCTCAGTCATCGTTTATAAATTCATTTTCATCTCTTCTGTCACAATACTTACCAATAGATTAGATTAGGTTTAGTGTTGAGGCTGGATTTGTTCCCCAATCACTGCGTCCAGCGGATTCATGATTCTAAAATTAGTGATCGATTCGGCTATATGGCTGAGTTGAGCTGGTAGATATCTCTTTTACTTTAAAGTAGAATTTACCTAAGTAACTATGACGTGTTGTGATCTATTACGAGTAGATAGTTAGTTAACTAAGAGCCAGATTAAGGCTTTTAGTATACCGTAGTATTTCTCTCGGCTCCAAGTTCCAAATGCCCGCCGACACGTGGAAAAATCTAATCCTGGCTGCCCTATGACAAGCACAGAGAATATGTTCTGCTGTCTCTTTTTGCTCTACGCAAAGTCGACTTATCTGACTCAGAGAATCACATATTTTTCAGATGGTGTACTCGTATAAGCTGAAAATGTCCTTTCAGATAGTCAGTTAATATCCTTAGTTGTTCTTTGTAAAGCTCTAGTAGCTTTCTGACCTTATTGTGGTTGGTGTGGATGGGACCAAATTTGGCTCAGCGCTCTGAAAAGTTTTCCACTTCTTATTGTTTTATTTTATAGTGAGTGAGCATTGTTCGACTGTATAATGAACTATGGTTCCGGACCGATGAATACGCGACTGTTGCCTCTTCTCGATAGACAAGGTTATTATTATATGCTAAATTTTCAAGGAGTATAAGACAATCCTAAACAAGTTGCGATCCTACCGCAAAGGTTTTAAATGCCTCAAGTGCTGCCGATGAAGATGCAGCCTTCATTCATTAGTATACCTCCTCAGGCATTCTCGTATACATATGTAGTTCGATAGCGTGGACTTCGGATTAAAAGATGGAAGATGACTAATCTAACACTACTGCCCATTGGAACCTGGGTCCAAAGACTTTCGAACCAACTGAGAATTAGCTGGCACAATGAGGCTTTCATTTTTCCAGACGTGGCAGTCACTTATGACTACTTATAAATGTTTGAACAAATTAAATCTTTTAAGCATAATATCTTGTGTTTTGAGAAGCGGTTTATTTCATAGGTAATTTATATCCTCAGATGGTGTTAATCGGTACGCAGCAGAAAGGTATTCAAATATAAAGAAATATTTGGTGCAAGCAGCACATACATATGCACCTACATACCTATAGGGCTAAGCTTCTCGCAGCCATTCGTCTTGTGCGAAACACGAGTGGAAGGGACCTATAGTTTTATGACGTTTCCGAAGGGCAAATTATTTGAATTGAGATTGAGATGACGATCACGATAGTTGGGATCGTGAAAGTCATTTTTGAAGTTTTCTGGGACTTGTCACTGAGAGGCATTTAATCATAGCGCTTACGCGGAAAGGTATTGATATGTTGAAGTTTGAGGCACATCCCTCAAACTTATAAAAGCGTCGTGGCGATGCGTTCTATAAATTCAGCGTGTGTTCTTCGATTTTTAAAAAAATGATACCCTAATAAAATAAGGTATGCCGTAGATGGACCAAACTCGTGTTTTGGGGTCTTGAGGGCAAGGTTGTATACCAGAGTACAAAAATGTGTTTTTCAATTAAAAAAGCATCTTGGGTACGATCCGATTGCCACCAGTAGGATATTAAGAGAAATAAATAAAATCTTATTTTCTCTAACCACTACTGAATCGCACCTACTTGCACTTACATATCAGTCAGATTATAAATTTAAGTTAAATTGTTAATACAGTAAAACCTCCTAATTAGAACACTCCACAATCGGGACAACCTCCCAATTGGCAAACCCCTCTTGCCATACAACATACTCTCAATAATCGGAAATCTCACAAAGGGACAGTAAATTTCCTCATTTTATATTTCAGTAGAAACTGTGAAATTGGGTCGCGCCTCCCAAATGGGACACTAGACACAAAATCATCAATTACGATTCTCTAATTGGGATGGTAAAGTTCTAGATGTAAAGTTTCTCTTTTTTTTTCTTGTAAAGTTTTTTCTCGTCAACTTTAAATTTAGAATTTAAATCTTTCTGTCTATCTATATATTATTTTGTTTTTTGTTGTTTCTGTGAACAAGACAGATTGTTTTATTAACTTTTATTGAATATATAATTTTGTGTGGCATAAATAGCTTTTTCTCCACCCTTTTGAATATAAAAGGACACCTCCGAGTCGGGACAGAAAGGAACTGATCCTTTGGTGTCTTAATTATTTAGGTTTTATTGTATGCAATTTTTATTTACTCCTATAAAGTTCAAGTATTTGATCTCTAGATTTTGATTAATTTTGGTCCTGGTATTACTATAATAGAGAGACTCAAAATGTGGGTCCGTCTGTACCAATGACTACTGCCAATGTACCAATGAGTACTGCCTAATCGGCTGGATGGAATTACTTCAAATTTGATATTTGGGTCCGGTGGGGTCATAATTCAAGGCTAAATTGGACTTTCTATTCGACGTCATAATTTATTAGTTATAATTAATTAGTTTAGAAAAACAAGAGAGCAATATGGTCGCTAATACCGCTTTCCAACTGCAATGGCAAACATCGTCTATGCTTTATTCAGACCGCAGCTATTCAAAGCTTCCATTGCAGAATTTTCATGCTGTGGCTTAGAGAAATCACAATATCTGTTGGTCTGTGTGAGACTTTTTTTTTTAAAGGAAATTTCCAAATCCCGGACCGAAATTGTAAAGTATCATTAATTTTGGTGTTACAATGGAAATTCCGATTTCGTCTCGAATTGTGACCGCACAGACCCCAGATATGAAGTTATGAAGAATAAAAATCCGTGCAGCGGTTTAGGTTGTAAACAAGCGTACAAACAGATAGACAGATTTAGCAGAGACACTTTTTCGAATTCCTCTACACTTACTTGCCCTTTACATAGGTGCAAGTAAAAAATAAAGCGTCACACGAACATACTCATATATGCTTGCATTTCACTTCATTTGCAAATCACTCAGGTTCTATATTTAACCGAAATTGTTAACATGGATATTTTTTTTGAAATCACTAAAAAACAAAACAAAAAAAAAAAAAAAAATCAAAGTATTCTGACAAATTACCAAAACTTGGTTCCGTTTTAGATTTAACGTTTTATCACAAGTTCTGCGACACAACCAGAAAGTTTTGAGAGCCTAAGTCCATTTCATTTCAACGTATGGTTTTCATGTTAGTTTAGCAAACAAATCGATGCCTATATGGGTATTATTTGCTATAAAACATAATCAACCCAGCACAGGATATCGTGACAACCGTTTGTTTACCAGGTAATGTTTGCACCGATCCGAGTTTCCATAATTCGTAATATGTAGTTAGGCACACTTATTTTGTTATAAATTAATGAATAGCAACCTTGGCAGTGGGGGGATGGTCAGACATGTCAGACTCAGGTCCCATACGCCTATTATCACAGCCGCCACGTGTTAACTATATAAAATTGTTCGCCACACAACCTTCTCAATGATATACTTTTAACGAGTTCTCAATAAATTTTAACTTCCTTAAGGATAATAACCTTAAATGCTTTGTAAGCTCGCATAAATAATTTCCACTCTGGTATATTTCAAATCAAATCAGCACTGTTAACAGAGAAAGGTCGTCACAACTAATTACAAACAAAATTGAGGTTTCCTGTGTCTTCCCCGACGTCGTTCAGTAAACGATAACATATGTCCTCGGCAACACTCCAAAAATTTGCTTATGCTGATCTAATTAACTTCAATCCCTCCTCTACTTTGCAGCAGTCCCAAGCACAATCCCTCCCCAATTTAAATTCAAATAATTTCTGTAATAATTCGAGAAATATACCAACACGCGTTAAGGACCCAATTTGATTTAAGATATGTATAACCCAACAGTATACAACATCCGCTTTCAATTTTCCACCACCAAGGAGTAAGGCAAAGTCCTTTCTAAGAAGTTCACAAAATTTAAATTACTTGCCCCTTGTAAGAAGCTGGGAAGAACCAGATGTACCAGATGACTATGTAGAGCCAACACTAAGTGAATCCATGTACACCGCACCAGCCCAGAGTCAGGGGGAAAATTACATATTTATTTCCAAGTCAAAACAGTGACATGTTTTTAATTAAGAGGCGTGATAAATGGCAGCACTAAATTTCAAAATGAAAATGGTATCCTTTGGAGCGCGTCACATCAGTCAAGGGCGTTTGTAAGTAGTAGGAAGCACAAGATGAACCTATTTTCTTTACACGCCGCACCAAGTCGCCGCCCCCACTTCCCTCGATTCTCTAATGGGCTGGGAGTTGGTGGCAATGAATAAACTCGACTACTACTGACTCCCTAAGAATGTGTGCTGCTGTTCCTCCCATGAAAATTAATGTCGAACATTTGAAGAAGGAAAAACCACCATTACCAGGACGCGACACGAGCGCTCATATGATGTTTAATTGCATATGCATCCAGTCTAGACACCTGTTTAATGCTTGGTATTTGTTGTGGTGTGTGTGTCTTTTGTTTGGATGAGATACGATCCAAGATATTTATTGCCCCTTCAAATGTCGTATGTCAGAGATGCAACGAGAGGAGCATCTATTTTCAATTCGATTGATCAAATTAAATTTTCTATAAAAAAAAAAAAAAAAAATACACACACACAGAACGTTGGATGCATAATTTATAACCTCATTAGTGATTAAAAGTGACACCAGTACCCGACACTTAAGCATACACACATCACCTTCAGATGCATATTACTGCAGCTCCAAGTATCTATTTGAGTGTGCCTTGTGTGCAGCAGCATCTTAGTTTCCAACTGTGAGGGAGGAGATTTTTGGATTTTTTCATTTTTTCCTCCGCATCATTGGATGTTGGGTAATGTGATACCATACACCAGAGATCCGCTGAAAGTAGAGGATTACATTGCACGCGTTCGTAGAGCAGAGTAGGTATGATGGAGGCCTAAGATGTTGTCAATACACTCTTTCCACATTGATAAGTTAGCCGGCTTAAGTGTAATTGAATATTTTGTATAGCTCCGTATTTAAGCGTGTTTGTTCAGCTTATGTAGTGATTTCAAATGAGTAGTATCTTATGAATAATTTTGCAATAAACCCTCGCGGCTTTTGTGATATTCAATTACAATATGATGGCTTGGAAGATGAATTCTATACTCTTTCATCCTATGACTAAGAATGTTGAAAAGCTGCTGTAAGATATTAAATTCATAATATTGTCAGGGAAACAAGTAACAATAAGTGGGCAACCAAAAGGCAATATCCCTATTCAAAGTCGATTGTCATCCCTAAGATGAGTTTGAGTTTCTCTGTTTTCACCTTGTTGTCGGTGGGGTGTGTTAAGTACCCTCGAACTACATTAAATACTAACGAACGTTGCTACTAACCTACAGGATTCGGGCAACCGAATGTAAAGGGTGGTTAAATTTTAAGGGCCGATGTTGAATGTGAACCACACCTAAACGTCAAGTTTTTTTCTGCATTTCATTTGACATTTCTCAATTTCAGACTAACTCAATTTGAACCATGGAAAGATACACAATCGAGCAACGCGTTAAAGTTATTCAGGCTTATTATGAAAATGGGCGTTCAAATCAAAATGCATATCGTGCATTTCGTGATTTTTTCGGTCAATTTAATCGTACAAATGTGCGTACAATCGGAAAAATCGTGCAAAAATTTGTGCAAACCGGGTCTGTAGGAGATGTGAAAACACCAGTGCATGCTCATACAGCTCGTACTGCAGAAAATATTGCTGCTGTTCGCGATAGTGTGGCTGAAGAGCCGTCCACCTCAACTCGTCGTCGTGCCCAACAATTGCACCGCTCACGCTCGTCGTTGATGAACATTATGCATAAAGACTTGCATTTACGAGCTTACAAGGTGCAATTGACTCAAGAACTAAAGCCTCTTGACCATTTCAAGCGTCGTCAATGGTCACAATGGTGGCAAGAAATGGCAACAGTGGATGATCAATTTTCGAAGAAAATCATCTTCAGTGATGAGGCACATTTTCACCTCAGTGGATTCGTCAATAAGCAGAATTGCCGCATTTGGGCGAATGATAATCCAAGAGTGATTGTCGAAAAACCAATGCACCCACAAAGAGTGACTGTTTGGTGCGGTTTATGGGCTGGCGGCATCATCGGGCCGTATTTTTTCCAAAATGAGGCCGGTCAGGCAGTTACTGTGAATGGTGTTCGCTATCGTGAGATGATAACGAATTTTTTATGGCCCGAATTGGAAGATATGGATGTGGACGATATATGGTTTCAACAGGATGGTGCCACTTGCCACACAGCTAACGAAACAATGGCTCTTTTGCGCGACAAATTCAATGGCCGTGTTATCTCACGTGGTGGCGATGTCAATTGGCCGCCAAGATCATGTGATTTGACACCGTTGAACTTCTTTCTTTGGGGTTATTTGGAAGAAAAGGTGTACGTCGATAAGCCAGCAACAATTCAAGAGCTAAAGGATGAGATAATTCGGCACATTAACGGCATAGAACCTCAATTATGCCTCAGCGACATCGAAAATTTGGACCATCGGATGGATGTGTGCCGCCGAGGTCGCGGCGGCCATTTGCCCTTCTATTGTCTGAACTTGCAAGAGTTGTATGGGTGAGAAACTTGTCTGACATCTTCTCTACCGATCACCTTAATATTAGGCAAGACAAGCAGTATAAATTCCTTCATCACCAAGGTCGATTCGTCGAAGAAAAGGTGTTAGCGAACAATTACTTTGTATCAAAACTCCCATTGGGGCTCATCCTATACATGTGTGCCACCAGGACAGTGAGGAACTTTTAGATTCAATTCGTAATTTTGGAATAGAGATGTTAGTGGAGGAGCTTTAAGAAACCTACGGTAGCACGTAAAGTCTTAGAAGTTGACCACTTTTACAATTGCCGACAGAAAAGATTAGAGGCACTGATCCACTTTTGTTTAAGTCGTTCATGGGATTCACAATCCCAGGTGCTCAGACAAGAATGATTTTACTGTTAGCCTACCTAGCAAATGAAATGAGAATAACGACCTTCGGATCTGCATGTCTAATGCGTTCGGGTCCTTAACAGAATACGTGCAGCCGAATAATTTAGAAAGGTACTAAACTTCCAGGAATTATGATCTACTACCCACGGTAAATGCTGCAAGGATCAAAAACAGCAAACGCTTGATTACAATCCACATAACAGGAAAATTCTGTAATATTAGCCTGGAATTCTGTAATATAAGCCTGGACCCACAGAGGAGAATAATAACGCCATCAAAGATATACCGACGAATCCCTGATGATATAGTACTTTGCATAGTCGAAAAACACAACCTACACGATACCACCCTTACACAAATTAAATTAAATGAAATGTCACCATAACCAGAATTTTTTGCATTTGCAAGAGACTGCTAAAATTTTCCATGTGTCACTTAATTTTTTACCATGTGTCACTTAATCTCTACCCCAGCACCAAAAACAGAAGACTAGCAGCAACATTGTTAACAAGTCATCAGAAGTACCTCCTCTGATGTGCTGGGCTTCATAAGGCGGCCACAATGAAACCTCTGGTTTCACGGAGCCTCAGAGTTATATGACTGATCCACAAAAAGGGGACCCCACCAGTCTTTTTAACATCGCCTGTAAGATCTTATCTGCCAGCTCGGTTTTAGGCCAATAAAGTCCACAATCAACCAAATCTGCACAATACGGCAAATATTATAGAAAACTGAGAAGTTACAGATCGATGACCAACATTTCTTTATCGAGATTAAAGTCGCTTACGACAGCGCTAATAGAGGCGTTCTATATAGAGCCATGTCTAACCTAACTAATGTCGTCCATCTGGATCGGATGACAATGAAGAATGCTCAAGAATATCAAAATCGGCAACAATAGCACTGACTCTAAAAGCGACACCATGGTAGCGATCAAATGAGGAATTACTCTCGCCATTTCAAGAACAAGAAGATCTTAAGAAAACCCGATGAAGATAATCTTAGCTGCTTCGAAAGAAAATCTCGTGATTTTTGGTCTCGTTGTCCGAAATTGTTGCCTGAGCTGGTCAAGTCATCCCTTTCACAGTATCTATCGCTTCTAACAGACCACTAACGTTTAAAATAGATTGATTGTAACTTCATCTGGACTTAAGATTTTGGTGTTCATTCCAACGCCCTTTTCCAACTTGAGGCTGGTTTGAATTTATAGTCGGTACAGCACTGCCAAGCTCAGCCTACTGTAGAGGTAGACGATTCCTTTCAATGCAGTCCACAATTTTTCAAAACTCTGAAAAACTAGAAGTATTCTTGTATATAGATTTGGTAAGCGTTGTAAAATTTATATTGTTAAAATGGTAACAAAAAATAGCTGATAGACAAGACACAAATATCTAATAGTAATTGATTAGTCACTCCTTTTAGATACATTCGCGAAAGTTGAAATTTAAATTCCGAAATTCCTTAACATAGAAAATTGTTTCTTTTTTTTTTATTATTATCAGGAAAGCTCCGGGACAGCGTACTGAGATGGCTGTTGGTTTTACTCTTTAATTGCTGGAGATTAAAACCTTGTTTTTTCTTAAATTAAACAAATTTCCAGCATCACTTAACTTTATTATAGTATATAAAGTATATTAAACCAGTGATGTAGTTAAAAGAGAATTAAAGAGGAAAGAACAGATTTTGCCAGATTGGTGTTGGCGGGTTCGTAATTTCATCAATTTCTAACCTGAAGAAAGACGATGTTCTCGCCGCCAATTTTGGGTCAGACGCTGCTGTGGGAATGATGGCTTGATGCTTATTTGAAGGCTACATCTGTTCGCCTGACAACTCC
Organism: Pocota personata; assembly: GCA_963082735.1. Lineage (NCBI taxonomy): Eukaryota > Metazoa > Arthropoda > Insecta > Diptera > Syrphidae > Pocota > Pocota personata. The sequence goes on along the minus strand of OY720430.1, from coordinate 160,359,052 downwards.
GGATTGTTTTGGCAAACACAAGTCTTATCTACAGTTACGATTCGGTTGTAAATTTCGTCAAGATTGTCCCCGGGTAACTTCAAAAAATCTTTGCAGCACTCGAGTGGTCGGTATTTGTTGAACGGCGTGAGCATTTTCGGTACCCAGCCCGCACAAATTTTGTTCATGTTTAAATGCTCGTGCAAAATTTCTCCAATCCATTCTTTGCTGATGCGAAACTTGTCCGCCATCTGCCACATTTTTATTTTTCGGTCGGCCAGAACTATTTTTTCAACTTTTCCGACGTTTTCTTCAGTGACCACTGACACAGGACGCCCTGGGCGGAGGTCGTCTTCACAGCTCTCTCGCTGTTGTTGAAATAAGCGAACCCATTTTTTGACCATGGTATACGAAGGTCCAGAAGAGTCGATTACATGTCTTCAAAAATGTCTTTAGGCGATTTTCCTTTGTTAATGAAGTACTTTATCATAGCGCGGTCCTCAAAATTGGGAGAATTTCCGATTTCGGCTGACATGTTAATATTTATCTTACCACAGATAATAACGAAATGAGTTTATTATTGAAACAAAGTGATATTTATACTACTAAAGAGTGCCGTAGTTAGTGTTATCACTAATGAGAAGATGACTCGTTGTTGAGTATCTCAGCCCGCGAACTTATCAGCCGCATTGCGAATGGCCCTGTATGGGCTTTTAATTGCAATTTTTTCTTTAGATCGGAAATTCGAAGACCGTTTACTGTGGCGTTCGTGAAGCCATGCCATTGCTCTTCTTTACACTACTCGTAAAATATACAAACCCAGAGTTAGGAGTAGTTGAGGCTGATTTCCTCTTGAATCTCTTTGGATAGACTGCTAAAGCCTTTTTCAAAACCTAATTCAATGTACCTATACAATGCAATTACATTCATTGTACTCTGATTCACATTTACATACGCTTTTTACGATCAACATTTAGAGTCATTCTTTGCACAAAATTACAAACTTGCAATAAGACTTTAAGGGTTTAAATTAATTAATTTAAAAAAACTTAGTACGCGTATCTACGTTTATTCCCGCCACCGTGTTGGCACGAGTACGTATTTTATTTACAACACAATTTATTACGAGTATTCCAATTAATAATTTTTCTTTTAAAAAATAAATAAATATTTTTTTGAAATACTTTCAATTATTTTTTTTTTCAATTTAATTTGGTTGTTTATCATGGTAAACTGAATTAATTAATAATTAAATGAAAATATTTATAAACAAAACGTGTGTAAAAACAAATTTAAAAAATAAAAAATCCCGTAAATGTATTTAAAGAATTTCCAAACCGCTAAATTGATTCAAAAACCATAAAATACCATGCCAGGGGACAGAGACATCACAGAGTAGCAAGTGCAAGAGCAGTAGGCAACATTCCGTACTTGTCCACACAGCCGTGCCCATAACTCCATTTTGTGTCGCCTGTCCTCTCTCCTCCCATGTACAAGTGCAATAAAATCGTAAGTTTCCAGATTTTATTTTGATTTGATTGCTCGTGCTACACAAAGTTTTATTTTTAAATCCAAAAAAAATGTTTTTCTTTTAATGATCGTTGTTTAGCATCGTTTGGTGATGTTTCCCCTCCATGTCATGTCGGTGTTTCGAATTCGTTCCAGATGTCAAACGATAAATGTCACAAGTTTTTGATTCTCCAAGTCCTACCGCTGACACAATAAGTTATTAGAATCTAATTTAAGGAAATTAATTTATATACAATCGATGGGATACCAAAACCTTGACCTATTAGTATCCCATCGGAGATTACTTACGAATGAGTGGGGCAAACAATGGGACGTATTGTATATCTCGAATGGTTTATGGTGGGAACGTTTAGCATTCAAGCTGGATATCAAGTTCGGAGACACAAGATTCGATGTCAGTTTCATATGCACAAGCAATTAACTTGCCTCATTATAATAATTTTCAAAGAAAGGACAGCTCACATTGAAGTGGATCGCCTGTGGATGAGTACGAAACAATGGTTGGGAAAGGAGGGCTTTCTAACAATGAAAATGTTTTACTCTTCAGGCTTTCAGATGACGTATCTTTTGTTTGTTGAGAGAGAGAGAGAGAGAGAGAGAGAAGAAATTCGTTGGTCATGTAAGAATTTTCTTTCAGTAAAATTGATATTGTTGGGGATGATGAAAATTGTTTGCTGGTGTTTATCTCGCATAATGGTTACGAAAGCCTGTGAGTCATTTATCTGAAAATGTAATTAAAGTTTGGCTGTGGGGTTTCTAAAACTGACTATACAAGACGAAGGTAGGATTCTCCTGCCTAAAATCACTGCATTGATGCTTAATTCGTCTGTTTTTCACATTAGAATAAGAATTCATATCATAATCTTATCATCACAAAATGGTCACATACTGTCAGCTAATAGTTTCAACATCAAAGGATATCGTTAGGATGGAGTCTCTATTGTAGGTTTATAGATGAATCAAGTCAGTAGATGAATAACTTAAACTAAATATAATTCTATGTTCTGCGATAAAATCCTGGTGGTCTGTGATTTGGTTGAAACCATCGTGGTTTCACATATACTACTATATACTACGATTGACGAGTATTTTCACTCAATCGAGCAGCACGATTTGTCATGAAGAGAAGAAGCTAACGAGTATATTTACGATCCAAAATTCATTATTTTTTTGCTTCGAAATCCTTATATGGTACCTTAAAACACATCTAACTTCAAAATACCGATTTGAATATAATTTTCTGATTAGTGCGTTAAATGGAGTAATGGAGTAGTACAGTGTATTAGGCTGATTTTTTTGAATATTGCCTTAATGTAGGTTGTCATCAGACTTTCGTTCACATGCCTAAAGCTTAAGACTTCTTACCTAAGTCTGCCTCTGACAACTAATCCTCATCCAAATAAACGCTGCTTCTGCACCGTAGCAGACCCATCCCACCGCATTTCTTGGATGGCGGTGATATCTGCTTTACAGGAGGCCTCGCTAATTGCTTAACTGAAAATGGTCTATTAAGGGAACGAACATTCCACGTGTAGATCTGAAGGTCTTTGTCCTTAATTTGTTTGTGAGGTTCGTTCATTTTTATTCGAGGCTTGTTGTTACTGCGTAACTAGCAGCTATGTCTATGGTGGGGTAGATACTTCGACGCACATACTCCTTCTTTAAAATCTGTAAGACAAGGGGACGGATATTCCGATGCCAGTACCCAGTACGTGGATATAAGCGCTGCCGTTGGTCCATTAAGGGTTTATCCGCGATTATATCTTTTTCAATACCCTAAAAGTCTTGAAATTCGTTATTGATCTGAGCTCCTGTCGTAGTAGCTCATAATCGCTGACTGTTGACACCACCATTGATTTCATCGAATGAATTCTTCCACCTCACATCCTCCTTCTAAGAAACTCTTGTTAGTCTTCTAAGACGCAGATTTCAGGCAATCTGATTAACAAGAGATGCCTCGTCCTCGTCGTTTGATACATTTATGCTGCAGTTCACTCATCTGTGCTTGCGCAGGTCCGATTGTACAGGTACAAACGTACAGCTAGACCCATCATACGGTCAAAATTAGTTCACTGTTAGATAGCTTAGCTATCCAGCAGCCACCGCGTGGAGGTGATGATGCTATTTTACCTACCGGAAAAAATGTTGTTTCCCCATCTTATCCTCGCCGCCTCTTTATTCTGCTACTTTTCGGAATTCTTCAAAGGTAGCCCAGATACCCTCTGATTCTTGGAACTACTGCAACGTGTATTGCGAGTGATGCCTTTTTTTTAAAAAAAAAAGAGGAAAGTTTTCCAAACGCCAGAACACTCAGAATCGATTTTCGGTCCATTGTACTACCATGTAGAAACTCCTTTTTTAGTTTTTTGGGTAGTGGTTGGAGAAACTTAGATTTCATTCGTTTCTCTTTTATACTCGGTGGCTGTTGTTTGTTGTTCCCCAATCGTGCTCAAACCTGCACAGTTCGGGTAAGAACACACTACCCACTATACCGTGGCCACTACCAGGAGATACCATACTTAATTGAATGATTCCGGACCCGCCAGTGACCCATACTAATCGCGATAATACGGGCGATATCAGTTCGACCCTTGTTATGACGATGATTTGCATTGACCTTGTTATAGGTGGGTCGTATTGTATTTTAGCAACGAGATCCCTTGAATCTGACATGGACGCAGAACGCCTCTGGTGAATATCCTTTTTTTTTTTTTAACCATTTTTAATGTGAATGAGGGGAGAATATCGGTTCATACAAGTATACCAATACAAACAAGTTACAGGCCATACTCGTAATAATATTACCACTACCTGATTTTCACAAATTATTATGTTTGTTTTGGATTTGTTAAAATCAGTTTGTATCTCTGGCCAGGGACTGTATACCTCCCTTCTGAGAGTTTTATGGTAACAGTCACCCTCGTGTACGCACCCAATCTGAACACAGTGACAGATTCTGATGCGTGTGAATGATAACCTGGTCGATGAAAAGCATCGTAGACAAAATTTGTGGCTGTTTGGTTTTTCATCGTACGTCGTGACCTCGTAGCGCGTACGTCGAAAGTGTGGATCCATCAAATGCGCTTACCACCAGGTTGTAGTTTTCTTGTGTAGTTTTCTTCTTCCGTTTATCTTTCTACTACTTTAGCTAGAACGAACTTATAATCGCATCTACGTGTCTGCCCTATTATTTCACATACATAGCTGTTCATTATACTCGTATGTGTGGTTAAACAAAACATTTGCAGTATATGTTTTAGGAGACAATAATGTTAAAATAAAGCTTGCAACTTAGTTGTTACAATATACTTCAGATACTCGTAACAGGTCCCACTCCACGTTATTTTTTGAAACACTGTTTCCCCAGATTTTGGACAACATACAGCCATTGATTTCCTGTTTCGACTGTTCATATTTAATTCGGTACCATTTGGAACAGAACAGAGACCATACCAACACTTTTCTGTGCTCTGTCCACCAACTGTCCAGCATTGCTTTCATGTGGGGTTCAAAGATTGTTAGATAGGTTTAGCTTTTTTCACCAAACTAGAGAACATTGCATGTAAGTCCCCGGACTTGCTCCCCAACAGTCATCCCGTGCCTACGTGCTTGTATGCGGAACTTGAAATTAAACTTAAGTGGGATGCGTGATATAAAATGGACTCTGGTTAAGTACACCCAGAGATTTTACACTCCATTCCTGCTATCCACAGATTGTCATACTAAATATTTGCGATTCCATAGTAGATTCTTGCCATCAAGATAGTAAACACTGAGCCCAACCAAACATTCCCCTTTTATGAGTAGGAGATCAGCAAATGAGGAGGAAATCTGAAGGCAGCCTGAATCATAGTGCTGAAATAAACACTGCGTCCTCCAGTAGCACTAAAGTTGAGTTTTAGTTAGCTTGCCAACCGATTCATGTATCATGTCGGCCTTGACGAATCTTGACTTATCTATAATGGACAAAATCTGCATAATCAATTTTAAACATATCGGGAGTCAAACAAAAATCCGATATCTCGAAAAATTGAAACAATATACTTGTACAATGGTTTCTTCTACAACAAAATAGAGGTGGTTTCAACGATTTCTTCGTTTTTTTCCTTTCATGTCTTCAAGTGTACAAAATTCCTGAACGATTACCTTCGAATAAGTGAAAAACGATACCAACTAGAAGTTTCTTGGCTGTAATCATGTCTCAAAAATAAATAATATTCCAATTTTTTTTTAAAGATGTCATGTTAAGACCCCGCCTTGACGATATTGTGGAGAAGGTTTTGTTTATGTAGGTTCCCGTATTTCACCACTAGAGGTTTTGTGAATCATGTAAGGAAAGATGCGCTGTTCTAGCCATAGCACAATGTGGATGTGAGACAAACCCCTAGTTTGCCACTTCACATAGTAAAATTAAAGAGAGACTGTAAGTAATACTGGTTTGGTGGCTGGGCTAGTGATGCATTGGTTTTTAAAATTTTCTCTTTGAACTTTTTTAGAGTGGGTCATCGTTTGTTGTTTTTCTCGTCGCGTCGTGTCGTTTTTGAATGTGCAGTCTGTAACTTCGACGACAAAACTACGAGAACCGCTGCTAGTAGTGAAGTGAATTGGACATGTCATGTTGTACAATTTGTGGAATGGCCGTTAGTTTGGAGTGTCTGCCTGTACAATGGTTCATTAACATTAAACTGTATCTTTAACATTAAACTATTTTAAGATATATTTCAGACTTAATATAACATGACCTGTACATGAGTCTGCAATTCCGGATTTTGTAACTAAGATACGAGTATACAGTTCTTGAAAACTAAATCAATACTTACTTATGTACATTTTGTTGCTAAAAGCAGTAGATAAAACGCTTTTGTGAATTTTAAAATGCTGAATTAGATCGATGTAAGTAATTGTTTAATATCAGTAGTGTAGAGAAGTACACTTCCTTTTCCAAATCCTTCATAAAATTTGTAGGGGGTAAGGTGCAACACGAGGGTCACCTACTATTAAAGTGACCTAAAGTAGAATGTGATAAGGCAAAGACAATTTTGGTTAACAGTTCAGTTTAATTAAGGAAAAATAATAAATACCGTTTCACCTTATTTCACGACATCATTTGGCATTGTGAAAAGTGAAACTTTTACATTGAAAAATGTGGTCTATTACACTTTAGGAAAGTGAAATAAGACCGGCACGGCAATTTAATTGAAAAAAAAATAAAAAATACAAACCAGTTTTTTTTAATAGGACAAGAAATATACCATCTACACCTGTCCCGTCTAGTGGTTGTATCTTAGAGATGGTTGCTATCTCTCAATCTTTCCCGTTCGGTCTACAAGACGTCGGTAAACAACGGATTTTGTATCATAACAGCAGTTCCTCGCCTTATTATGGATGCCATTTGATTTTGTAACTGACATTGTGGCTTGCATCCTTGTGTTTGGCTTGGTTTTGTGTAACCTGGTTGCCACTTGTTGATAGGTAATGTTTTCGAAGAAATTCCTAAAGCCCTCGCTCCTGTAAAACATTCTTTTTGATACTCCAATATAATTCTAATCTATTCTTCTTTACTTTCGCTATTAAATGTTTATACAATCGGTTCAACGTTCAAGAAAAAAAAAAAAGAATCAATCGTCAAAATCTGTTTTCTTTTTATTGCCACCGATCATAATATCAAGATTATTTCATTGAATAACTTTTTTTCCCCGTGAGTAATAACTCAATATCGTCATCTTTTCTTTTTATTTCAGAGGGTATCGTATCCTATACCCTACCCAAAGGTGTTCAACGTGGAATTGAAATCGATTTATCAGATAAAACGTATGATGGCCAGGAGGAAGATGATAAATACGTTGGCGGTCTTGGTCAGCTCGTTGATGGGCAAAAAGGCAAAGATAACTTTCGTACAGATATTCATGGATTCGGAAAAGGTGAGTTGTTCAGATTCAATTTTCAATAAGCAGTCAATTGGTATGCCCCAAAGGCATTATCATTCAACATTATTTATTCACAAGTAGATAGATAGATAGGATGTCATCAGTGAAACTATGTTGTGTGAGCTATGTATGTTGATATATGTAAGCTGAGGAAGAATCATTAACGTTGTAAACGTGTATTTTTTGTACATCTTTTTATTCTGGGTTCATACCCGTCCTTTTTTTTGGTTAAAAACTCCGAAATAATAACTTGCTGACATATAAGCTAATTTCACTACCATCACCAAATTATGGATTTGCTCCTCTACTGTCCGAAAGGTACGAGTACATTGCACTTTTGGAACTCTCCTCTAAGTACGACCAAATTGAAAAGTTTCCTAAATATTTTAAAACTTTGTTTATCTTTCACTTAATAGCACTTTACAAATTTTCATGACCGTACTTTTTAAGTTTGGTTATATCACAACTGCTCCCTCTTCCACTTAGAAGATTTAAATTTCAGTTTTAGCTCTTGACGCCGGAACAAACATCTAGAAAACATTCCCCGATAATGAAATCCAAGTGAAAATTAAATTCACAAACAAAAATATTGACACACTAATTAGTATTTATATCATAAACTGCGAGTTGCTCTAATAGAGATACTGTCCATGTCCACATGGACTAACTTCGACGCGCAGTATATCCAAACTCCATCTGCTTGAAGGCCAAAGTTCCGAAACAATCGATTATCGCAGGAAACTTTTTTTTTGTTTTGTTCCTTTTTTCGCCAACAAAATATAAAAAAAAAAAAAAAAAAAAATAGAAATAAAATAAAAGTTTTCCACGGAGAAAGTTTTTACTCTCATTTCTATCTCTCGGTGTCCTGTTGAATTTAGCAGAACTTAGTCTATAAAGAGTGGAAAGTTATTTAACTATCGCAACTCTATTTTGGAAATCCGCAGATGATATAAAGTAGCGAAAAAGTTTTCAACTAAAAAAAATAAATAAGCAGGGAATTAAAAAAAAAAAAAAAAGTGCCAAAGGAATGTAGCAGCTACAACAAACAATGCAAGTTTATAATAGATGATTATAAATCATTTTGTTGGGGATGTGGATAATAAAAAAAAAAAAAGAATAACAGAATGCGGGTGTATAAAATTGTTTGAAAGATGAGGTATTTTTTTGGAGTTGTATTAGATTTTTGGGTTCAAAGAGACAGTGGAGTAGACGTTTGTTAGGTAGTCGATGACATTTTAAATAAACAATATGAGTATTATCTACAATCTCCATCCACCAAAGTTTGGCATTGCATTTTGCAATAAAAGCACTTCGAGTACTGTACACCTTCTCTACCCTAAAACCAGTTTGCTTTTGCACTTCTCAAAAAGGCACTTCCTTTTCTTTTGGGGTTATCGTGCAAACGAGTCTTTGTGAGATGCTCGCTTAAAAGAGTGCATCTCGCGGCGAATCGCTGTATATTTCTTTTTAGACTTAGAAAAAATCAATACTGATATCTATTGCTGTATCTACTAAAACTTCATCTGTTGACATAGTACTAAGCAAATAATGTAGTTTTTGAGAAATTAGGTACGTATGTAATTCAATTTATTTGTCTTCTTACTGTAGCGACCATGTGCTCTGATTTGCAATCACTTTCATAATTCTCCACTTAACATCGCCGCAAAATTCTTTGTTACCAATTTAACTTGAGAGAGTGGAGAGGTTTTTGATAATGCTCTGACTACATCATCAGCTTTTTCGATTCTCTTTATAAACACGAGTTCCCGCGTCACAAAGTTACTTGGCACAAATAATAATACTACCTCACATAAAAAACCGCCAACTTCAAAACAGGCTAGGATTACGATGGGGAAACGACGGAGGAGTTCCCTCTCTTTCGGCTAGCCACCAGAATTGTCCGTACTGACGTTGTACGTCCTTTATATCGCCACTCGATACCGCCCTACTGAACCGGAGACACTCCACACTGTGTGCGACGTCTCTGTCGTAGTTGTGTCGCCTATCGCAGCTGTCCGAGCAACGTGGAAGATTAGCGACACCGGCAATCTGTCTTGGATCAGACCTTTCTCATCGAGATAGAGGAATGCCTCTGGGGGCACAAAGCCGTTAAGGCGCACTCTCTCGTGGTACCTGTAATTAGAGTAGTAAGCCCCGGAGATCTGGGGTCGAATTACGACATCAGTTAACGAGTGAATGAAATCCATACGCTATCGAGTGATCGAGTAACTACATTAGGATGATCACATAAGAATGGTCACGTATCGAGTGCACTTTGAAGATTGTACTAGTACAATTCTACTACATTGAATTGTACTATGGCTGACAAATGTCAAAACTATTTATTTTTGTGTGAGGAAAAGTTTTGTATTTATCGTCTTCAATTAAAAATTTAAAATTTACTTTGTTTTTCATCTTCTGATTCAGAGGATGATCGCTATGAGTGTATTGAACAAGAACGTTTAAGGGATGAAAGCGATCCCTTTCCTTTACAAGACTCTACTTACGTATACAAAACTATAATTTTCTGAAAATATCTTTCACAACATACACTTTTGATTGCAGTTCTATCAAAACAGTCAGGGCAAATAAGAGTGCATTTTTATTTATAATGGAGAAGATAAATTTTAGAGGATGCACCTAAACCGCTGTCCTAGCTCATAATATTTACCAAAATCTCCTTTTGCAGAGGGTTAATTTTATTTAGACTCAACGTGAAATAAATTTCAAACAGTAAATTTAACCAAACGCAAAAATAACAATAAACAAAGATATTTACATATTTTCTCCCAAATGCACCTCAGCTCGTCAGCAGAAACCATATCGAATGAATAAATACACGATCACTGATGAGAGAATGCCAAATTTCGATACTCGATACTCGATCTCTTAAGCGGTCATGTCAAATCAACATTTATCAGTCACGTGTTGCTCGATAACTGATGCGGTAATTCGACGCCAGGTTGTTCATCGAGTTCATTGTTCTTGCAATGTGCCTTCGAGTCAGCTTGATCAAGAAATTATCCACTCTTATTAGATTAAACCTGTTGTATAGGACCTCATTGGGATAGCATTGTAATATACTGGGTACTGGGACTCTGGTGTTCTGTATAATGTTCCAACAAGCTGCTCCCACGTTGAACCACACGGGACATCCAGATACGAGCATGGGCCGGATGAGGGCCATGTAGCAGATTACCTTTGCCCTTGCATCGAGTTGCTTGCTATAAAAAAGTCTCTTTGTAAGGGCAAAAGCACCTTTGGCTCTGGTCAAAGCAGCATCTATATGTTTGTAAAAATATAGATATTGATCAAACCAGAGCCCAATGTATCTGACTACACTTCGACACGCAAGTGGCTGTCCGTGCGGTCCCACGATTGCGAACTTTCGCCAATTCTTTCTGGTATCCCAGGGGCCCCAGACAACGGCAATATAGCTGAATCTTCTTTTAGCTATTAATTTGGCAGTCCAAGAAAGAAAACAAGTATTTTTCTCGTTTTCGCATTCCATCAAGTTGCCATTTTTTTGGGAGTTTAATAATTAATATAACCATTATATTATTGATTGTCCAGCTCTGGCCATCAAAAAAAGCCGTGCTTTTGGCAGATACTTCTTTTCAGAGCTGGATGAGCTAGGTAGCATTCAGCTAAGAAAACTCCTGAGATTCATACAATTATCTGGGTGGTTTAGCCTAGCGGTCAAAGATTGAAATTTGTAGGTTCCCAGGGTTCTAAATATTGGGCACAATGGAATCTTAGAGGTCTAAGTGAGCTATTGACAACCCTGTCAACAAGGGCACCCAGTTACCTAACCTAACCTAATATAAACCTTCATCCATTCTTGCGGACTTTCCCATTCTCCTGGATGGGATACAGAAGCTCTGCCGATACATTTGACACGGTTTGGAAAAAGTCAGAAGGCATCACGTCCCACCGCTTTATTCTTCTTGAGTGCTGTGATAGTTGAAATCACTCTCCTACTGAGAGGCCGTCGCCTATAAAGTTTAATACCTCGGTTAAATTTTCCTTCCACCTTCTGAGTTGATCTTCGTCCAATACCAGCTTAAGAATTCTGACCACATTTCAACTTCTTCATTAAACCCCTGCTTCCTCAAGTGATGTGACTTTTGAAACAAATTGAGAAGTAAATTTGGTTCAAAAATCGAAGTGGATTGATAAATAGCGAAGCAGATTTTGAAATTAAAAAATTCTAATATGATGGATGGTAAGCAAAACTAATATATTTGGTTACAATGTCACTCAACATTTGCATGTAAAGTTGTTAACGTACATATGTATCACATGTACTCATACATGTACCTACATTCCTTAAATACAGAATGAAATTCTTCAAAATGGTTATATTGATAAAAAGTTCTAACTGAATCCCTTGTCAATTAATTTAACGATGGCTAAGTGATCTGCAAGCGCAATAACTAGCCTTCCTAGAAGAATTAAGCGCTTTGCAGCTGCCTTACTCTTGATTATTTCGCTATTCTTTTCATTTATTTTCCAGAACTAAAATCGTGATGCAGAATAGACCTAGTACTAGAGAAGTGAATTTCACTCAGGGACTTCTGATTTTTGTTCGCTTCTCTGGTTGGAAGATTTTGTTTTTCGATCTATATTAATTAAGATACTAGCTATTTCCATTTCAGCTAAATTTTGAATATACTCGTGTGAATCTTAATTCACAAAAGTGAAGTGATTATCAATATTTTCGAAAAATTGAAGTAAATGTACTTCGATCAAAGTAAAGTCAAATCGCTTCCTCAGCTTTTGAAGCAAGTAAGGGCTGTTAGTGCGAACAAAATTATTTGTTATTAATTTTTTAAAAATAAATTGAGTTTAAATAAATTCTGCCTAAATTCAGACATTTATAACAGTTGGTGTACTTCGGTCCATTATTTTTGTAAACATATGTAGCTACGATGTAACTGTTGCAAAATCATAAACTTGATATTATTTTTATATTGTAACCTTCTAAAAAAGTTTTTATTTTTATTTCAGGCTATGAATGGGTTGGCTGGAGAAATGACACACCTAACCTATTGGGTAAACCTGTTGAAATAGTTTTCGAGTTCGATACAGTGAGGAACTTTAGCGCAATCGTCTTACATACGAATAACATGTTTTTAAAGGATGTGCAGGTAAGAATAACATATTTTTCTGAATACTCGTACATGTCACTACTACAGTCCAAAAATCATGGTCAAGGCAAAGTGACGTGACATAAGATCTAGCAGCGGCATGATAGTAGCACGGCACAAACTCACAGACCAATGAAAAAATATTAAATTCTGCGTCACTTTCAATGCATGTACTAATTCATACATATGTCTATATTACGAATACATTGGTTTCAATTTGAGGATGCATGCCACTGACACACTGCTTTGTTGGGCCTTACACAATTTTGTATGAGAAAAACCACTAGAGAAAAACTTTAAATAGCTCTCCTGAAAATACACAAAAATGGGCCTGGGTTAGTTCAGCATTGTAGTGGCGATATTGTATGTATTACTTTTCCCTTTGTTAGAATTATTAGGCTTTTTTCCGTTACTTCACCGAGCCTTAATAGTATCTCGGATATTTGTCAGACGTTGACGTGAGGTGGGACCGTGAAAAAACTTGTTGGTATTTTCCGGAACTCGAACCTTGGGTCTCGTGCGCACTTAACCACTGAGGCACGCCTCCCACACATGTATTGGGTAAGTTTTTTAAAAAGTTCTTCCGTTTTATTTAGGAACTGTTAGAATTAGGAGTAACATACATATATATGACCGAAGATGTAGAGAACGGATAGGAACGTTGATTAGTGACCTTGCCTGTCCTTGAATATACTTATTTTTAAGTTCAACTTACTTCTTTCAATGACAAGGGCTACTTCTTAAATAACTATCTTTTACATGGAGATATGTATGTATCTTTTCTATTTTTTTTTTTTTTATTTTTTTTAAGAGATGTATTATAGGTATTCCATAAGAAATGTTTTAGGTTTTCAGAAAGTTCGCCTCATTTTTCTTGAAAGAGGTTGGAAAGAGGAGAGAAAACTCTTATTAGCAAATTTATTATGAGTGATGGGCAAGCTGGTTGACGTTTTCAAGAATATAAACCGTACTTCATTTTCATACCCTATCCAGGGTACCAGTATATTAATTTTGATACATAGTTTGCAACACAGAGAAATAATAACGATACACCCCCAAAAGTATATATATGTATTTGTGATCAGCATTATGTCGATCTAGCCATGTCCGTCCGTCCATATGTCACCACTTTGTGGAGCTATGAGCATGAAATTTGGTGTATATAGCTTTCTAGAATCCAAAACAGTACAAGTGTAAACATTTTTAAAAACAGCTAACAAACACGCCCATATAAAAAATAAAAGAAATCTCAATATTTTTGCTAGCCGCGATTTTCTCCATAACCTTTTGAGAGAAGGATTCTCAAGCATTTCGGTCTGATAGGGCTTTATGAATGAAGACAACATTGACTTTACGCCACGGTCTTGGAATATGACCAAATTCGCGTGCAGTTAGGATAGGAATTAGAAACTCCATTTCATGTTGCACCATGATATGCCATCCCCTTTAGGAGTTTTATTCGGCTTGTGAGTTGAAACAGCCCGTTTGAATGAATCGCAACCAAACATGCGTGCAGATATGCTTTTTGATTTTCCATAAGTATGTAATACGTTCTTGTCATCTGGGAATCAGATTAAGGGGCTGATACATTCCGAATCAGGGAAATGGGTTGGAAATGTAGAAGTAAACCTAAGGTTTCACTAAAGTTGTTAGTAAATTTACCGTCCGATTTTTTTAAGAGACCTATTCAGTTGTTATGATCTTTGGAAAGGGCTCTCTGGCCCTTGTAGTGGGAAGATCATCAATATCTTCATAGAAGAATTTACAAGTATTTCTATTTGATTTCCTAATGGCAATATTGCATTTAGTGAGTGTTGCCGATATTCGCACCATTCTTCGATGCTTTTCACGACGCAGAATAAAAAAAGAAGATCGAGGCGTAGTTCAAGTCTAAGTTCTCGGTGCTGGTCACCCGTACAAACAACCGGCAAGCGCAATTCCAGCAGAATTTAATCTGCAACCTTCTTAGTGCTACTAGTTGCATCTGTACTTCTGTACTACTTGCTTATTATTCCTCTTCCCTACCTAGCTGAAGACGTTGCGGCTGTTGTCCAAAATAATGTAGAATACACTATACTCGTGTAGGAATCAAAATCGAGGTAGCCAGGTCGCTCGACTTGAAGGCCTTGATTTCGAGTGCAGGCACAGCATCCCTAGCCCCATTGTCAGTTATCCGGTCTCCAGCTCGCTTTCTCATTTCTCAGTTTCCCCTTGTTTTCCTCTTCACTAAACGTTGTTCTTCACAATCGATGCATTAGGTTCAGAAACAAAGATGGAGACGGATTAAGTTTTGTATGTGTATCTTCATTATCTTCGTAAATTTCTACAGATGTTCTCTCTGTTTTATTTTCATTGATTACAAGCTTTAACATAAACATTTGCTTTAATGAAAAAAAAAAAAAAAAAAAAAACTCCCTGAATATGATTCCTAAAAACATCTCTATATCCACTGCTCTTGTTTCAACACTTCAGCTGTCACTTGCTTCCTATAATATTATTATTTTGTTTTCGCAAGATAAAACTCCTGAAACAATACAATGATACACGTAATAGATAAAATGATTACATGAATAATCGCCTACATATTTATCCATCCGTTGCCTGGCTCCCCTCGCATATTTTTATCCATGAAACGCCCCGATGACCCAAAATGAAATAAACCCCCAACCCACTCGCTTCAGCAATGTGATAACGCAGGTTATTACATTTTATTGTCATGTTCTTTTGGCGCGCTGCTTATCTTCCTTTTATTTGCGATTGCGTTGGACGGTAGAAAGAATCTCTGCGATTCGGCCCTCGTTAATGTATTTTGTTTGTACCGACAAAATCGAATTGAATGGAATCGGAAATCCTTTTTATATCGCTCCCACCAACCCAACCATCATCCCCACCCACTTCACGCTTTCTGTCTCTAACTGGGCTTTGATGGGTCATTCAACCATTCAACCTTATTTATTGGCAGACATCAAAATCTCGTTAAAAGTTCTCCGGACCCAACCGGCCTATTATTGATTGAATTAAAGCGAGAGCAATGGCCATTCAAGCGTTTTCGATACGTAAATTAACTAATCAAACTGCGAATCACTGGAATCAATTTTCTAATAAATAATAAACGAGAGTAGAGAGTTGAGTAGTGTGGCAGTCCCTTTTTCTCTAGAACCGGTGTGGTACTTCTTCGGGCGAAAGTTTGCTACGAAAAAAGTTTTCTTGTATGTCATTGATTCAATCAATATTCCCTCAGTACGTGACGGGAATGCGAGTATGGATGCTGGCAATGTCCTTGCCAAGAAACTTAGTCCTTTCTTTATTTTGCTCTCAGCGCTTGTTTTGTTAAATTGTTTTATTTCGTTTTAGGTGTTTGTTCATGCGAAAGTTTACTTCAGTATGGGCGGACGTCACTATACCGGACAACCAGTACTATTCTCGTATATGCCAGATACTGTCCTGGATCATGCGAGAGATGTCACAATTAAATTGCACCATCGAATTGGACGGTTTTTACGTATTCGACTGTATTTCGCACTGCGGTGGATTATGCTCAGTGAAATATCTTTTTTGTCGGGTAAGTTAAAGTACATAATTCTATTTATTTTTTATTCTTCAGAAAGTGGTAGAGGGAATTGCACTCAGTTGTTATAAGGGCCTCGATGCATGGGTAAGAATATTTAAGTTTTGCGCCCCTATTAGATGACTGCTCAAAATCTCTTGAGAAAAATTCCACTACGACTGACTAAAGCTAATTTATTTATAATTGAATAAATCACATCATTGTGGGGACATCTTGAGATGATAATAAGCATATTAGTATGCACAGACATAAACAATAGTAGATGCGGGTAATAGCTCGTAAGCACTTGAAATAGTTTCGTTGTACTTGAACTAAAATAAAATCACTGTGTAGCAGAATATAATTTTCTGTATAGAAATGAGGGTCATGTCAGCGACATTTTTGACCAATTTAGCTAATTATATGGGTTTTCTTTCTTTACTTTCGGCTTAAACACCTAAAATGCTTTCAATACTTGTTTTAACTAACTATATGTATATAATTTTATTTCAATTGGAAAAAAGTTAACAAGCATGGAAATACTTTAAGCTTAATTTTTTGCGGACATACTCGTGTGCATGTTCACGCATCAACAAAGTTTATTTATTTTTTTCATTTACTCAGGTGAGGTCTTTTTTTAGGACTTTTTTTTACTCAATTTGGTCCTTACCAGGCAGGAACTCCTTTTTTAATGTAGTGGTTGGAGAACCTCCATTTTTATTCGTTTGACTTAATGTAAAGTTTGCTCGTTCACGTATATAAGGTAGTACTGAAAAGTTTCGGAAAAACTTGGCGATGTTCTACCGTGCACCTTAATAGAGAGACAAATCTCGGTGAGTAGTATCTCATATCATGTTGGAGGTGATTCCCTACTTTAATGACAGTTTGTGGCTATCTTATATGATTGCAATATTCCTCTTGCGATAATTCCTGTCGAGGTTAACTGAGACACACTTCGCTTTCCCACCGCGTGGATTTCTCGTTCCATCGCAGATTCGCTGGTCCATTTGGTGGTGAAGTCTTCGACGGAGCTGTACTCTTGTCTTTTTCATATCAACATAATTTCTGGGAATGTGCAGTGGAGGTGCAATTTTGGAGATTTAATCGCGTTCTCAGTCCGATGCATTTTCCATTACATATTGCACTTTCAATTACTAGGTGTAGGGGTGAAAGATCGGGAATCACTTCCATCGCCACTATAGGAGGCGACCACATTGCTTATGCAAAGCAGCCTCTGCACCTTCTCGAGTTTTTTCTTCGTTGTGCTTAGGCTAGTTCTTGGACCTAGCCAGCGGGATATAGGTGATCATAATTTTTCTCACTATCGTGGTGTACATCCAGCTTAGAAAACTGGGACTACATCCCCACGTTTTACCTGCTAGACCCATAAAAACCATAAGCGCTCGATTAGCTTTTTTCACTACTTTTTCTTCGTGTTTATTCCATAGTAGTTTATAATTCCTATTTCCTCTCCTCCGGTGTTACGGTTCCTGATGAAAAGCCTCATCGGGCTGTACTCTCCTGCTGTTAGCTTTCGCTCTGGCCTCATCGAGGCCAACCCCGCTCGAGGTATCGCAGGTACCATCTGGTGTCAGATCCATTTAGACCTTTAGTACTAGGGTCATCTAGGTCACCCGATTCTATGTGATTCTTCTCTGCTTTTCAAAATTCTATATTACCTGAAAATACCAAATAGGTTTTGATGATCAGTGAGTCAGCGAGTTTGTCACTCAATCGTAAAATAATCTTTTTTTAGGACTTTTTTTTACTCAATTTGGTCCTTACCAGGCAGGAACTCCTTTTTTAATGTAGTGGTTGGAGAACCTCCATTTTTATTCGTTTGACTTAATGTAAAGTTTGCTCGTTCACGTATATAAGGTAGTACTGAAAAGTTTCGGAAAAACTTGGCGATGTTCTACCGTGCACCTTAATAGAGAGACAAATCTGTTCATTGAGAGAAGCACATAACACCTTCACAGATCTTTACATACCAATATTCTCTCAGCTTAGTATGTGTACGTTTGCGCCTTATCCTATTCAAAATTGCTAACACTTTTCTTTACTAATTTTGTAATACATTTACTTCTTTCAGCTCCAATAGTTGGAAATTTTACAGAAGAGGAAGTCGCCGAAAGTACTCCACCGCAGGATATTCCAACTGAACGCGATGGAACTCTGTCAAACTCTGACAATGACCACAATCGTATACCACAAGGTAAAAACTATTGTTCTCCTTTAAAATGCTTTCACACCTAGGGTATATGTACCTCTAAATATCCTTGTCCTAGTTATGAAATTGCTCCCAAATAACTTTCTTTAATTGAAAATTATTTTTTTTTTTTTTTTGCTTTCACCACCAACAGTGATAGCACCGAAACCCATCGACCAAGAGCCCGAGGAGGGTTTCGTTGGTGTGATAATAGGCGTGTTGACTACAATTATTCTGCTCCTGGTGGCTGTTATTCTCCTGATAATTGCCAGAAATAAACGGAAAGCAGCTCGTGGCAGCAACGTCTTGGACGTGTTCCAACAGAATTTCCATTCAGATGCTCTGGGTGGCGTTGGTGGTGTAAAGCGTATGCACGGCACCAGTAACATGAAGGTAGGTCAATCGAAATTTTATGCAAATTTTCGGCGAAATGATGTTAGGCGGCCAGAGGGCCCCTGTACAGTAGCACTTGAATTTAAGAGAACTCGTAATTGTATGCATTGCCTTGTTTTTGTTCTCTCCCCATCAGCTCGGCATGGACGACAGCGATTCGATGGACAAGAACAGCATGTATCATGAGCCTTTTAACGTAAACATGTACACGAGTGCTGCGAGTGCATGCTCCATGAATGACATGCGACATCATCACATTGCACCAGATTACACAGGTAAGGGAGGAAAAAAAGTGCTGTGCGGACTGCGTGTCCTTGTGAGCGATAACAAATGCAAAATTATTTTCAGAAGTATCCGATGCTGTTTGTCAGGAGTACATCGCACCGCATATGCAAAATTTTATACCGAAAACTTCAGGCGGCTATGTGAATGTCCGCACAAGACCACCGCAATCTTTGAATAACATATTTCCCAAGCCTCCACCGGTACCAGCGCGACCAACCGAGAGTTACTATGCTGCCACTGCCATATATCGGCCGATCTCGAACGGCAGCGGCAATGGCAGCATAGGAGGTACTGGATTCTCTACTCCGACAGGAACCATTGACTCTACATCAACGATACCAGAGATGTCGATTTACTTTCAGCCCACCACTAGGATCTACAATTTCAAAAAGTTCCCGGAAAATCTTTAATTTTGGATCTCCTGCATCTGCGGAAGAGATTGAGAGGCGTCTAGGCTATTGTGAGGAGTATTCAGAGGTGAGTGGAGTTTTTGATTAATGTTACTTATGTTAGGAACAATGTTGACTAGTACGTAAATACGAATATAAGGACTGTTCCTTTAGGGTATGAATATGTGGTATACGCTTTCGATTTTTTATTCTGTAGTAAGCAAATGGGAACCAAAAATCTAAGGAGATTGTAACCTATACTATGAAGGAAATTGGGGGAATGACGCTTAAAGACCTGTAAAAATAATTTCAGCACTGGTATCCATACCTGGGAAAATGTCTCAATGTCTTAAATCCACTCTCCAGGTATGGTAATCCCTACCTACCAGCTGTACCGTGCAGTACGCCCAAAGTAAATCCACCCTTCACAAACTAGTCACATTAGCACTACCCAGCTGCAGAGTTTAGCGCTGTTTGTTGGCCTAAAAAGATTTTTGTGTCAGTTCTTCCGAGGTTTTATCTGATGCACTTTCTGCCACAGAACTCTATTGCGTGTACTTCCACGTAAACGATAGAGCTCAAGGAGCAATGCTATTTTGAGCTTGGGGCCATAAGTATTCAACATTTATCCAGAATCAAATTTGTAGTAGTTGGAAGGTAAACCCAGTGAATCAAGGAAACCCATACATACGAGGGTGGGTCAATAAGTCCCTGAAAAATGAAATAAGGAACACTCTTTTCGGTATAAAAACATTTTATTTTTCAACATACTCGTAGTCTCCTTTTAGCTCTATACACTTCATCCAAAGTTTCTCCAATTTTTTGATGCACTCCAAATAATACGATTTCTCGAGCCCCTCAAAATAAGGGGGCTAAATCTGGGGAATATGCTGGATGAGGTGAGTTCTTTTGAAAGATGATGCTTGACAAAAAAAAATTAAATTTAAGGTGACGACACAATTTGTGTTAACTTTCAGGGACTTATTGACCCACCCTCGTACATCTGAAGTTGTGTTCAGATTCAGTGAAGATGTGAATTCCAAGTGAATCTTTAGTCGGGGACAATAATGTAGTGGGAAGTGTGCTGGCTTCGTTAGCAGGTGGTTGTAAATTCGAATACCAGCTAGATATTTGACTATGGGCATTTGAAGGCCCCTTAGGCCAATCCTTATACCACTTTGCATTTGTAATGGTTTTTCTTCTTTTTATTTCTCTTTTCAGCTCCTCTTTAAATACCAACACTCCTCTTGGACTGTTCTGTGCCAGTACTAACTCCGAATCGTTTGAGCAGAATAGTGTTAAGTTAAAGCCAACTACCACGCCCACCACCCATTGTGTATAGTTTCTGGCTTTTTTAATTGCCGAGACTCCTCTCCAACTGTCTAGCGACGTCGAGGACGAACCGCTCTTCTTCCGTCGCCGCATTGTCTTTTGGGCAATTTAGTATTAGTCAAGCGGAGAATTTGTGTGCAGCTTCACAGCCCCATTAGGTTTGCTCTTTGTCAATAATCCAGTGAATAAAAAGCAAACATAATTAGCGTAGCTTAGGTGCTGAGAATAGGTTGTAACATTCCAGTCGGTTCTACTAATTCTCAGTGACAAAAGACTGTGAAACACGTCAATGATAGTATACGGCCTTCTGGTACACCGCTTCAAATCAGAAATTCCTCTGAAAGGTTATTTCTATGTAGCTCTTGCTATTTCGTAGATTCATAACTTGTCTTCATAATAGTAACCAATTTTTTGGGGACGCCTCTCTACGTGAGTGGCTGCAATTCAAAGTATTTTTGGCTACTCGTATATCATTTGCTTCTATGTGCGGACAATTACGTACTATGGCTTTTTTGCGATTACGTACTATGGCTACTTTCGCTCACGGATGCCTCAATATCTCTTGTAGTATTCTAGTGCTTGTGCGAGATGATCCCGTCTCTCGGTGTTATACCTGGCTACCCGATGCTTTTTTTATTTTTGCAGTTACGAAATGGTTATATAAGATATTACAAAGTGGAGATCTTCTATTTTAATTTCGGGATAACCATTTCGGGCAGAACTGTGCGAAAAGAAAGAAGATGGTGGCAACAACTTTAGTTCTTTCTCAACAGGATTGCATATCATGAAACCATAATCAATCACCTGCCAGAATATGGAAAACTCATTGAGTTTGGCCCTGTGCCCCAAAAGATTTGTTCCGCTAATTGCTTTTTACTACCTGCTGGAATTACTGCATCTCAAAGAAGTCAGATTTTAGCAAACATTCTCAAGATATCCCATTCTTTCGTTAGTTGGTGCAATGTAGTATTTTCAGGATCTCATTGGCAGAGTCAAAAAGCGTCTTTTTTAAGAACGTAGTTGCTGTGCTACTGTTCAAGCTCAAGCTATCCGTGAAAAACAGAGAATAACGTAGCAAATCCCGTCAAACGATATTCTTAAGAATATTAATGAAAACCTATGTACATATGTACGAGTATGTACTGTATGTACGTGCATGTACATATGCACGAGTATGTACATATTTACGAGTATGTACATATGCACGAGTACGTACATACGTACGAGTATGTACGTATGCATGTGTGAAAATGTATTGTACATAGATTGGATACTTACCAGTGCCGTAGTGAAAAAAAAAATATTTTACTCGTAATGCACAAATTTCCGGGTGGGTCGCTCACTCCCAAATAAACTTTCAAAAGTTCAACGAGATGAATCAATTTAAATGAACTGGAAGAGAGGAAGTATTGTACTTAGCTGAGCATTTCAATCGGAATCGTCAATAACTGCTCTGTCTTGAAATTGAGCTTCCAATTCACCGCTGCTATCAGTAAAAAGCGATTCCACGTGAAAACTTAACAAAGCGCATGTGCAAGAAATGTTTTATTAGGAGAAACATCCATCGTCAATGAATTAAAAATGCGTCGGGTTCGTGCACTGAATTTCTCAACTTAAA
This sequence comes from Pocota personata, assembly GCA_963082735.1. Classification (NCBI taxonomy): domain Eukaryota; kingdom Metazoa; phylum Arthropoda; class Insecta; order Diptera; family Syrphidae; genus Pocota; species Pocota personata. The sequence continues at coordinate 160,336,693 of OY720430.1, read as the reverse complement.
TTGTGCGTTGTGTAAAGTACAGATAACATTGTATTTAAATATTTTAGATAAAATTGTATTGAATTTTCTTTGAATATTCGTCCCATTTTAATTCACGCAAAATAAATATCTTTTTTGTAAGGGGACGAGATAAGAACGATAGGAAAAGAAATTTAAATAAAACAACATCGGTGTGAGATATCAAATTGATTCATTTTGACTTTATTTTGAAGCTATATTCATGTTATTATGTATAGAAGAGCACATCATTTAAATGGCCGCCTCAATTTCGCTGGCAGTGCTTCAAGCGGTCGGTCCAATTTTTGTTGACTCGGTCCAATATGTGCATCGTTATTCCGGCAATAGACACTCAAATGTTGGCCTCGAGCTCGTCCAAAGTGGTTGGCTTGTTAGCGTAGACTAAGTACTTGACGTAGCCCAAGAGAAAATAATCGAGGGTATCAAGTCGCATGATCACGGCGGACAATTGATGAACGCTGGCCGTGAGATGACCCAGTCGCCAAATTTCTCCTTCACCACTTCGAGCGTTGCATCGCTTCTATGGCATTTAGCGCCGTCTTGTTGGAATCGCAGCTCGGATATATCGATGTTGTCGAGCTCTGGCGACAGAAAGTCGGTTATCATCGCTCCATACCGAAGACCATTGACGGAAACGGTGTCACCTTCCTCATTTCGAAAGAAATATGGTTCGATGATGCCGCCTTGCCATAAACCGCACCAAACAGTCAATCTTTGTGGATGCATTGATGCTTGGTCGAACACTTGTGGATTGTGGTTGCTCCAATAATGGCAATTTTGCTTGTTAACATAGCCGCTGAGCAAAAAATGGGCGTAATCTGCGAAAATGATTTTTTTTTTCAGCGCCCAATTAGCGAACTCACGGCGTTCTTTATGATCGTCCGGCTTCAATTCTTGCGTCAGCACAATCTTATACGGATGTAGGCCCAAATCCAACCACAAAATAAGCCTGTTTGACTCTCTGGCGATGCTCAATTCAGCCGATCGGCGCCGGTCTTCTTCGATGCTGTCCCCTACGGCGGCTATGTTTTCTTCACTACGCACCGATCTCTGTCTGGTTGGTGGCTTAAGGTCCAAAAGAGTCTCAAACTTTTCCTGTGCGACGAATTGCCTGCGCACTGAAGCCATGATGACGACCGACCTCACGACGAAATTCACGTTGTGTATTTACAACTGAGCCGGAATTTCGATAATATTTTTTAATAATTTCTACACGTTCGGGAAGCGTCAAACGATGTATGACAAAATGGCAAACCTTACTGAATATTTTGACAGCTGGATGTCATTGGTAACTTTGACAGCTGCTGAAACAAAACAATTGGAAAAACTATCATTGCTATCTGGTTACCCTTTATATTTATTAGCTTATCAAAACATGTTACAATGTATGGTGAGGTTAGTGTAGTATGTATCTACTTACTCGTACATAGGTTTGTATTATTGGTTGCTATTGTCTCCCGACACAAACCCCTTACGCAGATTGAGTGCTGGAAAACCAACAAGTTGACGCCCATGTTTCGAACAATATTTATTGCACGAAAAGTTCCCCTGTCGTTTAATTAGATCAATTGGCCACCAAGATCGTGTGATCTGACTCCGTTGGATTTCTTTTTGTGTGGCTATGGTAAAGATCGTGTCTAGCAGAAAATATACCTAAAATAAATGGATAGTTTGCAAAAACACCCGTGGCGGCCATTTAACCGATGTTTTATTCCATACATAATATTGTAGCATGTCTTGAAATCTTTAATACTTTTTATTTTATTATAAATAAATTATATTCCTAAAGTACAAAATGAATAACCCGGTACATATAAAAACTTAGTCTCATTTTAGCGACATATTGCAAAACGTCCGTGTTATCTTACGTGTAGATATGGAATTTTATCGAAACATTAGTGATTTTCGAGAAAATTTCACAGTCCGAGGTACAAATAGACAAACAGACAGAATTACGAGACCTACTTTTTCGAGTTCCTCTATACGAGTAATAGTAATACCAAAATTGATCAAAATCTCTAGATCGAACGAAAACAATACTTGCTCTATAGCAAGGAGCGAACAAAATATTCTCACCAATCCCATAACGCAGTAGACGCCCAGAAAAAATAGGTAGCAGACACGCACCTGTCACAAACAAGACCGCCTGTCAGCCCAGAAAAGCTTTAAAATTCGAAGACTGCATTAAGATAGAAATGTACATATGTGGAGTATTGATTGAACACCTATTATACTATACTATTTTAGCTTAATTTCATGTTTTCTTTGTAGTCGGTCACCAGTTACGTCAACGTTCTTTCATCTGCGCATTTAACCAATGTTCATATGAATGAACGAGTATATTGAAACATTGGTAGAAAATCATTTAATTCAGGCGACCGCGACATACAAGAAGTTTCGTAAAAAAACAATAACCCTCATCTTTTCCCCCCATAACACAACATACATACATACTTCACAATATATTTTTTTATCGCCAAAGTTTTTACGTCAACATCAAACTTTGCTTTTATGAAAAGCGAAAGTCAATTACATAGGTACATACATACATATATTAATGCTCCCGTGGCAGGTATAATTATTGTAAAAGTAAAACTTCACTACAAACAACTTCAAGCTTCTCTTTCCCTCAAATAAATATTTATTTATAACAATTTTCTCTTTTCTTTTTCAGATTCTACTATTGACAACCATCTGCTAGTTGTTTTTGTGTTTCTATCAAGTTCCAAAATAAGCATCCACACTATCATATCTTCGGGGAAAATACTATAAGACTGATTTCTTATTAATGCGCTTAAATAAATATTTCTTTTTTTTTTGTAATTTAAAAATAAAATGTGTGTGTTTTATTTAGCAAAACAAAAAAATTTGACAATATATCAAATGGGGGTTTATTTTGACAAATAAGCAAAACTGACATTTACCTCACCTACAGAGCTTGTCCACACGTAGGTATATTCTCTAGTAAAATCGTTAACAAATTGAAAGTAAATCAGATTTTTCTTTTTTATTGACATTTATTTATTCATTATTATCTCGTTCAGTTACTCATAATAGAAAAACTTGAATTGTTTAGCTTAGTCAAAAGAAAGAACGTTATAAGTTCAGTATTTTGTTGGTTTATGAAACTCGTGGTTTGATATATTAAGAAGAATCCAAAAATTATCTCAAGTATCGACGGAATTAAAGGAAGATATCGGTAAGGAAATTCATCCTAAAACTGTGCGTAGAACTCTGCATCGTGCAGGTTACAAGCTCAGAGTGTCAAGGAAGAAACCTCTGATAAGCCAGGCAAATCAAAAGAAGAGGTTCGAATTCGCAGAAAGTTACAAAGGTAAGCATATACATACCTTTCTGGACCAATGTACTCTTCTCAGATGAAAGCAAGTTTAACATATTTCAATCAGATGGCAGAATAAGACTATGGAGAAATCTGAATACCGAGTTGGAAAAAACAATGTAGTGAGCACGGGTGTGGGGGGTTATGGTAAGGGGCTGTATCGCGGCAAGTAGTATACGAAACTTGGTGTTCATTGACGGGGACAATGAACAAGCTTGACTACCTCAACATTTTAAAAGAAAACCTACACCGGAGTGTGCAGAAATTAAATTTTGAGAATGGTTTCTTTCAAACACACTGCTCACATAGTGCATATGTGGAATATTATTTACCATGTGCCCCATATTCCATGGACCTTCTAATTTTCTCCATGTTTAAGAAGGCACATTTTTTGTTTATTTCTTTGACTAAGCTAAACAATTTAAGTTTTTTTACTATCATTAACTGAACTATAATATAAATCTGATCTCCTTTTAATTTGTTAACGATTTTACTAGACAATATGCGTATGTGTGAATAATTGTGTCCGTCTCTGTATGTATGTACTCCTTGTTCTTCTAGTAGCATGAAAGAAAGAAACAACAAAAAAAAGCAAAGTCGTTATGGCTTTTGCGTGAACTTTTATCCATATATCCTATACAACACTAGGTGCCCAGACAACATAGCAGGCCTTTCTCAGAAACAAAATCGTCTGCCACCGCAAGCAAAATCTGCGCTCAGGCAGATATATATATCTGTCTCTTTCGTACACGTTGATTGACCATGGACCTTCTCACTTTTCTAATAGAAAGAATACAAATGTGAAGGCACATGACTCAACTTCAAAATCGACAAAAAAGAGACAACTAATTTAATTGATCATCATCATGAGCTTTTCTCACATACACTTGATAGATCCATTAAAATTTATCTGCTATTTATCTGCAATAATACACCAGTCGCTTTCCTCGTAATAAACAACTAAGCACCGAATAAGCTGTGGATCTCGAAGACGCAATAGACTACAAGTGAAGGTAAGGAAATGTCATTATCTTCATAAGCTCTTCGACACATCTTCTGTGATTTCGAAAATTTAATAATACACTAGGCGCTTAACAATTATAGCAGGCCTCTTAGAAATAATATCGCCTCCCACCCACTCCAAGCAAAGTTTTCAAATTCGAAGATTGCAGTTAAACATAGTCATGTATTAATTATGTATGGAGACTGACTCACCTTTTTCCTCCTCGTTTTTGTACTTCAAATTTAATAAAAACTAATTTTCCACAGATAAACCTAGGAAATAAGATGACAGAAAAGAATGTTATCCATCATCATGGTGATTTTGTTGATTGATTAATCATGGCGCTGTGGTTTCGATGGGTTCTACTTCTGTTTGTCTTGCCTTCTCGTTGATCTAATCCAATGTTTCCCAACCTTTTCCGCTCTACGGCCCCCTTTAACAAATTGGAAAAATCTCTCATCTCCCTAGTCGGAATTTTGAAATTATCGAGGATGAAGCCTGTCTGGAGTAGGAATGCCAATTTAGCCCTTTTGGGACTAGATTTAGTTCAATTCTAGTTGATCTAGCCCCTAAAAACTGCTAGCCTTTTTTTTAGATTTTTTTTCCACCAATCAAGCCCTTAGCGATGAAGTTTTAAGTAATATGTAGAAGAAAATGTAAGAGGCAGAAATGAGTTTTATTAATTTCTTTTAGTTAATTTTATATTGTTTGGAGGTAATTCTAGTTTAAAGAAACAATTTGACAAATACATTTTTGCCTCCAGAAAGGTATATGTAAACAGATTCTAATTAGGTTTCGAGTTGCAAAGTATTTTCTTTCCGTTTAGTGCACATTTAATCAATTTTCCTAAGAACCTTTTAAAAGTGTTTAACAGATCTTTTTTTGTTTCTGAAACACAATGACATAAAAATATACATATCTTCAAAATGTCAGTTGTTAGAAGAATTTCTTTTACAGATTTGAATTCAGCATAAAATGTCGCAAAAATGTCAATTGTTTAAAAATAAATAATGAAAAAAAAAATTGTACTGGAAAACGCTTAGTAACTTTCAGAAGGTAGATGTCAATAATTTTTCATATAATAGAAATCATTCAGCAATAAATTTATGTAAGTGTAAGAATAGCTAAACGGTTTCTGCAGTGTATATCATATGAATGCGATTCAAATAAAAAATACGACTACTTAAGACGTACTTAGTCGTTTGTAAATTAATCAGATTAAAAATTTAAGAGAAACAGAAAATTTTGTTCGCTATGTTCTTGACTATGTCAAACATTACTTAGATATCGATTTAAATATATTTAACATTTATCGTCTGAAAAATATTCGTGAGGTAAGAGAATTGCACTATGCTGGGTGTTTCAAAAGGGTTGGGTTGGGTATTTGTAATGTTTCTCTCATCAAGGCAAATGAAAAAGTCTAGTAAAATTGTCTTCAAACACTGAACCATTCTTGTTTGAAAGGAAAAATCTCTCAAACCAGCACAGATCCGATTAAGATAGAACCAAATCACTATAATGGTAGCAAAAAAAACATAAAAACCGTTACAAATTTATTATAATAGATTGCCATCACTACATCTTTCCTATTGTGGGGCGCAGGACGAAGCTGGTGAATTTACTCATCCAAATAGGTCAGTTGGTCGCATGAGAGTTCTGCTGCTACCGTTTGACCTTGGCAGCTTCAATCCCAACAGATGCAAAGCATAATTGTTTAGTATACCATGGTATAAAAACACCAAATGGTGCCTTGTCCAAAAACTTTGCTTACATTTTCTGAATGCGATTAAACTCTAAAAAAGATTGAAATTCAAGTTCCACAAATGAGAAAATTCAGTAATTCAGTAAACCGTCATCATAAGCTATTGTCAAATACAAGATATGATTGGCATCAGGATTGTTTTGGAAATAAAATCGGGCTTAACTCAGCTCTAGATTTCGAACTTCGAAGATATCCGCCAGAAAAAAACTACTACTGGTAGTGGGCAAGCAAAAGAATGACTGCGAATCACAAGCTCTCAAGAAATACATATGTCATCGCCTTGTACCATGGAGTATAAAGAAACATTCTCACGAATTTTAGAACGCACTTGCCGCCCAGGAAACGTAGCAGGTCTATTTCGCCAAAAAATGCACCACCAGTCACAATTAAATCTTTAAAAAAACGTTGAAACGAGATGTATAACTTTGAAACTCAGTATACATTGGCAGTGAAGTTCGTCCGTGCGGCACAAAACATTGCTGCAGTGAGAGACAAGTTTGTTTAAAATAATCAATAAAGATTTGCATTTGTACAATTGACTCAACAACTAATGGAAAATGACCATATGCGCCGGCGAGAGTGGAGTACAGTTTTGGCACTTTTTGGTTTTTTGGTTGTTTCCTCAAGGATTTTTATTAGATTTTATTTAAATATTTATATATAATTTTACAGTAGAAAGATATATAGTACTCATATAAATCACATCTCTGTACTCTAAACATTGTAAGTTGTGCGATAGCATACAGTAATTTTTGAACCAAATAAATTAATCTTGAATTTTGAAAAATAATTTTGGGAAAAAATCATCATGAGTGACGAAACTCATTTCGAGTTATAAAAAAATATCCACTACAGAGTCAATGTTGTAACAATTACTGGTGAACGCTATCGTAAGGTTTCAAAACTACTTGGTGTCCGAATTAAATCAATTGGGTCTACAACACATATGGTTCCAACAGGCCGGTGCCACATCACACTCAGCTAGCTATACGATGATTATTTTGCGAGAAATTTGTACCGGACGCATAATATCAAACAGAGGTGATATCCATTGGCCCTCTCGACTGACTTCATCTTTTGGAGGAAAGGTGTACGGCAACAAGCCAACCACAATCCCAATGCTAAAAGACAAAATTATTTAGGAAATTTGTGAAATGACACCCAATATTTGCCAAAATATTATGCAAAATATGGCTGAAAGAGCACGCATCTGCACCGCGGCCATTTGGCCGATATAGTATACCATATATAATTGTTCTAAACCAAATAATCGATCAGTAAAAAAAAAAATATAAAAAATTGTGTTTTATTTCATAGTTTGTCGAAAAAGACATCGGCCTGGAACATAAATAACACCGTGTGTTTGAAGTTGTCTGTCAAAAAGAACCAAGCCCCAAGTTTAATAAATAAACATGCATTCAACATGAAAGAAACATGACGCATTTGCGGCATATGCGGTGTAAATTTTTCTCACCAATTCCATAATGAACTAGGGGCCCAGAAAATGTAGCAGACAGCCTTCAGGAACAAAATCACTTGCTAATACGAGCAAAACTTCGGAATTTGAAGACCTCGCTCGGACATACATTTGTACATACTCGTACATATGCATCTCTCTCTAACTCATTGATCACTTACCCTGGTATTTACTTCAAAGGAAACTTTACGCTTACAAAAGAAAGTCTTCAAAAAATTTCTCCAAATCTCAAGAAAAGCTCAAAATTTTAAAGACCTTCTTAGTCAAATTTCAAATGCTCTATCTCTCTTGTATAGGTATTCATTCGAGATAACGTTTATTTTGATTTCGCTTTCGCTACTGTAATGCTCATGTCCCATCTTTTTTATAAGAAAAAAAAGGGAAAACAAATTTCATAATTCTTTCAAACACATCTGCTATACGAGTACACATATGTACATATGTACCTAAAATTCTCTTCCCATAAATCCAAGTAATGCACTAAATATCCAATCAAACTCGCAGATCAATAGATTACTAAAACAAATTGTACGAGTATGTCAAATTAAGCCAACCTTTTGAGTTTTCAATTTCGAAGATCACGCTTAGACATTATGTACGTTCTCTTTTCTCTTACACGTTGATTGGTATCTATCATAGCTCGGTATCTTTCTTTCCTAGCATGCTAAGCAATTCAGTACTTCAATCTAGTGAAATCCAAATAAAGTGCAGCATGCTTAACAAGAACTCTGTGTTAGAGTTTGAATTCAAACTGTGAAGACACTGGTGATGTGTCAGTTTACTCGTACTTGGCATCAGCCGACTCTCTGATTCGGATTAGTTCCTTTCCCTTTTTATCGAATTTCAATAGATAATGAGAATGAGACAGGTCTTTGGAAACGAATTCTTTAACAATAATAATATTTATTTCATAAGTTATGTACGAGTATGTACGTCAAAACAGCTAAAATAGTGAACAAATCTTTAAAATAGTACAGCCTACTTTATATTTATGTACAGGTCGATCCAGATCAAGTGACACTCTTCAGTTTTTCGTGTAAAACAAAGATTTCTTCTAGGCCTCTAAGCTGTAAAATAGTGAAAGCCCGATCAGCTACGAGGCCCTTAGCTCTACCCTACGCGTAAGTTAGAAACCTGAAAAGAAAAGGAGAAAGGTAAAAAAAGAGGACAATAGAATTGCTGCTGTGGTTTCGTTGGAGTGATGGATACATCACCGTCTACCTCGAACAAGAGTTTTTCGTCCTGTGGCTTTACTCTGTATTTCGATGCGAAAGTCAAAATATTCAGAAGCAGATGGTTAAGACTTACTAATCCGAAAATCGGATTACAACATATATTCGAGAAACGAACAACTTTTTGTTGCCGGCAACAATTCAATTTTCTTTCGGAGTATTGACACTGTATTTTTAAAGCTAGTGTCAAAGTCACTTGAATTACGGATATTTCATTCGTTAAGTGTTTAGCTTGCGAATGAAATGTGAAAAATTTTTCTATGGAAAACAAAAACAGGTTATTTGAAAGATGTCAGTTGATAAAATATATCACAAATTCGCATTTCATTGGCTTTTGTAAATTTGTTTCTTTTGTTAATGGCAATCTTTCACCAAAGAGTGCTTTATTTTCTGTGGGTTCAAGAACTATGAAACTATGTTAAAATTGTATACTGCAGAACCTTCAATGAATGATGGGAATTCACGTTGACTGCCAAGGAGCTGCTAGTTATTTTATTAAATTGTTAAGCACTCACAGGAACACTTCACTTAAAAGAAGATTTAAGAAATATAACACAACCAATCACTTTCGAATAGTTTTTAAATTCAAAAAGGAATACTGGCCTAGTGAAGAATTTCAGAATGGGTATACGTATGTGGTTACCTCTGCGATTATCCGAAGGAATTCTTCCCTAGGAGAGACCAGCGACATCCCCTTAAGCTGGGGTATAGTAGTAGGAGTATTAGGCTCGGTAACGCTTGCCTCGACCAGGAATTTTTCTCATCCTGGCTAGTTGCAAAATTTTTGGATGGATAAGTCAGTCGTATGTCTGCCACTTTGTGTAACTCTTCGAAGAATAAGTTCTAAGGAGAGTTAAGCTACATCCTCTTAATTCAGTTAGGGCACTGGTACTAGAAGTGGAAGGTATTTTTCTCCACCTTAGCGTTTCTGCAACCTCAGCAGACTTTTGTCCATTCGTTATTTATCCGAGAGTTTATTTAGAAGGTTGTGTCCCATTGTTACTTTGGTTGCTAGGTACGAGTATCAAGAATCTGCTTACAGATAGTTTCTTTGTTTTGTTGCCATCTATATTTCGTTATAGAGCTTCCATGTTTGAAAGTGTTTCCTGTTCTTTGCCATAATAGTCAGGCATTTTCCTCTTATGAGAGTGGTACGTGAACCCTCGCTTCTCCCATTTATGTATTGTATAATTTTTCCGAATGAGGCGCATTTTCATCTCGGCGGTTATGTAAACAAGCAAAACTGCCGTATTTGTGGTTCGGAAAACCCACACGTAAACAAGAAGCAAATGAATCCCCAATGCGTGACTGTTTGGTGTGGTTTGTGGAATGGCTGCATTATTGGCCTATTTTTCTTCGAAGATGAAGATGTCAACAATGTTACGGTCAACGGAGAGCGCTACAGAGGCATGATAACCGATTTGTTTTTACCAGAAACTGAGGAAATGATCTAAGACGATCTCGGGTTCCAGCAAGATGGCGCTACTCCCCATATATCAATAATCGTGTAATTAGCCGTATAGGTGATGTTGCTTGGCCTCCGCGGAGTTGTGATTTGACGACGTTGGAATTTTTTTTGTGGGGTGCCGTTAAAGATCGATGTTATTACTTCTAACAATCCAGAAACTATCAGGAACTTACTCACAATATTAATGGAGCTATTCATGAAATAGCTCCGAACCATCGGAAATATACTGCAAAGTTGGTTGACAGGATGGGCTACTGCCAAGGCAACCGCGGCAGCCATTTAAATGAAATTATTTTCCATAAATAATGGAAAAATGTACTCTCTTCAATAAAGCAAAACAAAACTTTTAAAAATATTAAATGGATTTGTTTTATAGCAATTTTGAAAAAAAAACAAAAGATGGCCCATCTTTTATAATCCATAGTGCAATACTGCATTAAATTGTGGTGCCCAAAAAAGAAGTTACAGCATCTCAAAGCAAGAAAAAACTTGTTTTTTGTTAAACTTTGATTTTCTCGAAATTTGGCCTAAAATTTTTGTTTTTAATGATGCACTTGTATTCTTGCTAAAAACAGGAGAATTGCAGCAACTTCAAAATAATAATTTCAAACTCAATTAATTGATTTCAAAGTTTTTTTTTGTTTAGTGTTTACCCCCTCCCTTAAATTTATTTTTAGCTAGATAAGGCCTATCATATTTCAAAGAATAAGCTGCATAGGAAGACAACTTTTAACGTTGTGCATATCTGGAAAATTCATTGAATTCTCATGGCTCTAACTCGAAAATGATCCATTTTATGAACAATACACTTTTGTAGAAAATGTTATCCTGAATAAAAGGACTACCAGCTTTATGGTAATTATTTCCGAATCAGACGTTTAGTCTATGACGCCGGACCTACATATATATAGTCCTATTTATAATAAAACATATTTTAACCCTACATTCCTTAACTACATTAGATTAAAAAAAAACGTATTTTTTAAAAGCTTCGATTTTCTTCGGGTTTTCACTATTGTGTAGCCTAAATTCGTAGAAGTTAATCGAGAAATGTATTGGGAACCTGAGAAATAAGATTTATATAGTCCCTAAATCCAGAACGGCTTTATCGATTTTAATTAGATTAACTTTATTGCTATTAGGGAATATCTCCACGAGTAATTCAAGACATAATTCGACTTTGTAAGTTATCCTGAAGGTGAGTAATAGGCAAACGAATGTCGTTTTAATTATTTAAAATTAAAAATCGTCAATTAACCAATTTCGTTGATCTGAACCGCGAGGTTGTTAGCGCTATTATTGTCTTATTAATCACCAGTGCTCTCCTATTTACTTTGTTCTTCGCATTTGTATTCGATTGGAAACGAGGGAGGTGTTTTTCCCTGTTTTCTTTGGTTAGATTGCTTGATTTGTTTTTGTCTGTTTCTTTGTGGTTGAATTGCATACATCGGGAATGAGGCTTGTAAAACCATTTCACACACACTGGTATTTGCCGCTAAAGTTATCTCAGTCGTGATCTTATCAATATTTCCTTATTTCCTTCACACACAACATGAACACATGAATAAACATCAAATAAACCTAAAAAAAAAATTTTTCAAAAAACAAGCAAAAGTCAGCTAAATGCCGATCGTCCCTGTACCGGGTCAGCATTTGATTGCATGTTTCCCTATGAAGTATTCCCCCGTAGAGATTAGGGAACGGAGATATTTTGGGTGGACATGTAGACTTTTGTTTTAGTGATCAGTGGCTGTCATGAACATAACTTGATGAACCTGTCAATTGAAGCAAGTCAATTTCTACAGGACGGGAGAAGCTGGACGAGAAATGTGATCACTCATACGGGACATATGAAGCCAAAGAAATAGTAACATAACGTATATACTAGGTAGGTACGAGTACGAGTACATACTAATCAAAACATTTCTCTCGTTTCTACTTCTGATTGCACACAACTGCACTAATCACATGGGTGCACATTTTGGGACAATGATATGATTTATAAATGTTTCCACACTCTGTATAGTTTTTTTTTTTTTTTTTTGTAAGTAACAAAGAAGAGTTAGAAATCAAATACAAAAAACTGCACTGGCTGATAGGAAGAAACTCATTCGTATCAATTGGACATAAAGTGCTTTTATATAAACCAAATTCTGAAACTAACATCGACATATGGAATCCAACTATGGGGATGTGTAAAAAGACAAAAATATATATAGACAAACTATAACGATTTCAAAATGAGGTGCTTAGAAATATAGTAAATGCACCTTGGTACATAAGAAATACTGACCTTCATCGAGACCTGAAGGTAGAAAGTGTAAATTCGGAATTTCTAAAACATGGAAAAAGTACAAAGAAAAGCTAGAAAAACATATAAATAAGAAGCAAGAAAACTACTGAATAATGAAAATCAATTACGAAGGCTTCAAAGAATAAAACCTCTCAATTTAACTTAATACAAGAAAAAGAAAAATTTATATGGTTGCATATACATACATAAAGTACACTTGAAACAAAGAATAAGATGTCAGAAACAAATTGCTTATTAGTCCAAGTGACTAGATCGCACTTGTGGTTTTAGTCGGTAAAAATTAAATTTACTCGGATCATCAGTATCTTTTGAACATACCCTTTCCCCTAAAAAAAAAAAAAAAAAATAACAATTAACACGCTTTGGGATGGCAAGCCCCGATGACAATATAATGAAAGATATTCAGCCCATTCTTTATATCGAGAAGTTCGTTACATTGGTACGAAATTTCTTTATCTTTTATTAAAATTTTGAAGTAACAGCAACGCCCGATAAGCTTAAGTGGTAAAAGTGAACTAAACCGTGTTATGAGTTAATTCAAGTAAATGTAAGACTTATAGTACAAAACAAAGAATTGCAAAATCGAATTATGAACATGGGCATGTAGTTCAACACAAAAGAGAGTAGGGTTTCGACGGTTTTTTAATTATGTACGAGCATGTTATACATATACATATACGTAGGGACTAACAAAAGTTCGCTTAGTTGATTGAATAATAAAACACAAAAATAATTTTAACTTTAGATATTTAATCTTCATCTTTTTTAATTTCTCCACATAATTCCCATTTATTTCAATACATTTCTTCAGCCGATAGATCCCTTTTTCAAAACAGCTTTCAAAATCCTCTTTTTGGAGCTTTTCGATTTCGACATTGACTGCATTAATAACCTTCTTATTAGATGTGAAGATTTTTCCCCCTAAATCTTTTTTTATTTTTTGGAAACAGCCAAAAGTCACACGGCGCTAGATCCGGAGAATAAGGTGCTGGGCGAATTTTATTGATGCCCGAGAGCGCAAAAAAGTTGTTGGTTTTTTCAGCAGTGTGCGCAGGTGCATTGTCGCGATGCAAAAAGTAGCGGCGCAGCTCCTCTTTTTGTCGGTGTCCTAGTAAATTAGGAAAACTTGTGATAAGCAAGTTTCAGTATACCAATTAGCAGTGACTGTCTGACCAGTTTTAAGCGGGATGACGGCGACCATTTTCGTCCTGGTGAAGTACATCGACATCATAACTTTTGCCACTGACTTTTGTTGTTTGGCCTTTATTGGAGGATTTGCACTTTCTGGGCTTCATACCAAGGACTGCTGTTTGGTTTCCAGGTCGTACTTGTAAAACTAAGATTCATCACCTGTAACGATCTTATTGAAGCAGCTTGACTCTCCATTTTCATACTTTTCCAGGAAATATTGAGCAAAACGAACACGAGCCTATTTTTGCTCCCCATTCAAAATTTTCGAATATTTCAGGTAATAATTTAAAATTTATGACACAGCCATGGCATTCAAGTCCAGTTCATCCGCTATCATCTCCTGTGTCATCATGGCATCTTCGTCAATTTTAGCCGTCACCAGGGCCACATTTGTATCGTCGGTCGAGGATTTGGGCCGACCTTCACGAGATTCGTCTTCCACAGAAAAATGGCCAGTCTAGAAACTTCGAAACCACTTTGAAATAGTAACAAGAGATTGTGCATTTATTCCGTATGCATTTTGGCATTCGTGCAGTATTTTGACTGGCGTGAGTTGACGTCGAAAGCCGAACGTATGTTGTCAGCTTTTGGACTGCATCCGCACTTGTGTTTACATATATCGCGTAGCAAAATCGTCTTGTTTGAGTACTCAATATCGATTTAACTGCCAACAGAATGCATGAATTAAATCAATTTATTGCATCTGCAACTTATGCAGGTCATCCTGATTACATTTTTTAATTGTTTGTTAAATTTATTTTCAATACATTTATCACCGATTTACAATCTAAACAAATTTGATTCTAAACCTTTTTTTATTAAAGTTAAACATTTTTTTGCAAACTTTTTTGTAAAATATTTGTGTTTTAGACTTCAACGTGGCACGGCTAATTAGAATTTAGCAGCATCAAAAACCATTCAATAATGCCTTTTCCATATTTGGGAACTCACCTTGAACCATTATTCGTTTCATCAAAATGTATATTTTTTCTTCCATTTTTCAAGTGGAAGACTTGAAAACATCACATTTAATTAATTGAAAAAGTTATTTTTTACATTCGTCAAGAATTTTAACTTTACATTCCAAAGAAAGACGTTTTCGGTTGCTGCCACTCATTTTAAATTGTTTTCTAATGAACACAAAATAAAGGACTGATTATAAGCAACAAATTTTAAGCGATCAAATTAAATTATATACAAATCTAGGTATAAAGGTTAAAGTTAAATAAATGTAAACAAACACATGCTCACAAGTTTGTTTTCATGTGCAATTATTTGAAAATCATTTGTTAAATCGAAAGAAAGATTTCAATGAACGAAATATTGTTGTTCGTTGTATTGAAAATTTGTTATATCGGGTATTCGTTAAAGTGGATTACGACTGTATACATATTAATTACATATGTACATGTGATTATGTACGAGTACATAGGTACCTACATAATTATAATTATTATTTATCTTCGTCAGTTCTACGTTATAAGTTGCGCGACGCAGTTTCTACTGTACCGTAGGCTTAATTTTTACTAATAACTTTAAAACTATTTATATATGTACATATGTATGTATGTGTCTCGACGAAAATTAATAAACCGTTAAAGAATCTACCTACGCACAAACGCCTTTAGAATAGGATGCCGTGCCCATAATGATTAGCATATGGGAGGTTTAGAATGCAAGCAGTGAAGGACAAGTGTCTTCGTGTATAGAAGGCATACGAAAATACAATACATACATATACCTTGGAATACATATATAAAGAAAGAAACTTTGTTACAGCCCTTAAATTAAAGCTAAGAATGTTAAAATTCCATACAAAATCGCAGAAGTTGCTGGAGAATTTGCAGCTTGATTATATCGAATCGAAGTGTAATAAAGGACGTTCTTCAAAGAAACAAATAGGAATTTCAATATTTTGCAACTAATAAGTGTACTCTGAATAGTAAAATCTATTTAATTTTTGTTCGAATCTATTTCACATATTTTTTTCAAAACTCACGTCAACCCTCGCAACATTCCAGCACACGACAGAGACAATCCACAGGAAATTTAGTGTTATAGGTATCTATATGTAGATACCCACTGGTGTTGTATCTTACACGGTACTCAACTCATATAGCAATATGTGTGTACACACGTATTAAAAAGGGTCGTGGCGCCCTATCTCTTTCCATTCACCTGTGTTTTAACATCGAAATGCGTGTATTACTCATGAAGTTACGTGACTTGAAATCAACCTGAAAGGTTTCCTTTTAAAAACATCGAACAGGACTCAAGAAGTGCACGCGCTACGAAAAAATAGTTTTCCGGCCCTTCCTCTTACCACTTTCCACTTGTTCTTTCTTTTATAATATTTTCTTTTCTATTGGAAGTTGCAACTAAGAAAAGAAGTTTTGATTTAGACGACAGTTATTACCGACGCGTCGCGAGTAGCAAGGAAAGAAAAATCGAATCGAACATTTTCCAAACATACGTGACACCAGGGACGTATCGACTTTCCCAAAACAACAGTTCCTTCAATAATTTATATCAATTTATCAAAGCCCCCCTCAACTAAAGCTAAAAGAGTACGACGGGCGAAATAATTGAAATAAAGGAGCAAACTAACAAACAGTTGTGCTGCTGTTGCAGTGTTGTGTGGAAAGTTTCCCCAAACTAAGTTCCAAAAAAAGAGGAAGAGAATGTCAGGACGGATTACCCCGGTTATTCCCATGTGCAACGTTCATTCAGAGGACTACTACGATGGGTATGCAGAATCCTGCGTCCTAATTCTGTGGTCTGGCTTAATTTGTATTAATTAATGTATAGCACTCGCATTACTTTATTATGTAGTTACACAGAGGCAACGAGTTTGTCTCAGTTCATTGGTCGTATGATGGTTTATTCCCAGTGAAAGTGGAGGAATGTTGTATCCTAACTAAGAGAGGTATGGCCCAACGATGTGCACAACACAGAGGTGGGAGGTCATTCGACCCTGTGTGCCACTTATGCCAATTCATGTGCAGAGGTGAAAAGAATTGAAATATTTAACAGAGAGTTTTACGAGTATGTACTCGTATCCTTTGGCTCCCGTGTGTTTATTTCATACACAATTTTGTCCGCTCGGTTAGCGATGTGTGTGTGTCTGAATTACATATTTACAGAACTTTAAATATTTATTTATGAAAATGTAGAGGGTGTCGTGGAAATTTCGTATCATAAATTTCGTGCAATATGTATTATTAAAATGTCAACTGTTTTTGTGGCATCAAATTTAATGAACTATCTGTGTACGAGTATATTAAATATTCTGAATGTCAAGCTCTGAAAATCTACTGACATGATGTTTAAAATTTGGAATACCACACTATGATAAATGTAAATGAATACGCTTACCGGCATCGAAAATTAATCTAATTGCTGGCACATACCTTGTTAACGTACATACGAGAATAAGACATATTCTAGAGAACTGGGGCCTACTCTGTATTCCGTTTCGAAAAAAAAAATCTATTCGAAAGTGCTTTTCGATTCATATTTGATTTGACACTCTTCCACCCTTTCGAAATGAATGCAGTATATTGCTAAACACCTTTCGGATTTTGCTGCGAGTGACGCACTCTGAAATTTCGGTAACCAACGTCCAAGAGGAGGTTATTAAAAATGTTATTGTTTTATGTTGTCTTTAATAAAATTTATTGATACAGATATTTATTTAGACACAATAATCACAATATTTGATTTCAGTAGAAAAACATAAAAAGTTTGGTTTGAATTGATTGTGCTATATTTCTTTTTTTTAAGCGATGTGTTCCTGTGAATGCTTAACAATTTAATAAAATGTCTAGCAGCTCCTTGGTAGTCAACGTGAATATCCGTCATCCATTGGAAGCTCTTCAGTATACAAACTTGACGTAGTTTCATAGTACTTGAATCCACAGAATATAAGCAACTATTTGGAGAAAATATTGACATTAGAAAATAAGAGAAAATAAACTGCACGACTGGGTCGTACGTACTTGCACCTAGATATATTGTACATATGTATGTTGTTTATTTGCAAATCACTCAGATTTAAAATTTAAATAAACAATTTCTAAAACTTGGTATGTCATAATATTGTGTATGTCAAATATTATTCAAATACTGATTTCGAATAAATCGATTGAGTCATAGTACCGTTACCGATACCGATTTTTTTTGTAAACACCTGATATGCCGTTTGTTGGGATATGGCTACTCTAACCCAAATCTGAAATTTGATCAAAATAGTAAGAGCCTTTTTTGAGAAATGTTTTTTTTAAATAGGCCATTAGTACCGTTAATTTTGGGGTTATAATGAAAATTCCGATTTCGCATCGAATTGTGAACTCATAGACTATAGATATGAAGTTTGAAGAAAACACGCCCAGCCGTTTAGGCTGCAGTCAATCATACATATAGACATGTAAACAGACAGACAGACAGACATTGTGAGGCCCACTTGTTTGAAATTCCCCATTATAGTAATACCAAAATTGATCAAAATCTCGAGGTCGAATTTTTTCACGAAACCAATACTTGCCCTTATTGGTGCAAGTAAAAATGTACAAAAACCAATAAAATGCGAATTTGTGATATATTTTATCAACTGACATCTTTTAAATAAAATGTTTTTCGTTTTGCATTGAAAATCGTTCACTTTTAAAGAAAAATAAACCAATCCGTAAGCTAAACACTTAACGAATGAAATACCCGAATTTCAAGTAACATTGACACTACCTTCGAATTGTAGGTACAAAGTGTCAATTTTCCGAAAGAGAATGGAATTCTTGCCGGCAGTAAAAGGTTGTTCGATTCTCTGATACAGCAATCCGATTTGGGGAGTACTAAGTGCTAATCATTGGCTTCCGAATATTTTGACTGTCGAATCGAAATACAAAATAAAGCCCCTGGCTTCTTCAGAAAAGGAGGCTTGCACTAAGTAAACTACTTATCTAGACAGGACGATATTTATCCGAGTCCGTAAAGCTATACTCGTATTCAACTAGCTTGGAAGATTGCCAAAATTCTCAAGGTTGGATTAAAAATAAAGCCCATGATCTTCCTGAGGGTTTCAGTATTATTTGTTTGTACAACGCCCCTTCGACCGAATGCAGTCTATTCTAATATCCATGAGGGTCGACACCACACCAGTGCGATGGACCCAAAGCAAGTCAGTACCTGCTAACTTGGTTAACCTTGGATAATAGTCTGCAAAATGTTTTAAGTTTTTCTATTGAGATATGTTGTCAAACAACAAACCCTTTTTCTGTGCACTAGGAACTTCAGTATGGTGCAAAGAAAGGAACGCCTACTACTGCTGTGGTGATTCTAACTTTATCTCCATAAGTTTACCTCTCCCTACTAGGATGGAAACCATATTTTAGTTAGGGATCTAGAAGGAGGGAAATAGAAGAGCTTTTCAATTCAGCTCCGAGTATGTGAGGTAAGGCACCGGACACCATAGGTATTTTCAAAATAAATCTTTCGAATGAAGGTTCGAGTGTTTCATTCCGAATCGCTGGGATTGGAACAGTAGCGGTTAATGCCCAAATCACAATACTGCGTTACGAGTAGTGCTTCCGTTGAAAGATGGTGAGAGTTAAAACAAAGGAATTAATAGGAAGCTGCCACAATATTATAGGAGTTTAAAATTAAATAAAACATATAAAAATAATGGTAATGGGCATAGTATTGGCTTTATTGGATAGATAATTTTATGCCATTAGTGTTTAAATATGATTTCGGACATATAGGCGCAATCTGGAAGTTCAATGTATCGGCAATAAAGCGGTGAATGATGGCTTCCAAGTCGCCCATTGTCTCTGGTTTATTGGCGTAGGCTTCACATATCCCCACAGGAAATAATTCAAAGGTGTTAAATCACACGATCTTAAGAGGCCAATTCTCAGGTCAATGAGTTGATTGTTGTGCGCTATTCTATATTAATGCCATTCAATTGTCGAACGAAAAATTCAGTAATCATAGATCTCTAGTCCTCTCCATTGACTGTAACGCTCTGGCCGGCATCACTTTTGAAGAAATATGGATCAATGATTCCACCAGACCATAAAGCACACCAAACAGTGACTTTTTGCGGATGCAATGGCGTCTCAATAATGGCTTGTGGATTTTCTTCATTTCAAATGCAGCAATTTTACTTGTTGAAGTAGCCATTCAACCACACATGAGCCTCATCGCTAAACAAAATTTTGTGGCGAAAATGAGGATCAAGAGCAATCTCGTTTTCGGCACATTCACCGAACGTACGACGCACACGATGGTAAAGCGACTTCAATTTTTGCACGACCTGGATCTTGTAAGCTCGTATACCAAGATCTTTCAACAAAATCTCCATAAAGCATAGCCACAGTTCCAATTGCTGTACACGATGGCGGACCGACTCATTCAGGTACTCAATAATACTACGCTCCACAGCAGCAACAGCTTCTTCGGTGCGCAGTGTACGATGTCTCTGCGGATGTGTATTATCAATTAGAGTATGATGCATGGTGCGAAAACGATCCTTTGGTATTCGAATTACTTGCTCGGATGGACGATCATGTCGACCGTAAAATGCACGTAGCGCACGGTATGTTTCGCAAACTGAAAAACGATTTTCGAAATAAATTTGCAGCAATTGCAATGGAAAACCAAACTGAGTACAAATCAGTTATAAGCTGTCAAATTGGCTGTCACTGGAAAAAGTATTGCCAATTCGAAAAACCAACCTCTAAAAAAGCAATCTTTACTTCGTAGTTCATACTTCATGATTGCTACACGTAATACGACGTAATGAATGCCTGGCGTAAAAGTTGGAGTGTGTTGAACTTATGTGTGCGTTGTGACAGTTGGCTTGTTCTTGCTCGTTTATGGGCGCTTTAAAATCGAATGTCAGAATAAATGTAACGCACAGTTGGTCAAAAAAGAAATCGGACACTTACCTTTCCTCTCCTTAAACCGCAAAATAAAATAAAAACAAAACTCAATCGATTAATGTTAATGTATTTTTTGATAGCTTATATTGTTATTGGCTTGTAATATACTTATATTTATATTGGCTTGTAATATACAACAACAAAATTTCAATCCACACTAACATGTTTGTTTAGAAATAAATGTAAAAAAAATCCATCAAATTTTACCTCAAAAAAGAAATCGGACACGTGGCAACGCCTCACTATTCTCAAATTTTTAACGGAAAAATAATATTGTTTTTGTCTGTAATATGCCGTTACTCATTTGTGATGTTAGTTGAAGCCAAAATATATTCTATTTGGAAAAGAAAGCCAAGATGGAAAGACAATGTGGTTACACCAAGCAAGAAGTGCGTATTGCAATAAAACATTTTGAAGAAGGAAAATCTGTGCGCGAAATTGCAAAAATAATTAAAAGAAGTCCATCTCCAGGAGGCCATATTATAAAAAGGTATAAAGCAACAAAATTGATTGAAAATTAACCAAAATCTGGAAGACCGAAGAAATTTAGTTTGGCGGATGAGCGTTGGATTGTGATTCAGGTGCAAAAGAATCCACCAAAGTTGACTGCAGAGGTAAAAAACTATTTGGATAAAGATGTTCATCCGGAAACCGTTAGGATAGTTTTACGAAAAAACGATTTGAAAGGAAACGAAATGAAAGGAATTTGTTAGACGAAATGTAGGTCGTATTGTGATTTGTGCATAAAGTGGTAGAGCATAAAAGGGCAGACGGTCTTCTACAACGAACTGTACGGGTTGTACAGCAACAGCACTCTCGTCAGAAAGTTTGTAGGTCGTATCGACGTTTCGACGTGGACAATCTTTGAATTCAAAAGCTTACATGGTAAAGAAGAACGTACTTTAGGTGCCTCGCTAAGATGGAGAATGGCCAAAAAAATTAGAGCGTGAAACCCTAGTTAGTTAACAACTGATCAAGAATTTTGCAGAATTTGAGAATGTGATAGCTTTTTTTTTTTATAATTTGCACGTGTTAAAATGGATATGAATACCCTTATACTAATTTTTAGAACACGTGCGTTTTGTGGAAAGAGGAAGAGACATAGAGAAAGACAGAGAGAAAGACAAAGTGGTGTAGTTTGAAACTCAGGTGGTATTAAGTTTCTGTAAACTCCAAGGGTGGCTAGCCAGATAACTGGGGAGTATTTTGTTTTTTTTCGCTATTATTGTCTTTGCTTATGATTCACAGTATTTTTTTCCGTCCTCCTGATGTCATCATCACGATCAAGTTCCATTTTAACCATATGGCCACCCTACTGCCAATGACTTCGCTTTCGCAAGTGATCGACTTTTTTATTTATTTCATGCGAAATAAATAGATGATTCTTGACATCAGGATTCGAACCGTGAATCAACAGCGTGACAAGCGATGATGTTACCACTACAACAGGGCCACCCTAAAGCTGGGAAAATGTAAAGAAAAAGAAGAAATTTCATGAAAATAAAATAGACGTAACATTTTTATGATCAAAGCATTGAATCGAATAAGAACCACCGAACTCACCATACTAATAACTCCATGTCTGAATACATATTTGTATTCTGGATATTCTTTCTGAAATCAGTTTTCTAGGCATTTTGAGGTTCTCATTGAAGTAAATCTATAAATAAATGCCAAATAAGCTCTCTAAGACGGCGTTTATAGAGATGAGCTATTACAGAGCCATGTCAGTTTTGACATCACTGCTTGTCCATCTGTGCACAAAGGCGATGGAGAACGAATTTTGGCCCATCAAATTCGATAGCAGACTTTTGATGTCAGAAAATTCTAAGGTAAGGCGGGGCGCTGTTATGTCATTTTCTTAACATCATACTTGAAAGGATTGTAATAGGTTTCAATGGTGGGTTCGTGAGTATTATTTACAAAGAGCGGCGAAAATAGGTTTAGCCGTCAATGAGGCAAAATTAAATTTACCCTTTCATCAAAAGATAATGCTCAACACTTACGAATCGAACGGACGTCAATTCTATAATGCTATAATTTTGAGGTAAGAAATCAATTGTGTAACAAAGCCCTCTCCCAGATGAATTTATATAAGACAAGATTTACTATACGACGCAGAATTATTGACAATATAAGAGGCAGATCAAAACACTCCTGGTTGCTTTGAGTGATTTTTAGTAAGTGGAAAAATACTTTAACCAAGATGCAGCTGGTTAAATATCAAGCTATCTGCTGATGTAGAGATACTTGTTAGTTGAGGCGTGATCATCATATAAAGAAGGAGAAAGTTAAGTAATACGCTTTCGGGCATAGTCGATGAAAACCTTTTTTGAGTGCGAATACTTCAAAAACGATGCTACGAAAAGAAATAAAAAATATTTCGACTGAAATTGTCTACAATTTTCAAAATTGTAGGGCATTTTTCAAATTAAATAATTTTTATTCGAAGCTCAAAATTGTTAATTTTTCTTTTGAAAACAATCAAAATTTTCTAATAAAGTTAATGGAAATAGTTTTTGAGGGCAAATATCCCGAAAATGTTGCTTTCTTGGAACGAAATTACATTGATTGAAGTTTTCGGTTTTGAAATTCTCTACAATTGGCATAGGCTAAAATAGAACCGTCTTAGGAAAGGAAAACGGAGTTCGTTTAAAACGTCTTACTCTAACTTGACAGACAAAAATATTCTTCGAATTTATCATTTTGCTTGCGTCGTTGAACAAGCTGGCTTATTCCGCAATTAAGAACCGCGTACGGCTGGCGTAGGTTCAACAGCATGGGTGTCTAGTATAAGAACATACTAAAATGGTTTACGGTCTTAAGACTTATTTAGTTTACTATACAATAGGCTACTATCTTAGCTTGACTTTAGGATTTTAATTAATTTTTTTTTTCCTTATTTATTTATTTATTTGTTATTTATTTATCTATTTATTTATTTATTTATTTATTTATTTATTTATTTATTTTTTCATTTATTTATTAATTTATTTATTTATTTATTTATTTATTATTCATTTATTTATCTATTTATCTATTTATCTATTTCTTTATTTATTGTTTGACTTGTTTGTATTATTTATTTATTTATTTTATTCATTTATTTGTGCTCATACATAGATACTTATCTTTGCTATTTATTCACTCATCTGTTCAATCATTTTTTTTTTTTTTTATTTTTTTTTTTTTTTTTACATGGAGGTTTTAGTCGCATTTTCCTTCAAATTTAAATTATGTTTCCTAATGTAATCCACAGTTAAATAAAAATAAATAATATTTCAGTAGAAAGATATATATAATATCATATCTCTGTAGTGTAAAATGTGTGGTAACAATCCTTTGTACAAGTTTCTTATGCGAAATAAAGATCTATCTATCTATCTTAATTTAAAATTAAATAAAAAGTATTAAAGGTTTCAAAAACTTTTTAGAACATTTCTATTTGTATTGCGGTCATAAATTCACGGATGTTGGTTTTTAAGTTCTCCAAAGTTTGGGGATTATCTGAATACAAAAAAGAATCAAACGGCGACAGATCACACTGTCTCCAAATCTCGGAATTAAACGGCCCGGAAACTTTTCGTGCAATGGAGCCAAATTTGTTGGCACGTAGCCCCGTCATGTTGAAACCGTTGCTCACATCAACGTCTTCAATCTCAAACCAAAAAAAGTTTGTTATCATTTGACCATAGCGTAGAGAATTCACCGTAACAGTGGCGCCTTCGTCGTTTTTAAAAAAAAGATCACATTCTCACATATTACGGAATTGTTATTTTTGTAGTGAAATGAATAACCCTTTATAAATACAATATAGGAGGATCCTTTCGCTCACTATTTAAACATGGCTTTCCCTTTCACCTGATTCAGCTTTATAGAACCATTCGTTTTTCTCTCGCGACACCCTGTATGCAAGAATTCGTATGTTACACCGCATATTTTCCATCCCTTTCAATCTCTTCCCCAGAATATCAACGGAGTACTACCAGTTCCCCCCGTTCTCCATGCACTCCCCACCATGCAGACATAACTGCAGATAAAATATTTATTTTAAAGGTTTTCTGCACTCACACAAACATACCCTCAATCAGCCTGCACAACCTGTGGATAAAATGACAGCCACCCTCAATTCAGCCACCCTTACATTCCTTTAATTTTGCATAACCAAGTAAATACCATGCAAGTCTGATTTGCCTGCTTTGCAGCGGCAGTTCCAGGATCGATTTTTTGAAAGGTGAATATAGCAGTTACAACCGAAATCATGGGTTATTTGTATGTGTGTGTATGTGGGGATGTATAGTCGTCGTTTTTTCGGTGGAACCACTCATAATAATACAGGAGGCCGTGTTGAATGGGCGGCTGAAAGGTCGGCAAATATGTACATGCACTGTACACCCACAGCAGGTTCACCGTCGCCCCGGTGAACACACGGGCTAAGGTTACAATTTTGCTTCAGCACAACTCTTCCGGGTGGATGGCTGATGACGATGGTACATGCAGAGCTACAGCCCACCCCGTACAACGTTGGCAGTTTCAGCCCCAGCGGGACATCATTCCATATCTTTCGTTCCTACATTCTCATGTTTCCAACAGCGCACAGGAGCAACTACACAATAACGTAACAGTACTGCCCTGCCCATGATGATGACAATGGAGCGAAGAAATTCCTCAGCATTTTTCTGGCCAAAAGGAGTATATGTATGTACCAACATACAAATATACAAGGACTGGCATATGATATATGGTAGATGGTGGCGTTTTTGGTTTAGGTGTACAATTTCGTTTTTGCCAAGAGTTCTGTGTATTCATTTAATGACACTCATTTGTTTTGAAAAGTTTCTGGCTCAAATAGGTCTGCCTAGTGGAGCTCCTGTTGCTGATATTGAGCCCATTAATTCATTCTCGAAAGTTTATTTCATTAATTTCGACGCCTTGTTGATTGGAAACCCAGTTGCTGCTTTCTCAAAAGAATATATCGAAGCTGTCTGGTTGCGAAGACGGTCTGTGCCCTCAATTGACATAAACGAGTTACACAATCTAGGGGGCTATTGGGGACCTAATGTACCCCAAGATAAAAGAAATATTTTTCCACACGATCATGCGATAATCTCTGTAAGCTGGAGTTCTAAGAAATTTGAATACGTAATATATATATTTTTTATAAAGTTTCTTGAACGCATTAACGCAAGAAATCTGAAAGAAAATTGAGAGTCCGTAAAGTCTTAAGAAGGTTACTCGAAAAATATAAAAGTTTCCGCTAAGCCGTTCTTGAGCTAGATGCCTGAGAAAAATGATCGCAAAATTTGTCAAACTCATCCACATATGTACATATATTACTCCCACTTCATTCGATTTAGATCATTTTCAGATGGTACAATTATCGTGATAGTCTTAACTTACTAGCCAAACTAACTCATCAAAATCTGTTCAGATATTCTTAAATTAGACGACCAATAAAAACGATTCAAAAATATTTGAAGCGCCCCACATCTTACCAACACTCCATCTGATTTTGAAAATTGTTTGTGCTTACCTATATGTACTCGTATATCAGGACAAACATACAAATCTAATTTCATCAAAATTAAAGTGTTATTCATTTCGCGCGCTCTTGTAATTGTTGCATCTTATTTACTACAAAAATAATAGTTCTGTACGAGTAATATCTGTGTAGCGTCGTCACAATCGCCCAATTTTTTTCTTCAGCGATGAGGGCTATTTCTTGCTCGGCGGCTACGTAAACAAAGAGAATTGCAGAATTTCGGGTTTTGAGAATCCAAATGTGATCGTTGAGAAGCCATTGCATCCACCACGGGTGACAGTTTGATGCGCGCTGTTGGCAGGAGGCGTAATTGGGCCGTATTTGTTTAAAAACGACGAAGGCGCCACTGTTATGGTGAATTCTCTGCGCTACGGTCAACTGATAACTAATTTTTTTTTGGCCTGAGATTGAAGACATTGATGCGAGAGACATGTGTTTGTAACAGGACGGGGCTACGTGCCACACAACATAGGCAAATTAATTAATTTCGAGATTTTGCAACATCAATTGGTCACCAAGATCGTGTGATCCAACCCCGTAGGATTCCTTTTAGTGTGGATATGTTAAAGAACGTGTCTATGCAGACAATCCCCAAACTTTGAAACACTTAAAAACCAACACTGTGAAGTTATGACCGCAATACAGCCAGAAATATTCAGAAAAGTAATCGAAAATTACCTCACAAGAATCGAAGTTTGCAAAAACTGAGGTGGCGGTCAACATGCGATTTATCAAATTAAAACCAAACTTGCAAGAAATTCAAATATATAAAAATACCCATTGTTTTGAATAAAATTTGTTGAAAAAGCCTCAAATATCAAGGCGCCCGCATCTCCTCTATCACTGAAAGTATTGGCGCAACAAATCTGAAAATAAATTATTGGAAACGAGTCATTCAACTCTTTCTTACCCCGAAATTACATACCTCCACATCAGGACAAACATATGTATGTACTAATCCATCTTCATTAAAATTGTTGTGATTCTTGAGTCACCGTGAGAGAACAAAATGACAGGTAGACATGTAACATGTTTTGATCTGACCCTACACACACGATCATATACACTTTTCATCTCCGGATTAACGAGAAAGCCAAATAACGATACAGTTACAGTACGAGTATCTGAAATAATGGTGTTTTATTAATGTAACATTTAGATGTACTCGTATGGGATACTAAAATTGTATAAGCATGGTTTCACAAACAATATTTCAAAAACTCTTTTTTTCTTCAAAAACCTAATGGTTTTCAAATATTTAATAGTTTCTTTACTAACACGATTAGGTGGTTAACTTTTGAAAGTTTATTTGATCTTTTTACAAGGGAATTACACAAATTGTGGTGCCACCCACTATATACCTAAGGGGTTTTTAAGAAACAGGTTGGCGTGCGGTCATGTCATGGGAATTATATTTTGATGATTTGAGTGACTTTCGGGTTTTAATTTAAAGCAGTTTAGAAAGAATCGCTATTACTCGTGTGTATTATTCTATGCTAAAACTGTCGGATCACTTAATATTAATGTTTTGAAGTATGATACATATATGTATGCAGGTATTTACTCATGCACGTATGTATATAGAAATTATGAACTTTCAACTTTCTTCGTTTTTTTCCTTGAAATTTTCACGAAACTCACCATACTAATGTGTCCAGTCCAGGTTTCAATGAATTACATCACTGAACCACGAAGTATGGTTACTATTCATCAATAATTTAAACTTCCATTCACGTGTCACCCTAAATACAAGCCAATTAAACCATCTTCACATTAGAAATGCACACCAGTCTGACATTCACCGACATACCTTCGGTTTAAATTTAAGTTTAAAGCAGGTTCATGTTAATAAATCAAAAGGGAAACCCGTCAGTAAGTAAACAATGCCACCGCAATCCTGAACCATTTCGTCAAAATAGTGATTTGAACCACTACATCCAGAGGTAACGGCAAATGGAATTTTAAATTTACGACCACCATGAGACAAAGATACCACAAATTGATGTAAAGAGAGGAAGCAACTGACGTCAAAGGGTTTCTGCAATTTGCCTTGGAGGAGGAGAAAAGGGTTGAATTGATGGTAATGCCTTTGAAAATGTGGGAATGTATAAAATTAGTTGTCGTTGATTTGTAACGATACTTTATAGCTTTTATGAGAGAATATTTGAAATCAATATTTATGAAGATAGGTATGTATATCCACGTATTTCCACATAAATCTTATAGGTGTGACATAAATCTTACAGGGTGCGGCCAACTTTTACTCGGTCATTTCTCATTAACTTTCGTACTATTCTGATGCTAAGGAATTAGGTAGACTTCAAACTAGCGTTGATTATTTTTCCGTCACCTAAAAATATAAAGTATACGACTGAATCGCACATACTTGCACCTATGTATATGACGTTTATTTGCAAATCGCTTAAATAAAATCGTTAACTTTTTTTTTTTAAATCCTTTAAGAATATAAAGAAAAGATGTTGAAAATTTTCTAAAACTTGGTATATTGTCTATATTAAATACGGATTAATTACTGATTTCTTACAAAGTCGGTTAAGTTATAGCCGAGCACATTTTCAAAAAACGGCTAATAAGCAAAGTACCTTTATAAGTTTTTTTAGGTAAAAACCTAGTACGCCATCTATTGGCATATGCCCACTGTAAGTCAAATATTAAATTTAAACAAAATCGTTAGAGATGTTTTTGAGAAAACAATTTTTTTACAAAATCGACAATTAGTAAGTACTGCTAATTTTGGGGTTAGAATGAAACTTCCAATTGACTATAGACATGAAGTTTGAAGAAAATCCGCTTAGCCGTTTAGGCTACAGTCGGCCATATATGCATTATACAGTATTGTGGTACCCACTTTTTTGAGATTCTCCACTATAGTAATACATGGGATAACATAATAAAGAAAGCATAGGCCAAAACTAGTTAATGGAATGGAACTACTTCAGATAGAAATTGGAAGTATCCAACTATCATCAGCTATTAAAAGGAAATCAGTTAGAAGAGGCAGAGCAAATATGTATGTACACTCGAAATACAAAAATATTATTGCAGAAAAGAGAAAGGCTAGAAATCATTAGCAACAGGTAAGGGCGCCAAGCGACAAAACCAAAGTGAACAATTTAAATAATAAGCTCAGAAAATCCGTAAGAGAATTTAACAATGAGTCTTTAGAAACTTACCTTAGCAATCTTACAAATGATGCTAGTACCGCCTACTCGCTCTGGAAGGCAACAAAGAAAATGAACAGGTCAATAGTTCACATTCCGCCAGTAAAATCCAGACAAGGTAACTGGCCAAAAAGCAACCAAGAAAAGGCAAACATTTTCGCTGAGTATCTTGAAGACGTATTCCAACCTTATGACGATAAGGATTGTCAAGGAACGGAAGAAATGTGCGAAGAAGGCCGGTTATAGTTAAAGAATTTGCCAAAGAAATAAAAGAAAGCATAAATATAAAAAAAGGCCGCAGAGTTTGATTTAATTACGGGGAACATTTTAAAACAATTTCCAAAAAAAAGTTTTAAAAAACTAGCGCAGATTACATTGCTGCATTCCGGTTAAGATATGTGACAAAAATGTGGAAAGTCGCTGAGGTAAGTAACCTTGTACTGACCAATATCGATACTATCAGTTTGGCTTTAAAAATAAGGAGTCTACGATTGATCAGGAGCATAGAATCACAGATAAAATCGAAAGAGCATTTGAAGGGAAAAATATATGCTCTACTATATTTCTTCATACAGCAGAAGCTTTCAATAGAGTATGGCAGAAAAGATTGATCCATAAATTGCAAAAAAAAACTGCCGAAGCAGAATTCAAAAATTTGTATACATTACAGCGATTTTTCAGAATTAAACAAGAAACAGAGTACTCAGCATTAAAAGAAATTAAAGCTGGTGTACCACAAGGTAGCGTACTAGGTCCAGTACTATACCTATCATTTACCAGTGATCTACCAGAAAGTGAAGACATTACTATAGCAACTTTTGCAGATGATACTACTGTACTTGCTGTGGGAGAAACTACCGATGTAATATCAGAAAAGCTTCAAAAGGCAGTAAATTACACGAGTATCCTCAGAATGGGCTAAAAATGACAGATTAGGTTAAATGACATAAAGCCAGCCCATATTAATTTTACGTATAAAAATGTACCCATATTCCAGTAGAAATAAATAGCAATGTAGTGGAATATTAAAATACAGCCAAATATCTAAGCATGCTCTAGTCACTAAAATGCGCTGCTGATGTAAAGAGCAAGTGAGATGAATTGGATTGTATTGGCTTATTGGAAGATACTCATCCTCGCCCAACTACAATAGGCTATTGCCATATAAGCAAGTTCTGAAACCAGTATGGCTCCAGTTGTGGGCATGCACATGCCAGCCAAATTTACACAAAATCCAAACCTTCCACAATAAGGTACTACGAAACATTGTAAATGCACCTTGGTACATAAGAAACACTGATCTATATAGAGATCTAACTATTGAAATGGTTGAAGATGAAATAAAAAGTTGCTCAAGGACACAGCAACTTTTTGTTTTATTTCCAACTATTTCAATAAGTAGATCAACATTTCGTATGTACCAAAGTGCATTAAAAATGTTTCGTATTTTGGAAGATTTGGATTTTTTGTAAATTTGGCTGACATGTGCATGTCCACAACTGGAGCCATACTGGTTCCAGTATTTACTTACATAGCAATAGCTTAATTAGGCTTACCAATTACGTCAATTTAGAAATAACACAACTACTAAATACTAAAAATATAATCAGAAGACTAAGACGGGTAAAACTTCTTGATCTATAATAGCTAGCTAAGGTTATAAAAGAAAGCAAAACGGAATAGTATCTCAAGAAATTAATAGTTTCAAACAAAAAGTTTAAAAATCCTATAAACAGCGGCTTTTCCTTTTAATAATATAATTATTAATATGATTTAAAAATAAATTACTAATTAGTCCAACGATTATGTGCGATTCCTTGAAGACAGGCGGTATTTAGTCATCGGGAGATTTTTTAGACGATTAAAGTCCTGCAGAAGGCTCCCTCGCGTATACGCCTCTGCAATGCCTTTTGATTATTTTTCCTTCCAGCGAACTTTCAAAAAAAATATAGCAATACCAAGGTTTATTAAAGTCTCGATGTTGAATTTTTTTCAAGAAACCAATTCTTGCCCTTATAGGTACAAGTAAAAAGATATTGGTGTAGGCAGGAAACGAAATGCTGTTGTGAATCTTCTTCAGGCCGGATATCGGCAACGAGAAATTTTCCGGACACTTGGGGTTGGTAAGCAAACTGTTTTCAATGCCATTAAACGATCCCAGGATCTTGGTCATTTAGGTAACGGTCCAGGAAGGGACAAACGTCTCCAGTGAACCGAAAAACCATTAGACGGCCGATCCAGTGAAATTTGCTTCAATCCATGAGGAAAATACCTCCGAGATCCGAATAAGCGGCGGATCTGTCAGACGTGTATAAGCTATATAAGGCTCAAGACACAGATAGACATAATCAAGCCAACGGCCCTGAGCAGTTACTTGGTCAAAACACCGCTGGAAACTGTTAAGGAGAGAATACTTTCGCACTTTTTATCAAGGGCTAAACTCAAGTGGAGTAAGTCAACAAACCTCATCACTTAGGCACTCCTCCAGTATCTTGGGTGTTCGAACCTTCCGAGCAGTCAACATTGACTAAGACTACACCTTGTTGCTGCTAAGCTACGTCCGCGGATATCCCAAACACCAAAACACCAAAGAAGTACTGTGAAGAAATCTAATATCCAACGGCTACAATCTGAAGAGACTACATTTGCCGACTGACCTTTCAAGAAGTCCAATGCCGACAACGTTCAGCACAGATAACTAATGACAACATTGTCAGCAGGCCATCAAAAAGGCCACGTCGGATGTGCTGAGTTTTTTATAATCACCTCAAGGAAACCCCTGAATACACTGACAAAAAAAATTGCTTCAATATCGATCAAGCGGATGTTGAGTTATAAACGACCACACAGACAGACAGACAGACAGGGAAACATTATCAATTTCATGATATGTATGTAAAGAAGAGAAAAGATAGAGATAGAGAAGAGCTACAATAGATGTACTGCGCTTACAATACAGATTTTCAATTTTATCAAATATATTCTTCATCCAGCAATTGTGTTAAATTGAAAAGTCGAATTTAAAAAAAAAAAAAAAACTTCAAGAGCTAGTTGAACCAGACTGTAACTCTGTTATAAACTACCACGATGTAACTTTACCACACATAATAGAACTTAATATTATGTAAAGTGAATGTAAAAATTATAATAAATAGTATGAAGCTGTAACTGAGAATGGATCACTTCCGAATAAGAAAACTGGTGGAAAAACTATTTTCACGGATGAATCCATGATGAATGGTAGAACCGGAGCAGGTACTCGTATTCTCTCGGAGAAACTTAATTTAACTTGTCATCTTAGTCAGAGCAAAAATGTTAGTATATCAATCCGATATAGAAGCTCTGCTGCACGCTGGCTATCTGATAGCTGGAAAAATATTTGATTGCTCAAGAAATGTGCTACTAATGGACACCGGGAATGATGGTCAGACGTGGGAAAGGGTAAGCGATCTAAAATGCTAATTAGAATTTCGGTAAGCTCTACTAAGAGCGAAGTTCTAAACATGCAGCGATGCACAGTAACAATGTCAGGATATGGTAACTTCGTCTAAAGCAGGTTGGATTTGTAGAAGTCGATACCTAAAGACTATACCTGGAGGATGTTGAAACAGCAACATGTACATATATTGTGTCAATATCCGGAACTAACAAGCTGGATAATATATATAATAGAAACGCAGAAAATTTTCCAGAAATTTTCTTTAAAGAAATCTGGCATTTCTTTAAAGAAAATGCTTGTAGACACGAGGAATCGTAATCAGAGGAGAACAGTAGAAAAATCTAGGGAGTAACTCTTACTAATTACTCATGGAGGAGGGATGAGAATAGACCTCGGACTTCGTGTTTCTAAATGTGGGCTGGAATCAGCTCAAAATGGGGCTAAATGGGAGATTTGCGAGCTAGATTTTAAATTTGAATAGAGTTATTTCACTAATTTGCCCAACATAACGTTCATTGACTTATTAGATTTAAGAAGTAATTTTTTTTACAGCGTACATGAAAGGGTTTAAAGTACGAGCCCTAGAGTGGACCCAAAGAGGTGAGTAGATTCAATATCTACAGGGTGTTTTTAAGACTGCGGCCTATTTGAAATTGGAATCATTTAAAAAACAAACACATAATTCTTTGGGTTTTGTTATAAATGTATTGTGTATTCAATGCCAATAATAATGGAAAATAATGTTGGCCAAACGCTTGCCCTTTCAATCACATTTTTCATCTCATTCTACAGTATGGATTATCTGCAGTTGTGTGGCATATATTGTCTTTCAATTGTTACAATGTTGTTGGTTTGGTACCGCACACCCGGTCCTTCAAGGAACCTCAGAAAAACAAGTCGGGGGTTGGCCTTGTAGATTACTGGCATATTGGTAAAATTTTTAAAAACTTTTGGAATTTTTGCTTTTCTGATCAGAAAAACAAATTTTTAAGAATCGAACCCCATGATGTTTCTTGAATTTCGCAAGCCAACAAGTGGTTCACCAATATGCCAGTAATCTACAAGGCCAACCCCCGACTTGTTTTTCTGGGGTTACTTGCTTGCTTGACATTTTTCCGGTCTTTCTTGTATGCTATCATGGAATTCTTTTACCTTTGTACCCCGGAAATGGAAATATGAGCGGCCCTTTTCTCATTAGCCATTTATGTAGTAATTTTGGCATTTTCGTAAATTCAGGAGCTTTATGTTTTTTTCGATTGCCAAGTCCACAAACCGATTGTCCAAAAATTTGTTTAAAACTCCCTCTTTTTGATTTATTCTACATACCGTAGATTTGTTTACATTATACTCTTCAGAAATTAGTTTTATTGCAGAGCATAATATAATACAATTTTTCCAAAATTCCACTTATTAACTTTTAAAGTAAGCTTTTTTCCCTCTGACTTACGAGTATTTCAAATACACTAATTTCCACTGCAACTGCGCTTACGACACTCTCTGTTCGAATGATCTTTTCAAAGGCAACATGTGCTTAAAGTATGTATGTCGACAAATGTAGATTGCTTTTATCTGCAACATTGCATAGTAAAGCGTACACACACATATTTTGTGTCGTACAATTTCAAAGTTGAGAAAATAGTGAACTTTTTTCTGGATTTGTTGCAAAAATCGAAAAAAAAAGTAAATACATAAAGTGAGTTGCAAATATCGAGGTTTGCAAAAATCGAGAGATATTGAAATATTCAATTATTCATTCAAATAATTCATTACAATTTCGGTATTGCTATGTCTCTCCAATACAGCATATACGTACGTATATAGATTTTTGTGGTTTACTTACGAAAATGCTTGAAAAAACTTTAATTGAATGCTTTTTTTTTTTTTTTTTTTTTTTTTTTTATAATTTGCACGTGTTAAAGGGGATATGAATACCCTTATACTAATTTTTAGAACACGTGCGTTTTATGGAAAGGGGAAGAGACAGAGAGAAAAACAGAGTGGTGTAGTTTGAAACTCAGGTGGTATTAAGTTTCTGTAAACTCCAAGGGTGGCTGTCCAGATAACTGGGGAGTATTTTGTGTGTTTTCGCTGTTATTGTCGTTGCTTATGATTCACAGTATTTTTTTCCATCCTCCTGATGTCATCATCACGATCAAATTGCATTTCAGCCATATGACCACCCTACTGCCAGTGTTATGCCTTCACAGTAGAGTTGACTTAGCTTTAGCAAGTGATCAACTTTTTTATTTATTTCATGCGAAATAAATAGATGAGTCTTGACTTCAGGATTCGAACCGTGAATCAACAGCGTGACAAGCGATGATGTTACCACTACACCACGGCCACCCCCTATACGGTTTTAAAGTTATTTGGGAAAACGTCAAGTCCATTTGAAGCCAATCTATCTCTCATTTGCGCTGAACCTATCCTCGGAATTAACAAAAAAAAAAAAAAAAAGTTGGCAGCATTGTCTGTATCCACGTCCATCCATTGGACATTTTTCCTCCATCTTTCTCCAACTAATAGTTTTCTGAATATTTTATCAAAATCTAACGGTTCCCTAAGATTTAGTAGCGTGTGCACATTATCTCTCCAAACTAGGTCACTGTGGAATTTTGGAATGCCATGGGATTTTTCTTAAACCTACATTAGCGATAAATTGTAGCATTGATTCCTGTCGGCATTAACGTTCCACAGCACACGTACTTCACGCAACGGTGGATTTCGATTTTATTATTTATTTTGAACGAAATCATGTCTCTCCGATGAGAGTGTATAGCCTAATCTTTGCCAAAATCACCTTGAAATTTACTGCTGCGACCCCAGTCGATACCATTCCAACACTAATGGTGGCGCTTCGACTTCGACGTCCTTCTATCGGATTGTGCTTGAAGTATGGTAGGTAACTCGTAAAACATTGCCACTGATACCGAGTTGAGTGCACGTCTATCTGTGCAAATGTTCGCAAATGTGTTTATGGCTCAATATAACTCAAATCGCCATAAATTTGCCCAACAGAACAATACTTCATTCAATGCGACAATAAAAAATCGCAATAAATAATAAAATTGAAAATTGTAGGCGTTAAGTATGCCTTTCGAAGGAGTACAACCAAGCAACAAAAGTGAGCAAGCAACTCCCCTCTCCACCCCATCACCGACCTTTTTTTGACTCTAAAATGCTTTCTCTAAATGTCTGGAATTAAGACCGTTGTTCGCTCGAAAGAAACCAAAAGATAAATAATTCCCTGTAATTCTGTTGAATTATTTTCGATATTTTTGGGTGATAATGTGAAATCGATGTCCCCACTTGAAATGTGAAATATAAAATTCAATGTGCACCCCTCGAACGTCAAGCGCTTCCTGACACCCACCGGTTTGGTTCTTTGCCACTTGAATAAGTTTTCGTTTGGTTGGTTTGGAATTTTGTCTTCTCTCCTTGCGAAGGGTGGAACTGAAGCGAACCAAAAATAGAAAGGAAATATAGAAGGGTGGAGGATTGTAAATCAAAGTTCTCCATTCAATTTGATGTTGAGAAATTCGCTTTCATTTTCCCCGGAACAAAGGAACTATCGATCCGAAAAGTCAAGAATATGAAAGCAAAGTCAAAGTAAGACGAAGTCAGGAGGAACGCGCAAAACAGCTAGACGCCATTTCAAAAGGATAGGAAATTGATTTGAAAGGGAAAGCAAAGGAAGTGGAGGCTGGCACTGTTCATATACATTTCAATATTTCCTTTGTTTGGATAACAAAACTTTGATACCTGCCTGCCTTTGGCGGAAAGTGTGACATGAAGTGGATTTGAAGATAAAGAAAACCCGCAGAAGGAGTTGTTATTGAAGCGGTTGAATATTTTGTCAAAAGTTATCATAGTGATGAGTATCTAGAAATTAAAAGAATCATGCTTGTTCATTTCAGTGAAAGGATACGATTTATGAAAGGACTGTGGGACAAAAAAAAAGGATTAACTGTTCGTCGAAGTGTGCAAAATAATTTAATTTTGAATAAAGCCAGTATTTTACAAGTCAAAAGACACTAAAAAACTAAAAATGATTTTGAAATTTATTGATATCTAGCTAATTGCGAGTATCTCGTCGTTAAACCTGTTAATTCTGTTTTTCGAAACAATCAGAGCCACATTCCAGCTATAGTCTGTAGTTACAATTCAGTCTATAAGAAAGACATGATAGCGCCTGAACCCCCTCTTATCTATTTTGCCGTCTAACAAATATTAAATAAGGATCTGGCTATTTATGCGACGGGTTACCTCGGATATTATGTTTTAACAAGAATCCACAGAAAATGTGACATTGTCCTCCCATAGTTTATAAAAGAAATAACTGCAGAAAAAAATCCCGACATATATTTACATCTTTCAAACGTTAGAACGCAGAACTGTAGTGAAAAATTGGTTACGATGGTTATTGCATTTGTGCTTCATTAAAATATGTATATCAGAGGTTTATTATCAGCAGCCCTAGGGTCTCTCGAAAGTACTTATGGCAATTGGACTAAGGCCCATTTACTGATACTAGTTATAAAATTGTGTCTTAACTAAGTAATACTTAGTGCTATGTTGAACTTAAACATAAAGATCATCACAGCTTACTAGTATTTCCAGTTGCTAGAAAATATTTAAGTCGCAGCTGCTTGCATTTGCATGAATTTGGCATTTGGGAATTCTTACGAGGCTCATAATAGAAAACTTGATCGCAATTGCGATTTAATGAAGCGTTCCATAGACACTGTAGCTCTTCTAGGAAAACAAGAGCTGGCATTCCTTGGTCACGACGAAAAATCTGGATCAGATAATCGCGGTAATTATATTGAAACCCTTTCATACTTGGCTAAGTACGATCATTTAATGGATTCGCATTTAGAACAAAATTCAAGTTCTTAAAACTCCATTTTTTTCGGCCTCTCCAATGACATTCAAAATGACTTGTTACATAGTATCACTGCAGTCATCAAATCCGAAATTAAGGATCAAGGATCAAATCAGTTCAATAAAATTTGTATCTGTGATGGTCGATGAAACACCAGATGTGAGCCACAGAGAACAGCTTAGTATTGTAGTGCGTTTTTTTTTATTATAAATGTCTTAGATAGTTTTAACTGTATAGAAAAGTTCTACGATGGTGCGGCCGTAATGTCCGATGGCCATGGTGGAGTCCAAATAAGAATCCGGAATATATGCCCAATGGCTATTTTTATTCCCTGTAATGCCCATGTTCTAAATCTACTGTTATCTAAATCGTTAGAAAGCATTCCTGAGTTGAAATTATTTTTTGGCTTTGTTAGTAGTATCGTTAGGTTTTTTAATAAATCATCTAAAAGAACCAATCTGCTAAAGACAATTGCTGATCGACGAATGCCCGGTGTATCAGAGACTCGGTGGCAATATCATTCGCGTATAGTGAAAGTCTTATTCAATTGCAGAGAAGATATTATAAATACTTTTGAACAGATTTTATGTGAACCAGGAGAATGGGATAACGATACTCTGGTTATGTCCGAAAGTTTGTTGTACAAACTGCAGGACAAAGAATTCTGTTTTTTATTGCATGTTACTTCGGTCATATTTGTAAAAACAGATATTCTTTTTAGTTTAGTTCAAAATAAACAAACTGACATAGAGCTTGCAAAGCTAGAGATCGGGGGTTTTGGGTCATGGATTCATTCTGAATTTTTAAACTCATTTGACTCAATCTATGAGAGCGTAAGTGACTGTTCAGAACCTCCACGCAAACGCCGACTACTTAATATTGATTCAAAAACAAATTATAGCTGAATTTATGTAGCAGTTATAGATAATGTTACAAGTCAGATTAAGAATAGGTATAGTTCATTTAGTTCATATATTTTCTTTGATTTATTAAACAAATCAAAATATGAATATTTTTCTAATTCAATACTGGATGACAAAATAACTTCTTTAATTACCCTATTTCCTGGCATTTTTAATTTTACTACTTTAAAAAAGGAACTCAAAGTTTTATACACTACCTCTTCACTTAAAAAACTTGATATTTTTCAACTTTATAAGCATTTTAATACGGAAATGGTTAGAGATAATTTTTCTCAAACTCTGAGATTGTGGGAAATCTTTTTAACCCTGCCTTTGACTGTGGCCTCTGTCGAAAGATCTTTTTCGACTTTAAAAAGAGACCACACTTACTTAAGAACTTGCCAAAAAGAAGAAAGACTCTCAGACCTGGCACTTTTATCTATCGAAAAGCACATTCTTTTAGAAATTAAAAATAACTCAAATTTTTATGAAAGAGTTTTAGCAGAATTCGTAAAAAAGAATCGTAGGATAGCTTTAGAGTACAAATAGGTAGTACATAATTGTAATTGCTAATTTTG
Organism: Pocota personata; assembly: GCA_963082735.1. Taxonomy (NCBI): domain Eukaryota; kingdom Metazoa; phylum Arthropoda; class Insecta; order Diptera; family Syrphidae; genus Pocota; species Pocota personata. Next base: position 160,297,422 of record OY720430.1, on the reverse strand, counting down.
TTATTTTTAACAATGCTCCGAGTTATCAATTATATAGATTACTTTGCCCAGAACGGCTTCTTTCGAAGCCACTTTTTTTTATGCGATGAGCTTATTGTCTACGTAAATTCCAATGCCTTAAAGTATAACAAAGGTGGCTTGGATTGCATATCTTAAGTCTGTGTTTCGAATAAACACCAAAATGGTAAGTCTTGAATAAAACATTTTACTTAAACTTTTTTCGACTTCCCTTTCTTGAAATTTCACCCCACGCCCTGTTACATACACTTAACTGGTATAATAGGATGGTTGCATTCAGAGACAAAAGTGCGGTGTGCAGCTGCAGCGTTAAAAAAGCAATAAAATATTTTTTTAAGCACAAAAAAAACGCCCAAGCGCTAAATAGACTTCTTCGGCACGAAAAAGCAATTTTGGGCACTGAAATTAACGCTGAAAGCACTGATTTGGTAACGCTGTTTGCCACTTTAATAAAGTTTCGGTTCGAATTGTATTCATATACTTTTGACTCAATTTCCAACTCTCTGACAGTTTTCTCTCTTAAATTTCTGTGTATTTGACAGTTTAAAAGTCAAAAAGAAAGGGAATATACCAATTGCTATTAATGAATGCAATGTTAGCAGTGGTCCAACCTGAAAGCGTGTTTTTTCTTGGCGCGGCAAAGATTAAATATAATTCGACGACAGATTGTCAAAGCGAAATTCAGGTTCTTCGAGGCATATTTTTTGAATATAGGGTATTTCCAGGTTTACAAGGTGGGTAGGATTGTTCGTTGAAATGGTCACGTTAGGCATATGTAAAGGGTGTCCCAAAATACACGCAAGATTTGAATTTCGCCCCGTTTGTGCGGTAAAATGTTGTCAACGAAAAAAAAGACAGTGTGACAGCTGACAGTTCAAGGTTACTAAAAATGGAGTGCTACACGAAAGAACAACGCGTTTTCATTGTTGAGCAATATTTTAAATTACAGTTCGCAAAATCTTCTTCAGCGATGATGCTCATTTTCATCTTGATGGCTTTGTTAATCGTCAAAATTGTGGAATTTGGGGTTTAGAAAATCCACGAGTGATTGTTGAGAAACAAATGCATCCACAACGTGTCACTGCTTGGTGCGGATTTTGGGCTGGAGGCATCATCGGACCATTCTTCTTTGAAAATGCGGCTGGTCAGACAATACCAGTTTTTTGTGTCTAAATTGCAAGATATGGATGTGGACGAGAAACCGTTCAATTACTGCATGAGTCATTTGTTGGTGGTGTAATTTCTCGTTTTGCTGATCAGGGTTGGCCGCCCAGACCATGCGATTTAATGCCGTTTGACCTTTTTCTTTGGGGTTTTTTGAAGTCTAAGCCCAAACAAGCCCACGATCACCGACGCCTTGAAGGACCAAATGAGCACTGTATCAATGAAATTCAACCACATTTATGCAAAACGGTCATGGAAATTTTCGACAAAAAGTGTGTATGTGCCACCAAAGCCGTGGAGGCCATTTATCTGGTATGCTATCCCTATGCTGTATACTTTATGAATCAAAAAAACATTTACAATTTTTAATTGTTTTCTATCAAAATTACTTCTTGTGTGAATTTTGGGACACCCCTTATTCATTCGTAGAAAGCTTAATGCTAGATATATACAGTAGTGGGAAAATAAATAGCACAAATAGTAATTTCCCCGTTTTCTTCTAAAATTAGAATTTTTCCCGTACAAAAAAAAAATATTTTCTTGTAATTTTATTTCGACGAAAAAGTGTAGAGTAAGTAACGGTATTTTTGCTGCTTCAAATACGAGAAATAAATTTGCATTTTTTCTTTCATGCATAAAGTCCTTGCAAGTAGCTATAAGTATAAGTAGTACACCTTGCTTTTTCGAAGAAAATATTGGGAGTATCATTTGGATCGTAAGTTTTCGTTTTTCGTTTTTAGATTTTGTTTTTTTTTTTTTTTTGTTGTATCTTAGTTGTTTTGCAAAAGGTTTCATAACGGGAAGTGGCAAGTTCAGTTTCAGCAAGTATCATAATGAGAATAAAGTTCCAGAGATTTCGAAGGATTCAGGTTGCTCTCGAAAAATGGTTTATAACGCAATTAATCAAAAAAGAACAAATTCCATTTACAGAGCGATAATAACTGTCAGTTGTGTTGATTCATGTAATATCTCTATAGATATAAAACACCAAATAGAAATAGAAATAACATCAGGGATTGTACACTAACGCCGGTTTACTTGGATGTGTTACCAGGCAAAACATCTTGTGTCCACTAAGAACATAAAACTGAGGAAAGAATTTGCAACAGAACATCTTCATAAACCTCTACAATTTTGGAAGAATGTCCTTTGGAGTGACGAATAAATATTTAGAAGATTCGGCTCTGATTCACTTCCCAAAAGGGGTAGAATTCAAACCAAGGTATCTCATAAAAACGATAAAACATGGTGGGGCAATATAATGGGCTGATTATCGTTTTCATGGCATAGTTGCATGAAGAAGTATTTGTGCTATTTAATTTTGCACCACTGTATATCCCTGCAGCATGCCAATACGAATAAAAAAAGTGTCTAAATTGCACTAGATAATGTCGTCAACACAATTGGAATTCCTCAAGGACAAGGAATGTTATTCTTGCTTCATTCCTCTAGATCTAGACATTTGGAAATGTCACAGCGAATGTAGTAAGGAAATCTTCGGTAGATATATAGGGATAACTAATATCGATATCTCGTAAATGCCTGAATATTCGAAAAATAAAATTGTTCTACATAAAGGCAGTTGCAAAAGTAGTCCATATCTATAAAATGTTCTTCATTTTCTACTATTATTCAATTTTTAAGGTCACTAATACGCATTTTTCGACCATCTCTAACCATTTCCGAGAAAAATGAGGTGGATTTAAAAAAAAAAAGACAAATCTAACTTACTTTCTTTGATATCTCCGCAACGGTTAAGTCTGCAGAAAAATATTTACAGTTAGAAGGTATTATTTTCCATGTTCTTTAGGCTGCCTACCTGGAAAGTCCTCAACCCCGTTTATAAATGTGCATAAAAGTTACAATCTGTCTAGTACGGATTGTAGAATCTATAATTCATCTTCTAGTCCATCTCTATCCACAAAATATCACTTAACTAAACAATCCGTCTTTATCGAATATTATGATACCCTATTGCTTATCGTCAAACCCATCTCTAATAAATTGGGCGATGTAAACGTTTAACGCAAATGCAATGACATCTTTCCACTCCAATATTTCCAAGATTTTTAAGAGATTATATCAATAAAGTGGGCGTGACTGTCACCATTATTAATCAAAGCTCACGAATTCAGTTTAGATATTCACAGTAAGGCTTAGTCATTATCGTAAATAGCTTTGAGAAAGCACCCCCATAAAGTGGGTGTGGTCCTGCACAATGTACAACGTACTCACTGTAGAAGAAGGCAACGCCTATATACCAGATAGCAATTTTTTCCAATTGTTATGTTTCAGCAGCTGTCAAAGTTACCAATGACATCCAGCTATTAAAATATTCAGTAAGCAAGTTTGATTTCATCATGCAACGTTTGACGCTTCCCGAACGTGTGGAAATTATTAAAAGATATTATCGAAATTCCGGCTCAGTTGTAAATAAACAACGCTAATTTCGTTGTGAGGTCAGTCGTCATCATGGCTTCAGTACGCAGGCAATTCGTCGCACCGTGAAAAAGTTTAAGCGTGAGTACACTCTCAACTAGACAGAGGTCGGTGTGAAGTGAAGAAAACATAGTCGCTGTAGCGGCCAGTGTCGAAGAAGACCCAGAAATGTCGATTTGGCGCCGATCAGCTGAATTGGGCATAGCCAGAGAGTCAACCAGGCTTATTTTGCGGTTGGATTTGGGCATACATCTGTATAAAATTGTGCTGACCCAAGAATTGAAGCCGGACTATCATAGACAACGCCGTGAGTTTAAAGAATTTCTCCCCAATTTCTCTTTTTGCTGCACCCTCCGTCGCGGATAGTGATTTAGACTATGCTGGAAGAAGTGCAACATGCAATCGAACAAAGTAAACCACATAAAGCACTGGGAAGGGATAGGATAAACGCAGAATTTTATAAGAACTGTACATTAGAGTCCCAAATAAAATTAACAGAGGATTCTAACAAAATATACAACTGTGGCGTAGCAACAAAATGCTTCAAGGAGTCTAACACTACACAAAAAAGTTGATGTCAACGGGCCAGGAAATTACATAGGAATTCCCTTTTTAAATACGTCCTTGGAATTTTGGGTGCAACAGAAAGGCCTATTGAGCAAATACCAAGCCGGATTCCGAAAGAGCTGCTCTACTCTAGACCAGTGGCCACTCGTCCATAAGAGCAGGTGAACCCCAATATCGTTCATCCAAACATTTAATTTCTAAATTCTGAATAATTTTAAAGCACTCTTCCACAATGCATTTATTTTTATTTAGATATTAATAGACTAAATAACAGGCTCAGAAAAAGTATCAATGAATTTAAAAATGATTCTCTAAATAAATACCTTCTCAACTTGAAGACTGATAAAGTCACTGACTACTCCCTTTGGAAAGCTGCTAAACGTTTAAAGAGACCTCAATTATAAAATTCCCCAATGAAAAGATCTGATGGGAAATCCAAAAGGTAAGGTTAGACGCTTTGTTACATCTGACGAATGTTTTTAAACCTTTTCCACCTATAATGGTAAATGAAAGCCTGAAATTTGTTGATAAAATAGATGAGCAGGTTATATCTTACATTTCGCTAAAAGAGATCATTACCTATCTAATAGAAAATCACCAGATCTTATAACTGCCCAAATCATGAAAGAATTGCCCTGGTAAAACTCAAATATATAATTAAGGCCGGTTTAGATTAAAATATGTTCCACATTGACTTTAAGATAGCAGAAGTAACACAAAGTAAGCCACAATCAAAAGTGGTATCTCACTTTTGCTGATATTGTCAAAAAAATTTCGAAAAAATACTTCTTAAAAGATTAGATAAAATTATGGGAGAAAGAAAACTTATCCCGAAGCATCAATTCGGCGTTTAGAAACAAACACTCGGTAATACACCAAGTACATCGCATAACCAATGTTATAGAAAAAGCACAAAAAAAAAAAAAAAAACGTTGCGCAGGCCTTTGACAAAGTCTGGCATAATGGTTTAGAATATAAACTACATGGGGATCTACCTAGGCAAAATTATGAGATTCTTTAATCTTATATAGCAAAAAGATTCTTTAGAGTGCAAGCGAACTTAAAGAAATACAAGCAGGTGTTCCACAAGGGAGTGTTCTAGGGTCAACACTGTATTTATTATATACCAGTGATATACGACATGCCAATGATACAATCCTAGCAGTTGATGGATGTGTGGTTGAAGCAACAAGCTACTAAACGCAGACGAATCAAACCAAATGAGACAAAATCAACTCATATCAATTTTATAAATAAGAGAATAATGAATTTCCCTAGAGTTATTAATAAGAGATAAACAACGTCTTAAATTTTCATTCTAACATTCGTAGATTTAGAAGAACCGAACCTCACGAACTTATGATGTGAAAATTATGAGAACTTGGTTTTTCTTAAATTGTTATGATTCTTTAGCGCGGTTAGAGTCCCACACTACTCTGGGTATTATAATACCTCAGTGTCTTTCAAGATTTTCACCTTCATTAACAAAAAAGAAAAAAATATATATTGTTGACAAGAACGCCTTTTTCACTAAAATGGTTGCAGAACAAATATAGCAACACGAAACACTCTTCCACTAATCGACGGGAATGACTAGAATAACACATGATCATCTAAGCTCATCTAATACATGTCAACATATATGTTGGATAGCTACAGTGTGGTTATAAGGAAACAAATTGTGCACAACAAAAGTGTGCCTAAAACACAATTTCAATAATATAGTCTGCTTCAACAATGGAAAACTGCAGCATTTCTTAGATTTCACTACACGAACTGTCGTAGCTAGATTCTCGAATATTAGGTATCGTGTGGACAGGAATGTTTGTAAGTTGACATTTGATATACTATATGTACATATGTACCTTTGGATAGCAGTCGTGGGAATATCTCGAAAATGGTGCAAGTTACAAAAAAAAAAAAAATAGAAATAAAAAGTAGTATTATATAATGAAATAATATAAGTTAATGGAAATAGCTTTTCTTAATATGCGTACATCTTGTATGCTTCGTTCCAATTTATGGAAATTTTTGAAAAATTCGTCATTCTCCTTGTAGAGAATTTTGAAACCTACATTTTCGGCCGTTATTATTTTTTTGCAGCGTTTTCCTGCTTGTCGTAAAAAGGCGACTAAATGGGAATTAAATCAAATTCAGGAATATTAACAACAACTACCCCGTTTTGGCCCATCCTGACAACCCAATTTTGCAGTATATTTTCGATCGTTCGGGGTTCTATTTCACGAATAGCTCGATCAATATTATGCTTAAGTGCCTAAATCGTTTTAGCATAACATCGATCTTTAATGGCACTCCACAAAAAAAGTCCAACGGCGTTGTTAAATGGCTTGTATGTCACATAGCGCCGTCTTGCTGGAACCAGAGAGTCCAAGTGCATTTCTTCAACACGAGGATAACTTGTGTTATCAATTAGCATGGCACGATTAGTGCATTATTTCGACCTGTTTTTTTTTTTTTGATACCGTGTTTCTGTCAATATTTTGAGCGCATAATACTCGTAGCTGTATAAATTGCATGTGATTTAAAGAGAAAAAGAGATAGTCCATCCGTTTTATTTCAACGTGTTACTTCATGAAGAATTTCCGCGCAGAAGCATTTATTCGGCTGTTGTTACTTCTTCATTCGGCCATGAAGAAGAAACAACAGAATTTACGGTCGACGGAGTGAGCGGTCCTTCGAAAGTTTGGAAGAAAGTCGATAGGTAGGTTTTGAATGGTTCATGTACGATTATATTCATCACCCTTACTCTAACACTGTTGGCGCCGTGGGTCAAAGGCATGTACGTTGGATTACTGAGGTATAGATTAGTGGTTCGAATCCAAGAAAAGATAGAAAAGAGCTTAAAAGTGTTTTCACAGTACGATTTTCAGCGAATGTCTATAAAAAAAACTTCCGAAAATAAAATTATCCTTCGGATGCAATATAAAACTGCAGGTCCCTTCCATTCCTGTGCTGCACACATAGTTGGGCGTAATCAACTACTTTTGTAATCAGATTAATAATCTGATTAAATGTAATCATAATTACTTTTAATCAGGTTAAAGTAGCTAGGATTACTTTTAAAGAAGATTTCACATGAAGTTAGAAATCAAGATTACATTTAATTCAATTTAATTTATTTATTTATTTATTCATACATTCATAACATTAATAAATCACTTGTAAAAAAGCCATTGGGTGACAATTTTGGTGGTAAACAACACGTGCTTGACGTTTTAACATTACAGTTTTCTACGACATAAACTTTAACGGTAAATAAGCTTGTTTACTTCTAGAAGGCCAAGCCGTGGTGGTGTATATACGTAAGCAAGCGTCGCAAGGGGACGAACGTTATTTTAGTATTGTTACCAAAAAAGTGCAATTTTGTTTTTAAATTTGATTAGTATCTCGTGTGAAATGGCGTCAAGTTCTTTTCCCTCATTGTCTAATAGTTCTGAATCGGAAATTGTGCAGAATGAAGATGAAGGAGCAGCAGAGCATTCTTGACGGCAAGTTTTTTATATATTCTAAAACGGAATCCACATATACTAAAAAGGTTGCATTTTGTACATCTTGTGGACCAAAAGAAGTGAAAATAAGCGGTTTTATCAATTCAATATCAAATTTTGTTACTCATCTTAAACGAAGATACGGAGAAAATATATACAAAGAGTATCACAGTCACTTGAAAAGTATAAAAAAAAAACAAACAAAATTTGACAACATCTAACTTTAAGCGGACGGTTTCACAAAAGCAATTTAATGAAGATATTTTGAGATTTTTTATTAATTCTATGATTCCTTTGCAAACCATAGATAACACATTTTTTAAGATAATCTTTGACAATTTGAATATCACTACAAAAGGACTGAGCGTTGTCAGCAGAAGAACTTTGGGACGCTTGATCGACGACTATTATACGAAGGAAATTACAAACATCTAGAGTAAATTGAACGATGTAAAGGAAGTCTGCACAACTGCTGATATTTGGTCGGCAAAAACTCGAAGTTTTTTTCTAAAACGTTGGCATGCCGAAGATTTTCAGGGATGCATAGCTATAACCGAATAGCTCTTTTAGTTGAAGCAATACATGCTGAATTTGGTCTAGACTCACAAAAAGTACTAGCCACGGTCACTGATAATGGCAGTAATTTCGTCAAAGCGTTTAAAGAATTTGGCATACATATGGATACTAAAAGTGATAGTGATAGCATTGCTGAAAACTTAGATATCGAGCATATTTTTCATCCGTCAACAAACCTAGAATTGCCCGTACATTTAAGATGTTCTACACACAAGCTCAATTTATGTGCCACTACAGACGCTAATAAGGTATTACGAAATACCGGAACAACTATTGCTGATATTCACTACCAAATTATTAAAATATGCAACAATTTATGGAAATGTGCCGGGGGCCCTAAATCAGCTAAAATAATACATAGCATTGTTCGGTATGCCCTTCCCAAACCGGGAATCACTACATGGAATAGCCTTTATGATGGACTAAAACAAATTGCATCTATACAGGATAAGAGTGCACAGTTGCACGTGGCACTGGAACTGACGAATGTTTTACGTACCAATGATTTTCAATACATAAATGAATACTTGCGCTGTTCAAAACCAATAGCAGAGGCCCCTTACATATTACAAGGCGAACAGGATATGTATTATGGTATTTTATTGCCATTTTTAGTATCTTTGTGAAAAAAATTGCAAAAGCTTAAGAGAGAATCACTTGTTTTTTGCCAAATGCTGTCAGAGAATTATTTAGAAAACGTGGAAGTGCGATTTTCTGAATTCTTTGACATTTCTTCGCAGGTAGCTCAAAATGCAGCAGTTGCTGCAATGTCTTATCCCAGGTTCAAGGACAAATGGATGACTTGTATAACTTTAGAACACCATTCCAGAATCAAATCAGTTTTCAAAGGAGCTGTGATCAAAGAAATCCATGAAGCACCTGGGACTTTTCAAGAAACACCTAGTAAAAGATATAAAGACAGCTATTTTGAATTTGATACTGATTCTTCAGAGACTGATTCAACAGGAGATATACGCCAAGTTCAACGATCAAAAGCAGATGCCATTATTTCTCATTATTTAGCAGATCAAGATAAAGATGTTTCCATGCTAAATAGATATCCTGAGTTCGAAACTGTTTTTAGGAAATATAATACGCCTCTACCGTCCTCGGGTCCAGTTGAAAGACTTTTTTCATATGCAACTATGACAAATTCACCAAAGTCGCATAGACTCTCAGATAAAATGTTTGAGAAGAGGGTGCTATTGAAATCTAATTTAAGCCACACATCGTAAAAATATTCTGATATCAACAATTAACAATATTTTCTAAAATAATTATTATTCCTAAAATAAATAAAAAATAAAGATGATTAAGTGTTCAAGTATGTGCTCTTTTAGTTTTCATAATTTTCGCGGTTATCCTTTATCAATCAAAAAAAGCAATCTGGATTACGATTACAAATTACTAACCATTAATCATCGAATATGATTACTTTTCTTGATTAATTTCATTAATCTGTAATCATGATTAAAGATTACATTTTGTAATCATAATCGTTAATATTAAGATTACATATTCTAATCATAATCTTTAATCATAGATCTGATTACATTTTGCCCAACACTGGCCGCACAACACAAATGGCTACAAGAAACTAGCCTCTAGGCCTTATAGTACCAAATATTTACATTTATTTATTTTTTATTTGCTCTTTACCACACATGTACTTTCCTCTCATCTTTGTAGACTGTGAAATAAGCTATCAATAAGGTGGAGTCACTTTACTATATTTCTAAGTGTTTCTAAATCGCTGATACAATTTATTAAAAAAAAATGCTTTCCCTAATGGCCGATTAGCTAAAAGTTCTCTTTGAGTGGCATTACGTCTGCAATCACGTTAGCTTTTTCCTCTTAATTACTGACAATTAATTACGAACTCAATGAACGTAATATAGGTACGGGTATAATTTCATTTAATTAATCTCACTATCACTGTACTGCTACTACTATCACTTCTACGATTACTACTATACGAGTAGATGCACTTAGAGAACTCATCACAGAATCAATGCCATTTTCCCTCCATATTGATAGCCAGGGAAAATCGTACATAAATAGCAAAAAAAGAACTCAAATAATGAAAAATCAAATAAGGGGACTTATCTGTACAGTGCTCGCTCTCTAACGCTGTTGTCAGGAAGGCAATGGCAAAAACAGATAGGACGCGCTGCTTTCAAAAGGTGTCTCTATCTATTCACTGTGCAGTTTTTAATTTGCAAGTTTTTTTTTTCGTTTTCCTTCCTCGTCTTGTACTCTTTTGCATTTGAGTCGCTTTGAGTTTTGCAATTGCAGATTCTACAATATATCTCAAAGTGACGAGGTCTCTTATCTGCAGTTACATAGTTAGTAGTGAAGTAGAGAAAAAAAAAAAATACAAAACGTAAAAAACAAAAACGATTGGGGGAATGGATGTGTGTGTGTAAAAAAGGAAGTCATCCTGTGTGGTTGGTGGTTACAGGATATGAAGTTTCATTTGATTCAAAACGAAAGCCTCTAATAATGACTGAAACCAAGCGTTTCTGGTTTGGGAATGCTTATCAAATGGAATTTTTAAAACTTGTTTGGATGGCTTGTTGGGTGTAGAGTCTGTGCACTTGGGAGAACCGAGCACGAAGTGGAGTGGAGTAATTGTGCGCGTATATTGGATTCTAGGAGTTAGGTCCAATTTGCGCTGGTTGAGATTTTCGTAGGGCGTTTAACTTTAGTAGTACAAGCACATATCGGCTTTTGGAAAATATTTTGTAATCAACAGAGGATTTTTCGATACGATGTACTGTACATATGTATGTACTCATATTGGAAAAAATACTGAATAGAATAACGAATATTGTATTCTAACCATGGACTGTGATACAGCCAAGTTAAAGATAAAACTTCGCTGATGAAGTAATGTAATGTAGTAGATGGTAGGCACCGTGGCTCAGTGGTTAAGTGTGTGGACCACTTAGCGAGAGACTCAGGTTCGACTACCAGGAAACACCAATAAATTTTTTCATGGTCCTCCCGCCTTTAGCGAACGTTTGACAAATATTTGCGAGTAAAATTGTCATGAGAAGCTTCGCGATTGAAAAATGTACCCTTTGGAAACGGCATAAAACTGTAGGTCTCTTCTGTACGTGTGTCGAGCAGCACAAATCGCTGTGAGGAGCTAGGCCCTAGTCCCTATATGGGCTCAGCGCCAAACAAAAATTTAATTATAATCGGATCCTAACTTACAAAATGTAAATTTTTGTTTAAAAATTAAACTATTAAATATTTTTTTTTTTCATTCCTGAAAAATTTGAATTTTCAGAGATGTGCCCTTTTAAAAATTGCATATTCAACTTTACAAGCATATACAGAGTGTTTCGTTTCAAGAGGTTAATTTTGAGCTAGTATCATGAAATTTTGTGTATAAGCTTCCTAGAATCCTAAGCAGACAAGCCCATTTTTAACAAAATGTCGTTTTTCTCAAAAGAAACTGAAAAATATTGTCTAGGTAGCTTTTCTTATTGATGAATACCTGCTTACACTTAAATATTAAAAAAACTAATGAAATCCCATTCGTTATCATTAAATCGAATCTTTAAAAAACATATTTATTTGCAAGTTTCATATAATATACATTTTTGAAACATGATAGAATTAAATATTTGTTGAAGAATTGCACAAAGTAGAAAACATGGTACACAAGAAGGGACCGAACTGCGATAATCTTGATGTTAGTCATTAATACTCTACCAACTGAGTTATCCATATGAGTCTTCTTCCATGGTCAAGTTTTCAACACAACTATTTTGCTATCATGGTTTGTCCCTTACTACTTGGCTATAGCTGAGAAAGAAGATCAGTCGATCAAAAAATGTGCACGGGTTGTTGGCGTTGCCCTCTAGCCACCTCGCCCAAGGTGATGTGATCGTCGGGGAGGCCAAAAGCAATACAGTTACCAAAAGTGTGATCAAGCGTTTACTTGTCAAAACGACTTACAGTTTGATATAGAAACCATACCCTTTTATATTTTAATATGTACTTTTAATGTTCTATACCACTTTGCAATAAAAAAAAATGTCGTCGTTGTCTGGTAAAAGCGTCAAATTAACAAATATTTATCATTTTGCCAATTCTGATCATTTACACAAATTACTGTTTATAAATCACATTGAAGTCCTGCGGACAACATTAATTCTGTCAGTACTGGGCCAGAAGTCCGAATGTAATGTTTTCCATTTCCTCCGAAGAAATGTGGTTTCTAGATACTGTAAAGTTATTTCTAGATTACGCATGCACTTTTTTATTGTCAACAGTTTACCTCAACAAAACTGCCATCATCTCTGATACACTTAAGGCCAAAACCAATACAGAGGTGTATATTTTGTCTGACTTTCTTTACAACGATAAATCGGGCTGTTTTACGATTTATTTTCGGCTTGCATGGGTGTATAGATGGTTCTATTCTCAGAGATTTCCTTCTAGAGGCATATATTTAAAGTTACGAGTATACTACTAATATTTACAGTCACCTAGTGCTAGCATGCTACTTTATGAAGATGAACGAGTATCTTGATTAGAAAATATGATGTAGAAGATGATATTTTTTCGCCTGCAATTGAATAATTAAGGTACTCGTTCAGAAAATCAGGTTATATATGGAAATTACATTTCGATTAGATAAGTTTACGGATTGGCTAAATGTATTGGAGTATTTTTTGACATAATTTGAATGCATAAATTCGTTATCGAAATTCTAGCAATTGGATATTGTAAAAAAGAACATTTATTTTGGTAAGTTTTTACCAAGTTTTTAAAAGATTTAAGATATAAACTTTTAGGCGTACCTTTACTTACACAACCCTTAGAATCACCCAATGATTTACATTCCAACTTTTATTCTAATATTTGTGCAGTACTGTGCTTCTAAGGCGATCTATGTAAATTCTTTTAAGGAATGAGATAATAATAAGATAAGATAGTGGCTTCCGTGTTGACGTTTGCTCTGCGCACTATCTATCCCAGCACTAGATTAAAGAAATCACATGATAGTGCATCTCCTTGTCGAAATCCCGTACACGTTTGGAATAGTTCAGAAGTACTGTTTCCAAACTGCACATTGCATCGCGATTTTCCAGCGTAAGGCGACACAGCTGGATTAGTTTGGGCGGGATTCCGAATTCGGCCATCGCCATGTAGCGCTCATGACGATGGATGCTATCATATGCGGCTTTGAAGTCGTCATTTCCAGGATTTGTTTTAATGTGAAAATTTATTGCAGAAAGGCTTGAGACGTTCACATATTACGTTGGATAGAATCTTATGCTGGTTTCGGCTACGTCTTTGATGATGTCGCGATACTGGAATCCACAGATTGTTGGCGATTGTGGATGGTGAATGCACAGTGGAGAGTTTCTCGTTCAGACGTTCTCTGTAGTCTCTAGCTTCTACATGCTTGCTAAGGTGTCCAACATTAATTTTTTTTTTGGGCTATTCGCAGCTTTTTCTCGTTGGACAGTCGAGCTCTGAATTTTGCTGCTACTAGAAAATGGTCAGAGTTGACGTTGGCCCCTCTGAATGTGCGTACATCCAGGATGTTGGATGCGTGTTTCGCATCGATTAGTACGTGGTCGATTTGATTGCCGGTTCGACCATATGGGGAGCGCCAGGATTCGTAGTCTTGGAAACCTTGTGCTACTTATCACCGTATTACGTGCTGCTGCAGAGTGGATTAGTCGGAGGCCTTTATCTGTTTCCATTTAGTGGAGGCTGTGCTTGCCGACTAAACAGCCGAAGATGTTTTTCTTACTGATTTTGGCGTATCTCCTGGATCGCGATAATATCTGCCTTATACCGCTCGAGGACAGATTCAAATTTTTGAGTAGCATCGGGGGTGTACAGTGTACGTACGTTCCAGGTGCATACTCTTAGTTCGTAGTCCTTTGATGTTCCGGGTCGTGTTGCTTTATGAGGGGGTCCATATAGTATTAGATTTGTTTTCCGTGGTAGGGAAGTTACCCCGATAGCACAACCCCCAACCTGAAGAGCCGTTCATTGTTAAATCCCCTAGGACAATAACCGTTGTCAGTAACCCACTGCGGGATGTGAGCGCTGCCGTTGGCCCTCTTTAAGGGAGAAACCTTATCGACCTGAGCTTCGAATATGTCGAAGTAGCCCAGATAAGGTGTTGTTTCCGTTCTGAAAAGTTCGACGCCACCGTTGTTTCCATCGTCCGCTGACGTCCGCTGACGTGTTTATAGTTCTGCTATTTTCTCTTGATCAACACTCTCGGTTCTTATATTATTCAGATTTAAAATTCATGCAAATTCGAAAATACGAAATCAAATTTGAATTTTCCAAATGCCATATGTCAGAAATGACTTAGATTTTAAATCTAAATAATATCCGAGAAATAACCAATTTTCATATGTCTGCTAATAAGTAAAGTACTGTTATTAGAAGTTTTTGTGAAAAAGTGTGTATGCAATCTTATTGAAAAAGTTAGTGTTATCTCAAATATGATTTTTTTTCAACTCGTTTTCGAGAAAAATGGCTTTTTCAAAATTGGCCTTAAGTAAGGTACCGTTAATTTTGAGGTTAGAATAAACACTTCGGTTTTACCTCGATTTGCTCTAAATAAGTAGCCGATTTTGCAATGTGACGCCAAGAAGATGCATGGTTTCATTGGAATGGATAATTTGGTCGTTCATTTCAAGGTGTGGTACAGTAGAAGAGTTGTTTATAGAAAAGGTAGTAAATTGGCTTTTCTTCACATTGAAGTCGACTAAGTTTGCTTTTCCCCACTGCGAGATTTCCTGCAGGTCTTTATTTAATGAGTTGATCTGGTCGCATCTCTGACGATGTGATGTATTTGCATTCACGAACATGCTGTTAGAGTAAAGTAAAATTAAGGTGCTGTCATTGGCAAAACTGAAGATGTTATTATTTGTTGAATTTAGAAGGTCTTTGATATGGAGTAGAAACAGAGTTGATGAACGTATAGATAACCTTGAGGCACTCCAGCTTATAACAAATGTGCCGGATGACACACCATCGACCGCAACTTGAATTGATCTGATATGAAGACAATTTTACATTTTTGTAATCCAGATGATACGTCGAAATTTCACATCTGTTATCGATGACTGGACCTCCGTGATAGTTGATGGTTCCGTTTATTGAAATTCTATTACCACATGAGCGATTTATTCGTTTTTTATTAATTTCTTAAACAATTTTTTTAGAACTTTTGTAATGAAAGGTCAAATTTGCATTTGTTTATTTCCTTTGATATAGCCGCAAATGGCCGCAAAATTTGAAAGAAAGAAGGGACCTAAGGTACGACAAACGCTGACTTTTTCATTGAAGGCTGAAGTTATCATATATTACTCCTGATCTGCATAGCGCTTGTTTTTTTTTACCTTATCCCTTTTCGAAGTACAGTGGACGACCAGTATAACGAATTACATAATGCACAGTCATTCGTTATAACGAAGAATTCGTTACATCGATCATGTAAAAATTTATGTATTTATTTATAAGAAAATAAAAATTAATTAATAAGTTTTTGGTAAACAAAATAATTATGATTTGGAAAAGAAGTTTTTAATATTAGTTTGCCTTTTGGATCCCTCCAAGCTTTTTTGGACCTCCTCTAGCATTTCTCTTAATAAAAGTGTTTTTGAGTAGTCGATATTGTTTTGAACTGACCACTGTATGCATTTATTGAAGCAATTCATTGCTTCTGAATATTTAATTTTTTTCATCAGTGCGCAGCTCAGGAAGGTTATTTTCGTCTTCACTTCCACTTAAAATTATATCACCTTCCTGTTCGTCTTCTTCTTCCCAAGCAAAACTGTTCCATTGAACAAGATCATCAGCAGTTAATGAAGACTAAAATAGATTTTAAAACTTTAGTTTTATTAACAAATAACAATTGAAATTTGTAAACCTACCTCCGAAAAAACTTTGTTAGCTAGACTGAGTATTTGTCTCAAACATAAAACTTCATCCTGATTCATTAATACTGAAAACGGAATTTCATTTTCTTCATCAAAATCTTCAAAGTTGCTCCTTAAAATATTCCTCCAGCACTTTTTTAATGTTTCTGCTGATATTTTCTGCCAAAACAGGGCAATTAAAGAAACCGCGTCATATACGTCGAGTTGTTTTAAGGAATCCATAATGTTTTCTGAACCAATAGCTACAATTTTTGTAAGCAAACTGTTTTTATAGTGCAACTTAACTAGCCGAATAGCATTCTGGTCCGTCGGTTGGATGAGAGGAGTAACGTTCGGTGGCATAAACATTACCCATATGTTTCCTTCATCAGTTTTCTTTATAAGTTCGTTGGTAGGTGGATGACTCGGTGCATTATCCAGGATAAGCAATGCTTTTTTTGGTAAGTTCTGAGTATCCAACAATTCCTCGACCTGAAAGGAACACACATTTTTATTTTTACAGAAAGCTTAATCAGTTATGTTGCTTTTGGCTGACAAATCTGTGGTACGAAGCTATGGAAAAACCAGTCTTTAAAAGTCTGGACGTTCATCCATGCACTTTTAGAGTGGGAGTAATCCACCGGTAGCACCTTGTTCCGAAACGCCCGAGGTTTTTGTACCTTTCCAATGATCAACGATCTTATTTTTTTGTGCCCGAAGCATTTGCACACGCCAAAAACGTTAGTCTGGTGCACTGTTTTCGCCTGAATGGACATACGTTTAATCAGGCAACATTTTCCAATAAAGTGCTTTTCCCAATAAATTGTTTTTTGAACAGCTCAACCAGCTCCACTTGTGAAGACAATTTCTCACCTGATTGCTTAAGAAGTCGGATTCCAAACTTTTTTTTTAAACTTTGAAAGTCACTGGCACAAAATTTAGATAAATAGATATGCACACGAATAAATAAATATAGTACATACAAATAATTAGCTTAAACAGTAAACAATAGGAATAATTTAATAATGAATAAAATATCACAGTAAAATAAATATTAAATTAAATAAATAGGTAAATATATAAATAATAACTAAACAAATAAATAAATGAATAAATAAATAAATAAATAAATAAGGAAATAAATAAACAAATAAATATACAATCAAATAAATAAATAAATAAATAAATAAGTAAATAAATAAATAAATAAATAAATATATAAATAAATAAATACAAAAATAAATTAATCAAGAAATAAACTAATAACCCAAAGCATGAACAATAAATAATAGTAACAATAATAATAAATAGAATACACTTTGGAAATAAGTTTTCAATATTTCCCAACGTTGTTCAAGCGTAAATCGATATGATATTACTGTGTTAAACTTTGAAAGTCACTGGCACAAAATTTCCTATGAAATTCTTGAGCTTTTAATTTTAGAACAATTTGGAATGTTGTTATTGCGCTTCTTGAGAAACCACTTCCATTTTTAGGAATTCACCGGTCCTCGTAGAAAGTCTCGATTTTGAACCATTTTTAGAAATATCCAATGTCTTTACAATTTTTTTTTTAATTTTTCTTGATGGTACAAATCGAAGACTTTGGTAATCCATATTTTAAAGAAATCTCCCTTAATGACACTCCTTTTTTACACTCTTTTATAATTTTCACTTTGTCGCCAAGGAAAAACGATTACGCTTTGCGGACATTTTACTTTTTTTTAACAAACGACAAACACAACCGACCACTAGAAATACTTCGCGAAATGAAAGGCGTAAAAAAAAACGTAAAAAACCCAACAAACTAAAACAGTTAATTTTCCTTTAAAATTACATTCATGTATTACCAGGAATTAACAAAAAAAAAATATATAGATACACTCAACAGATATTAGTGCATAGCAGAAGTAAGGATACATACAAAAAATGACAATATCCGACAAAAGTAAACTTGCGTCTACAGGAATTTGCAAGGCATTCGTTATATCGAGCGCAAAATTTTTAAACCATTCGTTATATAGAACCATTAATGCGAAAACAAATTTGATTCGTTATATTGGAAATTCGTTATATCGAGCATTCGTTATACTGGACGTCCACTGTATTCAAATAAAAATTAAGAAACGTAAAGGTTTTTGTTTACAGAAATATTTATAATTTATTATGTAAGAAGTACAATCTAGCACAAATATTTTTCCCATTTATGGTTGACCAAATAGATTTTTTCAGCAGTCATTGGTCGAAAATCAATCAATTATGTAGTATGTAGAGTAATTGATATAAATTTTCACAGTATTTTAAATTTTGAAATTCTGACTTTGAATCTATATTCAGCGACCCCGAAATAACTTGAGCTAACATTATCCACTAATTTACTTATCTATAAAAAAAAAATCATTTAACATTTTCCAAAGTTACTTTCTTATTGAAGAGAGTACACTTTCAGACTATTTATGAAAAAATTTTTTTATTTAAATGGCTACCGCGGCTGGCTTGGTAGTAGCCCATCCTGCCAATCTAATTTTGCAGTATATTTGCGATGGTTCGGGGCTCTGTTTCACGAATAGCTCGATCAATATTATGTTTAAGTGTCTGAATCTTTTCTGGATTGTCAGCATAACATCGACCTTAAACAGCACAATACAAAAAAAAAAGTCCAATGGCGTCAAATTGCAGCTCCGCGGAGGCCAAGCAACATCACCAAAACGGATGATTACACGATTATTGAAATTAGAGCGTAAGGGATAGATTGTTGGACCACTTGTATGGCACTTAGCGCGATTTTGCTGGAACCAGGAATTTGCTCAGTTTCTGGCCAAAAAAAATCGATTATCATGCCTCTATAGCTCTCTCCGTTGACTGTAAGGTTGCTGCCATCTTCATTTTCGAAGAAAAATGGGTCAATAGTGCTGCCATTCCACAAAGCACACCAAACAGTCAACAGCAGCTATATTTTTGGCTGGGGGCACAGGACGAACACGAGGATAACTCACGAACTTTCTTCACAAACTTGCTTACAGCAGGCACGGTTGGTGCATTATTTCGACCGAAGTTTCTTTTCAGAATTCGCACTGTATCGGCAACATATCACTCACTTTGGAAATAGATAGATAGATTTATATTTATTTCGTATTATAATTTACATTAGATTTGCTACCGCACATTTTGCAATACAGAGTTACGATATGTTTATAACTTGCTAATGAAACATATTTCAACAATTTTTGAAAGCATTCATATTTAAAAATAAAGATTTCTTGAAGGAAAATACGAGAAAAACCTTCAATCAAAGCAACAACAAAAAAAAAATTAATTAAGTAAATAAATAAATAATAATGAGTATAAATAAATAGATATGTACACGAATAAATAAATATAGTACATAAAAATAATTAGCTTAAACAGCAAACAATAGGAATAATTTAATAATGAATAAAGTATCACAGTAAAATAAATATTAAGTTAAATAAATAGGTAAATATATAAATAGGAAGTGAACAAATAAATAAATGAATAAATAAATAAATAAATAAATAAGGAAATAAATAAACAAATAAATAAATATATAAATAAAGAAAGAAATAAATAAATACAAAAATAAATTAATCAAGAAATAAACTAATAACCCAAAGCATGAACAATAAATAATAGTAACAATAATAATAAATAGAATACACTTTGGAAATAAGTTTTCAATATTTCCCAACGTTGTTCAAGCGTAAATCGATATGATATTACTGTGTTTCTGTAATATTTTTGAGTGCGAAAGAACTGCCAGTGTCAAAGTAACATGTAATTTAAAAAAGAAACAGGCAGATGGCCCACCCATCATGTTTAGTCCATTATTTTTATGTCGTCATTTCGAGTCTTGAAACTCTGATTTCGAGTTCGAATTCAACAACCCAGATAACGATTTGGTTCCTTTAGCATCCCTCTGTATACTTAACAGTTTACGAACAATTGCTGTAATAAAGAGTTAAATTGTATTCCGATTTTTGCGATCTTTAGGTACAAGTATATTACATCTTGTATATTTTAAAGAGTTTTGAAAAAATAAATTAGGTGAGTTGCAGATACCCCGGAGTTCATTTCCTATTTTTCGTAGTTTAACTGTGCTATTACCTAAAAATGCATAAACACAATATCTCGCAACTGAGAAGTTCCATCAAAATGATTGCCATTTCTGCAATCAGCAGAAACAAATTAAATAGAAAAAGTGCTAATTGACGTTTGGGTACAAATCTTGTTAACTAGTGTTATTAAACAAAACAAAGGTTTAGCACTGCTTTCGAATGCGTGTACAATTCATCTTTCGAGATTTTTGTCTGGCTCGGCTTGACGAGCGACCTTTTTTACTCTTAAGACAGATTTGTCTTTAGAGTAAGAGCTAAGTAATTTTATTTCACACAGACAAGAATGTGTTAAAATAGTTTTTCCCACGGTGTGCATTGTCCCCTTATAGACTTTCCAAAATGTTTCCTTTCGATTCTGCGGATAAAATTATTTTCGTCAAACAATTTTGTCGGTCTCTTAGTCTGCGCACTCCCATTTGTACTTATAGTTCTTACCCTTAAGACAGTTTTATCCTCTGTATGTACTGTGCCTTTTACTTGCCAGAACGTCAGTCCTTTGGATTCTCGTTACACCCTCTCATCCCATATCCCGCTACCCAGGTGAGGCAAGCTTTGTTGCGGTTTGGCAATATGGTTTAGTGCAAATTGTAAGCATACATCAAATTGCCTCCCTTTTTGTGTGGTTTGTGGAAAGGAATTGCGCTTCACTCAGTATGGCTTATATGTATATCTGCTTGGAATACCATCATAGATGGTTTCAAATGGATGACAAATTCAATCGGGGGGTTTGCTCAATGCATTCCAGTATTTGTGACTGATTGCTCCACTATGCTTAAGCCATCTGTGTACATTGTTGTTCTATTGGAATTTCATTGTTCGTCAGAAATTCGCTTGTTGCGAAGTTGTAAGACCTGCCAATAATATCACTTGTGTGGATAATCGATAAGAGGTGTAATTACTCACATCATCTCAATTAAATTCGGATTATGATAATAACAAACTCACTTTACGCGATAAGACGATAATTACACGAAGGCACATGTATTACTTTTGTATACCTGCTCCTAAAGCATATTTACACCGAAAATTGAGTCGACCCAACTTCAGTATTTAACGATGATATAAAAAATTCAACTCCTTGCTATATATAAACAGCGAGGAAGATTTTTTGGCTTTAATTCCAAATTAATTATTTATAAACTCTGAGAACATAATTCCATCTCTCTCCGGCCACATCAAACACAAATTTCACCACCCCCGGCCTTTGGGTTTTCATCCTTCCAACCAAAGTCATTTCCATATTCTTCATCTTGCGCTTGTTCTTCTTCTTGTTCCAAGCTTTACTCAAGTAACTGCTCTCTGGAATTTTGAATAATTAAAATGGAATTTTTAATTAACACTATTGGGACAGAGAAAATTAGACTATCCTAAACGAAACGACGTCAATTGACAGATAGATAGATACTCTCGCCCCGTGTTGGAGTACATAATAAGCGTTTCTGATTCCCATCAATTTCGGTATGACTTGCCCCTCAATTATACTCTCTTTCAAGCATAGCATATCGAATTAGAATTCAAGCACACTGAAGTAAAGGGTTATTCATTTCGAGGTTGGGATTTCGTATCCCTGTCATATAGTATCTGTTAAACCCACCTGTCATCCTTAGTGACAGGTGGTTAGTTGTTGCCTTGACATTTTACAATATGGTTCGTTTAACCACCGCTCAAAGCACAGAATGCGCAGAACATACTCGTATGTGATTGGGTGCTGGAAAATCATTACTCGTAAGTTGCCAATTTTTCGAACAAAATCTTCTTCGGCGATGGGGCCCATTTCTGACTAGGCGGCTACGTAAATAAACAAAATTGCAGAATTTGGGGTTCTGAGAATCCAAATGTGATCGTTGAGAGGCCATTACATCCTCCATGGGTGAAAGTTTGGTGTGCATTGTGGACCGGCGGCGTCATCAGGCCTTATGTTTTGAAAACAACGAAGGGCCACTGTTAGAGTGAATTCTCTGCGCTATTGTCAAATGATAACCAACTTTTTTTGTCTTGCGATTGAAGGCATTTGAGCAACGTGTGGTTCCAACAAGGCGGAGCTTCGTGCCACACGGCACAGGCAAATTTGGCTCTATTGCACGAAAAGTTCCCCAGCAGTTAAATTTCGAGATTTGGCGACATCAATTGGCCACCAAGATCGTCAATATATAATTCCGGAACTTTGAAGCACTTAAAAAACAACATCCGTGGAAGTTATGGCGGCAATACAGCCAGAAATGTGCCGAAAAGTCATCGGAAATCGGAATCGAAGTTTGTAAAAACTCCCGTGCATTTCAATCCCAATCAATGTTGTATTCTATATATAATGGCATAGTTAACAAATTAAAACAGTAAACAAATTTCAATGAAATCTTTAATACTTTTTATTTTACGAGTATTTAAATTAAAATCCTAAAGCACGAAATGAATAACGCTGTATTAAGAT
Organism: Pocota personata; assembly: GCA_963082735.1. Lineage (NCBI taxonomy): Eukaryota > Metazoa > Arthropoda > Insecta > Diptera > Syrphidae > Pocota > Pocota personata. Next base: position 160,274,675 of record OY720430.1, on the reverse strand, counting down.
TTCTGAGGAGGAGATGCTGAATATAGTGGCGCATATCATGCAAATTAATGTAACACTCCTTAGCGTGTATAACGTATCGTGTATACTCTCTCAAAGAACATGAAATGTCATATCACTCCGTAAAGGAACCATAGTAGCAAGGAGCAAGAACTCCGATAACAATGCTTACAAAACATGATTGAAATGAATGCTATTTTGGCATCACACACATCGTATACACATGGAGAAGTGTAAAAATTACACAGTTAATTGGGATCCAAGCGACCTACCCTTCCAGTGAGCATAATAGAAGCACACAATGCCAAAGCACGATAGGGTAGCAGTAACGAGTCCTAACCATGTCGCTATAGAATCTAGTCTTTTTTTCTATTACATACTTTCTATTCTGGGAAAGCAAGAGCATTGTGCCACTTTTGCGCTTGAATTTAATTTAAAATATAAAAAATAGAAAAAAATAAGGAACAAAAAATATGAATTTCTGTAGCAGGGCAGGGCTGTGAAATCTTTTTACGTGGCGCGTTTTGTATAACGTAAACCACTTTTGGTAAGTCACGGATGCACAAAAAACTGCAAAGCGGAGTAATCCATCCCATAGAACCTCGTAGTGAAGACGTGTAAAACTAACAACCGAATTTCCCTTATACTATAAGTCTTATTGCTTCATCACTCTTAAAACTGAATTTCAGAACTTGAGCTTCAGCCAAGTTTAGATCAAAGGTTCTATAAATAGCAACAAAAACAAACTTTCTAATCTAATCCATCGACACCATGGTGTTAGCAACCCCTGCAACAACAGTGGGTGTTAGACGATGGTGAACTGACATGGTTTTTTCTTGTGTTCATTTTTTGTTATTTTAATTGGATGAGAGTCTTCGGGCTGAATTACATGCGACATTTTAATGCGCAACATTTGAATGGTGGTGTCCTTTTCACGTATTCATGGAAATTTATATCCTTAAGGGTCCACCGACTCGCAGCAGTAGACTTGTATAGTGCATGCAAATCTTACCATCATCCACCATCGTCCTCGTCGTCATCGTCATCATTGCTGTCATTTTTTGTTAGTAGTTTTTGTAATGTGACATGACGTATACACAAGACCTCAAAAGAAGTCCTTGACTGTTGATTCATTTGTGGGATACAGAAGTACGAGTATCTACCTCGCGTATTGTGGAATGTGATACTGTTTTCTGGAGTCTTACATATTTTTTTTTTTCTCCTGATAGACTCGGTTTTCTGAAAGGTCCGTATATTCCTGTAACCAATTGTGAGTTTGTTGACATCGTCTCAAACGCTGGGCACTTGATCCTGAGCATTACTCATTTGCAGACTTATTATTCTCACTTTAATTTAATTTTATCCTTACGAGAGCATCAGCACTTAAAATTAATTTATCTGGATAATCTTTCGTACATTAATGTGATAAATTGAAAGGAGACGTACGTAAGATATCAGACGTTATTCAGAAAAATCGTCAAGGAAACTTAAATTGCGCTCTGTGTAGTTGAGAAGCTTTTTGTAATACATTTTTGAATTTCATAATTAAATTAATGAATTGCTCAGATAGAAATGCATGCATTTCTTTGATGTGACGTTGTTTCTTGTTTCCTAAAGTATACAGTTGAGGTACTTTAAAAACTCTAAACGACGATATTATTGATATTTTATTTTAAGTTTGGGTGGCTATCTGCACCCGTCTGCAGACACACTTGGACTAAAGGAAGTCCATTGTAATACCGCGGGAATTGACCAATAGCGATATGTATTCTCATCAGATAAAGAAGCCAATCAAATAATTTCTATTCCGATTACCACTCCTTAAGGGAGACGTAATCAGTCGATACCTCTCATCTCAAAAAAAAAAAAAAAAATACCTGCCATCAGCAATAACAACGGAAATAAAGGATACTTAGTGTTGCTTGCATCTTGCATCGTTGAAATGACCAAACCTAAGAGTACGAGCAGAAATGTAAACATCGATTACACCAGGACTCACAGAAAACAGAAAAGGATGGTAGCTAGCACAGCAATTCCTCTGTTAAGTCACGTGAAAGATTCCTTGTTCAAGTCCCAGATACATACGACCAAGGAACAGTGTAATTCATAGAAAGAAATACTAGAAATCAGAACCGAATGCATCAAATCACAACAATCACCTGGGATTAGGTTATTCGTACTTTTAGTAGCGGAGTGGGTGACGTGGCTTAGTGGATAAACGTGCGATCACGATCAGCTTTACTTATTTTAAAACTCTTACTATTATCATGAATAATCACAGCATTATTAGTTTCAGTGATTGCATTGTGACAGAAGGTTTGTTAAATGTCTTTTGTTAGAAGAAACGAGACTCACGAATTTGTCACATCAATGCGCAAGCTCTATCTGCTATCTCCGAAAATAGATTAATTAAGGAATTTGTTTGGGGAATCGATGCTTGAAGTTATCTGTGTACGTATATTAGAGACTTGGTTTATCCCAGATGTACCTGACCGCTTGTACTCGTTTGGTGGGTACAAGCTTTTAAAAAATGATAAATCTGATAGAAAGATCATACATACTGGTAATAGTCTCACAGACGAATAGTTCAGTCTAATTTATTTTCTTTCAATTGTCTCTTTGTTCAGATAAATGTTTTGTCGGATATATCTACGATACGATACTAGGATATTATTTACTCTTGCAAAGTGACACTTTAAGTGCTTCTACTTTAAGTAATCTTTGTGCAATTTTCCGAATATGTTTCAATCTTTACATTGACATGAACTAATTGAAAAGTGACTTGTATTGATGATTTGTTAATATGATTACTAATTTAAAAAAATAAATAAACAAATAATATAAAAATAATAAAAATATCAAAAAATCATCCTGTGTCGACGACATTCGTTAGCTAACTCGACTACGTATGTAGGTATTATGCATGGTCAATAGATATACTAGTCATCCAACGCGTGGTGCACTTAACAAATAATAATAGTTGTGATAAGCAGAATTTGAGGTAAAACCCAGGTCCACCTAAAGTAAATAGAATACTTTAGGTGGACCTGGGTCTGAAACAACAAGCGTCTCCAGACAGCTCAATCTTGTACAAGTCGCTTCCAGTTTTGCGCACGAAGTTGTCTGAGGTTCCTTTTCACTTGTGTTTGCGCCACCTTAGGTGCCGCGTCGTCTCTCCGGAATAGATTCGAAGATGAATTCGGACCATTCTGACTAGGTCGATGTCGCTATACAACCACTATAGTTTGTTGTTGTATCTTTATCTCCATTCCTCGTCAATATAAACAGGATCAAAAATCACTTGAAGTATTTTTATTCCAAAACAACAAAGTGTGGGATGATGAGGGTCTTAAATAAACTTTATATTATAAAGTCTGTGAGAGAGCTTTGCAATTAAATTGCCTTCTTAACCTGAAGAAACAGCGATTGATTAAGAAAACTCTCTCAAAAAGTGGGCGTGGCCATGTATAATGTATGGGCAAAATGTAGAGAAAGTCAACATCTACACATTTTACCTAGACAATATTTTTTAGTTTCTGGCAAAAATTTTGAGAACAATATTTATTTTTTTTAAGTGGGTGTGGCTGTGAATTTGTACTCTTATAGAAATGTTCAACAAACATATTTAATTAATGAATAGTACTCGTATCTCGTGAAGTTTTTTTGGACTCTTTCCAATCTATGCTCATGAATAGCATATGGTGTATCTTAAATGATGGATATAAATATATTCTAAATACGGTCTGACTAACGAGCAGTATAAAGCTTTAAGGCTATAAACATCTCGAAAGTCTTTGCTATTATATTTAAGACAGCTTAACATAGACTTTGACTTGACAATGGCGTAATCGTAATGCAATGAGAAATTTAGTTTATTGTCAAATATGACCCCGAAATCTTTGACTTCATTGAATCGCTGAAGTCTACAATAGTTTATAACATAATCATGAAAAAATCTTATATTTTGATATATTGAGTTCCATAGCGTTGTGATTATACCAATCATACAACCTAATAATATCTGACTGAAAGCTAATGCAGCCAGTTATATTTATAATTTATCTGAAAGTTAAAACCTTACAAAATTGGAATATTTCATGAACATCATTCAAAAATCTTTTTTTTTATAATTTGCACGTGCCAAAGGGGATATGAATACCCTTATACTATTTCAGGACACGGGTGTTTTTGGGAAATGGGGGAAGAGGCAGAGAGAAAGAAAGATTGGTGTAGTGGTTTGGAACTCAGGTGGTATCAAGTTTCAGTAAACTCCAAGGATGGCGTCCAGATAACTGGGGAGCATTTTTGTTTTGCTCTTATTGTCGTTGCTTATAATTCACAGTATTTTGTTCAACCCTCCTGATATCATCACGATCAAGTTGCATTTTCAGCCATGTGACCACTCTACGGTCAGTGTTATGCCTTCGCAGTAGAGTTGACATAAGCTTTCACAATTGATCGACTTTTTTATTTATTTCATGTGGAATAAATAGATGATTCTGACATCAGCATTTGAACTTGTAGCGTGACAAGCGATGATGTTACCACTGTACCATTTGCATTCTGTTACTTGAATAATTAAAAGAAAAAAAAAAAAAAAAAACTATTTAGCATTGAGGAATGGAAAGCATTTGGAATCGTTTTCAACTATTGGCGTTAGACAAACTATGATATGTGAAGTATGACACCAGAACTCCAACTGCTTCGTAAATTTGAAGTCGACTTCCCTCACGCTCAGAACTAGATTTTTCCGGAATCTGAGCCAGGAAGAAATTGTAGTCTAATTTTCACAAATGGCACTAAAACCAATCAATGGTCTAATGCTGGTGTCTTCGTGGAAGACGACGACATAAGGCTTCACTTCTCGTTAGGTAAACATGCGCTTGTCTTTCAAGGGGAGACTTATGCAATCCTAATGCTGTGAACTATATTTTAAGGTATAGTTGGATAAGTCGGAGTATCTGCGTCTGTAGCGATAGCCAGGCTACGATTAAGGTCTTGAGCAGCCCTTTAATCAATTCCAAAATAGTTCGAAAATGCAACACCTCTTTGAATTCGGTCGCAAGGCTAAATTTACTGGGCCTTGTTTGGATCTAACTAAGTATTTCTTAAGATCTCTATACGAATGCTCCCGAACGTATGTTGGAAACATGAGACATTCTATCAGCAGATGCAGACAACTTGCTGGTGTTCTTACGGGGTATTTCACTTTTTCCAAACATCTTAGTGTGCTATGTTTAAGCGACAGCACCATCTGCGATATTTGTGGAGAGCGACGATACTACGGAACACTTCCACTGATTGTCCAGAGCCGATGTGGTGAGTGTTGATACTATAACCTCCTCATCACTGAAGCTCTTACTTCTCTTTCTACGAAAGACGAAGTCGCTTCATTAACAGGGGGTTGTTTCCTGGTAGTACAGTAGTTATCGAGTCTGAGTACTTTTTCCTACCCCGACAAAAAAAAAAAGGCATTTTATATAAATCGGTGAAATTGGCGCATATCTGGCACCACCAATGAGTATTTCTTTTCAAAGCTCTCGGCTTTGAAATCGGTTTTCGAGTTATTTGTATTTCAAATTATTTTCTGCAAATTGATGAAATGTTTTTCAAAGTTTTTTATTACATTTGAAATAAAATCACATGGTTATATTACAAAGATTTTAAAGTTAGTTAATATCGGTGCTTTGATAACAAAGAAGGATAGATTACGGACGAATTATAGTATTTCCCTCAATTTCTTTAAGGATTCAAATTTTATTTACACCATGGAAAAATCCAGTATGTGCTCATTATGGACATTTATGAATCTGAAGAACAAGCATTAATTTTGATTTATTAAATCAATTACTGTTAATGGTGATGGCTTTAAACTTTTAACAAACACTTTTGCGGAGCCGGTATTGCAAATTGGTGAGAATGCATATTTTGCAATCTATTGTAGAATTAAATGAAATAGTACCTAATTCCTCCACCAGTAATATCTTAGCAAGGTTTCTGCAAATTTCAAATTTGCGATTTTCTGTCTTTCATTAACTCATTAACTATGCAAATTTAATATGTAGCACTGCGAATAAAATAAGAAAATTGCATTTACACATTCAAGCACTGCACAATTGATAAGATCTATTTGTTGCTGTGCAAGCAATATGTATTAAGAAATTACCGTTGAATTCTTTCAGTGGTATTCATTTATCTAACTAGTTACAAATGAGTTCAATTTGTTTCCAAGAAAATGCAATTCTGCTAGTTTTAGAAAATCATTATCATCTATATTTTTTCCACGGACTTGTAGGTGAAGACAATCCTCTCTATTTTTTGAATATGTCATACGTCAACTTCTGCTTGACTCTATGATTTGATCCTTTAAGTTTTATTGCAGGTTTTGCAATATTCTTTAATTTTGAATTTGTGAACATTAAAGGATAGCTATTTGTCATGGAACAATTAGTGTGTACATTGTGAATACAAAATGTATAGCTGAACACTAGGAAATGTACTAGCATAGCTGAGTGAACTTTAGCAAGTAGGTAAGGGTCTCTGCACATTGAAGAGCATTAAAATCTCTCTGAATGTAGTGGTGTACGAAAATACGGGAACTAGTGGTGAAATTAATTCATGTCTTTTTGGCATTAGCTCTAACGAAAAACATAAATAAATATATTACATATCTCAGAAGAACCCTTTGAAAAAAGAGAGATTATTGTGATCGAATAAGGCATATTTTACTCTTGACGATCCTCGAAAAATTAAATAATGACTTCCGAACGTACATGTTAATATGATAGAATGTACGCACGCACATCTTACTTTACAATCCGTGATGAAGTTACGAAAGGCTTGCTTTCTAATAGATTGCTGACGAAATCTACGAGCAATGTTAACATAACCGTGATTGGCGATTTTAAGACAGATTCTAAAAACTGGCGGCGGAATGAAACGTTCATGGTTTCTAGGCTAGCACACGATTTTCACCCTCTTATAAGGGAATCCAGCAGTCTACCGATAATAAACCTAGTACATGGTATTGAAGCGAAGTTACGTTTACGGGCATCTTAAACGCCTCAACACCATCCAAGTGTAACGTCCTTCCGAAACATATGCCGAGGGTTACGGATCAATTATCATATCTATTTTGGCAGCCTGATAAAGTAAAAATAACCGAACGATCATTGCGAATTGTGTGTTCGTATAAATAACACATATTTGGTTTGTCAGACAAAATTCCGTGTTTCAGTGATTTTTTTTCTAATTTTAATAAGGTATATAAAATCTTTTTTAATTAAAGTAATAATCAAACTTATTATTTAAAAAATAGCAGGATTTGAGATGGACAGAAGAAAGCATTGCACGGAGGAAAGGAGGGAAATAATTGGTACCATGATACAGGATGGAAAGACCATTTCAGAGGTGCTCCAGGAAGCTGGTACAAAATGCAATGAAGGGCATAGGTACGTTCAATCGTCAGGAAATCCCGTTAAAAAAATAAAGAGAGGAGAACCTGAGAGCGACAGACAGAATCACACACAGAATCACACACAGAATCAGCGGTAGTGACCCTTCCTTAAGCTCCCGGTAGATAAGGCAACTAACTAACATGGACTGCAAATATCAGCCGTAACTGTACGTCGTCGCCTAATGGAATTCGGGCACAATGGAAGGATCGCCAGAAAAAACCTGTCGTGTCCCTAAAAAACCGAAAGAGAAGACTTACTTTTGCAAATGCTCACAAGAACAAACCTTTGTCCTTTTGGAAAAATATCTTGTGGAGCGACGAAAGTAAGTTAAATAAATAGATGACAGAATAATGGTGTGGGCGGCAATGTCATGGCATGGTGTTCATCCAATAGTGAAAATTAATGGCATTCTTGACCAACATCAGTGTAAGCATATCCTGGAGAGCCAAATGGAGTCATATACCGATGACTCTATGCCTGCATCATGGACTTTTATGCATGATAATGATCCAAAACATTCTTCGCCGTTAGTGAAGAATTGGCTTTCGGATCGACAAATTTCCCTGCTTGATTGGCCGGCCCAAAGTCCCGATCTGAATCCAATCAAGAATCTTTGGAATGATGTTGACTCGCTTGTTAAGGACTCCAATCCCAAAAATTTGGAAGAACTTTGGCAAACCATAAAGGCAGCTAGGAAAATTACACATGACAAGAAACAAAACCATGGTGAAATTGTACATACAATTTACATACATATCTATTGGCTCACCACTCACGGGAGTTAATATTTGCATTCTGCACATTTATCTGTAAGTTACGCAGCCCTATACAAAAAGCCAGGAAATACAGAGTAGGACCCAGGAAATCTAATCTTCAGAGCCATCTTAAGCTCAACCTGCGGCGAATAAGGAAGCATTTGGCCAAGTTCTCTTTCTATGTTCGGCAAGAGACAAATTGAGGTTGAAGTTCCCTCATCTTCACTCGTGATGTGTTGGAAGATGGGCATTCTTGCCATATTTCGTTTAGGAAATAATTTCAAAAGTTTACGCAGTCTTTTCTTATTTGATTTGAAGCCTCCTCTTGAAATAGTGATAGATAGATAGAGCGTTATAGAGCAGAGTCGATACAAAAGCTAGGAGACAAGTAGGTCTGCATTTCAGGAAAAAAAAAAAAAAAAAAAAAAATTGTCTACTTCCAGAAATCTAAACGATATCTATATAAAAGTACATGTAACATTGCGTGAATCATCACAAGCTTGCATCATAGCGTGCACCGACGCTTGGCTCTTGACTCGCCTCTCCGCTATGATTTTTACCTTAAGGCTAAAAATATAGTAGGGGGAAAAAGCTGCGATGCGACGGAGTTTTCACTACATAAGCACGCTCTACCTGTTCACTATGCGTTTGCCTTAAGGACCACTAATCACTATATTTTCAGCTTTAAGATAGAACCATAGTAGAGAAGCGAGTCAAAAGGCAAAAACAGCGGTGCACTATGATGCGAGATTGCACTTTTTCCTCTACACTTTTTACAATAAGTGGCTATCGATTTGTTCTGATTTATCGGTTTTATACTCTATTCCATAGGGTTTATTAATTTTGATACATGGTTTGTAACATAGAGATATAATAAAAATTGATCCCATATATTTGTGGTCAGGATCGAAATTTATGTCGATCTACCCATGTCCGTACGTCTGTATGTCACCAATTTTCGATCCTAGGAATATGACAATTTATACATAGACTTCTTAGAATATGGACACTTTTGTCTACACATATATATTTACATTGTACAGAGCCAAACCCACTTTTTTGGGCGATTCTTCAGAAAAACATATTTTGGTTTTTCAGAGCTATGTATCATCAGAATCCGTGAACACCGACGCAACAATAATTTTTCTGATAAGATCTCTATTTTCGGTGTTAAATCACAAACGTTTAATTACATTTAATCACGCCCACTTTACTAGGGATGAGTTAGAATAGGGTATCATAAGAAGAGGGTATCATGGGAAGAAGAAGAATTTTATTCTTCTTTGTGTTGCTTGTATATTCTATGAAAGTACATTAATTTTGATACATATTTTATAATATAGAGAAATAGTAACGATCGAAACCCAAAGCTATATATATTTGTAATCAGTATCAAAAATTATGTCGATGTTCGTCTGCCTCTCTCCGTATGTCACCACGTTTTTTAAATTTTCAGCTTGGAACATGAAATTTCATGTATAGGCTTTTAGAATCCGAAGCAGCAGAAGTGGAAACATTTTTGAATTACTCCCACAGACACGCCCACTTTTAAAAAGTTTCGTCCACACATTATACATAGCCACACTTTCTTTTTGGAGACGTTTTATTTAAAAAAAATCAATATAGTGCGTTTTCAAAGCTATTTACGGTAATGGTTCAGCCTTTTTGAGAATATCTCATCAACGTCTGTGAACCTAGATTACAAATTGTAGCAACCGCACTCACTTTCTGCTAAGAACAAATCGTAATAAAAGTTTTGTGATAAAATCTCTTAAAAATCGCGGGAATATCCACAGAATAGAAGGTCATCATTATACGAGTATGTTTTACAAATTTCGCAACGCCACGCTTACTTTATTAAGGGTTTGTTAGAAGATGGAGGATAGGGTATCATACGGTCCGTTCCAGATGGATGGTAACTTTTTGGTCTGTTTTTTTTATTTATTGATTTCCATCACTTTGAACTGGGTTTTTTGAAGTTTGCAAAACCCACTGATGGAGAGAGATGTAAAGGTATAGGGAAGAGTTAAAGAATGGACTGATAAGGGCAGAGGGGACAGATAAGCAAAGAGTGAGGCAATGATGAGTTTTTATTTTAGATATTTGCAAATTATAGGTGATTCGAAACATTAAGGAAGATAAGTCATTCCGTATTCATGTTGAATAGCTTAAAATCGATCTCCTAGGGTGATCGAATGCAGGCTTTAAAGTATATGCGGGACACGACTATATACAGGATGTTTCTTATGTTCCAGGTCGATGTTATTTGGTTGCCGTTTTGATTTGGTTAGCATTTGTCAGTTCGCATTTGACGGTTGTGAAGAGCAGTCGATAATATTATATTATACTCGTAGAGCATCTAACGCCTCCACAACGATTTTAAGTTATTAAAACATTTTATACAGATAATCGATTAATTGTGAAAACACGAAAAAAATTTGCGTAATTTTGTGGGTTAAATCATGTGCCTAGCAAAGTCAATCATTCATCACGATGAATAACTTTGAAACTCAGTATACATAGGCAGGTAAAGTGAAGTTCGGCCATGCGGCACAAAATATTGCTGCAGTGAGAGACAATATTGATGAAAGTCCGGGCACCTCCGTTAGACGCCGAGCACACGAATTTGGAATGTCTCTGGCAAGTTTGTTTAAAATAATCAATAAAAATTTGGCTTTGTACCAATATACAATTCAATTGACTCAATAACTAATCGAAAATGACCATATGCAGCTCCATATTGACGACCCCAATTTTTGTGAAAAAATCGTCATGAGTGACAAAGCTTACTTCGAGTTAAGTGGCTTTGTTAATAAAGAAAAAAATCCGCTATTGAGACACTGAAAATCCTCACCAACGGGCCTCAAATGACCAATGATCAATGCTGTAACAATTACTGGTGATCGCTATCATGATGTTTCAAAATTTCTTGGTGCTCGAATTAGATGGGTTGGGCCTAAAACACATATGATTCCAACAGGACCACATAATATCAAATAGAGGTGATACCGATTGGCCCCCTCAATTCCTTGATTTGATTGCCCCTGACTTCTTCCTTTTGGGGGAATAGTCTAAGGCAACAAGCCAACCACAATGCCGATGCTAAAGGACAATATTATTCAAGAAATTTGCGAAATAACACAAAAAATGTGTCAAAATATGCAAAATATGGCTGGATATATATATACGCATCTATAATATTGCATACATAATTGTTAGGAACAAAATAATCGGTCAATAAAAATAAAATTAAAAAATTGTGTTTCATAGTTAGCCAAAAAAAAGACATCGACCTGAAACATAAAAAAACTCCCTGTATTTCTTCCAAACATCTGTATTAGAAGTACCGATACAGGAGCGTAAAGCATTCAAGCGAAGGTCTGGGCTAACATACACATAAGAGTATGTACATGTCATGCATTACCGATTCCTCTACTGCAACTCCACCCGTTTGACCATGTTAGTTTCCCTCTTCATAGACAGAAAGTAGCACTGGGTTTTTGACGCGTTGAAATCAACACAGTTTTGTCCACCTCAATTGATGATCAATATCAGAGATGAGATAGACATTACTCGTATTTGCAGTTGTAACTCGACGATTTGAGGCCCTGTTTAGAGGATAGGCAAAGTCAAGAGTTTTGTCGTCGCCGAAAAAATGGATCAGATTATGAATAGCTAAAAGTACTGGTACTGTGTCATTGTCTTATACTTGTTTCATTATTTTGATAGTTACGGCATTAAGGCGATGGTTTCTTTCATAATAATGAGGCATTTCGAAAAAACGTTGCGTCCTCCATCGATGACAGAAGGCCTAGAGCAAGTAGATAATTGAGGAGATTAAACATGTTTAAAAAATATGGTTATTTTGTCTTTCAAATAAGGTTTTCCAGTGATTACTTCATAACCCAGTTATGAAGTTAGACTAATCTACAAAAACTTTAGACCAATATTTAGGAATCTATTGTAGTATAGTTTGATGGATTCACTAAAAGGTCCTTTAAACACACTTTGCAAAACCACTGTATTCAATATTAGACACGGTTACAATTTCTATAAACGAATAATTTTAACAGTCCGCAATCCCCATTAAAAGTCACGGTCGTTCAGACCTTCTGGATAAACGCAGATATTAAGGATCCACCCGCCAATTTTTTTTTTTAAATTAAAGTTTGGAGACAAATTATTTCTGTCTAACCGTGAATCCACAGCAAACTTTATTAAAAACCTTTTTACAGTCGTGTTTAATGGAATTTTATTTTTTTATTTTCTGTGCGAAAGCGGCAGCGAGTAAGGACCAACTTCTCTGTATATGATTGCGCTACCACTGTATAATTCTATCATCCATCACTCTTTATGGATTTTAAATTTCAATCGCATCGCACATTAAAGGGGAGACTCATTTTCAATTTTTTTTTTTTTTGCATTGAATAACAAACAAAAGGACACACAAATTTTCCTTTCTTCCTCGCATCAAGTGAAAGGATATAAATGTACACATTTGCACAGAAAAACACACACTTACTTTAGTATTGTTTGGAAGGAAGGAAAGTTTATATGTATATATGTGAGGGAAGCGGTGGAGGCCAGGGGATCACCTGAAGAGAGAGGGAGAGTGAATTTTTTCGTTTTTTTTTCGCTGGCTCCTCACTGTTCCCGTCGTTGTCGGTCTGGATAGAACAATAGACATAAAAGTCGTCACAGCCACTTGTTACGCATGTAGGAAAAGTCGTCCTTCGTCCTTGCATGGGGAGCAGCAGAAGCAACAGCAGCAAATGAAATATGGAAGCTTAGGAATTATTTCCTTTTAATGGATGTAGAGATTACGGTTGTTGTTGTTTTTCAGTGGCGGTAGTGCGGATGGTGTTGTGGGGATTCATAGCTCGTCTGGTGGAAATTGCTGGGGTGGCGGAGAATTGCGTATTATTGCAAATACTCGTCGTTTCTAGCCTATTTAAAGGGAAATGGGTAAATGGGGAGTTTTAGGCTACATTTCGAAAGGACAATGACTTCTTTGTCATTGTTGCTATTGGTGTTTTGCGGCCGTTCACACATGGTGACAGTGTTTCGGTTGCAAACAGATATTTTATGGAAATTTTGTTTTAAATTTATGGGCAAACTGTGGGAAAACTGACTTAAAGGTATATGTACATACACACATACATATAGAACATATATATCTCATTCAAGTGTTTAAAAATAGACTGTGATGTATGAGCATTGTTAGAATAAAATATTTTAAAAAGGAGAATTTGATTTGAACCCATATTTTCTCAGAGAAGAAAAACTTTTTTCTCAAAATTTTTTATGGGATGACTTATTATAAACGTTCTGGAAAGTTTTCAGATTTTGCCCATTTCCGGTTCTGTTAGATCTGACTGCTGCGCTAACGCATCACTGGGCAGATAACAGATCAAAACTACTCGTATGTGAATGAAAATAAAATAAATAATTTTTTGTTTGTTAATTAAAACAATCAAATTGAATTCTGAAATTTGGAAAGTCCCTAATAATAGCAGTGTTTTTCTTTATACCTAGCTAGCCAGTGGCTACCAGAAATGTCAAATTTTACTTGTAGAAGAAATATAACAACCGCTTGGCTGCAACTCTTGCTTTTCTTCCCGGGCAAAACTAACTGGCTAGAAACTGTTGTACTCCTCACAGATAGGTGGCCTGAATTTATTCATAAACGTTGGTAAGCTTGAAGAATTTTCGGTTGTGTAGGGACTTGCTCGTAAAGTGAAACAACTTTCCAATTATAGGTTAAGTCGCCGCCATAGACATTTTTGCAAACTTCGATTCTTTTGAGGATAGGTTTTTGGCTGTATTGCGTAGACAACTTCACGGAAGTTACCAACTTCAAAGTTTGGAAATTTTCTGCATAGGCACGATCTTTAGCATAGCCCCGCAAAATTAAATCGTACTGGGTCAGATCACACGATATTGGTGGTTATTTGATGTCGCCAAATCTCGAAATTAAACGGCTGGGGAACTTTTCGGCAATAGAGCCATATTTGCCTGTGTTGTGTGGCACGAAGCTCCATCTTGTTGAAACCACATGTCGCAACAAAATCATTTTCTAAACTTTTTTTTTAAATACTTTAAACGAGCAACATTTTCTTGTGAAATATGAAAATAAATATTCTACGCTACGCAAAATAAGAACCGGAGTCCAGGCTAGCGTGTTTGGTCCGGTCTTGTATCTATTGTTCCCAAAAGACTTCCCAACTCCATCAGCTGCAAAAATAGCAACGTTTGCTGACGATGCACCTATCTTATCAACTGAGAGGAAGTCTACCTCAAAACTGCAAAACGCCGCAAATGATGTACATAGTACATAAAATTAAAGGAAGCTAAATCGACTCATATTAACTTCACAAATATGATAATTAATAATTCTCCTCTCTATATAAACTCTAATATAGTGCCATATGCAATTACAGCCAAGTACCTAGGTATGACTCTACATGCGAAACTAAGAAGGAAGGAGCATATTAAGAAGAAAAGAGAAGAGCATAACCTGAAATTCAGGAAAAATGTATTGTATTGGCCAACGACAGCACCAACATGAAATCCAGAACCTAGTAAACCTACTGGAATATAGAGAACTCCAGAGAACACTACCCGTGGACCTAGCTGTTCATTCTTGAAGACAACAATATATGTATGTAGGCGCATAACATCGTCCATTTATCCTACACTTGCATTATCCGTTTTAATCATGATAACATGAGGACAGTCGAGAGAAGACAAGCTAAGTTGGTCAAGTGAGAGTCAAGTCCTAATCATATTTATAACTTTCTTTGTTAATTAAACTTTCAATATATGAATTTTTTTTTTAAAACTCTGCCTTTTTTTTTAATTTCCTCCCCTCTTCCCTACATTTATATACATAAATGTATAATATAATATATTTGTAAATTCAACTTAATTTTCTTTGTTGAATCTTTCACAATCAAGGGTAAAACCATTGGGGTTTACCTTCTTTTCAACCCAACTATGTACTCTGAAATGTAAATTACTAGATGAAATTTTATCTCAGTTGTAATAATAACAAAAAAAAGAAGATTTATGGATAGCGGCAATGTCTTGCAATTTATTTTTAACAAATTGATCTGTTGGACAAATAGCTATGGTCTCAGTGTTAATCTGACCAAAACCGAGCTAGTCCCGTTCACTAGGAAACATAAAATTCTCTACTAAATTGAGAGGATCTACTCTTATACTCTCAAATATCGCTAATTACTCGTATTTGGGATTAAACCTTGACTCTTAAGTTCAACTGAAGAGAAAATATTGCCAAATATGCCAGAAAATCCATGGTTGCACTTGGGGCTTACAGCCAAATTTAACGCATTGGTTATACATTTCGGTAGTCATGCCCATTATGGCACATTAGTGTGGTGGATCGCTCTGGAGTGAAATTCTAACCGAAAGTTATTGCAAAAAACTCTACGACTAGGATGTATCACCGATGCACTGAGAACCTCTCTAACAGCGACGCTTCAAACCATGCTGAACCTTATCCCAATCGACATAGTCAGCAAACATCTGATTGCCAGCTCACCATTAAGACGGAAAGACTCCTAATAATGGTGAGAACAATACATTGGTGATGCTAGTTTCGCCCGAGTCAAATTCGCCCATCAAATTAAATTTAAGCTTGGGCAACAAATACTCAATACCGGACAGATCAGAGTGGACGAATCGGATGGGTCCAAACCAAGGAATTAGTTGGTACTGGTGTCTTTCCGGAGGACCTGGACATTCACCTCTCCTTTACTTTCCGAGCCATTGTTGAATTTTTCAAGACGAAGTCGTCACTCTTCGCCAAGCCGCTGACTGGTTGACAGTTAATACTGTATCGCAGACTGATGTCGTTATTTATATCGACATTCAAGCAGCCATCAAATCCCAAACATCCAGCACAGTGAAAGTCTGCCGCATATCTTTCAACGAG
Organism: Pocota personata; assembly: GCA_963082735.1. NCBI lineage: Eukaryota > Metazoa > Arthropoda > Insecta > Diptera > Syrphidae > Pocota > Pocota personata. The sequence goes on along the minus strand of OY720430.1, from coordinate 160,258,509 downwards.
ATAGCTGGACAGTACAACCTTACCCTTTGCTGGGAACCAGGTCCCTGTGATATTCCAGGGAAATGAGAAGGTGATGAATTAGCCCGGCAATGTTCTTCCGGTACAAACAGCATAGGCATAGCCGACATCGAGGTACCAATGTTTTTTGCTAAGTACCTTATCCACGCTGGGAAATTAAACAGTGAGACACTTTTTATATACATGGTCATCAACATTAGAGAGATTACACTAGGTGAGTACCTTTTCAATGATCTTAATAACCTCTACAATGCCTGAAGGGCTAAAACTAAATATTTCATTATGAAAAGTGATTAGTTCCCATTTGTAAGCGGTGTGGACCACACGGCAACGCATTGGACCTACTTTTGTTCTAAGTATACCTCGCCGACGGCCAGGTAACTCCAACCGATTGCTCCTCGGCGCAAAAGCATATTCATGCTTGACTGTCGTTTAACAACAACCTTCCATCAGTCATGAATTTCTGTAAGACACTGATGCATGCTGACGACATACATACAAATATATCTCAGCTGTCCAATTTGTATTGTGTAAGACGACAAGTGTTAGTAAATAAGGGTTTCAATAATAAAGTGTCTCAATGAAATAAACTGACATTAATTTCAAGAAATAGTCAAGTCTTTATATTTAACAGGACTGTCATGAAATAATTTTGCTTACGCAATGTGCAACTATTTGGTACCAAATTGCAGTACGTTGAATCTGTCAAGTACCTATGAGTTGTGTTCACGTAGGATAACCATCTATCTTGAGCGTTGGGCAGGACTCATAGCTCACTGCAAACTCTTTATCTATCTGGTAGCTATCTTCCAAATAAGATCAAGATGATCTTAATTAAAACTTTAATTTCACCGACTCTCTTCTACGGGAATATAATCTTCTGCTGCCTGGACAGTGTAAACCAATGCAAATTCAATGTTGGTTTAACAACGTTGTACGCTTTGTTTACGGTTTGCTATGCCCATGTTATGACCATGGCTACACAATAGTATCATTAATATGTATGTCCCTGCGTAACCGCATAGTTTCCAAAACTCTGCTATTTCTATATAAGTTCAAACAGAGTCTCTACTGATAATATCTCCTTGACAGACTTGTTTTAGTCTTAATTGTCCCAACAGGAAGGTACAATGTCTTAAAAAAGACAGTTCTAAGTATAAATTAAAACGAAACTTTTACTATACTAATGTATGCTTCCAATAAATAACTATAAATAACATTTTGAATGCTTTCAGTGAATTAGTTATACAACGCTGGCTCATTATCTGATGATTCGAACAAGAGAAATAGCAGAGAAAAGGCGTCGAGCACCTTTGCTGCCGGAAGTGTGTACGCACCTACTGTGCGACCTTCCGCTAAAATACATCCAGCTGGTAGCGTTGTCTGCACACAAAATCTGAATGAAAAGGGTGTTGTAACCAGCAAACGATACTAGTGGACAGACATTGGCTCTTACGAAATAAACCACCGATTCAATTCCACATAGCCTTAACCAAATGAGTGCGAATTACGGATAGATACCACAGTATTTATTCATGATATTTACTCAGATTAATGCATCATTCCAAGGCTGCTAAGTGCTACTGCTCTTGTCAGCAGCAGACTCTTCGTGTTGCATAGACAACCTTACATAACTTCTATCGACGAGCCATGAGTGCGAAATTAGCGCTTCTGTGGTTTTGGAGGTGGTTGTGGCAATATGATACTCTTTAACGAGTGGTCCGAAAAACTTATCTTATTGTACCGAATTTCCTCTCAGTGACTAAGCTTGGACAATTCTGTAGCCAAAATTTGGTTGCCGCAGCTGTAAGTGTCAGTCTTAGATCATAGATACATCGAGTTTCAAATCAAGGAAGAATCAAACTGGATACGCTTTAGGGAGGAGCTAGATAAATCCGTTAAAATTCCACCCAAACTTAGAACCTGAATGGCTCCTTTACCAGATCGCCAATTCCCTGATGGAGCGCATATCTGCAAAGACTAGGTAAAGAACCTAGAAAACTCATAAACAGGTCTCCAGAGGCTAATTTGGAGGAAGATTGGAATCATAACCAATCAAAGCAAAACAAAAAAACAAAAAAATAATATACATATAAGATGTTAATCGAGCTTCAAAAAGTGTTTCTTATAGGAATTTTTGCGCAGCAAACCAGCAGATTAATTAAAGTTCTCAAAAAGGGTAAATCATCTAAACCGGAATCACTTAAAAAATTGGTTTGGTACCTTTACTGAGATGAAAGCGGAAACTTTTAGTCTACTGTTGGAGACTCATTTTTCAGGTAACCAGATTACAACTGCGTCACAGCCCGACCCGATCACCTAGGCTGATAATAATCAAAGCTGTAGAGTCCTTTGATGGATACAAGTCACCTGGTGCTGATGGAATTTAGCCAGCCATGCTACAGCAAGGTATAAGACAGTTGCTGGCCAACTCTGAAGAGAATTTTCACTGCTGGCATACATACCAATACCTTGGAGAATAGTTAGAGTGGTTTTTATACCTAAATTCGGTAGAGATGACTATTCGCTCGCCAAGAACTTAAGACGAATAAGTCTGGCTTCATTCTTGCTGAAAGAACTCCACGAACGCCAAATTGCTTTCAGATTACATCCTCTAGAATCTAGTTGGCAGAATTGAGTACGCTCCTGATAGAAATGAGTATTTTCATCGACATTGAGTGTCCTTTTAACAATACGACTTTCGACAATATGTGTTATTCTGCCAGACACCACGGCGTGGACGAACCATTGGTGTTGTGGATTAAAGGGGTTAACAGGGGCTGCACTCAAAGTGGCGTCCTTTCGCCAATGTTATGGTACATGGTGGTCGACTATCTGTGACGCTTCTCTCAATAAACTCCAAAGAACAGTTTATCTCGGCTACACGGAGCGTTTACTAGAGCGCCTGGCTCTGCCCTAGATGCATTGTTGAACCTCACATTAAAAGCTATCTTCCATCTTAAACGAGATGGATTTTGGTATAACCCGCACTGGAGCTTCGATGACCTTGCGTGACACTTATCTTTCGACTCTTGTCTATTCATAGTCCACTAGATTGGCAGGACTAGATTTTATCGGAATCTGAGCCAGGAAGGAATTGTAGTCGGATTTTCACGGATGGCTCCAAAACGAATCAAGGGTCTGGTGCTGGAGTCTTCGTGGAGGATGACAACATTGGGTTTCACTTATCGTTAGATGAAAATGCGTCTATCTTTCAAGCGGAGGCTTATGTAATCCTAATGGCTGTGAACTATATTTTAAGAAACCGGTTGAGAAGACGGAGTATCTGCATCCGTGCTCAGCCCTTTAATCACCTCCAAAATAGTTCACTCACTCAACTAAGTGAGTCTTTTTGGGTCGCAGGTCACTATGGGATTTCTGGAAATGAGATCACTGATGAACTCACTAGACAAGGTTCGGGGGAGGGCTTCTCAGGACCTGAACCTGCCTTGGGTCTTCTTACGTCCTCAGTCAGGGCTTCAATTAACGATTGCGTTTCTTATGAACATAATCGTAGGCAGAATGACTCTCCAGGATATAGACAGACTAAACGAATGCTCTCGAAAGTCTGTAAGAATTACACGGAATTCTTGCTGTTTTTAAGTTGAAAAGTCTGCAAACAATTTACGGACCATTGCACTTTTGCCAAGCATTAAAAACAATGCTAGACTTAAGCGACACCACCATCGGCGATGCGAAACACTTCCTCTGTCCTGGTTTTGCTCGTGTCAGGTGGCAGATCTTTGGAGCCGATGTGGTAAGGGGTGATATCGAAAAGTTGCTTCCTGGTACAATGGACCGGTATCGAGTCTAACAAATTTTTTAAATGAAAACTCAACCTTTCTGTCTTCGTTATTTCCGTAACGGTTAATCACTTTTCTATTATAATACCTTTCGAATGGTTACCTTAAAACTGAACATTTCCATTTAAAAAAGGTAAGTTTGGAGCGTAACCTTAGAATCAAAGACATTTAAGGTCACCTAACAACGTCCTCCTCCATTCTCTATTGAAGCCCAAGTATGATATTTGTTGCATATCTCTATGTCGCTTACCATCTCCATGGTATTAAGGTGTCTCGATTTGAATGATTCATTCGTTATGTAGAACCACCACACAATGGTACTTGACTTAACATTTCGCGAATATTGAATTTCAGACCAAATAACAAATTATCAACAAAATATTTGCTAGTTGAAATAAATAAGACCTCAAACTTTCCACCCATTAAATGTTTACTTTTCAAATAGTGAGTGCCATAATACAAAAGCAGAAACAGAATCATTTAGCTGTAGATCCTTACATAGTCTTTGATTTCCTTAAACAGTATAATTGAATCGTCAAACATTTGCCGCGCAGTGTAGGGTTAGGAATTTTGATAATATATATTATATAATCTTCCCTGCGATAGTCGCAATTCACAGCTAGAGAATAAAATCACTTTTCATAGTGTACGTACATTTTTTGGTGAGTGCTATGTATGAGCTATACAGATTTTTCAAGTTTTTTTTGAAAATTAAGGTGTGATTACATAGAACTAGAAAAATTGTGTATTCTTAATTCATCTGAAGAACTGAGGGCACTAAAAGTAATGCAAATTCACCCTTAGATGTCTCATTCCTACTTACGTCCTTTATTTCGCATAAAACAGCTTTCGAACTCTCTTGCGTATATAATGTAATGAATTACATATGTAATAATAATATGTAATACAAAAAATACGTGGATAACATCCAGCTACAGATCTTTTATTTTTATTTATTTGACAGAACAAAGACTAATTTTTCCAAACAAGTAGATATCAAAAGGATCCTGGTGAAAATATTTTATTTCACCACATTGGTTCCTGTATTACCCGTGTATATTTCTTCGCATTCATAACCATTTTCTTCGCCTTTTGCTAACGGAATTTACAATGTTATGTTTCCTAAATCAACCACACCAACTTTGCTTAGGGATCCCAGTCAAGGGAGTACATTTCAAAGTTAGATCGTCATCCCTAGAAGTCCGCAGAAGTTTCCCCCTCATATCCTATAACTCATATCGATCCACATGAAGAATATAATCTGGACTGTGCAAGCGCACTACACTGAAATGGAATATGTGCCAAACTCACTCCTAAATTATTCACTGAAATATCACATTTAAATCTGTCAAACAGTTTCCTTTAGGTTTTTCTTTTTTCATCTTACCGGTTCGGAGAGTGTAAAAACCAAACGCAAACAGTTCTAGCAAAGGCGACTGCATAAATTAATCGAATTAAGGCAATGTATACGTATATTAGCTGAAGCCACCCCACCAATCAACTGAAATAAGGACATAATTTCGGCTTACTAACACCTCACTAAATAGCTAGGTTCGCTATTGCTACCACCACCACCAAGCGCCAGTAAGGAACGAAAATAAATTATGCAACTGCAAACTGATTACAAATTGAAATTCGAATTGAATTGAATCCCAAGTGAACCCTAAGAGCAGTGCGGTTAGACTTAATCGAATCGGTTAAGCTACCTCACCACACCGCTGACGACGATGGGGACGACGACAAGTAACCCCCTCACTTTTCTCAAAACTTAATTCCCATTCCAGGTTCCTTGTCATGAATAGATAATGATTCAATTACAACGCCCAAAGGGTCGTTATAAATTGAAATTTCCAGAGCAAAAGTTGCACACAGACCTCGGGTTAGGCCTACATATTTCATTTCGGAGATAGAAGTGGGGGCGGACGTCCTTTTTGAAAAACACGAGGACTTTGGATTTCTACCATTAAACGTGGCGTACCTGCATGCGGGCTTCTTTTTTAATTCGTTTGTTTGTTTATCCAAAAGGAAAACACGAGGAGACCATTGAATTTATACTCCGGGAGCGTTAATTTAGGTCGATATTTGGAAGCCTGTATATTTCCTGGATCCGATTGATTATAATTGCCGTTTGGAGTTGAAGGGGCGATCATCTCTATTAGATTTGTAATGTAGGTTAATGGGGGAGGACAGGCAAACCGGGCTGTTACAGGGATGGTCATCCAGATATTTGAATTCGATTTGCAATTCTATTTGACGAGTTCCCTTTAATTGTTCGTTGATCAGGACCTTGATTTGAGGATGAGGTTAGGTTAACTAATATTAATGAAATGCAATGGATGTCTCTGTACTATTAATACCAATTGCTTATTGCTTGTTTAAATAAGCAAGAAAAATGATTTGTGATGGTAAACGTCGGCAATGTTGGTTACCTTCTCATTGTAGTTCCTCTTGGGACTGCGAAACTAATTTACAATTAGATGGGAAACTAAAATAACAAAGTAAGTGTACTATATATTCAGATGAATGTTGCGCGATCGAATGGTAGATAGCTACATGCTCAAAATATTGGAGCGACGAAGTCGTAAATACAGCGAAAAAAGCCATCGGAGGAAGACGATGGAATGGCGGATGTAAACAGTACTGCGCAATCATAACGCTGGATGTTAAAAACTCCTTCAACACTGTAAACTGGAGTAACATTCTGCGAGCACTTACCGCCAAGAGAGTACCGGATTACGTGCAGAAAATAATGGCGGACTATTTTAGATATAGAATACTGTACTATTGCACCAACGACGGAATGAGGCAGTATAACGTCACAGGCGGTGTCCCCCAAGTCTCCGTACTAAGTCCACTACTGTGAAATCTAATGTACGGTGACGTCCTCAGACTTCGAATTCCAAGGTCCTCGAAAATAATTGGCTTCGCCGACGACATAGCGATCGTTGTAGTGACCAAATTTTTGAGGAGTTGGAGCACGACTGTAATGAAGGACTGGCTAGTAAGCATGAACCTAAAACTAGCAGAGGAAAAGACCGAAGTAGTGCTTATCAGCAGCAGATGAGTTATGGAGACTATAACTAGCAGAGGAAAAGACCGAAGTAGTGCTTATCAGCAGCAGATGAGTTATGGAGACTATAAGAGTAACCGTGGGCGATCACGTTGTAGTTTCCAAACCAGAGCTTGGCGTTACTATAGATGCAAGGTAGACTTTTAAGCAACATCTACAAGCCGAACGGAAATATCGTGCCAACAGGACAATGGTGACAACAGCGATGAGTCGAAGTGACACCGAAGTACCGCCAAGAGAGATGGACGCAGATATTGATTTCCAATATAGACCCTTGAAACAATAGGAAGCATGGAGATCTGAACTTCTAACTGACGCTAATGCTGCCTCTACAGATTTGGACACGAAGACAATCTTTATTGCCCATCATAATAAGAAAAAATAGTGTACGGGAGTTGGATCTATATACTCCTCAACTCAAGCTATGGGGGTTAGAATTTCGTTTTAACTCAAACCACTTATACTGCTGTAACTCTGAAACGGCATAACGGAAATTAATGATTGGAGTAAGCTTAAAAAACTACTTTCCTACCCAACGGCATGCAATACAAAAGTTTTTATTCCAATGCGCTACAAGACTTCAAAGGTGATTATGTCAAGAAAATTGTATCCGGGATAAGGTCAAATTCTAACTGTACAATAACTGTACCTGCAAAAATACACCGATTTGAATAATTCCTTTTGTGGAATGTTTATCTGAAGTAGGACTCGATATCTATTGATTTTCGTAGCAATCAGATCAACGGTTTTAAAAATGGAGTTAATTGTATGCTGTTTTTGAGTGCATTTCATTCGTTCACTATAATTTGAACAAAAACGCCGATTCGACAATTCTTCTTGCATACGAGTAGTAAGGAATGGAGCCCTATTTCTGTTGCTGTCAATCGGATTGGCGGTTTTGAAAATACAGTTAATTTTGTGCAATTTCGGGATGTTTATAACTTATGCAAAAATGTACCGATTTGAATGATTCTTTTTTCAAAACGCTTAAATGAACCAAGAATCACTTCTTGATATTGGTGTCAATCGGAGTACCGGTTTTGAAAATACAGTTAATTTTGTATAATTTCCCCATGTACATACATACATACATATGTAGGTACTTTGTCCACTATAACTTGTGCAAAAATAGACCGATTTAAACCGATGTGTTTGAAGAAAGATTCTGGTATCCATCGGATTAACAGTTTTGAACACTTTGTGTTTCATACTTTTATTTGACTCACGAAAATTTATGTAAATATGCACCTATTTCTAAGATTCTTTTGCATAATACTTGCCTTAATGAGGAAACGAGCTCTATTAATTTTGGTATCAATCGCATTAAGGACTTCGAAAATACAGTTAACTTGACATAAATCTTACGTTTACTATAAATTGTGCAAAAATGCACCAATTTGAATGGTTCCTTTTTGCAAACTATAAACCTATTAAGACATACTGATTATTGCATTATACTTAATTGTAATTATTCAATCATGCCATGGGTTCATTCATGATTAAACATCTTTTTTTAAACATCTGATTTTGTAACATAAAAATCATGTACAGTTCTCCATACCCATATTTCTATTTATTTTTTTATTTAACTTTTGCAATCAATGTTACATACTCCAATCATTAATTTATTTCCATTATGCCATTACAAAGTTAAAGCAGTATAAATTGTTTACTCGTAAGTCAAAAGCAACTTCTAGCCCCCAAGGCAGCGATTCCTCTCCGAAATTTATATTTATTTTTAGTAATTCATTTAGTCCGACAGATAAGTCGATAAGCCGTGAGTGTGTCTATCCGTCTGTCTATTTGCGTTTCTGTTAGGGATATTGTTTTTTTCATTCTTTCGTTTACAATAACTTCTGAAAAAATGCAAAATATTTTTGCAAAATGTTTGTCCGAACTAAAACTCGACCTCTTTCAGATGGTCTTAATTTTGTGGAGTTCTTGCATATTCTTTTCTGTTCACAAAGTAACTTTCGCAGAGATGGACATATTTTAATAATTATTCTTGCATAGTATATGAGGGCTCAAGCCGAATTTGTATTGTCAATCGAATTAGCGATTTTGAAGATTACATAAATATAGTTTGTTGTCAATTTTGCCAAGTCTTTCATTCAGCTACTTTGGGATTCAAATTTTAGTTTGCATAGGCATCCGACAGGGTTAAGTAAAGTAAACAATTTATTGGGTGTAGGGTCTATTGTTACAGCTTATTTGACTAATTTCCGGTCTGTTGTTTTAACGCAGCGTGAATTGTTCGCTCACACAGCTCGGGCAATGATGGAGATTTTGAATCACCAATTTCCGGACGGTGTGATCTCCCGTTTCGGCGATTTCCACTGACCGGCCAGATCGCCAGTTCTGACAGCGCTAGACTTCTTCCTTTGGGACTTTTTGAAATCTCGCGTTTACCATAGCAAATCACAAACCTTGCAAGTCTTGAAAGCCAACATTGAAGAAGAAATCACTAATTTGGAGCCAGATGTTTTGCGAGTAACAATTCAAAATGCAGTGAAAAGAGTACAAATGTGCATCTCCTCAAGTGGTGGTCATCTGACCGATATCATTTTTTCAACTTAATGTCATGAATTTAACACCTTTAAATAAACTTTTCGTGAAAACAGAACCCAATTTTTATAATATGTAACAAAATGGCAGCTAATTTACATTGCGACATTACTTTTGCTCCACCTTGAAAAATGGCTGACCAGCTTTTGATAGAGCCAGGAACTTTGCCTAACGGTACTACTTCCGTACCATTTTTTTAATCGTGGAAGTGGAATAACAATGTAGAATAACAATGTAGAAACTCAAAAAAGTTGGTCTACTAATTCTGTTCGTTAGTTGGTTTGTATGCATTCTAAACCACTTAACGGGTTTTCTTCAAAGCTGTACTTTCATTCTATACCCAAAATTAATGGTTCTTTGCTATGAATTAGATTTTCTCGAAACGTTCCAAACGATTTTGAAAGAATGTACTTTTTTTGTTTGTAAGAAAAGTAAAGTCTAATTTTAATAAATGATTTTGTAACATGGAAATCATATATGGTTCTGCATACCGATATTAAAAAAAAATGCGTAAAAAAAAAAAAGGTTTTTTTCTACAATTTTGCAAATCTTGCTATGCCATGTCATTGCATATTTCAAATATTGCTTTCATCTCAATTTGAAATTACCAGTTTTGGAAAGCCTGTCAATAAGTAAAGTAGCATTATACCATTTTATTTTGCCAAAAACCTGCTACACTTTATATTAGACATATTCACCATAACTCAAATATTAAATTTAAACAAAACCGTAGGAGCCGGCTATTAGTAAAGCACCTTTATTTTTGATGGTCGAATAAATTCCTCCTCGAACTAAAACCCCAACGACCCAAAATATGAAGTTTGACGCAAATATATTCAACCGTTTATGTTGCAGTCATGTGTACAGACAGACAGATCTAAATTATTGAAGGTAATCAAATTCATTTGAAGAAAATCGTTATCGATTTTAGAGAAGGTACGAAATGATGCAACAAATATGGGTACACAACAATTGCCACATTTTCTTATAAATTCTTGAAATGTAAAGACTTCAGTTCATCTCTGTTACCTCTCACACCTTTGATTAACTGCCTTCCACGTATGTTCCGTCGGCATTTACATCAAACCCCTAAAGTCGTTCCAAAAAAAAAGATACTGACTAAGAAGAACCACATGCACGCCCTCCCAATTTCTCATTAATATTTAAAGATAACGATGCAATTTCAACTTTTTGCCAAAAAGACACGCAAAGCCAGACCAATTCCCTGGCTGTAAATATCTCTCACAGTGTCGGTTAACCCCATCTCTCGTCCAAGGATATCAATAACCTTACATGTATTCACATTTTGTTGTGTGTAGTGCGGTCCAAGCCCGTACGTCAGGCATACCAAAGCTCAGTATGGCTGCCTGCCTGTTTGCCTGCTGCCTCCGCCTGATGTTGTTCACATTTCCTGGGTACATTTCGGAGAGGATATGTGAATGACTTCCGAGGCTAAGGATGGATATCATTGTCCACTGGCTCGTAAAGTTTATTATGGCACAAAACGACCAGTTCGTCTACCCCTTCACAGACACACACTGAACCCTCAAATTACTTTTCGTAATTCAACTGACGAAACTTTTGCCATCAGAGTGGTGGAGCTCCAAGGAAACTAAAGGTAAAGAATGTTCCAAGAGTGCAAGCAGCCATTGTACAATGTGCCATAGGAATGCATTAAATATTCATTCCTTGGGTTCAAGGAATTTTGAATTTAACTTCCCGAGTATTGCTTCCAAACGGCTTTTGGGAGAAATTTCAAATTGCTAAACCCAGCAGTACCACAGGAGAGAGGCGGGACATCTTCAATCAAATATACATGAAAAATGGTGGGAGTTGTGTATGTACATACATATGTATTTAGTTACAAACAACAAATTGCTCTCCGTTATAAAAATGTTTCCCAAAAAAAAAAGAAACAATTATTGAAATGTAATCACTTTCACGAGAAAACGATGCGATAGACTCCCCCGAAACGAAATGGTTTTTATGTGTTCAACTTCCACCCTCAACTTTCGAACCCCAGTGTCCGTAAATCGTCGAAAGACACAAACCCACATTTATGTCCAATCAAAAACCCATAAACGAGCAACATTCGAGATGTCTGATGATCCCCGGGACAAGGATCAAGGAAGTCACCAACTGAAGCTGGATTGACTTTTCCCACTTTGCCCTCACCCGCTGTGCAGTGGTTGTGGTGAGATGTGGAAAAAAATTAACCGGAGGGCGGAACTCTGCGGTGAGTTTTCGTGATTTGTTTTGAGATAAATTGATTTATTTTTTGTTGATTCGCTCGGACAGCTTCCTGTCGGTCAGATTAAAAAAGTAAACAGAGAAAATCTGTCGTGACCGCATTGGATGAGAAAGGACGACTTATAAGGGTTGAACCGCAGCAAAAGTTTTTGGGATTACCATCGCTTTCAGATGATAGGGACTTTGAGTAGGGATTTGGAAAATTGCAAAAAATCATTGCAGAAATTACTTTCAGTAAATACATGCATATGCTAAATGAACCCAGACTATTAAGGTTCTTATTAAACTTGCCTAAGTGTGATGCGCTAAGCTTTTATTAAGTTTACTTTAGCTAATAAAGAAAAGATTCTACCTTGCTGCACCTGACAATCACAACTATTAACTATAACAGGCTATTACAATAATTTGACAATTCATTAGCTTTATACGATTTGAAGATATTGTATCTTAGGTGTAAGCGATACATTTTTAATAAGTAGATAAATAAAAACTATTATTAGAGATGCTAAAAAGCTAAGTTGAGAACTTGAAATAAGGTACCTACTCGCGTCAAAATTAAACTCAGTGTTTTCGATGTCAATTGAACTTTTTGTGTCATTCACAGGGAAATATCAAAACTGATCAATTCTTTTTATACGTATACTTGCTCAAGGATCGTTGAATGGAAAAAATTTGCAAAACTTTCGCGCGAACATGATAAGGAGTGACTCAAGCTGAAATCAATTTTAGACGTTCCGAGCAACATAAAGGAAAAACAAATAAAAAACATTTTCCGGATCGTGGAATAGGGACAATTCTACGAAAGCCGAGTGAATGGTGGAACGGTCTTTAGATACAAAGGTTAGCTGTGAATATGTACACACTACATACATATATATTACTCAAATATTGCACAGTCGTAGTTTATTCACACTATCTTTTAAGTTTTTCTTGAAAATTCTAAAATAACCGTATTTATTCACAGTACCTTCAATGAACTGTAACTGTCCGACACCAATCGCTGCCATTGATCCCCAAGCCATTACATTTTCCCCACCGTGCTTCACAGTGCCAGTATAGTATTATACTCCCATAAGTAAAGAGCACTTTATATCAGAATTCTTGAGTTTTTCTAAATGTTCTGTAGCAAATACAATCCTTCTTTTCTAGTTTATTTGTAGTATGTACTGTTTCTGGGTCAACGGTTTTCCCATAATCCTTTATGTTCGGTGTTATTTTTGGAGCACTTGCCTTTACATTTTTCTTTATCTTTTTAACAATATCATGTTCCTCTCATTGAGTTAATATTTTTGGACAACTCGAACTACTGATCCTGTAGTTTCAAAACTACTAAAGCAAATTATGTCGAAATGTATACAAAATTCACTTTACCGCCCTTTAAAACAACATGTCATTTCTTGTACGAAGACATATTTGTTACCAAATTTTGAATAGACTTTATTTACGAGTATTTTATTGCAGAATTTGCAAGACATGTCCAATTCCTATATAACTATGTATTTGTTTTAAATTTTCCTAAGATAGACGTATTTTCGTAGGCCTTTTCCGTGCTTTCAGGTCTTGTACGAGGGTGGGTCAATAAGTCCCTGAAAATTAACACAAATTGTGTCGTCACCTTAAATTTATTTTTTTTTGTCAAGAACCATCTTTCAAAAGAACGCACCCAAATTTTCAGACAGATCTGTCAAATAGTTTTGTTGTGGCACCCATTTTATATAGACGCCTACTAGCATTTTCGTTAAAATGGAAAATAGTGAATTTCGAGTGCTCATTAAACACTATTTTTTGGGAGAAAAAACTATCACGCAAATCAAACAAAAGCTTGACAAATATTATGGGGACTCTTCACCATCGATTGGAATCATTCACCACTGGTTTACTCAATTTCGGTGCGGTCGTTCAAGCACAAGTGACTCCGAACGTTCTGGTCGCCCAATGGTGACCTCACCACACCAGAAATGGTCGACAAAATCCATGGTTTGATAATGGACGATCGGCTCGTACGTAGACTTTTTTGAATAACTGAACATCAAATTTTAAGTCAAAGTCGTGCTTTGTAGTTTTGCTATTACAAATGCGTGTGCTTGTAAGAGGCAATGCCATATAAACATATTATAATTTGGTGAAACATTTTACACATTTACACTAGTAAAATATGTAGTTTATATATTTCCATAGCTAATCGTGAATATCCGTCAAACATCCGCTTCGTTCTTGTTGGAAATCGTCATACTGTCGGCGATATTTTTCATCAGTTATAAATATAGTTATAGTGAACGAAAAACGTGGAGAAATCATATAATACAAAATTAATTATGTTTTCAAAACCGCACGTAGATATGAAGTACTACCTACTTCAGGTTAATATTTTTCCAAAAGAATCATTCATATAGTTGAGTTTTTGCACAAGTTATCGTTAACAAACGAAAACAAAGAAGGTTGCCACAAAAAGTCACTTTTCCTTATATTTTGTCAGTTTCTCCGAGCTAAGAGGGGCAAGATCGCCGGCACGAAGGGTTAGAGCTACATTTTTAATATGTCCACAATGTATCCTTTCCTTTCTAATATTTAATTCTCCTCTACACCCCTTCCAATATCCTGCCAACAAATACCACCACCGGTTCTTCCCAGAAGAAATACTCTATCTCATCCAACATCCATTCTCGCTCCTTAGCGCGATTTCTACCCGCAGTTACTTCATAACCCACATCAACTTTATAGGGAGACACAAACTCAACCAAAATTTGAATACCAACAAAAACCACCACCACCAAACCAACGTCCGTTTCCTCATAAAACTAATGGTCGCTCCCATACCCCATACTTTGAGCATGTTGCGAAGAGCGGACAGACACTCAAATCCCTCATAGATACGGGTTCGAGCAAGAATTACATTCAACCCCGTCACATCCGAAATCTTCTCCCAAATGAAAAAAAGCCTTTATAAAGGGTGACCAGATAGCAAGGATAGTTTTTCCAATTGTTATGTTTCAGCAGCTGTCAAAGTTACCAATGACATCCAGCTGCCAGTAAGGTTTGGCATTTCATCATGCATCGTTCGACACTTCCCGAACGTGTGGAAATTATTAAAAAATATTATCGAAATTCCGGCTCAGTTGTAAATACGCACCGTGAATTTCGTCGTGAGGTCAGTCGTCATCATGGCTGCAGTGTGCAGGCAATTCGTCGTGCCGTGGAAAAGTTTAAGAGTGAGTACACTCTTTTGGACTTTAAGCCACCAACCAGACATTGATATGTGCGAAGTGAAGAAAGCATAGCCGCCGTAGCGGCCAGTGTCTTAGAAGACCCAGAAATGTCGATTCGGCGCCGATCAGCTGAATTGGGCATCGCCAGAGAGTCAACCAGGCTTATTTTGCGGTTAGATTTGGGCGTACATCCGTATAAGATAGTGCTGACGCAAGATTTGAAGCCGGACGACCATAGACAACGCCGTGAGTTCGCTAATATGGCGCTGGAAATGTTGGTCGGAGATCCGGATTTTGACCAAAATATCATCTTCTCGGACTAAGCCCATTTTTGGCTCAGCGGCTATGTCAACAAGCAAAAATTGCCGACCACAATCCACAAGTGTTCGACCAAGCATCAATGCATCCACAAAGATTGACTGTTTGGTGCGGTTTATGGCACGGCGGCATCACCGAACCTTATTTTTATCGATATGTTACCGTCAATGGTTCTCGGTAGAGAGTGATGTTAACCGACTTTCTGTGACCAGAGCTCGATAACATCGATACATCCGAGCTGTGGTTCCAACAAGATGGCGCTGCATGCCATACAAACGATGCAACGCTCCAAGTGATGAAGGAGAAATTTGGTGACTGGGTCATCTAACGGCGAGCGTTCATCAATTGGCCGCCGCGATCATGCGACTTGACACCCCTCGATTATTTTCTCTGGGGCTACGTGAAGTCCTTAGTCTACGCTAACAAGCCAACCACTTTGGACGAGCTCGAGGCCAACATTCGAGACTCTATTGCCGGAATAACGCCGCACATATTGGACCGAGTCATCAAAAATTAGACCGACTGCTTGAAGCACTGTAAGCGAAGCCGAGGCTGCCATTTAAATGATGTGCTATTCCATACATATGGCATAAATGTAGCTTTAAAATAAAGCCAGAATCAATTTGATATCTCACACCGTTGTTGTTTTATTTAAATTTCTTTTCCTATCGTTCTTATCTGGTCACCCTATACTAATTCAGTAGGAGGGAATGTTAAAATTACACATCATTGTTTCATTCAACTCATTTTAATATAAAAGCAAATACAATTCTTTATTCTCTCCAGCCTTATTTCGTTTGACAACAAAATTGGTAATAACACGATAAAAAATTAAACGCTGTTATTCACCCGAACACACTCATAGCGCTCAACACAACATATAACAGAAAAATCAAATGTAGTTGCCGACGCTTTATTACGATTTCCACAGAAAATACAGATAAATTCAATCACAATGACGCAACATAGTGACAAGAGTTCGTCACATAACTTAATTCCAACAGTTTCAAAATCGGAAGCGAAACTAACCACCAATTTCTAATGCCTACTGTAGGCATATTTTCATTCAGCCCCGCTACACTGACACCGATATATCAACATATGTATGTATGAATTAAAAAAAAAATACCTTAACCCTAGCACAATATACGTAAATCGTTTACTCACAAAAGAAGAAGTTATGGGACGAATACAGAACATTTATCCATTACACTTTGCTAATCACAAAGTTAGGTTTAGTCAGACAATAGTTGAAGAGATTACGGATGAAACTGAACAGGATGACAAAATTCTAAAAATCCATCGAAGAGCACATCAGAATGCGGAGAAAAACCGTAAGTAACTGCTAGAAAACTTTTACTTTCCATGAATTACCAAAAATGCAAAGAGAACTAATACACCAAAATAAACCTATGCTTGCACCAACCTCTATCCCAAGTTATCCGGTCACACTGTACACTTTGATAAATTTTCAACAGAAAAAGTTTTTGTGTTAACTGTCATTATGTAAACTTAGGTACTAAATTTATAAAAACTAAAATAATCCAATCAAGAACTATGTATAACTGACATTAGGTAACCACTTGGAGAAATGCTATTCTTATTTTGCGTTCCTGAAAATGCAATCTAATTCTGCAACGATTACATCCATGGTGGAAGACAAATTAGGAATATGCATTTATAAAACACCACTATACAAAAGTGAGGTAAATGGACAGATTGAGTGGTTTCATTCCACTCTTTCTGAGATTACGCGATGGCTCAAAGCTGAACAAACTCATCGCTCCTGTGAAGAACTACTCGAAAGAATATAATTTTACAGTCCACTCCACAATTGGCAAAAAAATAGTTGAACTCTTGAACCTTGGCTGATGCCCCAGTATAGCCCCTGCGAAATTCGAAAAAAACCGCCAACAAAATATCGAGAACGTTACAAATAACAAAAAAAAGAAACACCGAAAAGACATTGAGTATCACAATAGAAAACGGAAACCAAGTAAGACCTCCAAACCGTACACAAAAGCAATGTAAGAAATTGACTGACATTCCTACCCTTTTTTTTATTTCAGACTTTTATTCTACGTCGTAATAGGAGAAATCAAAATTTTAGATTTCAATTTGATTCATTGCACACCGGACAAGTAAAAATGCAAAACGGGAACGAGCAATTCCTGACCAACTTTGCTCCGACGATTGAACTCAGTTCAACGAAAAACGATCTCCTGTTTCCTAACCTATCCCATGAATATACGTACCAACAAATACAAAACCTACGAGTAATCCATAACCTTAAACCATTACATACTCGTATTAACTTAGCTGTTCATTGAGAAAAACTAGGAATTGTTAATTCACTCATTTTATCGAAAGAAGAAATAAGCTTAGCCATTAGCCACTATAGAAGAAGCTTTAAATTCTGCTAAAATCAAAATAACTATTTCAATTTCAATCTTATATATTGTCAATATTCCAATAACTAATTCTTGCATTTACGAACAATTTTTACTTAAACCTGTCAAAAGAAAATGAAAAAAAAATCTTGTAAATCTTGTAAACTCTACATGTATTCAAGGGCGGATCCAGGGGGGTGGCACAGGGGCACGGGTCCCCCTCCCCCCAGACATGATTCAGATAAAACAGGCCAGTCGAAAAAACACTATCAATTAGAATACTATGGGGTACACTCTTTACCTATCTGGCCTTTGTGCCCCTCCCAGAAATAAATCCTGGATCCGCCCTTGCATGTATTCCCAATTTGTTAAAGAGTAAAATAGCCACATGCAATGTAATGAATAGTTAGCATATTCCTGAATGACTTCAATAGGACTCTCGAAGCTGAAGCCACACACCAGAACGTTACTGGTACTAAAAGATATTTATCTATGCATACCGTCCTCCTAGCGATTTCACAACAAACTCCGAAAGAAAATAAGTTTCACAAATTCTCTCGAGATGATGGGCGAACTGCACATCAATAATACAAAAGAAATTCAGTTACCCCAGTTGTAACTCAAATCACAAACATTCATTAGATATGGGGGGAAAACACACCAAAAACAGACAATCTTATTATTCCCCGAACAAAGTTCTATGAACTTCAATACTTTTAAGTGATTGAGGACCATCGCATTCAGGGTTAAAGGTTAAAGTTAACACGAAATAGATCAATTTTCCGAATTGCACCAGCCAGTCGCACAGTTCACAGGACCAAATTTTCATCCAGACAAAATTCCTGGAAGCAATTGAAAACCCTGCTGACATAAACTCTCAAACTTTCATTCTATCCTCAAAGATAACGGTTCCTTATCTGGGGTAATATAAACGTTTGCATTAAGACTGCGTACTCAGATTTTTGCTAAAAATTTACTTACTTATTAGCGGGATTGCGTAAACTGGCTATTTCTCGGTTAAACAATTTTCAACTACGTGCAACCCAGTTATTTCAACTCGATCCAGCTCTCGAATAGGGCGAGGTTGACTCGAACATACATATCTAGGTTCAACCCCGCTTATAATCGCTATAATTGCCGTTAGTTGTAAACTGCTGTTCATGGTTGACGGATTCTTATATATACATATTTTATTTAAGGAAATATTGTAAACACTTGTTTACCCTGAGAAACACAAACAGGTGCATGCGATGCCAAATCTGAATATTTTTCGACACTTTTACCCACACACCGAATAGCAATGCAACTTTCAGTGCGATTGCTTGTCGTTGAATAGTGACTGCTCCAATGGTTTTATGGAAAATGCGAAAATAAAAAGTGAAATGGGGACAATCTCTATCATATTGTTCATATTTACTGTAACCCACGATACTATTGCTTTCAAATTAGGAATCGTTGATCGTCACTTCGGAAGTTGGCTTCTTCCATCCTTATCCAACGAATGAATTATGTGTATGTTTTATCCTTATTTAGTACCAGACTGAAGATGCACAGTCCAGCAGTATGTATCATACATATTTATACCACGTCCCTCCCAGCCCCTTAAATTCACTATCGTTTCACTTTAATGCATAAACCAAAACAAACATCGATTTGCCCGCATTTACGCCACAAGCACATTTCAAATTGAGATCCACATTTAAACACGAGAAAAAATAAAAGAAAAGTCATCCACTTCCGCACAGTTGGTGGAACTGCTTGCAGTTTGATGATGATGTACAAGTACGTAGGAAGATAATTTAAAGCTTAAGAGATTCACTAAATAAAAAAATAATGGCTAAAATAGTTAATAATTATTAAATTTTCGCTCAGCATAAATGCATTATATATAATCGCTTAGCTTTTGCAGAGCGAAATATAATGTTCAGCTATCCGTAAATATGAGGATATTACCTAATCAGCAAAGCAAACGGCATCGAAATCGATTCAGCCATTCTTGAGTTATACGCGTATATCTGATAAAACTTAGCAACATACCATGTCATTTTATATTATTAGGGATAACTTTTCGTGACTGAAAAGTTACAGCATTTTATTACTACAGAACTTACATACAAATATTACATCCGCTAATAGGGATACGGATATTTAAAAACAATAACAAAGTTGAAAGAAAACAAAACCAAAATAAAGGGTACGACTGGATCATACCTATATACGAGTACGTACTGGGGATCTGCATGGCGATTGATCGGGAAACTACTGACTGTCCAAAACATGGATTGGACCAGTAGCGCAACAATCAAGTTCGTAATGTAGTGCTTGCTTTACCTCCTCGTGGTGGTCCCCGGGCAACTGCATGTATAAATCCTTATACATATAGGCCAAAATTGCAAGTGCGAGATTGTCTAGGGTCTTATGCCTAGGCTAGGTAACCTGGGCCAGCAACCCGCGTTACCGAAACTACAATAGCTATGGAAACCGACACAATGCCTCGGATAAGGACTGATAATACGTTGACGACCTTTGGCTATCGTACCCGGACTAAGATTGGTTTCTGGAATGTGAAGACGCTCCTTGACTCTCAGAGTGAAGGACCTCAGAACGCCAGATTCCTTCAATTGGAGCATGAGTTCATGCGATATAGGCTGGACATATTGGGAGTAAGCGAGATAAGATGGTTAGATGCGGGTGAGTACCAATCCCCAACGCGTAATACTGTATTACTCTACTCCGGAAGACCAACCGGAAACCCCCGTGGATATGGAGTTGGACTGCTGCTTACGCCAACAGCACGCAGAGGCCTAATTACCTGGCAACCGCACGGTGATAGGATTTTAATGGCCAGATTCCGGACGAGAGTACGTCGCGTCACCATCATACAGTGTTACGCCCCCACGGATGGTTCGTCTGAGGAAGAAAAGGAGAACTTCTACAACCAGTTGGGAGCTGTTCATAATGCAACACCCAATGGCGACATTGTCATTGTGATGGGGGACCTGAATGCCAAGGTAGGCTGCGACAACGAAGGGCTCAAACATGTTATGGGACGGCACGGACTAGGCAATCGGAATGACAACGGCGAAAGATTTGTTGACTTTTGCAACGCAAATCGTCTTGTCATAGGTGGCACCATGTTTGAGCACAAAGCCTGCCATAAAATCAGTTGGGTGTCAACTGACAGGCAAGCAACCTCCAACCAAATTGACCATTTTGCCATCAGTCGCCGTTTTAGAAGTAGTCTCCTAGACGTCCGAAACAGGCGAGGTGCCGACATGGGGTTGGTACGAGATCACCATCTTATGATAGCTACTCTCCAACTACGCACTGCTGCCGTTCGTAGATCTAACGACACAAGAATACCTAGGTTCAATGTAGACCGACTGAGAGTTCCCACAGTGCGCCAAGAATTAAGGGACCATCTCTCACGTGGAGTGGAAACAATCAGCAGCTCCCTGCCCGCCACCATCCAAGACCATTGGTGCGCTGTGAAAACTGTTTTCACATCAGGTGCTGAAAGGATTGTCGGTCGATCACAGGGAAACCATAGGGCGTGGCTTTCCGAGGATACCTGGAGAAGGATCAACGAACGAAAACAGCTAAGAGCTCAAATTGCAGCAACTCCAGCAGCAGGGAGGATCGAGCTTGAGTCCCTATATCGCGTGACGATGAGAGAAGTACAGCGTAGCGTGAGACGTGACAAGCGCAATTACATCAATGCGCTGGCTACGGAAGCAGAAGAAGCAGCAGCGAGGTGCGACAGCAGAACCGTTTATAGAATCACTAAAGAGCTTATAGGTGGCCGAAGCTCTACTCAACACCCAGTGAAAGGCTTAGACGGTTCGTTGCTAATATCGGATGAGGATCAACTGAAGACATGGAAGGAGCATTTTGCTTCGGTTCTAAACCGAGTATTCGCCAGCAATATGCACCCAAGTCAGACTGAAGTGTCCGTAGAAAGAAGTTCCCGAATTCGCACCACAACCCCCAGTAAAGAAGAGATTATTACCGCAATCAAAGCACTGAAAACTAATAAGGCGGTAGGACTTGACGGCATACCCGCGGAGCTTTTTCAAGCTGCGCCAACAGCATCGGCAGAGCTACTGTCCCCACTTGTCGGGAGAACATGGGAAGCCGAGAGTTTTCCAGATGAGTGGAAAAAGGGAATGATTGTCAAGCTCCCTAAAAAAGGCAACCTAATGCAGTGCGAAAACTGGAGAGGTGTCTGCGTGCTGCCTGCTGTGGCCAAGATAATAGCTAGAATCATCCTGGAGCGAATCAAAGAACACCTTGAAGACACACTTGACGCCGAACAAGCAGGTTTCCGCTCTGGATCCTCCTGTGTCGACCACATCAACACCCTGCGGATCATCATCGAGCAATGTGTTGAATATCGATCACCACTTCACCTGTTGTTCATCGATTTTGAAAAGGCGTTTGATAGTGTCAATCGGGAATTTATTTGGCGTGCCTTGCGCAGGAGAGTCATTCCGGATAAATTAATAGCAATTATCAAAGCTACATATGATGGGTCCACATGTCACGTTTTGCACAGAGGAAGGCTGTCTGAGGAATTCGAAGTCCAAAGTGGGGTTCGGCAAGGCTGCATACTTTCACCAATATTGTTTTTATTGGTGATTAGCGATGTGCTGAATGCGGCCTTATCAACAGGAAATGGAGGAATTCGATGGACTCTTACATCTGAACTCAAACACCTCGACTACGCCGACGATGTATGCCTACTGTCTCACAGAATAATGGACCTTCACCAAATGACAGCAAATGTGGAGAGGGAAGCAGACGTCGTTGGGCTGAAAATTAACTCGGCAAAAACAAAAATGATCAGCCTAGGACCAAACTCATCAACTCATATATGCATTGCTGGACAAACGGTTGAGAGAGTAGAGAGTTTCCAATACCTTGGGAGTATTGTCTCAACCGATGGCGGAACCGAACTGGATATAGCCAGCCGAATAGGTAAAGCAAAATCTGTATTTGGGATGCTATCCATAGTTTGGCGAAGTAATGCAATTAGCTTAAACACCAAGCTACGACTGTTCCGTTCCAACGTTGAATCCGTGTTGCTATATGGATGTGGTACCTGGAGAGTGACCGTCACTATCACGAGGAAGCTGCAAACGTTTGTCAATAGGTGTCTACGTTACATCTTAAGGATATTCTGGCCAAACCGTATCTCTAACGAACAGCTTTATCAGAGAACGGGCCATGAACCTATAGGCACAACCATACGACGACGAAAGTGGCAGTGGATCGGTCACACTCTCCGAAAGGGTGACAGGTTCATAGCTAACCAAGCGATGCAATGGAACCCGCTTACCCAGGATGGCAGGATACGCGGCGGTCCTAGGAGTACGTGGCGCAGAACAGTTGAGAAGGAAGCACGGCAACTGGGAAAGAGTTGGGGAGAGCTGAGGCACATTTCCAGAAATCGCACACGATGGCGCGTAGGCGTTGTAGAGGCCCTAGGACCCACAAGGGGATACAGGACATAAGTAAGTAAGTTGATCCATACTCGTTCATTCGTAAATTTTTCAGATTTTAAATCTACCCGAAATTTTAAGTTTTCTTACAATGTGTTAAAAAGCTAAAAAAAAAACTTTTTGGAGACACGTCCAAATTTGAATACCATGTTCAGTTCAGTTTTGAATAAAATCGTCTTAGCCATAACCGAGAAATAGTTTATTTTTGCAAATGTGGTAATAAGTAAAGTACCGTGAATCGATCTTTTAGTGACAAATTGAGAATGCAGTCTTATGGCAGGCATTCATTTTACTTCAGATATGAATTGTAGTCAAAATCGTTGGAGCCGTTTTCGAGAAAATTCCACTTCTTCAAAATTTGCCTTTAGTAAAGAGCATTCAAATTTGAGATACGAGTAAGGATAAAAATTCATATTATATTTATCCGCCAACAGGGTAATGCAAAATATTACATTTCTGGTAATGCAAAATATTAAACAACAAATAGTTGTTTGCATGTAAGCTCGCACCCAAATTTTTGTGTTGCACAATTTCCTATATCAAACACAGCGTAGGAAAAAAGAAGAATAAGAACCCCCAAATACTATCATTTGCCCACCACATTGAATTATTTCATATTGCGGCAAATTATATAAAAGGATATGAATAAATTATTTTCATTACTAATTCTTCTATTTATGTTATACCCTTGTCATTTTAGAAAAGTTCGGTATAAGTTAATTAAGCATAGTACTACCTATTTAGCAATTGCAATTATGTTTCTTCATTAAAAGTGGCTAAAACAGCTATTGCATTACAACTCCTGTTTTGAAAACTGTATTACAACCCTTTTTACTTTTTATTACTTTTGACTTTTGACTTTTTATTACTACTGCGTTGTGGAACCGTGACTTTGTTCTAAGCAAGAGGTTCAGGTTTTGAATCCTAGAAAATATCAAGAAGTCTTTCGGTTTTTTCAAGCTTCCGTGACTAAAATTGTGTACAATGTGTGTCACAACGCCCCCACTTTTGGCCTGCTTCACCAACAACTTGAAAATTTATAGTGGTAAGAAAAGCTTTCGAAAATTACTTGTAGTTTAAGTTTTCACACAAATTAGTGCCAGTTACTTTTTCATACCAGTATCGATAGAAATTTTACTTTTTTTTCGGAAATCCCGTGGTAGTTTTCCTGGGATAATGGGTTGCGCATTTTAATATCATATCCTGGAACCCTATTTTGAGAAACCCCAACCGATATATTCTGAAAAATGTATTGTCTTCCAGCCATCCATATTACTAACCGCAATACAAATAAATCAACTTCAGTCTAATCCTATGTTTTAAAGACTACGGATATGTATGATAACTTCAAACGAACTACGTATTTGTAACACTTAATGTTTAATTCTGCACATGATAATATAGTTCTACTCGCAACTAAAAAAATCATGGGGATCGTAACTGGGACTCGTTACTGAAAAGGGCCATTTTGTTAACTTTTGCTTAAAACTTAATTATTTTAACTTGCGACTATCTCGTCGCAACAACAACAAGCGTTAGCCAATTCGGCTACGCCGGTGTTGTTCATGGCATGGTCAAAAGCTATATTAGTCATTCAAGTACTCGATGCACTTATCATGTAAATAATCATAATGAAATTACATTAATGGATGCACGTGTGTACTAAACGTCACTCTGTTGAATAGGGATTAATGTTTTTATTCAGCTACAAAACGTAAGACGGCGAATTGCGACTGGAATGGGAAAGGACAATATTTCAGTCAAATCGATTTTTGTTTGTCAAACTACATTCATTTTTAAATTATTGAATTTTCTTTAAATGGTTTGATCACGGAAAAAATTAAATGAATGAAATTATTTCCTCATAAAAGTTAAAATCAGGAAAAATATTACGTTATAAAACTGTTACGCCATTTCGTAAATGTAATTTTTCAACGAACAAACGATTACTAAAAAAACCGAAAATCTGGAATCCATAACTGACACGAACAAATTTCTCGTCACTTTCCATACGGGAAAGTTTAAGTATTCTTCCAAGCTGAAACACTGTCTTACCAAACCCATCGAACCTTGGTATATAAGTGGGTAGAATCCTTATTTTCTTCGATAGAAAATTCCAAAAAATTCCCTCACACAACCTGTTTTCGATACATAGAACTTCTTCAAAACTATTTACTTCCTGAAGAACCATTTCCTGATACAAATATTTATTTGAGACCATCCAAAACTGAAGGAGAATCAATGGATACAATATAATCCACCCTAGACGGCTTATAGCTTCCTTCCGCATGACGAATAGGTAAATCTCTTCTTTCAGCTTCGCCTAGGACTACTTCCACATCGCTTCCTAAGCACATTTACTTGTCCCCACTAAGAGCAAAGCCATCTCAAGTATTGATATGGCGGCAACCATTCCAACTTTTATGGGCATGTTCTTTTCAATTTATAAATAGGCCGGAGGTATCGCAAAAGACCGAAAGTATATATTGATTTGTGGTTTAAAAGAAAAATATGCGATTGGAATATTTTATGATATTTCAAGGGGGAGACGTAGAGACCACTATGAGTTGAGTTGCATGGAGATGAGAAAAACGGCAAACCTTTTCATAAATCGTCCCTTTACCACAAAAAAGGACTCAATATGCTCTGCATACTGCTTATTTTCTTTTCATTTTCTTAAATGTAACCAAAATAAATCGCATTATGACATGATGGTGGTTGTGTGGTTACCTTAAAAAGAATCTTGATGTGGTAAAGCCTTTTGTTGGGACACGTGTTTTCACCCTCTCAGCATTCTGTTGCCGGCATTCTCCTCCCTTAAGTGGTTTAAATATATTGCTTATACTGCTAATTTAAGATGACAAAAGATCCAAGTATGTCTGAGGACTTTGAGAATGTGACGTCTCATTGAAATTAAAAAAAAAAAAATTGCTGATATATCTCATTGTTTTTAATTTTTTTTAATGATACGGATTTTAAAACGAAAATATGCACAATGCTTAACCCACATGAAAGTCTACAGTCTCTGTATGCTAACACCTACACTCGACTTAACGTATTTAATATTGAATGCTTAGTATCTCGAGAGAATATTAGTTTTAAACTCATTTGGAAAGTTGTTGGTAGCAGTTAGAAGTTTTTTGTTGGCTCATTTGGGTTACTATCATGGCTGTACTTGGACTCTTGTCTCTTGTCCAAAGATGGGTTGTGCATCGAGGTAATTTTCTCATCGTATAGAAAAAAAAAAAAAAAAACATTATGAAAGAGACACCCAAAGTCTTAGATACTAACGAGTCTTGAAAATTGTGCAATTATTAAATTATAAAGATGCTCAGGGCTTCGAATATAAAGTAGTCCAGTTGACCATAGGTTACAACATCAATTTGATATACTTTCAGTGATGCCCTTTAGCGCTATATCGGTTAGTGTTTCCAGTGTTTCACAGATCTATTTTATTTTCAATTCACTTTACTTCACGCAATAACTTTGTAGAAGTCAGGCTTTAAGCAAGTCATTCTTGGCGCCATGGTTCAGTGTTCAAGTTTTCTTTTCAACGTTTTCTACCAAGAGTATGTTCTTTGAAAAACCCAGTGATAAAGTGAAAAGAAAAGGTTTCAAGGTATAGCGAATAGGTACAGAGTGCATAGATAAGGAGATAGAGTGAGGTAACGATGCACTTTTGTTTTTAATCTTTACAAATTACACGTTTCTGGAAATATAGACTTGTCGCTATTCGCCCAAAAAAATGAGTTATATTCAAGTATCAGACGAACGTAAACTTTTCAGATCTTAGCTAAGTTCGCAGAAGTGAGAAACCGCTTATTCTTTTTGAGGAACGCCAGGCTACTAGGCTCTACCACTTATTGCATTAGTAATCTGCTAATTCCAGCAAAGTTCTGCAATAAAGTACAAAACAACATCATTTCCATTTATATCACGCTTTCATTGTACACCAGGCAGAACTTAACTCGGTTTTGTACACCCCAAACTGATCTTCATCAATATTAGAATTGAGTTCGGTCGATATTCGCTGCCGCTGTCAAGAGAGTAGGCAGAGCAAAGAGTGCTGTCGTCGGCGAAGGAATGAATCTGGTTACGAGTAACAGAAAGGTGATCATCGATATAAATCATGAACACACAAATATATGTTGTAGAGAGTAGTGATACCGGCATTAGAAAAAAATGGTATAAAAGTAGGTCTGTCTTGTACCACTTAACAAAATTAGCAATCCATTTCAGCAAAATGACACCATGAGCTTCAAATTAGTTGGCAGAGGTCACTAGCCATATTTTATCGGAAGCTTTGGAGATATCAAGGGCAACAACTCTGCACTCATAATGAAGATGCATGATCTTGATTTGAAGTATCAAAGTTAGCCATTAAATAAAAATTAATCCGCGCTTATCAAACAGCGTGTCCTTCCCGGCATTATTTCATCTCGGTAAAAAAGAAAAAAATTTTATAATCCTCAATTTTTGGATAGGAACAAGAAATTTGATATACAAACTTTTTAGAATCTTTAAAATTGATATTTTTTTCTCTATTTTCACCAGAAACTGTAAATATTTTCTTCACAAAATATATAAACATTGCCTTTTTCTATAATTAATCTAATCACGTATATATTATTTAGGGCCAAGCCCACATTTTGGGGTTCAGAGAACAGTATTTTGCTTTCTCAAAGCAACATATTTACGATGATGGTTAAGTTTTATTGTGAATATTTCACCATAATCCGTGAACTTTGTCTACAAATGCCGGCAGCCACGCCCACTTTCTACGAACAAAGAGGCGTAACAAGAGTTTTTCTAATAAAATCAACAAAAAATAAAAAACAATAAAACAAAAACGTTTTTCAAAGTCCCACCTCTCGTGAACGTCTGAAAAACATCCGAGAGTAGCGAAGGCAAGTTATGCCAGGGCTGTTTATGTATGGGCTGTTTGCCAACATATTTATTTATTTATTTATTTATTTACTAGCTGCTACCTACGTGAATTTTGCTATTAAAAATATGCTTTAGAATAAGGTGGAAAAAGTATATGTTATATCTAAATTTGAAGAATGAAGTTTGTATCTGAAATCAGAAAATCATGTAATTTAAAAGGATGTCCAACGTGACTAAGTGGCGGTTATACCATAATACCATAAGTCATAATTTACGGAGCGAACAAATAAACAGATTACTATGCATGGTGTTTTTAAGAACATATTTGGTTTTGAAGGGTTGAACTATATAAATTATATTGGAATACATTTGAAATGAGGAGATCACGCCAATTACGACATCCAATTTAACTTATTTGGGATTAAAAAATTACTAACTTCTATGGGAGCTATGTCTAAAAGTGTATTAAGCACAATATAAAGAGTGATCACGCTTTTCAAATTGTTTGGTCATCTATGGTAGCTACTAGTATGTGCAAAAGTGGAATAAGCACAATATAAAGAGTGACAATTTCTAAGTGGGAGTTATATCTACATGTGAGCTAGAACAAACATTCAGAAAATAATCAACTGATTTATTATGTGATGACTAAGCAAGATTTTGTGAAAATATCTTTGAAACGAAAGGACTTAGCTCTATATTTGCGATCAAGAGATCAAGCCCTTCAAAATGTTTGGGCATCTATGGTAGCTATGCCTAAAAGTGAACGGAAACGAATACAAAGTACTAGGTGAGAAACTTATCTACGAGTACATGTTGGCAAAAAGTATTGAAGCGTTTTAAAACTATGATGGAACAAACATTCAGACAGGAAAATATACAACAGATTTTTGTATATACGTATATATGTATGTGTATGATAACATCGCTGTCCAACTGCGAAGCAGACGTGAGTCCATTGAATTATGTATGTCCTAGAGAAGACATTGGACACAACATCTTATGATCCCATATCAACACCTTTTTTTTATAATTTGCACGTGTTAAAGGGGATATGAATACCCAGACAGCGCTAACCCTTCCAAAATCATATCATTTGAAGATTGAATTATTGTAGAATAAAATGATTATCAAAAAGCAGCTAACTGCTCAAAATATATTCTTCCTCTTTTGGATAAGATTGACGATAATTCTGCTAGTCGATTTCATAATTTACGTTTATCGACATTCTGACTAAGGCTTACGTTAAACTCTTGGAAATTCCAAGGAAACTCTCAAAAATGTTACTAGCCATGAGCACTATGTCAAACCAAGTGACTTATCATATTGTCATACAAAAATAAAAGCCATTAACATAATAAGTAGATTTCAACGAATGCTCTTAACCTCACAAGTGAAAGTTTACTTAAATATGATATTTCTTGTTTGTGACCCGAACTTGGTAGGTTCGAGAGCCAGCGCGGGATAGCAAACAACTGTCCCTTGAATATAAAGTACCCCTAGAAAAAATAAAATCTGAGCTACCACATTTTGGTAGATTTATTACTAAAAATCACATGATACTCAGCCTACTTCGTAACCTGAATGTAGCCCAATGTCGAACTCAATATATGAATTTATATGTGCAAAGATCTAAGGATCACGTTGCCGGATGATTGAAAGAAAGAAGAAGACTTTTAGTTAACTGTTGTCCTTAAAGACACTTAAACGCCCGAACTGTGATAATAATGAAAAGCCTTCTCTCACTTTTGAAAGACATAATGATTGTTATCCTATCCTCGAATAACAATTTATGGAGAAAACAAAAATCAAAAACATTTAATTCAAGTTTTTCTCAAAGCATTTCTAAATTTTAATATCAAAATCCAACAACAGCGGCAAAATCCAAATAAAACTCCCAGCATGTTGTCTCGCTTTAAAAGTAACCCCCCGTTTTACCTTTATCATCTATGAGAGAATATGTGGCGTGCTCCTTCCAACTCATGCCAACCATAACCATATGAATATTCCTTAAAGCAAGTCATATCCTTAATTAAATTAGCATTACAAAACGAAAAGACACAAAAAGCCTTAAGAGTAAGACGTCCAACTTCGCCTCAGAAGAGCCAAAGAGATACAGAGATAAGAAAAAGGAAAAGTGAAATATTAAATTGAAAAACAGACTTTTCTCGGAATTTACCGTCATTTAAAATGAACATTCACACGAAAAACAACAAGATGACTAAGAGTAGGAGGACCAAAGTGCAAAGCAAAACCCCTTCAGGTTTCGGTTTACCTTCTCGAGTACACTTTTCTAATAAATCTCACGCCCGAGTGAAATGGAAAACGACGACGACCAACGACGTCGACGGTGCGTCTCATAAAAATTATTAGAACGGAAAGTGGATGCTTATCTGAGAGATGTTTTAATTAAAAGTTCCAGGGTGCTGTCTGCTTTAAACGAAAAAGGCCAAAGGAACCATACCGTTTATATTACACAAAATGTCACAAGACTTTAACCTTCAGTTACCCGATATGTTATAACCTCGTATAGAAATACGAAATTCGTGTCAATGAGTAGAGAAAGATGATAGGAGAGCTTTTGAAAAATTCCAACTTTTATGTTTTTGGTGGATTATAAATGAAATTTGACACGTTGCTGATGGGGTTAGGTATTAATAGAACCCCTTCAAAGTAATCCCGAATAGATAGGTATAACAAACAATTTGACTCATAAGGAAATCATGGAAACGCATGAGTAGTGCGAATGCAATTTTGGCTTAGCTAATCGTATGAGGGTATATCAGAAAGCAACCGGACTGATAAAAATAAAACACACAATATGTATATGTACGTTTCTTAAACTTTATTTTTTCACATAGGATGCGTCTGGGCTGATTTTATAATAAACTTTTGGCAGTATTTTCGAAACCTAATAAAGTAAAAAAAACGCAAATAGAAGAGGGGCGGCTGACAAGTTCGCGATCAAAAAAATGTATTTTTAAACATATTCTCCCTCGAGTGAAATGCATTTCTCAAATCGGGCATACACAGTGCCATAATATCATTTAAAAAATATTCTTTTTCTTTGCCTTCAAAATGACTTTCTACGTAACTCCTTTTTGAAATGAGAAAAAAGGAAAAAGACGCCAAGTCTGGGCTGTGGAGGGTGGTTGAAAAATTCGTAGAGATTGTCCCCGACTAACTCCAAAAAATCGTTGCATTACTCGAGTCGTCGTTGCTTTACTTATCAGCCGCCCCTCGTAGGTATAACCGGTGGCGATGCAATGTGGTCATATATTCATGCTGACTATGCATGCATTTGCCTTTAGAACGGATCACCTTTTCTGGTAGTTCTGATATCAGAAGGTACATACATATGTACATACATAAAAGAGACAGAAAACAAACTCAACTAGTATCCTTCAATAGTCCAATACATGGAGCTTCTATCCTATAGACCTTAAATCGACAAGGTTCTCGCAATGTTTAAGTCATGTTCAACTTGTGCGTGCCACCTTAATGAAGGACGTATAATCTACTACTAAACACATGTGTATGTATATATGTACATATATGTACGAGTACATTTATCTCGACAAATCTCAATAAATAATATCAAATAGTAGTCTATAGGGTGATTACTTGCCATCTTGTCACCCCCCATGCGGTGTGGCCCGATTAGTATCACAAGCTCGTGCCATCGTAATGGCGTTTTTCCGCCCATTTAACACATTTATCCGAATGAAAATCTCAACGCCCATATCTTATAACCGTCAAACCGTCATTTGCAAACATTTAAAATATGAAAATCGTTTCTACACCTACACCCAGCCATTTCATTTCATTGCTGGCTTCCTGGTTTGCCTTTGTCTTAAAAATCAAAATTACCAGATCCTATGTAACCTCATTACCCTGACTATTCAACGTATATATGTAGACGTACCTACCTACCACCAACCCGCAGTGCTAATAGCGCGCAAGCAAGCACCACAGTAAGAAAATAATTTACAATCACTCAAGAGTGCGACTCCGTCAATATGCCTGCCACCCCATCCCATCGCATCCTCCCCTACCATGCCTCCACAATCTTTTACACTGGCAAATGTCTAATTTTATGCTCTCCTCGGCAACAAAAAGAACATACATGCATACCGTACGGTGCTCCTCTCATGCAAAAACACACAAAGTAAACTCACTCATTCAGTCAGTCATAGAGGTATGGTCGTACTGTAAACGATGGCATATCCTTGTTGTGTCAGAACCTTATTCCCCAGATTTTATGTGCAAAAAAGGAGAAACAAAAATCCCACCGTCACTACCACGGGTGCTGTAATTTATTTTAAATGGTTTACTTTTTTATTCCTTGGAGGAGGAATGGAGAATTCCTTCTGCCATTTTCGCCATGAATGCCAAGGATCAACAGAGGCAAAGCCACCCGCACAAGAAAACGCATAAAAATTTGTTACTCCTGTTATGTTTCTTTTAATGACTTTTATGGTGATGCTGGTTGGAATGACATACACACTACACAGGTATAAATATTTTATGTGTAAAAATTACCATACACACGTATACAACACGCTGCCTGGTGAACGCGACAGGAGGAGACACTTTCTTGTTTTTAACGTCATCCCATTCCATCCCGTCCACTCACTCTGCTTAAGAGGTGAAACAAAAGGGTTCGGAGACAACGCACTTAGGCACCAGACGACGAGGACGAAAATTACCATACACATACAAACTTCTGCATAAATATTATTCGTTGCTACTTGCAGGATCATCCAGCAGAGTACAGCACAGTGCTGTGGTTCCATTTGAAGTAATTCACTTTGATGATGGCGCACTGCTTGTTGTACTTCCGTCTCCAGTTGTCAGAGCAGTGGAAATGAGCAGTTGGATATGGAAAAAAAAAAACACAGCAAAAGAACGAAAAAATTAAGTACACTACTTGGTCGCACCTACGTGCACCTACATACTTATACTTATAATTAAATTCAGATTTGAAATTAAAAAAAAATATCTAAAATGATTTTATATTTTCTAAAAAAAAAAAATCCTTAAAATTGTAAAACAAAAATTTTGATAATTTTCAAAAACCTTTTATATGAGAAATATTGTGTATATACCGATTTTGTATAAAATCACCCAAGCATTATAATATTTAAAAACGAGCAAAAACCGGTCATTATACGCTACTTTTGGCAAAAATCTGGTACGCCATCTGTTCGCATATATTCACTGTAACTCAAACCCCAAATTTGAACAAAATCGTTTAAGTTGTTTTCGAGAAAATCGTTTTTTTCCTAAATCGGCCATTTTTAAAGTACCGCTAATTTTGAGGTTAGAATGAATATTCCGCTTTCTTCTCGAATTGTGACCCTACAGATCCCAGATAAGAAGTTTGCAGAAAATCCGTCCAGCAATTTAGGCCGCAGTAGGCCTTACATATATGTAGACAGACAGACAAAATTGGAAAACCTTTTTTTAAATTCTCTATAAGGCAAGTTTAATTAAAATCTCGAGATCGAACATTTTCAGGAAACCAATACTTGCCCTTAAAGGTGCAAGTAAAAAGTTAAAGGAAGAGAAGAAAGGATTCTTTTAATCGTGAATATGTATGATTGTGGGTACTTTACCTGGATTTATCTCACTGGTTGGGGGAGTCTATTTTTTTTTACAAGCTTTAATGTATTTGACAGACAACAAATTTTATATTTTCTTAATAATAATTCAAGGATGAGACTAGATTTCATGGCTTCAACTTCAAAGGACATTTTATTTATTATTTATGCATATTGTGTTAACAAAAGAATGGAGTATTATTTAGATTTTTAAATGACATAACATTTGCGACGTGTCCTTGGAAACAATTAGCATTACTTACTATGTGAGATGTTATATTGTTTATAGCGTCCGTATGCTCCAAAGCGAATGTACTCGTATGTTATAGTATTCTCGGATACACTGTGTATTAATCCTTAATGGCCATTTAAGAACTAATCACTTGCATAAAGTTGAATGCGGTATCTGGTATTAGTAGTATTAAGAATAGTTTAGCTGATGTAAAGCTTTGCACAGAAGTTGTCGCAGAGATAATTCTTTTTGGAGTGGAACGGCAAAAAAAAAAAATGTTCCCCCTTTTATTGATTTTGCCTAAATCTGAAATCTGAACAATTTACAAACAAACAGCACATATGGAGCTAGTACATGCAACCCAGTCATGTCCTTAATTTTTTTTTATAGCATAGGCATAATCTCGGAAAAAATATTTTTTTCAATCCACATAATCTACCTAATAGTTATGATTACAAAATTTCACGTGGGTTCATGATCTTGTAATTCTACATAACATCTTTCCTTATGTAGGCGAAACCGCCGGACCTTTTTCCATCAAAAAGGTATCCAACAATTTTTAATTTTCTGAAGTAGTACGAAAGTATAAAAGATTTCGAAAAAAACAAAGATTGCAGTAGGAAGGCTCTGATTTAACTATCTTTCTTGTTTTTAAAAGTTTTTTGAAAACACTTAGATATGTATTTTTCCATATGTGCATCCAAATAAAAATAGTTCTCCTGTGATTTTTGTAAGGTGATACATACTCGTGAAGTTTTCAAATTGTCCATGTTTTTGGATCCTTCAAGAAACCTGATCAAGCAAAAAAACGAGAATCAGGACATTGGCGCCTTTTGATTCCCGTATTGTGTATGTACAAAATAATTTGTTTCACACTAACCTCCAAAACTTTTTTATTTTTCACTTTTCCAGATGAACTGACAACTGACTTCAAGGTTTCCTTTCCCGAACCCTAATAAATACATTGAGAGAGTCATTAAAAGGCTTTTTGGTCAATGGCAAAAGTGATAAGCAATGCAAGTAACTTCAGTCAGTCTTTCTACCTACCTATAGTGAAAGACGACAACACTTCATGTTTTTGCAAACATGTTTGGTCTTGCGACTGAATGAATGAATTGCGGTGTGCATTGCGACTCCCTCTTGGTGCCAGCTGAGGTTGCTTTTGGGCTAAAGCACCTCGCTTAACCTGTTTTCTGTTCAGAATGAGACGGATGGGATTTTTTTTTCCTCTACTAATCCTCCGGATATGATCCGGAGTTTCCTCGGTTTCTTCACAAAATCGGCATGTTCATTTGCTTTCAAGATCCTCCTGAGGTGCTCACGGAGTTTAAAAAGTCCTATGAGGAAGCATATAAGCTTGTTTTTAATTACTTTAATACATAAGTCTTCTATGATTGTAGGAGTGCTTTTACTCACCTTAGTCTTGGGAGATCCGTTCAGATTTTAGCTGGATTGGTTTTGGTCCAGCTGTAAATACGAGTACTTCCCGATTACGAGTATATCATCCCAGGGGATTTGCAGTAGCAGTGCTCATTTGGATACCAGGGATGGGAGTGCTATTCCCTCTCTGAGGTCAATGAGAACACAACCAAATATGATATAAGTTGTTAAGAAACTATGAAGCATCTGTTGACAGTCAAGAACAAAACTCCAACTTCTCCAATGTCTAAGCAGGAAATCGGGTATTAGAATCTTTTGAGAAAAGATCCTTTGTTAGATATTTGTTCCTGAGTGAGAGGAGGGCTAATAGAAGAGAAGATACAATCGGGAACTTCATTAGTCAAAAAATGCAAGATCTGACGAATAAATTGAATAGCTCAGAGTGAGCGAATTGACAATAACTTTTTAGCTTAGAAAATATTTGAATCCCAGCCCCATGTTCTAGACGACCTAAAAAAATAATCTAAACCATTTAGGAACGAACAGCACATATAAGAAAATAAGTGCGATTGCACTTTGACGTAATCCCGATACATAGACTAGGAGAAGGAAGGAAATAATTTTCCATCTATCATAATTCTGGGAAGTACTTTTTTCATACAGTATATCGTCGAGTTGGATATAAATAAAGTTCGGTAGTGCACCCTAAACTCAAAATGGTTTATTATAGTGGTATTGACCTCTCCTTGAAATAAATGAGTTGCGCCGTTAAAACGAAGAATAATCATCTATGTAATTTGGCTAGTACCTATTATCGCTGTGAGTGCATTTTTCTATCGGCCATGTACGTGCGAGTACATACATATATGTAAGTTAAGAAGTAATAAATTATTCGCTCACCGTAAAATTAATTCCTCTTACGGTGAGCAATTTAAATCAATTAAAACTTTCCAGCCAGATAATGGAGAGATTTAGTTTTATATTTGATTTTGTTTCAAGAAAGTTTTTGCTATACCTACCTATTGAGGTAGAGCATTTCACAAAGTAATACCTATATACGGGGTTATTCATTTAATGCTTTAGGATTTAAATTTAAATAAAATAAAAAATATCAATGACATTTTTTTTTGTTTTAAATTTTGGATTATGCCATTATGTATGGAATACAACATCGGTTAAATGGCCGCCACCAGAGTTTTTGCAAACTTCGGTTCTTATGAGGTAATTTTCCATGACTTTTCTGCACACTTCTGGCTGTATTGCGGCCATAATTTCATGGATGTTGATTTTTAAGTGCTCCAAAGTTTGGCGATTGTCTGCATAGACACAAACTTTAGTATAGCTCCCCAAAAACGAAATCCAATGGTTAGATCATAAGATCTTGATGGGCAATTGATGTTAAGGATGAGATAATTCGGCACATTAACGGCATAGAACCTCAATTATGCCTCAGCGTCATCGAAAATTTGGACCATCGGATGGAGGTGTGCCGCCGAGGTCGCGGCGGCCATTTGGCCGATATTTTGTTCCATACATAATTGAACCATACCAATATTATCATAATAAAAAGAAATGGCAGTAATTTCCTAAATAATTTGTTTTTTATTCAAAATCAACATCGGCCCTTAAAACTTAACCACCCTTTATATCGAAAAATAAATACATAATGCCCATTATTTTGAACGAAAAGATCTTCGAGTAATTTTTGGTCCTGTTGGTGTTGATGAAGTGTGGAGAAGAAGAATCTAACATGAACTGTATAGGCTGTACTGCTACATTGGCATGGTCGAAACTTCTGAAGCGGAATAATATTGCAAGCGGCCTTACTACTCGTATAGGGTGGCTAGGCTAGAAAAATATCAGGAGCTCCCAGCTCAAAGAGGCCACTGATAAGAAATGCATGTGCGATTCGAAAAATTTGTCGGTCAGTTTGTTGATAACCTTACAAATTACTTACGATTGACAGACCAAAATCGTCGTTACTAATTCGGCCGGATAATCTGCGCTAATTAATATAAAAATAAAACTCACTGACAAACTCAATTCCCTAATTCACTCGTCTTAGAAGTATCTCCGAAACCAAGAAGTAGCTACGTTATCCTGAAACTCAACAATGGGCAAAATAAAGTAGACTTCATCATCAATTTTCAATCAGCGGATATCACCGTAAACAGCAGTACAGTGGATGGCTTTGTGCAGTTGTGTGCTCAACAAGGCACAGAGGCGGGAGCGTCTTTTTGGTTCGGTTAGACCTTTTTTTTTATTTCTTTTTTTTATTTGCTTATCCGCTTCTATAGAGTTGAATCTAAATGTAGTAAATGTACATAAGTATGTACTCGTATGTAGTTTATAGCACATACGACGACGATTTGTCTCTAGGTGTCGAAAAATATTTTTCTTATTTTTTTTTTTGCTTGAGCAGTGGCCATTGTGTTTGTGAACACATTTTGTTGGTACTTTCTTTGTTGATTATAGGATTTGTGGTGCATGTTGAAAGAAGTGCAAATTTACAGCACATCCGACGGTAAGAGATACATTAAATTCATTTCCACCGGACGGACTATACCTCTGTAATCATCGAAAGGGAATATAACATTCCGATAAACACTGGAAGTGCCCACAAAATAATGACTGATGAATCGATCAGTAAGACAAACGACACTACTGGCTACCGCCTAAAGATATGTAATTAAAACTTCAAGTGTTGTTGAGTTTTAGTATGTTTTCAATTGTTTTCAAATGTAGTTTAAAGCAGGAAATCTTAAATTAACGTAGGTCACTTATGAAGTTTCTTACTAAATTTACTTTAAAAGTTTTTAATTTTAAATCTAACTCTACCTACCGCATACTCGTAGTACATAAAATAAAGGTGTAAGTTTTCAAAGAGACATGTTTTTACTTTTCCTTTTATAAAGAATAAAATTGCTGCACTTTTTCTTTTGTTTTAATCAAAATTAGGAAAGTAGCTAGGAGGAGGAATACTGGTTCTTGTGCTTTTCAATTACCATTTAAGTCTAAAGAACTTATTTAGCTTAGTATATAATTTGTTCATGATTGAAAATATTCATTGATGCGTAGTTTCACTTCACCAAGCCAATATTACATGATCTAATAATCCAATTACTTATTCCATCTTAAGATTAACGACATTTATAATATTCGATTAAATTATAAAAGACTGAGGGGTGATTTTCCATGGAGCATTAGATTACGAAAATTATTTCATCAAATCTTCTAGAAAATGTTAACAGTTCTTATGATTCTCTTAACTACATTATCCTAAGTGTATTTTTACTTTTCTGGAACTTAAAGTGATGTTAAATGAGTTATGACAAGATGGAGATAAAAAGAGAGCGTTTTACGGCTAGTGCTTTCTAAGTTTCATGAATTATTTAGTAGGTATAGCTTTGATGTAGTTTCCAAATTTGCTATGTCGACAAATAGACCAAAGGCCTAATAAAACATTCAATAACAATTTAACTGCCAGGAAGGAAATTCCAAACCATAACCATTAGCTTTACACTTCCCGACCATGTGCCTTACTTTAAGCTCCCTAAATGTTCCCACAAAACCTCGTTCTACCACATTACTACAACTGCCTCCAAATTGTATATTACGGGAATTACTGTCACCCCAGCAATAATCATTTCGAAGTTACAAAATCACTGTTGCCCTGCCATACTCTTGTTGAGTGTGCCGTGCGTAGGGTACTCGTAGTACATGTTGCACTGTCATCAATTTAAAATCGAACAATGGAATCGAATTAGTTTTGCAAATCCACCTCCACTTTGCCATGACTTTTGAATATCTATGTATATCTGTCCAATGCACTGGGACTGCCTATCGGTGCCGGTAGCGATTCGCTGCTGGTACCAGCCTTAAAGCTTTGTCATTGTTTGGCTTATATGCCGGTAGTAGCGGTAGAAAGGGGGGTGGTGTTCGTAATGGACGACTAATGTTTTGCATAATTTAGGCTCCATGCACACTAGTACCAGTGTGCTGCCTAGCAGCCTGTGAGGCAGATCCATCTTGTCATTTGTCAATACAATCTGCTGTATTATTCATCAGCATGTCAAGAAGTCGGATGAGCAGGGTAACGTTGATGGGGGTTGCTACCTTCACTCTGGTACTGGCTCCATTGAGCATCAGAAGGCCTAAAAGGCTCATTTATTAATTACTTTGGGGGCGGGGAGGGGGAGTTTGGCTTTTCACAACAATACAAAATGAAAAATAATTTAAAGTTCGGAGATAGACGGGATGGAGGATAATCTCCAAATTAAGGGAAAAAGAATAAAAACGCAACGTTTGGGGATTTTCCGGTCTCATGAAATTTAAATTGAATAATAAATGCGGGAAAGGTGGATCAGGTAGCTTTGAAACTAAATATGTTGCATTTTTTATTGTTTAAATTTCATTGATTGACGGAAAAATGGTTCCATTTTATAAACAATTCTGGAGGAATTTTTGAGGTACATAGGATTCGATGGGATTTTCGGTGTCAAATAAGCGTATTTTGTTTGAACTTTGACAAATATTTTAACTTTTGCATTTACGAGTGTACATACATGCATATGTACGTATGTTATGTTTTCTTAGGTAATTGGTTCAGCCTTGTATACTTGTGTATATATATGTGCATACATATATACCCATATATGTATGTAAGTTATGTCATATAAAAATATGCAGGACGGATCCGGGTCTTTCAAACTAAATCCGCGTTACGAAAATACAGCATAATACAAAAATATAGCAAAAATCTTACCGAAACTATAAAATATTTTTATAAAATTGCAACTTTTGTAGAAGAGATAATTCCTCACAATTATTCTCTTTCCTATCGTTTGTTTTGATAGATGAATAGTTTCCTAGTTACTGAAAAGTAAAAAGATATGAGTATGTTCATTTAATGCTTAATAATGCCGCAATTCCGTCTGAATTTTTGATAACATATCGACTAGTAGATACATTATTTTATACAAGTTATACTAATTTATATTTTTTTTAGCCCAAGAATATTAGGCTTTATTTCAAGAATATTTTAACATTATTAAAAGTCTACATTTTGCAAACAGGCTTACTGAAATTTTACTGAACAATATACTAAAAGTCTCTAACTAACTTCGGAGCCAACCCAACATATTGTAACATAATGTAGCATAATAACTACGCTCCTACAACTATGTAACACATTCCGAAGTGTCTTTTCATTCGAGCATAATTTCGTTCCGAAGTGTCTTTTCATCCGAGGTTCGTGTCCGCAGTTCGTGTCCACAGTTCGTGTCCACGATAAGAAACGGATAATATCTAAGACAACGTCACGGATTTAAGAGAGAATTATAACCGCAAGAAATTATTGTCATCTTGGAATTATTACATCAGAATTTCCTTGTTCCAGTGGTCGAAGAATTTTGCTGCTATATAAAGACAGATGGCGATCGAGGCAAGGCAGTTGGTTTTGAACCGCACGAGGAGATTGGAAAAGTGATAACAGCCGAAGTTGTGATTTTGTGATAAATTGAAAGTTGAGAGTTAACAAGAAGAAGTCATTAGTTTGGATTTGTGAATTAAGTAATTGAAGGGAGATATAGTGATTTGAGAAGAAAGAGACCTTGTAAGGAAGGAGTTTGCGAAGAATAGTATAGTGTGAACTTGAATTGTTCTATAGACTAGAAAATAAAGAAATAATTTCACAGAATAACGTTTTATCTACTCGAGCCGTAGCTCGCATATTACAATATGTTTATAAAATATAAGTTTTCGTGAGAAGATAAATATTTATCGCGACACGCTGTGTCTTTGAATTTGTAAATCCGTTAGTACTAGAAGCGATCAAAGCTTTAGCTTTCTTTTCAACACATTATAAAGTGTTTTTTATAGAATTTCTCAATTTCATATCGGCATCCATCGGAAACTGGAGTTTAGTTGGAAATGCATAAATGTATTTCCGGTCTGTTGGTTTAAGGCAGCTTGAATTTCGCCGTCCTGCACCATGTACGCGAACAATTAAGCGTTTAACGACGGCGCCAGACTTCTTCCTTTTAGACTTTTTGAAATCTCGCGTTTACCACAACAAACCACAAACCTTGCAAGTCTTGAAAGCCAACATTGAAGAAGAAATCACCAATTTGGAGCCAGATGTTTTGCGAGCAACAATTCAACGTGAAACATCCTCAAGATGTGGTCATCTGACCGATATCATTTTTCAACTTAAAGTCATCAATTTTACACCTTCAAATAAACTTTTCGTGAAAACAGAGCCCAATTTTTTTTATTTCTAATAAAATGGCAACCAATTCACATTATGACATTACTTTTGCCCCAGCTTGTACATACTCACCAAGGTTGTAGAAAAAATAATATTGAAAAGATTTTTCAAATAAGGTTCTCAATTTGTTTTACAATTACTTCTTGTCGTTGGGATTTCTAGTTTTTCCCAAAATTTCAGGCCTCCGTATCATGTTCACCGTCTTTGATTTTGGTTTATACCCTATCTCTTATTTGTTTGTAACATAGAAAATAACGGTACAAAATATATATATTGTAGCATAATAATAACTACGCTCCCTAAAAGTATGATGCAACAAATTCCGAAGTGTCTTTTCATTCTGGCAGAATTTTGGTTCGAAGTGTCCTTTCATTCGAGGTTCGTGTCTGCGGTTTCCACAGTTCATGTCTACGAAAGAGACGGATAATATCACGGATGAGAGGGAATTATAACTGCAAGAATGATTGTCATCTTGGAATTTCTCTTGTTCCAGTGGTCGAAGAATTTGCTAGAAGTTCCTGGCTATCAGAAACTTCTGCTATATAAGGACAGATGGCGATCAAAAAGGGAGCAGTAGTTTCTAAACTGTGGCGAAGAGATTAGAAAAGTGATAATGGGCGAAGTTGTAATTTTGTGATAAATTGAAAGTTGAGATTTAACAAGAAGAAGTAATTAGTTTGGATTTGTGAATTAAGTAATTGAAAGGAGTTAAAGTGATTTGAGAGGAAAGAGACATTGTAAGAAAAGAATTGCGAAGAATAGTATAGTGTGAACCTGAATTGTTCTAAAGACTAGAAAATAAAGAAATAAATTTCACAGAATGTCGTTTTATCTACTCGAGCCGTAGCTCGCATATTACATTGGTGTCAGAAGCGGGATAAAACTTATTCTGTGAATAACTATTTCCGTGGTGTGAAATTGCACAATAAAAAAAAAAAAAAACGATTTCTGTGTTGAGTTAATTAGTTGCGCAAAATGGGTCGCAAATTGGGAAAACTAACTATAACTCAACTAAAGGCAGAACTCAGTAAGCGGAACCTAGACACAACTGGGGGAAAAGATGCCCTACTGATTCGTTTGGAAGAAGCAGTAACGCACGAAGGTGAAAATCCGCATGACGTAGAGTTTGACGTGGGAGAGGAACCAGTAAGTATAGTAGCCGACCCGGATATAATAAGTCTGCTCCTGCAACTTAAGTCAGTCATGGACGAACAAAGGAAAATAATGGAATACCAAAAGAAGTCTCTGGAACTTAAGCTCGATGACCAAAAGAAAGCAATAGACGACCAAAAGAATTCTCTAGAACTTAAGATGGACGAACAAAAGAAAGCAATGGACGAACAAAAGAAAGCAATGGACGACCAGAGGAATTCTCTAGAACTTAAGCTGGACGAACAAAAGAAAGCAATGGACGAACAAAAGAATTCTCTAGATGCTCTGGAAAGCAAACTTGATGAGCAAAACAAGAACTTGGAATCCAAATTCGAAGCGATCGAAGAGAAAATCGAGAAGGTCGAGACGCAACTCGAAAAAGTCGAAACTAGATTCGATGAAAACTTGGAGAAGCATGAAACTCAGTTCGGGAAAATAGAGACTCAGTTCGAAAAAGTAGAAAAACAAGTCGAAAATCTTGCTAAGGAACTCAGCAACGTGAAGAGACAGAAATCACGGGAATATTCCACTGACGGTCTGAGAAGAAAGGAGATGCAGCCTCCTATCTTCGATGGTCAAACATCATGGCCAATTTATAAAAGGCAATTCGAAACGGCCGCAATGACCAATAGCTCGGACGATGAAGAGAAGTCCATTGCACTCACACTTGCACTGAGGGGTCCAGCTGCGGAGCTCTTGCAGACCATCCCGGAAGATAAACAGCAGAACTACGACTCTCTGGTTCAGGCTATCGAGATGCGGTTTGAGGATGAACACATGCAGCAGGTGTACAGGGTTCAGCTGCGTAGTCGAGTCCAGAAAAGGGGGGAAACGCTCCAACAGTTGCAAGCGGATATATAGCGACTAGCCCATCTTTCATACCCTAAAGCCGGTGAGGAGCTTATCAACGAAATGGCGGTGGAAGCTTTTATTCAGGCCTTAGAGGACAGACAACTGCAAATGGCTGTAAGGATGGCTG
The DNA here is from genome assembly GCA_963082735.1 of Pocota personata. Taxonomy (NCBI): domain Eukaryota; kingdom Metazoa; phylum Arthropoda; class Insecta; order Diptera; family Syrphidae; genus Pocota; species Pocota personata. The sequence goes on along the minus strand of OY720430.1, from coordinate 160,214,887 downwards.
AAAAGCGAACACTCCCCGAGGCATTGGCATTCGCTTTGTCAATGAAGGCTGCGGACCAAGCATACCAGGGAATACACCGTGTCAGGGAAATGCCCGTCGTGGAATGCTCATGCCAGAGAACAGCCGTCTTGGATGAAGACAAAGCTCGCGGAAGTCAAATCCGTTGCTGGAATTGCAACCAAACCGGACACCTACAACGGCAGTGCAGAAGTGCACCTAGACGAGGAAATTGTCTACATTGCACCAGTAGGAGAAGCAGAGAGGAAGCATCTGGCTGTCAGTCAGACTTACCAAAACCAGCAGTCGGGAAATGCGTAAGGACCAACTTCGCGGGCAGAAGTTGGTTACTGGAATCGAGGCCCCCAGGACCACCATTCAAGTTTCGCAAACCAAACGGGGTAACAAGAGCCTGACAGTGGAGGCACTAATCAACAAGAAGAAGTGCGTAGCCACCATCGACACAGGCGCCACTGCCTCCATTGTAAGAAGAGATATCGTCAGAAGCGCCTGGCTGCACAACACCAACAGCTACTGCCTGAAGACTGCAACAGGGGAAATGGCGAAGGTATTTGGAGAAGTTCGTCTTACGATTACTCTGGCAGGACTGACGTTCTCCCATGCGTTTCTGGTGGCAGATATATGCGACGAGTGCATCATCGGAGTAGACTTCATGAAAGCAAATGAAGTAATCTTGGACATCGGGATGCAAGTACTGAGGTATCGAAATGTGGAGATTCCGATGGTGTACGGAAATGAGAATGCCGTAACTCTCAGGACAGTCATCAGCAAAGACGAAGTTTTGCCGCCGTCTTCAGAGACAATCATTTGGACGAAGCTGGAAGGTGATCTTGGGAGCCACCGATTCTACATAGTAGAACCAGACCCAGAGAAGAATTCTCAAGACTACATCGTGGGAAAGACGTTAGTCGAACCAAAGAACACCATGGTTCCAGTGAGAGTTTTGAACGCAAGACCACACACTGTCAAACTAAGGCGAGGGGAGGTGACTGGAAAATGCACGCCGATTACTGCCGTCGCAACAATATCTGAACGTGATGCTCCAAAACCTCTCCCATCACCTTGGACAGCGGAAACGAGAGAGACGATTCTCCAGTCCAGTGAGCTGAATCAGGAGCAGCGAACTATGGCAGAGAATCTTATCAATGAGTACGCTGATGTATTTGCCTCACAGGACGGAGAATACGGCCGAACACACCTGGTACAACATCGAATAGACACTGGTGATACTAGACCAATTCGTCAGCCTGCTAGGCGCCTTCCATTGGCAAAGCAGACAGAAGTTGCAGAGATGGTGTCGGCAATGGAGAAAGAAGGTCTGATTGAAAGTTCCAAAAGTCCGTGGGCATCACCGGTTGTACTGGTTAAGAAGAAAGATGGTAGCACGCGGTTCTGCGTGGACTATCGGCAGCTCAATTACGTCACGAAGAAAGACAGCTATCCTCTGCCACGGATTGACGACACGCTAGACACACTATCAGGAGCCCGATGGTTTTCCACTCTCGACTTGAAGAGTGGCTACTGGCAGGTACAGATCCATCCAGAAGACCGGGAGAAAACCGCCTTCACCGCAGGAAATGGGCTATGGCAATTCACGGTAATGCCATTCGGGCTGTGCAATGCTCCGGCGACTTTCGAGCGATTGATGGAATGTGTCCTGCAAGGGTTAACATGGAAAACCTGTTTGGTATACTTGGATGATGTCATTTTCGTAGGAAAAACGTTTGCGCAACACCGAGACAATCTAAGGGATGTGTTTCAAAGGCTTCGAAGTGCCCACCTGAAGCTCAACCCCAAGAAGTGCGCCCTGTTTAGAGCGGAAGTCAAGTACCTGGGACACATAATTTCAGCGAAAGGAGTGAGAACCGATCCAGAGAAGGTCGAAGCGGTGAAAAACTGGCCAGTCCCCAAAGACAAACACCAACTAAGGAGCTTCCTGGGCCTAGCCACCTACTACAGACGGTTCGTGAAGGATTTTGCCGGGATCGCAAAGAGCCTACACCAGTTGACGGAAAGGGAAAACAATTCAAATGGTCGATTGAGTGCGAGAAGAGCTTCAAGGCACTTAAACAACGGCTATGCGATGCCCCGATACTAGCTTACCCCACTCCCGGGGAAACGTTCATTGTGGATGCAGATGCTAGTAATGTTGAGGTAGGAGCCGTACTCTCCCAGGTGCACGATGGCCAAGAGGAGGTGGTTGCGTGCTTCAGCAAGGTGCTCTCTAAGCCAGAAAGGAACTACTGCGTGACAAGGCGGGAACTTCTAGCTTTGATCTTGGCTACGAAGCATTTTCACAAATACCTCTACGGGAGGAAGTTCGTTCTTCGCACAGACCATGCAGCCTTAAAATGGCTATTACAGTTCAAGAGTCCTGAGGGTCAGGTCGCAAGATGGATCGAAAGGCTGCAAATATACGACTACGAAATAAAGCATCGTAAAGGAAAACTCCACTCTAATGCGGATGCACTGTCCCGGAGACCATGCAGAACGGATTGTAAACATTGTGCGCGTCAGGAAGAACGGGAGCTGGTTTCCATCTAAAGAATGAGAGCCGAACCTATCGCCGCCTGGATCGTAGATGAGATCCGGAACGCTCAGAAGGAAGACCCGGATATCGAGCCGATTTTGGCCTGGAAGGAGAACATGGAGAAACCGGATCATCAGAACATCTCTCACAGAAGCCCGACCTTAACGACATATTTTGCGCAGTGGGACTCCCTCCGTGTCCAAGAAGGTGTTCTGAGAAGAAAATGGGAATCCTCCGACGGAAAGTCGTTTGTAATGCAGCTTGTCGTGCCGCGGACGAGGGTCAAGGAGGTGTTACAGGAAATGCATGGCGGGGCGTCCGGAGGCCAATTGGGAGTGAATAAGACGCTAGAAAAGGTACGAGAACGTTTTTATTGGTTAAAAGCGAAGGAAGATATCGAAGACTGTTGCAGAAAATGCGACGTGTGTGCAGCTAGCAAGGGTCCGAGAATCAAAACTCGAGGTAAGATGCACCAATACAACGTGGGAGCACCTTTCGAACGAATCGCCATTGACATCGCAGGGCCCTTTCCGGAAACCGACAATGGTAATCGGTATATACTCGTAGTAATGGACTACTTCAGTAAGTGGCCGGAAGCGTTTCCGATCCCTAATCAGGAAGCCAGAACCGTGGCGGAGCATATCGTCTACAATTGGGTTAGCAGATTCGGTGTGCCCTTGGAATTGCATTCTGACCAAGGGCGGAACTTCGAGTCAAGAATTTTCCAAGAGATGTGTCAACTACTCGGAATCAAAAAGACACGGACAACCCCGCTTCATCCACAGTCGGACGGTATGGTGGAGCGTTTCAATAGGACTTTGGACGAACATATCTCGAAGGTCGTAGGTGACTACCAACGGGATTGGGACCGGAAGATTCCCTTGTTTTTGATGGCCTATAGAAGTGCCGTGCATAGCACTACTCGACATACGCCGTTCGAAATCTTATTTGGTGGAATAGCTCGTTTACCCAGTGAGGTGAAATTTGGATCTCCTACCAATGAGCCCAGAAATGAAGAAGAGTACGTGGCGGACCTTAGGGAAAGGCTTAGGGACATACACCAAAGGACCAGAAGCCAGATTAAGATGACGAGCGACCGCATGAAGACCAGGTATGATGCCAAGGCAACAACGTCAGGATTCCAGGAAGGAGATCTAGTGTGACTGTATAATCCCCATCGCCAAAAGGGGAAATCACCTAAATTGCAGCAGAACTGGGAGGGTTCCTACAGAATAGTAACCCGCATCAACGATGTTGTCTACCGCATCCAGCGAGGACCAAGGGCCAAAATGAAAGTGGTTCATGTGGACCGACTGAGTCGATACAATGGCCGAAATGAGAATGCACTTGTTCGGGACGAACACGTCTAAGAGGGGGGCAGTGTAGCATAATAATAACTACGCTCCCTAAAAGTATGATGCAACAAATTCCGAAGTGTCTTTTCATTCTGGCAGAATTTTGGTTCGAAGTGTCCTTTCATTCGAGGTTCGTGTCTGCGGTTTCCACAGTTCATGTCTACGAAAGAGACGGATAATATCACGGATGAGAGGGAATTATAACTGCAAGAATGATTGTCATCTTGGAATTTCTCTTGTTCCAGTGGTCGAAGAATTTGCTAGAAGTTTCTGGCTATCAGAAACTTCTGCTATATAAGGACAGATGGCGATCAAAAAGGGGGCAGTTGTTTTAAAACTGTGGCGAAGAGATTAGAAAAGTGATAATGGGCGAAGTTGTAATTTTGTGATAAATTGAAAGTTGAGAGTTAACAAGAAGAAGTAATTAGTTTGGATTTGTGAATTAAGTAATAGAAAGGAGATAAAGTGATTTGAGAGGAAAGAGACCTTGTAAGAAAAGAATTTGTGAAGAATAGTATATGTGAACTGGAATTGTTTTATAGACTAGAAAATAAAGAAAATAATTTCACAGAATATTGTTTTATCTACTCGAGCCGTAGCTCGCATATTACAATATGAAACAAACCAGTCATATGTATAGTCCCTAAAACCCATACGGAAAAGTTTATTTAATAATATTGAGTGATCCACCATATCAAAAGCTTTAGTGATATCTATAAACAAAGAAGCCGGAATCTCTGATGAATTAATACTGTGATATAATTCACCAGTTAGTTTCAGCAGTGCAGTTTCAGTAGACATTCCGCTTCTGAAACCGAATTGGCAATCACTGAAAAAGTGTGTTCTTTCTAGGAATGACAATATTCTAGATTTAATACCCCTCTCAAATATTTTTGAAAATACCCACAGCAAAGATATAGGACGATAGTTATTTAAAATTGTATTGTCGCCCTTTTTATGAAGTGGCATTACTATTGCCGTTTTTAAAGATTGCGGAAAATTTCCTAACTGAATACTACTATTAAAAATAAAACATAAAACATCAGAGATTTGAAACGAAATTTTTTTCAACATAAAACTTGAGATCTTATCACAAGAAGCAGAATTGGATGATTTAAGAGAGTAAATTATTTTATGGATCTCCAGAGCAGTGAATGGTTCGCAGAAAAAACTCTCTGTTTGACTTTCCATATCTACTAAATCAATATTACTCATGCAATTGAAATTATTGTTTGGTGAGTTATGAAAAGAACTAATATTGCAAAAGAAATCGCTAAATAAATTAGCAATTTTCAAAGGATCAGAGATAGTTGAGTTGTTGACGTTCAAAACTATATCCACCTCTGAAGATTTTCTATTAAGAATTTCATCAACAACACGCCATTCTTTTTTGGAATTACCAAGACTTGCTGTTAATTTACTATGAAAATAATTATCTCTGCAATAAGGGACTTCCAATTTAAGCTCTTTATTTAACTTTTCGTAATATTGTTTAAGTCTAGTATTATTTGGGTGTTTTCTAACTCGAAGACAGAGCCTATTTTTTTCGAATTTTGTTCAGAAGTGAGAAAGTCATCCATGGCTTCAGACATTTATTTTTGTTGTTTGTGTTACTTTGTGTCTGTTTGCTGTTCGTAATGTGAGACTGCAGCTTCATTAAGAATATGTCGAATGTCGAATTGAGGGATCAGCTGTGTTAAAAACTTCTTCCCAAAATTCAATATTCAAACGGTTTCTGAGAATAGACAAAAAATGAAGAATTGTTTTTTTTTTTTTTTGGGGTAAATGTGAAAACTTATTAGACTTCATAGATGAAGATTTAGTGAATATCTCAAAATCGGTAGCTTTTCGCCGCATGAAAAACTTTAAATATGGTGACATAGAACTTTCTCGTGAAAACGCTAATGATTTCGGCTACCACTCATCATGCTACAAAAAGATCACCGTTGTTATGAACAAATACAAGGAAGAATTTGAAACGTTTTGTCAGCCTGAAAGCGTAAGTAAAATGTCTAATAGCCGTATCAATAATTCGAAAAATCATATACCCTTATCATTGGCTTCAGACGATCATTACTGCTGCCGTTGATAACGAGACACATCCCATATCCCCGTCCTCATCTGGGAAAGGCTACATTTTCGAGAAGCTGTTAGAGCAGGTAACTGCTGCGGAAGGTACTATTTCTTCAGATAAAACTCAGAGGCATTGCATATTTTGTTTAAGGGTTGAAAAAAAAAATACGTTCTCGAAGGACTTTTGCGTCTGTGAGCGATTCACGTAAAACGATTAATCATAGAAAACCAATTGCCGACTTGTTACAAGATTCGAAGTTGGTCAATGATTTAACAAATTGTAATACGATTACTTATCATCCAATATGCTATAGTTACTATATATCCAAGTATAACAAATGTTTTGCTGACGATAAAACAAGTGGGCCTTCGCACGAGATGCGCAAAGCACATAAAGCTGCATTCGAATCTCTTTCGGAATTTATGATTGAAGAAATCATACAGAAAGAACAATTTTTTTTTCCTTAATGATTTATTTTCTCGATATATATCTATATTATTAGAGGAAAGTGATAGCAACTTTTGTAAAGATGGCTTCAAAAGTTATACGCCTATTCAATTGCAATATATTTTACAAGCATTTGGCAACATAGTTCCCATTGAAGCATCTAATGCACCTCATAATAAAAAAAACGAAACTGCATTAGAAAAAAATTCCGAATCAACTGAGTTAGAAGATTTTACTTACGAGATTAGAAATGCAATAAAATCGTTGAAAACAAAACAACTTCCTCATAATATGAAAGTAGAGTAATTAATTTCATTAGCAATCTTGTTCAAGGACCCGATGTATGCAGAAAATGATCAGATGACGATTACACAAAAATAAAATCATTGTGCTCAGATATAATTTATATTGTCACAAAGTGTAGAGTCAAACCGTCTAAGCACTTAATGTTAGGGTTGGCAATGAAATCAATAACGAGTAGTAGGAAAGTATTAACGATTCTAAATAAATATGGTCACACGGTGGAGTATACTCTTACTGAAGAATTAGAAACGGAAATGACTTTTGCAGGTTACGACGAAAAGCAGTTAATACCGGCTGGTATTAATGCGGTTTGTGGAAAATGCACACAATTAGCGTTCGATAATTATTACCGCTTTGTAGACACTTTTTCTGGTAAGGACACATTGCACGATACAGTTGGAATCATATATCAGTTTTGTCAGTTAGATAACGTGGCACCTACTGCAACTCCAATTCCTGCAATAACTAACATACCATCAATCGATTTCAATGAAAACGATTCTGTCGAATATAATGTGCCTCGCAAAAGGAGACGATTTGAAGAGATTCCACACGACATACATTCGTACTTCAGAAAATCTTTGAAAAACATATAGTTGCTACCACTTCACAAAATAACAGAAGTTATGCAGGAATGCGAAATTGCAAAAAAAAATGCCGACCTCAAAGATTATCACAATTTATTACTGTTCCAATGTGGATTGGATACAATTGCAAAACTGTTGTAGACAACAGCGAAGTTCAAAAAATAGATTACCTGCCTCAAATAAATTTATCACCCACCGTGCATAACGTTCTTAATCAAACTCTTGTTTATGCAGGTAAAATTGGGAATCAGTGTAATCAAGAAAAAAATGTTGTAGCATACGAGTATGATTTGGCAATTGCTAAAATGGCTAAGCAAATTCAAAATGAATGTAGTCTAGATTTTGATAATATTTTCATCAATTTCGGCGCATTCAGTGGGAAAATACATTGATGGTTCGGGAATCATAGACATTTGGGGTTTGCCAATTTATTTTTTTTTTTTTTTTCATTTAATCAGCCAAATTATGCAAACGGATTTCAAATTGACAGAATCACGGTTGTTGAACGAGTTCAAACGGGAGCATTTGGTGTCAAAAGAACAAATTTTTTTCGAGAGCTCCTGTCAGTATGACAGTTGAGCAAATTATTAATGCTGACGCTGCTAATTCTTTGAGTGGTATTAGTCACTTTACGAATTCAATATCTGCAAGGCAACGTTAGGCTCTCAACCATAGTCTGCTAACTAGAATCATAGCGCAGTTGCAAGAAGACATTTAAATCAATCGCAAGGATGACATTTCCTACGAATTGCAGAAAAACAGAATAGACAAAGACGGGAAAGCTCTTGATGCCCTTGTCAACACAATGAAACAAAACATCAATAAAAATGAATTGTTTAATATTGTAACAGGCAGGGCACTCTCTTCTAAGGTAACAGAATTTTTGCTTAATGTCAATGAAATAGGTCGGCGCCAAAAACTCTGTTTCATAACAGAATGTGAGGCAATAGCATATCGTTTTCAAAAATCAATTAAACGCAACGCATTAAGAAAGTACAACGTGACGAGACTAAGCAAGCGTTAATTAAAATGGAGCGAGAAATTGTTGGCCGCCTTTTAGAGATTGCCCTTGAGAAAAAAATTAATTTGGAACTTTGCCTTTCTTATCCCTTAGCTCCTGCGCCACCAGCTCTCTGTCAACCCGCAGGAGAGTTGTATAAGACTGACAAATCCATTCTAGCAAGAAACTTGAGATCCAATATTGAACCGTCAAAACCTGTTTGCGTAAATGTAGAAGTGCCGCAAACTTTTGGAAATATTTCTGAAATAATTTCTGATTTTGAAAAAAATGTGCGCTACAAATGTATCAGAAATACATTTTATTTTTGATAGACACATATCCCCGTCAATTAAGGACTGTGAGCGTTACAGAAGGCAGGAGCAGAACATTTCGTACTCCATTGTGGGACCACAACAAGCCAGGCCTAATGATTTCATGAAGAATCTGAAAAATTATAAATTCAAAGAAGCCATTGTTAAATTTTTGTCAGATCACTGGGAAAGCAGTTCAATGGCATCTATAATTTAGATTAAAAAAAGCTTCATCACAGTTGATGAACGATGTTATTCATATCGTTCAGAAGGCAATTTCCTTATGAAAACCAACGAAAATGATTTCGAGTGTCACCACGAGGAAGCGGATACGAGAATTACGAGTATCTATCATATTAGTGAGTGTGCTGAAAATTGGAAAATCATGGTAAATGGTTGTGATTATACATCAAGCTTCTTTCGCAAAACCGTTTCAAATTCTTCAAAAAAATATAAAAAATCTCAAGACGTTTTTGCTTCCTTGAATGATGTGAAGGACATTGATGACGATGCAAAAATTAATGTATTACAAGAGCATACCTCGCTGATGTATGGAATTAAGAACTGCTGTAGTGTATTAGTAAATGTTACAAGATACGATCTATTTCAAAAGCTTTATCCCAACAAAACCAGCAATAAGAAACTTGTTAAAAACAAAATTAAAGGTTTTGACTACAGTCTCATTCCACCATGCTGGAGCTCATTAAAACAATAAATTTACATTAATTCAATATGGCAGAATGCTGCAAATGCCACTTGCACTGTTTTTAACGCTCAAGAATGTGGATGGGTTTTGAAAGGAAGACTTGAACTAGTATGGTACCCAGGAAACCCAACGCCAATAAATGTAGATGATATACGAGTACTAAAAGTAAATACATGCGATAAAGAAAAAAATAATGTCTTTGACGAGACTTTTGATGATTCAGAATCCGACTCATAGATTTATACATTTACGTCGAAAGACATAGTTTAAGGAAGTTAGCATAAGATAGTTAAGTTAATGAAGCTAGTTTTAAGCGTTTCCTTGTTAACCATTTAAGATTCAAAGAAATTGCCAATAAAATTGAACTAATAATTAAAAAAAAAAATCCTTTGTACATTATGATAACGCATATCATACACATACACATCCATACATATGTGCATAGGTAAATAAAATAAAATAAATATTGTGCGTTATGTATTTTTAATTGCCATTGGAAAAATGTATGGAAAAAAAAATGTGTTGCAATATTCAAAAAAAACATAAAAAGTAATAAAAATTAAATTTAAAAATTTTTTTTTTAGTCAAAATTTAGGTATATAACTGAACTTTACTAAAACAGTATTGTACGTAAGATGAGGAAATTATGTACGTACGGCCATAATTTTAACTACGTGCCCTATATTTTAACTACGCTAAAAATCGTGGGTTGTCAATGTGCTTGGCCAATTTATCACAGACAACCCTATTCAACAACATCAGCTTTAATTTGGTATTTGTTCCAACTTTCTATTTTATGGCTATAGATAATCATAAAAAAAAATGCGTAGTTAAAAATTGGGTTCGCAAGGGTTTATGGCCCGTTGGGGGCTGCCAACCCAATGGGTTCAAGTGCTATTGAAGGCCCTACATCGAATGGTTACTCATTTATTCTTCTTTCTTATGAAAATGAAAATCAAAAAAAAATGTACCGGAAGTTGCCATTTCTTTTAATTCCTGGCCAACAATTTCCGCCAACCATGGGCTTTTGTCTACGTCTACAAGAAAGCTTTCATTTTATATGCAATTTATCCTTCTATTTTATGCCTTAGGACCTCACGCGGTCGGCTCTCCTACTATAAGCAAGGTGGAAAGAATGCTGGACACTCAAGAACCGCTTGAATAATTACGAATCTCTTTCGAGATAAAAAAAAAAAAAAAACGCATTTGACGCAGAATGTGAACACATACTGGAATAAGCTCATGAAAATATTCAAAGTATTATATTCTGTAAGTATTACGATTAAGGTCAACAACTCAGTTAGGTATGCGTTCTGCGAATACCAAAGGCAAGATAACCCAAGCGTAGGTAAAGTTTAGCCCTACTAAGTTATGAACATTTGAATCTTCAACAGAAATAACACTTTAAAATCGTAATTTCAACTATTACTCTGATGATAATCAAGATGAACACAAACTTTCAAAACTATTCAGCTAATAAAAATGAATTTCGAAAGTTAAGAATTCACCCTCTCGTCCTGAAATCATAACTCCACTTAGTAACCCAATAAGCAAAATTAAATCCCGACAAAGTTGATAGCTAGTCAAAATTTCACCACTTCTGGCTGCATTGCCTCACCGCATCTCTTCATTGAATTGAGTGGAATACATTAGCGCGAAACATCAAACTAAATTCTCCTGCAGCAGTATGAGCTTCAAACTTTACGTATCCTGCATCAATGCCATGACAGTGCCACTAAAAGCCAAAAACGCCGGCAATAAAAAAAAAAAAAAAAAAAAGAGAGAAAAGAAAAAGAAAAACCACCTCCAATTGAATAAAATTTTCACAACACACTTGAGCCCCCAGGCGAGTAACAAGTTAGGAGTACGTAAAAGCCATTGACGTTGTCGTCGACGTAGACGATGTTTTACCGTCCTCCAATTTTGAACACACTAGCAGCTAGTAATAGCCTGAGCACACAGCCCTTTTTTGCGGTCTTGGTGCACAAAATCAAAAGTCTTTGTCGTGAGGAGTTGGCTGGGTGCTTATTTTACACTTTATTGAATCATAAAAGGTCTCCCATCAACCCTCGATGGTGGCCCATCAGGCATCTCTCATCCCAGCCTCTTCCTTATGCTCCTGAGGCCACAAAAAGATTAACTATTTGCGATATTGACATGATGTCCTTCCGAGTATGAAAAGGCAATGGAGTGCATTTTGTACTCTCTATCGTTAGTCGTCGAATGTACGGATAGCTGTCGTCGGTCGTTTCCCATTGTTGTGCGAAGCATATGAGGAGGGAGGTAAAGTGCCATGTTTCACATGCCCTTTCTTTCTTTATGTATCTATCTCTAGAAGTGTATCAAAAGTTTACAGCTACTTGTTCGGCATTTTGGTCCTTTTGAATGGTTTCCTCAATTTCGTAACTGTTGATGTGAACTTAAGTAGAAATTTGATGGTATGGGCTGTATAATATGGATGGTGCCCGTCGACCGCCTTCTTCATCGAAGAATAATAGTGATTGTGTGTGTCGCCTTTTGATGCTCTCAAAAGGTTTATATTAGTCTTGAAAGCATTGAAATTTAATTTTTTTGTGATTACACCTGATTTGAAAAAAAGGGGTATCTGCTAATCTTAACAACAATAATGATCTGGGAAGTGATTTCATAAAATTTGTAATGTGTCTGTTTGTAAAATTTTATAACACTGATACTGTTTGGTGTCTTTGACGTTAGATCTTTCTAACATAGTGCCAAAGAAACATCGAGTTCCAAAAAATATCAATCGGAACCATGCAGGAAAATTTAGTTCCCCATGCAGTTTTCATTGTTTCATTGAAGATATACGCCATACTCACTGTGTATGAACAAACCAAAGTATTTGTTGGTTTTCAAAATTCCTGAAATGATGAAATGAAAATCCAAATTTGGATTGTGTAGTGTGTTCGCTTGTGACCCGAAGTGTGCAGGTTCGAGCCCGAACGGGGAACAACAACCACAGCCACCCGAGCTTAAAAGAGAAACGAATAAAATTTAAGTTTCTTCGACCACTATACCAAAAGGAGTTCAGCCTGGTAGTACAATGAACCGAAAATTGATTCTGAGTGCTCCGGGATTTGGAAATGTTCCTTTTTATAAAAATATATATCCATTTGGAGACGATTTCTTTACCAAATGTATTACGCTGAAAATGGTCTCAATCACTTTATTATAAGTCTTTGAACAACATATCAATTTTCCCCCCTCCTGTGGGGATTGCGTTCGTCGCCATCTTGGAAATAGACGCCGAGATTACCTAAACGTCAATTTTACGAACAAATATGTTAAGACCTTTATTGTTCAGAATAAAATTTCCTACACAAAATATCTTTACGATGTTTTTCGTAAAAAAAGATTGTTTTCGAGTTAGAGCAGCGAGATTTCTATGATTTTCCTACAAATACACGAAATAAAAAGTTTTCTTCTCAAATGGGATCCCGGGAATAAAAATCAAAGAAAATATTTCAAACATGTGGGATAAATATTCTTTTTTGCTGCAAAGAAGGGTTGTTTCTAATACATAAAAAATAAATAAATTGCACGACTGGGTCGTATGCACTTGCACCTGTGTGCAGTTCATTTGCAAACCAATCAGATTTTAAATTCAAGCTAAATTGTTAAAATGTATTTTTTTTTTTTTTTTTGAAAAATGGCTTAAAAATAAAAAAAACTTTGTTAGTTTAAATCGTTAAAATCATATCCGAGAAATGACCAATGTTACAAAATACGTTAAGTACTATTATACAAAAACTTGGGACGTCACCTTCACTCAAATCAAATATAAAATTTAGACAAAACCTTTAAAACTTTCTCAAAATTGGACACTTGTAAAGTACCGTTAATTTTGCCTTGAACCTACAGATACCACAGATCCCAGATATGAAATTTGAAGTAAATCCGCCCAGCCGTTTAGGCTGCAGTTCAGCGCACATACATGCAAAACAAAATTGAGAGACCTACTTTTTTATGTTTCTATACTCGTATTATATAAAATCAAATTTGTTAAAAATCGGGAATTCATTTTTCATTTTAGCGAAATCAATACTTACCCTCATAGGTGCAACTAAAAAACACAAAAATGTCGTCACCGCACGTTCTTCTCTTGTTCATATTAAAAGTTATACTATACTGCTGTCCTGAAAAGAAAGAAATACTGTAAAGCTACTACACAAAGTGAAAAATAAAACTTAATGCCGAAAAAATAAAAGCTATCTTTTTTTTTACATGTATTGTAAAATAGGACCTTGTTTTCTTCCGGTTAATCAATTTACAATCAACAGACATTCAATAACATGGAAGCCTTCTGTAATATACCTGGGCATACATCGTGATTCTAAATTGACATTTAAGGAAGATAATACGCAAACACCAAACAAAGTAAATATAGCTACAAGGATGTTATATCCGTTCTTAAATAGGAAATCATTACTATCAAATGAAAACAAAATAATAATCCATAAACGATTTTCTAAGCTATTCTATTGTGCGACTGCCATTTAAAATCTTTTCCTGATTTAATTCCCTGATTAATAAATTATATACTTAGGTATAATACCATACTCTTACCGAAAATCTACTAATGCAATGTTAAACTACTTTTTTTATGTTTTTACTTTTGTTCCTTACATGTTTATTCACTTATTTATTTATTTGCTAACTTATTTATCTGTTAATTTATTTATTTATTAACTGAACATTTCTTCTTCCCTGGGCGGCTATTTTGAAGATGGTTGTTCCCTTATTCAAGTTGTTTTGTCGAAGCTCCTGGATAGCCTGGTTCCTCTCAGATACCGAAGACGATATTTCCTCCAACTCCCGATAGAGGCCTTCCATACTTTTTGCTTTAAGGCGAACTTTTTCATCTATATTAGTAGAAGAGCACTTGGACCAAACTTTGAAAGCCTATTTTCCCGTATCACTACTTTAGCTTCATCTGTCCACCACCATGTTTATTTGGCGTGTTGGAAGGAGTCTTTCGACGTTCCAAGCAGTGATTTGGCTCTCTCCAAGCAAAATCGCTGTAGAGAATCCCACATATCTTGTGCTCTGCACTCCTCATCATCGATGGTAATTTGTCATGCTGGTAATAAAAGCTTCGCCTGTTCCTTTGTTCAGCTTGTACCAATTGATTTTCTCAGCCACCTTTGTTTGCTTATTTGTTTTCTTCGCCGTCTTCATAAAAATGTTTGTCAGAAGGAGACGGTGTTACTGGGCGATCGCCTCTGCCAGGATCACTTTGCAATCTTTAACCAGGGCCTTCATGAAACTGGCTACCAAATAGTAGTCAATCTGGGTTTCATTTCCGCCACTGCTGTAAGTAATCAAGTTGCCGGCTTTGTTTGACGAACATGGTATTTAGCATGATAAGACCGTATGACTTGCACATGCTTAGGATATCTTCACCTGGAGAATTTCTGGTGCTGTACCCCAGTCCTCCATGGCAGTCTTCATAGGCTTCGTTTGTTTTCCCGACATGTCCGTTCAAATCTCCGCCAACAAACAAAAGCTCTTCCTTTGGGATGTTTTTGATGAGGTTTTTTTTATAATTTGCCATGTCAAAGGGGATATACTAATTTTAGTACACGGGCGTTTTTGAGAAAAGGGGAATAGACAGAGAGAAAGACAGATTGGTGTAGTTGGTTTGAAACTCAGGTTGTTAAAACCCGGCCAGAATGCATCTTTTTCTTTCTGTTCGCATCCGACTTAGGGAGCATATGCGCTTACAATATTCCTCACCTCACCCTGTATCACCAATTTGACAGACATCAAACGGTCACTGGACTTTGAAATGGTCAAGATGTTGCCAAGTAGTGCTGCCGCGAGGATGATAGCGATTCCGTTTTTACATTGTTCCGATCCATATAGAACATCTTGTAAGCTTTTGTCTTAACGTGCACGATTCCCGGTGTTTCGCGATTGCGTTTCTTTGACACACAAGATGTTCACTCTTGGGGCACGCCTAAGCCGTTGCATTATTTTGCTATCCCCCGGATACCGAATAGTTCTGACCCGAGCATTTCTGCTCGTCCCAGGATCACAACCACGCATAGCATTGGTAGTGACTGGCGGGGTAGTGGTTTTTTTTCTTTTTATCGTACTTTTCCATAATGCTAGAGTGTAAGGTTTTTTTTTGATTTTGACACGTGCATGCTCCTGATTTTTGATTTGTGTTTTATCTTACTTTTACAACACCGGTGATCTCCAATCGTAGTACGAGTATATGTGTCGCTGCGTAGATGTGATTTTTAAAATTGATTATATTAAACATATATAAGACTCTTTTAAAACATAGATACATGTAGGTATATAGGTTTTTTTTAAATTCCTGTTCTTGTCGTTGTTTTCCTCTAAGTATTTTTTTCGTTATTAGAGTTTTTATTTAAAAGTATGTATTTAACATAATTTTCTAGTAGAAAGATAAAAATGTATCAAATGTCTGTATCTTAAATTGTGCGATAACATAGATAGATTGCGATAAATTATGAATGAAATAAATTATTATTATTATTATTATTATTATTAAAAAGAAAGATCTCATCTTCATTTTGGCAATTTCGAGGAATTTACGTTTTACTTTTTGCTCTTTTACATTTTTTGTATTTGACTTAGAAAAAGTTGTTTACTGATATTCAACTCGATTTTCAAATTTTGGTTTTTACGAACTTTTTTCTTAGTAGGGTAGTATAGCAGAATACTTCTTCAACAATCTGACCGGCTTAAACAAAACCTGCACTGTCTAAATCTATGGCTTCATCAAAAAGAATTGTTGATTCCAGGAGAAGATAGAGATCGTAATTACTTTTTTATAGCGCTTTCATCTTATGTATGTGAGTTTTTCGCTTTCAAGTTTTTAAGTCGTGATGTCTCATCTTCAGCTTTCATTATCAAATCACATTCCTCAAGAAATATAGTAGTTCCCTATATGAAACTCTGCCAGTATAGATCCCTAACATTCATAGATATATCATTCCAAGATAATATTCTACGCCATTAAACAATGAACATTCTCCCTTAAACATCTCCTCCGCCTACGTACAATCCAAATATCTGTGAATTCATTTCCTTATTATTCATTGTAATAAAAAAAAGAAATACGTTTAACAACGGTAATACTACTTAAGCTAGTCGTTGCCTTTTGCACCTGATGTCTTGTACATCCAAACTGTTTGTCATCTCGAAACAATTAAATTGTGTAGCCCTTTCGAAAAGCACATTATTTATAACACTCTAAGATCCTGCGCGCCATAAATAATTTCACTTATTTAAAGGGATGCCTCTTTATGCTTTTTTCATTGCCAACAAAAACATTTGTAATGAATGTGCGCTCTAGAAGTATGTACGAGTATTATATTGCTTTGTACTTTGCAATCCAATCGATGGCTGATGAAATGTTTCGTATTTCACGACATAGGTTTTTTTTTTTTGCATTTCTATGAAAATGGTAATTAATTTCAAATGGAATTGCTAATTAGCCCGGGAATCGAAATGTCCCATGTGGCTATGCCTGCGCTGGATTTATATCACATGCGTCCCTATAACATCCTATACAGGCACCCGTCATACACAGCATGGCAATCAATTTGAAATTAGAAATTGTCTCCGTTGATACGTGTGTGCATCTGTCAGCGGGATAATTGTAAGCTATCCCTCGTAATTAAAAAGCATTTGCATTGTAATTGATGAGAGGTTTTAGTTACAAATAGTTATTATTCAGCTTATGGTATTTGTCACGTAATATCATCGAATTAATGTCATATTTAAATCAAATGAAAATAATTTTATTTCTTAAATTCTGGAAAATCCCAGTTTGTATCTTCAAACCAGAATCTTAGAAGTAAATGCATATTCGAGTGAAAACATTTTGGGGGTGGTTGCAATACCACAAAATCCTTTGTATTCCTGCAATGGCGCATGTCTCATTAGTGTGACATTACGTTAATGAAATCAATCAGATGTCGTTATGACGTCGAAAATAAGAAGTTTTGAATGCACTGACAAATACATAGCTATCTACGATATAATGACGAAGCAAGAAGTCATAATATTTCTTTTAATGACTTTGTTGAGACATGCAGAGTGGTGAAGCAGTCATGGCATCTATGTACGTACTACTATGGAATTAATCGATTATATTTGCGACAACAAATTTTCTAATTCACCACCATAGGCAGGACGAGCCATTGAATATATAAATATAAGCGAATTATGTAGGAAGTAGTGACTTTATTTTAGTTTTTGTTGTAAAGGGTTTTTAACTCAACAGAATATTGACACTATTCGTTTGCGTTTTATGACTTTGGACCAACGAGGTATAGATATCATATGAAGACGTTAGTGTTAAATGATATATCAAACACTAGCATAGGCGTAAAGGCAAATCCGTTGCAAAATATTCCTAGCAGAATATTTCTAGCGGAATACCCACGATTGCGTCAGAGTGAAGTAACCTAAGAATGCGTAGGGCAGGGTAGTTGAGGGTATGTCTAAGATGGTTTGCAAATGAATTCTCATTGCCCAGTCGCTTCTCAATGGGTGGTGTGCGAACTAATCGGTTAAAATTATTGAAATCTTTTGCACTCGTTTATGATTGGATGAAATGTCGTGATGATCGTTGGGACTTAAAGAAGAAATCTTTCACTTAACAGGTGAATATATAATCGCAACAAAACAACCAAATACTAACTAACGAAAGACTGTCCGGTACTTAACTGTTGTGCTACCATCCTCGTTCTTAAACCACAAAATTTTGAACGGAAGGGTTTAAACTCTATTCTTTAAGAAGCTTAAACAAATCTAGTTTAAAGAAAATGTTTGAAATCTTAAACTAAAATAAATATATTTAAGAAAAATAATATCTAGAATGTTTTCATTTAAAAAATTTAGTTTGAAAGTTAGGCGACAAAAAAAAAACGAGATAAGTTTCAAAGGTAGAAAAATGGGGTTAAAATTCAAACTCTATGCAGGCAAATTCGATTCAGCAGGCTATAAATATATGCGAGAAACTACTAATCAGTCATGACTGAATTAGAGACTGCCAACCAGTGATGACAGAATACGATTCACAAATGACTACTAACAAAGACCATATAACAACAAGATAGTGCACGCCATATGTACGAGCATAAAAAAATTTTCCGGAAATTTTTGTATGGTGGGTCCTATAACACGACCACCAAGCTTTTCAGAATATTTTTGCTCTAAAAAGTTCATTCTTTGTTTTCTTGTTTTTTTCTTATGGAATACCCTTTCGCAAAATAATAGAAGGGAGGGAAAATAGATCGGCAGAAACTCGTTTTGTTCTTTTTTTTTTTTTTTTGTATTTTCTTGTGTGCGGTAGGTATGCGGGTACATACAGTGAGCAATAAAATTTATCGTACGATAGCTAAAACCACCCACTATTAAATATATTAGCAAATAATGGATTATATTATTGATCTATTAAATTTGCCTGTTTAATACAGTAATTATTACGTTTGTTTCCCATTCCTTATCAACATTGTTTCTACACGTTGCTTACAACAAACAAATTGATGCTACATTCCAGGCGACAAAGTTCAGCGTACGGTTATTTTTACCGTTATGTATATTATATTTTTGTTTATACAATGAAGTACGATGTCGTCATTCTGATTTTAGAGCTAAAGAGGGTACATCGTGTAAGATTTCAAGTTTTGTAGTGCCATTATGTCGAAGCAAAAAGTTATTCGAAAAGAAACAAGTTCTGATTTTCGGCACGTCGTTCGCCTGAAGGAGAACAAGTCGTTGGCTGAAATTGGTCGTATCACTGGTAAGGCGAAGTCAACATCATAGAAAAGTGTAATAATACAGGAACTGTGGAGTATTCCAAAAGATCTGGCCGGCCGCGTACCTTAAATGAGAGAGATAAACGAATAGTTCTAAACATTGTTCGAAAATGTCCTCAAAAATAATGGAAATGGTTTCTGACAAATGTGACAAACATGTAATTTCACACACAATTCAAAGGGTACTGAACAAGCATGGATATTTCTCCAGAACTGCGCGAAAGGAACCACTTATTAGTGATGCAAACAAGATAAAGCGAAACTAGTTTGCCTTAGTTCATAAAAATGAGGATTTTTCTTTTTGGAACAGTAGCGTTTTCACAGATGAGAATAAATATAACATTTTTGGACACAATGGTCCTTCGAAAGTATGGAGAAAAAAAGGAACGGACTGAAGAACCTGCGAAGCACGGTAAGGCACCGTGGAGAGAATATACTCGTTTGGGGATGCATGGCATCATCTGGTGTGGGAAAATTTATTGAGGGGAGAATGGACCAGTACTGGTATCTCAACATTTTAAAGGAAAACTTAAGTCAATCGGTTAGTAAATTAGACTTGGGCCGAATTGGATATTCCAACAAGATAACAACCCCAAATATATAGCTCGAATAGTCAAAGAAAATATATGCTGTATAATATTCCCAAACAATTGCATTCCCCTCCACAAAGTCGGAACTTGAATCAGATTGAACATCGGTGGGACTACATCGAGAAGCAACTGCAAAAGCATATCATCGCTTCAAAGGACTCCCATAAAAAGGCTTTGCTAGAAGAATGAAACCGAGTGCCTACAGAATTTACACAGAAGCTAGTTTCATCATGCCAAAAAGGCTACAGGCTACGCTGAAATCAAAGGGCGGATCAATAAAATTTGATACCTATGTACTTTAATTGATAACTTAAGAAACTCGTGTCATACGATGGATTTTGTCGTTTAAATTATGAACGATAATTTTGTTTTTTATTAAAGTATTTGTTTGAAAATAATTGATATCCTTAGTCAATGTAATTAATTTCATTATAGTCAAATTCTGTTCATTTATATAAGAAAAATTGTGAATCCCTGTATTGTCGAAAACCAAAACAGAAACACCACACGCCAACATCATTGCGGACCATCATCGACCATCGCCCCCCTCCACCCACATCCGCACTTAACGCATCACGCAATCTTCGCGATTGATTGTGCTAAATGTGCATACAATCTGTGCGTAACGGATAAATGTGTGTGATGGTTGTTGATGGTTAGCAATCCAACTGCTCGGCCACTTGGATTTTGGACGCATACGAGACTGGTCTAGTATATTGGTATCAGTAAAATAAAGAAATTATATTATTATATTATTAAATTGTTGTATTTCACTTTATATTTCGAATCATATTCAATTTTGCATTTCGATCGACCCTGTTTTTCGATTTTCGTTTATTTATCTGGGTCGAATCCTCAACAGCATTTAAAATAAAAGAAAAATTATGAATTCGAACTTTAATTTTAGTTTTCACTGTGTACATATAATAGTAATAAAACTTTGAGTGACCGTATGATGAATTATGTCGCTCACTGTACGAGTAGGTACATATCCGAACATGCATTATCTTGTGGGATTTAATTTTCGGTGATGTTGCAGTATCTTTTATTTTTCTTTACTCAGGTTGAAATTATATCAATACTTACTTATATATTTCTTGTCTAGGCGGTTAAAATTTGAACCTTTTTAGTCCATTTACGTTCATTTTTTTCCACCGCCCAAGAGCAATGCTTTCGCAGTAGAACTAAAATAAGAAATTTTGTAATTTTTATATTAAGCTCAAGGCATGAACTATCAGAGTAAAACCAATCTGATGTACTTTCCTTGCATTTTGCAATAATTATTGCCTTTATGCTAACTATTTCAGGACTGTTAGTAAACACAGAATGAAATATTAAGATATGTTCCTTAGCATTTAAATTTTCAAAATCACTATCATTTCTATAGTATATATAGTATTCATTTCTATAGTATATATAGTATTTTTTCGGAAGATGAACAACTCGGATGGGTACTATAAAACTTCATCAACTTTTCTGATGCTAGCATTACAAGCATCGCAATCAATCTCTGTTAGTACCTTGAATGCCACGTGTCCCAAAAAATATCTCATCGACAAAAGGTCAATATTGATTTGTGAAGCATTATTAAAATGGTCTTCAATAAAATATTCTGGATATATCTCATACCATTACAGTATCATCTTCCTTCAAATGTGCAGCTTTAAATCTGGTAAATTTTTCTTTGATATTGTTATGTTAGGCATGATATCACTATATTCTTCACAGTTGGCCAGTGAAGTACTTTGCACTATATTTGCTGCAATGATTTTGGCTATGATTGATGGAAATCAAATTTTCAAAAGAATCTTGATTAAGTCATTAAAAAAAAGTTATCAGAATCTGGCTTTAAGTTTCCTTCAACCAGAAGCAATAAACCATTAAGAGATTGCTTTACTCCATCTATGAAGTAAACTGGTTTTGACTTGTTAATAAAAGACCATCCTTCGACGAATTTTACAAAGCTTATAATGAAATCATGTGGTTGTTCATACAGTCGAAAATTTGGTCCACTTTACAGATAAAATTGGCTGTTGCAATTGGCAATATCCGCGTAGCTTTGCTAAAAATCACAAGTTTTCATTTGTATTGATGCTTGAACAGTTCTACTAAAAACTTGAGTACCCAGTTTTACTCTAATTTTTTTTAAATCTATTTGGCAAAATGTGTTGATTTTTTAATTTCACGCATATTTTGTTTTTCCACTTTTCTGAAGTTCATATAGATCCTCAAGAATTTTCAGACTAACAATACCATCAGAAGTACTTAGGTTGGATTTTAATAACATATTTCTAAGTGGCTTGATTAAATGTGGAAAGTCATACAAACAATATACTGTACTTCCTCCCAAAGTGAAATATGGGCGAATTGCGGAAACTCCTAGTAACGCGAAGCATTTCCTATTGGACGAACCTTGATCGCAAGTAATAGATCGAACATTTATGCCAATTTCGGAAAGAATGCTTATATTTTCTTAAACTATTCTCATTAAAATCTCTCCAGATAACCATTACATATAGAAAATAATTTAGATACAAAAGAATTTAGCACCTATTTGAAATTATTGATCAATCTCCTGGTCATGCAAACACAAACTTGTTTTCAAATTTGTTTATTTCTGACAAAACTCAAATCTTCAAAACCATCTACTAAATCTAATTGTGGGTTGTATCGTAGTTACCTGCGTATTACGATTTCAACAAAAATTAATATAACATTTCTCCTATCCCATTTTCTTAAATCTTCAAATGCAAAATTTGTTGATCCTAGCCGAAGGTATTTGACTGAAGCCCAACGATTAATAGTACTTACATGAGGCAAATTCAGATTCAGTTTGTTTCTAAAAAATAAATATGCTGATTGAGATACATAAAATATATTTTGTACGAACCACCTTTCTTTTTCGGTAAATATTTTTGGACGGATGCTTACCAGCAATCTACAATAAATTGTTGATTCCTCGTTTATATTGCAAGACTCAATATTTAGTCTTACCTGATTCCCTTTTTTTCTTAATTTCCTTCTTGAAGTGGTTCACCGTGGTTTTTAGTTTAAAATTTAGTTTTTGTAAAAATATAAATTTTTTCCGATAAAAGTCCATCAATTTAACATACTTTTCACAATTAGAGCATTTAGTTTCTAAGCAATCACTGCTTTGAGAGTACCTCCTTCTTGTGAGGAGTTGTCTTCATCGGAAAAATTGCCAAGAAAAAGTATGGGAATGGCTCCAGATTTCAATCTTCAAAATGACAATCACAAATTAAAATATTTTCTCTTGGTTCTTTAATATTGTATGCCTCCCGCCAAATCTGTCCTTCTGGCAGAGGGGGAAATCGAAATAATCTCACACCAGGATTATTTCTTTTTGACCGTTTGCTATCAGTAATGCAACACTGCACTCCCGATTTGCGAGTTTTTCTATTAATTTTGAAACAAAAAATACCTATCAGTAATAGTAATCATTTAAATAATGATAAAAATAGAAATCATATAAGAAAAAAAATAATACTACTCGTAAACAATAAACGATAAATTAATAAAATGCTAAAGTAATATAAAAATTATAGAAAAAAAAAAATGTATGTACATATAAACATATGTATGTATGTAAAAATAATACAAACCACAAACGTAATGCAATAAGTAATAATGAAAAATTAAGATAATATAAAAATAATGCAAAATGTGTAGGTACGAATGTAATACAAAATAAAATACAAAAATATCGATATGATCTATGCGTACAAAATTGTTTCCAAATCGTAAGATACTCAATCGCAAACTACCTTGCTCAAGAAAATCATGAATGAAAGTGTATCACAAAATATTTCACCAACCACTTTTAACTTTGCACTTTGCAACTTTAGAAAAAAAATTAACTCCTTTAAAATACAAGTGCGATGTGTTTCACTAAAAATGCAAAGTTTTAACCACTTTGCACTTTGCAATTTTTCTGACTTTTTTGTAAAGTGAAAAGTGTGAGTGTTTCACCAATTAAAAATAGAACTTTGCATTTGTAATCGTGTTTTGCAAAGTTGCAATGTGAAATATTATTTTTGAGAATTTTTTTTTGTTGTATGTTTCTAATTAGTTGGTCACAACTATATATTTTTTTCTCGCATCGGCCTCACTTCGTTTGCACTCTGTTCTAACTGTAATCAATTATGCATTGATAAAAACTTCAATGCTTGCACATTTGCTTTACATGTTGTAAACAATATGAGTCGTGCTGATAAGAATGAAAAAAAGTTAGCTGTTTTGGAGGTTGTAAAAAATAAAAAGGTAATTTGTATACAAGCAGTCTTAAGATTTATCATATTTTTATTTCCTTTTTTAATTGAAGGAAATTCTTTTTTGCCTTGTTTCAAAACAACTTTGTAACGAAAAAGCAAAAAGAAGAAGCTTGGGATGAAGATTTGACGAAAGCAAAGTCCATTGGGATGACCTCAGCCAACCGAAAGTGAACCTTTGCCAGGGATAATATTTTTGATTTGCGGAAGAGTCGAACGTTAGTAAGTACTAAGGCCCATTTGCTGATATTAGTCATAAAATTCTGTCTTATCTAAGTAATACTTAGTGCTATATTGAACTTAAAACTTAAGAAAATCATAGCTTATTTCCAGTTGCTGGAAAATATTTAAGTGCTTCTTAGCAAAGACTTTAAGACTTACTTTGTATTTCGTGCAACCCGTTAAGTATTACTCGTACTTAGGTGAATAAGTGATATTTAAATATTTAAGTAGCATAGCATTTTTGTGTTATAAAATTAATTTATATACGTTTTGTTTTTCTCAGGCCAAAAGGGATAATTCTAAAAAAATTGGGACTGGGGGTGGAAGAGCCGTAGTTCTTGATGTTGTTGGTAAAGCGATTCTCGACATAATAGGGACTGATTTGCCTACTGTTGAAGGGCTGAATTTGCCAGAAGCGGGTGGCAATGGAGTTGTCTTGCCACCTTCAGAGCCGAATTCCACAGCCATCGAAGCTACCCAGCTTAAGCATCTTAAGAAATCTCAAGCTGAGGATGACGAAATAACATCTTTAAAAAAACTGCTATTGAAGGTCGAAATTTATAAGGCTAAATTGGAAGCTCTTAAACTGGAACGTTGCTGAAAATTCCGTTATCAGAATTCACCGAAGGATTAAATAACGACGGCAAAGGATATTGTTGTGCTAGTGAAGAATATGTACTAAATATAATTCAATACTACAATTTATAACTTTTGTTATTTTTGTTAATGTTTTTTTTTATTTTCTATAATTTCTCCTAATCAGAAAAAAAAAATTCTTAAATTATTTAAAATTACAAAAGCATTTCCATTTGGTGGTTCACTGTCCTCTATTGTAGTCTCTTCCATGTAATTTTCATCATCGTTGTTATTATTCTCACACGCTGATTCTTCTCTTTTCACTTCCAGATTATGCAAAATTCAGAAGGCTAAAACGATGTTACCTGCAATAGTGGGCTGCAGACGGAGATAATTTAAACAAGGAAACTTTTCCTTCAATATTCCTAAAAAAATTAAATATTTGAGAATGCAAGAAGCTACCAAAACTATTTTCAATGATTCGCCTAGTTATTTTATGAGCTCGGTTAAATCGCTGTTCCACTGGATCGTCCGGATTTGTCTTTAGTGGTGTTATTACGCATTCACTTAAAGAATAAGCGATGTCTCTTAAAAGTACTTCGCTTGAAAATTGTCGATATCCTGCATTGAAATTTGCTGCCAAACGGGAATTCCTTAGTACTCTTGCGTCATGCACACTACCTGGCCAGCTTATCTTAACAGCATAGAAAGATTGGTCCGGCCCACAAGTCATCAATGCATGCTTTCCATGTCTATTGACAAACTGGTCTTCATTGGGTGCATCGATATTGATCATCGTACCGTCAACGCATCCAGCTATACAAGGGAATCCTCCTTGAGGAAAAAATTGGGTAGTTATTTTCGAAGAATTTTCTGGCCAGCAAATGGTGTTTGCAACAAATTCATCAATTATTGCGTTCGAAACTCGGTGTATTACTCTGCAGACTTTAGCGTTACTTATTCCATGCATATTTGCGACTCCATGGTATTGAGCTCCATTTTCAATCCAACGTAGTGCACATAAAAGTTGTTGCAATGGTGTTAAACAATTATTTCTATGGCTGTTAAACTTCAGCTAATGTCCAATTTTTGACAAAACATATTCAATATTAGTCCTTGTTAAACGGAAGCTTTCCAGAGTTGAAGAATTATTTCCAATTCAAAATTCGTTATTAATTTTACAACTCTTTGTACACTATTAGTTTCATCTTCGTTTTCAAAACGTGCTTCAAAACGGTTCATTTTAATTTTTTAACTATTTTCACCGACTTTTCACAACAAATGCTCAACTGCAAATGAAATTTTTTCTTTGAATATTATTGACAATCTTTTCAAAATTTTAAATGCAAAGTGCAAAGCTTATTTGTTTGGTGAAACGAAATGGAATAATTTTTTGCAAACTTACAAAACTTTGCACATACACATAACGATATGAGCACAGTGCATGCTCCAAAACAAATAGCACCCACTTCACCAGCCACCCTAGAAATGATGTTACACAGTTCAAAAAATAATGGATTTTGTCACACCCAAATTTGCTGTCACTTGTTGGTACGTACACACACTTTCAATTAGAACGACAGCCCTGACAACTTCAACTTCATTAAGATCAGGCGTTATCACTTAAATTGTGATTAAGGAATAAACAATACTTCAACTACAATTCTTACGAAGGACAATAAGAACAAAGTGGAAAAAAAAAACAAAAGTTAACTCACATACGCAGAATAGTCGAAATCCTAATGAGTCTAGTAAATATAGTATTTCACTATTGCTCTGTAGTCTATTTTTATAGAACATACGAGTACTTGAGTACTGGTTAAAATCACCGAAAATTAACAAAATGATTTGGAAATAATTTCGCAGCATTTTATTGCCAATGTTTGACGACTAAAATCTATATGGAAATAGATAAGAGGAAATGCCTTAAAAATATATGCAAACATTATTTCGTACGTACGGTAGTTACACACATGAAAAAGGTCAAATCGTTTCCCAAATCTTGGAATTACTTTCTCAGTTCTCGCTCATTTAACTCAAGAACCACTTAACGAATTTGAATGAAATTTAGGCTACTCGAGATATGTAGATTGTTTGCTGGAAAATTATCAAAATCGGTTGCAGCAGGTACGATATAGTGAGATAGTTTTTAGACCCTCGACTTCCAATTTTTATTTTTTTTAACAGCTTGTGCAAGACTTTTTATATTGTATTTAATATATTTTACATAATCGAATTTTCTGGATACTAGCTTTCATTGAATAGAAGAGTGCAAAAATATGTTTTTCTTTTTTGGGGTATGTACGAGTATGTCATGCCGCCAACAAAATATTTGTTATACCTTTCTTCTGATTATTCACCACGTACTATATTTATTTATGCACAATTTGATCTCTCGGTCTTACGGTTCAATAAGTAGAGTACCTATTGTTATACAATTTTTGTCTGAAAACATGGTACACTAAGCCTTATCAACTTATAGTCGCGAGAAACCTCTGGATTTCATTCTACTGCCCACAATTAAGAAAATCAACATTTTAAATAGACCATATAGCAATAAATAGTGTTCGGAAGACTATATGACCTATTACCTTCCAAAGTTTGATTGCCTGAAATGCAATCATAGTTGAAGGAGGAAACTTCCGTACTGCGTTTGCTTACAGTGAATCTCCTAAGCTTTTCGCGGCCATTACTCGAAAGGCTTCATTTTACGGAAATGAGATAAATACAATATTGCTGTTCCATACTCAACTATTGATGGCGAGTAATTGTGACTACATTTAACTTCCCTGGGGTTTCGCGGATCACCGGCATCAGATCACTACTCTAAAGTATTACCACAGATTGACAGAAATGTCTAGATCGAACATTTTCAAGAAACCAATACTTTCCTTTTATAGGAGCAAGTAAAAAACCTAAGTAGATATGCAGGCATGCCATATTCCACTGGTTTACCTAAGGTACAATTTGTTTACATAACCTGTCAAAACAAGATCAAAGGTTTTTGAGTAGGGGTCCCTATCAAAACCACTTACATTCATTATGTATCTCCTCTTTTACGAGTACATGTGGTAACAGCAGCGATATTATTTTCCTCTGCCTGTGGGGTATTTTCAAATTAAAATATTATTTTTCAAATTAACAACATTTTCGTCTTATTTCATTGATTTTTACCCCATCAAGCAATGTAATGGTGACTTTTTTTAGATTAGGTGAATACGTACAGTTTAACGAGAAGAAAACTTTATTCAGCAGAAGATAAAGTTTGACTAAAAAAAATAACAACAACCTCAGATATCTCATGCAAAATTAAATTTTATTTCTTACAACTGGTAGCAGTTGAGGAGTGTGCGCTGGCGATGTGAATGTGGGCGGCCAGCTCTCAAAGGAGCAGTTCAGTTTTTGCCTCGCGGCAATTTCCAGAAAGGTAACCAACATTATTTTCTTTTATTGAAGCATACAAAAACTTCAGTGAAACATACACAAAGTTCCCGGACCTTTTATACCCTTGTCTTGTACATGAAAGCTTTTATATCATGTACACACTCGTGTGTGTATGCACGTCGACGTAATTAATAAAACGTATCGAAGGAAGGATGGAGATAGTATGTAACGTATGCTTATAATTGTGAGAATGTATACCTTTTTTACCTTGAACGAAAGGCGAACAAAAACTGGTTCAATATTTTGTCCTTCCTTAGGATTCCTTCGGAAGAAAAAAAAAGTTCAAAAGGACATCTTACGTAATTACGTGTCATCTTCATTCATTTGTAGCTTCACTCAAGGTTCTGCATTGACGTAGGGAACTGATTGTGAACATCATACGTGATGTTTAGAGGTGTGGGTTGCGTTCCTTCTCCGTACTTGACAACTCTTTCCTATCTGGCTGTATTTATTAAGTTTTCTTTTTTCAGGACTTTGAGGGATTACATTCAAAGGAAAACTCGAATTTAGGTAAAATGATGTCTTTGATGAAAAGAAGCATAAGTCGACCTTCGAAAAACATCGCATAATTTTAGAACTATGGCATTGAATTTATTTGCCAGAGTTCCGATTCAATAACGGGAGCAAAAGTTTGTTTACTATTCAGGTCCACGCTTATCCTGCTCATATAACAATTTAGAGAAGATATGTTATGTAAATCTTTTATATCTTTCGCATTTGTTAAACTGTAGTTTATTCTGGTTGTAATTTATTTGGGTTTTTAGTCTGATTTAGATTTAGCATTCGATTTTCCATTCCCCGTTTTAACTTTTTAACCATTAACTCAGACCAGCGTCATAAAGTTACATTGCTCAAGTTTGTTCAGTCTCTTCAAACTTCATTCACGATTTTGGAAGTAGGTAACGGTTGATTTTCCAATCCATCACTGTCCCAGCGATAGTATACGTATATATACATACATATGTACTTGTGCTGTGACTTAAAGAGTTTTACACAGCAGACTATTCCACTCTAGAGATCATTAGAGATTCGATAGGTAAGCCGCTCTTGCCAAATCTTCGAATTTTAGGCACATATGTCCTTACTAAGTATTACTAGTGTTTCGCCTCGCAGAGCTAAAGAGCCCTTCTACCTCACTCCATCTATAAACCTCACTGGAAACTACTTTCCACCTTAGCAATGTGTCTATGTTATGCTCAGTTCATATAGCCTCGCTCTCTATGGAAATATGTAACGGAGGCAGAACAAAGAATTAATCATTAACAGTAGTCGGCATTCCCCCCCATCGAGCCGACGATGATAATGGATGGAAGTTGCTGTAGTTTGCTTGCTTTGCATTTAATTAGTTTTACTTATTTCATAGCTACAAATTATATATTCTTAGCTGATACATTAACAGTTATAAGTTTTTCATAAATCTCTTAAATTCTGTTAAACCATTACAATTTAGATTAAAGTTAACATGGGCATAAAATTTATTAAAATCGACCCATGGGGCAAAAGGAGACTCTTGTAAGCTAAAAATTGTTCTACCGTATTAAATCGTAGATTTATTAATTCGTAGAGATTTTGAATAGTAGGACATCTGATTCAATTAGTTCAGTTAATACATTAAAAATAAATATTACATTATAAATTGTTCCTCTTTCGCTTAAAACTCTAAGTTTAATAGTTTTAAAGGATGGGTGTATGAAGGCAAGTGCTTGTTAAAATTAAGTTTTGTATACATAATGTAATATGCGAGCTACGGATCGAGTAGATAAAACGTTATTCTGTGAGATTATTTCTTTATTTTCTAGTCTATAGAACAATTCAAGTTCACACTATACTATTCTTCGCAAATTCTTTCCTTACAAGGTCTCTTTCTTCTCAAATCACTTTATCTCATTTCAATTACCTAATTCACAAATCCAAATTAATTACTTCTTCTTGTTAACTCTTAACTTTCAATCTATCACAAAATTACAACTTCGCCCATTATCACTTTCCAATCTATTCGTGCGGTTCGAAAACCAACTGCCGTGCCTCGATCGCCATCTGTCCTTATATAGTGGCATTTCTGATAGCCAGAAACTTCTAGCAAATTCTTCGACCACTGGAACAAGAAAATTCTGATGTAATAATTCCAAGATGACAGCTGCAGCCAATAATCTCTTGCGGTTATAATTCTCTTGCGGTTATAAT
Organism: Pocota personata; assembly: GCA_963082735.1. Taxonomy (NCBI): domain Eukaryota; kingdom Metazoa; phylum Arthropoda; class Insecta; order Diptera; family Syrphidae; genus Pocota; species Pocota personata. The sequence continues at coordinate 160,184,430 of OY720430.1, read as the reverse complement.
TCTCCCTTAATTCCGCGACGTTGTCTTAGACATAATCCGTCTCTTACCGTGGACACGAACCTCGAATGAAAAGACACTTCGGAATGTGTTGCATCTTTTTGGGGCGTAGTTATTATGCTACATTATGTTACAATAATAACACCGAGGTCAGAATAATAGTCAACACGTTTTAACGGAACAGCATCAAGGTAATAATTTGTGAAACGATTTCTTACCAGTGAAAGTCATACAGTTATCGTCAGCAAATAAAAGATTTTTACACCGATTTACGGCATTATAGACGTCATTGACAAATAACAGGAATAACAGAGGGCCGACGTTACTACCTTGAGGAACACCAGAGTGCACAATTATTATTTTAGGCAAATTATTCTTAGACCTTATGAACTGAGTCTGATTACATATATGTACATGATTCTATCCAGGCAATGAACTTCGTCGTACAGGCAGCTAGACTAGAGCAATACAGTGAAGCAGATTTCGGGCTCTCCAAACAACAGTTCAGTTTCAGAAAGAAGCGAAACACAACACAGGTAATAGAGGCTACGAGGGACAAAGCAGTACTGTGCCGTTGTAACACTCGACGTCAAGAACGCGTTCAATACACTCAACTGGAATTGCATAGTTAGAGCGTTAAGCAACCTATCTGCAGGTTGCTTAACGCCGAACTACTTAATGAGAATAATTACCAGCTACTTCAAACACAATTCACTATGACACAGAAGAAGGGCCAAAGAAGTACAAAATCACGGGAGGAGTTCCTTAAGAGCCAGTGCTTGGCCCAGTACTATGGAACATAATGTATGACGGGATCCTGAGAATACCCAAGTCGATCAGAGTAGACATCATCGGTGTCGTTGTTGCAAAAACGCTGGAATAAATGTCTGAAAAATGTAATTATGTAATCAGAGATGTCAGATCATGGCTACAGACATCAGACCTGGAACTGACGGACGACAAGACAGAAGCAGTATTAATTAGCAGCAGGAGAAGAGTAGAATACCTCACAATACAGGTCGGTGAGTACACCATTGAGTCGAGCCTTAATATCAGATACCTGGGCATGCTGCCGAACCACAGGCTCAACTTCAAAGAGTACATGATGTACCCTGGTGAAAAAGCCTCCCGGGCAGTATCGGCATTATCCAGATTAATGCCAAATATTGGAGGAACCAGCCAAGCAATTAGAAAACTGCTAGCAACAGTGAGCAAGTCGATACTTATGTATGTGTCTCCTATATGGGCACCAGTGACGGATGTAAAATCTTACATGAGACGCATAAAGTCGACGCACAGAATCACATCGCTAGATATGCTGCGCTTATAGAACCGCATCAGAAGAAGCCATAAGCGTAACCTCAGGCAGAATGGCTATCGCCCTAGAAGCCAAAAAGACAGCGGCACAACGCGGGATCCAGAAGAGAGGAGAGCCGCCAGCGAGGCCATACAGACAGAGTGGCAACGCAGATGGAATACTACAACCAAAGGAAAATTGACATATACACTAATACACAACATAGAGGAGTGGACTAGCAGAGGACATGGAAAGGTGAACCTGACACAATTCCTGTCGGGGCATGGATGCTTCCGAGCGTACCTCTGCAAATGGCAACCCAGACGCGGAACATGTTGAAGTAGACATCATCGGAGTAGACATCATCTGATGGAATGTCGAAGATATACTACGGCCTAGAAAGCGAATTAGGTGGAGAGGTGACACCAAGAGGGCTGATAACTTTCATGCTAACGACAAATGAAACCTAGGAGACTGCGAATGAAGTTATCATATGCACAATGCAGCCTGAAAGAATGGGCAGCTAGAAATAAAGTATCTACAAACTGCGGCAATTAGCAACCAACCCGAATATACACAAAACCAATACCACATACGCTATCAAATAAACACCTATATATACAATAAAGTGACAAGTATACAATATACTGACATACATGAAATGTACTGACATACTGACGAACACATGCTGCCACATGATGAAATGCCTAAGAGAGGCCCCATGTCATTGGGAACAAGGGTTGTAGGCAGAGGTGGCCTTAGTGGATTATAGTCCCACACGCCGACTTTAAATGCTAAGACACACGGGATTTGCAAACCAAAGTAGTATGGGATTGTAACCATACTAAAAACACCTCCTGCATCATGACAAATCAATGAAAGATCGACAAATGATTTTTATTTCAGTTTTAAAAAAGCGCTTTTGAAGAAGGTATTATGATTTGAATACAAATTCTCATAATTTTCACATCAGTTCGTGAGGCTTTGTTCTTCTCAATCTACAAATATTGGATTTTAAATTTAAAATGATTTCTATTTCGGCTTTAACATACACCTGCAGACGCTGGTTGTAAAGAATGGCGTTTTTCTTTATGACCTCTCTAACTAGGTCAATCTGCAAATCACGATGCAAGCCCTTGTTTCTAATAAACCAGGAAACATGCATTGCATTTTTTGTACACCCCCTTAGCTGGATATATACGTCCATATAGGTTTTAATATCTGATTGTATAATAAGATTTTATTCTCAGTAGATACATATATCTGAATTACGCCCCAATAACCAATACAGTTTTCGATACGAGTATCTAATATTCAACGCCTCACCTTTATTTTTAACATGTTCCTTCCATTTTAATTTGGAGTTCAAATTCATACCCAGGTATTTAGCTGAGTTAGAATAAGGTACAGTCTGATTATTAATAACGATACAGAAATTCGTTATTCTTTTGTTTGTAAAATTGATATGAGTTGATATCACATCACTAAGTTTCATTCGTCATGATTGCGTCCAAAATTCTATCTTGTTAACAGCATTTTGTAACTTTTCTGTTGCTTTAACCAAACACTCATCTACTGCTAAGATTACAGTGTCATCTGCGAATTTGGCTAACATTGTGTCATGTGGTATAGGGAACACTTGCTTGTATTTCTCTAAGTTCAGAGTACGCTTTTCCATAACGTACTATAAAGAATCTATTTACTATATAAGATTTGAGAAGCTCAAAATATTGTCTAGGTAGATAACTATATAGTTTATGCCAGACTTTATCAAAAGCCTGCGCAATGTCTAAAAATGACGAAGAGCAAATTTGTTTTTCTTCTAATGCCTTTTAATCAGTAATACGATGCACTTGTTCTATTGTCGAGTGTTTATTTCTAAACCCGAATTGGTGGTTCGGGATAAGTTTTCTTACTTCGATAATTTTATCTATTCTTTTGAGAAGTAGTTTCTCGAAAATGTTTGATAATATCGGCAAAAGTGAGATTGACGATATGAAGTCACTTCTGATAGTGGCTTACCTTCATTAGGTATGACAATTATATCTGCTCTCTTCCAGTGATGTGGAACATAGCTCAGTCTAAAATAGGCATTAATTATATATTTAAGTATTACCAATGAATGGCAATTCTTTCATGAGCAGTGATAAGGTCACAGCCCGGTGATTTTCTATTAGATAGTTTGTGTACGCAGGCGATGGTCATCTTAGCGAAACATACATATTTTACTCATCTATTTTGTTAACAAATTCAATGTTATCATTTGTGAGCACCTTCCAAATGGTAGGCAAAGAGCCTAGCCTTTCCTTTTGGGTCTCCTATCCATTTCCCATTATAGATATACCGGGATATTTAGTCATTAGCCATTTTCTACGAGCTCTTCTCTTTTCTAAGATTAATTATTATTATTATTATTATTTATTAATCAAAACATAAACGTACAGATTAATCTCAAAAACTAACAGCACTAGCTTCATGGCTTACGGCTGGGATCTTAGGATTTTTCTTAAAAATTAATGCTATTAATAAAGGTTTAAAGGTTTAATGGTCTAACGGCAGGGGGGGCGATCGAGGATAACAAGAGTGAGTGCTGCCGAGCACGCAAGTTACGTACCCAGATACGTACCCATAGTTTCATTATTAAAGTTCAATGCCAAAGAAATTGTAAACCTTTCATTTAGCTTTTGCATTCCGTAATCCTAAACTTTATCATTCAGTTCCCACGGACATAATGTAAAATTAAACCTTTATCAAGAGAATAATGCATGTCGCATAAGTAATTTTAAACCCTCCCATATTGTCCATAGCCAAAGTAAATTGTAATGTAAGCAAGTATTCAGTATAAAACCCTATGAAAAATTGTGAAGATTGTCATTGTTGTTCAAATAAAACTACAGGGTGAAGCTCTGGTTAAATAAAATTTTATTTTTTTTAATCGAAGCACGTTCCGCTATCATAACTGGCGCAGTCGACGGTTGTTAGAATCGGGAATTCGCGTATAAAATATATTGCTGAAAGTGAGTTAGTAATAAAGAAAATAATTAGTAAATAAAAAAAAAAAAAAAAAAGAACAATTTAAACATACAGTGCCACTCAATACCCAAAGGAATATTGGGAAAAGTGATTTAAAAATAATGAAAAATAACTTGTGAATACAAAAAATACAATAAATAAACATAAACAGTGCGATTCCACATCAAAGGAATATTGATGAAAGTGATTCAGAAACAACACAGGACCAGGCACACAAACCGTGGAGAACTCTAATTCATTGGCCTGGAAGAACCGCAACCAAGAAGAGCAATGACCCTAGCGATCTTCATTACCGTTTACATGTAAATCGATTTTGCATATTTATGATCGTTAGTACCAAAACACCAACCCTATCTATCCAATTTTATAATAAAACCTTATGAATAATAACTGCAAAGCTTGGAGAAACAAACGTAGAACTGTAACTCCTAAACCTTATTTTAAAAACATTATTGAAGAAAGTAGCGAAGAGGAAGATATGAGTTTAGAAAATAATACACAAAATTTCATTAACATAATGTCTCAAAATCAAAACGAAGTCGTAATAGAACCAAACGTTGCCCACGGCAACGCCGCAGTAAACGGAGCCGTTGGCAATATCCAGAATAGTGACTTAAGCATAGGTGATATTAACATCCAAATGAATATAACAAATATTAATAACGTTTTAAACACACTTAAAATTGCGGATGCGAAAAAAGACCTCCCCAAATTCGATGGGAATCCGAGGCTTTCTTTCGAATTCATAAATAATATCGAGGAAATCCTCGCACTGATGGAATCAATCAACAAAGACCCCGTACGGTAAAATCATACTTAGAGCTATAAGAAATAAAATAACGGGGGAGGCCAACGAAGTGTTCAGCATGTTTGGCACACCCCTCGATTGGGCAGAAATAAGGAAAAACCTTATTCTGCATTATTCGGATAAAAGAAATGAGACATCTCTTATCCGCGACCTGCATGCTCTCAAACAGGGTAACGAATCTATAGAAAAATATTATTCAAAAATAATAGAAATTCTTTCCACCTTAAATAATCATACCTACATTCATGAAACAGATCCAAATGTGATACTGGCTAAAACCAACCTTTTTGCTGAAATGTGTTTAAACACATTTTTAACAGGGCTAAAAGAGCCACTAGGATCGACCGTTAGGACTATGAAGCCTGATAGCCTTCCTGAGGCTTTTAGCAACTGTATAAAAGAACAGAATTCTTTTTACATGAAACACACTAATTCAAAACTAAATACATCTTCTCACGAATCCACTAACACCCCAAATACATCAAAACACATACACAACAACTATAATCAGAGAAACCCAACTAAATACAATAATTTTACAAATCAAAACCAAGCCCAAAATCTCTCGAACAATTTTAGACAAAATACTTATCAAAATCAAGGTTCATATCATCAAAATTATAACCAACAAAATAACAACTCCAATAACATTAATTCCAACATTTTTGCACCTAGGTCATTAGGACCTCAACCACAACCCATACCTATGGATATATCAAGTGGGAATTCTAGGAGCACACAACGAACTAGCACAAGATAAACTAACTTCAATAATTTAGCGAACAGAGCACCTCATACTAATAGAAATTATAGTATAAGGGAAGTTCACAATGTTAACGATACACCTATATATAATCAAAACCCCTATCAGACCCCCAACGATTTTTTACAGCTAGACCAATTCCTACCACAGGAAAATAATGAATTAAATGCATTTATCGATGCAGTGCACGAGGTAGAGGACCAACATTTTTAGGAACCTGCTGCGGAGAACAGATCGGATTCATAGACGTGAACAATCATAATTCAAATACCTTACCATATATAAACGTTACCTCTCTCTCAGGGAAAAAACTAAAATTTTTAATAGATACAGGGGCTTCAGCCAATTTCATTAATCCCGAACACACAAACCCAGTATTTCACCAAATTATACCATCCATTGCCATTACCACCATATTTAATAAACACAAACTTGAGAAACAAGTATCACTCCCAGCATTTCCAGAATTCAATGCAAATCAGAAGCTTGATTTCTTAGTGTTCAAATTCCATAGTTATTTCGATGGCCTTATCGGTCTAGAGACAATGAATCTACTAGAAGCAAATATTAACCTTAAAGAAAAGGTACTTTGCACAAAGCATTCGATTATTCCCCTTCACTTTAAACCAAACCTTACGTCTCAAATATATAACACTCCTGCAAATTCAAAAATCATCGTTAAAGTGCCGGTAGATGTAGAAAGCGGCGACATTCATATACCAATCACAAAAGTAGGTAAATCATTCGTCATTCCGGAAGGAATCTCTAAGGCAACACAATGATACTGCCAAGCCGAAATTATAAACCTTACGAATCAAGAGCAAACATTTTTCCTCGAACAACCGTTAAAGGTTGAGAGATCCACAGCATACCAGGAAATCAATAATTTAAACATTCAATATATATCCGACCGAATAGGACCAGTTAATCCACAAGATATAAGTGAACTCCTGAGAACCAATCATTTAAATACTGAAGAAAGGAAATGCCTCATCAAACTCTGTAGACAATTTGACGACTTATTCTTTAAAGAAGGACAACCACTGACATTCACTAACGAAGTCAAACATAGAATACGAACTACAAACGATATACCGGTCTTTACAAAATCATACAGATATCCAGAGGTTCATAAAACCGAAATTCAATCTCAAATTCAGCAATTGTTAAAACTAGGCATAATCTGACAAAGCTACTCGCCATGGAGCACCTCTATTTGGATTGTTCCCAAAAAAATTGATGCTTCAGGCAAGCAAAAATGGAGGCAAGTAGTGGATTATAGGAAATTAAATGAGAAGACTGTCGGAGACCGCTACCCTCTCCCGAATATATTAGACAAACTAGGACGATGCAATTATTTCACGACTTTAGACCTCGCGTCTGGATTTCACCAGATTGAAATCGACCCGAGCGATATAAGCAAAACGGCCTTCACGGTCAATAGCGGGCATTATGAGTTCATAAGAATGCCCTTTGGATTGAAAAATGCTCCATCGACATTCCAACGTTTTGAGGGACTTACAAAGAAGAACCTGTCTCGTCTACATGGACGATATTATTGTATTTTCAAGTTCTCTCCAAGAACACATAGAAAACCTCCGGAAAGTCTTTTTAAGACTTCGCGAATCCAATCTCAAGATCCAACTCGACAAGTCCGAATTTCTAAAAAAAGAAGTGGCCTTCCTTGGACACATAGTAACACCAGATGGCGTCAAGCCTAACCCTGATAAGATTCAAATAATTAAGAACTACCCCATTCCAAGAACCCAAAGACAAATTAAAGCATTTCTGGGACTTCTCGGCTACTACCGAAAGTTCATCCAAGATTTTGCCTGTATCACAAAACCAATGACAGAATGTCTAAAAAAAGGACGACAAAAAAAAAAAAAACAAGTGGCACAACAATCCATTCCGCCCAGAGAAACCTAGACGATGGAATACGAATATCAGAACTACCCTTAAATTCGTTCAGTTCTCAATTAATACTCGAGACATCAAACAGAACACCACCTATCGCACTTTCTAATCCATTCCGAAATAAACAAAGACGTACCATCAGGCTCCCTATCTTCTCAGAAGAAAATGTTATCGCCATTTTTAAAAAATACTTACCTCCAAATAAATTAACAGCCATATACATAACAGATGATGACACATTCCATATTATTCAAACGGTGTACTCAAAATTTTTCGCTCAATCAAAAATATTTAAACTCGTACGTTGCACAAAATTCCTTAATGACATAATAAACGACGATGACCAAGCCAAACTTATTAATGACTACCACCTAAATACAAATCACAGTTACCAAGATAATTAATAATTGCGAGGTATGCCAGACCTCAAAATACCCCAAAAAATTGAATATCAAATTCCACCAAACCCAGAACAACCCTTAGACATAGTTCATGCCAACATCTATAGCATCAAGCGTAAACAAATGTTAACGGTCATCGATAAATTCTCGAAGTTCGGCGCAGCATACACTTTAAGTGATAGAAATAGCATAACGGTCATAACATCCTTAAAACATTTTAATTTAATTTAAGTCACTAAAAATATCGAAAAGTTAAACAAAAAGCGAGAACCGAATAAAAGCATTAAATCAGGCTCAAATATTTTCAGAAGGGAATGTAGGAGAAATAAAATAACCCCCAGATTTAAGAAGCACTTTGTTAAGAAAAACAATAGGGTTACACTAATCACAACCAGAGACAAGAAATTACATAAGTCAAAAATTAAACGCATACGCAAATTTCAGGTCTCTACAGGTAGCTGCCCAGAAACTGGAAATTCAGGATCTAAATAATAACAAAGGCTTGTTAGCACTTAACTTGGGACAAGCAAAGATTATAGAAGGACACACTTATTTAATTCACATAGTAGATCTGGACCAATATACCGATAATATCAGGAAAATAGGAAAATCTGTCGCAATAATCAAATCAAAGATTACGAATTTTAAATTTAGAGAATTAGAACGTCAACTAAATATCTTACTACCTATGAACAGGAATAAGAGAGGGCTAATAAATGGCCTTGGTACGATAATCAAAACAATAACGGGAAACATGGACGAGAGCGACGCAATATACATTAACAACAAAATAAATACAATCCAATCCGACCAAAACGAACTTGACGAAGCAGCAGACAATTGTAGGGGAACTTTGTCGGACACACAAGACGAAAAAAAAAACAACAGAAGATGTTCGCTGGTAGGAATCTCTTTAATGAGTAATATCGAACTGTTTTAACAATAGCTTTGAACAGTCTTATATAGACATTAGATATACAGTAAATCTTATATACATGTCGACTGGAAGTGGTTCAGTTAGATCGTTCGATCAGTTTGGCAGATGGTTATACGTTTATATAAATATGCATGCGTTATGTTATATGATAAGCGATACAGTGTCGCTAAAAACAATACCATCAGAATGTAAAATAGTCTACAGCTCGGCCATCCTGATCAAGTAATCGCCCCGATTACATATTGCTTCCAAATTATAAAACATCCGAATTAAATAATAACAACAAACATATTTAAAATACATTAAAACAAAATTAATATTCATAAATGGTCACGTACGTACATACTTTACGATTCTATGCACATATACTTGTATAAACATGTCATGCTTTTAAATATCAAGGATATAACATATTTTCTTCGTTTTCTTTTTTTTTAAATTTAGACTTAAGGTAGATCAGGATCTCTACTTTCAACGATGTCATCATACTCCTCCAATCCAGACAATTGCATCATGAATGGTCTCATATTAGCTGGTGAGCAAATTCCCTTATATGGTAGTCGTGTCAATTGTAGGCCATCTATATCTTTAATGAGGTATCTATCGTTTGGCAGAGCTTTCTCTACTTCGTATGGTCCTCGGTATTTAGCAAATAGCTTTTTATTAATGCCTGGAGTGTTTATAATGTTTTTTATCATAACAAATTCCCCTTGCTTGTACACCTGAGGTTTTTTGTGACGTTTGTCATAGTAAATCTTGTTCAACATTTGGCCCTTTTCGATGTTTTGTTGAGCATTAGATCTGACTTCCGCTAAGTCAACTCTTTTTGCTCCTATGCTACTATTCAAAAATTCTCTTACGCGATCACAAAGCTCGCCTTTTTGATTTGTTCCAAATAATAGAGTACTTGGCGAAAAACCTGTGCTTCGGTTCAAGGTGTTATTTATGGCAAATTCTATTTTGGCTATGTTTTTATCCCATGCGCTCGTTGTTTGGGAATCACATTCTTTGGCTAACATTGGAACAAGGACACGGTTTACTCGTTCTATTTGACCATTCGATTGAGGGGAATGGGTGGCGACTTTAATGTGTTGAATGTTGTTTGCATTCAAAAAGTCCAAAAATTCTTTTGACGTGAAACATGTTCCACGATCGGAAATGATTCTATTTGGCCTCGAATAGTTTTCGAAATAGGACCTTAAGCAAGTTACTGCTTCTTTACTTTGGGTTGTCTTAACCGGGTAAAGTTTTACAAATTTTGTAAACCCATCAATAACGCAGAGTAGGTGCTTTTTATTTGCCGTTGACAAGGGGCCAAGGTGGTCAATGTGCAAAGTATCAAAGGGCATATCACCCTTTGGAATAGAATGCAATGTTCCTTCAGTTTTACCCGAAGTTGGAGAGAAGTAGATACATTTCAAGCATCTCTGAATATAGTTTCGTATTTTGTCCTTCATTTTTGGGAACCAGTAACACCCAGACAGGTGGTCAAAACACTTCTCAACCCCTAGGTGGCACATTGCCTCATGGTGGGTGCGGATCACCTGTTCTTCCATGTGTTTAGGGACATAAAACAGTATTTTGTCTTTTGTTTTCCGGTATATTAAACCATCAACCATTTCAAAAAAAGGATTTTCGGACTTTTCTAATTCTCTAACAATATCAGTTATTTTAGGGTCCTGCCTTTGTCCTGCTGCCAACACAAACTCAAAAGATTCATCGTCGACGTGAAGAATGTTAAACGATCGACTAAGAGCATCGACATGGTTCATCGTATTTCCTTTGCGGTGCTCTACATTATACTCAAAGCCTTGCAGCTCTAGTGCCCAACGGGAAATACGCGGGTTAAGAGATTTTTTTTTCAGAGTAAGTGTTAACGCTTGGCAGTCTGTCACTATTTTAAATGGTGTCCCTATTAGGTATATTTTAAATCTTCTAAGAGCATAGATGATGGACAGTGTTTCCAGCTCATAGCTGTGATATCTACTTTCAACTTCTGTCGCACGCTTCGAAAAGTAGAAAATTGGGTGAAATTTATTATCCTTTTGTTTTTGGAGAAGGACTGCTCCATATCCCAAACTACTTGCATCACAGTGCAACTCTGTAATATTGTGGGGACTATAAATGGACAAAACAGGTGCCTCCATTAGTTTTCTTTTTAATACCTTGAAAGCTTCAACCTGTTCGATTCCAAAGACAAACGGTGTATCCTTTTTCAAAAGGTCATACAGAGGTTTTGCCAGATTTGCAAAATGTTTTATAAATTTTCGAAAATAGGAACAAAGTCCTATAAAACTATGAACTTTCTTTGTACAGGTTGGTACTGGGAAATTTTCGATAGCGTTAATGCTAGTATCATTTGGTCTTATGCCGTTTTCATTTATTTTGTATCCGAGATATACGATTTCGGTCTTTAAAAATAGGCATTTATCTAATCTCAAATGTAAACAACGTTCCACCAATACGTCCACAACTTCTTTTAAAATTTCTAAATTTTCTTTCACAGATTCTGTGGCAATTAGAAAATCATCTAAAAAGTTTAAAATTTTACCTTGCGAGATGAGGTCTTTAAAGATTTGTTTTATAAATCGTTCAAACACTGAAGGTCCATTCTTAAGCCCGAAAGGCATCTTTACGTATTCAAATTGTCCTAAAGGTGTTATAAAGGAAGTGTATTTTATAGATTCTTTATCTATTTCGACACGGTGAAAACCATCTTTAAGGTCTAAAACTGTAAAATATTTCTTATCTTTGAGACGATCGATGTGATCCTCGATTAAGGGTAAGGGATAGTTATCTCTCAAAGTAATTTTGTTAAGTTCTCTAAAATCAACGCAAAGCCTCAGCTCCCCATTCTTCTTATTAACAAGAACTATGGGAGATGCAAATGAGGAATTTGATTCACGAATTATTCCTTTTTTCATTAGATCATCTATTATTTTCTGAAGTTCTAGTTTATGCGCATAGGGCAGTCTTCTAGGGGCACAGTGAAAAGGATTATCCTTTGACAAAACTATTTTCATTTTAAAATCGCTGTTATGTACTTTGTGATTGTTTGGAATTGAAAAAGCTGGTGTTACTATCCTAACTACATTCTCTTTAATAACTTCTGGTAAGCTGTTATTAATATTAAGTTCTAACTCACTCTTTTTGCTGCTCACGTCAATATTTAAAATCTGTTGAATGATGTCGTCGATGTCACTGACCTCACTTTGCTGATCGTCTGAACCGCCTGCATGATAAACATCGGATGTAATGTGGAGATCCTGATTAAATTCGGCTGAATACTTTGGGTTTCTTTTCTGCAGTACCAAACCAATTTTTTCCAAAAAATTCCTTCCTAAAATTACAGGATAATTCATTGAATAATCTTTTACTACTAAAAGTTGCAAATTTATAAAAGAATTTTCATAAAAAATGATACTATTAATACTTCCTAAAATATCCAGGGGGCTATTGTTTACTCCACAGTACCGATGATTTCCCATGTCCAGTGTTGATATCATAAAAGGCGGTAGGTATCGCATCTGAATAAAACTGATGGGACTCCCGGAGTCCAACAGCGATAGCAATGTCGTTGAAGTTTCCATTTCTTCACTAACGAATCGATAAGTAATGTTCCTTTGAAATTCGTTGCTGGCTGATTGTCTCTCCATTGCAACGTATTTCGCAGGTAAGGATGCAAATGTTTTTCGAGCTCCAGGTTCATTACTGCCACTCTGCTGCAGCACCATCACAGAATTCTTGGCTGTGCAATTCGGTGATATGTGGCCTTGCTGTCCGCACTTAAAGCATATTGGTTCTTTCCTCCCAGATCGTGGAAGAGCACTGCTTTTATTAGGAAATCCGTTGTTCTCTGGGCGCTTCGTTGGAATGTTGTGCAGTTGAAAATTGTTTGGCGAACTCCTTGGTCTATTGGCTGCATAGATGTCACGGCAATTGAATTTCAATTTTTCATATTTACGCAGGGCTGACTTTAGTTCAATCATATTGTTAGCGTTATATAAGATCGATTTATTTATTTCAATGTCCGCAATCCCTTTTATTATAAATTGCATGAGGTCCTCTTCCTCGACATGGCTTTGAGATGCAATTTCTTGCATAGAGAGAACGTATTGTTGCATGGTCTCGTTATAATGTTTTCTTCTATTTTGAAGATCACGATATATGTCTGCCCTTGTCACCACTTTTTGAAATTCTTTCTTTAGAGCGTTTTTTAATTCTGGCCAGCTTTTCAATACAATTGTTCTAGCATACATTTTTGCAGTACCTGTGAGCAGCCGTTTCGCATAGAGAAATTTCGTTCTATCGTCTAGTCCCAGAATTTCAGAACACTCTTCAAACTGCTCAAACCAGCGCTGCACAGGTAAATTATCATCCCCGCTAAATGCCGGTATTGACTCCTCAATGTCCTTGTAATTACAGGCCACAGTCGTTTTAGTGTTGATTGCTGATTCCTGCACTTGAAGATCGTAAATCTGTTTTTTCAATCTTGCGATTTCTTCTTTTTTCTTACAAATGCTGCGAAGTTTATTCAGTTCCTCATCGAGAATTTCTTCTTCTGAACGGTGGTTCTCGTTGCTTTCTTCTTCATCGTCGTCGTCAGAAAGTTCATCGGTGGATGGCGTTGATTCCTTTGTTTTCTTTCCCTGATGCATCAGCTTTCTGAGATCACCTTGGTTGTAGTCTTTGACTTCTTCCTGTATACGAAGCTTTAACTCTGCCTTTGTACCACTTGTTTGGAGTTTCAACAATCTCAACAAATCTTTAAGAACAAGCACTGTTGCTGATTCCAAAAACAAAGTCCACTCCTCAGACATGATTATTCACACGTATACTAATTTTCAAAGAAAAAAAATTCTCCGCAAAAGACTAGGAAAACAAATTGTTACTTTGCGCGCTTATCTAATGTAAGTACCGTATCCCACTTCTGAAAATTGTAGGGGAACTTTGTCGGACACACAAGACGAAAAAAAAAACAACAGAAGATGTTCGCTGGTAGGAATCTCTTTAATGAGTAATATCGAACTGTTTTAACAATAGCTTTGAACAGTCTTATATAGACATTAGATATACAGTAAATCTTATATACATGTCGACTGGAAGTGGTTCAGTTAGATCGTTCGATCAGTTTGGCAGATGGTTATACGTTTATATAAATATGCATGCGTTATGTTATATGATAAGCGATACAGTGTCGCTAAAAACAATACCATCAGAATGTAAAATAGTCTACACAATAATTAATAAAGAAATGACAACACGACTAGAAAAAATTACAAGACATATTAACGACCAACAAGAACTCCTGGAAAATTTCTTGAATTCATACCAAGCTGCACTTTCAAATAAAGTCCGATCAGACCAAGATACCTTCCAATATATACAGTACATACACCAGACGAATTTCAACATAGACACGCTTAAGTCACATCTTCAAGATATTGCCGACTCGATAAATATGGCAAAACTAGCTATTATTTCTAGACAAATACTCAGCCCTATTGAGCTCGATCTCATAAGTAAAGAATTTGAAAGACAAAATATCAAAATAACCTCTAACGAGGAAATATATAAGGTAATCGAATTACAGGCCTACTACAACCACTCCAAGATTATCTTTAACATAAAAGTACCAATAATATCAAAAGAACATTTTTCACTCCATCATTTAATACCTCTCCCGATAAATAAGACACACACCATCCCTATACCAAAACCCTATGCCCTCCTAAACGATCTGAATATCCAATTTATCGAGGAACCTTACATAACATTTGAAGAAACCTATATCTGCAAGAAAAATAACCTCAAAACTATTGCCTCAAATAACTGCATCGCCCATCTTATTCAAAGCAAACAAGCCACATGCGAACTGATAGAACAAGATCAACAACAACAAATAATTCAACCCGAGGAGCACTTCATCGTACTGATAGACATCCCCATCACCGAATTAGAGACAACTTGCGGAATCAAGAAGAAAACAGTATCGGGAACCCTTCTAATACACTATGAAGAATGTGAAATCACCATCAATGATGTGGAATACACCAGCAAGGCACACATTCTCTGGGACGAAATACAGATCATCCCAATAAAAACAACAGCAACAATCAAGACGCTAAACCTACGCAAACTCGAAACCTACCATTTTCAGAACAAGCAGAACATCGACGTGTTACGATCGAAATCACAACAACAGCAACAATTCCTCTTGGGTCAACAGCATCAATCAATATTGTAATCATCATCATCGTCATCCTCTACTGGAAGCAACATACCCTCCCAGAAGAGAGCCCAGCTGCAGCAACCACAGTAAACCCAGTTCCATCACCTATGCCGCAATCCAGAGGGGGAGGAGTTACGTACTCAGATACGTACCCGAAATTGTAAACCTTTCATTTAGCTTTTGCATTCCGTAATCCTAAACTTTATCATTCAGTTCCCACAGACATAATGTAAAATTAAACCTTTATCAAGAGAATAATGCATGTCGCATAAGTAATTTCAAACCCTCCCATATTGTCCATAGCCAAAGTAAATTGTAAAGTAAGCAAGTATTCAGTATAAAACCCTATGAAAAATTGTGAAGATTGTCATTGTTGTTCAAATAAAACTACAAGGCGAAGCTCTGGTAAAATGAAATTTTGTTTTTTTTAATCGAAGCACGTTCCGCTATCATAACTCGCGCACCTGTTATCTTTGACCGCTCCCCCGTTTGAAGAGCCAAATAGCAAGTTTAAATACATGTATCGAGTTTGAGATCTTGTAATACTTTGAATATATTTTTTATATTATCCGCTGATGAGACTGAAAGTAGGTTAGCAAATGTTTTTTTGTACATATAATTTCTCAAAAATTTGTTTAATTTTGCTACATTCCGAAGTTAAATGCATGATGGAAATTATGCTATTTGTTAAGCAGGATAAATTGTAGGATAAAATGCTTGCATCCCTTCTGGGTTGATTGAGGCATAGTGGTGGATATAAGTGCTACAATTGTCTTCTTTTTTTTTTGACGCCAATGTGTGTCTATAACTTTTTCTTTTTTTAGGGGGTCGTTGTTGGCTTGGATTTATATTGGGACATAGGAAGATGGATCTCGCTTCACGATCCGCTACTTCGTTTCCTTTAATCCCAGCATGTCCTGGGATCCAGATCAGTTGTAATTTTGCTCCTTGGGATATAATGTTATCTCGTATTTTGTTGATATACTCGTTCGGTGTTTAACATTTTTTATTGCGTTTAGCGTGGAAAGACTGTCAGTAAAGATGACGGTTTTCTTAAACGTTGAAATTGCTATGCTTGTTGCTTCCAATATAGCTAAAGCTTCTGCTGAGAAGATGGAAAAGTATGATGGGAGCTTCTCGGCAGACAAAAGTCGACCATGTTTATCAACAATTGCAAATTCGGTGTATAGTTTTTCCCAGAGGTTATTGGAGTACCTGTTCAGAAGCTCTAGGAATAGTTGAGTATATATTTCCTTAGGTGTCGTAACTTTCGGATATTTGGACAAACTGGTGTTGATAGTGTCTTGAGGAAGCGCCCAAGGAGGGTGTATTTCGATAGGTATCCTTTTTACAGTGGAGTCTATTCCAATGTCTTTCCCGAAGGATATAGCATTATATACTGTTGAGGGTAGTTTGGGTAACTTCTTACGTCTCAATGTTTTGGCTGCGTTTTTGTGGATTGGGGAGCAGTATGATTCGCAAATCTTCGGAAAAAGGCGGGATGTCAAGATTTTACTTCTGTCTTCAATTGAGTAAAAGCAGCCTGCAGTCATCATATTTATGATTGGAGTACATATCGAAGAGATTTTAGGCTTGTTCTGATTGCTGCGTGGTAGAACGGATTTAGGATTTTTGGCACTTTTGCCGTAAATAGTTAGTCCGTATTCGACTTTAGAGCAAAAGATCATTTTCGTTATATTAATTAAGGTGTTAGTATGAATATAACTATTTTGTGATGACAAATATTTTATAACATTCAGTCTAGGATAACATTCAGTTTTTAATAAAAGTTAAATTTTAAGTTAAATTTATTATCAAATAATATCCCTAAGATACTTAAATTATTTACATTTGGTATATGATTATTCTTAATATTAATGTCAAAGTTAGAACAATTTAATTTTCTGCAAATATTCAGGTGTTTGTTTTTGTTTAGGGATATTATGGCCCATGATTGGGTGCACCAGTTATTTATACAATTTATAACCTCTTTAAATAAATTAGCTATTCGTGTCATATCGTTACATCTAGACATTAAGTACAAATCATCTGCATATAATGAATGATCAATGGTTTTGAACTTTAAAATTATTTCGCTAATGTCATTGTATGCAATTACAAAAAGGACTACCGAAAGGGGAGATCCTTAAGGTATACCATTCTTAAGGGTATGCACTTTAGAGAAAGAGTTGTTAACTTTCGATCTAAAAAATCTGTTCGTAAGAAACGACTTTATAAAATTATACATTTTGGGGTCAATCTTCCAACTTATTAATTTATTTAGGACTATATGGATTCCAATGCGTTCGAACGCTTTCTCAAAGTCAATTGGAACAATTGAGATATAGTTTTTATATGAGAATGCAGATGATAATAGACGAGTCTATAGTGTGAAGAAGAGAATCTATAGTACTGTGGCTGTGTTTGAAGGCAACCTGGTTAAGATTTATAAGATTGTGCCTTTCAATAAACCAAAGAAGTCTTTTGGATATTATTTTTCTTAAAAGTTTGGTTGTGCAGGATAACAGTGAAATAGGCCTGTAACCATTTGTGTCAGTTGGCTGATTATTTGGTTTAGGAATCGGAACATTGATTGCAGTTTTCCATGCTTGAGCCACTATGCCTTGATCGAAGATATTGTTAAATAACAGCAAAATACGTTTTTTTACTAGAAATGGAGCATTTTTGATCATCGGATATGAGATACGGCCGAAACCGGAAGTTTTACCTTTGACTGAGTCTAAACTGCTTACTAGTTCAAGAAAATTAAAAGAAAATTCTAGGTACGACTATTTTGCGGATAGAGATAGTTTATGAGTAGTGATGATTTAACGCTACATGTTTTGCCTCACAGAGTTGGACAGAAAAATTTGAGTCACTGGAGTATGTGGACCAGCGATTATCAAAATGTTCGGCAATTTGGTTTGGGTCCGTTAGAGATTTAGAACCAGTATGTATTATTGTGATAGAGTGAGGTATGTAGTTTCCTGTAAGTCTCTTGACATCTGCCCATATTTTTTTACTAGTCGTATTGGGATTTAGATTGGAGGTAAATTTTTGGAAGCTCTCGATTTTGGAGGCTTTAGCTTTTCTACGAAATAATACATTTGCCTTTCGATATTTAATAATATTTGTTTCATTAGGATACTTTCTAAAGATTTTCCATAGATGCTGCTTCTTATCACGAAGGGAGGCGATCTCTGAATTCCACCATGGGACTATGTTTTTTATTGGTTTGTTTTTTGTTTGTGGGATAGATAAATGAGCTGCAAATCTTAAGCCTTTGTTTATGTTTGCTGCTTCTTGGTAGATATCTGTGGATTGTGGTTTATTGCTAAGGAATTCTAACGATTTTGTTTGGAAAAGATTCCAGTCGACACGTTCGGTTAAAAATTTAGCAACTGTTGTGACGTTTGAGATTAATACTGAATATTATGGGGAAGTGGTTGCTACCGTGGAGGTAATCAAGTCTGTGCCAGTCAATGTTAGATAATATTTGAGGAGATATAAAAGGGAGATCTACGTGTGTAAGCGTGTTATGGGTAGAAAAATGTGTAGGACTTCCATCATTTAAAAGAGATAAATTTAAATTTGTAAGGAAGTTTTTAAATTTGTAAGGAAGTTTTCAACAATTTTCCCTCTTACGTTTGCAACAGGTGATCCCCAGAGAGGGTTCCAAGCATTGAAATCTCCAGTGATCAATAAAGGGGATTTTACAGAATTTAAAATAGCTTCTAAATTGGAAGAAGAAAAGGGCTGGGAGGGATGGATATAGAGAGATAGAACTGTTAGCTTGATATCGGGGTCAATTTCAACTGCTATTGTTGAGATATTTGATGTTATTATTTGGATTTTATGTGGAACCGATTTATGGATCAAAAGCCCTACCCCTTGTTTTGCTGTTGTATTTATACTCAAATTGTGAAAGTAAGCTGCGTACTGTTTTGGGGCTTTAATTGTTGTTTTGTCGGGAATATGAGTTTCCTGAAGGGAAATTATATGAGGCCTGGGTTCTTTTATTAAGAGCTCTAGCTCATGATAGTTATTAAGATATCCATTAAGATTCCACTGGAGAACCTTAAGGATTGATTTTGTAGTTGCAGACGACTTTTGTGCAGTATAAGAGGAGCTATACTGTGAAAAGTCGTTAGCGTATGTATTGTTCTGGTTAATTGTTAGACAGTGTCGCTCCGAGGTTGAACCACTCAAACTCCTCCGACCAACAGAGTCATTGTTTTGGGTACCGGTAATATGGTTAGAGTTCTAAATCATCAAAGTCGTCATCATTTTCTGAAATTTTGCCGCAAAGCTGACTGATGTGACCGATTGACTTTGGTGAAGCTGTTGTGTTGATTTGAAGTATTATTTGTGAATGTAGTTGAGTTTGGTAAGTTGGGTTTTGAAGACGGGTTTGAGTGAGAATTCGAGTTTGAAACGAGTGGTGAATTTGTTATAGTTGTGTTTGGTAATATTTCAACAGTTTTCGAAATGCTTTGTGTAACTGATGAAAGAGAGGTGCTGTTTGCAAATGTGTTTGATGTTGATGGTGAGTTTGGTATTGTAGTGGTTTGATTTGAATTGGTTGAGAGAGGTGTGGAAGCGATGTTGCTTGGTTTTCCCGTTTTATTGATTGATTTCGTTAGAAGAGAGGAATCATCTGTTTCTTTTTAGGTCGCACTGACCGCTTTGGTGGAGGGGGGTTGTGGAGTGTGACTGGATAAGCTATACGAGATCGGTTGTGTTCTGTTTTTTGCAACAAAAGAGTAAAATAAGGGAGGAAGGGAGATTTAGTTCTGTTTGCTGTAGATTTGTTTTGCTTCTGCCATGTTGCATTTTTTTAATGTTTTTATTTTTAGGATTTCTTTCTCTTGGATGAACCGTTTCCATTGTTTCGATGATGCTGGGTGGTTATCTGCATAGTTAGCACATAAGGTGCATGTGCACTTTGCAGAAGGGTGTGGGGGGAGATTGCATGTGGCACAAGTTTCACTACAAGTGCACCTTTTTGCTGTGTGTCCGAGAAGCTGGCTTTTTTTGCAGTTTGTACCAACCTACATTTACAGTTGTAGGAGGACGGAAGAGATCAAAGGTGAAGAGTACTAGATCAGATGATACATACTTCTACGTCTTTTACTACGCCTGCAACGTCTCTTTTTTCAATTTTTTTGATTGGTCTAAGCATGGCTGCCGTGATAGGGCATCTGCATTGAGGTGCGCTTTCCATGCACGATGTTGTATTATATAGTGATACTGCTGAATACGCTCCAACCAACGCGCGAGTTGTCCTTCGGAATTTTTGAACGATAGCAATCAATTGAGTGCGGCGTGATCAGTGCGGATCAAGAACTCTCGACCCAACAAATAAACGTGGAAATGTTCGACTGCTTTGATCATAGCCAGCAGTTCCTTACGGGTGCTGCAGTAGTTGCGCTCAGGCTTACTAAGAGACTTACTAAAGTAAGCAATGACCCTCTCGTTTCCATCCTGAATTTGTGATAACACTGCTCCTATTCCATGGTCGCAGGCGTCGGTGTTCAGGACAAAATTAGAATCGTGGCGAACGTGTCCCAAAATCGGTGGTATTGTCAGACATTTTTTTAATGAATTATAGGTCCTGTCACAGTCTGCAGTCTATTCAAATGCAACTTTTTTTTTCAGCCGGTGTAATAGCCGAGCAATTTCAGTAAATTTCGGTACGAACTGGCGATAGTACGTGCACAACCCAATAAAGCTCCTAACTTCAGATACACTCCTTGGTATTGGCCAGCTGCGCACAGCCTCAATCTTAGATGGGTCAGGTGAAACCCCCTTCTCACTACCTACTTGTCCCAAGACTCTCTTACTCTTACCGTGGATCAGGATATCATCCAAATAGACCAGACAGTATCCATAGCTCATGATCTTAAGTCTTTAATCGTAACGTTATTCAGCCTGCGATAATCAAAGCAGAACCTCGTCGAGCAATCCTTCTTCCTTACCATTAAATTTTACGCTGGTCCATTATATTATATATTATAATTTATGTTGGTTGGAGATGTTTTCGTGACCGAAGGAGAAGATCATCCAAATGTTTCGGAAGCACGCAATTATCCGACGTAATTACTCGTGCATCTGACAGCTCAAGTACCACAAAAGTAGCGATGGGAGTATTACACGATTGCAGGTCATGGACTTTTCAACTAAGATTCCTTTCGGAAGATCATCCGCAAGGAGAGAAATAACACCTTCGGAAGCGCTTTACAGGAAGCATTAGTTGAAATAAACTTTTCTTTTCGAGGTGCAATAAGGGACGAATCCGTTGTATGAAGAACAATGGCTCGAACAGTTTCCTTAGCCGGATGATTACCACCAATCGAAATACTGTTGCAAGAAAGATCTAGAATGCTCTTGGAGGCTTTCAACACATCAACTCCAAGAATCCCCTGACTACTGGCGGGAAGAATAAAATCGAACACCATTACTTACTTCAGACCTTAAATTTTCCAGAATTGATACAGGATCTCCTCAAAGCAAAGACGCGAGCACGAGTACCTTTTGCCTGCCGGTCCAACCATTTGCCGCAGCCACGATGTCAAACTGAATTTTGTAGCCGTGCCAGTCAGTTGTTTGGTTGTCAAAAGGCTGAGGGTCGATTTTTATATTAACGCAAATGCTATCGGAAGCATTTCCCTTACTGGTGCAAGGAGCCGCGCTTGGTTTTGGCACTTTTTCGGCGACCGACTCCATCTAGGCGAGTACGATGTTATCGCCCTGGGTATTTAGGTCCGGAGTAGAGCACTGAAACACTTTCTCGGCAAATGTACTACTTCCCATTGTTTGTAGCTGCTCGATCTGACGTTGGTGATCGCTTTTCCATTGCGCGATTTCCGCGTTTTGCTGAGCCAGACTTTCACTAAGTGAGGTTAGCTGGGTGATCATTTTGTCCAATTTTTGCGATAATTTTTCGGTCATATCAACTCGAGAATCCCACTTCTGACACCAATGTTATAAATTTTATTAGAGGTTCTCGACGGAGTCGAAGAAAACGCAGACCTTTTATTACTTAAGCAAATGTTATTATTAAATTCTGAAAGTAAAAACCACATTACTAGCTCGTTTTACATTCCTCTTCAACCTCCTGCTTTCTGACGTAAGCGACTGTTACATTTATTTATATGGGTTTTATTTTTTTTATTTACTGTGGGTTTTATTCCACTAGTGTTGTGGTAGTAGATATAAAGAGATATAAAGTCTAAATTTGATATTTTTTTGGATTATTAGCCACAATATACAGGGAATACGAATTCACGACTAATAATATTTGCAGGCAATCATTCAGAATGGATGTTTATAACCACATATAACGATTTTATGGGAAGTGTAGTTTTAAATGAGGCTATATGCCAACAATTTTAAAATTGAATTTACTGAATGTTATCCCAGAAAGATCATTAATATTTAATGCTGTTTTTAAGTCATTTATTATATCACTTCCGATATAGATGAATCAGGCCTTGATATATTTAAATACAGAATTAGGTTGAGGAATCAAATTATGGAATGACACCTTACTTGAAACTTGTTAACCAGATGACGATGAGTTATCGGTATATATACTGCAAACAGGATCTATAGTCCGGCGAATAGTGACAGTCTCAATATACACGACTGATGGAGGTAAAGTACTTTTTACTGGACAACATTGCCAGAGAATGTTGATGGTCTTCGATTTTGTAGTCTCTGATGCCCTTCATAAGTGCTTTTGTATCCAGAAGTATCCAGAAGGACCCGTTTTAGTAAAAGAAATGATCTCTTACATAAATGAAGGAGCGAATTCAATTCTATCAATGTCCAAGGAAACTACCTGTGCATATTGTTTTCAGGCAAGTTCTGAAGTCAGCTACTCGTTAATTAAAACTAAATTAATTCCATTTCCGTGGACTTACTGACTGTCGTAGATTACTGTGGAAGTCAATACTCCCCACTCCAGCTGCACATCCACTGGATTTCCGAGGTCCTTTTAAAGGAAAGGCAAAAAACTGAAGTCCTAAATATATTCGCAGGTCTTATGCCATATTTACTGGCTTGGCATTTCTTCAAACAAATTACAAAATAGTTATAGCACAGAGCAATGTAGGGTCTGGATTTGTATTGATAGATACCCTAGGTTATTCAATGTCCTTACCCTAATCCACTCTTGTCACAGGGCGGTCTTTCATACCCATACTATGATTCACTCATACTATGATACAAACTTTAAGCAATTGTTTTTATCTCTTTCGAGGATCATCGGGTGAAACCCCCTGAAATTTTGAGATCACGTTGACATCTTGGCATTTTTGACTTAAATTTTGCAGTCTTTCTGTGTCTCTTTATGAAAGGTCCATGGATCGGTTAAATTGCTTCCTTACCAATTATGCTCAGAGATAGCTTCACATTCAATGGGACATTGTTAAATATACCGAGAGCTACCGAAGCCGTTTTCTTAATTAATACCTAGTTTGTTGTCAGACTATCGGTCATGCATATACGATTTGCCTTTTCTGTCGTGTGATAAAAGTTGGCTCACCATCATGGTTTAGTATTATACCCGTGATATTTTGATATCACTGCGATAGAGATTTCACTCAAGCATTGAAACTACATAGTATACTAGACTCCGTAGAGGGTAAAGGGCTTACCTTCTCACTACATGGAAGGGAGTTGCAGATTTATTGACGAATCCGTACGACAAATTTAAAAAATTCTCATGACAATATTATAACCACGGAAGTTTGAAAGACATTCGCCAGAGATGGTGCCATAAAAAAAGGTTTCTGATTTTTTGCTGGGATTCGAACATGTACCCAAGCATACTCAGCATTATAATATAATAACAAATTGATGATAAGTAATTAAGCTGTTTTTTCAAAAAAGTTTATCATTTAGCTACTGCTTCTTAGTGGTAGTCGTCTGAGCCTTAAAGAGTTTCCGACCCTTAAAAGTCTCTGCCTGAAACACCACAGACTTTCAAATCCTGCATGTCTAATTTTAAAAGCCTAGCGATGCCTGTAACGATGTATAACCGCCGATCGTGTGAATTTATTTATGTACATCCTTATACTGCTTATAGAGTATAGAGTTCGGGGCTGTATCTTTTTCTCAAGTCGCTATTTTCGCACACAAAACCGAATATCTGCTTATCAGTGGACAGATGTTTCTATTATTACTAACCTCAAGACCAACTCGTTTTGCCTTTAATTACCGTAAAAGCTTCTACTACGGTACACTGAAACCAGCCATTGATATGAATATTGTCTGCGTATCTCAGCTGTTGCCCGGAAGGTTAGTGCCTTCCGTGTTGACACCAGCCATGCGCACATCATGATTGGAGTTGGGTTCTCCTCCTGCTTTTCTGTCTTGCGCCCATTTAGAAATTGCTGAAAGTGCTGTTTAAGTAGCTCTACTAATCTCTGTGTATCGGCGACCAGATTTTCTTTTACTATTGAGAAAATCCTAGGCTTTAAGCCAGCCAACCCATACCCAGACTCGCTTCTCGCTTGCGGGAAGCGGGACTCTTCAATTTTCTTGAGGTGAGACACAGCGTGGTCTTTTTTGCTAACAAAGACTTTTCTTTTCTTTCCATCTTTAGACACGGTACTTGTTTCTTGCCGCTTCTGTTTTGGATGCTGCTCTTGCAAGTCTGCCTTTTAAGTTACCCTTTTTAGATGCGAACACTTTATTACAGTAGAACAATTATCTATCTGTGGAGAATAACCATGCGGAGCGTATAGTAGAAATCCACCTGGCTTTGAGCTAACTAAAAAAATGAGTCAGCTATAACGAGGCTTGCAATTAACGAAGTAAACGAGGAACTCTACCAAGTGATGGCAAATCCACCAATAATATCTCTCGCCTTGATGAGCTTCTCAACGCGAATGCTGCTGAATTCATTGAACCCAGTTTTATAACTCACATTCCCACCAAATATGAGTGGCTTTTTAATAAAGTAACATCATCGATCCTTCACGAGAGTGTCATTTCCATACTTTGAGGTTGCAAGTTGGAGCTACCAACAGTGACATTTTGTTCTAGACGGTGGATAGAAGCTTCTTTGTTTGTGAACAACATGCATTTGTTTCTGTTATTACTAACCGATGATGTTAATATCGTCTGAGTATCTCAGCAGCTGTGCGGACTTAGTTAATATTAGTATCTCCCATGTTGACAGCAGCCATTACTGTTTCTGTTTTGCGTTGCTGCGCTTGCAAGTCCACCTTTTAAGTCATTCTTTTTTAGATGAGCGCATTCTTCTTCTTACCCTTAGGTTCTTTTTGGCGGAGGTTAGAAAATTATCGTGGTTTCAGCTACCTCTATGACACCGTGAAACTGGATCCACAAGTCAATGACTTTCGTAAGCTTTTCGCTCATTGTAAACTCTGGATAGTCAACTTCGACTGCAATTAAGAAAGTCAGATTCGATGTTGACCTTCTTGATTGGACTAATCCAGTATATTTGATGTGGCATTTTGATGTTTGCTATATACTGTGTGAGAACAGTTTTCAGTTTCTTAGGGGGTATGAACTTTACTTTTCAACAGTAGGGCTTTCCATGCTCAGTTCTGTATCATCCGAAATTTATTGCATCCATTCGAGAATATTACGTAAGATCAACATCTTCAAAGTCAACGTCATTTCAACGAACTTGAAACGAATTCCTTGTGAGCAAAATCTTAAATTGAAGCGTTCGCCGTTATATTATCGACCTGTTTGTTATATCCTCGCAATGTTGTAGTTACGTCTGCACACTGACCTTCCTTCAGTAGAACCGGTTTCCCCCACCCCCGTTCTGTATAAGTCAATCCCAATATTCTGTTAAAATCACGCGCATTCCATATGTTCCGTTAAAACACCCGCACCCCACATGTTCCGTTATACCCTCGTGTATCCATATTTGCGAACATACGCATTTTCTCGGTTCACGCGCAGACATAGTCTGAACACTCGACACCTGTATTCCATAAGAAAGTGGCTTTGTACAGTATCATCAAATTTAAATTATAACAGATAGCTAAAGAATAATTCAAAGTCAGTTCTAATTTCCCAATCATCTCGAGAAGTGCAACCTTGCTTTGGACAGCAACTTTTCTTGATGAATAAAATAATAAATATTACCTATATAAAATAAATTAATAAATAATATTTTGTAAAATATATATGTACTTTTATATTAAAACAAAGTTTTTTTTTTTAAAAAAAAATTGTTTTTGTTCGATCATCCGCTCACGCAATATGTAACTTTGTGATGGCAAGACCCGGGAGGTTATACGGCACACCCCACGGAAGCAGAATGAGTCGCCAGCAGCTAATGATGAACGAAGTGAAGTCATTTGGAAAGTGCTGTGGTGAACTGATGACACTAAAATGAAACCGTATCCCACGGATATTTCACAGTTATGCCTTTTGCTTCTTTATTGACTCACGAACTTAATAAAATAAAGTGCCTAAGTAGGATCATACTCGTAGTTAGCAAAAGCGCAACATATATAAGATCAGGACTTTGTGGTGGCCATTCTAAAACGTTTATTTTTTGCTCTGCAAGCCACTGAATTGCAGACCTTGCGGTATGCTTCGGGTCATTATCTTGTATGAATTTTCATGGAAAGGAGAGAAACTCGTCACAATAGGGTTCCATATGGTTCTCAATGATGTCTTTATATTTGTATTGATCCAAACGCCCATCTATTTTCACAATTGGACCAACGCCGTGTCAAGACATGATTCCCCAAAATATTATGCTGCTTGAATTCTTATCTTAGGGGACGTCGTACATACGTTTTTCCGTCAGATAAGCTCTTGCAAATCTTAATCTTTTCAATCTATTTTTCTCCGATACAGCTAGTTTCTTTCTTGCTATGCGTCCATGTCGATTAGAATCCATGACGTCATCGTACGATTACTGCCGATACTTCAATATTATATTGATCCTTAATTTGGTTTTTGGTTTCAGCAGATGTTAAAAAAGGATCCTTTTTGCTAAGATTCTGCATTGTTCTGTCCATATGCCCAGTGGTCTTTCTTGGCGGTGGCTTCCGAATTTTATTGTATGTTGTTCTTTCACTCGCATACGGTTTATAACGTTTTGGAACAATTCTCTGGAGCAGTGGAGCAGCCTTGTGATGTTAGATATTGCCGCACCTTTACGTTTAATGCCTAAAATGACTTCTCGCTTTTCTGCGGTGCAGTGTTTTACACTTTAAAAAGTAACTTACTTCGAATTTTACTCTAACGAAGTACTCTAAAAATCATTCGAAATATACCTGTGCTATTTCTCTGAACAGCTTAACAGCACGTTTGATGACTATCTATCGACGCGTATGATCGCTAAACTTTTAAAAGGGATATATCCTTATTTTGTTGTTTCTCTAACAACCACACAACGAATTTTTATTGCTAACAGACTTATAACCCCACAGTATGAAAAAATATAACGGTAATTTCGAAATTCAAAGGGGATGTGCTATTTCTGTGAACACCATTGTATATATGAGTTTAAAAATGAGCTCGGACGAACATTTCAATTTCTACGCATGAAATTTGGACATATCATATAAATGAGAGCTAACTAGCCCCATGAGAAGAGGGGGAACAAATGGGCAACGCAGAAGAACGGGAGGAGCCAATAAATTTCTCATTAGATATAAATGCATACATAATTTAGCCATTTACGTAATAATTTATTTTATTAATTAAAATTAATTAATTAATAATTCCACAGTTCACTGAATAAAGTAATCACATCTAACTTTTTGTGCGGTCTTAAAGTTTGACACAAAATAAAAAATAAAAAAGACAACCACTTTCCACCAACTATATGCAGTCAGGAGGGGAAGACATCACTGTTACCCCCTAAAACACCACCTGAAATATATTTGACCCAGAAAAATACATAACGTTGCTCTTCATATGGGTTGTTGAATGACCTTTTTAATAAATCAACGTATGTACGAGTACGTGTGGCAGAGAAAAGCTGCCAACTGGGATATATGTACTCTCGCTCCAAATGAGGTATACCTACATTTTTCAGTAATCATGAGATATGTGTTTTGCAAAATGATATCACTCCACAACTGAAATGAAAAGTTATTTTAAAAAAAAAAATAGCAAACAAAAAAAAAAAAACAAGAAAGCACACGGTGATGTGTGGTAAGGATGCCCCTTCCACCGTGCAAACCAAAGCAGCACATTTTCCATAAATCACATTTTAATTAACATAATTATGGATGACGAGGTAGATGAAAGTGTGCGGTAGAGTCAGCATACATCCTGCGCCGTGGACCTGCGGTCTAATGAGAATCTCTGAATTAAATCTACATATTTGTAAATGTGTACACACTTGGCATCACTTTTAAGGATTTTAATAATGGCTGTTAATGCATTTTATGTCCTGCGCTCTAGTGTACGGGGTTTGGGGATGTCATAAAGTATTTTGTAATTCATTTCTGTACACTCGTGCATACACATAATGTATACTCGAAGGTAATGTTGATTCTAAAATGTTTACTGTTTACACGAATGCGGAACGTATCCATTTAGGAAGAGCATTTTGCAGCTAATTGAAAGAATATGTGTATACGTGCTGTATGTTCATTTGTATCCCAAAGGTAACATTCATTTTCATAGAGATGATGAAACTAAATGAGTGAGGTGAATGGAAATTAATGTTTACTAATCATGAGATGGTAGAACATGCACAGCACATGCATATAATTTTGCCTTGAAAAGTTCCGCCGAAACTGGAACATTGCTTAAATATGATTCACAAGCTTAGAAGATTCTGTAACCACCAGTTATGCTTTGACTCCATTATTGGTTGAAAGAAGTGCTTCTAATATTTATTTGAATTACAACCACATATCTTCATGCATCATGACTTTTTGCAGTCTTTCAACTAGTGCAACAAAACCGGCATTGAATTAACATGCCGGCATTGAATTAACATGTATATCCTAACAGGCTATTGTTTCAGTTTGTATACCTTATCCAATAGGCCAAGGTTCGTTTTTTGCGTCCAAGCCACAGGAATTCTATGAACGCGGAATAATGAAATTGGAATCAGTCAGCCTGGAGCTTTTGCCTGTGCATGTCTTCTACGATTGACTTTCGGCCGCGAGAGATCACCCAATACCGAGGGCAAATCTTAGTCCTTGGATAAAAAATTTAGAAATATGAAAAACAACAGTGCTCATAAGAAAGACTTAAGTACAAACTACTATAGTCCGCTTCAATGTTTACCAGACAGTGATAACACGATATGATAGACGAAATCGCGTCTGAACCTGTTAAAAGGGTGTATGTTCCACCAATAAAACTCATTCAACAGTCATGTAATTATGTGCACACTCAAATGAAATCCTTAAAAATTAATAACTATTCTGTGAAAAAACTATGAATTGGCATAAAAATTATGTGCGAATCTATTGAAGCATACAATTCAGTTATCGACAATTTAGACTTACTAAAAACTGAATTAATTAAACTTGGACTAAAGTGTATTGAAGTTAAAAAAATCGTTAAGAATTATGAATATTATAGTGACACAATTTACGTTATTTCTCTTGAAAATCGTTCTATAAAGTTAATCGACCTAAAAAAAACTATCGCTCTATTTTTCATACACATGTCAAATGGAGCTACCAACGAAAGCTTAAAGGTAAGCTTACGCAATGCCACAACTGTCAGATGTTTGGCCATAGGGAGCGGAATTGTCACGTAAAGACCTATTGCTCAGTTTGTGCTGGTCCACATAAGACTGCCGAATGTGAAAATGTTACCTCACATAAATGTGCAAATTGTGGAAAACCTCACAAATCCACTGATCCTGCATATGAAAACAGATCGGAATATTTGCAGCTGATGCAAAGATCAGCTAAGACTAGATCATTTGTTCAGCAAACAGCTTTTTCTAGAGCACATGTTTCTGTTCACGCTTTACAAAAACCGATTTCGATCGACTCTCTTGCCCGATTCACAATGCAGCGTGATAGCGAGACGAGAGCGAGACGAGTCTAGCACGAGTTGTCAAAAAAGGTTTCGATCTATGCAAATATATGAAGCAATACACAATGATGCGAGACTCGTTCTATCGCAACGCATTCTTTTTAGAAAATTGAATTTCTCTCTCTGAATTTCCTTCGCTGCAACAGCCCAGCCGACGTCGTCAACAAGTTACCAATAACGTGGAGAGTACCACTTATGGTAGCTCTCGAGCGCAAACATTAAATCCATGGCTGAACACCTCTCATGCTAGTTCAAATGTGCAATTCAGCAGTGCGTCCAACAACATTCCAGGCAATATCGCTGGCATCATTCCAAGCAACACTTCTGGCTACAATTCCAGTAAAATGTTTACAGCGAAGGAACTAAACTCTCTAGCCATGGAAATGGTAACGAAATTATCTGTCTGTAAAACAAAAATTTAACAATTCAATGTTCTCGCACAGTTAGCAACTAAATTTTTATATTCTGATGATGGTAGATAGAAATATAAATATTGCAACTTGGAATGCGAGGGGTATTCGCAACAAAACTACAGAGTTTTTAAATTTCTTAAATAGCAACAACATTCATGTTGCCCTAGTCACTGAAACTTTGCTTAAAAACGATTTAAATTTATCCACACCTGATTTTAAATGTTATAGGAATGATAGAATCGGAAGAAGAGGTGGAGGTGAAAATGATTTTATCAGATTGTTTACTCAATGTAATGAATTCCTGATTTTAGGCGATCTTAATTGTAGACATAGGGTTTGGGGTTGTCAAAGAGCGAATTCTTGGGGAAATGTCCTTCATGATATTTCTGTTACGTTACCAGTATCTGTTTTGTATACTCCTAGTCCAACATATGTCCCAGCTAGTTCTCGTGGTAGTCCGTCGATACTTGATATTTTTGTTACAAATGTTTCCAGTCACAACATAACACAACCGAATTCATTGAACGATCTTAGCTCTGATCACAACCCGGTGCTTTGCAAACTTCTTTGGTCAGGGAAGAAAAAAGTGGAATATGTTCAAGTTTTTAAAAATGCAAATTGGGCTCGTTATCGAACAGAAATTAATTTAAGACTGAGAAACATCCCAACGAATGTTGAAAATGTATCTAGTAAACAAGACGTGGACTCTATTGTAAAGGACTTTTCCACACACATTCTAAATTTGCGCAAAACTTCCTGTTCATGTTTTGGAACTTATTAAGTTAAGGAACAAGTGTAGACGAGATTGGCAGAGATATCGGCAGTCTTTTTTCCGATTTCAAGTACTGCATTTAAATACACTTATTTCTAAGCATACTTCAGAATATCGCAATAAGGAATGGAACACCAAACTTAGCACCCTTGAAAAAAACGCAAAGCTTTTTGGAATATAGTAAAAATTGTTAGGAATAAAAACAGACAATTACCTTTCCTCAAAAATTCTGTCAACACCTTTTTTACAGACATCGAGAAAGCAAATGCACTTGCATTTAATTTTGCAAATAATCATGTTGTGTCAAGTAACCTAGGTGATCAAGTTACGAACAACATAGTGAATAACACTGTCCAAAACTTTTTTGCGGACAGTTCTAACCAAATATCTTCTTTTGTCTATGTAACCGAAGAGGACATTGAATTTTGTATCAATAATTTAAATATTCGAAAAACAGGAGGTCTTGATTTGATAAGAAATATTTATATCAAGCAACTTCCTAAGACTGGAATAAAATTTATAACATTTCTTATAAACCCATGTCTAAAAATGGAATATTTTCCTGACACCTGGAAATTAGCTAAGGTAGTTCCTCTAATAAAGGCTGGAAAGCCTCCTGAAAATCCTGAAAGCTACAGACCAATTAGCTTACTTAGCAATCTTAGCAAAATCTATGAAAAAGTGCTTAAAGAAGCAATCTCAAAACATATCTGTGATAATAATATATATCCAAATGAGCAATTTGGATTCAGGCGCGCAGATCTGCTGGAATGGTATTACTTGACATAGAAAAGGCATTCGATACGGTCTGGCATGACGGTCTTTTATACAAATTGATACATTTTCGCTTTCCCCCCTACATTTGTAAAATTGTCCAAAGCTTCCTGTCTCGTCTTTGTTTTAAAGTACAAGTCAATAGTGATGTCTCTGATTTAATAAATTTGTATTCGGGTGTGCCACAAGGTTCAGTTCTTGGGCCAATTCTATACAATCTGTATACATCAGACTTTCCAAATTTGCCTGATTGTCATACTGCAATTTTTGCAGATGATACCGATATATTTTTGTCTCATGAGTTCGCTATCAATATTGAGAGGAATCTTACAAATGCGATCAAAATATTGCAAAAGTATTATAATATGCGAGCTACGGCTCGAGTAGATAAAACGATATTCTGTGAGATTATTTCTTTATTTTTCTAGACTATAGAACAATTCAAGTTCACACTATACTATTCTTCACAAATTCTTTTCTTACAAGGTCTCTTTCTTCTTAAATCACTTTATCTCATTTCAAATACTTAATTCACAAATCCAAACTAATTACTTCTTCTTGTTTACTCTAAACCTTCAATTTATCACAAAATTACAACTACGCTTATTATCACTTTTCCGTGCGGTTCGAAAACCAACTGCCTTGCCTCGATCGCCATCCGTCTTTATATAGTCGCATTTCTGATAGCCAGAAACTTCTAGCAAATTCTTCGACCACTGGAACAAGAAACTTCTGATGTAGTAATTTCAAGATGACAATAATCGCTTGCGGTTTATAATTCTCTCTTAATTCCGTGACGTCGTCTTAGATATTATCCGTCTCTTACCGTGGACACGAACTGTGGACACGAACCTTGAATGAAAAGACACTTCAGAATGAAATTATGCTCTAATGAAAAGACACTTCGGAATGTGTTGCATCTTTTGAGGGCGTAGTTATTATGCCACATTATGTCACAGTATTATAGCAAATGGAAAATTAAATTGAATGAGGAAAAAATGCAGGCCATCTTTTTCACACGAAAAAGGAAGCCCTGTTTTATTCCCAGTAGTCAATTACAGATTAATGGATTATCTATAAATTGGGAGCCCTCCGTTCGTTATTTGGGAATATATCTGGACACAAAACTAACCTTCAATGAACATATCAATAGGACAATTAAAAAGGTTGGAGTTGCAATCGAAATGTTATACCCATTTATAAATAGGAAATCATTGCTTTCAACCGAAAATAAGATGATCATTCATAAAGTGATTTTTCAGGCTATTTTGCAATATGGGTGTCAAATATGGGGTAACTGTTCTAAATGTCATATAAAAAAATTACAAGTATCCCAAAACAAGGTACTAAAAATGATGTTAAATTTGCCATAGCATCAATCAACCTTAGATGTTCACTGTAAAGCAAATGTTGAATTGATTTCTAATAGGATTCAAAAACTTATGTCAAAATTTCTAGAACGCTGTAGTTTTGCTGAAAATCCGCTTATTAATAACTTAAATATGATTTACATGTAATTATTTAATGCTTTTGCATTAACTTATTAACTTATTGTAAAATAACTTATTTATTTATTTGTTACTATATTATTTATTTATTTATTTCTTTATTTATTAATTTATTTATTTATTTATCTATTAATTTATTTATTTATTTATGTTTATATATTTATTTATTTATTTATTTATTTATTTATTTATTCATTCATTTATTTACTAATTTATTTAAATATTTATTATCTGATATTTATTTGTTTACTTATTATTTGTTATTTATATAATGTGAACAAATTATTATTTTTTTTTTTTTACATTGGAGGTTTTCCTCGTATTTTCCTCCAAATTATAAAATTATAAAATAATCTAAAAAAAAACCTATTACAAATAAAATACACAATGTTTTAGAAGAAAGATAATTGCACAGCTATCAAATCTCTAAATTGTAAAATGTGCGGTAACAATACTAATGTAAACACTATTATACGAAATAAAAAAATCTATCTATCTATCTATGAAATTGAACAATGCGTCACCTGATTCAGTATTTGTCGTATGTCAACTTTTGTTCTTTTTATTTATTTTTCTACAAATCACTTAATTTTGAAATTGTAACAAAATCGTTAAAATATTTTATTTATATATTTTAATCGTTTTTATTTTAATAAAATCCATTAAAATAAAAATAAAATATTTTGAAAATTTAACAAAACTTAGTATATACGAGTATGTATATCTTGATTTCGGAGAAAATCGATTGAGCTATATTCGAGAAATATTAATATTTTTAAAATGACCTAATAAGTAAAGTACCTTTACGAGCGATTTTAGTCAAAAACGTGGTACGCCATATGTTGAAACATATAAACTGTAACTCAAATAATAAATTTGAACATAATGGTTGAGCCATTTTCGAGAAAATCGTTTTTTTTTTTATAAAATCGGCCATTAGTAAAGTACATTTAATTTTGGGGCTAGACTGAAAATTCCGATTACTCCCCGAATTGTGAATCTGAAGTTTAGGCTTCATTCGAACATGTAGGTACATACAAAAAAAGACAGACAGAATTACCAGACCCTCATTTTTCAGATTCTCCATTATAGCAATACCAACATTGATCAAAATCTTCATGAAACTTGCCCTTAAATGTAAAAAAAACAGACATATGACAAATATTGAATCCGGTGGCGAATATTGCAGTTGCTAGATAGAATTAAATTTGTGCTCACAGTGGAGGAATGTCAGCAAAAATTTGGTTCCCCCTAGCGTTTCCAAAGTACGTTACCTAAAGACCTAAAAAAATCATTAACAACAAATAAGTTTAATTTTGATATTCTTATTAATTAATTATTACATTTCTTATGTAAATAAGGTTTTTTTTTTTTTAGACTTTTATTCATTCAATAACATATTGGGGATATATACATAGAAATTTCATTTTAATTTACTTAAAATTTAGAAAATTTACAATTTCTGAATTTAAACGTGAAAAAAGAAAATGTTATAGATACAAATTTTAATGTTTTTCATAAGTAAATGAATAATTAGATACATTCTATAGTTATTGAAACTAGTGTCGAATGTATCGAGTTAGATATTAGAAAAATAATGCAAGTTATAATTCAAATGCTATATTGTGCTGGGGTGAGTTTCATTGGGTGTTAAATATTTGTTATTAAATAATTAACTTAGTTAGATTATCTATCTCATTGAAATCATAATTAAAGAGCCACTTTTTAACTTTTCTGTGGGAAGTTTATTAAAAATACGAGGTGCTACAGAAGAGAAATAACTAAAGAAGAGGTGAGTTTGTGGGGAGGAAATGAAGCAAGGTGCATAGCAGAACTGCGAAGGCCATAGACATTCGAATCATGATTTAATGAATACCCGTTTCTTAAGAAAAATATTGTTAAAACTTTGTAAACGTAAAGATGTTTCAGAGGCAATATGAATTTACTCATAAAGCGTGGGAAACTATGCTCATGGCGCCTATTTTTTCAGATAATTCTAATTAAATGTTTTTGTATCATCAGCAAAGGTTGTATTTTGCTTTTGTATGTGCCGCCCCAAGAAGTCAAGCCATTTTGCAATTTGGATTGAACATAATGAATTGTTTCTAATAGTTTTTTTGTGCAAAATAGTCTCAAATGGTATAATATTTTAGTTGTTTTTTGAAGGTATTTTCTTAGAGAAGTTGTATGAGAGCTCCAGTTTAACTTACCGTTTGAAAATGATATTTACAGCAAGTGTCAGAGCTTATCAAACTGTTTTCGCAGTAACCACTATAAAAAGTGAAAACTTGCCTAATCCCAGTAAGACCGATACTACTGTGATGAACTATGTTCTCAGCGGCTTACTAGTGGGACCAAAACATGAATTTAAACAACGGTCATAACGATTATAACAGAAACTTCGAGACTAGCTAGGTGACTTCAGTTAGAAACTCTACGAAGGATGAAGCTTCCCTTTTTCAGCGGCTTTGTCAGGGTTGGAAGAATTAAGAGTTAAAGAATTTAAGGGTCTGAAAAGATAGATGAGACATATAAGAGCTGAAGGCGTCTTAACTTTGACGGTGAAAATGTTGAAAGAAAAAAAGTATGTCGGAACAACCTATGGATTTCACTATACTGGTGGTAATCGTGACATCGATTCTGGAGAACCCAAACCAACATACTCGAACACCCGCCTATTTAGGCATTGTCACAGGAGTTGTAAGAATGCTTGCTTCTGAGAACTCCTGCAGCTTTCTCTCCCATAAGTTCGGTAGACTGAGCTGAAAAGATGGAGAACCTGATACACTTAATCTCCATCAGGATGGACAGATCACCGAGAATGAGAATAATCAAAGCTGAAGCGTCCTTTGATGGCTTCAAGTCACCTGGTACTGATGGAATATACCCCGCCATGCTACAACAAGGTATAAGCCAGTTGCTGCACAACTCGGAAAAGTTGAAAATTATCCGCTATTGGTGCTGATGGCTATCGTAACATGTTTTGAAACTTCTTGGTGCCCATACATACATAGAAGTCAAATAATCAAAAAAACATTCAAAAATTAAAAAAATATTTTAAAAATTGTCATTTTATATTTACTCAAAAACAAATATAGGCCTGGAACATAAAAAAACACCCAGTTCGATTGTACAAAAGGGTTTTTTTTTTTGTGTTGTGCGAACTAATTTGTTTACCGATCTTGTACTATTATAACTGGGTTGCATTTGCAGTTGACACTTTGTATTGATTATAAATACTCCATATAAACCAACATTGTGTTGAAGGCGCCCCCGAGTTTTATGCCTTCACTAATTTCAAATTTTAATTGATTCAATTGGAATCATTAAAAAGTTTGATTTGATATCCTGATCAACTTGCACATCTCTTTTCCGAAATCTGGAATGGATGTCGAAAAGTCTGTACTCTTTATGTATGCTTAAATTCCAACATTTGCCAATTGAATATATCCTTACTCCTTAGACGACTCTGTTTCATTGTATTCCCGGGAGAAAACTTTTTTATGCCTTTCAAGTCTTCCCAGTGAGTTCTCCCAAGTTATGTGGAAAATTTCAAAAGACATCAAAAATTCTTCAGAAATCATCACACTGTGAAATGCAAATTGTGACGGATTCCCTTGACGCCTGCCTCCCAGCTTCCAACAGACCTCTGCCTTATAACTATTCAGCTGGCGTTGCTGTGCATCATGAACTCGTCACTCGTTCTGTTTGTCTCATGTACGCGTTGACGCCCTGAAACACAAACGAAGTTAATCACTATGAATACTGCATGAATTGTCGTCGTCGTCGTCGTCGTCATCCTTTTCGTCTCTTATGAAAGAAGGGTGCCACGCTTTTTCATACATCGTGACCTAGTTACCCAACAGCAGCAGCAGCAGTTGAAGTTTGAAATGCGGCAAACTCTGCCTTCGCTGCACTTCATCACATGAAGCAGTAAAGTGAGTGGCACAAATGAAACCAGAAATTTATAGCAAAGAACTACCTCCTACCACACGGCACGTCATATGTGTTGTCCGATGAATTTCAAAAAGAAGGATCTACGAGTATACACGAGTATACGAGTATACTTTTTATGCAATGAGATATGTAGGCCTACCAATCTGCAGTGTAAACGAAATCAAGATTACTCTGTGACTGGGACTACAGTCATGAATGGAGGCAAGCATGACATCCACATTGCAGTGCAAGTAGTTTCATTAATAAAGCAACAAAATATAATAAAGAATCCTTCTGAGACTTTGTTAATTTGTAAAAAGGAACGGCTGTAGAGATGATGCCTCAGGATGTAGACTAATTTCATTATATCCAACCTCATCTTATTGTAATGATCTTGGTAGAAATTTGCTTTTTTTTGCTTTTAAAGTTTTAATAATGAAGAGTGCAGTCCTGCAGCCAGAGATGTATAAAGTTCATATACTATAACTTATCCTCTTGGTGGTATTTGGGAAAATTTGTTATTATTTATACTAAGGAAGCTTTAATAAGTACCAGGTAGAACTGCAAGGGTAAAAGCAAACTCAGGTCTTTCTCGTTGAAGGCATACCATATAGAAATATTCTAACTTTTCGAACATACTACTATGTACTAGAATGTATGTATATCGATGGTACGAGTTTATTGTTTACCATTACTGAAACAAATTAAAGAAGTGATTTTGGTAATTTTTGACATTTTCACTGTGAATTTACTTCCAATGTTTTGTGACTTAATCAAGAACAGAAAGTTGTTACTGATTGATTTTCTAAATAATCAAAAATGTTTATATCAAAAGCTCAAAGAAGTGAGTCTTATAAATCTGAAGATAGTGCAAGTTTACTAGCTATGTCGATAACGATGACAGGTGACATGTTACGTCAATCCGAATTTTTAGATTTTTTTAAATGTTTGGATTTTGGCTGACGTTTGAAAATGTCAATCGGTTGTCACTCGACAAAAGCGTAAAAAAAAAATAAATAAAAAAAAAATAAATAAAAAAAAAATAACAATTCCGTATTTTCACTATCACTGCTATCACTCTTCTCTAATTAAATTTCTTCAAATTTGCTAAGTAAACAAAAAATGAAAGAAAACAAACCAATTTGATAGACACTAACAATTAATATGTTAAAATGATTCCACGGAAGTGTTCAGACAGGACTATTAGTCTGAACACGAAACGTCGTAAAAAAATTCAGTCTGTCAGTCCAGTGTGAACACCGTCCATATCCGCTTTTTCTAGAAGTTCTCCGCCACTTACAACTGCGTTCTTTGAAGTTTGCAAGGCTCAGTAAAGGAGTAAAAGAACAATTTAAAGGAAAAAGTTAAAGAGTAAATAGGTAAGGAAAGACAATGAGGTAATGATGAGTGTTAATTTTAAAATTTTTTGGTAGATTTCTACAAATATTGAGGAGATCAAGTTAGTCCAAATTCGTGTTGAACGGCTAAAAACCGATTTCCTACGGTGATCTGTGCGCAAAAGTTGTAAAGTATATGCATATGTATCATAGAATGGGCTACACGTGCATTACGATTAAACAGACGGATAGGCGGCACACAACTATATATTTCATCCGAACATTTATAGTGGAAATAACTATACGTGAGTACTAAAAATCTAACATTTTGGCGGTGTTCTAGCGAAGAATTGGCTGCATAAAGACTGATCTACAAGTAAACCCAGGCATGTGACGGGTGAACATAAGAGGGCGAACACAAGCTTTATAGATTGTTCATCAGTAATCTACTGGTTCCATCGAAAGTCGGAACTGAGGTACTCGTACATGCCAAGCATTGACAAAGTATTCGATTTTTCACCATCAACTGTATCCATTCTGAGTTTGACCCCTTGAATCTCTCTGCATAGACAGCAGGCAACTTTATATTTTTGACTCGTTGAACTGAACGGCATCATGAGTTTGAAGCTTGTTAGCGAGTGCACTATGCCACAGTCTATCGAAAGCTTTGGAGACATTAAGGTCAACAACTCTGCATTCACCATGATCATGTGTTAATTTTTTTTTTTTTTTTCATTTATCCTACAGGTATAGTGGCGATCATTAAGAAGATGTTTTTTTTAAAGATAACTCGTTAAGTTGTGGTTATCAATGCTTTCCATGATTTTGGACTGCACTGACGTCAAAGCTACTAGTCGTTAGATAGAAGGGGTTATTTTATCGCAGATTTTCGGTGGATGGAGCAGACACTTTTATTCTTTTCATGAAATACCAAACAAATCTACTGCCTTTAAGACACTGCAGTATTTTTCTCATCAAATGTTTTAAGATGACGTTACATTCGATTCAAGACTGTTTTTAGAGACTTCGGTTTTCCTCATAAGGTATTTGGCGCATAACACTTCTTTCGCATAGCAGTTTCACAAGCCGAGTTTTGGTTTAAGACTAATTGATTTACATGGGTTGAAGGCACCACAAACAATAATAGGTAGTGGTTATGATGTCGGTTGCAATAACTACGTCTCTACCGAGGAAGGATAAAGAGCTAAAGAACGAATTGAGACTACTCCAATCAACAATCTAGTTTGTTCTTATATAGATTTTTTTCTTAACTGAATGCAGAACTGAGTGCGAAAATATAGCTGGGAATAGGAACAATGATCCGACTTTCCAAGAGAAATAGAATCTGTAATCACATATCCGGAAGAGAAGTTAGAAACAGGTCTAGAGTATTTTGACCATGGTTGTCAACATCAGAAATGCGTGTGGTTCTACAACTCAGCGAATATCTCAAAGTAAATGCCCTCAGGTGTTGTTAAAATAGAACAGCGGAACCAATTGGTATTATGAATATTAAATTTTTTCCTATTTATTCTATTTTAACACAATTGATTCCCCCTTCTGGTAAAACGCAGAATTAAATTATTGCAAGTAAGTACGCCGTCAACTATGATAGTAATAATAAACGTGTTTTTTGCGAACTGTATACCCAGGAATGTTCGAATTTATACACTAGAAGCAAAAACAAAATTTTACTGGCAATCAGTGGCCATAATATCCGAAGGAAAGGCCTGCTTCAGACACATTGTTTAGATACATAATACGAAGACAGCACTGATTGCTGGAATAATAGACTTCACTACTGCACTACTTGTGGCGTTTGCTTTTGTTGTTGCCTTCCTGATGGCGCGCATTTGCTTAAGAGACATTTTACTACTGCAAATTAAGAGAGGATCCAGTTTTTGTTATGGTGTGTACTTTTGTTTTTGCGTTCATTTCTACTTTTAATAATTTCATTGCGAATCGTTCTTCTGCGCTGCCGTACACCGTACATGAAAAGATAACAATCTATGTTTCCAACACAAAATGTGTGTTTTCAAAATTAGCATAGCATCTCATCTAAGGAATGTAATATGTTGATGACTTTGCTTTATTTACCTATTAGACTGGGATTAGTTGGGCGGAATATGGGGACCATCGAAACAATAAAGTGTAAGAAAACCATCCGGGGCTTTCCTCTAAGGACCACCACCTAAACATTTTTTACCACCACCTAAACATTGAACAGAATCTGTCAACAAGCTGAGACATAGTCATCTTAGCGATTACAATGAGGACGGACGTGGTGTAGTGGTAAAGTCATCGCTTGTCACGCTGCACGTTCACGGTTCAAATCTTGGATCGTATGGCCAGGAGAAGAGTTGTCAAAAAGCTTCGATATAATTTCTGGTGTTAAGCAAGGATTATATACAGGGAATCGGTGACTTCAGGAGAGGGCTCAAGCAACATCTGAGTACATGAAAATCAATGGTTTACGTCGTCGTTTTTGTAAGGGAGTAAGCTAACATTAAGGCTTCTAAGGATTTTTTCTACATTAATTAAATCAAATTTGTATGTATATTTTAGTTTTTAGATTTTTTGTCAACTTTCTTCTTAAACTTCCACTGTTTAACTCTCCACAATAATGAATTTTGTATCTAAGTGTATGATTGTTTAAATAATTTGAAATTGAATTGAAAATTAATAAAGAAAATAAAATAATGTGCATTTTCAAGGATTACTGCGACTTGATAGAACTCAATGGAAGTGCAATAGATTTAAAGTGAACAGGTCATACAACTGAATGTTGTAGATAGAATAGGTAGGTTCTGATCGGTGTCAACCAGGCGATACCCAGTGTTGTAACTGTTACCACACATCAATTGTGCTTATTTTACCTCCACGCGGTAGCCATTGGATACTTGCTAAACTTATAAGAGCGGAGATAGCACCTTATTCGGGCTTCTTTGACATATTTGGAGCTTAGGCCGATAAGGATTTCCAAGGACTAGTCGGGTCTTGGAAAGAGCCCTTAAGGGGTCAAAGGAAGCGCTCACACCACCGAAGTGGGTTACTGACATCGGTATAACCAACCCCTCGTCCTAGAGGTCCTCCAGGTTGGGGGTGACCA
The DNA here is from genome assembly GCA_963082735.1 of Pocota personata. Lineage (NCBI taxonomy): Eukaryota > Metazoa > Arthropoda > Insecta > Diptera > Syrphidae > Pocota > Pocota personata. The sequence continues at coordinate 160,142,178 of OY720430.1, read as the reverse complement.
CGGAAAAAATAATTGTTACGAAGTAAAAGTAAACCTCGGAAATGGACGAATTTACTGATGACATGCAAACGAACCAAAGACAACGAACTTTGGATCTGTACGTGGAATGTTATGTCCCTTAATAAACCACATGCAGCCGAACAATTAGCGGAAGCCCTAACCTGCTGCAAAGCGGATATCACCGCCATCCACGAAGTGCGATGGGATGGGCCGGGCAAAAAGAGGATGAAAAACCGCGATATCTATTACGGCGATTGTTACATTGGATTCGTCATTGGAGGCAGACTTAGGCAAGAGGTCTTAAGTTTAAGATATGTGGATGAACGCCTTACAACAATTCGCATCAAGGCTAAATTTGCTAACATAAGCCGAGTATGCGCCCATGACCCCACAGAAGAGAAATACGACGACACCAAAGACAGATTCTATGAGCTCTTGGACAAAACATACGAGCAATGCCCTAGCTACGACATTAAAATTGTCCTAGGCGATTTTAACGCAAAGCTGGGAAGAGAGGGCATCTTTGGTAGTACAGTCGGAAAGTACAGCCTTCACGACACCACCTCCGATAATGGATTCAGGCTGATTGAATTTGCTGCGGGCAAAATGTTGTCGTAGTTAGTACGCGGTTCCCGCATCTCGATATCCACAAGGGAACTTGGAGATCTCCTGATGAATCAACTGTCAACCAGATTGATCACATTGCGGTCGACGCTAGGCACTCCTCCAGTTTTTTTTTTTTTTTTTGGATGTTCGAACTTTCCGAGGGCCCAAGGTACGGTTGCGAATCTCCCGAACACCGCAAAAGCAAGGAAATACTGTGAGAAAATTTGACATCGGACTGCTTAAATCGCAAGAGAAGCCCAAATCCTATTCCGATCGAGTCTCCCTTAATCTCTTATGAGGTCCTATGCCGCCAGCATCGAGTATTGAAGACCAGTGGCAACATTGCCAAAAAGCCATCAGAGTTGCCGCCTCTCGTTTGCTGTGTTTCACTCAGTCACCACAACGAAACCCTGCTTTGACGATGAGTGCCGGCAAGCACATGCAGCGAAACAAGAGGCATACAAAGAGGCGCTGCATAGAAGGACTAGAGCTGCTCGCGACGAACACCAACTTCTCGGGAGGAAAAAGAAGGAGCATGAGAATGGTACGTTCTAGGAAATAGAGAAATACTTTCTGCAGACTGTTTAACGGCAACGACGAATCGAGTCCCGCTGTCACGCAGAATGAACCATTCAACTTGGACGATGTATATCAAATTCAGTCCACCCGATCTAGACGAAGTGAAAATAGCCATATCTAAACTTAAGTCCAATAAAGCTACTGGACCTGAGGGCATAGCTGCCGAACTGTTCAAAGCGGCTGACGATGACTGGAACCTCAGTATCGTTTGCCCGATCCTCAAAAAAGGAAACCCTCTGAACTGCGCCAACTACAGAGGCATGTCTCCTTAACATCGCTCATAAGATCTTATATGCCGTGTTGTGTGAACGCCTGAAGCCGTTCGTCAACAACCTGATCGGTAAATATCAGTGTGTCTGTTTACTGTCCGCCGCGATACTCGCTCGAAAAAGTGTCTTCAATGCCCTTCGTTCAAATTTCCTTATTGGTGGAGATTTCAACAAGAAGCACACCTTCTGGGGTTCAAGATGTACATCTTCTAAAGAAAAAATTCTCTACGAAGTGGCAAATGAATTCGGTTATTGTTTTTATTCGACAAGCAAACCTACCTATTGGCCAAAAGGCATCCGGAAACCTCAAATGCAAGCGCCACCAATTCGGAAAAACGATAGAAATTTGGCCAATAGCAACATAGAAAAGCAGAATTTTTTGCTTTGCTCTTAGAAGAAACGTTTAAGCCATTCCACGGCCCTTTGATAACGTCCGACTCCCCAGTCATGACATCTGACAACTTTAAAGTAAAAAAAGTTGCATTGATTGACGGCATAGGTGGTCAAGGAATTGCCGAATAAAGCTTTTATCAAAAAGTTATATTTAATTAATTCTTCGTTCAGATTGCTCTACGTTCCGAAACAATGGAAAATCGCAGAGATTATAATGGCCCCGAAACCAGGCAAACCTCTGAATGAGAAGAAATCATATCCGCCTATTTCCGTATTGCCGGTTATCTCGAAAAATTACTTTCTAAACGACTACAACCCGTAATCGACGAAAGGCATCTCATTCCTGACCATCAGTTTGGATTTAGAATCAAACATTCTACAATCGACCAAGTCCACAAAATAACTGACGTGATCGAGAAAACTCTCGAAGAAAAAAAGATTTGTTGTGGTGTATTTCTTGACGTCTCACAAGCTTTCGATAAGGGTTGTCACGAAGGCTTGGAGTATAAATTGCAACTATACGTACTACTGCCACTGAAAGACTTTTTCGTGTTAAGCACGGAAATGATTACACTGTCTTTAAAGAGATTGCTACCGGAGTCCCACAAGGAAGTGTCCTTGGCCCGCTTCTGTATGTACACTACACGCGTAATATCCCGCAGGAAAGTAACTGCGTCGTCGCCAAGTTTGCGGACGATACGGCGATATTGACAACAGGCGATACAATTGAAGCAGCACTGAAAATCTGCAACATGCTATTAATAAAGTCCACGCTTGGACGAATTCTTGGCGTATTGTTCTGAACGAAAGCAAATCTACTCACGTCAACTTTACCTATAAAAAAAGTGGATAAATTACCTGTATATTTGAACTCTTTTTCCAAAAATAACGAGGCACGTAAGCGAAAATAAAACTGCTAAAACGGCTTAGTTGTAGTACTAATCTTGCAGAGAGGTGTTTTTAGTGAGTAAAAATCTCACACTACCATAAGCACTACGCGATTGGCTTATGGTATATTTTAGAAGATTTTCACCTGCTCTAGGCAAAAAAAAAATATAATTCAATGTGGCACCGACCAAATATTAACACTATGGCAAATCTTGGAAAAAACCCAGGAGCTTCAAATCAATACCCACTACCTTTTCATCGATTTTAAGGTCGCATATGACAGCAATGTCAAACTCGTTCGTTTGTGCAGGATGACGATGGAGAATGCACGCTACTCCATCAATGTCGGTAAAGACCTCACCAAGACCTCTGCTGTCAAAAAAGGATTCAGACAAGGTAACATCGTTCTTGAAAGAATAGTCCAAAACTCTCGCACCAACACCAGAGGCACAATCCTTCAAAAGTCCGTCCAATTACTCGCATACGCCGATGATATTGACTTAATCGGAAGAACGTAGCGTGATGTCAGTGGCGCTTTTGTGAGTATTGAGGCGGAAGCGGCGAAGATGGGTTTAACGGTCAATGAGGGCAAGACCAAGTATATGCTGTCAACAAGAAAGGACAACCAACATCGACGTCCGGGCAGAACGTCACCGTAGACAGATACAACTTTAAGGTAGGTAGGGAATTTATTTACCTATGATCCGTTATAAATACAGACAACGACACGAGGTCTGTGATCAAACGATGAATAACTCTTGCCAACCGCTGCTTCTTTGGGCTAAGAAGTAGCAAAGCCCTCTCCCGAACAACTAAAGTGACCCTTTATAAAACCCCAATCATCCCAGTCCTACGCTGAGGCATGGACTCTATCAAAAGTGGATGAGGTTGCTCTTGGTTGTTTTGAAAGTAAAAATCTTGGGGTGAATTTTGGTCCCGTCTGCATAGATGATGAGTGGAGGAGGAAATATAACGACGAACTGTACGGGCTGTATAGCGACATCGACTTAGTCAGGAGAGTGAAGGTCCAACGACTGAGGTGGCTGGGTCATGTAGAGCGCAGGGACACCAATGTTCTGGCCCGAAAAATCTTTGAATCCATTCCTGAGGGATGGCGCAGTAAAAGAAGACCGCTACTCAGGTGGCGCACGCAAGTGGAAGGGAACCTCAACCAACTTAGCGTGCGAAACTGGAGGCAGCTATCTAAAGATCGAGCTGGCTGGAAACGCTTGGTGGTTTAGGTCCAGGTCCACCCCGGACTGTAGCGCCCCCTTAAGTAAGTAAGTAAGTAGTAAGGTCAATAAACTGTTCATTATGCAATCTAAAGGAAATCGAAAACATACAACATTTCATACGTAGATGTGCCTATTAAAAGAGGAAATAACAGAATTGTTAAATGGGTCATTTAGTAATTGAGAAAATCTAAAAATTACATTATCAATGCTTTAGCGTATACCTTATATATATAAAATAAGAATATAATTACTAAATATTTAAAATTTTAATTATAGCAAAATAGAAATAATGAAGTATATAATCAAATCTCTGACATGTATGTCACAGTCGAATGTTCTTAAAATTTAAACTAAGAATTTATTGAAATTGTCAATTATAGTATGTTGAATTTTTATTACGAAATAAAGAACCTTTTACTATTACTAATACTTAAATGGTAAAAAGAATAGAACTGCTGAGGAATGTACATAAGACCCTCAGAAATTGTATCAGGAGTACTTTCCAGCATAGTAAGTTTCTTATGGATTTCCTTATAGTGCATTAACAACATAGCACAGATACTATAGTTCCATAGATATCGCACGCAGAGGAAAAAAAATTGACCATTTTTCAATTCAGTGGAACGTACCGCTACGTCCCAGTTTGATCACACTATTATCTGTGATCATAGGTTTTAAATTAACAATGAAAGTATTTGCAGTGATTGAGAGAGAAAACTACTGACGTTGTAGAATTTTGGCACAATTTTAAATGCATAAAAAGTGATTTTAGCAGATTAATATGTTTTGAGTTAGCATCTTCAGCGCCGAACAGAATGCTTTCGGTCGTATCCGTTCTGCCCGATCCGTTGGTTCAGGAAAGATTACAATCTGTACTATTGGAAATCCGGTATGTTTTGCACAGGCATGGCATCGAGTTGATTTAAATACTTTTATATAACATTAAAATTTATGACTTTGTTTTTTTTTTTCCTATTTGTAAACTTATGCAATAAGTTTTCTAAAATTATAAAACAATTTTACCTTGTGCCTCCCTATCCCCTAGAATTCATCAAAGAAAATGTTCCAAGAAAAATCGGGAATGTTATGCACAACACTGTATATGTCAAATATTGCTTAAATATCGATTTTGACTAAAATTGCCCGAGTCATTTGAAATAGAGCCAATTTTCAAAAACCTGTGAATCAAAAAAGTACAGTACAGTACATTTTCTGCAAAAAAAAAAAAAAAAAAAACTGGTAAACCGTCATATGTATATACATCTTAATTGTTATAGCCATTTTCGATCAAATCGACTTTCTTCTAAATCGACCGTTTATAAAGTACCGGTAATTGTGGGATTAGAATAAAAATTCCGATTTCGCCTCTGATTGTGAACCCACTGATCCCAGATATGGGAATTTTCAGAAAAACAATACTTGCCCTTATACGAGTACTTAGAAGTATAAAAGGTTCAATTATTCATTTTCTATTTACAATTTTGCTGTTCTTCGCCTATTTTAAGTAATGTGGATTGAATGATGGGCAGCAAACCCCACAAGCGGACCAGTAGGGATGCAGTAAAGTGGGAGGGTTGTGATCCTTCTACTCCGGATCATAACTTCGCCGTAAGAAGAAGAAGAAGAGTGTATTGAATGATGGTACGCCAAATGACAGATCGGATCGGATCGGATGTGTGCAACAATCCATTCTGTTCGATTCGGAACGAATCTCAGGTGTTATCTTCTACATAGTAACGCTTCCATGGAGCGTAAATTTTATAGTCTTTAATATCATGAAGCAAGATACTAGGAATAAATTATGTGATACATTGTATTGTAAAAAATACTTTTATGTAAAAAAAATTTAAAAAAAAATTCAATATTTGAACCCTTAATTGAATTAATCAGGTTATATGATGAACCCAATTACAGTAATGGTGAATACAGTTACATACATAGAGAATTACTTGCTTTTTATTTTCAAATTAATTGGGGTCGATATATATTTTTTTATAAACAAATTATTGTGTAAAAAACATAAGTCTTAAAGTTTCCATTTTTTTTTTACTATTTTTGGCAGATTTACTTTTTTTGAAAGATTTACTGCTATTTTAGTGTAAGAACACTAAAAAATTGCCAAATCGAAGTTATGAGCCTAGACAATTCAAAACAGAAGGTCTGTCAAAAAAATTACGGCTCTGGAATCCTGGTAGACGTTTTGGAGCATTATTTTATTATTTAAGGCTGTACAACGAACTGGAAAGCTCCATCAGAATGTCTTCTTCCTTAGACCATTCTTCAAAGCTGACTGCCTCCACGCGATTATTATACTGTGTCCAGGGTATATTAAGTTAGATACATAGAGAAGTTATAACTATAGACCCCCAAAAGTGTATATATTTGTGTTATGCATCAAAAGTTAAAGTTCGTCCATATATCACCACTTGAAAAATGAAATTTAATATATAGGCTTCCTAGAATGTAAAAATGTAAAATCCGCTCACAGACTTGCCCACTTTTAAACAAATTTCGATTTTCTCAATATTTTTGCTAGAAACTGGAAAATATTGTCTAGGTAAAATAAGTATGTATACATTTATTTGACTTCACCCATACACTAACATACATGACCACGCACATTGCTGGCATTTTCTTTAAAAAAAAACTATTCATTCGATGGTTAAGTCTTATTGTGAATCCGTGAACTTCGGTTACAAATTTTAGGAGGCCCACTTTCTACTAAGCAACAGTTGTAACAAGAGTTTTGTAATAAAACTTAAAAATATTCTCTGTATAGAAAGATATCATTGCATATATTTTTAAAATTTCCCAACGCCACGCTCACTTAATTAGCGTTGAGTTAAAATACGGGCGATAGAGTGTCATACAGAGTGACCCAAAAGTCGTTTTCCTACGTATATCTGGAATAACTTTTGAACGAAAAGATAAAGGGTGGCCGTGGTGTAGTGGTAACATCATCGCTTGTCACGCTACAGGTTCACGGTTCGAATCCTGATGTCAATAATCATCTATTTATTTCGCATGAAATAAATAAAAAAGTCGATCACTTGTGAAAGCTAAGTCAACTCTACTGCGAAGGCATAACGCTGGCAGTAGGGCGGTCATATGGCTAAAATGCAACTTGATCGTGATGATGACCTCAGGAGGGCGGACAAAAATACTGTGAATCATGAGCAACGACAAAGGCAAAAACAAACAAGCTCCCCAGTTATCTGGACAACCACCCTTGGTGTTCACTGAAACTTAATACTAGCTGAGTTTCAAACCAACTTCACCAATCTGTCTTTCTCTCTGTCTCTTCCCTTTTCCTCAAAACGCCCATGTCCTAAAAATTAGTATAAGGGTATTCATAACCCCTTTCCTTGAAATAAAATAGAAATAAAAGTTTATTTCATGGAAATTTTTTACATTATGTATGGAAAATCATATCGGTTAAGTGGCCACCATTAGAATGCATGCACTCATGGACTCTTTTGATGGCTCTTTCCATGACTTTTTGAAGTGTTGCCGACGTAATTTGAGCGATTTCTGTGCGAATGTTGAGTTTCAGCTCCTGTATAGTCTGTGGTTTGTTAATGTAAACCTTTTCCTTCAGGTAACCCCATAAAAAAAAGTCCGGAGCCGACAGATTAGGCGAACGGGGCGGCCATTCAAATCACCGTTTTTTGAGATAATGCGATTTGGGAATTGTTCGCGCAACAAGTTCATTGTCTCACGAGCGGTGTGAGCGGTAACTCCATCTTGCTAAAACCAAATCAGCTCAGCATTGTTGTCTGCTTGCACAAGTGGGAAGAGGAAGTCCTGAAGCATTGTTCTGTAACGGCACCCATTGACCGTAACGCTGGCACCCGCATCATTTTCAAAGAAATATGGCCCATAAATCTTACGCGAGGTTATTCCACCTCAAACAGTAACACGAAGTGAGTGTAAGGGACATTAATGGAGATTTTTGGGATTCTGTGTGCCCCAAAATAAGCAATTTTGCTTGTTCACAAACCCGCTCTGATCATAAAATTTTCCAAAAATTCTTCGTCATTCTCGGCTATATTTAGGACAGTTCTGCAGTACTTCAGACGTTTTTCTGGGTCACCAGGATTGAGCTTTTGGACCAACTGGATCTTGTAAGGGTAGAGGTGCAGATCTTTCCTCAGAATCCGATGAATCGTGCTACGCGGTATGCCTAACTGTGTTGAACGTCGTCGTGTCGATGTTTCAGGATCGGTTCCAACACTTTCCCTAACGACCTGGATGTTTTCGATTGATTGTTCAAAACGAAGCCTGCCCGAACGCCTCAAATCGCCAACGATATTGCTCAAATTTGGCCACCTTATGTCTGAAACAAAAAAAAATAACTCAAATATATCTATAAATAAAAGAGTTACTAATTTTTTACATAGGAAAGAGACTTTTGGTCCACCGTATACTATCCGTTCTAGATGGATTGTAACTTTCCTGTATGTTTTTTTTTTTTTTTTTTGTTTTTTATTCACAAAATTAAGGACATCTAAGTGAAACAATGATAATCGATGTGGAAAGATAAAATTTAAGAAACTTATATTGTGTGTTTCATTTTATCAGTCCCGCTACTTTTTGATATACCCTCGTATATCCATACTGTCTGTAAACAATTAAAAAATACTCAAAAGGATACTTAAACTCATCATTCAGCTTATTCATACGTTTTCTGCAACTTTGCTTGTAAGAATTTCCCCCATATCTCGTCTCTGAGAAAAACGATATGAACTATTAAAAACTAAAAATTATACCTTCTTCCATTTAACATTTTTTAAGTTTTTTAAGTATATATACATATGTACGTACTATCAATTAGCGATCTATAAAATAAAATACTCAGCCCCATTTTAAAAGAAAATATTTTTGGTTCATATCCTAAAACCAACGACATTGAAGGACACTTAAAGTCAACAATCAACTTCCCCCTCTGTCTTCTACAACGTTACTCACAAGTCTTTACCTTCTACATATCTCTGATGGTTTCCAAAAACGGAGCTAACATTTTCTTTTAAAAAATACTCACCCTATATATGTAGATACTCCAAAACACTCCCAAAAATTCTGTATAGGTACATTATACTCTCATATAACACTGACATAATTAGGTTCCTTTTCAATTATTACCGATTCAATGAATTTCCCGGCTACGCAAACTGAACCAAATTATCTTTTTTTTCCTTTTCTGTTTGCACGAATAGATTCTGTGTTCCAGAAACAGAAAATTAGCTCAGTGGACAGTGGAAAATTAAATTTGCACGTACATACGTCGTCTTGCCTTGACAGATGTTCTGTGGTTGGTACTGAGTACTTTACCCGAATTTCTAATGAAATAGAGTATGCACGTTGTATGTAGTCCTATTATTTACTGTGAGGGATGGGCGAGATGAATTCAGAATTATAATTGTAAATTTCCCAAATTTGTTCTGCAAATTAAATTACTGTCACAAGATGAAGTAAGTGGATCATATTCTCATCGAGAGAGAGGGTGGTTGAAACAGAGTAAATTTAAAATCTGTAAAAATGAGTGTGGGTCAGTTTTAGAAAAAAAGATACGTACATTTATTCATGAACCGGTAAATAGAGATAAGTACTGTAGGAGTTTTCAATATTGATTGTAACTGACAGTCGTAGCTGATGCTGAAGTACCTATGTACAAGTAAAAATTAACCCAAACTATAACACAGCTTCAGCTTATGTAATTGATTTGTTATGTTTTTATTTTTGACCAGTAACTAGTAATTCAGTCTCAGTATTAACTACATCATTGTAGTTCACCAGTAAGTCTTAATATTGTACATAAAATCAAATCATTTATATAATTTTTACAACATAGTCATTTCCCCAGCAACTTTTGCATCAATGTTCCCATTTACTCGTATAAGTTCCAAATTAATTTTCTACGCTTTACTGCACAATTTTGAAATTCAATAACTATAAATATCATGGGTTGAATATATTTCCGCGAAATCATTAAACTGCAACCTCCCTTGTGTTACCTTGATATGTCGGCAAAGTTCTAACCCTTTTTGCAGTTATATCCCAAACAGCTGTTGTTCATTTTACGATTGAACCGACTGAGCAAGCAAAATTTAATTACTTCAGTCGTAGGAAGCTGTTGCAAGGGATTTTATACCGAAAAAAGGAGGCAGCCTTATGCAGCTAATTATTTGCCTTAGGAGAAAGTACATACAAATAGTATGTATATTGAATTGTTATTTTAAGAGTTTGTGGAATTTGAAAGTGAAGTGCCATCGAATCTCAAACAAGTCTGATGGGGTTTTAAATAAAAAACATACAGGAAAGTTACAATCCATCTAGAACGGGTCGTATGATACCCTATCCCCCATGTTCTAACTCACCCCTAATAAAAAGAGCGTGTCGTTGTGAAATTTTGAAAAATTTGCAATTACATAATGTGGGGATAAAGTAATGTCATAATGTGACTTGGCTGCCATTTCGTTAGAAATGGAAAAAAATTGGGCTCTGTTTTCACGAAAAGTTTATTTGAAAGTGTAAAATTGATGATTAAGCTGAAAGTTGACTGTGTGAGAGGTTGCTCCGTCCTGATGGCTCAACAATAGATCTGGAGCAGGCCGATTTCTAAATTAAAATCTCACCTTGTAACCTCAAGCATGAAGTAGGGATATAAAGCGATCGAAACAACAAACAATAGGTGGAGTTCGCAGGTTACTTGTGTAATGACGAGGAGGTTGTGGCCAATCTATGAGAGAAATCGTACAGAAAAAATCCTACAGTTGAACAATAAATATTATTAAACATTATATTAATATATTATAATATTCTCGAACTACCTCCGTATGAATAATAACCAGACACAACTTCTTACGATACCACACAAGGAAACAGAAACTTAATTTACCACTCCACAAATTTAGATTTGATATCCTAGGCTGTCGCTTTTTTCGGGACATAGAAGATATTCTCGGCATTCCAGTTAACAATTTCTGCATCTTTATTAAAGTTTCGATTTGGTTTAAAAATTCATAGGTTGTAGGCATGATGTGGAACAAAACTTTTCCGCGAGTACTGGAGTCAGACTCCATGCCATTATTGGCAATAAGAAAATAAATTAACATTTTCGATAACAAAACAATTCGTCGCTCCTTGCACCACTTCGGCCGTTAGGTGTCCGTGCTGTCCTTTTAACTTGTTTTTTTTTTTTTCTAATTTTACTTTTTTATCACTAGGTTTACGGACATTTCTTATATACCTATCTCTATGAACACGCGTCAATTTGACGCTTGAAGGAACACATATATTTAAAGAAAAAACAACATCAATATTTCAACACTTTTGCAGAAAATAGACTTCAATATATATTTACCTCGTTCAACTGATAAAAGTTAGTACAAGAGATGAAATAAAAATGAGAACGGATTTGTAACTTTCTTTATAAAATTCGAAATGAGTCAAAATGACGCGTCCCGTAAACCTAGTGTTAAACACACAGGTGCAAAATTATAGTCGCGTAAAGTACACTTTAAAAAGATTTTAGCACGTAACAAAGTAAAGATTAGTGTTTTCCTATAAATAGTCGACATAAATCCACTTTATAGTTATCAGCTCACGCTAACTTTAAAACCACCAAAAGTACCTTTCAACTTTTAGAGTGGGCTTTTAACAATCTGTCATCTGTCATTTTTTTCAAATTCAATTTTCAGACAACCAACTACATCCGTTGTTAACAAATGTGTTCGATGCCTATTCGATCTGTCAAGTTCATTTAAATTTGATACAACATTATCCCTTAAACTGTGTTTTTGTTCTCAAACTTTAAATTGTTGAGTTTGTTTGACTAAAATTTGCGGTAAGTCTAAGTTCTAAAGTCGATACTAGTTGTAGGTAGGTTAAAAATTGTTTATAATTTAATTCAAAGTTAAGCACTGGGTTTAAATTTAAAGAGCTGTTACTTAGTGGCTACTAGCATTCTTTAAAATTAGATGACTATAATTTTGCGCCACAGTGTTTTGGACGGCAATGTATTTCAGATGAGTACTTTTCACTGCAATTGAATGGGTGTGCGGGTAGCTGGCATTATACTCCCCCTTAACATGCAATGAATAGTAGTGATCTCGTCGTCCATTATCGTCCGGAAAAAAGTGTGTTTATATTACTAGATTAAATCTGCTACCAGCCTTCAATGGACCAACGATAGGAGAAGCAAACTACTAGTCCCAATATACTGCCTGTGTACTATAGATGAGAAGAAGCTGCTCCGATGTATAGTATTTCTTTGCTATAAAATAGTACCTCAACTTTATAGATTTTCAAATGTTGGATATGTCATCGCGCCATCTTATATCTGTGTTGACTGTGACGCCAGGAAGGTGCATTGTCAATTACTTATGTAATGCTGTAGAAAAATGGTCCCCTGATTAAGAATGAGTTAAAGAGAGATATAGACTTAGATTTACATGTCCTTTATTACTAGTATTAAACAACCAATGAAGGTGTCATCTGCATCAAACCATTTTAAAGTTTTATATTAGAAAATGATCAGCATTTCTAAAACCCATCTATAGTAGCTGACTTAAAACTTACAAATTAAATTGGTCATACAAAACTTTCGCAAAAAGTTAAACTCAACCCACCCTTCCCCAAAAGCAAACAATATAAATCCATTTAAAACATACCCTGCCCCATTGTCAATATTCTCCGAAATCCAACCCTATCGAGTTCCACATTTCTATAAATCCGTACCAATATTATTTATTTTTATAAATTATGAAAAGCGCGTATCAAATCAGAGATTGTATTCAGAGACATGCTCAATATTTCATAGGAAGCCTACACCGGGTATTGTATTTCTGTCGGTTGTCAGTTGACAATTCAATTTCCTTCTTGACAACCAATTGATTCATACCATTCAATTCCACCAAACGTCCGCTTAGCCTGTCTGCGAAACGCCGCGGCGGTGTACATTTCAAACGTAACTCACCTTTCTTAAATTTAATATTTAATTTCGCCAAGAGATGGAGACAGAAAAGTGCTCTCAACATGTCAATTATCCTTTATTGAAAAAGTGAAGTGCCTGTACCACGCTCGACTAAGGATTACATGCATGTAAGGATACGACTGGCATACCTATGTGTTGGTAACTTGGAGTAGCAATTGTTTATTTGATGGAAAGTTTTCGGTTCGGCATCGATTGAAAGTTTCCTTTATTCACCCGAAATTGTCTGTCAGGGTTATTGATCTGTTATAAGAGTTTTACGATTCCATGCTGCTGCTCCCCACTTTTGGCTCTCCCACCATTGTTCGAATATCAATACGCGATTAATAATTCATTTCAATTGGAAGTGGAAATTCGTGTTTTCCCCTGATGATGAAGTTGAGGTGTGCGTGTGGCTTCGATGGTTGATTGTTGATGGGAAAAAGTTGTCATAGTAATTACTTTTTGGATGACAATTGTTCAAAGGAAATTATGACGGTTGATAGGCATCACTGTTTCCGGATCCATTAAATAATAAACACATGATCTTAAGGAATTTTCTGTAATGATAATGAGAATACCGCAGGTTTTACGGAAAAAATTGATTATTTCAACATCCTTAAGACAATATGGCGATCTTCGGATCATATTAATCATTTTGCAATCGACGGCATACACTACTTCAGTGTACTTGATGTCTGAACGTACGTTCCGAAATGGCAATATTTACTAGTACAACGTCGTCATAGTACCCAGAACCCTTACCATGAGAAAGTTCAACGTTCATTTATTATACAGCAGAAACAAAAAATTAAAATTTGTACAAAAGAGTGAAGCAAACTTGGTGGTAATTGATTGGAAATCTGGAAAGACAATTTTAGGAACCGTTTGGTGGCACCGAAAATCAAAATCGTCCTGGATCAATTTGGATGGCAAACAACTTTTTCAACACCCCGATCGCACAGAAATCAGAGTAACATTAGCCAAGTTTACATTAATCTCAGACGATCTAACAGCTGAATTGTTGGAAGCTTCTGGAGATAATTTGGTAGCGAGCATGCGCAAATCCATCTGTAAGATATGATCTACTGAAAGTATAATAGATGCTGTTAACAAACAGCTATACCACCCCAAAATATCACGATGGGCAGCTTTGAGGTAGTCAAGAATTGTTTCTATTATACCAGGTCCCTGCTCTTAACTGTAGCACATGTAGAGTAAATAGACAGCAACGCTCCGTCCCAAATAGGCTCTGAGTTCAACCCTGAAAGGACTCCGCAATATTGGCAAACCTCATTTTCGATCGCGTGCGCAAGTGGGTGAGGAGCTTATTAAATGAAGAAGCTTGTAGCACCGTCACAATGTGTATTACGATACCTACTTTTATCGTGTTAGGTTAGTGTATTGTAATGTATATATCGAGACAGACTCACCAATCCAGTACCACTTTCGTCTCTATATTTATAATTATCCAGGCTCATACAGAGATATGTGAGGAATAGCTGACAACCACTAGTAGCAGCCAACGTTACCAGAACACCTACTCGTACAGAGTCAACGATTAACAAAAGTTTAAAAGGTTTTGGGATTTCAGACGAAACGTGGCAATAGCTGCTATTGCTCATAAGGCAGAGTAACTGCACAAAAGAGGTTTTAACGTATGCTGCTAATCTTTGCAGCCCTGTTACATCAGTTTATTTAATGATCCTACGATAATGCCTTGACTCAGATTAAATGCATGATAACTGAGCGGGACACTAAAGGTTCAACATCTGAAACTTCTCTTAATCGAAAAAAATTGCCCTTGAGAAACGGCACGCAAACGTACGTCCCTACCATTCATACCATCCATTAGTACCTACCAACATGAATGGCTGTGAGAAGCTTATCCAGGCTGTGTATGAGCGGTTAGCACCAAAATATATACCCTATTCTATAGGGTATATTAATATATACAGGGTGCGCCATCTTTTATGTCGGTATGTAAACATTGAATAACTTTGACATTTATTAACCGATTGACTTGATTAGACATGTTTTTGAAACATCAATTCAGTACAATTTTAACCATGAATCGCTTCACACCGAAACAATGCATCGAAATAGTGACGCTGTACATTGAAAATAGTCGCTCAGTTGTATTAACTCAACGTGCATATCGTCGAAAATATCGTGGCAAAGAAGCACCGTCTACGACACTATTCGTCGTTTGGTGTCGAATTTTGTTGAACACGGGACAGTGGGAGATTGTCGACATGCCGTTCATCAACGCCCAAGACGTTGCGATGAACTGGTTGAAGCGGTAAGAGAGAGTGTTGCCAAGAGTGTCGTATCGTCACCGCACTCAGAAGAATCACCCTGCGGCGTATTTTGAAGGATGATTTGCCTTTGTTTCCGCATAAATGGAAATTGACTCAAAGAATATTGCCGACAGACCGTCCACGTCGCTTGGAATACAACCAAACAGTCGCTCGAATGGTTGACACTGAACTGATTTTTGGAAGCAAATGTTGACGACCGACGAGGCCCATTTCGCACTCTCTGGCGCCGTTAACAAGCAAAATTACCGCATTTGGGGAACGGAGAATCCACACGAGATCCATGAAACACCATTACATGACCAAAAAGTAACTGTTTGGGCCGGCGTTTGCGCCAAAACCATCATTGGGGCCTTTTTCATCAGAGAAGGCGAAACAGTCGATGGGAATCGATATCGGCTCAATATGTCTGCCCACAAATGTGTGAGAAAGGTCTGGGACGGTTACTGGTTTCAACAAGACGGTGCGTCATGTCATACTGCAAATCAAACAATGCAGTTTCTGCAACAAAAATTCCCTGGACGTGTGCTGTCAAAAAATAGAGTCATTGACTGGCCACCCACATCTATAGATTTGACCCCTCCGGACTTTTTTTGTGGGGTCATTTGAAAAGCAAAGTGTCCGCCAACAAGCCTCAGACCATTAACGAGCTCAAGGCAAACATTCGTGCCGAAATCATTGCTATACCGCCCGAGATGCTCGAAAAAGTGATGGAAAACGCAGCAAAAATAGCACATTTTGCTTTGGTCAATAGAGGCGGCCACTTGATTGATGTTGTATTCAAAAACTAGTCCAAATAAATTGTAAAGGACCAAATTAAATAAAAAATACCTCATATATATGGAAATCGGTTGTTATTTTTTTGAGTTATTCAATATTCACATACCGACATAAAAGATGACGCACCCTGTATATGTATATACTCGTATATAATAATAATTTTAATACATAGTTTATAACAAGAGAAATAATAACGATATACATACATATGTATGTATGTATTTGTGATCAGCATCAAAAATTATGTCAATAAAACCATGTCCGTCTGGATATATATCACTAGTTTCTGGGGTTAAAATTTTTAGCTAGAGTCGTGTGATTAAATCCGATGTATTAAAGTTTAGAAGTATTTGAAATTCCCCGACAAAAAAGACCACTTCTCGAAAAATAGCGTTTTTTTAATATTTTTATCAGCGACTGAAAAATATTGCCTTAGGAAAATATATATTCTCTACAATTCGTCCATACACTTTACAAGGCCGAGCCCACCATTTGGGGGCATTTTCTTCAAAAACCATATATTGCTTACTCAAAGCTATTTACGGTGATGTCTTATTATGAACTTCAGTTGCAAATTGTGATAACCACGTCCACTTTCTTCTAAGAAAAAACACTTTTCTGAACAAATCTCCTAAAAATAGTGAAAATGACCTGTGAATGAAAGATCTTATTATATTTAAACTAAAAAGTTTACAATTCTACGCTCACTTTATAGGATTCACTACAGACGGATTGTAACTTTTCGGTGTGTTTTTTTACATGGCACCTAAAACAGAGATGCATTTTGAAAAAATGTAACGTTGATTACGGAAGAAGATGTTTTAATCTTAATCCATTTTGCTGTTTGCCGTTCAGTCAAGTCAATTTTGGAAATATTATCTGATTCATCCATCTGAGACCGAAAATCCTTCCAAGATAACATTTTGCAAACTATGCTAGTTAAGCAATCATGAAAGTTAACGTCTGTAGAGTGCAAGCATACCAGTTCAGTACTGTGGGAGCAGTAGTTCAGTGGTTAACTGCACGATCAATGAGCGGAAAACTCAAGTTTTGAGTCCCGAAGAATACTAACAGGTTTTTTCACGGTCCTACCTATGCGAACGTCTGACAAACATCATAGAGTCAAATTTTCGTGATTAAGCTTCTCTCATCGATAAAAATCTCCCTTCGGTAACGTCATAAAACTGTATGTCCCCCTCATTCGTATGTCGGACAGCACAAATAAGCTGCGAGAAGCCAGGTCAGGCCCTGTATTTGCTGTTAGCGCCAAAATGTTTATATATTTTTAGACACCGATTACAAAGATTTAAAATTTAAACAAAAACGTTAAAGATATTCTTTTTTTAAATTCTTTGCAATTCAATAAAAAAAAATCAAAATGCTTCCTAAACTTGGTTATGCCTAATATTGATTTCGAACAAAATTGGTTGTTAACAAGTAAAGTACCGTTATACGAATTTTTTGGCAAAAACCTGGTCCACCATCTGTTATATACCAACAACCACCTCAACTCAAATATTAAATTTTTACAAAATCGTTAGAGCTGTTTTCAAGAAAAACGACTTTTTACTAAATCGGCTATTAGTTAAATTTGGGGTTAGACAGAAAATTCCGATTTCTCCTCGAATTGTGAACCTGTAAAACCCAGAGATGAAGTTTGAAGAAAATCCGTCGAACCGTTTAGGTTGCAGTCGCCCATACATACAGACATACAGAAAAACAGATAGACGGACAAACAGAATTGATTAAGTGACCAAAATCTCGAGATTGATTTTTTTCAGGAAACCAATACTTGCCCTTATAGGTGCAAGTGAACAGAATAGTTTGGAAAAATAGCCAGAAATATTTTTCTGATATTTGTTTTATCTTCTTCAAAAATAAAATAGCAAATAAAGTTGGTTTAGAAAACCTAGGAAATTTTTAACTATTGTTTCCAAAAAATTTTAACTTGAAGTGAAAAGGAAGGAATGCATTTTTTTTTGACAAATTAATGAGGTTTTAAATAAACAATTAGGTGATTTGGCGCCAGGCCTAGCTTTTCGCAGCCAATTGTGATGAGCACTGCACGAATGGTTGGGACGAATTGTGACCTCACGGTATGACTGACTGTAAGAATATTCATAAAATAACAGGTTAATAATAATATTTTGGCACTAACAGCCCATAATGGGCCAGGCCTATTATACAGCCACAGTTTTATGCCGTTTGGAAAGGGCAATTTTTTCGATTGACAGAAGCTTCTTATAACAATTTTACTCACGGATGTTTGTCAGACGTTCGCGAGAGGTGGAATCTAAAGCCTTTTTTGTATTTTTCTGGATTCGAACCTAGAATCTCCCGCTGTGATCGTGGGGGTTTTGAAAATTAAAAAAAAAAATAATAGTTAACTTTTTGGAGGGCGCCGTGGCTCAGTGGTTAAGTGCGAGATCACTGAGCGAGAGGTTCAAGGTTCGAATCCAAGAAAACATAAAAATAAAAAAAAATAAAAGTTTTCTCATGGTCCCACCTCTCGCGAATGTCTGACAAACATCCGAGAGTAAAACTGTCATCGAAAAAATTTCCCTTCGGAAACGGCATAAAACTGTAGGTCCCAAACATTCGTGCGACGCACAGCACGAGTGGCTGTGAGAAGCTAGGCCAAGCTCTGCATTGAGCTGTTAGCGCCGAAATATTTATCTGATTCATAATTAAATTTTTAACTAAAACTAAAAATACTAATGTGAGTTTGTTTAGCAAGTGTTAAATATAAACTTCTATGATAATAAAAGATTTGCGACTAAAATATTTGTTCAGTCATTTTTTTGTTCGGAGATTCACTGGTTAAATTATTTAACAACTTCCCTTTATAGTGTTTATTCACTTTTTTCTTAATCATGAAAATTAAAATGTCAACTTGCGGTTTTTTAAGAAAACTGTCAAATAATTAATTAATTAGAACAAAAGGTTCAATATCCTGAAATATAAAACTACATAGCACTTCAACACTGTAGTAACTATAGTTTGGTAAATTTATCAGTTTTGTAAATATAGAAATAATTATAGAAAATAAAATTGAATCACTGGTTAAACTTGACAGATAATATTGCAAATGGTTTGTTTTTGTTTTGTCGTGTTTTTTTTTTTTTTTTCTTTGGGGTCCTTTGCCGTTGGTTTATTTTTATTTTGTTTAAGTATAGCATATCTTGCTCAAGAGCCCTGACAGTTTCAGTATTGAAAAAGTCGGAGCAGCTTCTGTAGAGAGCGGTACGATTGACCAAAAATTAAAATCTCTAGTCTCGAAATCTCGCATTTTTTTAATAAATCCCGAACAACAAAATCTCCCATTATCAAAACCTCGCAAAATCTCGCAGTTTCAGAATATATGCACATACCCTTTGTATGTATCGTTTGTTGAGTAAATTTGTCTTAAAAAAAATGACCATAAGTACCTACAAATGTGAATAATATAGATTCATAATCTCGCATTAAAATAAAATATTTATTAATTCGCGCGCGCGAATTTATTTTAATGCGAGATTATGAATTTCGGGATTTTAATTTGCGAGATTTTGAAACTGCGAGATTTTGATAATGAGAGATTTTGATATACGAGATTTCGAAAACGAGAATTTAAAATACTGTCGTACCCAACCCGCTTCTGTAAGCCTCCTTTTGTTCACGAGGCTCAATATTTCAACGCGCTCTAGATGGTTATCGATTTGGTTTGGTGTTTTATGTGTACTGCGATGCACACATACTCGTATGTATGTAAGTAGTCAAACATGTTTTTTTTTTTTTTGCGTGCACCTTTGCAGATCTATTTCTGCCCCCCCCGACTGGAGTTGGTGTGATGCTCGAGCTAGAGTATCTCCTCCAGTCCAATTGCCTTGACAAACCGGAATATCGAGTGTATCTAGCGATGGTATCTGTTCAGTTTATTTGTACTTTTTCTAGGGTTCTCCTTGTTGTGTCCAGTTTGGTTCTTCTGACACATGCCACTGCCCCGTATATGATATTGGATTTAACCCAATGGTACATATGTATATGTTAATACATTCATTTCGGTGCCCTTGTGTTGCATAAAAGAAATGTTTGACGTCCATATCGATTGAAGGTTGACTCAAATATAATTGGAATTTATCTATCTGGAATGTAATTAGTCCTGTTATACTCGTATGTGCATCTTCTTTACTACTTTAAAACATCTTATGGTTTTCGGCTAATAAATATAAAATAGTCACCCTTATTCTTTCCCAATCTTCCATGCTTGCAATAAGAATTTTGTTTTCTGTCATTGAACCCTTATTACCTTACCCCCAATTGTTGTGTTCGTTAAAAGCTTTCTATCTGCTGGTTCTATCAAGGTTGTACGTCTACGTCTTTTTCCTTGAAGCTGTCCGGTTCGCTTTTGACTAATTGCAACGCATTAAGCCTTCCTCGGCCAGAAAAAAGAAAGACAATGCTTTACCCTGTAATCGTTTTGTTTATGCTCGTTAGTTTGATGAATGCATGTCCGCTACCAGACGCGCCAGTCTGACTTTCACGCATAAGGGCAACGTGGATGGACAGCAAAGTGCAGGAGATTCATTCAGCGGGCGGTCGCACCCGTTTTCGACATCCACCATCACCACACGTTGGTAGTTATTTATTTTTTGTTTACTCACGTGATAAACTGCAAACGAAAAGAGTGAAATAAATAAAATCCCATCAAAGGTTCTGACATGTCCTCCACCTCTTTGTGCCTTTAATGGAATTAAACTTTTCGGACGAGTAAACGAGTAATAAATGAGTTTTGCGCTTGAGAAAGTGCTCCGCTTCGGCATCGTACACTGAACTGACAAACGAAACCGGAAAGAAGGGCTATTTTTGAATCAATCAAGAGACCGAACTGTTGGATCAAAATAAGTCAAGCATTTCACATGATTTGGTGGAGTTCTTCTTCTTCTGTACGTCTCTAGAAAACGGCGACGCGACGATGGGAGTGTATGTGCATAGGAATGCGTCTGGGGCCACTGCAAGTCTTTGTTTGATGTTCGCGGAACGTTGCCACTCTGTTAATCATCCGAGCGTGTCATAAAAATAAAATCCTCATTTCCATCATATCAATAATACTGCGAGTCATTAAACAGACGCGCAATGGAAAAACAAATAGAAAAACAAAAAAAAAATAAAAATTATGGTTATGGACGAGTGAGTGGCGCAGCGAGTTGGCAGTTTGGTTTCTGGAATGATTTTCAAATTGGTTGCGGTTTCTTCTGAGGTGAGGGTGGAGAAAATATATAAGTAGTAGCAGAAAAGGATTTTTTTTTAAGCAGAAAAGATAAAGTTATACTGAATTGTAAAACATCCAGCTTTGTGAAATTTAACAGCCCTACCATTCACCCATTCTGGGGCCGGATTACCCCAATCAAAGATCTAGTGCGTGAGTGACAACCGATATCATATGATATGATATGCATTGGGATTATGGCATACGTTGGCTCAGAGGCACATTGAAAATCGTACTAAAATTGTACTAGTGAAATTCTACTAAATACAATAAAAACCAGGCTATTTATATCATAGATGAAGTTAGAGTGAAATTCTACTGTTCTTGAAAAAATAAATTATTAGTTTTATTCAAATTTAAAAAAAAAATATAGTATTTAATAAAAATAGTGCAATCATATTATGAAAGAATTACATATGCCTAAATTTAGAAATAAAGAGCACGATTGCGAAACTTTCTCATTATTTGCGAGTCACACTAATTTGAATTTATTTCCTAAAATGCTAATTAATTTCCTAAAATCAGTTTTAAGTTTCTATGCCATGTTTAATAAAATCACGAATATTGACAAATTCAATAAAACTTCACGATAACGAAAAACATCTATTTTTTTTTTTTTTTGGCACGTGGTATATGTACATATATCACTGTAGAAAGTATACGATCACTGATGGAGAAAAGCCAAATTACGATACCTTGAGCTGGATTAGTTTCGAGTTAGTGCTAAATACACATTTTTCGATCACTGATGCGGTAATTGGGTCCTCGCTGTTTAAAGAACTACAGACCAGCAACGGCTCGCCCATAATAGCATATGAATATGAAAACCTCCAATCTGGTTTTAAAAATCCCACACAAACATTTAATTCCTAAATTCCAAATTTGTTTAAACACTAGCAATGCACTTGTTTTCATATACATACATAATGTTCACAACAACGCATTTTACTAACATCGTTGAGAATAGACAGTGCAAGAGAGTGAAACAAACTCGCGAAACATTCTTCCAATAATTTTCTGTAATGAGTAAAATTACACTTGCTCAGCTCAGCTTTAGTTTAGCATGCAGTGTGTGTATGTCTGCCAACAAGTACATACTCGTATGTATGTATGTTGCAAAGTTACGGTGCTTTTATATGGAACGGGATTATCCACAAAAAAGTGTGCCTTTAGCAAAATACTCATAATGCAACTTACTTAAGCAATGGGAAATTCTTCTCTAAAGAACAATGCGGAATCCAAATTTTTCCAAATTTTCGAAAATTGAAGGCATACAATCTTTCAAAATGTCCAACTTTACACTTATGTTGATAAAAAAATCATTTTTTAGTGCGAATATGTCCTACGAAATTACGGTCGAAACTTTAAGCTTCGAAATTCTGTACAAGATGGATTTCGAATTTTAAAAACTTTATAAAACTTACATATGTACGTAATCTTCCAAAATATCCGATTTCACCTTGAAGTAAATGAAAGTCGATTTAGAATGCGTAAATGCGTAAAATATTATTGGGAATTACAGGTTTTAAAATTCTCTATAAGTTAGATGTCGCATATTTTAATATTGTCGAAAATTGTAGGAACGCATCCAAAATGTCGTATGTTAAGGTGAAAAAATATTTTCTTTTCCTTGGGGCACAATATGGCCCCAAAACCGCCCTGCAAAAAGAAAAAAATTATTAATAGCTTTTCCTCCTAATTATTTTCAGTCCACCATATATTATTTTTATGTATAATACAATATGATTTTTAGTTACAATGTAACTAGCAATGCAAAACCAATGATAGTATTAATTCAATTTTCTTTTCATTATTAAATTGAATTTCATACGGGCCACACCTGCTTGACTTTCTCTTAAATCATTTCATAATTTGGAAAAAAAAAGAACCATCGTTGAATTCTTTTAGAATATTCTCGAAGAAACCTTTTAAAGAAAAACAAAAGTAAATCGTAGCTTGTGTCATAAAATTCAATATAAAATTTCAAACACGTCTTCGTTTCTTTTCCAAAATTTACTGGTAGCAATAAACAACATTCTTACATTTTTGTATCAGATTGTAAATATCAGGCAATGTTTTCTTTTTTCGGGCTTGCTAAGCCCTATAATTCAATTTATGCTGCTATCCAAAATTACCTTTTCAAGGCCACTAACAGAGAAGACCAAAGGGTATATAAACGCGTTGTTGCCGAGAGCATAGCCTCCCTATCTAAGAGTTGCGACATATTACGTGAGACTACAGTGACCTCATTAACTGAGATCGGCGCTATCGTTCAAGAAATTGTGTCATTAGCCACCCCTTTCCATAAAGTACAGTGCCGTCTTAGACGAAGATTTTAAACTAAATTTGATTAACAGTACCGTATATTCGAGTACATATTTTATTTTATTCGCGAGTCAGAATGTGTTAGTTTACGTAGTTCCGTTAAATTTAAATTCCATACATTTTTTTTTCTTTTCGTACGTATTAATAATTTTTCTCTATTTACATTGAGGACCAGGATCCAAGTAAATCTTTATTTTTAAATGTGTTTAATTTTACGTGACAGATTTCCTTGTTTATGAGTAGTTATATCATGAAATTTGTTTGTTCTGAAGAGTTGGTGAGTCACACGAACCATACCCCATATTCAACGAACTACGAGGGTGGGTCAATAAGTCCCTGAAAATTAACACAAATTGTGTCATCGACAACAAACGCATTCGTTTGACAACTTCAAAGGTGTGTTTGACGATGTTCCAGCAAAATTCAGCTAAGTTTTTGCGCCGTTTCGTAACCGTGGATGAAACCTGGATTCACCACAACACACCAGAAACCATGGAACAGTCAAAACAATGGACTTCTCCTGGTGAATCGAAGCCGAAGAAGGCCAAGGCGGGTTTGTCAGCAAACAAGGTCATGGCGACAGTTTTTTGGGATGCGCGCGGTGTTATTCACATCGATTACCTTGAAAAGGGTAAAACGATCACCGGCTCATATTACGCAGAGCTGCTGGATCGATTCCAAGCCGATTTGAAGCGAAAAAGATGCATTTGGCGAAGAAAAAAGTCGCAATGGCAAAATTGCATGAGTTAGGCTACGAACTCCTCCCTCATCCAGCATATTCCCCAGATTTAGCCCCCTGCGACTATTTCTTGTTTCCAAACATGAAGAAATGGCTCGGAGGTAAGAGATTTGGGTCATCGCTGAAACAAACGCTTATTTTGAGGGGATCGAGAAATCGTATTATTTGGAGGGCATCAAAAAATTGGAGAAAAGTTGGATGAAGTGTATAGAGCTAAAAGGAGACTATGTTGAAAAATGAAATGTTTTTATACCGAAAAGAATGTTCCTTATTTAATTTTTCAGAGACTTATTGACCCACCCCCGTAAGTCTATAATATACTGACTAAGGGATAACATCCCGTCACTCCTGTAAACTATAAAATATCTTTGTCAAGCAAAGAGCAGAGACTGTGGTTATAAGGCGCTTCAGGGATGTGAGCATGCGCCTGATGGCAATCCGCATCAAAGCTAATTTTAAAACATTACGCTGATATGTACTCAGGCCGCATGTGACGTAACCAATGAATGCTTCTAAGAATTTCTAGACATAATGTATGCAAAATGTAACGTCAAAATAGTGTTCGGCTATTCTAACATAATATAATGCGAATACCTATTATGCCACAACATCAGCATCAATATTGCGAGAATATCCAACATCGAACGGCTACAATCGCAAGAAAAGAAAAGAAATTGCCAGAACCTTCTCTAACCGAGTTTCCTTTAACTTCTCTAAATGAAAAGTACCGGTGAGAACACGCAGCAATGCAAAAGGCATACAACGTAATGCTTAAAACAGGTGTGCAACAAAGCAGCTTGCATTGATGCATGAAGGAACACATGTGTAACAGATGTGCACTAAATTGTTGACATTTCATCGCATTGATTTGTTGTCATTCTGAAATCTGATAATTGAATTCCAAAAACAATTTTTTTGCCATGGATATGGAAAGACGTGATAAATTAAAAAAAAGAGGTAATTTTGTTATTAGTTGTGAAATAATATTTTAAATTACTGGATACTGTATGTCGTGTATCGTGTGCGTAATGTCAAATAACAAAATTTGTACTAAATTGTACTATTTTGCTGTTCTACTACTGGAGGCTTGCATCAAAATTAGAAATAGAGACATCTTGCAGAAATGCATGGCAGTGCAGTGAACACATGTGTGCTCTTACATAAAAAGTCATGTTCTCTAATTTTGCTACACATCTGTCCCAAGCATAACTCTACACAAAAAGGCGAGGAATGCTCGCGATGCCCGTGAATCGCAAATATGAAGGAATATCGACTTCTTTGATAAAAGGCGAAGTAGCATGAGAAACGTGAAGTCGATTCAATAGAAAAGTGTTACAGCAGAGGTGATGTTCGAAAGTCTTACCAAAATGTAAAAAACGCATGCCAAGGCTGTAAGGCATACAAATTAAAGAAACAATTAATAATATACGTTGCTCAGAAACGGTCTAAAGCAAAGTGATGCGCTATCATGCGACTTCTTCAAATTCTTACTTGAAATGATTATATGAAACTCGCAGGCTAACGTCAGAGTTATATTGCTTTAAAAAAATGATCAACTGCTAGGTACATCGACAATATTGACGTTATTTTAAGAAAGCAGCGGACTGTGAGGCGTTTGTAAGTATTGAAACAGAAGCAGCAACTAATGTGTTTGGCTCTGAACAAAAACAAAACGAAGTATATGCTGTCAACCAAAAATGACACTCAACATCGGAGGACCAGACAAAATATCACCACAGAAAATTATAACTTCGAGGTCTTTAAGGATTTTGTCTACCTAGGCTCTGCAGTTAATTTTAGAAACGAAACCACTTTTTTTTTTTAAACCCCTCTAATGAACCGCTAAAGAGACTCCTATGTACATAGTATAAGACCCTCATAAACCCAGTCCTGCTGAGATGAATTATTTTTTGTATAATTTACGAGTATATACTTCCCCTTTGTATTGATGGAGTGTGGACAATGACAATGACGAACTATAATATCTATATACAATTATATCGAAAGTGCGAAACCAGCGCCTAAGGTGACTATTTCACGTAAAACGTATTGACACAATTCCAAAAAGTGAAGCACACGGTTGGAAAGGGATCTCAGCCAATTTTGGGGTGCAAAACAAGAGACGGCTTAGTTAATGATAGAGCTGGCGGAAGAAGTTTGTTATTTGAGGCCCTAGTCCACCCATGAAAATTAAAGCTAGTGAAAAGAGTAAACCCCTTCTCCAGACTTTTAATACTATGTACGAAGAAAAGAAAGAAATAGAGATATGGATGAAGTCGAAAAAGCCATTACCCGATGATTATACTGTATTTAAGACGGTCTTAGAATTCAACCACAAGGAAAATTAAACAAATGGTCAAGTAATCGCAGATGTCAGGAAGTTTGTCCTTTTGAACTGGTTTTGTCTTCGATAGATGAATGTTGATCTCAGGCAGATATCCACCACCAATCGGAAACCTAATTAGTAAGAAGGTACTGGCTCTTTAAACAAATTATGTTCCCCTATTCATCTCGAAAGCAACTGCGACTATGTTCCCCGTTTGTAATACTTTTTCATCCCCAGATTTGCTTAGCAGATTGTGTTCCGTACTTTTGTCGCTACAGATTCCGATAACGTTTTTAAAGATATTAGCTCACTGTTCATATATATATAGGATTTGTATACAAAATTCTACCTGAAGCTATATAAAATATTAGTTTTTGTCTCAAATACATGTTTATGCATGTTTACATGCCACTGAACCAAAACCAGTCATATTAAAGACAATAAAATGAAGCCTGTGGCTTGAGCTTTGAACATATTCTAATTAAATTCGAGTGCTATCACTTCTTACACTTCTTACACAAGGTACGTTCTTAATCTTCCAATGTCTTGTCTACTTTTATCATTAATGACATGGGTCAGGCAGGATAGGCCAGAATATACCTACCACATAAAATTTGATTGACATTAAGAAACACTAAATTCCCGGTTGCAATTTACACAAACCAGAGAGATTGTGTGGCTCCCATGGCAAACAGACCTTTTCCACTTTGGTTGCTTTTTTTAATTCCATTTGCCACTTTGACCTTCTTCGCCTTTGGAGTAGAAGGAGGAGAATCTTATTTATGAATCCTGTGAACGCCTCAATAAATTTCACCTGAACTTTTACCTTCTCCCTACGATTGGGAATTTAATTTTGCCAGTTTGCCTCTGGGCATGACTTGTTGCGTCAATAAATATTTACGCTTCTCTGATTCTGTGTATCCAGTCGTTTGCGTCCATTTCAGTTTTCTATACCAAATATGGCAGACACACAACAGCGGATATGGCTTTCAACACGCCCGTTCTTCCTTAATTGGCATTTTTGTGTGTTTCCCATGTAAGTGCTGCCAAAGTGTTAATATCCCAACACTTCAGACAATGAGTGTCTCTCGGTGGATGCAGATAACTAATCATAAAACATTTTTATGTAACTGCTTTTACTTGCATAGTTTCTCATCCACTTGATGTGATGAAGGAGAAGGAGGGGGAGGATACAGAAGAAGACAGAAGGAGCGGAAACATTTTCAGCAAATCTTTCTAAATGTGAAATTCAACTCGTGATGATGGGCACATTCTTTCGTTGGCGGCCGTTTTTTGTGGGTGGAGAGTTCCATGGAATTTATGTGGACTCTCGAACGAGCTGACAGGAATCATGACATTGAAAAATGCTTAATTGCTAGTGGTGTGTCAAGTGGCAAATGGACTGCAAAACGTTCTGTTCAGGCATGCAAGAGATGCAACTAACATTTAAAGTGGTTGTGGGCTGTCGGCACTACATGTAGCCATGTTGTGTAAGTGTCAGAGGATAAGCTGGCAATGACATTGGCATTGATATGTTTCCTTCGTGGAAGATTAGAGGGTGTTGGCTAAAGGTTTCAAATTCTCTAATGTATTGCTGTCAGAGGAATTCGAGGTCCGGACAATGATTGTTTATAAGCAACATATAGTCTAAAAATTAACAGTTTTCTCACAGAAACAATAATATTAATGGAATGCTCTTTGATATGGAAAGGGGACGATGACATTAGGAACTTGTAAGGTCACGACCACTGTAAGCTATATGATCGAAGAACCACTACTAGATGTTGGCAAAGAAATATAGCAAATGTTGGCTGAAAATCTTGGAACTACTTGAAATTAAGTACTTAGAAGTTTTAATCATCAGAATGTAACACTATCATTTCATTTTTCTCTTTTCCAGAGAAATGTGTACATCCTGAAGTGATGTGGTGGATGTTCTCTTGAGTTTGGCATCCATATCGGCAATTGTCATCTTGGATAGTCGGGTCTCTAACTATAGCCTAGATAATTTCTTGTAGGAATAACCTGGTCTTGTGTAGCCAACATGAAGCCTTCTGTTTCCGTCCTGCTACCAGCCAATAGTTCGACGCCATCTTATCGACATTGCTTCGGCTGATTGCATACGGGAATTTACCATGGAGCGGTTTACTCATCCACATATTCAGCTTTTCCAAATCAGTACGTTCGATGTTTTCGTACTGCTCTTGACACAACCTCAGTGGTGTTGAATTATCTGATTGACATATTATTCGGTGTAGTGTCGACCTTTCCTGCTTCATTATGAAAGTATTCTCGAAGGGATACTATTTGGTGATTCAACTGGTTGCCAATGTCGGACAGTCCACGTCCACCTAGTTTTCTGGGGAGTGTCATTCTCTGATCGTGTCATTCTTGATCGCTTTAATCAAATTTCTGCTACTTAGGGCTGTTCTCAGGATTTGAAGGATTCTGCGGGTAAATTCTTGCGATATTTCCCTTTTGACCGCTGTGTGGTCAATGCGTCTTGCTTGTTTGATTCCCAGATATTTATAGGTCTCATCTGCAAGCATGGTCTTGATTGACTGATCATCTTCCAGCAGAAAATCACCCCTTTGTAATTTGCCTCTTATTACCTTTAAGGTTCTACACTTGTCCAGCCCAAATTCCATAGCTATATCCTTAGAGAAGTTTTCAACAATCCGCATTAAATATTCAAGTTGTGCTAAGGTTGCGACATATAACTTGAGGTCCCCCATGTATAGGAGCTGGTTTAAGCGGTGTGGCACATCCAGTCCGGTTTTGATTGCAAATCCGTATCCCGTAGAGTTTAAGCTGTTAGATAATGGGTTCATCGCTAGGATGAACCACAATGGGCTCAACGAATCGCCTTGGAAGATGTCTCTTCTGATGTTGATTTTGTTCGTCTTAATATTGCCAGTTGAGGTGCTTATACTCATATTTGTTTCCCATTTTGACATAAGAAGAATCAGAAATTGTATAATTATTTGGTCAATCTTATACATTCTGAGCACTCGTATCAACCAGTCGTGGGGCACCGAGTCAAAAGCTTTTTTGTAATCAATGTTTGCCATACTCGTATATAAGTTTCGGTGGTTCGAGAACGCTTGGCCAAACACCACAGAATCTATAACTAACTGTTCTTTGCAGGCTTTCGAGCCTTTTATATATCCTTTCTGTTGAGTTGCAATGATTTTATTCCTCTCACAGTGGCTATAGATCCTTTTTGCCAAGCATGATGTTATAATTTTATACATCGTAGGAGGGCAAGTTATAGGGCGATACTTAGCTGGATCTTAAGTATTCGTTTCGTCTTTTGGCAGTAAGTAAGTGATGCCTTGACATAAAAATTCTGGCATTGCTATTGGTTCAGTCAAAATGTCCTTGATAAGTTGGCTAAACCGTTGGTGTACACAGGTGAACTTCTTCAACCAATAATTTTGAATATTGTCTGGTCCAGGCGCTTTCCAATTCGGGAGAGATTTAATAATCTCATTGACATCGGTATTGGTGATGGGTACTTGCTGAATCTGCTCTATTTGCTGTGAGTTTCTTTCTTCATCACATATCCAGCTTCCTTGTGGGTTATAGTTATTTGGGGTTGACAATTGTTTTCCCCAGAAGCTCTGGATATCTTGCGCAGTCGGGTAGTTAGGACTGGCATTGAGATCGTCTTTCTTTAGCATCCGGTAGAATATTTTTTCCGCTCTGCTAAATAAAGAGTTGTCTTTTTTACGGCGGTTGCTCAGCTTGTATCGCTTAAGGCTACACGATATTACTAAAAGCTTCTGCTTCATAGTATCGAGACACTATTTAGTAGTGGTGTTCGGTTCTTCTCGTTGTGTATGAACTCGGTAGCGCCGCATTATACGCTTCTTTAGTTTTGTTAGCTTCTTGGATCTAATTCGCCTAACGTATTCTGCCAATTGAGCGATATCTTGTCGCAGCCGGTCGACATGTTCTCTATCCGTTTCTCCCAGTTTGATGTTGTAGGTCTTTTTTGTCGTGGGTCACGTTCCTCGTAAGTTAACTTCATACCTAAAGCTTTTACTACCACAACTGCACCACAGTAAATTATTAGGTGGAGATCTTCGATGTTTCGTCCACTAGCCACGTGGGCCTGCAAAATTCTTGCATTCAAAGTGCTCACTGTCGTTGCCAATTTCTTTGACGAGTTCACTTTGGGTATCTTTGGCCTGTGTGTTGGGCATGTGTCCTCGAACTCAATGTTTGTTGTCAGCATTAAGCGTTCGAGGTTGTTCATTAGTGTTTCTTCTCGATCATTGCTTTGCGTGCTATCCTCATTTCCCTGTTGCTACTGTTCTGGTGCCGGTGTGTCCTGGTGTTCTGGATTATCACGAATCTGATCTTCCGTTTTTCTTACCTTCTGTTCTGTTCAACAGGTCTTAAGTTCCTTCTCATTTCCTCCTTGATAGCATGAATTCTTACTGCTGGGATCAAATTGTTTCTTAAGATAGTACGGTATTGATCAGCGACGATTGATGTAAGTAATGGGTATTTATATAAAAATTGTCTGTATAGTTTCTGCCTATATCCAGCTAGCACCGTTTCTTGTTCGGTTGCTATGAAATAACTGCGCACGATTTCTTCGTTCATAGCACTTGTCCATTTCATGCGAGTTCTTGGCAGACCTGCTTGAGTGAGCTCTGGATGTGTTTCCTGAGTAGCACTTTCAACAGGCGAAGCCCTCGGTCTTGGGTGGCTTCTGTTTTGTATCGGCTGTAATTCGGAAAGTCTCCTTATCCTGCCGGGGCGCCAAAGTATTCCCGGTCGATTGTTTTGCTGTACTACTGGCAACTCATCTGCACACGGAGCCGAGCCCGCGCCGGTAGCCGTAATTTCTACCGACGATTTCGATCATTTTGGTTCTGCATTCTCATGGTTTTTCAATTGTTCTATAATAGATTATTATTATTATTATTATTTGTGTAGGGTTATATTGCACTGCGACCTAATGGTCTATTGTGCCCCCTGCTAATACCTAAGAGAGGTTTATTCCCTCATCAGAGTTAACAGTACCCCGTTAGAAAGCCTGTTAGGATACGTAAGTTATTCTTGTTAAAGCAGATGCATGCTTAGAATCTCTTCCGGTTGTAGTGTCCCAGAAGTTTCATAGCTTGCCTCAGACCTGGAGTATTAATACATGTTCTCGCCCTGTTTTCTTTCTCCATCTTCCTGAATTCTTCGCGTATGGTGTAATTTCCTATTCCGCAGAATGGTTCAGGTCCAATAAAGGATTCTGCTGCACCTTGTCTTACCAAGGAGTCTGTTTCTTCATTACCTCTATTCCAGCGTGGCCAGGAATCCAATAAAGGGTTACCCTGTTACTGCTACCCAATTCATTAAGGTTAGTTAACTTTTCAAGTAATTTATCTACAACTAGACTCCACATTAGAGCAGATAGTACTCCTCCTTGTGAGCATCCTCTTGTTGTGTTGACCTTAATGATTCTACGCGACGTCAGAGTTTCTGCTGATCTTGTTCTCAGCAACTCATACTTCTACTTAGATACCGTTCGGCTGACTCCTTTTCTGTCCAGGGCTCGTTTAATGGCTTCGTGCGAAGTGTTATCGATGTCTAGCAAGGCACAGAGAACAACCTCTTTCGTTTTAAGAGCTTTCTGTATGGTTTCCTTCAACTGGAATAGAGCCGTCTCAGTGGATCTGCCTGCTCTGTATGCATGTTGATGGTAATGACGTGTTTAGTACGTCTACTCTTATGTAGTTATGCACAGATTTTTCCATTGTTTTGAGAAGAAACGATGCTGATTGGTCTGTATGACTTTGCCTGTTTTGGGTCCTTTTTCCCCACTTTTGGTATGAACAAAACCTTTGCCCGTCTCCACTGCTTTGGAATATACCCCAGTGCGAGGCTACTTTTCATTATGCTTACTAGGTATGGTAGTAGTCTTTCTTGCCCCTTCTGTAGTAGGGCTGGTGGCTTGAACGGCTGAAAGGAGCTTATTGCCCAATCAATTCTCCCTCCGGAGCCTGCAATTTTCCAATCTTCTTTCCGAGGGCTTGATATGTTGGTCGTGCTCTCTTCATTTGTATTCTGCATACTTCCAGGGAAGTGAGTTTCTAAGAGCAGTTGTACTCTCTGTTCTTCATCATTAGTGAATCTACCGTCTGGGTTTTTTAGAGACGTTTGCACTCCACCTGATTTTGCCAGAGCTTTATGCAGTCTTGCTGCAGCAGGAGTGCTAGTAATTGTCTCGCAAAATCTCCTAAAGCTTACCTTTTTGGCTTTTCTTAGTTCTTTGTTGTACTGTGTAAGTGCCTCTCTGTAGCTTTGCCAATCTCCGTTACGCTTTGCCCTATTGAAAAATTTGCGTTTTACGGATCTTAATTTTGTCAAATTGTTGCTCCACCATGGCACATCTTTCCGACCCTTGTTGCTACTCATGGGACAACTTGTTTCAAACGCGTTTGTTAAAGCGCTACTAATGGTCTCTAACGCATTTTCTAACTCTAAGTAATGAGCTGGAGCTCTACTAATGTCGATATGCTCCAGGTTATTACCTAGGGTTTCTTCAAGTCTCCCAGTTTTTTTTTTTTTTTTTTTGATTTCGTATCGGATTTCTCGATGATACATGCATTGTCTAGGTCGAACACAATTATTCTGTGGTCAGACAATGACGGCTCATTAGATACTCTCCAGTTCTTAATTAACCTACTTATGCTAGGATTGCCTAGCGTGAGATCGCGAACATCCTGTCTAACTCTAGTAACAAATATTGGGGTATTCCCTATATTACATATATCGAGAGATGAACTTAAAATAATTTCTAAGAGAGACTCACCCCTGATATTGGTGTCGGTGCTTCCCCAAATAACATTGTGAGCATTAGCATCATATCCAATCGATATTGCAATATCTACATAAACGACTGGCTGTAGATATTGTATATTAACCTTTTATGAAGCCTCAATGAGTCACAATGTAAAAATGAATATTGTATTGTATTGTATTATGGAATGGAAAAAATAAAATTCTGATATAAAAATCTAATATTCAGACTGACTTGTAATGGCACCAAGTCTCCCCTCATATAATCTGAAAGTAGGAGAAAGTTAATTTTGTTTATTAGATATTAGAATGCATACCCTCTCATATTCCAAATTTAATTTACATCCTTACATGATAAAATCCTTTCAAGATCTATGGCTCTTGAATCAATGCTATGCCCATATTTTGTCCGGTAAGCATTGTAAATATTACGGCTGATGCCGCTATAGCATGGTGAATGTTTACCTGTTTGAATTCGGAGGTCATCGAGCTGATGCACGTCGGGGGCAAAGGTGGCCCTCCTTCTCAAAATCGAGGCCCTGAGGGAGAGAGACCACCATCTGATTAAGGTCCTCATCAGAGAGCGAGCACTCTCAGATGGACATACTCTCTCCAGTACCCCGGACATCCTGTTCTACAGTAGGAGCTGGTGTTTCAACCTCTGGCAGAACTCTTGAGTTCCCTCACAGCCAGCCTACCAAACCGGTAGCTCAGAGAACCGTTTTGAGCCTTAATGACATCAATTGACTCCTGATCAATTCCGAGGGCCAATAGAATCTCCTTTTTTAAATGGATGCCCTGAAACTTGAGCTTGTGCTCCCATCCCAAAATCATTTCCGAAACAATGGCGTTCTCAAGTGCCGTAAGGTCCTCAGCATCGAGCATTTCCTCGGGATATTTGCCAGACAGTACCGCAATCTGCTCGGCATTCAAAGTCACAGCATGTCTTGTTCCAGCCGGAGCTGTCCCAGCAGCCACAGCATAGCTCCTGTCAGCTGAAACAGCACTAGCATTCGCGGGCTTAGCCTGGGATCTCTTAGCACTCACCTGTGCCCTCATCTTTTTCTGCACAATACATGCAGGGGCGTTATCTTCTGATTGCTCTTCTTGGTTGCTGGAATGACATTGGAGTCGGGCTTGGCCCTATGCTTCTCTGCTTTTTTCCTGGCGGCATCGGCGGCATTGTTCACTTCCTCTTGGTAGGAGCTTCATTGGAGGAGTCCGAACTGTGCTCGGTTTCCTAGCTTCCATATCCGCTGTAGCTGCTTTGCTCAAGAGTCGGGGAGTTAGAGCTTGGCTCTCACCCTCCGTCGTAGTTGTTGCTACTAGTGCGTCAGTCAGCTGGCTCCTTGAAGTTATAGTGGTTTTTTGGCTGTTATGATGCTCTCGCTGAGAACTTCCCTCTTGGCTTCTCTATGGCCGACTACGGCCCACTAGGTCTTCAGCACAGAGTCCATGCTCTATGCGACCCATCGTAGACACGGTGTATCCCCGCATCCTGTTTATCTTAGTCTTTTCTATTCTCTTATTCATGAACCCACGAATAGAGCGGGAAAGTATTGTCCGCTGCACCAGAGCCCCGTATAGTGCAGTAAGACCATGGTTACTCCCTGAGGCGATCTGGTATCACAGAGACTCCGTTAAAACAGAGTCTGTATACCTCCTAGCTATAGACCATCCAATGGGCAAGGCTCGCATAACACCCTGGATTAGGTGGTTTCAGGACTTTTCTAGAAATAATTTTCGAGAATCATTACCCTTACTCAGCCTCTACACCACTACAAAGTTGTTAATCGGCTAAAGGGAGTACACCCTATCAAAGCCATTAAAAGCTACCCTGAGGTGGGCTCAGGGGAGACTCTGGAATTGCTAAAGGAGAGGTCTTTGTTATACTCAAAGGTATTGAACTACTTCTTGCTACCTGTATCCAGGACAGTAGCATATACTCATATATATAGGTTTATCTGCGGGGATAGCCAAGCTGTCCTAATTGCAATAGCAAACCCGAAAACCAAGACGGAACTGGTGAGGGATTGCAAGGACAAACTCATCAATCTAGCAATCTCAATCTGTTCTGGGTAAGTGACCACCAGGAGAGAATAAATTGACAAGATAGGGCAGGAAATCTAAACCCTGAGTTGCGGACCGGGTACCTTCTACCACTCTTGATCCATCTGTAAAGAGAGATAAGTTACTGGGGTCCAAAACATTTCCTTTTCGTGAGAGGATTTTGCCTTGCCCGAGATTTGGTATGTGTTGTCTTTCCTCTCACAATTTACCTATCACCTACACTCTCTCCAACCCTCTTTTTTCCCATAAGGAAACACTACGGACGAGGGTGGAGGTCTATGTTAAGAGAAGCTTATATTCACCCTTCACAACCAACACGAGAACACACTTTCGCAGGATCAAAGGTTTTTTTAAACAATCTGTATTAGGCGATGTTAAATCGCTCTAGAAACTATTGATTATATAGCACTACACTAATAACACACCATTCCAGTATATGTAACCACAACCCAGTCGAATGAATGCGGCATTCCATTATTTTGCCTAGATCTGCAAAATCCTAAATCCAGCACTGGCTATAAGCATTGATAGACAGCAGATAAAGAGATGGAATAACTTTATCATTTAGGAAGCACTATATCATTTGACTTTATATGGAAAGTAACAGCTGCGGTGAGAACCTAAGCTGTTAAAAATCTGGGAACGCAATGCTTTCGGTGCGAAAACTACACGCCATTGTTGAGTGGAGTTCTATCCAAGGTAATAAATTACGAGTATTCAAAACCTCCAAATGCCGACATCCTAAAACGCATTAAACTTTCAAAACTTGCTTAACCGTCCGCCAACAAAGTTATAGAGGAGTGCTTGTCGACATACAAAATATTACTTCTCTATCTTTACATAAAAAAACCTTAAAAGTCACTACCCACAATTATTGCTATTAAGTTTCTGACTGACCTACGTGGGATGCTAATACCGTCCTACTAAATAAAGACATACAACTTTTTAAAATAATTGCAAACAAGGAAATAAACTCGCGATGTCTTTTATTTTTCAATGCAAATAACATCAAACGAAAATTCGAGAAATAAAAATAACTCTCTTTTATCTTTCCTACGTTTGGAGAAATCAAATTTTCATATTTTCCACACGCGTCCATAAAAATAAATCGACCAGGACCTTCACATCCACTGCACTACCCCTCTACCACAACCGGTTCGTTCCTATGAAATCAGTTCAACCAAATAAATTATTAAATTCCTATTGCGCGTGTTCGTATTTCCCTGAATCATGCGGGAATTGCTGCCACAGAATTTGTTTGTAAAAAGTAGGAATCTCCAAGTTGCCAGGCTCCTCTCGTTTGTGTCTCTCAGTGTAATATAACTAATGAAGTTCCCCGAGGAAAATAAAACGCAGTGATAATAAAAGACAAGCTCTTCACTCCCAGCATCTCACTTTATTTATTCTGCAGAAATTTAATATTCAGCTTCTTCATTGTAGATGCCATGGAATGGATAGCATTCAAGTATTTAAATTTAATTGTAGTTTTGAGGCGTACATATGAGAACCATTTTCGTATTCAGAAATATTTGGCAATTTAAAAATTAAAGAAGTTCTCTGGAATAGCATTTCTCATTCAAGGATGTTCATTAAACAGTTTATAAATTTAAAATTTACATCCGCTGAAGCATCATTTATTTACAAATTATGTAGCTTCAAAGTACGCACTTTAATGTTGATTGTAAACAAGCCCTAAAAACTCTTTGTAAATACTTGGTTCACCTTTTCTCAACAATCTTTAAAAAGGAAATCTCATTAGTCATGCATGAAGGTAGGTATATATATTTGGGGTATATAATGACGATAGATACGAGTAGACAGGTTGTAGGAGTGCAAGTACACTGCGACCCTAATAGATCTATTGTGCTCCTCCATCCTAGAGCTCTATACGATGAGATGCTAGAGCTAGAGCGCATAGTACAGTTTAAGTGTTCTCATGGCACCCGAGTGGATCTAGAGATGGTAGACCCTTCTCGTACTAACTGAGGACCTGTGCTGGCGTTTCCTTAAATTCCATGCAAGATCTTCAGTATCCGTTTATATGTCCAGTTAACTGAGGTGTTCCCTAAGTCTACAGTGACCTTGTTATAATGAGAAGTTGGTTTTTGCATACGCTTATACAGACCTCTTACGGTTAAAAATCGCGGGAAGTTTTTGGCCTGTTCCAGCTAAGGTTTTTCCTAGTTCGCAGAATAGTCATCGAACCACCGGTCGGTCATTTGTATCCCAGCCTTAAATCATATCTTCTTTCGAGGCAGTATCGCATCATCTCTTTGCCAATCCAAAAGAATGACCTAATCGGAAAGCATTTCTTGCTCTTTGAGTGTGATGAATTTTCGTTTCCTGAAGTCCTATTTGATGTTACGCAGATGTAGGCCATCATGTTTGAACTTTTTGAAGCGCTTTCCGGTTTTTCTGACACATGCTACTATACCAAACTATCTTGGTGTAAGTACAAACACTTTAGTTCGGCTGTGTGTCATCTCCATGCTTTTTCTGAAATATTTCTGTACCCCATGGCTATCACAGCTTTTTCGTGCTTCTTCCAGATAAGTTTTTTTTTATAAAGGAAATTTCCAAATTCCGAAGCACACAGACTCTATTCCCGATCTATTAGTGGTTGGAAAAACTTAGATTTTAATCATTTCTCTTTTTATTCTCTTGTGGCTCTTGGTTTACTGTCTTACTCGTATGTTATACCTAGATAATACACCCTATTGTGGATCGCTTCGAATTCCATTTAGTGGAATTGATTCCACGCCTTTCAATTGCCTTTTTCTATTGAAAGCTACCACTGTGGCTTTGATCGGCTTTTTTTTAGTCGTATCGTTAAGCACAACTCTCATGTGACTTTTAGCCCACATGGTATGATTTAGCAGAATGTCTCTTCGAATTGTTCTCTCACAATGCTAACTATGTTTGCTAACTTTTGCAGAAGTTTGTCTTTATAAGCAGTCCTTAGCTTTAACATCATTACATCCAGTTAAATATCATATGATCTACAGCTTTATATTCAAGGGCACTTCCGAACGCCTCATGAGAGGTATTGTAGTCGCCGTGTCGAGCGAGAATTTTCTCGGAAACGTTCAATATATCAAAATCTTATTGCCCTCCAGTAATGAAGAAATTTAACGTCTGATTTGTAGCAGTGAAGATAAACACTAAGCACAAAAATATCACAGACTTCCAAGTAACTCACCCCCCCAAGTATTCGTAAGCATTGCTTGACAGCCGGTCGAGTAAGTAAATAGTTTCCGATATCTAGGAAGTATTATCTCGGCTAACAGGTGAACCCAACAAGATACCATCAACAGAATAGGCAAAGCAAAGTCTACAATCCGAATGCTGCCCAAGATATGGCAAAGTATTGCGAATAGCTTAAACAGTAGGTTGAAACTGTTTCGTACGAAAAGTGGAAAGTGAACGCCACACTTTATGAACTGTGAAATATTATTAGCTTTAACGAAGAAAATGGCAATGGGACTGGCTACCCTAGGAATGGACAGACTTGGCCGACAGAGAAACAAATTTCACCAACAATTTTAAGAGGAATAACGACATTTAGGGAAAAATTAGAAAGGTCAAGTACTTTGCTTGAAATCGTACTATATTGCGAGAAGAATTATGTTTTGTGGAAGCCATAAGGGCCAGTGCTTGTCGGATAATCCCTTGCCACCCTTGCTACAGGCTCCTCGGGGTGCTGTCACAGCGCTATAGGCTCTACTTTAATGAGAGAAGTTTGAAAAATATGGCTATAAAAGTCATATATGCGTCTTTAAACTATACCAAAACAATAACGGAATGAGCTTGTCTTATTGTTTTTTTAAATGTTCTGTACCAATTAGAAAGAGCTGTCTTATTAACAGATCGCAAAACCCATTGAGAAGTGAAACGTAGGGTAAAGCGAGGAATCAAATGTTGGATAGGAAAAAGAGGTTTTTATCCGAATACGCCCGAAGGCTTTAAAGTATAAGAGTGAAGAGTAGAACTTGCAGCAAGTTCATTGCGGTTGAACAGACGGACATTCGGCAGGCAACTACGTACATACGAATATTGTCTAAATATTTGTTGTGGAAGTTACCAACCTCAATATTCCGGCGGTACTCAAGCGAAGGAATTCGTCGTAAGAGAATGAGCGAAGTCAAGTCTCTTTCTTAAATAGAGTTAATATTTTCCTAAACTCAACATGTGGAACCTGGGCTAAGGATCTCATCGCCAGTTACTTTGGCCCATTTCTTAAGACATCACCGAATAAGTCACGTAGCTGATTTTCTGTGTTTCCAACTCTTTATGATGATATTCTAAAATGAGGAAGTGCTCTTTTTGGTATATTTTTAGATAAAAAACTAATTAAGTGCACGACTGGGTCCCACGTATTTACACCTATATAGAATGTGGTATCAATCAGTTCGAAATTTAAGCAAAATCGTTAAAACAGTTTTTTGTTTCTAATACTTCAAAAATCAAAAAAAAAAACAAACTTGGTAAGCAATGGCCTTGTATGTCAGATTAAAAGAAAGCAATAAACATTGAATGTTACTAAACAGTCAATCCTTTATTTTTATTTTTTTTAATTTATTATACCTTTAGAATAACTTCCATTAGAATAATTCCATTCACAACCAACAGATGCCACTGCAAGAGCATGCAAAAGTGTCATAGTCACTCGAATTTTCAATTTACATTCGTTTTGAAGTGTTTAGCTTGCGGACTGATCCTTTTTTCTTTGAAAATGAATGATTTTTCTATGGAAAACGAATACAGGTTCCTTGAAAGATGTCAGTTGATAAAATATAATATATCACGAATTCGAATTTATTTATTTTTTGACACTTTTTTCTTTTGTTAATAACAATATTTTTCTTCATAGAATGCTTTATTTTCTGTCGTTTCCAGAACTATGGAACTATGTCCAATCTATGTACTGAAGGAACTCCAATGAATGATGGAAATTCACGTTGACTGCCAAGGAGCTGTTAGACATTTTATTAAATTGTTAAGCAATCACAGGAAGACATCGTTTAAAATAAGATTTAAGAAATATAACACAATTAATTCAAATCAAATACTGTGATTATTAGGTCATAATAATAAAAAAACGTAAATGAAAAAACTTAACAAATATGCAGGACATATCTTCTCCTCATCTACGTTCACATTGGTCACTGATATTTTAAAACGCGAGACTCGCAACAAAATCTGGAAGTCGTGGGAAGATGTTTGGCAACATCCTGCATTTGTTTCGAAAGGGTTAGAGAGTGTCAAATCAAATTAGAATCGAAAAGCACTTTCGAATTGACAGCGAATTATGATGATGGTGAATTGAACCGAGAAGAAAACATCCAGGGGGTAGCTCAGTTGGTAGAGCATTGGTAGCTAGAACCATATCTACCACAGGATCGTTCCCTACCCTTCGATCAAATGTTTTCTTCTTTGTGCAATTTTCCAACAATGTTTAATTGTTTGCATTGACATAAACTCATAATTATATACCTAATAGTGACGGAAATGATACAAAATATTTCTCACCTTAACCTTGGGAAATGGCACAATATCATTCTCTATGTATTTCTAAAATATTTATTACCTATATTATATTGTAGTCTCTTAACTGAAAGACTACGGGAGCGTGCTTGGAGCTTTCTGGCACAGGAGAAACCGGGAATGTATCGTAGTATTTTACGAAATTATATAAGATTTGAAACAAGGTGGACTTTATTTGGGTCACGTACCTTGCTTGGTAGAACAAAATGGAATCGAATTTCAAAATCAACAGCCAAAAATCATAACAAAACGCCAATTTTTGGTTCACAAAATTATAAACAAAATTGTTCAATATCGCAAGCCCAGGTAAATTGGTTTCCATTTTTCTTTGAATTTGAGACTTAATTTTGTTCATTCCTGTTAAAAAAATAATGACTTCTAAAGGAGTACATGTCATTCGCAGGTGAAATTTTTCTAAAAGGTGTTTGCAGAGAATTTTCCAAAAAATTAAACTGCATCATTTTAAAGAAATTAAAGTGCACAACTGGGTCGCACGTACGTGCACCTATATGTTATTTATTTGCAAAGTAATCAGTTCGAAATTTAAGCAAAATAGTTAAAATGTTTTATTTTTTTTAAACCTGCGTCTTATGTCATCGCGACTTTGACATTTGTGAAGTAAATAGAAGCAGAATACACGCAGACAAACCATGGATTGCTATACTCTTCAAGAACGCAGAATAATTGTGTCAATGTTTTTGACAATTTATCGGTCGGTGGTTTTGGCTCAATGCGAAATTCGATTCCTTATTCGATTCGCTCTCCTCGAGGAGACTGGCGCAACACGGGACAGTATCAGACGTGGCCAGTCCGAGAGCAGCCATTTGGTCGATAATATCACTACTGTGGCTGCAGATGTCCAAGAGGACCCTCAAACATCAACCAGACAACGGGCCATGCAATTGGTCATCAATAGACGGTCTTTACAGTGAATTTCGGTAAAAAAAAACATGAAGATGTACCCATA
Source organism: Pocota personata (assembly GCA_963082735.1). Taxonomy (NCBI): domain Eukaryota; kingdom Metazoa; phylum Arthropoda; class Insecta; order Diptera; family Syrphidae; genus Pocota; species Pocota personata. The sequence goes on along the minus strand of OY720430.1, from coordinate 160,100,113 downwards.
CAAAGTACAAACAGTGCATCAACTATTACCGCCAATCGCGTATAAATTACAGCCAAGCCCTCCTCCTTCCTCCCGGTCCGCAAGATCGTCCGATTTGACCGTTCTAGACTTCTTTATTTGGGTTTTTTTGAAGTTAAGTGTCTATACGAATAAACCATAGACTTTGGCGGCCCTAAAGGAGAACATCCGACAAGAAGTGGAGAATTTATCACCAGAAGTGTTAAAAAAAAAGTCATGTCGAATGAGTCCGAGTGTGCACCAACTCTGGTGGAGGCTATTATCTTCGCAACTGAATCGAAAAAAAATTAAACGTCTAAATAAACATAAACAACAAACAGAACCAATTCTTTTTATTTTCAAATAAAGGTTTCTGCCTTAAGAATTCGTGTGAGGACTTTTGCGCCACCTGTATATGTCAAATATTGTTTCAATATCGAATATGAGCCAATGAGGCAATTTTTTAAAACCGATCAATAAGGAAAGAACCGATATACGTTTTGTGGCTAAAACCTGGTATGCTAACCTATAGTATATGTCCACCGTAACTCAAATATGATTGATAATTTAACCAAAATCGTTAGGGCCGTTTTCGAGAAAATCTTCTTTTTTTTGTTAAATCGGTCATTAGTAAAGTACAGTACAGCCATACCCACTTTTTAGAGATTCTCTATTATAGTAATACCAAGATCGATCAAAATCTCAAGATCGAACATTTTCAGGAAACCAATACTTTCCAAGTAAAACTACACTTATACACCGAGTCCAACAATAAAATAGTAGTAGAAGTAAAATCGAAGTCACAAAAAAGTCACTTGAGTTCATCTCATCATATACATAGAAATAAGAATCCATAAAGCCAACTACTATTTATGCTGCCCACACCTTCCTTCAGATAAGTCAACGTAATTACAAAACTCCTCAGATGGAGAACCGGATCAAATAATAAGAATTTTACGGAACTTTAATTACATCCTTCACATCAATGAGAAGGAGAACTGCCTCTCATTAGATTTGCATTCAGAAATATTTTTCCTGCAGATAAAAGCCTACAACAGAGATGACACCAAAATAACACCACCCCTGGGTGGCTTTATGACCACCTGACAAAATATGTCAGAAAACTATTTCCTCTCACATTCACAAGTTGTGCTTGACACATTTTTAATTAGAGAGTCAAAGCCTCGTCGGGTGTTGTTTGTTACATTTAAATGTGGTATATGTGTCAAAAGAAATTAATTTCCGCCTTTTGACACCTCAGGGCAAGGACGTCAAATACTTTATTAAAAGGGTGTCAACGATAAGCATTCGCAATCTCCTCTTATGCGGTGTGGGTTCAGCCCTCCACTTCTTCCACTCATCATCTTCAGATTCCTGTACTTATGGCAAATCAAAATGGTATAGCATTACTTTCCGGAAGAGATGTTGGACTTGAGCTAACTCAGGCGAGGCGATTGCCTTCTGCTATAAAATGTAACTGATGTCTAGAAGTGTCACAACAAGTCGAGGGAAATTAAGGAAATACAAAATTTTCTTGAAGACTTTTGTTGGCCAAAATGTTTATTCGAAGAATGTACATATTTCATTTACATTAGATTAGATAGTTAATCCTTGGTATGCGTCTCAATATTAAAATGACACTTCCTGAATAGCATTTCTTGGGAAAGATCAGAATTTGATTGGCCATACAAATGAGGAGATGAAAAGGCTTCCTGATTGTGCAACAACAGTGACAACAAAAATAGATTTACTAAGAAGTTGAATGGAATTGTTGAGCCAGCTACTATTAGGATGAATTTTATAAGGACTTTCATTAGATTTACTGATAATTTACTCGGTTGATCCAAGAGCTGTTTCCTTGATTATACTGCATGACAGATCTGTTGGAAAGGAAGTGGAAAGTACTCCTTTCGTAAGTTTCCCAGCGCCGCACCTTCTACAATGGATGTTAATTTAAAGTATTCAGTAAGCCATAAATTGTTTGATATGCAAGATGTTCAATAGATGATGATTAACCATACTTTGGTCCAGTTTCGAATCTCTATTCCACAGATCGCCAGCCATCTCAGTCTTAGAAAATCACCGAAGTCAAAGTTAACCAAAGAATTTCAGTCACTATAGAAATGAATAAGACGGCGTAGAACAGACTATTGCCCATCTTTCTGTAAATAGATACTTACTGAAAGGTTGAGTACGGCGTTAAATAATCCGACTTTGTTACTATTTTGATGAACCTGGCAATATTGAAGTAGATTATATACATAGTCCTTCTTTTATTTCAACAGGTGAACTGCTTGGAACGATAAGCACTTTTGCTGGGCTATTTCATTCATGAAGGTTGACCGGAGCGAGTAAATGGAATTTTCCAAGGGTAAGCATAGTCCTTATGACACTAGTTATATCACCATATTCTAGTCGCTAGATCCGGTCATCAGTAGGCTTCGTATAGAAGGACTATTCTCAATGTTGACTATTTCATATTTTCGTTCATCCAACCACGGATGGAAATAATGGGCAGGACTGGGTTGCACATCCTTGCCAAAGTGCTTTCGTCTATAAATTGTTCAGATTTAAAATTTTGCAAGTCCGCTAATAAGTAAAGTACCGTTATTCGATTTTGCAGTGAAAAACTGATTATGCAATTTTATTGCAAACATTTTGGAAAATTGGTCCTAAAAGGTAAAATACCGTTAATTTTGGAGCTAGACTGAAAATTCCGATTTCACTTCTAGGGATTAGCTCACAGAGCGCAGATACTAAGTTTGATGTAAATCGGATGGACAGAATTGCTCGACCCACTTTTTTAGTCTCTCTATTATATAGGGTAGCGCAAATGATCTTTATGGTTTAAATTCGTTATAACTTTTTATTTCAATATATACAGTGGTGGTCAAAATAATAAGAGTGAAACCCTTTTGCTCGATTATTTCGATATAACAGCTATATTTTATTATGTATGATTCTGAAATGTATTCGTATTTTTTAAATAGAAGTTATTTCTGTAATTTAGACAAACTTTTATTTACAAAAATTATTGTTTAAAAAGTAAAATCTTGTAAAATATTTTTCATTGGACTTTTCTGCTGGTCAAAATAATAAGAGTGTTTCTTATATCTCTCCAAAAAAAAGAATAAAATATCAGTTAAGCGGCAATTTTATTAAGAGAATGAGTAATGGGTCACCTGACAGCCTCAGTACTTTGTTGCTTGACCTCTGTTTTTGAGAACTGCTTCACATCTTTTTGGCATAGAGTCGATAAGATTTCGGCACTTTTCGACAGGTGTGGCATACCATAACTTTTCAATTTCTTTCCACAACGCCTGCTTATTAGATGTTTTTTGGACAGAAACCCTATTCTTTAAATTTTTCCATAGATTTTCGATACGGTTTAAGTCTGGCGATTGTGATGGCCATGGCAAAACCGACACATTACGCTGCTCAAACCACATAGTCACCACCTTGGCAGTGTGTTTGGGGTCATTATCTTGCTGGAAGGTCCATATTAAAGCCATATTGTCCTTTGCATAAGGAAGCATTATGCTCTCCAAAATGTCGAGGTACAGTTCTTTGTTCATATTATCCTTTATCCAAAAGTGTTGGTCCTAACTCCATCATATGAAAAACAACACCAAATTTTGATGTTACCACCACCATGCTTAACTGTCGTGTTGATCCTAGGATTGAGCTCTTAATTTTTTCTTCTCCTAACATACGTTCTACCATCAGATCCATATAAATTTATCTTAGTTTCATCGCTGTATAAGATATTCCTCCAATTGCGTGTGTTCACTGATGCTTGGTTTGCAGCCGCAAACTCAATCCGTTGCTTTATGTCCTTCCTTTCCTGCAAACGTCTTCGAATCGTTTGAGAGCTGATATCCAAAGGTAAATTCATTTTAATCGAGGTAGATGTTGTAAATGGATCTTTAAGTGCCTCTCTAACATTTCGCTTATCTAGCAAAGCCGCTGTTTTTTCGGACGCACCCTTGTTTCGACCTGTTTTATGGGTAGATTTCGCTCCTTCAATATTCGTTCTACAACACATGGAGAACGATGAAGAGCATCAGCGATAAATTGATACGATTTGAGTTGATCTCTAAGTTAGAGTATCAAACGCCGTTCTTCCTCCGAACAATGCTTTCCGCGTCCCATAACTATTTAAAAATAATTTCCCAAGACACCTAAATACAATTCTTGTAATAAATTCAACTAAATAATTGAAGAACGATGTGAAATATGCCCGAATTACAGGAGATCTACACAGCACTCTTATTATTTTGTCCACAGTAAAAGTGAGTTTCATACATGAAAGTAACGGTGCTTTGACAAATGCTCATGGAAATTTACCAGTGTCACTGGAAATGTGTTACAAGTAATGCAATGGAAGTTCGTACACCTAATTTGTTTCAGTAGAATAGATTACAAAGATGGGATTTATGAAGCTTCGAGAGCATCACAATTCACTCTTATTATTTTGACGACCACTGTATTTTTTTTTTTTTTTTCAAAATTTTACACACAAGACTTAATATGGAACGATATACAATAGAACAACGAACAAAAATCATTGAATTTTACTTTGAAAACCAAAGGTCAATTGTTTTGACGCACCGTGCGTATATCGTTGATATTTTAATACGCGGATCGCACCCACAGTGCCAACAATAAATTGTATGAATTGTATGGCACGTATGGCATACACATTTGAAAATATTCAACGTATTCTGGAGAGTGTGCAGGATAGTCCAGAAACATGAACAAGGAGACTTTTGGCTCAACTCCAAATACATTGCACATGATCCCATATAAAGTCTAGCTTGTGCAAGAATTAAAGCCGACAGACAACAGACAGCGAAGGTACTGAAATTTAACAGTGAAGTGCTAAATCATTAGAAAAAGGATGTTTTTTGAATTCTCAAAAATTTCAATAGATGCAGACACTGTGCAACACACTGTATTTTGAAAATTAAAAATCAGGCTTTAAGTAGACCCATCTTTCTCGCTATTTATTTTCTAATTATATCCAAAATTTTGGATACCGCTTACAGCCGGTTATTGAGGAAAAAAATCTTATCCTTGATAACCAGTTTTAGTTTAGCAGCAAGCATTCAACCATAGGTACATAAAATCACTGACGCAATTGAGAAATCAATTGAAGGAAAAAAGATTTACTCAAGTGTATTTCTTGATGTTTTGCAAGCCTTTGCTAAAGTGTGGCTTAAAAGGCTTGAAGTTCAAATTGCGACAGGTTCAGCCTGTACGCCTATATATCCTGGGAATAGACCTTGCTGTGTCAGATATACTCGAAATTCAGAGAAATTTCACCTGATATACCGAAAGAAGAGGGTACCGCTCTGAATAATGCAAATAAATGGAAAAAGGACTGGTGGATCGCCCTCAACGAAGCCAAATCTGTTCATGTAAATTTCACTCATAAGAAAATGAACAGCTTGCCTATCCTTATATCCGTATTCTGTTCGCAAACGAAGCTAAATATCTCGCAATGACACTCGACGCAAAGCTGAAATGATAGTCGCACGTGAAAACGAAACGTAAAAAAATTCAAAGTAAGTACAGTGAAATGTGCTGGTTATTTGCAAAATAAAAGCTGCTCTTATAAAAGCAAGTGCTGAAGCGGGTGTGTACCTATGATATACAACAATAGAATTATACCAAGAAAACTAATTCCAATATTTTACAAACTTTCGGAAGTGATAAGAGAATTTGTCCATGCACCGTGATACATAAGAAGCGACAATATGCACAGAGATCTCGGAATTTATGGCACAATTTATGAGGCTATTTCTTAGCAAATTATATGTACTGTACATACATAAACGGTGTCTCAAAATTATCGCAAGATTTGAATTTTGCTCTAATTGTGCGGTAAAGTGTTGCCAACGAAAAAAAAGACAGCGTGACAGCTGACAGTTCAGGGTTATTGAAAATGGAATGCTACACGAAAGAATAACGCGTTTTCATTGTTGAGCAATAATTTAAAAACTGGATCAATTAGTGATCTTAAATACCCTGGCCGCCCTTCAACAAGTCGTTCAATATAAGATATCGAAGCAGTTCGTGATAGTGTTGTTGAGAGTCCAGGAACAACAATTCGGCACCATGGTCAAGAATTGAATATTTCGAGAAACTTTCTACAGCGTATTCTCACGAAAGATTTGCACCTTCATGACTTGATTTAAAAACTGAAGCTTACTGACCACGCCCAGCGAAGAGAGTTCGTTGAATGGATTATGGAATAACAACAAATGAATCCTAATTTTTCAAAGAAAATAATCGCCAACGATTAGGCTCATTTTCATCTTGATGGCTTTGTTAATCGTCAAAATTGTCGAATTTGGGGTTCAGAAAATCCACGAGTGATTTTGGGCTGGAGGCATCATCGGACCATTCTTCTTTGAAAATGCGGCTGGTTAGGCAATAACAGTTAATGGTGCTCGCTATCATGACATAATAATCAAGGTTTTTGTGCCTAGATTGAAAGATATGGATGTGGACAAGATGTGGTTTCAACAAGGTGGTGCCACATGCCATACAGCCCAAGAAACAATCCAAAAACTGCATTAGTCATTTCCTTTTCGTATAATTTCCCGTATTGGTAATCAGAATTTGCCACCCAGACCATGCGATTTAACGCTGTTGGACTTTTTTCTTTGGGGTTTTTTGAAGCCTAGGGTTTATACCAACAAGCCCACGATCACTCACACCTTGAAGGAGCAAATTGAGCACTGTATCAACGAAATTCAGCCACATTTATGCAAAATGGTCATGGAAAAAGAGTGCATATGTGCCAGCAAAACCGTGGAGGCCAATTACCCTATGTGCTATTCCATACATAACCCTATACGGTATACTTTATGAACCAATAAAACATTTTCTATCAAATTTTGTTAATTTTGGGACATCCCTTACATTGTGGATGCTGTGGAACACACCGTATTTGGAAAATCAAAAATCCAGCTCCGTACTGACTCTCTCCTTGGGTAAACGTGCACAATTTCAGCCCGTCAAATCATCCAAGGTCCTCTGTAGCCCTCGGAAAGAAAAAAATTATTAGGCAATTTCTTAGCAACAACACACCGTATTTGGAAAATTAAAAATCAGGCTTTAAGTAATGTAGATGGAGAATATATAAAACTTTGTGTCCACGAACAGTTAGACGCTTCTAATTGCAGAAAATCGGAAATCGATCAAATCATTCTCTTAAACCTTTTACTTTAAAACAGCTTCTTTTGATCAATGTGCCTTTCAAAGGCATACATATAACATAATGCTAAAGAAATTTTATCCCAAAAAAATAGTTGTTATATTTTTAGTTTGAACAATTCATTCATGAATTTGAGTGAACTTGCCTAAAAATGTCAACAGCGTCTTTGAAAGAGAAAATTAAAAATGTTCCTACTCCCAAATAAGTTCCCTTAAGTCAGCAAGAAAAAAACTCTCTCTAAGCCATACTCTCTCATACATGCTTTCAAAAAACCGAATGGTTCTAAGACAACCTGAAAACATTGACTATTTATCGGAGTTTACATAAGATTATTTTCGCTTACTTTACCTTTACGCTAAATATTATTGTGTATTCGAATTTTTATCAGAATCGAATTCAAATAAAAATGTTTATACAATCACTCACCTTTTATATGCTTCTTTATGTCCCATGTTCGAATGCGAATTTCGAACTAAGCGCGATGCACTAAAATTTCAGCACTATATCATGACAGAAACGAACAGAGAAATACACCAATTGGAACACCAAGGACTTGGGAGAGTGAGAGAAATATTTTTTTCAAATCTATTATTTGCACACTTTTACATTTGTTATTATTTAGTAGTATGCAGTAGGCATTCAGACCACTTCATTTAGAAAATTTAAAGAATTGCTAGAATAACAACAAAAAAAAAAAAAAACATTTAAAACCGGCATTCACTGATCTACATATCTCCAGTGTCAACTGAGAGAGACATTGAAAAATACAGACTTAAAACTACAAGTGGAAAAAAAGAGAGAGTGTTGATAGCGGAGACTTTTTAAGAATCAAAGAAATTATCTCTTTCCTCTTGTCTTTGTTACGCATACGCCTACGCTATTTCAATACACTTTCAAACAATTTTATATACTCGTAGAATTGTTTTATTTGAGTTGAAAGTCATTTGTCCCGCAGGCAGGTTTGCCGATATTCAAACTACAAATAATGGTATATAGTAGATTGATGATAGACAAAGTAGATTTGAATTAATGAACGAATTTGTTCCTTTCCTTTAGGTACTAAGCCAAAAATATTTTTAATAACTGAGCCAAATGTTTGTAGCGGTGATTTCCAAAAAGTCTCCATCCATCAGCAGAGCTCACTTTTCCTTCCACTTGTCAGCATTCTTCGAATTTCGGCTCTCTGTTGACAATGAAAGTTTGTTCAGTGAAGATAGTGCGTACTTTTTTTTTTGTTTCGAACTCCGCACCTTTGAATTTGATTTTTGGCGTTCCGCAATTATAGTAAATTCTTCTACGAGTGAAATGATCAAAAAAGTGTGTAAATGTGTAAAGCATTTCAAAAAAAGAAAATTGTTCAAGCGCCTGGTGTTTCAGTAGCACATATTTTATTATCTTTTTTTGCCGTACATAGTGTATTATTCAGAGTATCACGATCGGATAGAGGTTCGGGTTCGGTTGCGATGTGTTTTGCGCTTTGAATTGAACTTGGAACATGCGGGAACATGTGAGAACATAAGACAGGTAAGTGAATTTTATAAAAACAATGTTCGAATAAATCTTTTTTTGTACGATAACGAAATAGCAAAGTTAAAATGAACGTTTTGCTAGAAACAATTTCTGAAAATAGGGACTTTACCTTGAAAAGTATCGATTAGTGTTAAGAAATATATGTATGCCAAATGCCCCCACTCGTAAGACCAT